>CM053789.1:166449239-167711739 GCA_028749045.1 Cupressus sempervirens
ACTAGATGCTAAGGTCTATAGGGATTGCCTTTAAATTTATCTACATTTCTATAGCATAAAACAATATTGTCCTACTGGATGTTCATGGAAGAGAAAAAAAATCTATAGTTGTTTCTTTGTAGAGATGCTACCTTAATTGTGTTCATGCAAGAGAAAGAAAAAAACACTCTTATGAGTCATCATTAAGATTCATGCTCTATGATGTTCAAGAGTGCAAGGAGATGTAAATCATAGAGGGTGATCTGCAGGGTAAACTTTAAGAAAGCCACCTCCAAATAAAGAAATAAAATATTGGCAAATCTCTCATTATCTTAAAAAAATAAAATTCTATTGGCAAATCTCTCAAATTTTTATTCTAAATATGATTAATATTGGCAATTATTTTTGAATCATAAGTTTTTTTGTATAAAATATTGACAAATCTCAATAATAATAGGAAGTTCATTAATCACCATGGAATATTACAAATCAAAATTGAACATTTTTTTTCTTCGTGGAATGTTATGAGAATCATTACATATACTTTAAATCAATAGTGAAAAATAAATATTGGTGATATATCCCTAAAGTATCTAATAATTATGATAATTATTGGTCAGTTCAATTTAATTTCTCCAATAATATATTATATTTAGGTAACTCAAATCTATTCATGTAACAAATATTGTGGCGAATATTTGAGTTTAAATTTTTGAATAAAATAAATTATTGAGCGATTTTAAATATTCTATAACCAAATTTTATAAAACTATGGCGATTTAGGTTGTATCAAATCTTAAATCATTGGCCAAATTACTAGCAAAAAAATTCTAAAATTAGCCAATTTACGAATATTAGCCACTAAATTATACCCTAGTGATCTGAGATTTGATGCTAAAAAGATGCACAGTCAAATCCAAAGGCAACTAAGAGATAACCTATGTATTAACTATAGCATACTAATTTGAAACTTTCTACAATAAAATATGAATACTTTTAATCAATTGTCTTTTGAAATGATGTGCTTTTTACCAAGTTTAAAGTATGAACCTTATTAACTTATAGGTTTTTGTAGTACTCTTGCAGCATAACAAGGATCATCCAAGGTGCAAGAGGTGCAAAAATTTTGGTGTGTAACAACTATATCAAGCATCTCGTTTTTATAACATTGAACACAAATTGTGTGGTAGGAAGAAGACATGATTAGAAAAACATTAAATAAGAAATACGTGGCAGAAACTATAATAAACACAAAGTGTCATTAGGACAACTTCAAATCAATTCTAAGGAAACTTTAGTGATGGTCAGTTAGGATAAGGATTGTATCATTATTGTATTATTGTATTAGAATAACTTCATCCTTCTTGTACCCTCTATTATGACCCTTATAGGTAATCACTCATTTGGGAGAGTTTGAGATATTCATAGTGGTCATTATTTTGAGATATTCAAAAAGATTCATAATGGGTTCCACTGAGATATCAACTATATATATATATATTTGTAATGGGTTTCACTGAGGTATTCAAAAATTCTTTCTATAGAATTGCAAAACTTTCTAGAGTCTTTCTTGAGCTTCTGCTAATGCTTTTTGAGTAAATGAAATAGGTGTAAATGAAGGTTTATGTTGTCCACATGGAAGATTGTCTGGATTGCAAACTCTACATCCACTACTTATTCTCCATCACCATTCATCAGTTGTAATAAATAAGATTGCTGCACCAATGAAATAGAGTATTCTATGTTCATAACATAATATGCCTATTCTCCACCACCATTCATGAGCTATAACAAAATAGGTTTGTTGCATCAACAAAATAGAGTATTCTCTATTCTAAATAGAGTATTAGTATTATGCATATTTCAATGTTTAACCAATGTCTGAGTTTTTCTCTTTTAATGATTCGTTATTTGTGAAGGCTTCTATTTTAAATTCTATAATAAATTCTCCCAATAACATTCTAATGCTAGTGCTATAGCTAGCTCATGTGCTTTACTAATTCAAGCCCACTTTGCAGCACAAACATAGCCCCCTAGCTAGTTTGTATAGGTAGCAGCATGGATGACACAATGAGGCATTTTAGTTCTCACTTTTTTTCTGATAATGATTAAATATTTTGTTGTTGGTTTCTTGAGTACCTAAGGTTTGCGATAATTATCCTTGTATTTAAAGTTTCTGATTAATTGTTGTTATCTCAGTGATAGGTGACAATGGCTCTTATACAATCAATGTCATTTTATAATCAAATTGTTTAAGTTACCACCTGGCTTTGCAATACTTGAGTCATGCCTCGTAATTATTTGGAAACTACAATTATTTTATATCGATTTGCATTATATGATGTGATTGTATAATTTTCCAAGTGTGAATTTACATTTTCTATTATTGTTGCTTGTACTTTTAAACTCAACCCTAAGAAATGATGATGAGTACAATATGAATAGATGTGATATTTCTATTCTAATTGATGATTGTATCATCTAGCTAATTCAATATACTAGAATTTTCCAATCTAAATAATGAGCTACAATTTTTGTATTATAACTTATGTTGGCATGGTCTATGAGTTATTATTTTCTCTATGTGATTTATTTCAGGTAGAAGCGACAATTGAATACATCTATCAATTTGAAGGAGAAGGGGCAATGCTTGTGTTTTTGATAGGGTGGATTGAAATTTCAGATATTATTATGAGGTTTGGAGAAAATCCACTATTAAATAATTTAGACATGTTTATTTTGCTTCCCTTGCATATTTCAATGCCCATAATACATCAACATGATATCTTTCAATGAGCACCTTGGGGTAAGAGGTAGGCAGCTTATAATCTTTCTATTTAGTTATGTTTGATTTGAACATTGATAATTCTTTGCGTATTCAAGGATTTCAAGTTAAAAGCTTTGTAATTATTTATGATTTCTATTTTTTTTCATCATTTCATTTTCTTTCCATGCCAAAAGGCCTGGTTATAGTCCTAATGTTGTTGTTCATTCAGTTGTAAGCTTGCTTCTTATCAGACAAGGCATAACTATCAAAAAATAGCATTGCTAATTAGGAATGAAAAAAATTAATTGGACTTTACTAAGGTCCTACAGATGAAGTGACCAATACACTTGCCTCTCACACATTTATTTAGTTTTCATTCCTTTGTGGATCATTAAGAAAAAAATCTTTTGCTTGGAATGCTTGGAAGGTTAAATACATCCATACACACACCCAATGTCATTTCTCTTATGGAAACCATCCATAGTTGTTGGTCTTCAGCCATACAACCTTCCTTTCATTCAATTTTGAATTGATAATAATGCTTGATTGGCATGTTAATTGTTAAATCATATTCTCCATCATCAATCAAGGGTGATGTGACTCTCAAAAGAGCTAGAATGCAAGTAGAGGTTGTTGATGCTAGTTTGGCTATGACAACAGATAATGGTTATGACCACCTCATAAACCAATAAGTGTAAATGCTTTTTAAATTTTAAAGTTAAACTAGTATTCTAATACTCCCCCTACAGAATCTTGACTTCATTTTTTGCCCCTCAAAATGGCTTTAGCTTTTATGCCAGATAAAAATTTTATATCTTACTTTGTCTATTTTACATGGTTCTATAATGTTAGATTAATGCAATTTATTTCTTTGAGATGCATTCTGGTCATTCCCACTTTATAGAATTTTCACCATCTTTGTCCAACTCCATAAAGTGTGCATTGGTGAAATAGCAAAGATAAGTCATTTATGGAGTCCAAAGGTCTTATGAGGTTTGTATACAAACATGTGTAGGGTATGATTTGAGCATGGGGAATAGGTGACATGTAACTATGTTTCCATTTTGAATAAATGTACATTTTGATGATAATTTTTCTAAGCTCTCCTTTGTAGCAGATGGTCATAATTGGCTTCAATTGATAAATTAAATATTACGACTAATTTGGTTTAGTAAAAATATAATAATTGCACAAGAGTGACATGGATGACATAATGATACACTTGGCATGCCTCATCTTTGCAGTTTCTAAGTGGGTTATCTTGAATGGGATATAGATATGGAAATATAGCCAGGAATTCTTTGAAAACATAGGTTTTTCTCCCCAAAATAGTGAAATTTTAGATCCAATAGCTATTGTTATATTTTGTGGATGCAAATGATTTTTGGGAAGTGCCCAATTGTGATAACAATGTAAGCTACTTATCACATTTCTATATATATCCCTCTGAAGTGCCATGACTAAGTACATGTAGCTTAATCATATTTGATGTTTGTTATTATTTTATTTATAATGATATATTATATTTATTATTATATCTATAATATTAAAATATTGACTTGGGATAAGATTATAGTCATAATTTAATATTTTATTTTAATTATATTTGTCATCTTAAAATATATGATTCATACTATTATGTTATATGTCACTTCTTAATCATATTTGTAATAATAAATTATATTATGTAATATTGTTAACAATATTTTATTTCTTAATTATAATAATTTGAATAATAATGCCATAGTGTATTATTATTTATTTGATTAACAAGATTATTATTATGATTATGATTATATTTAATTTAATTTTTTTGTTTAAATTTGTATTTAGGCTCTATTATCATTCAAATCTAGCTCTAAAAATAGGACATTACATTATTCTCAAGGATACAAAGAATATGGTTATGATCAACCATCTCAGGATCCATTAATATATGGCTCTGGGGCTTATCCTTTAATTGGGGTTATCAATAGGTGAAGCATAGCCATTGCATACCAAACTTTACTAGTCCATTATTTTCTTTTTTTATAGGTTATTTTTATAGAGGTTAGCACAAGAAACAATATTTGTGTGGCCAAAGTGCTCCAAATTATATTTTATAAGAGTCTATCACTACAATAATTTAGAAAAGTGTAATTGACATGAAATATAATTTTAAAAAGATCGAACAAAAGAATTTAAAATTGTTGAATTGTTATTGATAAAGATTTAGATTATTGTTTTTCATAATAACTATAATTTGTGTTCTTTGAGAATAGTATATCATGTTACAGTGATCATTGGGAAGATAATTTTGTTAATTTTTTGTATTATTCTTTTAAGGGTACTAGCTCAATGGAAGAGCACCTGCTTTATAAGTAGGAGGATGGTGGTTCAATTCCATCATGCCCTAATATGGCTAAATTAATGATTAAATAAACTACCAAATATTATCAAATATACTACCATATATACTACCATATATAATACCAAATATACTACCATATATACTACCCAAAAAATTACCAAATATACTACCAAATCAACTACCAAATATACTACCCAAAAAACTACCAAATAAACTACTATATAAACTACCAAGTAACAAAAATAAATGACTAAATCAATGACCTAATCAATAATTGAAATAGTTTAGTCATAAATTTGGTTGGGAGATAAATGTCTGGCAATAAATTACCATTGGTCATGTGATCAAAATTAGTCACATATCTACAATTTTTAGTAGTTTATTTAGTAATATATTGTTATTTTTGTACTAGTGAATAATGCCTTGGTTGGGGGAATATTTTCTAGAACCATGCTAATGAAGAACCATGAGGTTATGATGACCTTTGAAGCACTGCAGAAGACCTTTTTAAAACACAATCCTCAGTTTCTGACCAATACCCTACAATTCATGGCACATGCTCTAGGTTATTTGCTAGCATTTTTTGTGATTGACACTTTGGTTATGCCAAGTCCTAATGCATAAGCAAAAGTTGCCCATGCGAAGATAGCTTTGGCTACCCCAACACATTTAGTTAGTAAACTAGGTGCCTAGTCATTCTAGGCTTTTAATGTTCCTAAATTTGTTCATCATGTCCTAGATGAAACTACTTAGCTTCCTCACTCAGATGTCACCAAAACAAGTGTTTGGGGTGCTCCATCTTCTACTGACACTTCTATTGGTACTTCAAATGTTGCTGCTGAGGGTTCAGGCTTGGGTTGGGACATTGCTCCCTTATCATGCCCAAATTTTGCATGGGGCTTCTCTATTAATCCCAACATGACATCCACCCCTACTTTGGGTGCTTCAAGTAAGGATATGGAAGAAAGATAGCAAAGTGGTTTCTTCCTACCTTCTTGGATTATTTTTCCACACTTTAGGCATGTTTTACAAATTGTTGAAAATCTTCTCTTGACTTATCTTGAGTCCTATCCTCCATGCCTGTTGTTTGATGACATTATAAAATTTGACAAATTTCAAATTTTGATGGTGTTAGTGTTGTTCACTATTATAGTAAGATTATAAATATTGATGTTAACCAATTGTAAATATCATGATGATGTTGGGTTTTCTTTTGGATTCTTTCCTAGTTGAGCTGTTGAACCAATTTTTTATTTTATACATACATACATACATACATTATTTTAGAAAACTAATGTATCAATAACTCTTACTATTTTTTACAATATATTTTTAATAACATATAAACACCAATTTATAGAGCTAAAAGTGAAGAATATTCTCATATAGAGTTTATATATTTTTTAATTATCTATAGAGTATATTGGAATTGAAAAATTCTACAGACATATAATTTAACACTTGAAAATATGTCAATTTTGAGAAAGCAAAAAATATTAAATGATATTAAAAATTATACGACATTCTAGAGGAGCGAGTCCTCTTCTAGAATGTATAATTCTTCTTCTAGTTAGAATAGATTTGTTTTTAAAAATATGGTGGAGATTGAAATTATCAATTTTAGGTGAGTTAAAATTTGAATCATTATGAAAGAGAAAATATAGGTCTAAAGCCATTTTCTATTTTTGATTGTTCTAGCTTTATGTGTTATCTATGACATAGTCTAAGATCAAAGGCAAATAATTTTATTTCCATATAGTTTTGTGGTGGGAACTAGACCCCTAATTTTCAACATTTTTCAACAACTAAATTAGGAAAATATATCAATTATTAAATTCTATAATCCTAAAATTCATCCATTTCCACACATTTCATTAGTTTACTTCATTTTTAAATTCTATATAATAATACTAGTTTTATGTCATTGAAGGTGAACAATTATACTTTTGTTAGCCTTTTCCTTTACAAAAGGGTGACATAGGTTTGTTCTTTTACTTGCATATTAAACATTTTCATATTTTATTCTTATTTTATTTCTATTATGTGATTGTTGCTCTACCAAAATTGAGGGATGATAGAGAACTATAAATGCACTTTATTCTAATAATACAAAGGTTGAAAAACTTGATTCGAATTGGTTCTATAATTCCATTTACTTGATTCACTCTTCATGTTTTTTTTCCCATAGATTAGTTTTGCATTGAGAGTTGAAGGATGATTACATGTGATTATATGATCTCACCTTGTGGAATCTATTTCACTATGGTATTTATAGTATAAGTATTTCCATTTTCTTTTTCACATATGGTTTTGTTTCTTCTCTTATTTGTTGCATGGTATGTTAAAATAGTTTCATTGGGAATTGAATACTAGATTTGGTTGAATCAATTCATAACTTATTGGATTCAATTTCATTCAAGTATAATAGTTAAAGAAATTCCATTTTCCCTCATGTGAATCTCTTCTTCTTTTCCTCTTTCAAATTTAGATAATTAATCTACATTTAGAATAGGAATAAGAGTAAAATAATTTCAAGATAATCTACTACAATGATTCTATTGCATGTGATAGGTTGTCCCATTTAATTTTTCCTCAATCATTCGTGTCTACAAATAATTTTGGTATCATTTAATACTCTTGGGTTAAGAGTTTATCCTATCAAAATTTCTAATCTAAGAAAGACATTCATTAAAAATCATTGCAAGTCCTAAGGGAGCTATACCTTATAATTCAAAGGGAAATGATAAAACACATACACTGACCCATTTTTTGGTGACATCTTTTTGTTTCTCAAAAAAATTGGGCATTAAGAGAGTCAGATTATAGAAACAAATAATAGAACAAACTATTAACCAAGATAATTCAATCATTTAATTTATTGATAAAGAGGATTTGAAAAGAGGAGGTAATAATAACACCTAGAGAAGGGTTGAGTTATTTGGTATGTAAAAGAAACACTAAGACCAAGTAAGACACTGATACTATAGTGTATTGTTTATCTACTTAAAGCCTAAAATGAAATATTACTAATATGAGATTGGAAGAAAGTCAAGTAAGAAAGCTATCTGTCAAGCCTTGCCAAGCAATCATTGCAGTCCAAGTAGGAATCAATAGGATCCAATTGAAAAATAAGAGGCATCAAGAAAAGATAAAAAATAGTTCAAGCCAAGTCATTTTTAGTTTATGTCATGTAAAGTTTAGTTGGTGCTAAGCATTAGTAAACTTTAGTATTTGTTGAGTGACCTATAGTGTATGCTGAGAAATAGAGTGTGTTTTGAATATCAAAGGTTGGTTAATGTTGAGTGATAGAATTATAATTTAGATCGTGAATTTTTTGAATTTGAATGGACAAAATTGATTTATTGGATTGTGTGAAGCTTGTTCAAAATAAGATTTATGAGATAATGCACTAAATTCAAGATAAACCATTTTGAGGTGAATTCAAAGAGGATTAAGAAGGAAGTTTCTAGAGTGAGTAAAATGGAAAAGAGGGAAGATGCAATGAATCTGACCTAACCCTAAAATGGATGATTGTTGTTGAGTAGAAAAAGATCTAAATTCTCTTTATAGGAGGATATAAGTCTTGAAGAAAAGGTTTTAATGTGCGAGAAATTAAGGAAGAAAAGGAGTCTAGGGTATTGCCTCATTTAGTGGCTGAATAGATCTAACTATAGTTGGCATACAATGTAAGAAGGTTAAGATTATGAATGGTTAATGGGTGAACAAGCTATCAAAGTTGAAGAGTATAAATTCCAAGTAGAATGGAAGACTGAAACAAAGATCTATAATCTGCAAGTGAGTTGTAATTTGTTATTAGATCAAGCCTTGTTATTACTTTCTAGTCATTGTATCAGTTTAGGGTAAATCCATTAGATTAAGGTTGACCTAATAGTCATTTATAAATCCTTTAACCAGGTGAAATTATAATGGAATGGTTTAAAGTCCTCTAAGAAGGTTTACTACTAACAATGTGATTAAAATTCTTTTACTAAGTCACATTTAATAGTATGTATTGTAACCATTAATAGGGTTGGCCTTTCATAGGGCATCACTTTAGAAGAGTGAGAATTAGTAGTATGCTACTATTGGCTTTTCCCAAATTGGGTTTCCATGTAAATTCCTTATGACAAAATGTGTGAATGTTCTTATGGTGTTTCTTATTTACATTTCTATAATGTTGTTTTGACCTAGGACAGTAACCAAAAAGTTTAAATATTTTATGATCTAATGGATGCATGTATATTTAAGGTTTTATGAATATGGGTCTACCAAGAATTGAAAAGTTTTATTTTTACATATTGACCTTGGATAACTGATTCATTCCCCCCCAGTTATTGTAAAGAAATCCAAAAATTGGTATTAGAGCCATAGTGCTTGAGAGGATCAGTTGAAAGTATTAAAAGAAAAATATCACAGATGTCTAAAAGAGAGGTACCCAAGCTTAACAAGGAAAACTTTACTACATTGAAAAGCCTGATCAAGCTACAGTTAGGATGTCTTGGAGACCATGCACAATCTATCATTGCCACTAAGAATGTTGATATTGTTGGAGACCCAACTACTGATGATCTAAAAAAGAAGAAAGAACATAATCAAACAATGTTGGAGATTTCCTCTATCCTAAGTTACTTTGAGTTTGATGACATCAAGGATTGTGACAATGAAAAGAAGATGTGGGATGCTCTACACACTATTTATGAAGGAGACAAAAATGTTTTGAGAGCCCAATCTAAAAGTCTAAGAGGTAAGCTTGATGACATGAGAATGCAAGAAGGTGGGAATGTTGTTCAATATTTCTCTAGAATAAAAGATTTTGTTAATTATATTAGAGGAGAAAATGATTGGTGATGATACTGTATTGAGGACACTTTTTCCCATCTATGCTATGAGAGTTTCTACCATAAAAGAACTGAGATGTATACAAGGTACTAATCTATCTCTTGAATGTTTGGTAGGTAGGCTCACTACCTTTGAAATCTTTAATTTTGATAACTTCAAATTTGAGAATGTTGAATCCCCTTTTCAAGCTAAACTACCATCAAAGTAACCTAAATAGAAAAAGAAAAGGGTAAAATTTATTCCTAGTGACTTTAATATAGATGAGGAGGAGGTATAAAAACTTGAAGTACTGTTGTTAAGGAGATTTCATAAAGGAAAAGGAAAATTTAAAGGAAAGTTACCTATAATGTGCTTTAATTTTAACAAGGTTGGTTATATTGCTACTACATGTCTAGAGAAGAAGAACAATAGAAGTGGAGACAAATATAGAATCAAAAGAGATGAGGACAACAAATATTACAAAGATAAAGGAAATAAGTCTTGCTACATTGTTGAAGAGGAAATGAAAGATGGATCTAATGACCATGATGATGAACTAATATATGTTCAATGAAGGATGATTCTAGTGAGGATGAGGGAACTATATTATTATCTTAAGTGAAAAAGAGTGATAGATGGATCATTGATAGTGGGTGTTCATTACCATTTATTATTATGATGTAAATAGTGTAAGGTTTGATAATGATGCACCCTATTTGATAAAAGGTAAAGAATCAATCAAAATCACAAAAAAAAAAGTGATAATACTTATTATGTAGAAGGACATAACTATAATTTGTTGAGTATGTCACAACTGAATAGTTTAGGTTGCAAAGTTAAGTTTGAGAAAAAGATAGCAAAGATCTATGACACTAATGGGAAACTAGCAAAGATCTATGACACTAATGGGAAACTAATTGGAAAAGATGATCAGACTAGAGGTAATCTATTTTATCTTGATATGAATGATGCTAGTTGTCTTATTGTAGAATTTGATGATGTGTGGCTATGGCACACAAAGTTATCTCATGTTAACTTTGACAACTTAGTGAGTATTAGTAACATGAAAAGAGTTAGATTTTTGTCTAAACTAAAAAAACCTAATGATATGATTTGCAAACAATGTCAGTTAGACAAGATGACTCAATCTACTTTTAAAAGTAAGACTGACACCTCTAAATAAATTAAATTATAGAAATAGTTCATACTAATTTGTATGGATCAATTAGAAAACATACAAAGGTGACAAGTAAATTATCCTATTTGTTGATGATTATTCTAGGATGATGAAAATTATGTTTCTAAAAATAAAAATTTGATGATTTCCAAATGTTAAAGTGGTACTTGGCTAGAGTGGAAAAGGAAACTAGCAAGAGCTTGAAATGTTTAAGATCCAAGAGAGGTGGATAATTTACATCAAATGAGTTTGAGATGTTCTATAATGATAGAGGAATCAAAAGAAAGACTTGTGCACCTAGAACACCTCAGCAAAATGGAATTGCTCAAAGGAGGAATAGATTTATAATAGATTATGCTAGAACACTCATGATGGAGAAGAATGTTGCTTTGAAATATTAAAGAGAAATTGTAAGTACAACTATCTATACCTTGAACCATGCATATGTCAAGAAAGGTACTCATTCAACACCTTTTGAATTATGCTATGGATACTCACCCAATGTAAAATATTTTCAACTATTTGGAAGCAAGTGCTATATTCTTATAAATTTTAGGAATGGTAAATTAGATGCTAAAAATGAAGAAGGTATATTCCTTGGCTATTCCACAAGAAGTAAAACTTATAAGTATTTAAATACTAATAGTAACAAAGTAGTGGAAAGTGCAAATGTGAAGTTCGATGAAAATATAGAGGTACATGAAGTTAAACCTATTAAGGAACTTGAATGTTAAAAGTCCTTTGTATAATTTCATTAGCATATGCATTCTAATGAAGATGTTTTAAACCAAGTTTGAAATCAATAGTGAGTTTTAGTGATTGTCAATTCACATACAATGAATGTTGAGTTGAATTAAGCAACAAAGTTACAGTCAAGAACTAAGTTGTAGATAGAAGCTGAGGCACATTTTGATTCTAAAATAAGTGTATATGAAAGAGATGTTGAGTTACCTAATAGAGAAGTATGCAATGAATTTGAAGTTTACAAACCTATTGAAGAATGAAGAGCATAAACAAGATTGTTAAAATATGACAAAACACATTACCTTGCTGCACAAATTATGGGAGATAAATATGCTAGACCAATGGAAAGGATGTTAGAAATGCTTTAGAATAACTGAGAGAAGGGGGGGGGGGGGGGGGGGTGAATCAGTTATTCAAGGTCCAAATGTCCTAATAATTTTTTTATCTAAGTATAGTGAGCCCATTTAAACCAACCATGCATCCAAGTTAAACATTTTTCTTAACAAGTTACTGATAAATCAACATGTAGGAATAATACATGAAAAATCAACAACATAGTGATTTATGTGGAAACCCAATTTGGAAAAAACCACCAGTAACATTCTACTCCTTTCTCACTCTTCTAAAGTGATGCCCTATGAAAGGCCTTCCTTATTAAAGGCTACAAAACACACTATTAAATTTGACCCAATTAAGGGATTTCAACCACCCTATTAGGATGTGAGCCTGGTTAAAAGATTTTAGAACATTCACTTGGAATATCACCTTGTTAAAGGATTTCTCAATGGTTGTTAAACTAACCTAAGTCCATAAGTTTTTCCCTAATTTATATAATTTCTAGAGAGTAACAATAAGGGATCTTGATCTAGTATAACTCACAACATAACTTATAGATTTTAGATCTCAATTCAATTCACAAATTTTCCTAGCTTTCAATCTCTATAGCTCTGATAGCTTGTTATCCTTTCAAGCTTTGTCTCCTTGAGTCTCCATGCTTGTTTTTCCAATGCAATTACCTCTATGGTCACTTATCAAATCAAAGTCTCTATAAATTGTTCTTCCCTCTCAATGCCTTCTACTTGACACCACCCACTCTCTCCAATATCACATTTTCTTCTTCACTTATAACTCCTTAAGTAGGAGTTTGGAATACTTTTCTTGCTCTAATCTTCCCACTCTTGTTTTGGGTTTGAATGGATTAGGTAAGATACAATGTATCTTCCCCTTATCTTATTTCTTTAGAAACATGATGTGGAATCCACCTATATTTTCCTAAAAATGATTAACCTAGAACCCTACACCACTAGCTCAACATCCTTATCTTCCATCTGGTTCACAAAATATAAGGTAACAAACTTATCCACTTAGATCTAGTGAATCTTTGAATTTTTAAATAATGTAGTAGCTCGACACTATTGAATTTTTGATGCTCGACACATACTATGTTACTCGACACCTACTATGGATTCACTCATCATCAACTAAGTTTTACTGATGCTCAACACTTGAACTTGCTTGGCACCTTCTATTTCACTTAGCACACACTAGATTTTGCATTTTCTTGACACTTATTGATAATATGCTCAACATGAACTAACTTTCTTGGCATCCAATAATGAATTTAGTCAAGCTTTGTAGATAGCTTTGTTATGACTTATTCTTCTATAGTTTCTAAGTGTAGCCAACCTCTATTACTTCAAGTGTATTATCAATACATCAATTTACCATTTTCTTAACTGATCCTTGTACTTCATTACAAAATCATATCTCAACCTTTCCCTTAGGTTCTTTTGTTAAATCTTATTTATTAAACCATCTTCATTAATCAACTAAATGATAGTACTTGGATCTTGCAAGCAATTATCATTCTAGCAAATAGCAGGTTTGACATTAGTGACAAAACAATGATTGAAAATATTTTTTTATCAACAATCTCCCTTCTTTAATAATGATCTTTTAGGTTTCAACAATCTCCCTCTTTGGCATTGATGGAAAACCAAACTGATCAACCAAGTTATTAGAATGCTAACTAGGTTAGAATAGTGAGTCAAATGCCAAAAAGAAAACTTTGTATCCAAAATTATTCATTCTATTAGTAACTTTGAATTTCTTATGACTCCCTCTAAATTTTTTAAGTAACTCCTTCTTTCAAAGTATAATGGATATCTCTTTTGTTGATACACTATCTTCTCCTTTTAGTTCTACTCCCTCTCTGATCTTGTCATCCTGATTGATTTCTATTTGTGCTATCTCTCTTAGCTACTATTAACTTTCTCCTTCCTTTCTACTATTTCTTCCTTTACACATTTGATCCTATAGATTTGATTAGTTTTTACTATTTCTCCCTCTTTGAAAACAATTCCAAAGACATATTATTTCAACATCTCATCATGAAAGTGTAGCATTTGTAGTAACTCCAATTTCTCCCTTTGTCAGCTTTCTTGTGACTTGTCTGGAATTTTAGTATTTTAATTACTTTAGGAAAAACTTGACATAAGTATCCTCTATATCAATTTATATCATTTTAGTAATCAACTCATTTGATGTAGGCCATTCTTAATGTTACTCAAACAACCTTGGATAGGGGTATTACCACTAACTTACCTCTAAGATACTCAAATGCATCTTTAGGTAATGGTTTTGTGAAGATGTCAACAATTTGTTCATTTGAGTTGATATATTCCATCTTCACTAGTTTGTCTTCCACTAATTCTCTTACATAGTGATACTTAATTGCAATGTGCTTTATTTTGGCATGCATCATAGGATTCTTTGATATGCTAATGGCACTTGTGTTATCACAATAGAGTATCACAAGTTCAGTTATCTCTTCCTTCATACCTTTCAATAGGTGCTTGATCCATACAATATTTGTATAGTTTAAGATAATAGAAACATACTCAGCTTCAACTATGGATTGTGAAGTACAACTTTTCTTTTTGCTAGTCCAAGTGACTAATCTTCTACCTAAGAAAAATGTTCCTCCACTAGTGCTTTTTCTATCATCTATATTACCTCCCCAATCTACATCAGTGTAGGCATTCAATTCAAAAAATTTTATCCTCTTGTTGTATAAGCCAAAGTCATATGTTCCTTTTGGGTATCTCATTATTCTTTTTACTGGCATAAGATGATTTTCTCTTGGGTTTGAAAAAAATATTGCCACTATTCTAACAAATAATGCAATGTCTGGTCTACTATGTACAACACATTGTAACTTTTCAATTATTGATCTATACATTATTTGATTTACTTTATCTAATTCATCATTCTTGGATAATTTATTTCCTATTATCATTGGTGTACTAACTAGTTTTGAATCCTCTAAGCCAAATGTTTTGAGTATCTCCTTGATATATTTTCATTGGGTTACAAATATGCCATGTTTTAGTTGATGTACTTGCAATCCAAAAAGGAATATAATTTCTCCAAACATTGACATCTCAAACTCATGTTTCATCTGATTAGCAAAATCTTTGCACAATGCATCTTTTCCTCCAAATATTATATCATCAACAAAGATTTCCAATATCAAAATTTCTTTACCTTTTTCTATCTTGATATATAGGTTGTTGTTGTCATATGTTCTCTCAAATCCATCTTCACAAGATATTTGTGAAGTCTCTCATACCAAGCTCTAGGTGCTTGTTTCAAACCATAGAGTGCTTTATGCAGTTTGAAAACCATATCCTTGTTGTCGTCATCTACAAATCCCTTTGGTTGTTCTATGTAGACTTCCTCTTCTAGTATACCATTTAGAAAAATAGACTTTACATCTTTTTGGTAGACTTTAAAACCTTTGTAAGTAGCATATGCAAGTAGAGTTGTTACTCTTTCTATCCTTGCAACAGGGGTAAATGTTTCCCCATAGTCCAGTCCTTCTTCTTGAGCATAACCTTTATAGACTAGTCTGGCCTTATTTCTTTTGATCTCCCCATTCTCATCTAGCTTGTTCCTAAATACCCACTTGGTACCAATCAAATTCTTATTAGCTGGTCTTGGAACTAAAGTCCAAGTTTTGTTCTTCTTTATCTGCTCAATCTCTTCTTCCATAGCTTTGCATGAATAATCATCTTGTAGTGCATCTATTACTATTTTGGGTTTAATCTTTCTTAGTAGACATGATTCATTTCTTATTATGTTCCTTGTCATTGGTCTAAGTTCCTTGTCACCAATAATTTGTTTAGCAGGGTGATGTCTTCTCACATACTTGGATAGCCTTAGTTCTTTCCTTATTTCTATGTCTAGTCTTTTAGCTTCAGAGTCACTATGCACATATCTTTAAGGTATCTTAGTATCTCTTTCATGTGTAGTGATTTTAGAATCAGAATGTGCATTTTCTTCATTCTACAACTCAGCTTTTGAATGCAACTCGACATTCACTAGTTGTGATTCAGCTGATACTAAAACTTGTTGTTGATTCCCAACTTGATTGGCAGCTTCTTCTTCAGTAGGCATTCCTTCATAGAAGTATACAAAGGATCTGTACTCTTCTAGTTTCTTGATGGATTCATCAACTTGAACTTTTTTATGCTCATCAATGTTTACATTTTCACTCTCCACAATTTTTTTAGTGTTATTATTTAAACATTTATATGCTTTACTTCTAGTGCAGTATCCAAGGAATATACCTTCATCACTCTTTACATCAAACTTCTCATTTCTAGATTCTTTAAGAATATAACACTTACAACCAAACACTTTGAAATTTTTTACATGGGTGAGTAACCATACCATAATTCAAAAGGTGTTGCATTTGTACCTTTTTTGATTTGAACTTGATTCATGGTGTAGATAGTTGTACTTATAGGTTCTCTCTAGTACTTTAGAGTAACATTCTTCTCCATCATTAATGTTCTAGTGCAGTCCATCATTAATCTATTCCTCCTCTTTGTAATTCCATTTTGTGGAGGAGTTATAGGTGTTGATGTTTGTCTCTTAATTCTTTTATCATTTCAAAATGTATCAAATTCTTTTGATATGAACTCTCCTCCGTTGTCTGATCTTAGGCAATTTAGACTCTTTCCTATTTCTTTCTCAACCTTGGTCAAATGCCACTTAAACATTTGAAATGCACTAGATTTTTTCTTTAAGAACATGTCAATCATCATCCTAGAGTAGTCATCAAAAAACAACATTATATATATGTCTCCTTTATAACTTTGCATTTCTATTGGGCCACATAAATTAGTATGGACTAACTCTAGTACTTCTTTGGAAGTATAGGTTTTTCTCTTGAAACTTGACTTGGTCATCTTTCCTAGCTAACATTTTTTGCACATTGTATTGTGAGGCTTCTTCAATTTATACAAACCTCTGACTTTCTTCATATTCCTTATACTAATCAGATTATCAAAGTTGACATGACATATAATTTTATGCCATATCCACACATCATCAAATATTACAATAAGATAGGCAAAATCCTCCATATCTAGCTAAAATAGATTACTCCTAGTTTGGTCTCCTTTTCTTATTAGATTTCCATCAATGTCATAGATTTTGGTAGTTTTGCTTCCAAATTCTACTTTGCATCCTATATTGCCTAATTGTGACACACATAGCAGATTGTAGTTCAATCCTTCAACGTAAAATGAATTATCACATAAAATTTTCTCTATAAGCTTAATGGAACCTTTTCCTTTAACTAGATATGGAGCATCATTTCCAAATCTAACACTATTTTCATTATACCGAGTTAAGGTAAATCACTTAATTTTGTATCTTATCATGTGATGTGAGCATCCACTGTCTATGATCCACCTATCATTCTTTTTTACATAGGTTACCAATGTTTTTGTCTCATCTTCATTTGACTCATCCTTCATAGCTACATAAACTACCTCATCATCATTTTCATTAATATTCTCTTCTTCAACAATGTAACACTTTTTTCTTTTGTCTTTTTAATCTCTATTATCATCTTCTCTTCTATTCTTGTACTTGTTTCCTTCTATATAGTTCTTTTTTTGTGTGCACCTTATAAAAATATGTCCTACTTCATTGTGATTAAAAAAAATGATAGATAACTTACCTTTGAGTTTACCTTTCCTTTGTGAAATCTTCTAGCCAACAATACTTTCAATTATTCCACATCTTTGTCATCTATGTTGCTATCACTAGATGTATATTTTATCTTTCTTTTATTCTTCTTTGGTTTCACCTCTTTAGTGTCTTTCAAAAAAAAATTGGCCTTGAAAGGAGATTCAAGATTTTCAAGTCTATACTTATCAAACTTGGATAACTCAAATGCAGTAAGTCTTCCCACTATACCTTCAAGAGTTAGTTTGTTTCTTGGTATTCATCTCAACTCTTGGATGGTTGATACTCTAATAGCATAGATGGGAAGCAAGGTTTTTAAAACTTTTCTAATAATAGTTTCATCTTCTAAATGACAAGTCACACTTCTTATTGCACTTTCTACTTTCTTTATTCTAGAGGCATATTGAGCAATGTTCTCACCTTCCTCCATTCTCATGTCATGAAACTTTCTTCTGAGGCTTTCTGCTTTAACTCTTTGGACATTTTGATCTCCTCCATAAATATTTTTCAAGGCCTCCCACATCTTGAATGTAGATTTACATCCCTTGATGTCTTCAAATTTAGCATAGTTGAGAGCAGATGCAATCTCCAACATTGCATGATTGTGCTCCTTCTTTTTCTTCATATCTTTTTTAGTAGGGACACCAGCTAGATCAACATGTTTCACTGTGATTGAGGTTTTTTCATGATCTCCTATTGATCCAAGGTGCAACTTCATTAAAATTTTCCATCCAACGAAGTTATCTCTATTGAGCTTGGGAACTTCTCTCTTAGACATCTTGATCTTTCTGCTTCTAGTACCTTTAAACCAAATCAGTAGATAGGTCTGATACCAATTTTTAGAAATGCTTTAGAATAATTAGGGGGGGGGGGGTGGAGGGTGGGGGGTGAATTAGTTATTCAATGTCCAAATGTCCTAATAAAACTTTTTCACTAAGTATAGTGAGCCTATTTAAACCAACCATGCATCCAAGCTAAACATTTTTCTTAGTAAGTTATTGATAAATCCACATGCAAGAATAAGACATGAAAAGTCAACACATAACACAATGATTTATGTGCAAACTCAATTTGGGAAAAACTACCAGTAACATGCTACTCCTTTCTCACTCTTCTGAAGTGATGCCCTATGAAAGGCCTACATTGTTAATGGCTACAAAACACACTGTTAAATGTGACCCAGTTAAGAGATTTCAACCACTCTATTAGGAGTGAGCCTAGTTAAAGGACTTTAGAACATTCACTTGGAATGCCACCCTATTAAAGGATTTCTCAATGGCTGTTAAGCCAACCTAAATCTATAGAATTTTTCCCTAACTGATACAATTACTAGAGAGTAACAATAAGGGCTTTTGATCTGATATTACTCACAACATAAGTTGTAGATTTCAAATCTCAATTCAATTCAAAAAATTTCCTTTCTTTTAGTCTCTACAACTTTGATAGCTTATTATCCTTTCAAGCTTTGTCTCCTTGAGCTTCTATGCTCATTGTGCCAATGCAATCACTTCTGTGGTCACTTATCAAAGTAGAGTATCTACAGTCTATTCTTCCCTCTCAATGCCTTCTCCTTGAAACCACACACTCTCTCAAATCTCACTTATCTTCTTGACCTATATTTTCTAAGTAGGAGTTTGGAATACTTTTCTTACTATAATCTTCCTACTCTTATTTTGGGTTTGAATGGATTAGGTAAGATATGATGTATCTTACACTTATCTTGTTTCTTCTAGAAACATCATGTGGAATCCACCTATATTTTCCTAAAAATGGTTAACCTAGAATTCTGCACCACTAGCTCAACATCCTTATCTTCCATCTAGTTCACAAAGTTCAAGGTAACAAACTTATCAGCTTAGATATGGTGAATCTTTAACTTTTCAAATAATGCAATAGCTTTGCACTATTGAATTTATGATGCTCAACACATACTGTGTTACTCGAAACCTACTATAGATTCACTTGACATCAACTAAGTTTTACTGATTCTCGACACCTAAACTTGCTCAACACCTTCTCTTTCACTTGGCACACACTAGATTTTGCATTTGCTTGGCACTTATTGATAATCTACTCAGCATGAACTAACTTTCTTGACATCCACTAAGCTTTGCAAATAGCTTACTGATAATTTAGTTAAGCTTTGTAGACATCTTTGTTATAACTTATTCTTCTAGAGTTTCTAAGTGTAGCCAACCCCTATATCTTTAAATATATTATTAATACATCATTTTACCATTATCATAACTGATTCATGTACTTTATTAAAAAATCATAACTCAACCTTTCCCTTAGGTGCTTTTGTTACATCTTATTGATTAAGTCCTCTTGATCAATCAACTAAGTGATAGTACTTGGATCTTATAAGAAATTGTCATTCCAACAAATAGCAAGTTTGACATCAGTTACTAAACAATGATTGAAAACATTCTTTATCAACAATCTCCCTTCTTCAATAATGATCTTTTCAATAAAATTTCAACAAAGGAATGGGCTTAGAAAAGATACATATTTTTTGAGCATGCATGACGATAAGATAGTGAAATATTCCTTAGAGAATGAGGACTGGAGCAAAGCTGTGAAAGAAGAGATTGATTAGATTGAGAAGAAAAAAACATGGACTCTAGTACCCAGACCATAGGATAGGAATGTGATTGGAGCCAAGTGGGTGTATAGAAACAACTTAAAGGAAAATATTGTAGTCATAAGGAATAAGGAAAAATTAGTTTGCAAGGGGTATGCACAGAAGAAAGAATATACTATGGAGAAACATTTTCCCCTATTGCAAGATTGCAAGGAGTAAGAAATTTTCTTGCTTACTCTATATACAAAGGTTTCAAATTTTATCAAATGGATGTGAAGTCAATATTTCTAAATGACATATTAGAAGAACAAGTTTATATAAAATAACCTAAAGGATTTGTTGATGCTAACAACAAGAACATGGTATGTAGACTACATAAAGTTTTATATGGTTTAAATAAAGCCCCAAGAGCATGGTATGAAAGGCATGTATGACATTTGCAAATCAAATGATAATTATGATATATCTAAAAGGAATAGAAGACTATGGTTTATACTAGAAGAAAAATGAAACTTTTTAATTGAGAGCCTATACAGATGTTGATTGGTATGGAAATGTTAATGAAAAAAAAAGTACAAGTTGTGGAGCATTCTTCTTGGGAAAGAGACTAGTTACATGGACTAACAAAAAAAAAAATTACATATCACAATCTACTACGAAAGCTAAATATCTGGCTTTTGCAGTTAATTGTACAAATGTTGTATGGATCAAAGAACTACCTAAAGGAATGGAGTAGGAAATAACTAAACCTATGGTACTTTATTATGATAATACAAGTGCTATAAACATATAAAAGAACCCTGTGATGTACACAAAGACTAAGCACATTGCAATCAAGTATCATTACTTGAGAGAGTTAGTTCAAGACAAAGAAGTAAGGATGGAATATGTGAATACAAAAGAAGAGATAGCTGATATATTCACAAAATATTTACCTAAGGTTGTACATGAATATTTTATATATAAACTAGGGTTGATACCTCTATCCAAAGCTATTTAAGAAGCATGAGAATTGTCCCACATGAACTAAATTAAATGACATATGTTACACATTGATGCAGTGGATATTACTTTAGGAGCTACCTAGAGTAATGAAGGAGTTGAATTAGAAGACTTATAGTCACATGCAAGGTGATAGAGCAAGAATCTAAATTGATTATATCTTCATACATAGATGACATGTCTATATAATTGTTGTCAAAGAGGGAGTTATACATACTAAGGGATATATAAGTACAAAGAGAGATAGATACTTGAATATTAGAAAGAGGGAGTGATACTTCAAAGAAGGAGATATAGAACTAAAGAAGATTAACCAAGCTTACATTAACCTACATAGAGGAAGGACAAATATTGATAGATGGAGAAATTTATATTTTTCAAAGATATTATTTTATTTTTGGTATTGTTGTTGGTATTGGTTTACCATCAATACCAAAGAGGGAGATTGTTGATATAAGATTCTTTTGAATTGAAGAACTCGTGATGAAACAATCATTATTTTTATGGTACTTAGTTTTTGGATTAGATTGTGTAAAGATTTTTACCATCAATATTTTGAATCACACTGCATGATCCATCATCGGGATGAGAGAGCAAGAGATGTAAAAAAATGTAAGTTGCAGATTTAGCATAGACTCAACAAATAAAGGAGACCAAGAGAAAGGGATTGCACACACACCAAAGCTAGAAAAAAAAAAAAAAAACAAAAAAAAACAAAACAAATGGGCTGAAAGACTAAACAAGAAGACATCTCACAATGTAAGTAATAAGGTTAATAGTAAGGGAGAGAAATAGAGAAAAAAGGAAAAAACTGATCTAAATCTAGGTGAAGCAAGCATATGGATTAATAAGGTGTATATGTATATAAATTACCTTTATATATATATATGTATGTATGTATGTATGTATGTATGTATGTATGTATGTATGTGTAAATGTATATGTATATGTATATATATATACACACACACACACACACATTTATATATGTATATGTATATATATGTATATAAATATTACAATTATATAAGTATTTATCATATATATATATATATGTATATGTAATATATATATTGAAAGAATATATCCAATTGTAATATGTGTGTGTGTGTGTGTGTGTGTGTGTGTGTGTGAATATATATTACATATATATAAGCATGTATGATATGTCTGTATATGTATATGTAGATATGTATACATATAGATATATACATACCTATGTATATATGAATATATGCGCCCAACATTGCACATAGACTAAAAAGAAAAGAAAAGCCAATCAAATTAAAAGTACAAGAGCCTATCTATATATGTGTTATAAACCTCTACACCAAAATATATGAGTATGTAACAACAAATACATACATACATACATACATACATACATACATACATACATACATATATATATATATATATATATATATATATATATATATATATATATATATATATATATATATATATATATATATATATATATATATATATATATATATATATTTAGACATATGTGTGTATGTATATGTGTGTGTGTGTGTGTGTGTGTGTGTGTGTGTGTGTGTGTGTGTGTGTGTGCATATAATTAGGAGAACAATAAAAATATAAAAAGGAAACAAAAATGGGATAGACACAAAAGGAAAAGAAGAACACTAACAAAAGTGCCTAGGATAAAAGTGCAATGTAAAGGGAAAAAGAGCAAGGTGGAGGGCACAACACACCTAACCAAGAGGACCCAAGAGCCAAAGGAGTACAAGAGCACTAACAAGAATCTAAATGAAGAGCCAAAAGGAAAAAAAAGAAAAAGGGAGAGAAACCAAGCAAAAAGGAAAGGGAGAAAAACAAACTAACCAATACAATGAGGGTTTCTGTCCCTACAGATCAACATAGGAAGCCAAGAGGGGTTGAGAATCCAACCATCATCATGATTGAGGTTGATGGGGTTGTTGTTGATTTTGATGGCCTCTTTAAGCTTTCTTTTGAAATAGTTGTCCTCATTGGAAATGATTTGCGTATTCTCCAAACATATGTGATGTTTGGTAGGAAAATAATATTTGGCTAATGCTGATTTGTAAACCCTATCATGCCTAATGTCTGCCACATGCTCTTTGATACAAGTGTGGAAGGAGTGGCTCATTTCACCAAGAAAACCACTTTGTAGGCCCCTAAGTTGGAATACATATCTTTTGGGTCTTTGATAGGTGGGACATGATTCCTAAGCTTGGAGAGGGGTTTGAAAGAAACACCCAAACCATATTTAGATAGGATCTTGGAAATTTTTTGGGAGATACCTTCCACAAAAGGGAGGGAGGCATGAAGAACACAAGGGGGGAGAAGCAAGGAACTAGGATTTGAGGGGGCAAGGTGGAGGGACTTGGTTTGTGGAACACTAAGTACCATAACTATTATGGATTGTGGAAATCAAATCACATTAATCATTATTTTGTCAATGATGTCAAACCTTCTACTCACTAGTGAGACAATTGTTTTTTTTCTTCTTCTAAAATCTATCATTTAATTGATTGATGAAGAGAATTTGATAGGAGGAGATAATGATGGCACCTAGAGAAAAATTGAGTTATTTGGTATGTAAAAGAAGCACTAAGACCAAGTAGGACATTGATACTATAGTGTATTATTTATCTACTTAAAGTTTGAAATGAAAGATTACTCAAGATGAGACTAGAAGAAGATCGAGTAAGAAAGGTGGCTAGTAAGCCTTGCCAAGTAGTTATTTCAAGCCAAGAAGAAATTAGTAGGGGTTGAGTGAAAAATAAGAGGTGTCGAGAAAAGATGGAATATAGTTCAAGAAGAATGATTATTAGTTTATGCTAAGTAAATTTTAGTTAGTGTTGAGCATTAGTAAAATCTATTATTTTCCAAGAGAACTATAGTGGATGTTGAGAATCATAGTGTGTGTTGAGCATCAAAGCTTAGTTAATACTGAGTGACAACATTATGAGTTAGATCATGAATTCATTGAATTTGAACTAACAAAGTTGATTTATTGGATTGTGTAAAGCATGTGGAAGACAAGATTGATGAGCTAGTGGCAAAGAATTCAAGATAAACCATTTTGAGGCAAATTCAAAAAAGATTGAGAAGGAATTTTCTAGAGGGAGAAAAAAGGAAAAGAGGGAAGATTTAATGAATCTAACCTAACACTAAAATGGACATTTATTGTTGAGTGAAAAAAGACCTAAATTCTCTTTATAAGGGGATATAAGGCTTGAAGAAAAGGTTTTCATGTGTTAGAATCCAAGGAAGAATAGAGGTGACTGCAATTGGCATGTAAAGAAATAAGGCTAAAGAGTATGAATGCTTGAAGGGAGAACAAGCTATCAAAGTTGAAGAGTATGAATACATAGAAAAATGGCGGACTGAAATAGAGATCTATAATTGACAAGTGAGTTGTAATTTTTTATTAGATCAAGGCCTACTGTTACTTTCTAATCATTGCATCAATCTAGGATAAATACTTTGGATTAAGGTTGAACTAACAAATATTTGTAAATCATTTAACTGGGTGACATTCTAATGGAATGGTCTAAAATCCTCTAACAAGGCTTGGTCCTAATAGGGTGATTGAAATACTTTAATCAAGTCACATTTAATAGTGTGTATTATAACCTTTAAGAAGGTTTTCCTTACAAAGGGAATCATTTTAGAAGAGAGAGAATTAGTAGCATGTTACTGATGCTTTTCCCAAATTGGTTTTCCACGTAAAATCCTTGTGTCAAATTGTGGGAATGTTCTTATGGTGTTTGATGTTTACATTTTTACAAATTTGTTTAGACTTAGTAAAATAACCTACAAAGTTTAAATATTGTATGATCTAATGGATGCATGCATATTTAAGGTTTTATAAATATGGGTCTACTAAGGATTGAAAAGTTTTATTTGTACATCTATACCTTGGATAAATTATTCACCCCCATCCCACTCTCAATTATTCTAAAGAATTCTAACAAGAAGAACACTAACTCCCAATTAATAATTTAAAAAAAAACCAAGCCCCTTATATGCTAGCCTCTATACCTACACTAGGATTCTAAAAAACTAAATTTATGAAGGAGCTCGAAAAGAATATACCAATACTCTAGCATATACCTTCATCATATCTAGCTTAATTACTAATCTAGGAAAACCATTTGTATCAAAAGAATGAAGAGAAGATAGTGAGCCACTATTTCCCCTTTTGTTGTTTCTCCACCTAGATCAAACCCACATTGCTCAACAGATATAATATATGATATAAACTATTGTAACCTCAAGTGTATAAATTTATTGAAAATTTTATAAATTGTATTACATAATGAGATAGGAAAAAATATGCAAATGTTTTTTCTTTTTAATTTTTGCAATCATGGAAATATTTGTGGTGTTAAAACATCTTAGTGCAACCTTTCTTTTTTGAGACTCTTCTATATGTTCTAATAAATCCTTGTTAATAATAATACCATATAAAATTGAGAGAACTTTGATTTAATGAAGGTTTAGCTTCCATTTAATACATTTCTATCATTTATTTATATTTATCATCTCTTTTTCCTCTATTTAAATAACTAATTTCATCTTGTTTGATGTTTTATTAATTTATGATTTTTTGAAATTGAAAAAAGATCAACCCCATAGCTCCCAAGAATCACCTACATACAAACACCTATCACAAAAAAAGAGGATAAAAAGCTATGGAGGCTAGAATTTGTTGAAATTACAATAGGAAAGGTACACTTCTTGGGGGGTTGAATCAATAGTTTAAACTTTGACCAATAAAAAAATTCACCATACATCCATCTCT
Source organism: Cupressus sempervirens (assembly GCA_028749045.1). NCBI lineage: Eukaryota > Viridiplantae > Streptophyta > Pinopsida > Cupressales > Cupressaceae > Cupressus > Cupressus sempervirens. Next base: position 166,475,504 of record CM053789.1, read on the forward strand.
TACATTCAATAAGTAAATTGAAACACCATACAAAGCATGTACATCTAAATCATGTAAACATATAAGAATTCACACATATATGACACTAGATATGATTATCCAAAACCCCTCCAATGAGAAACTCTGCAATGAGAAGGTAAAACTAGGGTGGGAATGACACCTACAAATCTTCACTACTATAGTAATAAAGTGTATCCCATGAAGGTTACAATGTTTGATCATGAAACATGATCTACCCTATGAAAGGTCTGCCCTGTTAAAGGCTTACAAAGACTATTAGGTCTCACCTTGCAAAAGGATTTCAATACAACCTATTAGGACTACTCTTTTAAGAGATTTGACTAATTCACCTACTAGAATAACTCAACATTGATCCTATGGTTAGCACTTGGTTGATTGATAATAGGTCACTTCTAAATTGATGTATTCTCGATCCTTCTTGATTGAATGTCTATTTTTTGTATAGTCTACTCTTCCTCTATTCTCCTTTAACTAATTCTACAATACAATCTTAGATCATAACTCTTCCAAATAGAAAGTAAAATTTGGGTGGGGATGATATCCATTAGCTTTAGTACTATAGTATAAAGTTGGCCTATTAAGGCTTACATTGATCACTTCTGATGATCTGCCCTATTAGGAGCAATAAGGACTACTAGGTCTACCTTGTGAAAGGATTTATAAGCATACAATGAAGTATGCACTTGGTAAAGAGATTTATAAAATACTATTAGGTCTACCTTGTTAAAGGATTTGACTTATCCACCTGTTAGGATTAAGCAGTAGTTGATCTCTAATTTGAAAATTGGTTTGCTAAATGATATTCCTTTATGTATTAATCACTTTTCTATGATAGGTATGTTTTTTTTGCTCCTTATAGTACTATAAAATTTGTAATTCACTCCTTACTCTTCTTCTCTAATTATATTCAATTACATTGCATTCACATTCACACACTTGAATATGACATAATAAACTACATATATACCAATCCAATTATACAAATTACAAAGTCAACCTCAATGCAAGTTTACACAAATATTACAAATTTGGCTCAAGTGTAGACACTTGGGGTGTGAAGACTGACTTAGTGAATTTTTGATACTTGACATCCACTGTCAATGCTTGGCATCATCATGCACTCAATAGACATAGAAGCTTGATCCTATTGATCACTTCCAAGTAGTCTTGAACTTGCTCTACACTAATGACTTAGTAGATATTGTGAAACTTTCCATATAAATTGAATCACTTGTTTATCTCTACATAGCTTTGTAAACACTATCACCTTGAGCTCAATATAAACTAAGTCACTTGGTTAACATTGAGTAGCTTGGCTAACACTAGACCCACATCAAATAAATTGTGAACTTGGTAAACACAATACAACTTAGTTTTCACCGGTAAACTTGGTATACACTGAGATGCATAGTTTACATTTCCAATCTCACTGTAATTGTAACTACTCGATGACCACTTGGATCTGTCCAAATGACTTAGTAGCAACTATAGAACTCGATGACAACTAAAATGCTTGGAAAACATTGTTAACTATAAAATAAGCTCAGTAGACATTTACAATCTAAATAAATATATGTCACTAATAACTGTAGACACCTAAAAATCCTTTAGAAAATAAAGTATTTTTATTTTCTGAAAAATTCCCGATGACATCATCATTTATTAATTAATTAATTAATTAATTAATTTTTATGCCATTAAATCCTTTTATCTTAATTAAAAATATTTAATTAAGGAATCCCTCCCAAAAAATGTTTAAATCTTATTTAAACATTATTTCCTTATTTATTAATTATTTAATTAATAAATTGACCAAAAATCCTAAAATAAATAAAAAATTTATTTTTTTCCCAAAAGTTGGCCAATTTCCTTATGACCAATAACCTCTTCCAAAATCTTCTAATCCTTCTTTAATTTTGATTAAAGGCTAATCCCATCATTTCCTACCCCTAATCCCAACTCAAAATATTTAATTAAAATTAAATATTAATCCTCATGTTTATTAAAAAAGTTTTAATAAATATCTCCTCAACCCAAACCCTTGAAATAAATAAAACTTTACCCATTTCTTAAAAATCTAATTTATCCTCATCCTAAGAAGTTCTAGACTCTTCTAGAAAGTCTCCATCCTCATCCTAGGAAATTCTAGACTATTCTAGAAAGTCTTTATCCTCCTCCAAAATCTAGACTCTTCTAGAAGATGTCTTTAAACCTAATCCTAATCCCCTCCTAACCTTGTCACATTCCCTAAACATGGGTTAAGACTTACTAACCCAAGCCAAAGCTAAAAAATATCTCCTCCTTCACCCACCCTCATTAAATGCCATCCACTTGCCTATCCCTAAGCTAATCCTAAACCATCCTAATCCATCCTCTAATCATTTGCACAAGCCTAAGCAAGCTTAAAACCTTCCTAATCAAGTCCAAGTCGAATTTTCTCTCATCACCCTCAAAATATCTCAACCATAAAACTTTATGAAGTCCACTAGGTCATAAATGACTCTTACAAGCCCTTTTATTGCTCTTACAAGTCATTATGAGGGTCTTTATGAAGATTTTATCTCTTGAGCCTCCTTTTTTGACTCATCCTTGCCCTTTCCTCCATCCTCTCACCATGTGACATGTGTCACTCCTTGATTGGCTATAAGGAAGCACAATCCATGTGCTCTCCTCTCATGCAATCTGAGCCTTCCATAAGCTTTTTCCCATCCTTGCATCTTAGCCCTCAATCCCTCAAGCCTCTTGCCTATAAATTGGATCCTTCCCCTTTACAAAATAACACAATCCATGAAGTAAAGTTATAATGCTATTTTGAGAGCCAAATCCATACTAAAGCCATCTATCCACACCAAAAATCCACAATCATCCATTGAAGCCTTTGGAAGCATATTGAGCATACATCCTATCCATTTAGACAAAGCTACTCAACAAGAGAGCTTCTCATTGAGAGAGCCCATTAATGGCTCATATTCTCAATTGAGAACTCATCTTAGTCTATCTTGAAGTTTATGAATTTTGTTTAGTTTGTAGAAGCTTTATTTAAATTTGGTTTCTATTAGCATACTAACATTGCTCATATACAATAACAAACTTGACTAATATGTCAACAATCTCCCGCTTTGGCATTAGTGACAAAAACACTTATCATCCAAAACTAAATTAAAATTTTTTTATCCATCACCTTGTGATACTAGCTCGATAGAGTGTACTTTTTTTGATATTTTTAAAAATTTATTTTGTAAGATATATATCTATACATGGTAAGGTTATTTCATATAGTATACTATACATCTTCTTGTTATATGCAACATATCTTTCTCCCCCATTTCTTTTACAACTTATTATATTTTCTCCTCCATAACTTATATCTTTCTCCCTCTTTTGACATAAATTGCAAAGATTTATTCTACTTATTTACATAGTAACACCAAAATGAGATAAAAATTCTAAATATGCCTTTAGAATGATAGTCAAGGTTTTATCCCAATTCTCTTGCATGACCTTACATATGTGAAGTGTAATTTATACTTTTGCTGATAGCTCTATCATGTGGTCTACCATGAAGAAGTTATTGTCATGGATGAGAGTTTTAGAATGTGCAACGTGTATCTAGAGTGTATCCATGTTGGGAAGGATTATGTTCTATGTATCTATAAATGTAGATATTATCCTTGCTTCTTCTCTAAGAAATTTTTCTTGCATATCTATCAAAAATCTTATCTTCTTGAAGTGTGCAAAACATGAACTAGGGTCAAGTTTCAACTACTGAGTGCTTGACTTAAGATCATCATCTATTTTGGACAATTTGTCCTTTATTTCCTTGGTAAAATCAAAAACAAAAAAGTGATGATACATTTGTATAAGATGCTTCCAAAGAACCAACAATTGTAGAAAGTTCTACTTGATAGATAGCTATGTGTTGAGCAATGTGTTCCAACACTTTATTATTAAACTTCTTTTTTGCCTTATGCTCTAGCTTATCCTACCCATTGGTATCTTCATTAAACTTCTAAATTGCCTCTACTAGATGATACAAAATTGGTTGTGAATAATCAACCTCAATGCCTATGGCCTCTACCAAAATGGTCTTTGCATCCTCAATAATTTTAAATTCCTTATCTCTTTCCTCTCTTATTCTTTGTTGTTTGGCTTTCTTCTAGAGGAGTTCACCAAATGACTGCATTTGGTCTAGAGTGAGCTTGGAGACATCCCAATTAGGGATTATAATTTCATCATCTAAATCTATTTCTTCCTCCATCTATTTTCCTTTACCCAAAAATTTTGTGTTTGGTTGAGCCTTGGTCTCAATTTTCCTTGCACTTATTGCTTGTCTACCCAAAATAAAAATAATTGTAGACATACTAGGATTGACTCTAAAAATTGATACTGCACTTATTGAAGGAATATTAATATAAATACCTAAGGAATCCAAAATTGATGTAGATGTGTCCAAAACTATTGTGCTCAAAACTAAAGTAGCCAACTCAGTAGAAGAGGGAAGAATTTGTAGCTTGATAGATGAAGTGGAGGTCATTTTAGTTAATAATGTACTGAGCTAAATAGGATGAAGGAGTGAATGGACATTTGAGTTGTCACTGGTGGTCACAATCAATCTTGCTAGGGCTATATCTTTGTGCTTGATGTTGTCATTGGTTTACTTAGAGAGTGAGAAAGTGAGGCAATGACTGCTTCAACTATCTTAGCTAGATCAGTTTCTTCATCATCTTGTGTTGCTTCCTCTATGGCCTCTTGCCCTTGTTCCTCTTCATCATTAATATTGTAAAAATGAGTTGCTTCTTCAACATTTTCTTCATCTTTTTCATCTTTATCATCATCATCATCTTTTACATCAATAGAAAAATCACTCAATTTATGTAGAAGATAGATATTTTTCCAAGTGTTAGTTGATTTCCTTAGAACATGCTCAATTTCTTTCATTAGAATTAGACAAGTGTTAAATTTTAGAGTCAACTTTTCTTCATTTTTCTTTACTAACTCTTTTACCTCTACATTTGACATGCTCAGTATAAGTTGCCTCAAAGTTTTCCCATAGATGTCTTTGATAGTTTGCAAGGAAAATTCCCATCTTGGTTTGATTTTCTCTAACAAGTCATTAGGAATCTGAGAATCAAGTTTGTCTAATGAGTATCTCCATTTACCCATTTTGTCCATCACTAGATATTCTACTTTCTTCTGCTCTTCAACTATTTTTATTTCATACTTTAATGACTTAAAGTTTTTTAGACCAGCTCTAGCTTCCAAATCTTTTAATCTATCTTGGAAGGTGGGTAGAGAGTTTCTAAATATAATGTCTCCTCCTTCCTTGTCAAATTTCTTCCTAGAGGATCTTCTTGTAAATACTAGAGTGGATGGTTTTGGTGGCTTGGTGATAATTACCTTGCCATTCTTCCTTAATGGTTCTTCTTCTTTATATTTTTCCTCATGCTCTACTTCTTCATCCTCTACTTCCTCATCCTCACCTTTTCCCTTGGTCAATAAAAGGGTAGAACTTGTTTTCAGTTTTGCAATTCTTTTCTTTCCTTTGTTAACTACTTGAGGGAGCCTTATTTCTAGTTCTATCTTAGCTTTTGCTTCATCATATATATTAAAATATGTAGCCTTAGGATCAACTAGTTCATTAACAAGTGCCTCAATGATATTATTTGTTTTTATCAATATTAACCTCATATCCAAGAGGTTTCACCCATGCAATTCTAAGCTTAACTGCTTGAATGTATACTTTGTCACTATCCACCATGAACCACATATCATCCTTATAATCTTCCCCAAGTTTCTTGGGGATTCAATATCTATTATTCATTTTCTCCTTGAATGCATCAAAATATTTGTCCATAATACTATTATAGTTCTCACCCATCTTAGCAATATATTCATTAATATAATAAAGTATAGGCACATCTTTTCTCCAAACAATAGTGCCTTTTGAAGAGAAGATTTTTTTGAACATAAAAGAATAGACATGTTAACAAGGAACCAAACTTACATGGATTATTCTTTGATGTCCTAATGCTTTCCATATTCTTCTTGAATTGTCTCAATAGTAGCTTAGCAAGGTTGAAAGATAATTTGTTCTTCATTACCTTCTATACAAGGTCAACTGCTTCACATGACACACTGTTTAATGTACTCAAGCTATAAATTTGATGTGAAATGATATGGATTCCAAATTTCAATTCCATGTCTAGGACATTGCTAATCTTCATTCCTCTATCATCTCATTCTGCTAGGGTTTTCTTTTTGAGTTTAGCCTGACCTAGGGTTTTGGTCATTTTGGCTTTGGCTAACATTAGGAGACTAGTGATTTGATGAATCATATTATTTTTGATCAATATTGATTGCTCCAACCACAACTAACCATTATGGACCCAACTAAAGATAAAACTAATCCATTTTTCTTGAAATTCATGGGGCATGTGAGGGATGTGAGTTAACCCTTTAGTTTCCAGGTGTTTGTGCTTAGGTTTCAAAAGTCCATTCACACATAGTTTATCTAGGGCATCATCCATTTCCAAAGTGCCAATCTCTTGAATAACACATATAAAGTGAGTGTGAATATCATTGATAAATAGCACCTTTAGAGGGATTTTTGATAACACTCCACTCAGATCTAGGGTTTCAATGACTATAGGAGTGAGCTTGAAGTTTGGTGCCTTCCATTCCACTCCACAAACCAATATATTTGAACCTCACTTTGCCTTGCTATTTTTGGATACCATCTTCACTTGATAGGGTTTGAGAGAATTCAAAATATTTTGATAACAATTTATTCAAATTGCTTGGATGCTCTAAAGATTGCACTACGCAATAGTTCTCAAAAATTTCATGGTAAGAATGAGTTTGATTCCATTTCTTTTATCAAAATTTCAGCATAAATGCTCAGTATGAAATGTAGATCAATTGACATTATGTTGATATATTATCATCCACTAATTTGCATTGAGAACTCAATAAAGTCTTCATGACCCAGTAACCATATGCATCTTTACTACTCTTGACCTTGCTCAGTAAAGTCTGTGACCTAACCTCACTCGGTAGAGAAGGTAACTTTGTAGACACTAGTACCATTTTTCTTGGTGATCCCTTTGTATCCTGAATACAAATTTGGATCATTTTTTTCTTTCAATCTGGAATTATTTTGAATGTTTTCTTTGATAGCTTGGTTCTAGTTCTTCCTTGAGAACTTAAGTAGAAATGGTAGAGTCACCCAATTCTTGAGTGACTTGATCACCATTGCTTGGACTTGTATTCTCTGTAGCCTTTGGAACCCATTTTTGTCTCATTTTTTTAAGATGTTATCAACCTTTTCCTTCTTTTCATCTTCAATTCTACCACTATTTAGGCAGTTCTTTGCAAGATGACCAAGTTTTGTACAAATGAAACATCTTTTAGTAGTATCTCTTTTCCTCAAATGATGCTTTACACAATTTATTCCAATATGTCCAAATTCTCCACAATAATGAAATTTGCACCAGGTGTTGTATTCCCAACCAAATATTGCTTCTAAAATTTTCTCTACTAGATTCAATATCTTGGTTTTGCATTCTGATGAATCGTGTCCATGTTTCTTGCATTTTTCACATTTTCTCTTTGCATTCATTAGCCTTATGACCATGTTGATTGCAATTGTAGCATTTTCCATTGAATTTTGCTTTTCTATTGCTCTAACATTTTTTTGAAGTATGGCCTATCTTACCAAAATGATTACAAGTAGGTCTTTGATTCTTTTGAGCTCCTTGCTTGGATGATTCTCCTTCTTTTGTATATCCAATTCCTACTCTTCCTTTTTGTCTATAGAGATTTTTCGCATTCAATTGATTAATGTCTACTTGGGATTTCATTATTCTCTTATTTATTTTCCTTTCAAAGTTTAGATCATTTCACAATCTTTCATTGATTTTCCTTTCAAAGTTTAGATCATTTCATAATCTTTCATTTTCAAATCTTAGGCTCATGATTTCTTCATTTACATTGGAGAGCTAATTAATAAGGTCTGCTTGCTGAAGGGATTGGTTATAGATTTCATTGTTCCTTCCTTCTATCTTTTCTTTTATCTTACTCTTCTACTCCATGACATCACATAGCCTTACTAACTGAATTTCTTGTTCTCTTCTTAGTTTTCATACTTCTTCTTGTAGGGAACCATTCTTCTCTAGGAGTTCTTTGATTGATTCATTGGCTTCATCTAAATTGTTTGAATGAAGGTCTTCAATTCTTTCTTTAATGTAGAGATGATCATTTATTTGAATTGCAAGTTCTTATCTTCACTTTAGGGATTAAGAGGGTTTCTCCTTTACTTTCTTGAGTTGGACAATAGCCATTTCCAAATCTAACTTCTCATTGTCAATAGCTTTGTCAAGTCTGAATATCTCGATGGCCTTGATCTTTGCTCACGCTGTTAAACTTTCTCCTGAGAACTAGAATTCTTTGCTACCAATTGTTGGAAATATTCTAGACTAGGCTAGGTTACTGAGATGAGAGGGCTGAATCACTAACTTCTAAGACTTCTACAATTTCAACTCTTAATCCAACAATCCAATTAGCATTTAGTCCTCATATAATCTGATCTAAATGCACACATAAGAAACTAAAAATATGAAAGCATTCATAACACTATGACACAAAGATTTGGTGACCTAGAAATGGTACAAATAAAAAGTAAAACTAGGGTGGGGATGATACCCACAAGCTTTAGTACTGTAGTATAATTTTGGCCTATTAATGCTTACATTGATCACCTCTAATGATTTTCACTATTAAGAACAATAAGGACTGCTAGGTCCACCTTATGAAAGGATTTATAAACATACAATGAAGTATGCACTTGGTAAAGAGATTCATAAAAGAATTTTTGGTCTACCTTGTTAAAGTATTTGACTGATCCACCTATTAGGATGAAGTAGTAGCTAATCTCTGATCTGCAACTTGGTTTTCTAAATGAGATTCCTTTATGTACTAATCACCTTGTTGTTATAGATATGTCTTTTCTACTCCTTATACTAATATAGCCTTTGTAATTTTCTCTTTTCTCTTCTTCTCTGATTATATTTGATTACATTGCATTCACATTCACACACTTGGATATGATACAATAAACCACATATATACCAATCCAATTATAAAAATTACAAAGTTGGCCTCCATACAGATTTACACAAATATTAAAAAGTTGGCTCAAGTGTAGACACTCAAGCTCTAAAGATTGACTTGGTGAAGTTTTGATACTCGACATCCACTGTCATTGCTCAAAATTGTCATGCGCTCAGTAGACATAGAAGCTCAATCCATACTGATCACTTCCAAGTAGTCTTGAACTTGATTTGCACTGGTGACTCGGTAGATATTGTGAAACTCATCATATAAATTGAATCACTTGTTTACCTCTTTATAGCTTGGTAAACACTATAACCTTGAGCTTGGTATAAATTGAGTCACTTGGTTAACACTGGACTCACATCACATAAACTGTGAACTTAATAAACATTGCAAAACTTAGTTTGCACTGTTAAACTTAGCATACACTAATATGCATGGTTTACACTACTGAACTTCACTATAATTGTAATTGCATGGTAACCACTGAGATTTGTCTAAAGGACTCAGTAGCAACTATAGAACTCGGTGACAACTAAAATGCTTGGCAAACACTGTTAACTATACAATAAGCTTGGTAGATATTTACAATCCAAATAAGTGTATGTCACTAATAAAAAAGTTTACTAATATGTCAACAACATTAATATCCTTATTCTTATGAACATAACATATCTCTTATTTGGCTTATGTGCAAAACATTGAAACTTCAAAATTTTGTAAGAACTTATACCTCAAAATTGTATAACTTCCCCTGAGTTGATAGTTCTTTTCTATATTCAAAATTTTGTACTTCTACTAAGTAAATGTGTCTCAAATGATACTCTTTCATTTTTTTGGAATTTACAAGTGGAAGATTTACTTTTGAGAGGGGGGGATGAATCAGAAGTAACTAATTTTAATCTTTCCAAAACCTTTTAACTAATATCATTCACATGCATCTAATTCATCTAATAAGCATAAAAGTAAAGATATGCATGAAAATAGATAACACAAGATCTACTAACCTAGAAACCCTCCAAAATGAGAAGGTAAAACTAGGGTGGGGATGGCACCCACAAAGTATCACTACAAAAATATGTAATTTTTTAAGGTTACAAAGTTTTACCACTTCTAATGGTCTGCCCTATGAAATGCATGTCTTGCTAAAGACTTTACACCCTATTAAAAGTGACCTGCTTAAGGGATTTACAAACATTCACTTGGAATGTTACCCCATTAAAGAATTTATAACCCTGTTAAGGATCTACAATGTGGTTGCTAAACCAATATACCTGCTAAGCCAACCTATCAACATAAGATTTCCATTCTTACAATATAATGCTTAGAAAGAATGGTAGAATGTCTTGACTTGATGACTTGTAATCCTTAATTTCTGATTCCAGATCTTTGTTCAGCTCTGACTACTCAAATCCTTGCTTGATCTAATATGTCACTCTTCAAAACTTTGATACTCTATTCTTGATTAACTAGACTTTGCAATGTTGTTTTTCTCTTCTCTAAGCCTTTACACCCTTTTGTACTTTGCTATAATTCACCCATACACTTCTCACATCCTCATACATAATGGGGTTTTGTCCTCCTTTTGAATCTACGATCAATATTTACTCTTCATTTCCTACTAAATTCTTGCACTTTTCCTTTTGGTTGCATGCCTTCTCCATTTTTCTTATTGGCTGCATGCTGATTGCATAGGTAAAGAAAAATATTTGATCTTATCTTCAAGATCCTTTGAGATTCATCCTAATTCAGCTAAAAAATGGTTTACATGTAAGTTTGTGAAGATACAAACTCATATGCTAATTTTGTGTTGCTTGGCACATATAGAAGTTTTGTCTCACTCGGATCCTATAGCAATTCTATTTCACTCAACATCTATACTTTTCTTGACACCTATAGTGACTCAGCATCACTTATCACTCAACACTTGAACTTCACTTGACACCTAAAGTTTACTTGGCACCTATTGAATTCTCTGGTTCAACACACACTGTAGCTAAACTTCTATATTATAGTCGGCATTAACTGAAGAATTGGTTAAGTGTGTTGACACTCAATTGTCAAAACCAAAATGAGACCAATAATCTCCCCCTTTTTCATGAGTGGAAAAAACACTTAACTAAACATTATGAATATGATCTCTATGAGTATACTACACATTCTGTTTGGCATATGTACAAGACTTCAAAAACTTGCTCAAAATTTTATAAACCTCAAAATCTCGTAACTTCGCATGAGCTAATGTGCCAATTTTCTAACCAAAATTCTTGTGTTGAATGTGTCTTATGGTGATGTATTTGATACTCTTTTCCTTGTCTACCTTATCATTCTTTTGCCTCTATTTTTGTGTACCATGTTTCTACATTGTTTGTACTCTGCCTTTGTTTTTGCTCCCCCCTCTTTTTTTTTACATCTTCTTACAATTTTTACATCCTTTTGGCTATATTACCTTATTACTTCCTCAAAATTTGAATATCTCTCCCTTTAGATATTCTTTATTACTTACATCAAAGAATTTATTGTCTCCCTCTTTTAGTTACTATCTCCCCCATGCAATGAATATCTCCCCCTTTTTGACACTTATGTCAAAGGGTCCTAAGAATGAATATAATATTTAGCCAAAAATGCTTTATTTACCTCCATAATCATCTTCAAAGAAGCATCTCAATTATCTAAAGAAATTTCTAGTGATTTGTGTTGGATGGCTGCTCTACTGTAAGATGTACTAGGCCTTCTAAGGTAGGAAGATTAGGGTCTTTCTTTAGAACATTTTTTGCATATGCCATTTCTTAATGGAGTACTTCTAGATTGGGGGTAATAGTAGATTGAATTTGTATCAATTTAGCCATGAAATTTGCCTCTTCTATTGCTAATACAACTAACTCTTTTTGGGTGTGAAGCATAGTTGTAAAATGCTTCTCACTTTGAGCTAGATCTTTGGATAGTTGTGTGCTAGAGATCTTGAGATTTCATTTCAAGTTCAATATTCTTTGGCTAGTTTCTTGTGTGAAGTTTGATTAGTCACACAATCTGGAGTACAATGAGAAGATATTCTCAAGTACTTCTTTCACTTTCTCAACCTTCTTAGCCAATTCAACTTGTGAAAGTGCTATTTCATTGGATATCTTTTCATTGACCTTCATTTGAAACTTCTTTTCTGACCACTCTAATAATTTGACATTTGTATTAAGGTCTTCATTTTGTACCTTGTCCATTATGTTGGAAAATTGCTTCATGATGGGCTAGGTTTCATTAGGTACCGAAAAGCTAAATGCATCAAGGAATATATCTTTGATTTATACAAGTGCTTGCTTTTGTCTATACTCATATCTAACTATTTCCTACTTCTCCCTTCTCTCTAGTGCCTCTTGCATTTCATTTATCTACACTAGGTTCATTGTTCTAGAGTCATAACTAGGTATGACTATTTCCTCATCAAGTGTAGGGTCTCCATAGTGAAGTACCCTTGCAACCTTGGTGAAGCTCAAGCTTGGTGCTGAGATTTGCATTGGTAATACATCAGTATTCAACTTTTTGGTAGGATTCCCTAAGGTAGGAAAGTTCACCAATGTTTGTATTGCCTCCTACACCTTAGGGGTTTTCTCCTCTTCCTTCTCTTCTTCTCTATTGCCTTGATCAATAATAATGATTTAAGGATGTGCACCTTAGATTTGTGCTATAGGAACATCTTGTCTTGTTTGTTCCTTTACTGGCTCCTTGGCAATTGTTGTTGTTGTGACTATATGATCAACCTTAGCAATTTTATCTTGTGCTTCTTGCTCTTTTGGTTGATCTAATATAGCTATGAGAGGTTGTGAAGGTGGTTCCTTTGTGTTCACCTTCTCCTTAGTTATCTTTTCTATAGCCTTTTGTAACTCTTCCACACTCACCAAAATAGGATTTGTGCATAGTTGTGATTACAACGTGGTTTGGTGAAGGATCCTTTTGAGATCCTCTATAGTGAGTGGATTGATGTTCTAGCATGAGGCATCAGGAACATCCTTGAAAATTATTGTTTTGTTAGGTGTTTTATGTGGACGACTTAGTGGTTATAGTTGGGTGTCTTGGACACTCTATTCTAGCTACTGCTCTTCATTTGTTGCCTCTTCACCATGTGTCTTCTCCAATATTTCCTCTTCTTTTTCTTTTTCTATCTTCTCCTCTTTCTCATTTTCCTCTTCATATTCATCATTTCTCCCCTCAAATGGGTCTTCCTACCCTTCCTTTATTGTAGTCAATCCATAAATTAATTTCCACATCTATGTGGACTTTTGCACAACATCTTCAATTTGATTTTACGAAATTCTAAAGGCTTTGTATTTGGGTGCAAATTTTCTCCCATGTTTCTTGCTAGCCTTAGTTATTTGATCTTTAGTTAGTTCTAGCATTACATGATCCAATGTTGACTCCCTTATTTCCTTTTCCATCTTAAGGTAGTAATGCCATTTATTTTCTACAATGGAGCTTAGCTTTTTTGGCATTGAATTGTCTAGTTCAAGTGGGGTGGTCATGAACTTAGCCATCATAGTGTAGATGGACTCTTCCACTATGTTTTGTTGTTCCCTTGACAACTAATTAAAATCAATGGTCTTTAAACAAGTTAAATCTACATTATCCCTAATGTTATTACAAACATTTTCCAATTTAGACTTGGTAGAATGCCTTACCAATCTGAATTGATCTTCATCAGACTCTTTCTTTTCTTCATCTGATTCTAGAGGTGCAACATATTTTATTCTTTTCTTCTACTCTACAAGCCCTCCTTGTTCTATGTCCTTTTACTTTTCTTGTTCCTTTGCCACCTAAGTTGTAGCCTTGGTGTCTACCCTTGTAGTTTTCTTGGCTAGGCATGGCTTTGTTGCCTTCTTCTTCCCCTTTGGTTGTGCAATTGGTTATTTCTGTGCTTTTCTCTTCTTTGGCTCAGCCTGGGGTGCTTCCTACTCGGCACCTTCCTCTTCTTTTGCATCCTCCCCCATACCTTGGGTTAAAGAAAGTGATTCTTTACCTTGTTCCTCTTCATCATCCTTGGCTTTTTCACCTTCTTCTTCTATCGCTCCCTCACCAAATTTGGCTTTTAATATCTTTACAAGTTTATCATTCTTTTTCAATGTGGAGGTAGTCTTCAACTCCATATCCACCTTTGACCTAACCACATCATAGGTTCCAAAATGTGGTGCACTTTTGTCCACTTCTTCTGCTAGTAGTGCAGTTATAGCTACTAATGCCTCATCTATATTTATTTCATAGCCAAGAGGTCTTAACCATCTAATATGGCAACTTCAATATATGTAGTCAATATCTACAAGAAATCATACATCATTTACATGTTTCTCTACTAATGAAACTGGTATTCTTAGCCTTTGCTTCATTGACTTCTTGAAGTATTCAAAATAGCTAGTCATTAGGGTCTCAAAATTAGCTCCCATCTGCTCTATGTTTTCATTAACTTGAGCTATGACTGACCTATTAACTTTCCACACTACTTGACCAAAATAAGGAAACTCATTCTGCACATAAAAGAATATATAAATCAAAATAACACCAAATTTGCATTGGGCTCCCTTGGTTCTCTTTATTGCTACTAAATTTTCATTAATCTATTGCAATTGTAGTTTTGCAAGATCATAAGTATGATCCTTTTTCACCAATTTGTAGCCTACATCGACTACAACGCAAGGCACACTATTAAGTCTACTGCATTGGTAGAATTCATGTGCAATAACCCTAACAACAAAATCAACAAGGGGGTCTTGAATGGTGTCAATTATCATTCCTCTCTTGTTCCACTTAGAACCAATATTATTTTCAATTGCCTCCTTAGAATCACTCCTAATGGTCTTTAGCCGATCTAGGGCTAGGTTACCTATCACTCTATGTACAACTCTTTTTGTGATTTTCACTGGGCCATCCTCCAACCATAAGCTTCAATCATGTATTCTACTAAGCACTATCCTTATCCATTTAGTTTTGAATACTATGGGGAATTATAGGTCATGTGTTAAACCCTTCTTCTCAACAATTTGGTATTCTTCTTTCAACGCTCTATTTTCACACTACTTCTCGTAAGCCTCCCTCATATCTATGTCACCTATGGCTCCAATCTTGCAATTGTAACATCTTCTTACATCATGAACCATAACTACTTTAGGGGGTATGATAGATAGGGCTCCAGCTAGGCTGTTCTTATATCCTACCTCTGGTATTGGGCAGAAATCAGGTTGTTTCACTTCATTGGACACTAGCTAGACCTCAAATGGTTCCTTCTCCTAAGTTTTCTTAGAACTAAAAGCCATTTGTGCAATCTAGGGTTTGTACACAAAGAAAATATGAAACTTCATAGCTTGACACAAATATAAATACCTCAAAATTGATGAAATCATGCTAAAATGTTGTTGAAATCTAATTAAACACTAGATTCTCTACTATGAGGTCGCTTTGCACTCTTTTTAATCTGTTCTCTTCATTCGTGGGGAAGAAAAATGATTGAAAACACCATAATATACCCTATTTTTGTTGCATTTAATGCTTAGTGCATTTATAGCTATCCACTTGGCTTCCATTTCCTTTTCATCACTCAACTTCCATAGGAGTATCCTTTACTCAACTTCAACTAAATTTCCTCTTCACTTGACTTCCACTACCAACTTGGCTCCAACTAATCATTCAGCTTCTACTAATTTTGATAGTTAACTTGGCATGTACTAGAATTTTACTTGGCATCTGAGGGTAACTTGGAAACATTTGTAAAATCTTGAAAATTTAACTTTGCATCTTTGATCATATTGATTTCTTCTTTACAATACTTGCTCATTTAGGAATTGATGTATGATAAATCTTTGTGAATCAGTCCCTCATGCCTTTTATTTGCTTAGTTTGATGAATTGTGACCACTTGACCTTTTAGGTGAAGTGATCCCTTCATTTGATGAGCTACTCCCATCTTTCTTCTTCCATATCTTATTCATTTCTCCTTTGATGTGTTCAACATCTACCTTCTCTTTACCTTTATTGACCTCTAAATTGGGTGCCTTTGACTTTGTTGGGCAATTCTTGTTGACATGACTAGTCTTCAAACAACTAAAACATGTGGTTTGACTCAACCATCTACTATTGTTTCCTCTAAAATGTGTTCTTATGCAATTTTTCAGAATGTGCCCATATTCCTAATAGTAATGACAACTATACCTAGTGTTGTAGTCCCAATTGTAGTGATGAACATGATTATTTCCCCTTGTTGGTTGATTAGGTGTCCACATAGGCTTTGATCTACACTAAAAAAGCTCTATGTCCATAGTTATTACAATTGTAGTAGTGACATTCAAATCTTGGTGTTCTAACAGTCCTTGTCCTAGAGTTATGTGCTTGATGTCCTTGTTTTTTGCAGTTATGAAAATGACTCACATTCTTAGGTTTGTCATGCTGATGAGCATTCTTGCTCCTACATACATTAGAGGTCTGTCCTTTTTTACCACATAAATGACAAGTAGGTTTATTTTTCTTACCTTTGTTACTCATTTCTTTTGTAGTCTTGGATGACACTCCTTGTTCAATGTTGGTGTATCCAAGTCCTGAAGTATCATTGCTAGCCCTTGGTGATTTTAGTAGTTGCTCAAGGTACTTGATGGCCTCATTGGGTTTTTTGAAGCTCTCTACAATTTCCTTCTCTTTTTTAAGGTTATTTTATAGTTGTTCATTTTTCTTATTTAGTGTAGAGATCTCAATATCCTTGACATTCAGTTCATGATGTGCATTCATCATTTGACTTAGGGTGTCTAGCTATATTTTTGAAATTCTTTCAAGCTCAATTGACTTTTCTTCCAGTCTGTTGGCTAGATTTCTCTTGTCTTCTTCTAGCATAACCTTATCTTCAATGGCTCTTTTCTTCTATTTAGTTACCTCACAAAGCATCATGGCTTGTGATTCTTGTTCTAGCTTGAGTGTTTTGATTTCTTCTACTTGAACTCTATTCTTCTCCATCAAGTCTACTATTTCTACATCAAACTCTTTAGAATATCCATTTGTATATAGTTTTGAGGTGTCAATCTCCTTATATTGTGTATCATTCTTACCTATGGCAATCTCTCTTCTTCTCTTTAAGATTTTCTTAGTTCCTCTCTAGCTTCTTCCAAAGTATGTAAAGAAAGTTGTATATCAATTGCCTAATTCTCTATGATCTTCCCAAGTTTTTAGACTTCCATTTCTAGATCTTTTCTCCAAGCTATAAGGCTCCTTGTGAGAATTGAGCTTTGATACCAATTGTTGGAATTTACAAGTAGAAGATTTGATTCTAAGAGTGGGGGGGGGGGGGGGGGGGCGAATAAGAAGTAACTAATTTTAACCTTTTCAAAACCTTTTTATTCATATCATTCACATGCATCTAATTCATCTAATAAACATAAAAGTAAAGACATGCATGAAAATAGATAAAAAAAGATTTGATAAACTAGAAACCCTGCAAAATGAGAAGGTAAAACTGGGGTGGGGATGACACCCACAAAGTATCACTGCAGTAATATGTAACTATTTAAGGTTACAAAGTTTGACCACTTCCAATGGTCTACCCTATGAAAGGCTTATCCTATTAAAGATTTTACACCCTATTAAAAGTGACCTAGTTAAAGGATTTAAAAACATTCACTTGGAATGTTACCCTATTAAAGGATTTACAATCCTGTTAAGGATCTACAATACAACTGGTAAACCAATATAGCTACTAAGCCAACCTATCAACATAGGATTACCATTCTTACAATACAATGGTTAGAAAGTATAGTAGAATGTCTTGACCTGATGACTTGGAATCCTTAATTGCTGATTCAAGATCCTCATTCATCTCTGACTACTCTAATCCTATCTTGATCTAATATGTCACTCTT
Organism: Cupressus sempervirens; assembly: GCA_028749045.1. Classification (NCBI taxonomy): domain Eukaryota; kingdom Viridiplantae; phylum Streptophyta; class Pinopsida; order Cupressales; family Cupressaceae; genus Cupressus; species Cupressus sempervirens. The sequence continues at coordinate 166,493,511 of CM053789.1, forward strand.
TGAAACTCTGATACTTTGTTCTTGATCAACTGGACTTTGCAATGTTTTTCTACTCTTCTTTATGTCTTTATACCTTTCTACACTTCACTTTAATTCACCCATACACTTCTCACATCCTCATACATAACAAGGTTTCATCCTCATTTTCAATATTTCAAAGAATTAGGGTTAGGTATGAATCTACGATCAATATTTACTCTTCATTTTCTACTCAATTCTTGCACTTTTCCTATTGGTTGCATTCCTTCTCCATTTTTCTTATTGGTTGCATGCCAATTACATAGTTAATGCAAAATATTTGGTCTTATCTTCAAGATCCTTCAAGATTCATCCTAAGTTGGCTCAAAAATGGTTTACATCTGAGTTGGTGAAGATACAAACTCATATGTTGATTTTGTATTACTCAACACTTACTAGTTGTTGATGCTCAACACATATAGAAGTTATGTCTCACTCCTCTCCTATAGAAATTCTAGTTCACTTGGAATCTATACTCTTCTCAACACCTATAGTGACTCAGCATCACTTATCAATCGACACTTGAACTTCTATCAATACCTGAAGTTCACTCGATGCCTAAAGTTCACTCGACAACTATTTAATTCTGTAGCTCGACACACACTGTAGCTCAGCTTCTATATTATACTTGGCATTAACTAAAGAATTGGATAACTATGTTGACACTCAATTGTCAAAACCAAATTGAGACCAACACATTTCATGTTGATTGTGCATTTTTCCCCATGCTCTTAGTCTCCCCATTTTTTCTCTATCTCCCCCAACTTCTATATCTCCCCTTTTTACATTCTTTCTATATCTCCTCGTTCTTGACACTTATGTTAATGGGCTATACACTAATAGTGTGTTTGTCAAAAAAATATTTATGGACATCTAGTATAATCTTGAGAGTTGTATCCCAATTTTTAAATGCTACATCCAAAGACTTGATTTTGATAGCTCGAAAGCAAGGTGGACTAGGTCATTTAGTGTAGAAAGATTTGGGTCTTTCTTCATAAGATTTTCTATGTAGATAAACTCCTTGTGCAAAATCTCCAAGTGTGGAGTCAATGTTGTTTGGATGCTATCAATTTTTCCCTTATATTGGCTTCATCTACTAATAATGTAGATAATCGACTTTGGGTTTGTAGAAAAGTTTTGATGTGCTTCTCACTTTGAGTTGGAGTCATAGGTAGTTTTTTACTTGATTCATTTATTTGACTTTCCAAACTCAAAATATGACTTCTTATCTCTTGTGTGAAAAGTGTTGGATTGCATAATTTAGTGTATAGTGAGAAAATATTTTCAAGTATCTTCTTCACACTTTCTACTTTAGTTGTAAATGCAAATTGTGTGAGTGCTATGCCACCTAATATTTTCTTATTTACTTTTCTTTGAAATTTCTTCTCTAACCATACTAATAATTTAGCATTTGTATCAAGGCCTACATCACTAACCTTGTTGACTATAATTGTTAGTTTTTTAATGAGTGGATTTGTCTTGTTTGGAGTAGGTAGACTAAATGCTTCTAAAAAGATGTCTTTGATATCCAACAATGCTTGCTTCTACCTATGCTCCCTTTTGAGAGATTCCTAATGCTTCTTTCTAGCTAGGGATTCTTAGAGTATGCCCATCTACTCAATTATCATCATTTCATAATCATACTTTGGTAACACAATCTCTTCATCAAGACTTAAATATCCATATTGTATCACTTCTTCAGCCTTTGATGAGCTTGGACTTGACACTGAGATTTTCAATGGTGTTGCATCTATGCTTGGCTTATTAGGACTGCAACTAGAAGGAGTGCTAGATTTAGGTAAAGTTACCAATTCTTGAATGGTTGCTTGCACCTTCATCTTTGGTGTCAACTCAGTTTCTTTATGCTTGTACTTAACTTCCACAATATTTTGACTTGCACCTTGTACTTGTGCTAGAGGTGCAGATAAGATTGTTTGACCTATTTAACTTTGTTCTTTAGTAGTGGCAAGAGTTTCCATTATATCATTCTCAACTATATCAAACTTTTCTTATGTATCTTTAGGTATTTTATCCAAATTTTTTACATTAGTGACTTGAGGGGTGATGGTAGGTGGTTCTTGTGTATTCACCTCTTCCCTTGTTATGTCAGTCTCTAATTTTTCAATCTCATATACACTCACAAATATAGGATTGTCACACAAGTTCTCCTATAGTGTAGACTGATCAAGTATGTTTTTCAAATCTTCCTCTATTAGGGGATTGACATTCTAAGTAGTTAGATCACAAACATCCTTTACTATGATTGTTTCAGTATTCTTACTTGTTATATGTTGAGGGTTGACTTAGGAAATTGTGTATCTTGCATACTCTATTCTTGTTACTACTCTACCTCCGTTGTTGTCTATTCATCCACATTCATTTCTATACCTCCCTCAATAGTTTTTTCATTGTTATCATCTTCTTCATCATCTTTTACCTTTATAGGCTCTTGTTCACCTTCCTTTACTCTAGTAAGTCCATAAGTGATCTTCCACATCTATGTGGACTTCTTCATAACATATTCAATATTATTTTGTAGTATGTTGAAGGCTCTATATTTAGGTATAAACCTAACTACATATTTCTTTATAGACTTAGAAATTTGTGCCTTACTAATTATAGGCATGACTTGTGCAAGTGATGTCTCCCTTATTTTCCTTTCTAGGTTTAAACAATAATGCCATTTTTGCTCAACTCTCTCATATAAACTTCTAGGCATAGAGTTAGTAATTTATAGTTGGGTTATCTTAAAATTTTACATCATGGCATATATAGCTTCCTCTACTTGATTCTTCTCAAATTTACCAAGGTTATCAAAGTCAACATGAGAAAATCCTATTATATCTAAATTATTCTAAATATTTTCGCATAGATTTTCTAGATCTGATGCTGGATTATGACTCACCACTTTAAATTTTCTATTTTCATATAATTCTATTCTTTCTTCATTAGTTTTAGCTTGTGCAATGTATTTCCTCCTTGGTCTTTTTTGCACTCCTTGTTGCTCTTCTCTTTTGGGCTTCTCTTTTTCCTTTTGTTTAGTGATATGTGCACTCTCCCTGGTAGTAGGTGCAGTAGGTTTGGGTTGGCTTGGTTTGACAATATTCTTGGACCTTGTCATTGGTTAGGCCTTAAACTTTCTCTCATTTGATCAGTGGGCATATGTGCTTCCTTAACTTATTCTTCCTTGGCACCTTTAGCAACTTTTGTCTCCTCTTCTAGCTAATATTCTCCCATTCCCTGAGTTAGTGTAAGTGGTGCTTGTGTCTAGATATTTTTTCTCTCCATCCTCTTCTTCATCGTCTTCCTAGTTAGCACCTTCACTAAATTTATCTTTCAATTTCGTCACCAACTTATCCTTCTCCTTTATAACAGAGGTATTCTTCAATTCCATCGTAATCTTGGATTTTTTAGTTTCATAGTTTCCAAATGATTTTGCATTTTTATCTACATCTTCTACCAGTAAAGCTACATAATAGCTACAGAGACTTTGTCTACATTTATTTCATATCCTAATGGTCTCAACCATTTTACCCTTGGAGTTGTTTCTTGAACAAATATATAATCATCATCCACTAGGAAACAAACATCACCATAATGCTTTTCCACTAGTGATACTAAAATTCTTAATCATTTCTTCATTGATTGCTTAAAGTCCTCAAAGTAGCTAGTCATAACTATCTTAAAGTTCTCACCTAATTGATTAGTTAACTCACCAATCTATACTACTACTAACTTGTTTGTTTTCCATGCAATTGTACCAAATGTAGGAAAAGTGTTTTGAAGATAAAAATAAAATGCATATAATAATAGAACCAAATTTACATTGAGCACTTTTAATCTTTTTTATTGCTCCTAGGTTTTCAATCAATTGTTGTAGTTGTAACTTTATAAGATCATATGTCTAATCTTTTTTGACAATCTTATAACCCACATCTACTAAAATATAGGGCACACTATTTAATCTATTAGATTGGTAAAACTTATGTGAAATAACCCTAACTACAATATCTATTAATGGATCTGTAATAGTGTCAATTGTCATTCCTCTCTTGTTCCACACTACTCCTGTATTCTTCTCAATAACCTATTTTGAATCACTTCTTAGAGTCTTAGGTTGATTTAGGGTTAGACCCCTTGTTACCCTATGGATTATCCTTTTGGTTATTTTGATAGGTCCATTATCTAACCAAAGTGAACTATCATGAATTCTTCTTAACACAATTCTTATCCATTTAGTTTTGAACACATTCAAGAAATCTAGGGCACAATTTAACCCTTTCTTTTCTACAATTTTGTATTCTTAACTTAACACACCATTGTCACAATGTCTATCATATTCTTTCCTAATCTCCAATACTTCTAATTTTTCAATTGTAACATTTCCTAACATCTTCAACCATTAAAAAATTTGGTGGTATCATGGATAATGCACTAGAGGGGTCATGTTTATAAACAATGTCTGGTATGGCCTTTAATATTGGTTGTTTAACCTCATTATTCACTAGTTGAACATTCAAAACCTCCTTACCCTCTATACCTTTTGAACTAGATGCCATTATTTGAAACTAGGGTTTACAAAAGTATAAATGGTATAACTTGACACTTGATAAATACCTTGCAAGATCTAACAAAATGGTGTTGAATGGCTACTCAAATATTTTACAATCACTTTGGATGAACTTCCAGATTGCCTCTTTCTCTCCTTGTTCTTTCATGATTTTGAAATGATGAAAAATGAGCTAAAAATTGATCAAATACCCTTTGAAGTACTAGAATTAATGTTGGGTTCTTACATAAATGTAAGCTCGACATTAACCAATTTTAGGCTCACTTGGAATCCACTAGCATTTCATTCATCCAGCAACCATTGTGAGCTTGGCATCAACTAGCTAGTTTGTTAGCTTGGCATCCTCTAGAATTTCACTTAGAAATCATAGGAAACTTTTCATTCTCAGTAGTAACATGAAAAAATTAAAACTTTTTCTTAGATTCCTAGTGACATCTTCCATCTTTGTTCATGCTAACGTAATCTTTTCAATACCAAATTCTTTTGGAATTGATGTATGATATAACTTATGAATATAAATCCCACATACCTCTTGATTGCTTAGTTTGATGAGGTGTGATCACCTAACCCATTACATGAACTAATCCCTTCTCCATTTGATGTGTTGTAATCATCCTTTTTCTTTCATGTCTTGTTCATTTCATTTCTAACATTTTCAACATCTGCCTTGCCTTTGTCTTTGTCAAACTCACAACTGGGTGCCTTTGACCTTGTTAGACAATATAGATTGATGTGACCAATTATAAAATAGCTAAAACATGTGTTCTAATACAATTATTAGGAACATGTCCATATTTTTGACAATAATAACAACTATATCTTTTATTGTAATCCTAGTTATAAGAGTTGTCATTGTTTCTTATCGTTTTTCCCTATTTGATGACCACATTGGTTTAGATCTACACTCATAATATCTATGTCCATACTTATGACAATTATAATAATATCCTTCAAATCTTTATGTGTGCATGGTCTTGATTCAAAATTCATGTCTCTGATGACCTTGGTTGTTTCACTTATGGCAGTGAACCATGCTCTTATGCTTGACATTCTAATTTATAGTCTTGCTCCTACACATATTAGTAGCATGTTCTTTCTTACCACAATTATAACAAGTAGGTTTAGAGTTCTTACCTTTTTTTCTCCTTTCTTCAATATTTTTGGATGAATCTCCTTCTTTAGTACTTGCATATCCCAGTCCTGATGTATCATTATTGGATCTAGGGGATCTCAATAATTTCTCAAATTATTTAATGGCTTCATTTGGTTTGTTGAAACTTTTAGAAAATTTGTTTTCCCTTTTTAGGTCACTCTTCAATTTCTCATTTTTCAATTTCAATGTTGTTATCTTAATATCCATGACATTCAATTCATAGTTGGCATTCATCATTTGTCTCAAAGTATTCAATTGCACATGCTGGAAATCTTGGATAGCTCTGATGATTTCTCTTCTAGTCTGTTGCTCAAAAATATTTTTATCTTCTTCAATCATGGATTTATCTTCAATAGCTTTCTTCTTATGTTTAGTCACCTCACATAGTAGTATGGCTTGTGATTCTTGCTCTAACTTGAGATTTCTAATTTCCATATTTTGGGCTTGGTTCTTTTCTATTAGATCTGTAATTGTTGCATCAATTTTTTTGGAGTCTCCATTAGAAAATAACTTAGTAGTGTCCATCCCTTTTTATTGTGTGTCATTCTCCTCAATAGAAATTTCCTTCCTTCTCTTCAAATATTTTTTTAGTTCTTCTCTTGCTTCATTTAGTTGATGTAGAATGAGTTGTGTTTTAATTCTTTGATTCTCAATAATCTTTCCCAACATATAGACTTCCATTTTCAAGATATTTTCTCAAAGATTCAAAGCTTCTCTTTCAAAGAATAGGGCTCTAATACCAATTGTTGAAATTCTGATAGGAAAGATAAACTTCTAGGGGGGGCTGAATTAGTAGTTTAAACTTTGACCAATAAAAACATTCATGACACATTTTTCTCTTACATTCAATAAGTAAACTAAAATACCGTGTAAAGCATGCACATCTAAATCATGTAAACATATAAGCATTCACACATATATGACAGTATATATGATTACCCATAAACCCTCCAATGAGAAGGTAAAAATAGGGTGGTAATGACAGCCACAAATCCTTCAATATTGTAGTAATAAAGTGTATCCAATGAAGGTTACAATGTTTGATCATGAAACATGATCTACCCTATGAAAGGTCTACCTTGTTAAAGGCTTACGAAGACTACTGGGTCTCACCCTGCTAAAGGATTTCAACACACTATTAGAAGTGTGCCTTGTTAAAGGACTTCAACTCACAATTAAGGAAGCACCTTGTTCGAGGATTTCAATATAGCCTGTAAGGACTACAATGTTGAGAGATTTGACTGATTTAGCTACTAGAATGTCACAATGTTGATCCTATGGTTAGCACTTTATTTCTTGATAATAGATCACCTCTAAACTAATGTATTCTTGATCCTTCTTAATCAGATGTCTCTTTTCTATATGCTTTAGTCTTCTTCTATTCTCCTTTAACTAATTATGTAATGCAATCAAAGATCATAGCTACTTAGCCACCATGAATGCTCTATTTTCACATGAAAACATGTCTCTTTTCTCCTTCATACTCCTTAGAAAGTTTAGGTTTTTTCCTTCTTAAGAATACTTAGGTGACTTAGGGTTAGATATGAATCAACGACTATAATTCATCCATTTGCCACTTAATCCTTCCCTTTACCTAATTGGCTGCATGTAATGCATTGGGAATCCAACTTGAGATTCATCCTTATCTCAAAAATATCAAAATTAAATCTTTAAGTCAACTCAAAAATGGTTTACATAGCTATTTGTGCCATTAGAGATAACTATGAGAAAACTATCTCATTCAAAATTTGAAATCTCGAATGCTCGGCATATACTATTTTTATACTATGACTTAACATCTGTATCAGTTGACATCCATTGCTTACATGGCTCCTAAATCACTCAGCATACACTATCTTCTTGGCACTTGAGTGACTCAGCACATGAGTAGCTCGACATTCACTATAGACTCAACATGCTCTATTATATACATGTTGTGCTTGACATGTACTACTTGTTTGACATGAACTGAGTAAATGACTTAAGTGTGTAGACACTCACTAGTTAGAATGAATATGAGATTAACAAAATTCCTAGATATATAGATGAGATATTCTTTATGATTAAAAAATATATCACTAATATTAAAATTAAATGAATAAATTACAAAGAGATCAATCATTATAAAAGGAGAGCTAAACACTAACAAGTAACTAACCTAGGTTGCATGATAATAATTAATTATTACATGCCCAAAGTTTATCTTAAGTAAACTAAAGATATTAAGTGACTTAATAATTAAATCAAAATTGTTTAATTAATAATGAAATAATTTATTACTCTAACACCCCACCCCCCTAACATAAACTTAGGGAGTAGCTCAAAACCTAGAAACTACTACTGAAAGTAAATTTGGGTTTAGACAAAAAACCATAATGAAGTACCCAAGAACAACTAAATCTCTAATAAGAGGAGAAATAGAGAGAACCACATGGGAAAAACCCTACTCTAGGGAAAGATACATTATAGTTTGCTACAACAACTTTACATATATAGATCCCAACTACTTTACTTAGCAAGCAAAGAAAGAAAATTTCCTTTCATTCTTTGGCTTTGAAACACATAAAGTCACTCTTTCTTTATGCAACCTCACAAAATCATAATTATCATATTTAAAGAATAAAAGCTAAAGCTATTTCTTAACATCCAACTTGAGTTTCTTTAAAGCAATTGCACCTTCCAAGATACATTGAAAAAAAAAAATCAACATAAAAGAAACTGAAGATAAAGGAGAGAAAGAATGTGTAACACAAAAAATAAATGAAGATTAAAGTGAAATAAGAATGATAGACATGAGTTCTTGATAAAATTTCTCTAATTGACCTATAAATATAATGGGGAGGCAAAGAAAATGCATCAAAAGGCTTGTCTAAATGCCTCAAAGAGATGTCATCTCCTTAAGCCTAGAAAATCCCTGAATTTACTATTACATGTGAATGTTATTCAACATATGTCCTAGTAAGGAAAAAATGACAAGGCATTTAACCCATTTTAGTGAGATATAAGTATAAAATGAAACAAGCATGAATCCTCCAAAGATTGTTTAACACAAAATAAACTCAGTGAGGCCATGACAAGGAACATACCTTGAGATTTTGCAAAGATTGTGGAATAAAAAACCTTATGAGGTAACTATGACGTCATTGAGAAAAATTACATACAATGTGGAATACAAAACCCTACAAAGTATCATTTGAAAGCTACAACAAAATAAACTACAAGCTAACAAGTAAACTAGACAAGACTATGTTGGAATGAAAAGTAAGAAAAAGACAAATAAAATTAAACTACAAAAATGAAATTTTTTAGGATAGTAACATGAGAAATGCAATCATTCTTGTAAAATAGGGGAAAATAGAACATTAGAAACTTAAAAAAATAACATAGAAAATAATGTAGAGTAGCTTTTCAAGGAGTTCATTGCCTTTCAATAAGAAGTAGAAGTCAAGTGTGTGATTCTAATTTTCTATAACAAAAAAACCACTTGAGAGCCAAAATAAATCTCTCCTTCATTCTCCATATACTACAAAAAAGTATAAAATCCTTCAAGCCCTATGCTAGATATAGAGAAAATGAGAAAAAAAATCTTAAATGAGACCTTGAGATCAACCAAAGGTGGAAAAAATTATGAGAAAAGTAACATCAAAACTTGAGATTAATAGTACAGAGTAAGTGAGTGAAAAAAATAAAGTTAGGAAAACCTAAAAGAAATCATTTAAATTATTATGTAATTTTGATTTTCAGTGAATTGGAATTAAATGAGAATTAGAGAAATTCCACCTATTTAGATGAAATACCCAATCCAAGTTTTGGGGGGAAATGGATGTACCAAATTCTATTTGTTTTGAATTCCAATTCTAATTTTGTAGACCCAAACAACTGATTAATTTTTTTTAAGAATTCTAAATGCCAATTCCATTTTAATTCTTATAGCCAAATTGACCATAATCAAATATCTTCACTTACATTAATCCAATAGTATTCATTGCCTCTTGTGCACTAATATAAATGGAAATTTCGTTTCCCAAGCCAAGAAAGGCTTTCTTATATAAAAATGACCTTCTTGTTGGCTTAAGTGTAATACATTGTTATATAACTATCGTATGGTTATGTAATTATCAATATGTTAGCTATTTAGTTACCAAACTATAGACTAAATATTGTACCTCCTTATGTTGGAATACACATCAAATGTCCATCATCTATTTTCATCATTCAGTATAAGAGAAATATTTTCTTATGTTCTTATGATCATGGTGTACATGGTAACATTTTTTGATCTATGTTCCATTGAGAAAAAATTCTCCACCAAGTCTTGAGGTGAAAAAGATTGTAGAAAATCTTTGAAGCATTTAAAAAATCAAGTTCAACATCAAATAGATGATTCCTTTCATTTATGATCAATTAAACTCAATGATTGAGAGGTTGGCTATTAGAAATGAAGGGTTAGATCCTTTATTTTTGTGGACATAGCATGCACCATCAATATTAGTTAAATTAATATGCTTATACTGTTAAGATCAATCTATTATGCATTTGAAAAAGTTTATTGAAGTTTGCAATGATAAAAGTCATAGATGTAATCACATCAAGGCCTCTATGAGAAATATGTTTGATCACTAAAGAAGACAAAGTATTTGATGAATAATAATTTGTTTAACATCCTTAGCATGTACTATGGAAAATATAAGAGGAGCAAGTAAGAGGGGAGGGATGAATTAATTACCACTAAAATAAATCCTAGATCCCTTAGGTGTTATTACATAACATAAAATTCACTAAAAATGTTGATGCTCGGTAAATACGCAAGCACTTGGTTTAAAATAGTAAATTTTGTAATCTAGCAAACAATAGAATAGAAATAGTGACTTGGAAATTGCAAATATTTAGATATTATTTGTGATTAACATTACTTAACTTAGTTGCATACACATGAAATAAATAGCATGAATACAAGTGACACAAACATTTAATGTGGAAACTGAATTTGGGGAAAACCACCAATTTCAACTAGTTATTTTTTTTTTCTCTCTTTTAAAGTGAGTCCTATTAGGAACCAACCCTATTAAAGGTTACAAAATAGATGGTTAGGTGTGATGCTATTAGAAGATTTAATCACTGTATTAGGAGTGTCCTTGTTAGAGGTCCTTAGACACTTCAATAGAAATGTCACCTTGTTATAGGATTAATAAATAGTTTTTAAGCCAACTCCATTAAGAGATTTAGATCATTACTACAATAGTTAGAGAGTAACAATTGATGACTTGATTTTTACATCAATTAAATTGCTGATTATAAATCTCAATTCTGGCTTGTATACTTGATCCTTTCTAATCAAATATATTATTGCAGCTCAATGAGGATATTTTCCTTATCCTTCTAACTCACTTCCTCTATGAATCTCCAAATTTTCTATTTCTTCCACACATTCAATCCTCAACTTGACCTTATATTTATATCATACGCATTATCAAGTTAGTTTGAATACAACTTAGAATACTTAATATTCATTTCCTCAATCACCTAGAACCAATAAAGTAAACTCAATATTGCAAAACAAGAAAATCCTTCATTAGCCAACCTTGCTTAGTAGACACTAACACCTAAATGATTTTTTTGTGATAACCAGGTGAGATTGGTTAACCCTACATCTTTACATACTTCCTTTGGTAACCAAGTAAACTCAATTAACATTGGTTTCGTCCAACATTTCCTTCATTAACAAAGTGAGCTTAGTTAACACTCAAGTTTTGTGAACTTCTCTTTGTTGCCTGAGTGAACTCTATAGACACTATCCTCTAAACTTGAAAAACTCTAGAATGCTTGGCAGATATTAGGAGCTATCTTCATCACCTAAGTGAGCTCGACATACACTCACTCACAATGATATGATATTTTTTGTAACAATAAATATAATACTTAATTAACCAATTATTTTCAACAATCTCCCTCTTTAGCATTGATGGAAACACAACATGTCATAATACAATGAAACTTTAGGGCAAGAATAAAGTAAGGAACATTTCTTTAGTTTCATTCGAATTCTTATCCATGAGAACTCCCTCAATCAGTGTGAACTCCCTCTGCCTTTAGTCTTTACCTCTATTAGCAAAACTCTTTATTATCAATATCTTCTTTCGATAGAAAATCTCCTTTTATGATGTTAGACCAAGTTCTCCATTTTTAATATCTTCAAAAAAAAATTCTGAGATATGACAACATTATTTAGACAAAAATCTCTCCCTCTTTGACATCTCATGCCAAAGAAAATATTTAGAGAATATCAGTTACCTCATGTATAAATTCTTATGCAATGTACCCTTTTCAATACTGCATCAACTAACTAATCTTCAACATGTTCTAGTTGATGCATCACTAAACTTAATTTTGTGAGCTTTAGATAGGGGAATGAACCCCAACTTATCTCTTAGATACAAAATGTATCCTTAGGTAATGGGTTAGTGAAGATGTCTGCAATTTTTTCTCTAGTATTCACACATTCCAATCTTACCTCTCTATCTTGTACCAATTCTCTCAAAAAATGATATTTTATAGCAATGTACTTGGTTTTGGTATGAATCAAAGGATTATTTGATATATTAATTGCACTAGTGTTATCACAAAATATAACCACTCAATCCTTGATTTTTGTCTTCATACCTACCAATATTTGCTTGAACCAAATAATAGTGGAAAAGTTAGCTGCTACTACTACATATTTTTCCTTAGCTATAGACTGAGAAATAAAATTCTAGTTCTTGCTTGTCCAAGGACTAGTCTTTACCAAGAAATAACTCTCCACCACCAGTGCTCTTCCTATCATTAGCACTACCTACTTAATCAACATTTGTGAAGGATTTCAAATCCATATTGCCTCCTTTCTTATACCATAATCTATGGTCATTAGTACCCTTCAAATACCTAATGATTCTCTTGATTTTCATCATGTGATTTCCTTTGGGATTTGTTGAGAATCTTTCCACCATACCAACTACTAATACAATATCAGGCCTTGTGTGCACTATATATTGCAATTGTCCAATCATTGATCTATCTATGGTTTGATCTACCTCTTTTGCACCATCATTTTTAGAAATCTTATGTCCAGTAGACATAAGTGTTCCAACTAGTCTTGAATCTTCCATTCCAAACTTCTTTAGTATTTTCTTCATATATTTGGATTGAGTAATATAGACACCATCTTTCTTCTACTGGATCTATAATCTAACAAAGAATTTTATCTCTCCAAACATAGACATCTCAAATTATTTACTCATCTTTTCTAAAAATTCCTTTCATAAATCATCATTTCCTATAAATAAAGTGTCATCCACAAAGATTTCATCCAACACAATTTTTGTGTTGTGTCCTTCTTTGATATATAGGCTGAATTATTATCATTTTTTCTTTGAAAACTAATCTTTATCAAGTATTTATGAAGTCTTTCATACCAAGCTATGAGAGCTTTCTTGAGACCATACAATGCTTTGTATAATTTATGGACCATATCCTTTTATTCAAGAATACAAATTTTACATCTATTTGATAAACTCTAAATCTCTTATGTGAAACATAAGCACGTAAAGTTATAACACCTTCCAGTCTAGCAATAGGAGAAAATATTTTTCCATAATCAATACCTTCTTCTTGAGAATAATCTTTGCATACTAACCTTATTTTGTTTCTGCAAGCTTCTCAATCTTCATTCAACTCATTTTTGAAAACCCACTTTGTTTCAATTACATTTTTATCCTTGGTTCTAGGAACAAGAGTCCAAGTCTTATTCCTCTCTATCTATTCTATTTCTTCATTCATAGCTTCAATCTAATTTTTATTATACAAAAAATATTTCACTGATCTAGATTCAAATTTAGTAAGCAAACATGTACCTTTCAATTTGTTTCTTATCATTGTTCCATTTAATTTGTCTCCAATGATTTAATTAGGTGTATGGTTCCTTCTTATATATCTTTCTAATATGGGTACTTTGGATTTAGAAATTGTTTCACTAACCTTACCATGATCTTCTATATCAAGCTCAAGACCCATTGTCTGTGACTTGGGTCCATTAAACTCAATTTTCTATGGCAATATCTCACTAGCTTCTAACTATGACTTGGTTGCTGCATACTATGAGTCAGATTGTACTAGTTACAACTTAGTAGCTTTTAGAGATTTTGGGGACTCAAGAGGTGAAGTGTGTTGACATCCAATTTGATTTAGTAATGTATTAGGTTTATAGTAGAAAAACTTTTTGTAATCCTCAAGTTCCTTGATGCTTTCTTCTTCACTCCTTTTTGCAAACTCGTCAATTATTACATGTACACTTTCTATGATTTTATGAGTTGATAAATTCCAATATTTATATGCTTTTCTTTTGTAGGATTATCCTAGGAATACCCCTTCATCACCTTTGACATCAAATTTACCCTACTTAGACTCCTTCAAGATATAACATTTTCTACCAAATGCTTTCAAGTAACATACATTGGGTTTGTAACCAGACCATATTTCATAAGGAGCTTGATTTGAGTCTTTCTTCAACTATACTTAGTCCAAGGTATGCATTGTAGTACTAATTGCTTCCTTCTAGTATTTGATTCAACACACTTTTCTATCATCAAAGTTCTTGCATAATCCATGATGGATCTATTCCTTCTTTCAACTATACTATTCTACTATGGCATTCTAGGGGTTGACTCTTAATTCTTCTTTTAATGAATAATTCATTGAATTGGAAATGAATTCACCACCTCTGTCTAATCTTAAACACTTTAGCTAATTTCTAGTTTCTTTCTCTACTCTTGGTAGATACCACTTAAATTTTTAAAATCATTTAGAGTTTTCTTTCACATACATTATAGTCATCATTCTAGAATAATCATCAACAAAAAGAATAAAATACTTATCTCCACTATAGCTCTCTATTCCTATAGGTCCAAATAAGTCTGTATAAACTAGCTCCAAGACTTCTTCATAATGATAGTCCTTTCTTTTGAAACTTGTTTTACCCATCTTACCAATTTGGAAAAATTTGTATAGGCCCATATCAGGTTTTCTCAGACTAGGAATACCTCTTACTCTTTTATTCTTGCTTATCTTAATTAATTTATCAAAGTTCACATGACATAACCTTTTATGCCACAACCATCTTTCTTCTACCTAAGAAATAAAATATGAACTTTCACTAAGATTTAGGTAGAATAGGTTTCCTTTTGTTAGACCCAACCAAATTTCCTTTTCCATCCAGCAGCTTGGCCTTTCCAATCATGAATTCTACATGAAATCCATTGTTATTCAACTATGCCACACTTAGTAGACTACTCTTCAGTCCTTCAACCCAATAATCATTATCACAACTAAGTTCATTGGTTAGTGTGATACAACCTTTTCCCTTTATGTGGCATGGTTCACTATTTCTAAATCTCACACTTTCTCTGTCATAATGTTCCATATGTTGAAACTTTATTTTGTCACCAGTCATATAATGTGAGCAAACACCATCAATAATCCATGTATCATTTTTGCTAACATGAGAGATAAGTTCCATTTTATATCCTTCATCATTAGATTTTTCTTTTATAGCAATATAAACCATTTCATCATCTTCACTACTATCTAAATGTTTAGCCATAAAATAAGATTTCTTACCTTTTTCCTTGTAGTCCTTGAAGTTCTTGAAATCCTTCTTTCCTTTGTACTTGTTGTGCTTCCTTTGATCTTTTTCTTCTCTTTTTGGACATCTTGCAACAATGTGTCCAACTTCTTCACAAGAGAAATAGATTAAAAGGATTTTAAATTTATAGTTTCCTTTTCCTTTGGGATTCCTTCTTGCAAGCAATAATTCAATGGCTTCAAGATCATAGTAAAAAATGTCTTCCTCTTCACTTTTAGATTGTTTTTCTTTAAACCTTTTAACTTTCTTCTAAATTGATAACTTGGTTCCAAATATAGACTCAAGATTTCTAGAACTAGAAGTATAATTATCATAGTTATCTAGTTCAAATATAGTCAGTCTTCCAGCCAGAGCATCCAAATTTATCTTGTTATTTGGATCACATCTCATCTCTTGAATAACAAAAACTCTAATTGCATAGATAGGGAGAAGGGTTTTAAGTACCTTTCTTATCACTATCACATTTTAAATTTTTCCTCTAGAGGCTTTGATGGCACTAACACTGACTTTGATTCTTTTAACATATTTTACAATGTTTTCATCTTCTCTCATTTTCATATAATGAAACTAATCTCTCAAGATTTTTGCCTTGGCACTTTTCACATTATCATCATGTCCATAGATATCATTCAATTTGGTCCACATGTCATGAGAAGTAACACATCCTTTGACTTCATCAAATTTAGCATGGTGAAGAGCCGATGCAATGTCAATCATCATGATGTTATGATTTTACTTTTTAGAAATCTTTTCCATAGTCAATGTTCTAGTAGGATCTTTGTAAGAAATTTCCAAATATTTCAAACTTGAATAACTAATGGTTGCTAGATGCAACTTCGTAACTTCCTTCCATGCTTCAAAGTTATCTCTATTTAGCTTGGGAATCTCTCTCCTATAAGACATCTTGATCTTTAGCTCAAGTTGTTGAAACCTTTCTCTGTAAGTACCAATAAGATATGATACCAATTGTTGGAAATATCAGAGGACTAACTATGAGAGGAGAGGTGAATTAGTTACCACTAAAATAAGAAAATAGAAGAAGATAATAAAGAGTTAGTGGAAAAGATAAAAGTATTTGGTGAGATTAAAAAGAAAATGGGATTTGGCAAAAAAGATGAAGAATTTTGATGATGTTAATAAAAGAAATGGAACTTTAGTAGAGAGACTGAAGATATTAGAACATGAAAATATTAAGATTAAGAATCAAAATACAGATTTGGAGAATAAATTTAAGAAATTAGAGGGAAAAATTAGTTTTTTAAGAAGAGAATGAATGTTTAAGAGAAAAATCATTGGTTCATGGTGTTTCTTGTGGAGGAATTAAATTTAGAATTTGATAAACCTTATAGAGTATGAGAAAATAGGTTTCAAATGTAAAGGCTTGGGAAAATATGAAGATGGAATAAGAAATATGATTAAGAAAACAAGGAGGTCAATGTATGAAGGCCTTGGGTATTCTACATGCAAAGGAAAGATGAACACAAGTTCACTCAAATCAACTAAAGTAATAAGGACTATGTAATGTGCATATTGTACAAGATGAGGCCATACATAGGAAAGATATTGGGATTGACATTAAAAAAATATGATTCAATTTAAACACATAAGGAAATAGGAGAAATTGGAGCAATGTGTTTCAACAAAATACAAATGATTCTTTATTAATTAATTTTTCTATAGAGAATCACACTACATCTCCATTGCAAAATACATTTCAATCACCTCGAATAAATAAAAGGTTTAACTAATGAAAAAACTATAACTAAACTAGTATAAACACTAAGCCAAACTAGAACAACTCTATTGTTGAACTGGAACTAAACTTATTAGAATCATTGCAAGATTGTGGAAAACTAGAGATTGAATGACTAATGAGTAGCTAATATATCAAATATTTTTATTGACTATTTTACATGGAATTCCCATAAAATATCATATAACTAATTTTCCTTATTTAAGGAAAATTTTGATTTGTAACCATCACTATTAATTTTTGCATGGAATTGATGTGGAGTTTGATTTTCCTTATTTTAATTCAAATTAAAATGCATATTGCATATGACTTCTATGTGTTTATTTTACATGAATAAATTTCCATTATTTGGTGGATTGAACCATTTCAATCTAGATTGAACTTATTTATAGTTCCTTTAATTATCAATACTCATTGGACTACTATTATTGCAATTTGATCTTCATTTCAACTTTCTACCATCTTGAAAACAAAATTCTTTTTATAGTAGAAGATTATGGAAAATTTAATTTGAAAACTAGTGATTTTAAATATTAAAAAAATATTCTTGTTATCCTAAAAAATAATAGAGTATAAAATATAAAAAATAATATTTTTTATAGTTAAATTAAAAAAATTATCTTATAGTGAAAATGAAATTAAATAAATGAATAAAGTTTAAAATAAATAAATATATTATAATAGGTAAGTCTTAAAAGTAAACTACATTTGTATTTAGATACATATTCATTAAAGGGGACAAAAACTTTTTAGAAAGTTGTCTGAGTTTGATTTTTATATAGAGAAAATGAAAGGAGTCATTAAATATTATATTAATTATTAAGCTATTTGCTTAACTTCACATGGAAAGAACTAGAAATTAAATCTTCCTTTCTCCTTATGATACAAAATAAAAAGGCTATAAAACTAGCACGATAAGAAAGAATATCTTTACAACATTAGCAAATTCCTTGGAAAATCTACAAGTACCTTGGAAATTCATCACCATCCCACTTATGCCCTTACATCATTCAGACTTAAAATACCACATATTAGAACTCTAGTGCATTATGTAAATCGATCATCAAAATGCTAATGACTGGCAAGGCAAAGAATTTGATGGTCACCCCTACCTATCATATGAAATTTTTATGATGGTTGGGTCATTTTAGTGTATTTCATTTTATGTTTTAAGAAAAATATTGATCATTAATTTTTTTATTTATGAAGATTTTTTTTAATTTAAATATTTTTTCAATATATTTTGTAATATATTAAATATAAAAAATGCACTCAAAAGTTTACAAAAAATAATATTCTACTTTAGATGAAAAAAATCATTTAATTTTGAGATACAAAACATAGATGGATAAAAAAATTAATTATTTTAATTTACAACATTTATTTCACATCCATTTAATGATATTGTCATTAATTCATCTAATGTATCCAAACCTAGATTTGAATGGCCAACATCATGGAAATGTTTGTTGTGTTAAAACATCTTAGCACAATCTTTCTTTTTCGACACTCTTCTATAGGTTCTAATAGATCCCTATTAATAACAATACCATATGAAATTGGAAGCACTATGATTTAATGAAGGTTTGATTCCCATTTAATGCAATTCTATCATTTATTTATATTTATTATCTATATTTCCTCTATTTAAATAATTAATTTCATTTCATTGGATGTTTTAGTAATTTAGAATTTTTTGAATTTGATGAAAGATCAGCCCCATAGCTCCCAAGAATAACCTGCATGCAATCACCTATCATAAAAATAGAGGAGCAAAAACTATGGAGCCTTGAATTCCCAAATCCATAGATGAGACATTCTTGATGAACAAAAAATAGATTGCTATGATCAAAAGTGAATGAATAAACTAGAAAGAGATCAATCCGTATAAATGGAGATCAAAACCCTAATAGGTAAGTAACCTAGTTTGCATGATAATAATTAATTTAAAAGAATTACTCAATATATGCCCAAAGTTTAGCTTAAGTAAAGTAAAGTTAATAAGTGACTTAATAATTAAATCAAAATGATTTAATTAATAAGGAAATACTTTATTACTCTAACACCCCCCCTTAAGATAATCTTAGGGAGTAGATAAGAACCTAGAAAATACTACTAGAAGTATATTTGGGTCTTGACAACAAAGCCAAATGAGGTACCCAAGCATGACTAAACCTCTAAAAAGAGGATAAATAGAGAAAACCACCTAGAAAAAAACCTAGTCCAAAAAGAGATAGAAATAATGTTGAAAAGAATTGTTGAAGGATTGAAGAAGCCTCCAAACTAGGGAATGTCTCAAAAGATAGGAAATAAAGATGATAATGAAGAACACCACTAAAACATTTAGAAGCTACAAAACTCTATCAAAAGGAACTACTGATCTAAAGACCCTCCACTGAAATAGATCCTGATGAGGAAGATAAGATTGTACTCTACAATAAATTAGGAGGCACACAAAGGAAAACAACTGAGCTTGAAGATACATATTTCATGAAACACAAAATACTAAAGAGCTAATCAATAAAACATTGAAGGCTATGACAAAAGTAGGAACATAAAGAAAATTTTCTATATGGTAAATGATCCATCTCACCGAAATGCATAGGTGCCCCACCATTGCATTTTCCTAGTACATAGGAACAAATATTGAGCACATAGTGTTAGGACTAACCTTAAATAGAAATAACAATTACATGCAAATATTATCAATACCAAGAAATAGTAGATCACTCATAAGAGAACACAAGGCACCAAGATTTAATGTGGTTAACCCAATCCCTAGGCTATGTCCACCAACAACAAGTCCAATATTTTTATGATCTAGCGATTAAAATCTAATTACAATCTATACTCCCTTATATCTCAATAATGCCACAAGAACCAATTTTTGCATCACACCTTATGAAAATCAATAACCCTAAGCCTTTTTATACAAGCATTTTTCTACTTACAAAATTAGGGCTAGAATAATAGAAAAATAGTAGCCAACATCTTTTACAATATAAGGTTATTTTTGGCTTTAGGGGTGCTACCTCAAAAACCCCTGCAAAGGCATTAGCCCTTGATCCAACCCTATACTATGATAGGGAGCGCACTTGGAGTACTACCCTAGGACCTGATAGGGGTGCTACTCCTTGACCTCATCTTGGGGGTGCTGCCCCCAAACCCCCATAAAAATAATTTGGAGGGAAACCACACTAAATAAACTTCTAAGTCTAATTAGGCTCTACATCACAATAATCTCCCACTTGGAGATTGATCAGACTCCACAATAATAACCTTCCACTTGGAGACTGATCATAGCACTACTAAACTTTTAGCTCCAACTGGAATATTAAACCACCTTGGACTCTATTGTTCTCTTAGTTTGTTTAGTATAGGAGACCAACCAAAGTTAAAAAGGAGTTTAGCTTCTCCTTTGTCATTACCTTTGTAAACATATATGTTGGATCATGATTTATATGTCTTTTCTCCATATTTAACTATCCATCATACAAAATTGATTGAATGAAATGGTACCACAACTGTATGTATTTTGTCTTTGAATGCAGAGTTGAATTATTTACAAGATGAATGCCATTCTGGCTATTTGTGAAAAAATAATTATCCCTCTATGGGTGTCCTAATTCTTCTATGAAGAATTGAAGTCATATCATCTCCTTGTCTACCTCTACAGTAGCAACATACTCTACTTCTATAGTGGATAAAGCATTAACCTATTGTAATTGAGAAACCTGGCTCACTATTGCCTCACCAATAGTAAATACATAACCTATAGTACTTCACCTACTATCAATATCCCCTACCAAATCTAAGTCAACATATCCCTATAAATAAATAATAGAGCCCCTAAAGTGTAAACACTTATTGAATGTTCCTCTCAAATATCTAAGAATCCATTTAATTGCATTCCAATGCTTAGTTCCTAGATGACTCATATAGTTGCTAACAAGCCCCACTACATGTGCAATATCTAGCCTAGTACATACCATAATAGAAATTAAGCTTCCTACAACTGAAGCATAGGGTACCTTAGACATTTTGTCCTCCTATTCTTGTATTTTGGGACACATCTCCTCGGTCAATTTCAAATGACCAGCTAAAGCTATTTTGACAACTTTAGCATTCTCCATAGACAAACATTGCAACACCTTCTCAATATAATCAGCTTGAGATAATGTCAATTTCCTATTCTTCTTATCTTTACAAATCTTAATACCAAGGATTTCTTTTGCTGCCCCCAAATCCTTCATAGAAAATGCATGTGCTAACTTCCATTTTAGACCCTTAATATGATTCATGTTAGACACAACTACAAGCATGTCATCAACATATAAATATAAAATAAAGCTATTATCATCCAACCTATCAAACTAAACATAATGTTCTGAATGACACATTCTATATCCATGCTCATACACAAACCTATCAAATTTCAAATACTATTGCCGAGGTGCTTGTTTCAATCCATATAAACTTTTCTTCAATATGCACACTAAGTTTTTCTTACCTTTGACCTTACATCTCTGTGGTTATGCCATATATATGTCTTCATCCAAACCACCATGAAGGAAGACTATTTTAAAATCTAGGTGCTCTAAATGCAAATCTTTAGTAGCCACAATACTTAAAACGGTACAAATAGAAGTCATTTTAACAAAAGGAGAGAGTATCTCATCAAAATCAATTCCTTTTTCCTAGTTCAAATCCTTTTACAACTAATCTAGCTTTAAATTGTTTCTTACCTCCATCCTTTTCTTTTGTTGGAGACACAACCAAAGACTAGAATGAACACATGGGAAAAGGGAAATATTATTATTAATGAAAAATGCCCTATGGGCTTACAATAGTATGATTCTAGAGAAAGAAATCCTCTACACAGTACCTTCTCTCTAACTCCACTAAGAAATGCCTTTACAGTGCCAGATATATTCTTAAATAAGCCCCAAATGGTTTAGGGTTAGGAATACATTCTATAATATGCTAGTTGGTATCCACTACCAAAATAAAAGGTTCTAGAAATCACGTTAGAAGTTGGTGTAAAATTAGAAGAATTTAGAAACGGTAGTCCAACTTCTAGGAGACACAACTTCTGAACTGTGACTATGATTGACAAACCATTTACATTTCTAGAAAGCTCTCAAAGTGCTCTACAACCCTGTGGACCAGCTTTGCTCATTCCCCATTTTTTGGCCCTATAGAAGGCTATTTATTGCCTCAATTTTGACTTTGAAGTGCTCTTAGGAGGTCTCCAGGAAAATTAAAATTGTAATAACTTTCTAACTATAAAGCCTTTTGACCTGATTCTTTTTTTGGATCAATTTTCAATTACAATTATAATAATCCTTCCAACTTACACCCTCTAACTCATTATAATTTTGGCTTAATTACAAAATAACCACTTTTTCTATATTTATACGTATTCCAAGGTGCTTAAAAACTCTAACCTAGAAAACTAATAGTGGAATTGTGAGAGTTGGAACCTTTATTTGACCCAAATGAGTATCCAAAAATAAAAACATACTAAAAAAAAACTATATCTAAGCATATTTTTGGGTGATACAGGATTGCCCTTACACATCTGGATGCTCCTACATCAGACACCCAAGGTAGATTGAAAAGTGACCCTGTCACTTTATGGTAGAGGAAAACCAAAATGGGCAACCTCCACTATGGATATCCAAGTTGAGTCCTCTTTTGGTTGTCCTTTCCACTTCACCTAGTAATCTTCATAATGCCTATTTCTAGTACTCCTACCCACACGACTATCCAGAATCTCTTCTATCTCTTCCTTCTGAGAAGTGGGAATTGGCCATGGCTCCAACATCAGCCCCTCATCTGCACCATCATCATGATATTTTATTAAGTCTACAATGTTGAAGATAGGAGAAATGTGAATCCCATCTAGCAACTCCACCTCATATGCATTTCTCAAGTCATGTTTCTTCAAAATTTTGCAGGGGCCAAATTTCTTCATCTTCAACTTGTTGTAAGTACCCACTGGAAATTGTTCCTTTCATAAGTGTACCATAACCAGATCCCCTACTTGAAGCTCCTTATGTCTCATCCTTTGATCTACACTAGCTTTATACTATTGATTCATCTTGGTAATGTGTGCATTGACTTCCTCACGAAGGCTCTTGACGTGTTCAAAAAATTCTTTTGCCTCGACACTTGTCCTCTCCCCTTGCTCCATCTTCCTTAATTATGGTGTAGTCCTTGGGCTACTTCCATACACAATTTGGAATGGTGATCTACCAGTACTCCTATTTACAGAATTATTGTAAGAAAACTCTACTAATGGCAGAATCAAATCCCATCACTTGGGCTTATCTCCCACTAAACACCTAAGCAAATTGCCCAGACTTTTATTTACCACTTATGTTTGTCTATTATTTTGCGGATGATTTGTAGAACTAAACTTCAATTTTGTCCTCAACTCCTCTATAAAGTCCTTGAGAAATACCCCACAAATCTAGTATCTCTATTGGAAACAATACTCTTTGGGAGGCCATGTAGTCTCACCACCTCTCCAAAAAATAAATCTACTATATGTACAACATCATGTGTCTTGTGGCATGGAATAAAATGTGCCATCTTGGAGAACCTATCAACCACTACAAATACTGAGTCATTACCCCTTTGTGTCCTCGGTAATCCAAGAACAAAATCCATACTTATGTCCTCGCATGGCTTCAATGGAACAAGAAATGGCTGATAAAGTCTAGTATAGTGACTAAATCCTTTGGCTAGTTGACATACTTGACAACTCTGTGCAACCTTCTTCACATACTGTGACATTTGAGGCCAAAATTTCTAAGAATGGAAATGGTCTTATCTTGACCAAAGTGTCCTACCATTCCACCATTGTGTTTCTCCTTGATCAAATTTTCCCTCATGGAACTCCTTGGAATGCATAGCTGACTACCCTAGAATAGCATACCATCCTGAATCAAATAATCTAGCCACCTAGTTCTGTCTATAGTAAAAGGTTCTTTACAAGCCTTCCATGCTTTAGCAAAATTAGGATCCTTAGGGTACATATTCTTGAGTTCATCAAACCCAACCACTTCAACTTGCATTATAGTAAGCAACAAATGTCTCCTACTCAATGCATCTACAACCCTATTAGACCTTCCACATCTATGTTTCAACACAAATGTATAGCTCTACGTGAACTCTACCCACTTCATATGTCTCTAGTTCAATTTCCCTTGGCTATTTAGGTACTGCAATGCTAGGTGATTAGTATACAAGAAAAATTATTTTGGCAATAAATAATGCCTCCATTTCTTTAAGGCCTAAATGATTGCATAGAACTCTTGATCATAAACATAACACTTCTTCTTTCCATTATTCATTTTTTCACTAAAATATGCAATAGGCTTACCTTCTTGGCTCAAAACAAGCCCAATAACACTGCCACTAGCATCACAATCTACCTAGAACACTTTACTAAAATTAGGAAGTGCCAACACAGGTTGTTTTGTCACTTTCTTCTTCAATATTTCAAAACTCCTTGTAGCTACTATAGTCCATTTGAACTCTTTCTTATCCCCTCTTATTGTTTCAGTCACAGGTGCACATATGCCACTAAAATTATTAATGACCTTCCTATAAAAACTAATCAAACCATGAAATGATCTCACCTCAGTAGAAAGCCTTGGAGTAGGCCATTCCAAGATGGCTTTTACCTTCTCTAGATCCATTTTGAGACCTTTAGATGATATAACAAACCCCAAGTAGACTAACTCTTTTTTTACAAAGCTACATTTCATCAACCTTTCAAGGACTCTATGAATGTGCAATAAATTTTCATCCAAAGTCTTGCTGAAAATTAAAATATCATCCAAATAGACAATAAAAAATTTTCCCAAGAATTTTTTTAGTACCTCATTCAAAAGCCACGTGAAGGTGCTTGGTGCATTGGTCATTCCAAAGGGAATGACTCACCACTCATATAGACCTTCCTTGGTCTTGAATGTAGTCTTCCACTCATCTCCCTCTCATATCCATATCTAGTGATAGCCACTATTGAGATCTATCTTTGTGAAGTATTGAACCTCACTCAAATAGTCCATAAGCTCATCCATTCTTGGAAAATGCAACTGATACTTGATGGTTATTCTATTTATAGCTTACAAATCTATGCACATTCTCCACTCTCCATCCTTCTTTGGTGCCAGCACTAGAGGTACTACACATGGAGTCAGACTCTCTCAAATCAAACCCTTCCTCAATAGCTCTTGAACTTGTCTATTTATCTCCTTAGTTTCAGTAGGAGTCATCCTATAAGCAACCTTGTTAGGTAAACTAGCTCTAGGGATTAAATATATCTGATGACTGATTTGCCTTCCTAGTGGCAACCCTTCTAGAACATTATCAAAGATGACATTTCCATACTCACTTAATAGGCCTAAAACTTCAGGTGGAATTTCACTACTACCTTCCTTATCTCTTCTAGGAATCAAAGCATAACACATATGCTGATCTTTCATACCATCCAAAAAATTTCTTCGATCAACAAGACATATCCTAGCACTACTGCATACCTTTTCACCTTCTTTTATCAAGGGCTCTAGTTTGTGGTGAACTCCATCCTTTGTTAGAGATTATTTATTTGCATGACCATCATGTATAGCATGTCTACCAAATTGCCACGGTCTTCCCAACAATAAATGGTAGACATCCATTGGAATAATGTCATAGAGAACTTCATCATGGTAACTCCCAATCTTGAACTTCACCAAACATTATTCATTGACTAGGACCATATGATCATCCTTCACCCAAGCAATTTGATAGGGTTGCGGGTGTTTCTCCCTCTTGAACTTTAGCTTAGAGACCATCTCCTCAGATACCAAGTTGTATGTGTTTCCACTATCAACAATCACATCACAACACTTATCCTCGCACTTGCACTTGGTACAAAACAAACTCCTCCTTTGTTCAGGTTTAGTCTCACCCCTTAGTAAGACCCTTTCATTTATGAGAACCTCTCCTCTTTTTGCATCCTCTGAATGTGATGACTATGCATCCTCATCCACACGAGCAACCCTTGCTTGACCATCAAATCTCCTATCTATCCTTCCTTTTCATTGAGGACATTCAAATGCACGATGAAATTCTTCATTACAAGGAAAATAGATACCACAAAAGCCTCCTCTTCCTGAACCTTTTTCACATCCTCTACCTCTTCCTCTCTAATCTCCAAAGTTTTGATCACAGGAGTGGTTGAAACCCTTGTTCCTCTGATTCCTGCTAGTACCAAAATCTTCATTTTTCTTCTAGGTCTCATTTTGGACTCTAAATGATCTACCACCATCCCTTCCTCCTTGATTGCACCCTCTTTTCCTTCTATCAAACCTTTTGTTTAGCTTCTCTTCAACTCGTAGGGTAAACTAGTATGCCTCTTCAATGCTAGTCATTCTAACAAGATTTAACTCCTCCTGAATGGTAGGTTGTAACCCACTAAGGTAACAATCAACCTTCTCCTTATTAGCTTCTACATGCCCTACCCTAATAAGAAGTCAATAAAATTCTTCTGTATATTCCTGGACAAATTTCTTAGCTCGCTTTAACTGTTGCATTTTCTTGAACAAATCAAGCTCGTAATCAATAAGAATGAACTATTTCTTTAGTTTGTCCACCATGCAATCCCACCTTGTGATTTTCTCCTTTCCTCTTCTATTTCTTTTGAATTAAATCTCTTGCCACAAAATTTTTGCATGGCCTTTCATTTTGGCCTTCACAAACTTAACCCTCTCAGGGTCCTTGATATCCTCATATTCAAAATACTCCTCTAGTTCATTGATCTAATCGATCAACTCATTAGGGTTTAGAGTTCCTAAAAACATACCCACATCAATTTTAGGTCTTTTTCCAAGCTTAGAAATGGCCCTAAAAAGCCTCTCCTCTACTTGGTTTAGGAATTCCTCTTCACTTTCCCCTTCCTGTCCAATATTTTCTTCTTCTTCATTTTCTTCCTCACTTTTGTTACCTATGACGACATTCAATCCTCTGTGGATCTCCTCCTAAAATGCTTGAACTTGTCTCTAGAGGGCTCTAACCTTGAGAGCAACAACTCCAACCCTTCCACCACATTCTCTTCATGGAGGCATCATATTGTCTCAAACCCACAACCACGCAGTCCTAGTACAAACTACCTCACAGTCAGTGCTCTATCTACACACTCAAGAAAACTAGCTCTGGTACCACTTGATGGAGACACAACTAAAGACTAGAATGAAATCACAAGAAAAGGGAAATATTATTAATATTGAAAAATTCTCTATGGGCTTGCAATGGTATGATTCTAGAGAAATAAATCCTCCACATAGTACCCTCTCTCTAACTCCACTAAGAACTACCTTACAGCGCTAGAAATGTTCTTAAATAAGCCCCAAATGGTTTAGGATTATGAATAAATTCTAGAATATGCCAGTTGGCATCAACCGCCAAAATATAAGGTTCTAGAAATCATGTTAGAAGTCAGTGTAAAATTAGAAGAATCCATAAATGGTAGTCCAACTTCTGGGAGGCATAACTTTTAAAATATGAATCTGATTAATGAGCTATTTACATTTCCAGAAAGCTCTCGAAGTGCTCTATAGTCCTATGGACAAAATTTTCTCATCCCCCATTTTTTGTCCCTATACAAGGTCATTTAGTGCCTCAAATCTAACTTTGAAGCACTCTTAGGTCTCCAGGAAAATTAAAATTGTAATAACTTTCTAACTGTAACGCCTTTTGACCTGATTCTTTTTCTGGAGCACTTTAAATTACAATTATAATCATCCCTACAACTTAAACCCTATAGATTATCATAATTTTGGCTTAGTTACAAAATAAACCATTTTTCTACATTTACATGTATTCCAAGGTGCTTAAAAACTCTAACTTAGAAAACTAATAGTGGAACTATGAGAGTTAGAACTTTTATTTGACCGAAATGAGTATATAGAAATAAAAAAACATTAAATAGAAACTATCTCTAAACATATTTTTTGGTGATACAAGATTTCCCTTACACCAGTGGATGCTCCTGCATCATCTTTTAACCTATAAACCCATTTATTCTACAAAGCTTTTTTACCTACAAGCAACTTGCATAAATCCCATGTCTTATGTTTTATCAAAGAGTCTATTTCTTCTTTTATTGCAAACTCCCATTGAATCTTAGTATCCACCTACATAGCTTCATCATAACATTTAGGTTCACTAGCATCAATAAGTAAAATAAAATGCAAGGAGAAAATCTTTCTAGTGGTCTACTTATCCTTGTTGACCATCTAACATTCACTAGGGTGTGTGGCATTTGTTGTTATGGTTGTTGCACATCATGAGAAATTATTGGAACATTAACTTTTGGAGTATCATCTAGCACTACATAATCATTTTATTTCTTCTCATGTTGCTGCAATAGATCTTTGTACAATAGTTTCTCATTGAATATGACATCCCTACTTCTTACAATTTTCTGAATTTTTTAAAATCCCAAAGCATATAACCAAATTAATTAATGCCATATCCAAAAAATTCACATTTCTTTGACTTAGCTTCTATCTTGGTTCTATTTTCAAAATGTATATCAAAAAATGCTTAACAACCAATGGTTTTAACAAAACAATAACTCACCTTCTTACCAGTCTATGCTTCCTTCAGAATACCACAACCCAAAGGAGTAGAGGGACCTCTATTAATCAAATATATAGTAGCATTGATAGCCTCTATGCACATGTTCAAGGGAAACCTTGCATGCAACCTCATGCTCCTTGCATGCTCCATTATAATCTTGTTCATGCATTCAAGCACTCTATTTTCCCATGGAGTCCTTGGAACAATTATTGTCTATGAATACCATTGGCAAAGCAATAATCTTCAAATTCATGACTGCAATGCTCACCACCATTATCAAATTTGAGACATTTTAATTTCTTTCTAGTCTCATTTTCAACCAAGCATTTCCATTTCTTAAAAGTTTGAAATACATTTGATTTCTATCTAAGAAAATAAACCCATACTTTTCTAGTTGCATCATCAATAAATGTAACATAATAATTAGAGCTACTAAGGGAAGATACCTGATCTAATCCCCATACATCTGTATGCACAATCTCTAATCTCCTACTTCTCTTTTCCTTCCCAATCTTCACAAAACTCACTCTCTTTTGTTTTTCATAAACACAATTTTCACAGAAATCCATTTTGACACATTTTACACTTGTTAAAACTTGCTTTAAATGAAGTACTTTCATACCTTTCTCACTCATGTGCCCAAGTCTATTGTGCCACAATGTTGTATCAGAATCTACAACAGCTATTTCTACTCCCTGCTCAACTGCAACAACTATTCCTAAACATTCATTTTTCTTTGACATGCAATCAAAGTAGAAGGAACAATATAACTTGTACAAAGATATAAGGTGCCTACATTCACACCTTTTTCTACTACAAGGGAACCTTTTGAAACCTTCCATTTTCTATCATTAAAAGTAACTACACAACTCTCATCACTGAGTTTCCCTACAAAAATTAAATTCCTACTCAGCCTTGGAACATGTCTTACCTCATGTAGTAACCACCGATTCCCATTCTGCAACTTAAACTTGACTTTTCCTTTTCCAACAATTTTATAGGATTCATCATCCTTCAAATAAACAAGTCCAAAATTTCCTTGGATATAATCAATAAAAATAACCTCTATGAGGTGTAACATGAAATGAAGCACCAAAATCTAAAACACATGAATCATCAACACTTTCTAAAGATAGAAGCAAAGGATCCTCTTTGGATTTGTTACTTACCATATTTACCTCTTTGTTCCCTTTTGGTTTATCTCCATTGTTCTTTTGATTCCAACAATCATTCTTCTTATGCCCTATTTTACCACAATACCAAAAATCTCTTAGTCCTTTGGATTGAGATCTCTTCCCCTTTGACTTTTCTCTTGATTTCCCACAATTTTCAGAATTATTTTCTCTCTCTGTTGTTCTGCCTCTACTTTGTGCATTCAAAGCACTTCCTAATGTAGATCCACCTAAATATTTCTTATGAGTTTCCTCACTCAAAATAACATTGATCACATCATCAAATTTTAGGGTATTAGATCCAGAAATAAAATTACTCATAGTCATTACCAAGCCATTTCATCTTTTAGGCAAAGAACAAAAAATCAAGAGAGCCCTAATTTCTTGATCAAAATTATACCCACAGAAGATAACTAACTAGTAATAGTATTAAACTCATTTAATTGATCGACAATAGATCCACCTTTTTCCATTTGCATATGAAATAAATGTTTCATGAGAAATACCTTATTTGAAGCAAGGGGCTTTTCATACAATTTTACTAGGGTTTCTATTAACTCTTTTGTCATCTTCACTTTTATAATGTTAAATTTCATTGATGGTGTCAAGCATAATCATATACTTCCAAGTGTCTTTCTATCTAAAATCTCCCACTTCTCATCTAACATAGTTCCTTGTTTATTGGATTTTCTTTGCAATGGCTTCCATAAATCTTTCTAATAAAGATGGTCTTCCATTTGCATCTTTCATAATTAAAAGTTTTGCACATTAAAATTATCCACCTTTAGCTTACCATCATCTACCATAGCTGTGAATCAATCATGAGACTCCCACTCAACCGTGAGATGTTCTTGTAGAGGATTGCTAATTTTTTTTTTTTAAATGACAATGGTTTGGCTCAAAAAAATTACTACCATCTAGCTTTGATACCACTTGTTAGGATTAACCTCACATAGAAATAAAAGTTACATGCAATTATAACCAATACCAAGAAATAGTAGATCACTCATAAAAGAACACAAGAAATCAATATTTAATGTGGTTTACCCAATCCTTGGGCTACATCCACCAAAACCAAGTCCAATATTATTATGATCCAATGATTACAACATGATTACAATCTATAAACCTTTACAACTCAATACTACTAGAAGAACTAATTTTTTTATCACAACTTATAAAAATACCTAAGCCTAAGCTTTTTTATACAAGCATTTTTTCACTTACAAAATTAGGGCTAGAATAATAGAAAAATAGTAGCCAATTCCTTTCACACTATAAGTTCATTTTTGACACTACCCTAGGACCTCACAACAACACTAACTCCATACCTCCATAGAAATAATCTAGAGGGAAACCATGTTGAATAAACTTCTAAGTTTGATTAGGCTACACATCACAAAAAATTGTTCACTCCATATAACCAAGGAAGTATAAGAGACAATAGTTGACCCCCAACCCCTCCCTGTTGCCAATTAAAATAAGGGTGAGGTGGCATTCAACTAGAGAAGTGGGCCAAATTAAATGCATGTCAATGAACCATGATCAATATGCATAAAAGAGTACATATATGTGTACTGAGGTGATCAATCTCAGACACATTATAAGGCTAATGTCATAGAAGGGAAACTCATTGGACAAAGGAAGATTGCAAACAAAAGAAAAACATCAACCCTTTAGTGCACTTTATTTAGAGTAGTGCATGTGTACAATAAGCGCAAGATTATGGCAAATCCCAAAAAATATAATAATCTTCACGAGTGTCCTCTAATGACACTGCTTGAATTAGAAGGAAAAACAAAAACAAAATTTGAAATAAAAATACAGATAGAATATGGTACTCTATCTCAATGTGTTTATAAGAATGCATACAAATGATGTCTAAATAGACCAAAAGAGACATAAGGTTGATATAACAGATAGTAAAACTCATGATGAATCATCTCAACCAATAAAATTGATCTCTTGACTTGAAACAACAAAAATATTCACCAAAATGAAAAAAGAAAAAAACTAAATGTGATGTACCTAGAGTAGAATCTGGAATATATAATGACTCAAGATATGTCTTGTGGAGTGAAAAATAGAACCTATGAATTTGATTGAAAAAATTAGAAACCAAATGACATCACAAGTCCAAATAAACTACACCATCATGAAAAGCATAGAATCATCTTTTCTATGATATCTTGTTTGCAAAAAATAGAGTGAGCATAAGAATGTTATGGCCAAAAACCCACAAGCAAGTCACAAAAGTGCTAGAAGAGAAAAATTAAAAATTATTGACTCGAGATTTGTACCAAAATGCCTTGGAAGGTTGATGAAGGGCACAACCTAAGAAAAAATGAACATAATAGGAAAAGGGGAATATTATTATTAGAAGTGATATGATATTACATTTAGTACAACAAAAATAGATTCCATGACATGCCCTATAGGCTTACAATGTTATCAAATTCTAAAGAAAACCTTTCTCATAGTACCTTCTCCCAAACTCAACCAAAAACTATGTTTACAATGCTACAAATAATCTTAATTAACCCAATTAGGTTTAGGGTTAGGAATAAATTTTAGAATATTCCATTTGGCATCCATCACCAAAATAGATGGTTCTTCAAAAAATGTTAGAAGTCAGTACAAAATTAGAAGAATCCAAAAATGGTAGTCCAACTTCTGGGAGGCATAACTTTTGATCCGGGACTCCAATTGACAAACTGTTTATGTTTTTGGAAAGCTTCAAGTGATCTATAGCCTTATGGATCATATTTTATCATCCCCCATTTTTCATCTTGTATGAAGACATTTAGTGCCTTAAATTTGACTTTGAGCTGCTCTTAGGGGGTCTCTCAGAAAATTAAAACTATAATAACTTTCAAACCATAAATCCTTTTGACTTGATTCTTTTTCTAGAGTTCTTTAAAATAAAAGTATCATCATCCCTCCAACTTGCATCCTCTAACTCATCATAATTATGGCTCAATTACAAAATAACCTATATTTGTACATTGGCACATATCCCAAAGTGCTAAAAAACACTAACTCAAAAAACTAATAGTGGAAGTATGAGAGTTGAAATCTCTATTTGACCCAAATGGGTATATAGATATAAAAGAAAATTAAAAAAAAAATAACATTAAGAATATTTTTGGGTGATACAAGATTGCCCTTACACCACTAGATGCTCCTACATCAAACACCAAGGGTAAATTGAAAAGTGACCTTGTCACTTTATCACTGGTAGAGGAAAACCCAAATGGACAAGCTACAATATGGATATCCAAGTTGAATCATCCAATATTCATTATTTCTACTTCACTAGGTATTCTTCATGTTGCCTATTTCTGGTACTCCAGCCCACATGAGTATCAGAAATTTCTTCAATCTCTTCCTTCTCAAAAGTAGGAATTGAACATGGCTCCAGCATCAACTCCTCCTCTACAGCATCATCATGATATTTTATTAAGTTTTCAATATTGAAAATATGAGAAATGTGAATCCCATATGGCAACTCCAGCTCATATGCATTTCCTGAATCATGTTTCTAAAACATTTTAAAGGGGCAAAATTTCTTCATTTTTAACTTGTTGTAGGTACCCACTAGAAATCGTTCCTTCCACAAGTATACTATAACCAAATCTCCAACTTGGAAATCTTTATGTCTCCACTTTTGATCTATTTTAACCTTATACTATAGGTTCATCTTGGAAATATGTGCATGTACCTCCTCATATAGGTTCTTGACATGTTCAGCAAAGTCTTTTGCCTTAGTACTTGTCCTCTCTCCTTGGTCCATCTTCCTTAGCTTTAGTGTAGTCCTTGGACTACTCTCATACACAATTTGGAATGGTAATCTAATAGTACTCCTATTCACAAAATTATTTTAAGAAAATTCTACTTGTAGAATCAAATCCCATCCCTTGGGCTTATCTCCTACTAAACACCTTAGCAAATTTCCCAAACTTATATTTAATACTTCTGTCTATCCACTAGTCTATAGATGATGTGTAGAACTAAACTTCAATTATATCTTCAACTTCTTCCACAAATTCCTCCAGAAATACCCAAAAAATTTAGTATCTCTATTAGAAGCAATACTTTTTGGGAGACCATGTAGCCTCACCACCTTTTTGAAAAATAAATTTGCAATAAGCACTACATCATGAGTCTTGTGGCATGGAATGAAATGTGCCATCTTGGAGAACCTATCAACCACCAAAAATACTAATTCATTACCCCTTTGTGTCCTTGGCAATCCAATGAAAAAATCCATACTTATGTCCTCCCAAAGCTTCATTGGAACAAGTAATGGCTAATAGAGTCCAGTATTTAGAGTAAATCCTTTGGCTATTTGACATACTTGACAACTCTACACAAACTTCTTCACATCTTATTACAATTGAGGCAAAAAATAATGTTCACTAATAATGGTAATGTTCTTATCTCAACCAAAGTGTCATGTCACCCTTCCACTGTGTTTCTCCTCCATTAAGTTCTCCCTCATGGAACTCCTTGAATACATGATTGATTGCCCTTGAACAACATACCATCCTAAATCATGTATTCTAGCCACCTATTCCTCTCTAGAGTAACAAGTTCTGTACAAACTTTCCAAGCCTCTACAAAGTCAGGATCCTTAGGGTATAGATTCTTGAGTTCATCAAACCCAACCACTTCAACCTACATTTTTGCCAGCAACAATTGTCTCCTACTTAATACATTTGCAACCCTATTAGACAATACAAATCTATAGCTTTCACATGTCTCTTATTCAATTTATCTTTTCTATTTAGATACTAAAATGCCTCATGATTAGTATACAAGACAAATTATTTTGGCAACAAATAATACCTTCATTTCTTTAAGGCCTAAGCTATTGCATATAATTCTTGATCGTAAATCGAATACTTCTTCTTTGCATCATTCAATTTTTTAGTAAAATAGGTAATAGGTTTACCTTCTTCTCTCAACACAGCCCAAATAAGATTGCTACTAGCATCACAATCCACCTAGAACACTTTGTTGAAATTAGGAAGTGCCAGCATAGTTTTCTTTGTCACCTGCTTCTTTAGTAATTCAAAACTCCTTGTACCTCCTATAGTCCACTTGAACTCTTTTCTATCCCCCATAATTGTTTTAGTTAGGGGTGTACATATACTACTAAAATTCCTAATGAACTTCCTATAAAAACTAGATAGTCTATGGAATGACCTCACCTCAGTGGTAGACCTTGGAGTAGGCCATTCCAAGATGACCTTCAACTAATACAACAAACCTTAAAAAGACTAACTCCCTTTTGACAAAGCTACAACTCTTCAAATTAATCAACAATTTCTCTTCCCTCAGCCTTTCAAGGGCACTACAAATGTGCAATAAAAGTTCATCCAAAGACTTACTAAAAATTAAAATATCATCCAAATAGACAATAACAAATTTTTCCAAAAATTTCTTTAGTACCACATTCATAAGCTGCATGAAAGTGCTTGGAGCATTGGATAGTCCAAAGAGCATGACTAACCACTCATATCAACCCTCCTTGGTCTTGAATGTAGTCTTCCACTCATCTCCCTCTTATATCTATATTTGGTGATAGCCACTCTTGAGATCTATCTTTGTGAAGTATTGAACTCCACTTGAGTAGTCCATAAGATCATCCATCCTTGAAAAAGGAAATTGGTATTTGATGGTTATTTTATATATAGCTTGAGGCTTTATACAAATTCTCCACTCTCCATCCTTCTTTGGTGTTAGAACTATAGGTATTACACATGGACTTAGGCTCTCTTGAATTAAACCTTCCCTCAATAGCTCATGAACTTTTTGATTTAGCACCTCAATCTTAGTAGGAGTCATCGTATGAGTAGCCTTGTTAGGGAAACTAGCTCCAAGAACTAAATCTATTTGATGACTAATTTGCCTTATTGGAGGCAACCCTTCTAAAACATTATCAGAGATGACAACCCCATACTCACTTAATAGACCTAAAACTTCAAGTGGAAGTTTGCTACTACCTTCCTTATCCTTTCTATGAATTAAAGCATAACACATATGTTGATGCTTCATTGCATCTAGAAATTTTCTTCCATCTACAAGACATAGCCTAGCACTATTGCATACCTTTTCACCCTCATTTATCAAGAAATTCAATATGTGGCAAACTCCATCTTTTATCAGAGATTATGTATTTGCATGGCTATCATGTATAGCATGCCTATCAAATTTCCATGGCCTTCCCAATAATAAATGGAAAACATTGATTGGGATGATGTCATAGAGAGCCTTGCCATGGTAACTCCCAATCTTGAACTTGACCAAACATTTCTCACTAACCAAGACCTTATGATCATCCTACACTCAAGAAATCTAATAGGGATGGGAATTTTTCTCCCCCTTGAGCATTAGCTTTTAGACCACTTCTTTTGACACCAAGTTATTAGTGCTCCCACCATCAACAATCACATCACAACAATTACCCTCAAACTGGCACCTAGTCTGAAACAAACTCCTCTTTTGTCTAGGTTCAATCTCACTTCTCAAAAAGACCCTTTCATTAACTAGAACCTCTCCTCTTTTTTCATCCTCTAAATGTCATGTCTATGTATCATCATCCACATCAGCAACCCTTTCTTGGCCATCAACTCTCCTATCTGCCCATCCTTGGTGTTGAGGGAATTCATAGGCATAATAAAATTCTTCATTACAATGAAAATAGGTACCATGGAAGCCTTCTCTTCCTAAACCTTGTCCACATCCTCTACCTCTTCCTTTTTGATCTCCAAAGTTTTAATTAGAGGAGCATTTGAAACCCTCATTCCTCTATTTTTGGCTAGTAACCTCATCTTCATTTTTCTTTTGGATCTCATTTTGGCCTCCAAATGACCTACCACTGCCCCTTCCTCCTTGACTACACCCTCTTTTCCTTCCATAAATTTTTTTGTTTTGATTCTCCTCAACTTGCAAGGCAAACTAGTATGCTTCTTCAATGCTCGTCATTCTAACCAAAATTAACTCCTCCTGAATGCTAGGTCTTAACCCATTAAGGTAACAAGCAACCTTCTCCTTATTTGTTTCCACATGTCTTGCCCTAATAAGGACTTGGTAAAATTCATCTGTGTATTCCTGGACATATTTTCCCACTTGCTTTAACCCTTGCATCTTCTTAAACAAATCAAGCTTGTAATCAATAGGAATGAACTACTTCTTTAGTTTGTCCACCATGTAATCCCATCTTATAATTTTCTCCTTTCCTAATCTATTTCTTTCCAATTGAATCTCTTGCCACTATATTTTGGCATTTCATTCCATTTTGGCCTTCACAAACATAACCCTATCAAGGTCCCCAATATCCTCATACTCCAAATATTCCTCCAGCTCATTGATCTAGTCAATCAATTCATCCAAGTTTAGATTCCTTGAAAACATGTTGACATCAATTTTAGGTCTTTTTTCTAGCTTGGTAATGGCCCTACAATGCTTCTCCTCCACCTATTTTAGGACTTCTTTGTCTCCTTCCCCATCTTGCACAATATTTCCTTCTTCATTTTCCTCCTCACTTTCATTTCCTACAGTAATATTCATCCCTCTGCAAATATCCTCTTGCAATGCTTGAACTTGTCTCTAGAGGGCTCTAACCTTAGGAGGAACAACTTTGGCCCTTCCACCACACTCCCTTCATGGAGGAACATTCTCACTATATCAAAACCCACAACCACATAGTATTGGTGAAAATTACCTCACAATCGGCACTCTGTCTACTCACTCAGGAAAACTCACTTTGATACCACTTGATGAAGGGCACAACCCAAGACAAAATGAACACAATAGGAAAAGTGTAGTATTAATATCAAAAGTGATATTATATTACATTTAGTACAACAAATAGACTCTATGGCATACCCTATGGGCTTACAATGTTATTACATTCTAGAGAAAACCCTTCTCACAATACCTTCCCTTCTCACAGTACCTTCTCCCAAACTCTACCAAAAACTACATTTACAATGCCAGAAATGACCTTAAGTAACATAAATTAGGTATAGGGTAAAGAATAAATTTTATAATATTCTAGTTGGAATCCACCACCAAAATAGAAGGTTCTAGAAAACACTTCAGCAGTCAATGTAAAATTAGAAGAATCCAAAATTGGTAGTCCAACTTCTAGGAGGCATAACTTTTGATTTGGGACTCTAATTGACAAATTGTTTACATTTTCAAAAATCTCTCCAAGTTCTCTATAGCCCTATGCACCAGCTATTCTTTTACTCCATTTTTTATGACTAGAAAAGGCCATTTAGTGCTTCAAATCTAACTTTGAAGTCCTCTGAGGGGGTCTCCAAGCAAATTAAGATTGTAATAACTCTCAAACCATAAAGCCTTTTGACCTAATTCTTTGTTTGGAGTGCTCTAAATTACAAGTATAATCATCCCTCAAACTTACACCCTCTAACTCATCATAATTATGGATCAATTACAAAATAACATATTTTCTACATTAGCACATATCCCAAGGTGCTAAAAAATACTAACCTAGAAAACCAATAATGGAACTATAAGAGTTGGAATCTCTATTTGATCCAAATGGGTATCTAGAAATAAAAAAACATTAAATAGAAAATAACACTAAGCATATTTTTGGGTGATATAGGATTGCCCTTACAGCACTAGATGCTCCTGCATCAAAGGTGTGCCCACTCGTACTAGTACCAAAAATAGCCTTGGGATCTATGCTAAATTACATTAGTTTTATGCCAAAGTGTTTTAGTTTGCATACCCAAAATATCAATTTATGCACTAGAACAATCTCAATTTATATGGCAAAAATCTTAATTTTTGAGAAAGAAAACACAAATTTTTTGTCAAAAAATCTCAATTTTCATGTCGAAAATCAAAAAATCACCTAATCAAAAAATGCACCTAATCTTGGAGTAAAATGTGTTTGCCTCAAATTCAAAATGTTTCAAAATTGGACAAATTTTATATTGAAAATGGGTTTCTAGGTGCTCTAATATCAATAGTGAGGTCCATTTGGGCTCAAAGTACACCAAAAAATGTGACCCCCTATATTCAATTAAAAAAAAACTATAAATAGTAAAACCCTCTAAAAGAAAAAAGAAAAAAAATAATGTTAAGCCAAACCTCTCATAAATAGAATAGGGGCATGAAGATCTAGATCTAATACCATGTTGAAGTTGATGAAAGATCAACCCTACAACTCCAAAGAATCAATTGCATGCAAGCACCTATCACAGGAGATAAGAGGAAAAGCTATAGTGTTTGGAATTCCTAGATCCATAGATGAGACATTCTTGAT
The DNA here is from genome assembly GCA_028749045.1 of Cupressus sempervirens. Taxonomy (NCBI): domain Eukaryota; kingdom Viridiplantae; phylum Streptophyta; class Pinopsida; order Cupressales; family Cupressaceae; genus Cupressus; species Cupressus sempervirens. The sequence continues at coordinate 166,532,797 of CM053789.1, forward strand.
GAGCAAAAAATAGATTTCTATTATCAAAAGTGAATGAATAAATTACAATGAGATTAATTTTTTTAAAGGAGATCAAAATACTACTAGGTAACTAACCCATGTTGCATGATAATAATTAATAAAATAATTAATTATTATATGTCCAAAATTTAGCTTAAGTAAAGTAGAGATAACAAGTGACTTAATAATTAAATCATAATGATTTAATTAATAAGGAAATACTTTATTACTCTAACAAGATTAATATAAATGAGTTTTATGTTTATTTTTCTAAAATATTTTGTGCTTGTTTATTAATTAATTTAAATAAATATTTAAAATTGGTCCTATCTTAGATGATATTTTATTTCCCTTACAAATTAAATGATGTGTCTCTACTTATTTTACAAATTGGGGTAGACCTTAATTAATTCAAATTTATAATCTTTAATTTATTCCTCATGGAAAGTTCATTTATTGCTCCACTTAAGATGGGTCTCGCCCTATTTTAAAGTTCAAGGCATTGACTGCTTCAAGATCTATATAAAAGGAAGCTTACCCATTTCATTTTACATGTCAATTATACATCACATCAAGACATCCAAGCATTCTATGCTCAAGGACTCACATTCAAGTTTCAAGTCTTTAAGCCTTCAAGCATTTTGCTATTGAAGATTTGTAAGAATTTGGCTTAGGCCAGAATTCACCCAAGACGAAGGAATTCAAACACAAGCACACAGTAGACAAATAAGATAGAGTATGATCAAAATGATGATATTCATTCAATATGCTAGCTTCAGAGTACACTAGGAGTGCCTATATATAAAGGCCTCAGGAGAGGTTCTAGAATGCATATAAGTATGCAACATTATAAGTCATACAACTAGTCACATGTCCACCAAATATGGATTATCCTCCATTAAGAACTGAATTAAATGTGATGATGTGAGGATAAGCCTACAATGGTGTAGCATGCAAATTAGTGGTGTAGACAACATGCGCTAAATGAGGAGTGTGGATAACTATGTTGTCAACATGACAACTCAATGAATGATGTGAACTCCTATGTTGTAGACACCATGTGCATAATTAGAGTTACATAACTCATGAGAGTACACAAACTCCTAAGTGTCTCACCTAAACAGATAATAAAATAATACAAAATAATTAAATAATGCATTAAGCTATGTAAACTTAAGTAAGTGTAATAATTGAATACTTATTTACACCAACACCCCCCCTTAAGTGAAACTTAGGGGAATTCCCTTAAGCTCACAAAATCTAAGATGACGTGCATAGTGGGTCCTAGCTACTAGGCCATGTTAGGTACCCATGTACATAATAATATGCAATCTCTCATAAAGTGGAGAAAGAGGGAAAACCTCATGGGAAAAACCCTCCCCCAAAAAGAGAGGTAAATAGGGATGTACAGATGGATGGAGTAATCAAGATCCCCCTATTAAAACATACATCCACTATATACATAAGAGAATGATGAGGAGAGGAAGAGAGATAGGATAGGATCCCCCTTGAATAGTGACTACTCTGATGAAGAAGCTGATCCAAGATTTTAGAATGGTGTTCCTCCCCTTAGGAAGAAACAATGCCAATGATACCAATGAGATGCTTCTACTGTGTGTGGAAAGAATCCCATAGATAAGTGATGTCTTTGAAACCTACTCAACTGGCTAAAGAAGTTGTCCCAAAGAATTGATTGTCTCTGCAACTGATGAAGAACCCTACTACAACTACTGATCATAAGTATCCATAATCACTTCAACCTGTGAGGATCAATTATGTAGAGAATGAACAAGAATGTCAGATGGATCCCTTGTAACAACTAAAGAAGGTACTTCTGCATCAAAAAGAAGAGGTAGATCATCAATACTATCCCCCAAATCTATCACTAAACTTGTGCCTTAAAGACTAGATGTACCCTATTGTGTTGGACCTATCACTATGGCTATGTATGCATATGGAATGACTATAAATTTCAATAGAACCCCATCTTTTTGAATCTATTGAAGCACTATTGTTGGTGTCACTATTAGTTTTCACATAATATGATGTGTGAAGAGGAGTAGAGGACAAGCTTGGTGAACTTTCCTCAAAGTGTATATCCTTCTCCACAAAAATTTGATGTGTCTCTAGATCTAGAAGTCTATATGCCTTCACACTGTCTTCATAACCAATAAAAGTACAAGGCGGAGGTGACTATGCCTTGCATCCCCTAGAAGATTTGTTTGCCCATGCAGGACAACCAAAGACTTTGAAGTGTGTCACAATAGGGTTTTTGCCACACCATGCCTCAAAAGGATTTTTTCCATCTAAGGCTAGATGAGGAGAATGATTAAGAATGTGAGTGGCACTAGAAATTGCTTCAACTTCTAATGATGGATCTAGAGACTTGGCTTGAATCATGCAACTTGCCATAGACTTAAGAGTTCAGATTGTCAAAGCTACAACATCTGTCTTATGCAGACTAAATGCTGGTGGAGTCTAAAGATCAATCCAATCAAGTCTACAAAAGTTCATAAGTCTTTTGTTCACATAAATGCTTCCATTTTCCATTCAAAGTACTTTGATGGCTTCCCTAGATTTCCATTGTACATGAGTCTTGAAGGCTAGAAACTTGTCCAACACTTTATTCTTGTTATGAAGAAAATAGACCCAAGTGTATCTTGAAAAATCATCAATGAAAGTGAGTATATAGCAACCCTAGTTGAATGCAAAAGGACCTACTAATACCATGTGAACCATTTTTAGAACACTTGGAGCTCTTGAAGAATTCCCTCTCTATAACTTCCCCTCTTGATGCATGTCCACTGAATCTATTCAATATTCACCCTTAGAAAAGTCGATTTGAGGTAGACCTTTGACTATTTGGAATGTGCAAAGTTGTTGAAGGTAGAAAAAGTCAAGATGACCATATTGCTCATGCCATAATTGCATGTTTGAATTTGATTGTGATAACAAGGCCTGTGAAGGAGACTTGGGTACAAAATGAGAGAAAGAGTGCAACCTCTTGTTATGATTCACTTTCCCCACTATAACCAATGAGTCATCTTTTAGACTGTGCACCTTTATTGAGTCTGGAAGGAACTCAACTCTATGTCCATCTTCAAGGTGAGTGATTTGGTAGATTGATAGGAGATTTGAACTTAGGTTTGGAACATAGAGAACATCTCAAAACTCTCAATTCTCCATTTCCACATTTTCTTTTCCTTAAACTTCCATTTTGCTATCATTTCCCATGAAGATATGTGGTACCTTGGACTAGTTCATTGAAGAAAAAGTCTCCTTTGAAGAATCCATATGATAAGAGGCACTTGAGTCAAATATCAATTCCTTTGAAGAGTTTACATTTTCCATGAATGCTTTCCCTTTGCCCTTTGAATCTAAAGAAGACCCTTTATCCTTATAAGCATTAGGAAATGGAACATTATGTTTCTTCATGATGTTAGTCAATTCATCAATATTTTTAAGATAACACTCATGCTCTTCATGACTTGATTTCTTGCAATAAGCGTACTTCTTCTCCTTATTGTGGTGTTGTCTTTTCTGCATCCTCTAATTCGTCCTTCCATTTCTTCTTACCCTTTCCTTTATTTGAAGATTGTCCAGCTAAATTTTGAGAGCCCTCATTGTTGGCCACCAATGCTTTAGACTAAGGTGATTTGAGAATCCCCATTGATATCAACTTCTTTTCTTCATCATCCAATAGTTTGGCATATTCATCAATAGTGACTTTCTTATAAGTAGACCCTAAGGTAGTCTTAGAGGTGTTAAAAGAAGATACAAATGTGGAATACTCTAATGACATCTTTTATGTATATGATAGATCAATCTGTCATCTTTTATAGAACTCCCACAATTAGTAAGCTTTGTCCTTAGTTCATTCACCTTTATGATGAAATCTTAAATTGAGTCATATGACTTAGGATTTAAGGAGACAAGATCATCTTCAATTTTGAACACATCCTCTTTAGACACTTTACCATATAGGCTTTCGAGGGTATCCAAGGCTTCCTCGGATGTGGAACACTTTTTGATTTGATACATGATCTTATCAACTACCCCCAAAAATATATCACCTAGAGCTTTTCTATCCATTGCTACCCAAGCTAAAATATCACTTGTTGATACATTATCACCTACTAGTTTAGTAAGAGTACCATATACATATTGTGAAACAACATTATGCATTAAGTGATACAACATTTTGATGGACCATGTACCATAGTTATGAGGAGTTAATTTAGGAAACTTAAAGTTTCCCATAATGCAAAAATTATAAGAACAATGCAGAAAAGAGAGAACACAACACCAAGAACACCCCCCTAAAATAAATGCTTTGGGCACTTTATCAGTAGTACGATTACAATGGGCCACTTGCCAATTTTTCCCTTTTTGGACTTTTTATTTTGCTTGTTACAACTTCTATATAAATTAAAAATCTAGAACTTTACATTGTGCTACAATTTTGAAGCAATACAAAGCAAAGAAAGGCCCTATTTCTGAAAGTGATACTTTTGTCCATAGAACATTACAATTTGACTATAGATCTAGATAGTAGAAAAAAAATAACACACTTTCAAAAAAAATAGAACCTATTTTTGACTCCAGATGTGCCCGTATGGTGCATTTAAAGTTGCAAAATGTAGGGTTATGCAAGTATAGTCACCAAAAAATAGAAATTTTGACAAATCATGCACCAAAATGAGAAAATAGCTACACCACTAAAAAATTTAGGAAATTCTACCCAATTTCAAAAAAATTGCACCTGATTTGGAGTCCAAATGTCCAAGTTATGGCCTTCCAAAGTTAGATTGCAAAAACCAAAATCAATCTGGAGAGGGGTTGCACCAACAAAAGATGGGGTTAAATTTGACGGTCATACGACCATCACAAAAGTTGTATTTTTACTTGAAATAACATCTAGATGGCTGTCAAATTTAGGCTAGTTATTGGATAATGTTAGCAAAAAGTTTGAGCCCCTACTAATGTGGCAAATCATGTGTTATATTGCACTATATGGATCCATATGGAATGTATAGAAAAAGTAGGCATGGGTGGTTGATGTGGATGCTAAATTAGAAAATACAATCACTATAGACATGTCACATGTGACATGGTAATGTCTGAGTCAAGTGCTGTCATAGCTGATTATTACTAGTCCGCATGCAAAGTTGTACATTGACTGTATGCACAGTCATTACAGAGTGGATTTATAGTTGGTACTTTTTAGTGATGCCATGCGGTGGATAAATGTCGCATGCTCTAGGGCTAGTCATCAACATAGTGAGGCTTTAACTACATGGGTTGAACGCATGGACATATGAAATTAGACCATGTGGTAGCTACAACATTTAGCTCAGATCACTAAAATTCGATGCCGATGACTGAAACTCTATGCCCAATGCCCAAAAATATTCTGAGTCTCTACCAATTTTTTGTGGGAATTGTCCCATATGTAGTAGGATTGGAGGCTATGAATTATTTAAATGTGCCTTACCGTAGTCATATAAGAAAAGGTAGTGGCTAGAGGTTGTTATGTTGCCAATCATTAGTGATGTTGGTGTGTCCGCTAGAATAAAATAATTGCAGATCTAAAATACAATAATTAGATCAATTAAATGATCATACCTGAACTACAAATTGGGGCCTTTGGGTTTCAATTTGAAAAATAATTGCCTCACAATCAACTTTCACCTAGCATAGACAAATTTATAGTCGATCTTTAGCAAATTGATGCTCTAGACACAATGGCAAGGTCAAATCTAGCTCTAGACACTCCCAATTTTTTTGGATCCTCTAGATTCAAGTCAAGGTGCTGAAGCATGAACGATCTCTAATAGCCATGTTTAGAGAATCTCTCTCAACTCTGATACCATGTAAGAATTTGGCTTAGGCCAAAATTCACCTAAGACCAAGGAACTTAAACACAAGCACATAGTACACAAATAAGATAGAGTATGATCAAAATGATGATATTCATTCAATATGCCAGCTTGAAATTACACTAAGAGTGCATGTATATAAAGGCCTCAAGAGAGCTTCTAGAATGCATAGAAGTCAACAACATGATAAGTCATAAAACTAGGCACATGTCCACCATATATGAATTATCCTCTATTAAGCACAAAATTAAGTGCAATGATGTGAGGATAAGCCTACAATGGTGTAGCATGCAAATTAGTGGTGTAGACAACATGTGCCAAATGAGGAGTGTGGATAACTATGTTTTCAACATTACAACTCAGTGAATGATGCAAAATCCTATGTTGTAAACACCATGTGCATGATTAGAGTTGCATAACTCATGAGAGTACACAAAATCCTAAGTGTCTCACCTAAAAAAATTATAAAATAATGTATTAACCTAAGTAAACTTAAGTAAGTGTAATAAGTGAATACTTATTTACACCAACAAGATCAAATATTCAAGCATCAAGTCATTGATGAAATTTATCTAGAAAAATCTTTTTCAAGATCCTTTTTTTCATCTTCTACTCTATTCATCATCATTATCATCTTCTTGATCCAAATCAACTAGTAAAATATGCACACTACATTAAATTTTAGAGATCCTAGTATTGTAAGGTGAATTCATACATTTTATTTACATGCTATTTTAATTATTTTAATTCAAATTTAATTCCTAAATTAGGGTTTGACTAAGGCAAACACCTCATCAATAATCAAAAACTTTTTTTTATTTTAGGCTATCAATCTCAAATTGAGAAGAAGTTTGTAGGTTTGAGTACCCTTATCGGCTTTCTTTGATATTGAGAAATTAGAATTTGCATTAGAAATAGTTTGAAGGGTTGCACTATGCCCCTAATGATCTAGTTCACCCCTAAAAATTTCCGATGAAGTTGTAGTTTTTACTAATAGGCTTTGTAGTTTTTACTAATAGGCTAACTAGGGTCACAATGCTCCCCTAATTTGACTAGGTTGACTTTGATTTCTTGCCTAACAATTTCGAAGGTTTTTCTTTAGCATAGTTTTAGTTTTTTCATGAAAATGGACCCTTTTGAAGGTCATTCAGCAATCCCATTTTAGGTTTTTTTGCAAGGTATATCATTTTTCATCTTTTATTTCAATACACTTTATCATTTCTCAATTCTACATTGCACAACTACTTAGCTTCTTTTCATATCACTTTTTAAATTATGATTTTAAGGACATTTGTATCCTTTCTCCAACCCTATAACTATTATATTTTTGTTTTCACTATTTCAACTTTATCACTTGGCTAGCACTAATCTTCTTCAATCTAGTTACCATAGCTTTGGGATTGATAGGATCAATCTCCTTAACTCCCTCTTTGAGATGTGATAGTGGGTCATCTAATGAAATTAGGATTTGTTATCCTTGATTCACTTTTCCCTTTATAAATATTTGGTGAATGTGACCTTCAAAATTTTCTCTTTTGATTTTCAAGTTAGATTAGTGCATCCTATTGCATGTTCATCTTTCTATGGAGAACCTAACTTGTGCCCTCTTTCTTATTGGAGTTAAATCCTTTAGTGAACTTGTGAAATTTATCTACTTTTTTGATTTTGGATATAGATTCTCATATATCTAATTATTATTTCTTCTTTGTACATCTATATCATCTTAGCTAACTCAAATGGTCATTGATGTTACAACATTGAGTATATATTTTCATGCTTTATTTTCCATATATTTATTGGATCTTCTATATAGGTCAACGATAAAATAATTAGTTGTATTTTCTCCAAAACATATTTCAAATATTATTCCACTATCTTTGACCTTAAAAACTAGCCTCCTATCAACCCATCCTTACCGTATGATCTTCTCTTTTTTATGGATATGAGTTGTGGATTTATATTTGCCCTTTTCCTCATTTAGGATTTTACTATGGCGACAAATTGGCTGATGATGATCCTATATCTTCATTCCAATCTCCCACCTTAGTAGATCTTCCTTTAATTCATGTTTATTTTTCTTCTATGGTGCATTTTACTAATAGAGTTGTCCCCTTTATTAATAATGTCACTCTTAGGGTTGAACCTCTAGACAATAATGTTGACTATTCTCTTCCTCATGAAAAAGCTACTATGATGCTTAATGCCTTTTATTTTCACCATGACAAGATTAAGATTTTTTCTTAACCTATAATATATCCTAGCATTATTTTAGAAAAAGAATAAGATATTATAAAAAGTTATATCAATTTTATCTTGCCTTCATTTAACACTCCTAGTAAAGATGAAACATTAGTCAAAATCCATCATTCATAGTCTAAGGACTCCTTGGAGCAAGTGGATAATGGTACTCTCCTTAATACTTTTCCTTCTAATTGTGACTCTATGGAGATGCAAGGTCTTACTCAATTTAATGTTTCTAAACCTATCCTTGGTCTTAAAGTTTACCCTCTTCTCACTATTAAAGGTTGTCCTCCTCTAACTATTAAGGAAAAAATCTAGTGATCCTTTAGATTCTCAAGAAGTGTCTCATAACTATCATACAAGGAATAATTCTCAACCTGCTACATCTCTTCCACCTTCTTATCCCATTCTTTCTCCTCCACCCCATCTTTCTCAAAATATTGGGTTGGATTATGATTTAGTGTCATAATTACATAGTACTCCAACTAATATTTCTCTTAGGGAACTCATTTTGACATCTCCTACATACCATGAATCCTTTAAAAAACTATTATCTAGTTTCTCTAATCCATTTCTTAATCATAGTAACATCAATTTTCTTTTACAATGTATGCATAATAGTCTTATTCCACTTATGATTGTGTTTAATCATGAGGATTTTCCTTCTAAAGAGATTCAAGATCATCATGACCCTCTTATGGTTGTAACATGTATTAATAAAACACTAATATGACAAAATATTATTGATAATGGATCACATCTAAATCTTTGTATAATAGATGTGTTAAATGCCATAAATGATCATCTTTCTACTATTCAACGAACTAACATTTCAATTCAAGGATTTAATAACATTGCTAAAAAAAAATTTGCCATTATAACACTACCTATTAAAGTGGGTCAAGTGATATTGGATAATCCTATAGTTGTTATTCATGGCCCTCTCATTTATAACCTTGTTTTGGGACAACCTTGGATTTATTCCATGCATTTTATTCCAACTCTTCATGTTGATGATATATCTAATCCCATTTTAAATGTGGACTATGCTTGGGGATATCCTTCTACAAATGAAGTGAAGATGCTTGAAAATAAAGAAGACCCTTTATCTTCCTATTTATTTGAATATGATTGGGGCAGGTTAGATTTAATCCTACTTTTATTGGAGAGTATAAAGGTAATGACCTTTTATACATGAGAATCAAGATTCTCCTCTCTTTACTAAATTTTTTACTACTTCTAATCATGATGACCCTATTAAACCTAGTATGTCCTTAGGTGATGGGTGGGATAAGCATTCTTTTGACACCATTGTCATTTATACATTAGCATGTGTGAAAAAAATGATTCTTTCTCCACATCCTCTCATGTATAATTTTCTAGTAATCAATAACTTTTGTTTCCTATGATTTTTTGTGCTAAGATGATTACTAGACCTAAAAATCAAAAGAAACATAGTAAAAAGCTTATAAATCTTCCATTTTGTATCATTTTCATAATCACTATACTAATGATTGCCGAGATGTATATTTCAAGATTCAGAAACTTGTTGATAATAGGGTTATTTTCATATATACTTATGATGAGATCTATGTTAGTGTTTATTTTGTTAAATAACATTTAGGTTCTTGTTATTTTTCTCATCGCCACATAACCTTGTTAACCTTTCTCTTAGGGGCTCATTGTCATGCATGTTTCACTTTGTGAGTAGCATAATAGGTCCTCTTTTTCTTTGTTCCTACACTTGGGGGGAAAGGGAACTTTATCCATATTTTTTATTTTCTCAATGATCCACAATTTCCTTTGGTTGAATGTTATTTGTTTATCATGTAACATCCAATGTTATATTATTAGCAAGTAGGTTTTCATGGTAGATAGATCACTTACCTTGGAGACTCTTAGTTTACTAGTATGTTATCCTTTACAAATATTTACTTCTTCACTTATTACATAGTGTATCATTGCACTCTACCTTCCATGACTTAATAGGAGTTGTGACCTCTTTGATTTTTATTGGGTGTTGCTTGTAGATATTATCTTGATGTTGAGTTTTCTTTATCCTTTGCCATCACTTCCTTAAGATGTTAAAGTAAGAAATTATCTTTCTAAGGGGGTGTATACATCTTCCCCTTATTTTCACACATCTTGGATTTGGTTGACTAGGATGATACACACACTTTCTAGACCATTTGATGTATCCTTGCACATTCTCAAATCATTCCCATGTATTAGTAAATACATATCCTCAATATTTCTTAGGGGTCTTTAGCCTTGCAGACTTGGAATGCTTCTTAGGTAATCCTTAAATCTACACATTGCTACTTCATCTCTTCTTTTTTCACATATTTTCTCTTTATATATTATGTGTATTCCTAAAGCATGGATTCTTTGTGGGAAGAGAGCATCTCTCTCTCTCTCTCTCTCTCTCTCTCTCTCTCTCTCTCTCTCTCTCTCTCTCTCTCTCTCTCTCTCTCACACACACACACACACACACACACACACACACACACACACACACACACTCATACAAACACAAATAAATGCTAAATCTTCTCTATGAGCTATGTATAACATTTTTCTAAAATCACATACATGGGTAACACATTCTTACAAGAATATGCCATGGTTATACAAATAAAATTTATTTATGGGCATGCCTTTTAATGATTTTACCAGTAGATTACCACACCATTAACAATTTTAATGCCATCTTTTACACTCTAATGGGAAAGAGAGTCACTCCCCCTCTCCTCTCTACTTCTTTTTAATCAACAATTTCTTTCTTATTATAATCTTGGAGTTGTCAAGGGTTTTCTTGGGTGATTATTAGTCTCCTTGGTCACAATAATATTATCTCATGTCTTGTGCTCTACTTTACCAAGAGTTTGGATCAATTCCATACTCTCAATAAAGTGGTAGCTAAATGTACCATCTAAAATTGGAAGCAATTTTATTTAATGAAGGTTTAGGACTCACTTAATGAAATTATAACATTTATTTGAATTTATCTTCTATTTTGATCCAGTTTAATAATTAGTTTCTCCTTATTGGACCATTTAATAATTTAAAACTAATATAAATGGTCACATCTTTATTTTTATTTGATATTCTATCCTTATTTTTTAATTATTTTAAATTAATATTATGTGTGTCCTCTTATTTTATGATTTGGGATAGACCTTTATTAATTCAAATTAATAATCCTTAATTCATTCCCCCTAGGAAATCTCATTTACTGCTCCACTTTAAGATGGATCTCACTGCATTTTAAAGTTTGAGGCATTATCCAATTTGAGATATTTATAAAAGGGACCCTTATAATTTCATTTTAAAATCAATCATACATCACATCATGACATCCAAGCATTCTATGATCAAGCACTTGCATTCAAGTTTCAAGTCTTCAAGTCTTCAAGCCTTCATTCAAGCATTCCTCAATTGAAGATCAAGGAATAATGCATTAAACCATTTAAGGTGTTTATCTATAAAAATCATCTTAAAGATCCTTTGTTCCATCTTGCACATATATTCATATTCATCTTCATCTTCTTGATCAAAATCAATTGGTGAAGTAAGCACACTACATTTGAGTCAAGAGATTCTACTATTAAATGTTCATTCCTTAAAAAGGGTTTTACTGAGGCAAAACACACTTTAAAATTTAAAGAAACCCTTTTTTGGAGGTTACGTATCTTAGATTGATAAATAAGTTGCAAATCTAAGTACCACTTTAGACTTTCTTTGCAATTGTGAAATTTGAATCAGTGTTTGACATAGTCAATCAAGCTTGCACTACATGCTAGATGATCCAATTTTCTCCTAAAGAAAAAGTTTATTCTTGAAGATCTAGTTTTCCTATAATGGGATAATCAAGGTCACAATGTTCTCTTTAGTTGATCAGGTCACCCTTGATTTCTCATTGAATGATTTATGGGTTTTGTCTGTAGCATAGGTTTTAGTACAATGTGTTATAATTGGCCTTTATGTATGCCATTTGTATGTCCATTTTTTAGTTCTTTCACATTTTTTAAAAAAAAATCTTTTCTTTTAATACACTTTATCATTTCTCAATTCTACATTGCACATCTAATCAATTTATTTTCATAGCTCTTAGTAAGTTATAGTTTTAATGACCTTTGTATAATTTCTCCAATCCTATAACCATTACATATTTTTTTCCAATAGTGCTTCTTTATCATTTCATTGGCACTCATCTTCCTAGATCTAGTTACCTTAGAGTTGGGTTGAGAGGATCACCCTCCTTAACTCCTTTGATTTTTCATAGTGGGTAATGTGATCAACTTTGGCTTTGTTATCCTTGATTCACATTTCCCCTTATACAATAGAATCCAAAAAGTTTTGATAAAATAATATTGTGAAATAAACATGCCCTTGATCTTTATCCACTAGAAGTGAGAAGAAAACCTCTTGGTTACTAGGTACAATAAAAGGAGCTAATACTATTTCATTGTCGTGATCTAAAATTAAGCATGGAAATGCCTCAAACAATTTCTCTACTAAACCTACTATTGTCTTAGAGGAAGAAGATGATGTTTATAAAAAGAACTCAAAGAATATAAACCCTTTGATAGAATACCTTTAAATTAAAAAATGATATCACTAGGATACCAATATACAATGGAGAATACTTTACATTCTTCATATTTTTGCTTAACTAAAGCATGAAAGTAAGAGGTATATATTTTTATCTCCTTCCCTAAGCCAAAATTCACTAGATGTCTTCCTGCAATATTCTTCTTCCCTACAATATAGTTCATACAACTCTTCTTGATAGTGTTTCTTCTCCATGTACAATTCTAAAGACATGTCATATTGGATAATTTGGTTACTTATATCAGATGACTATGCTTGAACTCTTATCTTGTTATTAAAAAATTTCTTAAAGATTTGTATTACATTATCTAATTTGACCCATTATGTGCTTCAATTTAGTACCATACTAAAATGTCTTTTTTCCATTCAATTTAGTCCCTAAGCATTAACCCACCATTACTGGGGTAGCATATGAAACTATGGGTGTGTAAGCCATCTTCATTCAAACATAAAAAATGGATTATTCTTATTTATGGGATCAATTGAACTCTTGGTAACTATCAACAAGATGGAAAAATTATTAGATTTTGAAATGCCCAAAATATTATACTAGTTATGATTAACTAAAGATAGAAATAAAAGTTAGATGCAAACATAACCAATATCACAAGATAATAAATCGCATAGAAGATAACAAAAGACACAAGGATTTAATGTGGTTAACCCAATCCCTAGTATAAGTCCACCAACACAAATTTCAATATTATTATTATCATGTTATTACAATCTCTAATCATTTGTAGCTCAATATTACCATAAGAAGCTACAATCTCTTCACAAATAATGAAATCTCTAACCCTAAGAAATTTTATACAAGTTTTTTTGGCTTACTAAAATTAGGGCTAGAATAAGTCATCTAACAGAAAAATAGCAATTGAAGCCTTTTACAATAGTATGGCCATTTTTGGCTTCAAGGGCACTGCCACTCTAAAATGCCCATAGGGGCATTGCCCCTCAACCACATCTTGGGAGCACTTCACCCAAAATGCAATAGAAATAATTTGTGGGTAAACCCTACCAAAAAAACTACCAAGTTTGATTAGGATCCACATTACAAAAATCTCCCACTTAGAGACTAAGTAGACTCCATAATAATAACCTCTCACTTGGAGACTAATCATAGCATTCTTAAACCTATGGTTCCCATTGGAATACCAAATCACCTTGGACTCTATTTTTCTTTTATTATATTCAGTCTAGAAGACCAAGTAAAGTTGACAAGGATTTCATCTTATACCTCGTTACTACTTTGGTAAACATATCTCCTAGATTATCATCTATACACATCTTCACTAGCTTTAACTATCCATCTTCTAAAATTAACTAAATGAAATGGTACCACAACTATATGTGTTTTGTCTTTGAATAGAGAGCATAATTTTTTGCAACACAAATGACACTCTAGCTATCTATGAATAAATAATAATCCCTCTATGGGTGTCCCAATTCTTCCATGAATAACTAAAGGCATATCATCTCCTTGGATGCCTCTATATCAGCAACATACTCTACCTATGTAGTGGATAAAGAATTAACCTTTTGCAATTGAGAAATCCAAATGACTTCTATCCCACCAATAGTAAATACATATCTTGTAGTTTTCTTCTTAATATCAATATCCCCTACCAAGTCCAAGTCAACATATCCCTATAAATCAATATTAGAGCCCCCAAAATGTACTATGAAAGGGAGCACACTAGAGGTGTTTCCCTAGGAGCTTGTAAGAAACATTCCCCTTGACCCTATCTTGGGGGCGCTTCCTCCAAACCCTCATAGAAATTTTGTACAGGGAAAAAATTCCAAATAAACCTCCAAGTCTTATTAGGCTTTACATCACAACAAGACTCAAGGGTATTTGCAAGATCATGGTGTGCCAAAAAGTAGCAATGTGAAAAATGTGGAGTTTTAAAGCATCTAAAAGAATTTCAAAATCAGCTCTAACATTTTTCCACCCATCTTGATACCAAGTCAGAAAGGTTAGGCCAACAATTATAGGGTATCTAATCCATTATCAGGTGCTTGATATAATATCAGGAACCTGATATAATATTAGGAACTCAATATACTATTGGGTATTTGATATGAGATTAGATACCTTAAACTTGCAACTACATATTAAAAAACAAAACCCAAGAGCAAAATAAGTCATTTTTGGGTTTTGTCTTCCCATTTGAGGTATCAGATACAAGAACAAGTATATGATTGAGGTAAGTAATGTTTTTTTTCTATGGTTTTCAATGAATTATATCTAAAATTAGGTTTTTTTAATAGAAATTGTTGATTTTCTTTATTTTAATTAACGACTTAAAACATTGTTTTGGAATTGAATAGGTATGGTTGATGTGAATGATATTAATGTCACTAAGATCTAAAATAATGTTCCTCAAATCCCTCCACCAAACAATTTAGTACCCCTCAAAACCATCTGCCAGATGATTCCCTACCCTCTCAAAGCCCTCCTCGAATTTAAGATTTTATAAAAAGGGATATTACTAAACTAAGGGGATTACAAACTACATATAAAAGTATACTTGAATTGTCTCCCATTTTATCCATGTTAAACACCATAGTGGATAATATTCAAACACTTACTGATGTACAAAATGTTGGAATATTCAAATAGGAATAATGCTTTTGAGCAGGGGGGGTGGGTGAATCAGAAGTATTGTACTTTGACCATTAAAACTTTTTAACTAAAAATAGGTTGCATGTATTTAAACATATCAACCAATTATGAGAAACACATAAGCATCACCATATAACACTAAAAATTTTGGTAATCCAGAAACCCTCCAGGAATAAGAAGGTAAAACTCGGGTGGAGATTATACCCACAAAATCACCACAGTAATAAAGTTTAACCACTTATGATGGTCTGCCCTATTAAAGGCCTACCCTGTTAAAGGCTACAACACACTTTTAAATGTGACCTTGTTAGAGGATTTACAAACACTTTACAAGAAGTGTTACCCTATTAAAGGATTTAATCACCCATTTAAAGGATCTATAGAAGAGTTGTTAAGCTAACCTATCACCATAGGGTTTTCTTTCTAATACAATTGCTAAAGAGTATTAGGTATAATAAACCTGATAGCTTACAATCCTTCAAATGCTGAATACAGGCATTTGATCCGCTTTCTCTAATCTTGATCCTCTATGATCTAATACTCTTCACTCTAAAAAATAGTTTTCCTTACACACCCTCATCCATCTCTCATATACAATGAGATTTAGTCTTCCTTATAAAGAAATTCGAAGACTTAGGGTTAGGTATGGATCTATGATCCATATTGAATCTCTATTTCCCACTCATTCCTTGCACATTTACTATTGGTTGCATGCCTTCTCCATTTTTCTTATTGGCTGCATGTAGATTGCATAGGAAAGACAAAAGATTCATTCTTATCTTTTTAATCCTTCAAGACTCATCAAATGTTGACCATGAAAATGGTTTACATCTGCATTTGTAAAGTTAGAAGCTCGTATGTGCATTCTATGTTGCTCGACACTTATATTAAACTGGCTTACTCAGCTCCTATTGTATTTCTATATTTCTTGGCATCATCTATGACTTAGCACTTGTATCATGCTCGACACCTAAAGTCATTTGGCACTTGATCTTCACTCGGCACCTGATCTTCACTCGGCACCTAAAGGTTGCTCGACACTTGAAGATCACTCGGCACCTGAAGGCTTTCCTAACTTGGCTCATGTTGTGGCTCAACATACATAGTGTACTCAACTCCAATGTAGAAAGTGTTTAAGTGTGTTGGCACTCAAGTGTCAAAACCATTTTGAGACTAACAATCTCCCCCTTTGACATGAGTGACAAAAACACTTAACCGACCTTATGAGTACATTTACTAATCTGATCGATGTACATATAGAGATTTTAAAACCTTAATCAAAATTTTGTAAAGTACAATATATATACCTCAAAATTATAGTGACTCCCCCTATTGACTTGTCTCTCTATTTTCCCATTCATCTTGTCTCACCCTTTATCTTTTCTCCCCCTTTTTGACACTTATGTCAAAGGATTTTAAGGGTTAAGACCATATTTTGCCAAAAATTTGTTGTTTACCTCCATAATCATCTTGAGAGCTGCATCCCAATTATGCAAAGCAATTTCCAATGATTTATGCTAGATGGCAGTCTTTGCAACAAGGTGAATAAGTCCATCTGAAGTAGAAAGATTTGGATCTTTGTTGACAACAGTTTCTGCATAGACTTGTTCTTTATGGAGGACTTCCAATGTGGGGTAATGGAGGATTGGAGCTGTAAAATTTTTTCCTTGATGGTGGCCTCTTTTGCTATTAATACAACTATTTCTTTCTAAATATGAAGCGTTTGAACAAAATGCTTCTCACTTTGAGCTGGATCTTTTGGTAGTTGTATGCTTGAGATATTCAAATTCCTTTCCAGGCTCATTATCTTTTGGCTAGTTTCCTATGTGAAGTATGAAAACTCACACAACTTTGTGTACAATGAGAATATATTCTCAAGTACCTTTTTAATTTTGTCTATTACCTTTTCCAATTCAATCTATGAAAGTGTTATTTCATTAGATATTTTCTCATTAACTTTCCCTTGAAATTTTCTTTTAGACCATTCCATAAGTTTTACATTTGTCTCTTGGTCTGCATTTGTCACCTGGTCAACAATATCTGATAATTGTTCCATGATATGCTTGGACTCATCTGGTGATTGAATATTGAAGGCATCCATAAATATGTCTTTAATTTCATGTAAAGTTTGTTTTTGTTGATACTCCTTCCTAAGTATCTCTCGCCTCTTTCTTCTATTTAATGCTTCCTGCACCTCATTAATTTGATCAATGTTTATTATTTTTGAGTCATAACTTGGTATGACTATCTCCTCATCTAGTTTAGGGTCTCCATAGTGAAGTACCGTTGTAACTTTTGTAGAGCTTGATCCTGGTGCTGATATTTGTAATGACTTTTGTGAAGGAGTCCCTGAGGTAGGAAAATTTATCAATGTTTGTATTACCTCCTGCTCTTTAGGGGTTTCCTCTATTTTCTCCTCCTACTGTCTACTTTGATCAATTATTGTAATCTTAGGAAGTGTACCTTGAGTTTGTGCTATAGGATCAGATTTAATAGTCTATCCTATTTGTTATGTTTCTTTGTCTACTACTACACTCGGCATTTGTATTCTTGTGTCAACTATGCCTGCTGAAATAACTATTGGCATTTGAAGTTGACTACTACTAGCTATAGAGATGATGGAAGGTGGTTCTTGTGGATTCACCTTATCTCTAATTGTGTTTTCAACTAGTTTTTGTAATTCATCCATACTGACCAATAGTGGATCTACACATAATCTTGCTTGTTGCATGGATTAGTCAAGGATTCTTTTGAGATCTTCTATAGTTAATGGATTGATGTCCTGAGTAGAAGTGTTAGGAACATCTTGTACTATTACATTTTCTACAAGTGTGATGGGTACATGAGGAGGACTTGAGGGTGGGAATTGTGTGTCTTGCACACTCTGATCTTGTTGTTTCTCTTGCTTAGCTATTGCCATTTCATCTTGCTTTTGTGTCTCCTCCTCTATTTCTTTCTCCTTTTCTTCCTTCTTTTCTTCTTCTTGTTTCTCTTGTTCTTCCTTCTTTTCCTCTTCTTGTTTCTCTTCTTCTTCCTTCTTTTCCTCTTTTCATTGCTCTATTTCTATCTTCTCTTCTCTCCTTTTTCTTCTTTCTTTTGGTGGAGTGGTAGCTTCTTCCTTGTATTCTTCTTCAAGAAAATCTTCAATCTTTTTGTATAAGTTCTTCCATGATTTTTTTGTTCTTTGTACAATTTCTTCCATTTTGTTTTAGAGAATGAAGAATACCCTATATTTTGGTGTAAACCTAGTATTGTGCCTTTTGACTGCTTTCTCTATTTTCTCCTTACTCAAATTAGGTAGTATGTTTGCTAGGGTTGATTCTCTCATCTCCTTCTCCATTCTCAAATAAAAATGCCATCTGTCTTCTACAATTTTAGATAGTTCATCTGGCAATTGTCCATCTAGTTCAAGAGGAGTGTACTTGAACTGTACCATCATTCCATAAATTGATTCTTCTATTCTATCTTGTTCTTCTTTAGTAAAATTTTTTAAATCAACTTTATTTATGTTGCTTAAGTCTCCACTTCCAATATTTTTGCATAATGTATCAACTAAAAAATGGCTTACCTTTTAAGATTGATCTTCTTCATCAGTATCAAGTTGAGTTACATATTTTCTTCTTTTCCTTGGCTCTTCTTGTGTCTTCTTGATTGGTTTCTTCTTTGTAGTATCCTCTTTAGATTTTTGTGTGGAGGCCCTTATTGCAGCTCTGGTTGTTGGCTTTTGAGGTGATGGCATGGCATTTTTCTTTGGTTTGGGCTGAGCTAGAGGCTGATCTGTTGCCTTTTTGTTCTTTGGTTTGGCTTGGGTTGGTGCTTCCTTGGCTTTTTCTTCCTCAACACCTTCCTCCTTGTATTCATGTAGGCCTTGAAATAATTCCATTGGGCCTTTCTCTTGTTCATCCTCTTCATCATCATTGTCATCATCATCTTCTTTAGCTTCAACCTCTATGTCATGTCCCCTTTTCAAATAATTAAAAATAATAATCTTTGCTAAGGCAGGCAGGCCCAAAAAGGTGAAGTTTCAGAAAAAGGGGATAATCTTTGGAAGCGAATGGAATAATAAATGAAAATTATAATTAAAATATTTTTTATTAACCCCTCTTGGACGTGAGTTAGGGTTATGCCCTCTTTTAAGGGGTTTGGAGGCATTTTGGGCTCATTCCAGAACTTGATTTTTGCTCATTTCTTTGTTATTCTTCAGAGGCTGCCAAACCTGTGGAGAAGGAGACCCAAGAATGGGAGTTTGTAGGTTTATAGGAAGGATAAGGATGGGATTTTGAAGCTATTCCATGTGCATACTCATACAGAGTTTTCCTTTGTGCTGAACAGTGCAAATTTGTGGGTTTTCGAGTGTGTTTTTTGTATGAGTTTGGTGTTTTCAGTTGAGTATTTCGTATCAGTTTGGGTTGCTGCTGTATTTCAAACTTTAAGATGTTAAAATAGAGCTGAATATATTTATTGGGACATTATTAAACTTTGAAGATAAATTATTAGTGTTTTTATGGTGTTTCCGGACATTTTTGTGTTAATTTCGGGAGCCCGATGAGCATAGTTTTTGTCTTACATTTGTGAACTGTTGTGTAAAGGCTATACAGATTTGGAAATGTCATTTTATAGGCTTTTATGCTGCTGAAATTTCTGTAAAAATTTCCATTTTCAGATTTATTAATAATTTGTGAAGTTGTGAAGTTTTTTGGCACTATTTCAATCATACCCAATTTGGGTTTTATTGAGAAATTGGTGGATCTTTGTAATATTGGTTGTTTGATTTTAAAGATCTAATTTGAGGCTTGAAATATCATGTAAAATTAGAAAAGAGACATTTCAGTGGTATCAGAGCCATGATCTTGCCAGCCTGAGGCTTTGTAGAAGTTTGCATGTTAGTTTTGACAACTACCAAGATCTTGCATGTCAGTTTTGACAACTACCCAGATCTTGCATGTCAGTTTTGACAACTACCTAGATCTTGAATGTCAGTTTTGATAACTACCAAAATTTTGCATGTCATAATTTATGGTTGCATGTTGCTTCCAATCAGCTGGATGTCAAAATTTATGGTTGCATTCTACTTCTAATCATTTGCATGTTAGTTCTTGGTGAATTTGGTGGTTGCATGTTGCTTCTAATCAGCTGCATGTCAAAATTTATGGTTGCATGCAACTAAGTGAAAGAGAAAAGAGATATTAACAGAAAGAAAAGAATAAATAAATTTTGATCAAACCTCCAGTTGAAATTAAAAGTATAAAATCCAAAGAAGGAAAAAGTATGGCTAATCTAGATGAGATGGAAAAGAAATTCTTCCAAGACATCCAAAATACTCAGAAGCAAATAGTGGATAGTTTGGCAAAAACTAGAGAGGCTTTGTGAATATTGACAGAAAAATTGCAAGGAGTTGCATCTATTAATGAGAAAGGGAGCACTTTAGAGGAGTCAAGAAATCTGAAACTCACACCCTCTCAATCAACAAAAACTATTTTTTTACATGCAGATGAGCCACCAGTGCCAAATCCAACCCTTAATCCCATGGAAGAGGTTACAGGTAACTTGATTGCATTAAGAGCTACTTACAATGGTTTAGATGATGACTTTCACAGTTTAGTTCCTTTTAGAGAATATGTGGATATGATGAACACTTTGATGCCCAAGAAAGAGTACAGAAGGGAGCATGACATAAGTGGAAGAGAGCTCAAAAATAAAATAAGCAAGTTTATAACACCTACTTTTGATGGAACAAATAAAATTTCAGCTAGAGCATGGCTACAAAAATTATAGACCTTATTCACACTTAACCCCATGAAGGAGAGTGATGCTGTTCAAATTGCAAGTCTACACTTGGAAGATGCAGTCTATGATTGGTGGTATCATGGAATGACTACTCAAGGTCATGATCAGGTAACTACATTTGATGATTTTATTCAAAGAGTGATAGATAGATTTGACCTCAAGGATAATGATTATGAGTATGTTGTTGTGCATGATGGTGAGATACCTGGTAGAGATGAGTAGACATTGAGCATTCATGACTTTTCTGAGAGAGAGTACCAGACACAGTTAGATGCTTCATCACATTAGATTGAGGCTAGTATTACTTCACATGATTTATCCCACCAGCTAAAGGTGAGTGAAGACAGTATTGTGACTATATTATCTCATCATGACAGGTATGTGAAGTTAGTTGGTATTGGTCATATTACATAGGTGAGGAGTTTGCCTGAGTTACTGGCTGATTCTAGTTTACAGATATGGACTCGAGATTGTTATATTGGCATTTGGGATTCAATTGACTGGAAATATTTAACACTTTTTGGTAGCAATGATTGTTTGGGTGCTATCATGGATTTGATTAGCAGATTGCATGGTGTTGTCTTTTCTTGTGATAGCAGCTTGTCCAATGTTGGTATTAGTTTTTATACACCGGTGTTGGGCTTTGTTCATATATCCAATTGACCATTTTTGCTGGAATGTGTTGATGATCTTTCATATTTGGTAGTATGTATAGATGAGTCCCCGGGTCATATTGGCATTGATGACATCCAGGAGGATGTAGCAGGTAGTTTTGAAGACTTAGTTTCCTTGGTGGTTTCTTTTGGTACAGAGGAGTTGGATAGCAGTGCTACAGTTTTTGATACTCCCTTTGTTGATATGAGCTTTAGAGTTGATTCACAGGATATGGATGGTAATAATCTAGAGACTAGTAACTTTGAGGATACTCCTTTAGACAGTGCATCAGAGGAGGTTTGTAGGAGATATTCAAGCCAGTGCCATCATGTGCCTAATCAGTTGAGAGTTACTGAGTGAGACATTGCTATCACTTGCCAACATTTTGATGCTGCTTGTCAATTGTTAGCAGTTTATGGATGGGGTTCTCCTACTAGTGATGAGTAGGGAGGCAGTTATCTTTCCTTGATAGAGTTCCACTCTTTATGGGAGGCTATCCAGATTCTGAGATAGGATTATATGCAGTTGGTAGCCGATAGAGATTATCTTATGGAGTGGGGTAGTACAACATATGATGCATTGTTGGCCAAGGAAGATGAGGTGAGTGAGCTTACTAAGTAGCTTGAGGTGACTTTTTAGATTCTTGAGAGTACACAGTTGGATTTCAAGGAGTCACAGTTTCATTTGGCTAAGGTGACCATGGAGTTAGAGCAACTACAGTCTTTACCTAATTCTATACAGTCACAAGCTGTGGTGTTTGGTGATCCAAGGATGTCCATGGCTGAGATTGTCAGAGACAGTGGAGATGGGGATGCATCCATCCTTGATACTAACATTGGCATATCAGGTTCATTCCCACTAGAGTCAAGTTTAGTTGAGTTGGGTGTTATAGCAGATTTTTGTATGCCTGACATGGTGGTGGCCTCTAGTACTGATGGCACGGAGATTAGAGATGTATCAAAGATCATGTGTGATGTTTGTGAGTTGGCAGTTGGCATGGTTCCTACTAGTAATACTACTCCCTTGGTGATATCTTCAGAGGTAGTAGTCAGTTCCAACATGGTTAATGATCAATTTCAGTTAGTTTCATTTGGATTAAAGTTTGAGCCACTGACTAAGATTGGCGCATTCTATCAGCATTACACTGTGAGGTACACTCATCAATTTACCTTTGATGACCATGTTGATGAGATGATGATACAAAGATGTACATTGGTTCCTAGTGCTTGTCATCAGTTATGGGACAGTTTGACACCTCGAGATGAGATTTGTGATGGGCATGACATGGTGATAGGTTCTGCAATTAACAACTTGATAATACATGACTTAGAGTAGGAGTTTGGGAGTGATGCTTCAGCAGTTGTTGTTACTGATTCTACTCCTTTGGCTATGACATCTCCTAACTTAGTTGGTAGTCAGTCACAATGGGCTATATCACTTGTTCATGGAAAATTTGGTTTGGGTTCCATTTCTTACTCTTTATCTTGTAATATCTTTTCACCATTAGCAGTGCATGGGAGTTATGGTTATGAGATAGTGATCGGTGATTTGTAGAGTTGTGTTGACTACAGGAGTTGTACAGTGTGTGGATTCTCCATACTTGGTACAGTTTCATTCAAGAGCGTTCACCATTGTTGCAGAGTTGGATTATACATTTCGTATAGGCCAGTGGGATGCATTAATGGTATTTACTATGTTGGTAGTTTGATTTGTCCACTTTACTTGGATTTTGATGTTCTAAGAGTTTGTGTCTCATGGGTTTCTAATTGTGGTAGTGGTGATTTTGGAGTTTGGTTGAGCTGTAATTGTCAGTTTGATTATGGATTCCTCTTGGTCATATTGCAGAGGATATTGTAGGAGCCTGTGTTAATTGGCAGTAGTATAGTTCATGACTACATTTGGGATCCAGGTGGATTTATTGGTTTATTTTTTAGCCATTTCTTGAGGACAAGCAATATTTGGGAGGGGAGGACTTGTCATGTCCCCTTTTCAAATAATTAAAAATAATAATCTTTGCTAAGGCAAGCAGACCCAAAAAGGTGAAGTTTCAGGAAAAGGGGATAATCTTTGGAAGAAAATGGACTAATAAATGAAAATTATAATTAAAATATGTTTTATTAACCCCTCTTGGATGTGAGTTAGGGTTATTCCCTCTTTTAAGGGGTTTGGAGGCATTTTGGGCTCATTCCAGAACTTGATTTTTGCTCATTTCTTTGTTATTCCTTAGAGGCTACCAAACCTATGGAGAAGGAGACCCAAGAATGGGAGTTTTTAGGTTTCTAGGAAGGCTAAGGATGGGAGTTTGAAGCCATTCCATGTGCATGCTCATATAGAGTTTGCCTTTGTGCTGAACAACGTAGATTTGTGGGTTTTTTAGTGTGTTTTTTGTATGAGTTTGGTGTTTTCAGTTGAGTATTTCATATCAGTTTGGGTTGCTGCTGTATTTTAGACTTTAAGATGTTAAAATAGAGCTGAATATATGTATTGGGATGTGATTAAACTTTTGAGATATATTATTAGTGTTTTTGTGGTGTTTTCGAGCATTTTTTTGTTAATTTCGAGAGCCCGATGAGCATAGTTTTTGTCCTACATTTGTGAACTGTTGTGTAAAGGCTATACAGATCTGGAAATGTCATTTTTTAGGCTATTATTCTGCTGAAATTTCTTTAAAAATTTTCATTTTCAGATTTATTAATAATTTGTGAAGTTGTGAAATTTTTTGGCACTATTTTGGTCATACCCGATTTGGGTTTTATTGAGAAATTGGTGGATCTTTGTAATATTGGTTGTTTGATTTTAAAAAATTTATTTGAGGCTTGAAATATCATGTAAAATCAGAAAAGGGACATTTCACTCTACCCCTTCACCAAATTTTTTCTTAATTTTCTTCATCAATTTATCTTTCTTTTTCAATGTGGAGGTAGTTTTTTATTTCATATTTATCTTTGACCTTACCACATCATAAGTGTCAAAGTGTGGGGCACTCTTATCCATCTCTTCTATCAATAATGCAATTATTTTTGTAGATGCTTCATCTACATTGATCTCATAACCAAATGGCCTTAGCCATCTCACCCTTGGAATTGCTGCTTGAATATAGGTGAAGTCAATATCAACTAAGAAGCATACATCATTAATATGTTTTTCCACTAAAGAAATTGGTATTCTTACCCTTTGCTTCATGGATTTCTTGAAATCCTCAAAATAACTTCTCATCAGGGTATCAAAATTGTCTCCCATTTGTTCTATATATTCATTAATTTGGGATATGATAGTCCTATCACTTCTCCATGTAACTTTTCCAAAAGAGGGAAATTCAATCTGAACATAAAAGAATACACAAACTAGAATTGCTCCAAATTTACATTGAGCACCCTTTGTCCTTCTTATGGCTACTAGGTTTTCATTTATTTGTTGCAGTTGTAGTTCTAAAAGATCATAAATATGATCCTTTTTCACCAGTTTGTAGCCTACATTCACTACAATACATGGCACACTGTTGAGTCTACTAGATTGGTAGAATTTGTGGGCAATAACTCTAACAACAAACTCAACTAGAGGATCCTGAATGGTATGAATAGTCATTCCTCTTTTGTTCCATTGAGCACATGTGTTCTTGTCTATAACCTCCTTGGATTCATTTCTCAAGGTCTTGTGCCGATCTAGGGCAGGATATCCAGTTACCCTATGAATTATTCTTTTTGTGATTTTGATAGGGACATCTTCTAACCATAGACTACCATCATGAATTCTGCTCAATACAAGTTTGATCCACTTTGTCTTGAACATGGTGGGAAAACTCAAAACTTGTGTTAAACCCTTCCTTTCAAAAATTTTGTATTCATCTTTTAATACTCCATCGACACACAGCTTCGCAAAGGCTTCTCTTATTTCCATATCTCCTAGGGCTCCTATCTTGCAATTGTAGCATCTTCTTACGTCCTAGACCATAACAACATTTGGGGGTATGCAAGAAAGGGCTTTGGCAGGGTCATTCTTGTATGCAACTTTAGGAATAGCCCAAAAATTGGGCTGCCTAACCTCATTAGATACTAGCTGGACTTCAAACAATTTTTTTTCTTGGGTTTTCTTAGAACTCGAGGCCATTTATGCAAACTAGGGTTTCCTTTACATAGAAATATGAAACTGCATAGCTCAGCACAGATGAAAATACCTCAAGATTGATGAAAACATGTTGTAGGAGGTTGCAATCTACTTGGAATGCTAGATTCTCTACTGTGAAGTCACTCTGTGCTCTTTATCTTCTTTTCTTCTTGATCATGATGAGGAAAAAATGATTGAAATTGCAATAATATACCTTATTTCCATTGCATTAAATGCTCAACTACAAACTCAGCTTATGAAGGATTTTAACATCACTTGGCTTGCACTACATTTCCATTTTACTTGGATTCCATAGGAGTTACTCAACTCGGCATTATTCATCAACTCGGTCGTTGTTAGGAATTTAACATCCACTAAAGTTTTTTTCAGCATCCAAAGATAGCTTGCCATCATCATTCAAATTTTTGTCTTGGCATCTTGTTTCATGCAGATTTATACTTTGCATTTCTTCTCCATGGTTTAGGGCTGATGTATGATACTTCCTTATATGTATCAGCCCCATAGGCTCATCTTGAGATTAATTGGATGATAAATGATCACTTGACCTTGTGGGTGAAGTTACCCTTTCATTGGATGTACTTGATTCATTCTTTTTCTACCATGTCTTCTTCATGTCTGTTCTAATGTGTTCCACATCAATCTTTTCTTTGCCCTTGTTTACTTCAACATTTGGTGCCTTTGACCTTGTAGGACAGTTTCTGCTGATATGACCAATTTTTAGGAAACTAAAACATGTAGTTTGGCTTAGGCACCTTCTATAATTCAATCTAAAATGTGTTCTTATATAGTTTTTAGGGATATTTCCATATTCCTAGCAAAAATGATAGCTATATCTGGTGTTGTAATCCCAATGGTACTGACTTTCATTCCCTTTTGTTTTTTCTAGTTGATTTGATGTCCACATAGGCTTTGATCTGCATTCAAATTCTTTATGTCCATACTTCTTACAATTATGACAATGTCCATCAAATATTTGTGTCTTTGTGACTTTGGATTTGCAATCTTGTGTCATATGTCCTTGCATGTTGCTCTTGTGATAGTAACTCTTGCTCTTGGGTGTGTTTTTTTGATTGAATCTTCTACTCTTGCAACTATTAGTAGTATGCCCCTTTTTATTATAGTAATGAAAAATGGGTTTAGAATCCTTACTCTTTGATGATTCTCCTACTTCAGTGCTATTGTATCCAAGTCCTGATGCATCATGGGCAGATCTTGGGGATTTCAGTAACTGTTCAAAGTACTTTATGGCTTCACTTGACTTGTTGAGATTCTCTTCCATTTCTTTTTCTCTATTCAATTCATTCTATAGTTGTTCATTCTACATCCTCAAAGTAGAGATTTCGATATCTTTCATATTAAGTTCATGATGAAGGTTCATCATTTGGGCAAGTGTATCCATCTGCATGTTTGAGATCCTTGTTAATTCAGTACATTTTTCTTCCAGTTTGTTTGGAAGATTCCTTTTGTCATCTTCCATCATGAATCTATCCTCAACTTCTCTTTTCTTTTGTTTAGTGATTTGAAATAACATTATGGCCTGTGATTCATGTTCCATCTTGAGAGATCTTATCTTATCTGTTTGAATTTTGTTTTTCTCCATCAGTTCTGCTATTGTTGCATCAAACTCTTTAGTGTCTCCATTGGCAAATAGTTTTGTGGTATTATCTCCTTGTAGTTTGTATCATTTTCAGCTATGCCTATATCCTTTCTTCTTTTCAAGGATTTTCTCAGTTCCTCCCTTGCTTCCTCTACTTTGTGTAGAGCCAATTGCACATCAATAACTTGATTTTCAATAATCTTTCCAAGTTTGAAGACTTCCGTATTTAGACCTTTTTCTCCAAGCTATTAGACTTCTTCTTGTGAGAACATTGTAGCTCTGATACCAATTGTTGGAATATTCAAATAGAAATAATGCTTCTGAGGAGGGGGTGAATTAGAAGTATTTTACTTTGACCATTAAATTTTTTTAACTAAAAATAAGTTGCATGTATTTAAACATATCAACCAATTATGAGAAACACATAAGCATCACCATATGACATTAGAAATTTTGGCAACCCAAAAACCCTCCAAGAATAGGAAGGTAAAATTGGGGTGGGGATGATACCCACAAAATCACTACAATAATAAAGTTTAACCACTTTTGATGCTCTGCCCTATTAAAGGCTTGCCCTGTTAAAGGCTACAACACACTTTTAAATGTGACCTTGTTAGAGGATTTACAAACACTTTACAAGAAGTTTTACCCTGTTAAAGGATTTAATCACCTATTTAAAGGATCTACAAAATAGTTTTTAAGCTAACCTATCACCATAGGGTTTTCTTTCTAATACAATTGCTAAAGAGTATTAGGTATAATAAACCTGATAGCTTACAATCCTTCGATTGCTAAATATAGGCACTTGATCTACTTTCTCTGATCTTGATCCTCTGTGATCTGATACTCTTCACTCTAAAAAATAGTTTTTTTTACACACCCTCATCCATTTCTCATATACAATAAGATTTTGTCTTCCTTATAAAGACATTCGAAGACTTAGGGTTAGGTATGGATCTACGATCCATATTGAATCTTTGTTTCCCCCTCATTCCTTGCACATTTATTATTGGTTGCATGCCTTCTCCATTTTTCTTATTGGATGCATGTAGATTGCATAGGAAAGACAAAAGATTCATTCTTATCTTTTTAATCCTTCAATATTTGTCAAATGTCGGCAATGAAAATGGTTTACATCTGCATTTGTAAAGTTACAAACTCATATGTGCATTCTATGTTGCATGACACTTACTAATTCTTGATGCTTGACATTTATATTAAACTCACTTACTCATCTCCTATTGTATTTTTGTATTTCTTGACATTGTCTATGACTCAACACTTGTATCATGCTCGACACCTAAAGTCATTTGGCACTTGATCTTCACTCGGTACCTGATCTTCACTTGGCACCTGAAGGCTACTCGGCACCTAAAGATCACTCAGAACCTAAAGATCACTCGACACCTAAAGGATTTCCTGACTTGGCTCATGTTGTGGCTCGGCATACATGGTGTACTCAGCTCCAATGTAGAAAGTGTTTAAGTGTGTTGGCACTCAAGTGTCAAAACCATTCTGAGACTAACACAAAATATTTCTCTTCATTGGCATGAGAAAATGAATGCCATATTTAATGATGGGTTGGAATATGATGAGGTTATAGCCCTAGACATAAGTAAAGTTGATATGGTTAACCCTTTTGTAGACCCAAAAACTGTTAAAATAATAGACCACACAATTCTCAAATTATTAATTAAATGGTCCACAAATGAGGCTATGCATGTAAAATTTTGAGATCATTCGTGGATGGTTTTTGACAAACCTCCATATAATAATTTTTAGGTGACATTCTATTTCATTAGAGAACTATATGTTGAATTTTTGTTAGGCCTCAAGGTGAACTATTGGAGCATGAGGCCAAAAATGGGTGTAGCCTTAAGGAGAAGCTCCTTAGGATAGACCCTTTTCCTAGTGGAATAAAGCTAGCCCTTTAGTTCCTCCAACTAATGTATCCCCCCCTCCTCTAGGGCAACATCCTGATATAATTTCAATGGTAAGCTCTCAAACTATTAGAGCCACCTATAGATTGAGCAGCCTATTGATATCCTAGGCTAGGTCAATGCTATCTCCTCATGTTGATGATTCTAGCTTGAGTTCATCATTGATAAGCTCATCACATTTTTGTGCACCCCATACTTGCATAACATGCAAGAATATTTTTTTGCATCCCATAGCTGATCTTTTTCAATATCAATTTCTATATGAGGAGGATGATATAGTAGATATGCCTATATAGACTACACACCTTGATGTGAAAGAGGAGGGGCATGCAAATCCATAGGATCCTTCTATATTGGTACATGTATGCATTATTTTGTTATGACATATATGATTTAAAGTTAATCTTTATAATAGAGTAATTTAAACTATATTAACTTATTCATATATGTGATCTTCATTCATGTTTTGTTGATAAATGAGGAGGAGCTAAGATAGGTTAATGATGTTGTGCTATCAACTATTTTAATTTGGCCTTGAGAAATCTATGGTACATTATGTTGTGTTCTCATTACATTTCTATATTATATTAGAACATATATGGTTTATATTATTTCTTTTCTAATGTAGCACCACAACCTTGCTTCCAAACCCCAAGCTCTCTCAAGGCTACCTTAGGTCATTCATTAGACCCATTAGGGCTTCTTCACACCCTATGCTTACTAGAACCTTGCTCAAGAGATCCTAATCCTCCATTTCAAGGTAGGGCACACAAACAAAGTAACATCAAATTACTTACTAGCCTACTCCAATCCACTGCTAACCGTCAATTCCATCTATAGCTCTAAGGGTGCTAGTTCTTCATCCAAGGCTTGTTTAGACTCCTTCTAACATCCAAGACCCTAAATAATGTTGGTTTCATAGCTATATTTAATCTACTATGGAAAATACACCAAATTTCTCCAAAAAGGCTACTAGGAATTAGCGCTCCCAAATAGCTGGCAATAAGATTTCTTGGAAAACTTCTTAACAACCCTATAAAAACATTATATTTATGAATACCCTTATCAAAGTACCTCAATATTATTTGATTTTTCAACCCCCAAACTATCCATACAACCAAAGTACAATTTTATGCCAAAAATGAGGGAGAATATTCCAAGACCTCTCCTTTGGACTAAAGCAAGGTTAGACCTCCTCTTTACTTGCAAGATTTCCAGATTGAGGTATATGTATGCTCAATCCCTTCTATAGCTCATTTTTCCAACTGTGACTCCTATCCAAGTTGCATTTGCTTTACCTAGGGCATCACCTTAGAAATTCTTATTGATGCTTCCAAGGGCCCTCCTTCCCAATACATAATGTACATGGACCTTAGTTCCAAATCCTAAAATACTAGAGCTTTCCAATGGTGGGAAGTGGCCCTAAGATCCCTATGTATAACTGCAACCCTGTTCAGACCAGCAACCTAGCAAGAACAAAAAGATTTTCTAAACTAATATAAATGAATTGAAATGATCAAAAGAACACTATAAAAAGATGAAAAAAATATTTCAGCACTTTTCCAACCTAAAAATTAGGCCATTCAATCCTTCTCTATTAAAAATGTCTTCAAATGCGTAAAACCAACTTGACCAACCCATGAAAATGGTTTTCCTCGCATTTTTAAAGTCTTCTCCATCTGTTCTATAAGTATTATAAATATTTAGGATGTTTAAAACTCAAAAAAATTCAAAAAGTTACTTTTTGCAAGAAAATGTTGTCATGACAAGATGACAACATTTTAATAACATTTTCTCTACATGGAGTTAGACCTCCAAATTTGGCACAAAGACCAAGTAGACATATAATATGAATAAAATGAATTCAAATAGGCTTTTCAAATTCATTATAACCTTTCTAGACCATTTTATCCTTTACAAGACCTAAGTCACCTAGTTGACAACATTTGGCAACTTTTAGCAACTTGGTCATTTTGGATATTGCCAACTCTCCTAAAACACCTAAGGACCACATAGGACCTATTACTATAATAGTGATGTGGCTATCATGACTACAAGCTAAAAATAAAGAAATACTTAGGTTTCATAGTTAGCTTGCCTAGGTGCTCCTACACCATACTCCCCCCTCTAAGGAGGTAAAAAGAAATTGATGGTATCAGGTCTAGGGGTATGCCAACCCTCTTGAAATATGCCCTAGCAACCCAAGTATCCTCTGAAGTTGGTTTTTCCTTCCACTTAGTGAGGCTCTCCATATACACCTTGTGCCTTCTAGACTTCTTCACCCTTCATTCTAACACCTTCTCTACCTCCACCTTCTTGTTTGTAGGTGTTGTAGTAGGTTCAAGATTCTTATGAACATCTAGACTAATCTGAGATAAGTCACCATTGTATGTCACCAAGTCTTTCTCTTTAAAAATAGGGGATATTCCCAAATCTAAACTTAAATCTACCTTATATGCATTTGCTGCATATGTAGCCAATATCTTGCAAGGCCCTAATCTCTTCATCTGTAGCTTAGCAAGAATACCTTTTTGAAGCCTTGCTTTGTTCAAATGGATCATTATATAGTTCCAACAACAAAATAAACATCCTTCTACTTTTCATCCACCTTGTCTTTGAGTTTTAGAGTGTTGTCTTGAATAGTCTTCTTGACATGCTCCTGAATCTCCTTCATGGTTTGTACAAAGTCTTTAGCTTGACCACTGATCTAATCCATGTTTCCAAGAAACCTTAGTTCATACACACCTCATGGATTCATGCCATAAACAATTTCAAAAGTACTCATTTTCGTAGTCCTACTCTTGCTATCATTGTAGGAATATTTTGCTTGTTAGATGATAACATCCCAAGTCTTTCCATACTCATTAGTTAGGAACCTAAGAAGGTTTCCTAAGGTCCTATTTACCACCTCAATTTGACCATCATTTTGAGGATGGTAACCTAAACCAAAAGACATGTTAGTGCCAAGCTTCTTCCACAAAATCTTCCAAAAGTGACTCATGAATTTCATATTCCTATTAGACACAATACTTAATTGAAGTCCATGAATCCTTACCTCTTTGAAAAATAATTGAGTTATATGATTTCCATCATTAGTTATCTTGCATAGAATGAAAAGCCCCATTTTACTAAATCTATCAACAACAACATAGATGTTATCATATCCTTGCTTGGTTTTAGGAAAAGCTACAACAAAATACATGCGTACATAATCCCATGGCTAGTTGGGAATTGGTAGAGGCTGATAAAGACCTACATTTCTCATTCCTCCTTTTTCCTTCATGTACACCATGCATTTCTTCACGTACTTGGTTACATCTTTTACCAATTTAGGCCAATAATAGAACCTTTACACTAGTTCTATTGTCTTGATGATACCAAAATTCCAACTCTATCTATCATTATGCTTCTCTTGTATAAGGTTCTTTCTCATGGAGCCCCTTGGTAAATACAATTGGTTACTCTTGAATAGCAACCCATTTTGCAAATTGTTTTATGAAAATCTACTATGAAAGTAGGTTTCAAAGTCCATGCATACCTTATAGGCTTCAGCAAAGTCCTCATCATCTTTGTAAAGATTTTGAAAACTCTCCACTCCAATTCTATGGAGTTAAATCTCTTGGACTATTAAAACCCTTCTACTTAATGCATCAACACATTTGTTCATTTTTCCTTTCTTATGCTTGATTGTAAAGGTGAAGGCCTGCAAATACTCCATCCACTTCAAGTGCCTATTTTGCAACTTCTCCTATGTATTGATGTAGCTAAGAGCCCAATTATCTATAAATAGAATGATTAAGAAATTGGACTAAGGCATTAAGCTCTAGGTCATAGGATGATTACTTTTTCTTGGCCCTGTAGACACCTAAATTTGATTACACCGCTTTGGTAATCCTATTTAGATATCTATAAAGGCATCATTAATTAAATTCCTATTTAATTAATCCTTTGCAATCCCCTAGTTGATTAATTTAATTAACCATCTATAGTTCTAATTGATAAATCAAATAACCCATTATTTATCAATTAAATCCTATTCTCCTATCTAATTCCAAATCCCAAATTTATTAAAATCACTTTAATAAATAAAACCCTCAAATCTAATATCCCCTAACCTATCCTAAATCCTCCATTTATCCTAATCCACCCCATCCACCCATACTAACCTAGCTTAGCCACTAACTCACCCACCCTCATGAATGCCATCCACTTGCACATCTCTAACATCCTTAATCTAATCCCAACCCAAGCCTAATCGCCTCCCTAACCTTGTCACATTCCCTAAGTGAGCTTAAGACTTTCCTAAGCCAAATCAAAGTCTCCTCCCTCAAAATATCCCAACCATAAAAATTTATCCCAACCACAAAGCCTTCAATGCTCTTACATGCTCTTAAAAGCTCTTACAAAGCCATTATGAGGGCCATTTAAGGCCTCGAGCCTCATTTTTTGACTCATCCTTGCCCTTTCCTCCACCCAATGACCCTGTGACATGTGTCACTCCCTTATTGGTGCTAAACAAACACAATCCATGTGCTCCCCTTTTAATACATCCTAGCCCTCCCGAAAGATTTCATCTCTCCTTTCATCTTAACCCTCCATCACTCAAGCCCTTGTCCTATAAATTAGATCCCCTCCCAAGCCATATCATCACAATCCTTAAGCTAAAGTTATAATGCCATTTTGAGAAGCCAAATTCGTACCATTTTCACATATCCACACCAAAAATCCCAAATCCATCTCCACCATTAAAGCCACTTTTGAAGCTTGAGCATACATCTCAAATCCATATAAAAGGACACCTCCCCAAATCAAGTGAGCATCCTCATTGAGAGAGCCCATCCATGGCTCATTTTCTCATTTGAGGACCTCACTTTGTCTCATCTAAAAGTTTATATTGATTTTTTTGGTTAATGCTTTGGTTCTTAAATAGATTAGTGTTTCTTGCTAACATATTAGTGTACATAGGCCCCATTTAGCTTCTCACTATACAAGGCTACTAGTCTACCTTCTTGACTCAAAACCCCACTCATTGCGAAGCCACTTGTATCACATTCTAGGGTGACTAGCTTGTGAAAACTAGGCAATTGTAGGAAGGGTTGAGTGGCTACTTGCTTCTTCAACATATCAAAAGACTTTTCACCTTCTAAGGTCCACCTAAACCTAGACTTTTCACCTTCTAAAATTAGGACAATACATAGAAGCTTCTTAATTCAATGGTAGTGATAGGTGTAGGCCAACTTAAGATAGCAACAAATTTCCCCTTGAACATCTTCAAGGTTCCCTTAGACACCACAAATCCTAGATACACCAACTCTTTCTTGAAGAAGTCACACTTCTCAAGAATGATAACTAGTTTCTCTTCATGAAGCCTCTTCAAAACATCCTCTACATGCTTGAAATGTTCCTCTTTGGTATGGCTATAGATGAGGATATCATCCAAGTATACCACCACGAATCTATCTATGAAATATTTGAGCACTTCATTCCTGAGCCCCATGAATGTGCTAGGGGCATTGGAAAGAAAAAATGTCATCACAAGCCATTCATAAAGACCATAAGTAGTCTTAAATGTTGTCTTACACTCATATCCCTCCTTTATTTTGATCTAGTGATACCCACTTTTCAAGTCCAACTTGGTGAAATACATAGCACCTCTTAGACAATCTGTAAGTTCTTCAATTTTTGGAATAGGGAAACTATACCTAATTGTAATGTGTTTAATGGCCCTTGAGTTAGTGAACAGCCTCCATTTTCCTCCCTACTTGGATGCCAAAATGAGTGGGAATGCATAAGGACTTATGCTCTTTTGGATTAGACCTTGGTCCAACAACTCTTGGACTTGTCTTCTCAATTAAAGGTTTTTATCTAGGGTGAATTTATAGTCTTCCTTATTAGGAAAAGAGGCACATGGTACAAAGCCAATTCGATGACTTATAACCTCCTAAGAGGTAGGGTAGCTAGGGTGGCATCACTCACTATATCCTTATACTTTTCAAGAAAAGTTTGGACTTAAACTAGTAAGGGTTCCTTGACTAATATTTATTCATTAGTTGACTTTAGTATGACTAAAAATCCTTGGCTCTCCGTATTCATAAGGTCTTTTACAAAATCTTTCCCTCCACATAGCAGCACCCTAGGCAATTAGAATTGTGGTTCTTCCTGTTCCAAAAAAGATTGAATTTTGAAAGTCTTGGCTCATTTTTTGAATTTTATGGCATTATCCTTGCCATCATACACCATCCCCCCATAAAATTTCCATGGCCTCCCTATCAAAATATGACAAGAATCCATTGGCAAAATATCACACAACAACTAGTCTTTATATTATACAATTGAAAAGTCCACCCATGCTTTCTCATTCACTAGGATGCTTTTCCCTTTTGTTAAGCCATGTGACCTTTTAAGGTTTGTCATGAGGTATCCTCTTTAGTTTGAGCTTTTATAAAAAATACCTTTGATATTACATAATCAGTTGATCTTGAATCAACCACCACCTTGCAAACTTCTCCTAGGATCTTGCACTTGATACTAAACGATGCCCACCTATGTCTAGCCTCATCAAGGTCTGGTTGCTTTATCAACACCCTCCTAATCATGAGGTTCTCACATTTTTCACATTCAATATGGTCTATGTTAGAATCCTTTCAACTTGCAATATATGATTGTGCATATGATATCCTTTTACCTTGGCTTGAGGAAGAGGGTTTCTCTATGCACCTATAGGTAGGATGACCTAGTTGACCACAATTGTAACACTTCATTGGTGAAAATTAAGATCTAATCCTACCTCCTCTACCCCTACTTGATCCTCCTTGATTTCCTCTCCCTCTATTATAACTACCCCTTGAATACTGGTCACTAGTTTGCTTCATTAGTTTGCTTTCACCTTGGTTCTTTTGCTCACTACCTTTGCCTTGGTAGCCTCCTCTTTGGTTTTTTTGATTCCTACCTTTGCCTCTATCTTTGAGGTTAGAATCTCCTTTCCTCTTATTCTTTTCTTCTACTTCAAATCTAGCTGAAGATATCTTTTGATAGTGGTAGGTGACCATAAGCTAAGCTCCTCTTGAATGTTCCACTTCAAGCCATTGAGATACCTTGCCACCTTGAGTGACTCCTCTTCTTGCTTCTTGGATCTCAAGAACAACCTTTGAAATTATTCAGTATAGGAGTTCACATCAAGATCTTTTTTCTTTAGTCCTTGCCAATTTTTTATGGAGTTGGATCTCAAAGCCTTCAGGTAGGAAGTTCTCCTTGATTATGTTTTCTATAGCACTCTAATTTGTAATTGGACTTTTTCCCATCCTGGCTCTTTCATATTATCCATACTTCCACCATGTGAAGGCTAAGTCTCTAAGCCTTGACTTAGACACCTTAACCTTTTGTGCCTCTAAGATACCCTCACACTCAAAGTGGTTCTCTATACCCTCTAACCAATCCATAATTGCATCAATATCCATCTTATCACTAAAAAGTGGCACTCCTTCCAAGGATTTACATTCCAAGGCTTTGATTGCATTAAATAAAGGTTCTTCTTGTAAGATAGGATTAGGTTTAGGTATGATGTCTTCATTTTCTACCTTCTTACCTTCCCATCTTCTTCTTCTTCCCTTTTCTTGGCTACCTCTACAGCTACATCCAATTTTTGCTTCACTTCTTCTAGTGCTTATTCAAGAAGCCAATTTATTTTCCTTTGCTAGTCAACATCTTTAGATAACTCCACATTAATCACCATCATGGATTCTCCTACTATTTCTTTAGCAACTTCAAACATCCACTACCTTTTCCCAAATCTTTAACTTTCTATGTTACCATTCTAATGTAGCACCCCAACCTTGCTTCCAAACCCAAAGCTCTCTTAGGGATACCTTACATCATTTGCTAGATCTAGTAGGGCTTCTTCATGACCTATGCTAAGATCTTTGTCAAGAGATCCTAATCCTTTAGTTGGGGGCACACCAAAAAAGTAAGGTCAAATTACTTACTAGCCTGCTCCAATCCACTACTAACCCTCAAGTCCATCTATGACTCCAAGGGTGCTAGTTCTTCATCCAAGTTTTTTCTAGACTCCTTCTAACATCCAAGACCCTAAAAAAAGATGTTTTCATACGTGCATTCAATCTACTAGGGAAAATAAACCAAATTTCTCCAAAAAGGCTAGTAGGAATTAGCCTTCCTAAATTGTTGGCAACAAGATTTCTTTGAAAACTTATTAACAACCCTACAAAAAAATTACATTTATTGATACCCTTTTTGGAGTACCTCAATATTTTGTGATCTTTCAACCCCCCAATTTTTTGTACAAACAAAGTACAATTTTATGCCAAAAATGAGGGTTTCAAGGGCTTTATGGTTGTTGTGATAAAAAACCACCTTAGAAAATATTCCAAGACATCTCCTATGGATTAAAGTAAGAATATACCACCTCCTTACTCTTAGTGTGGCTAGATTGAGGTATTTGTATGCTCAATCCCCTCCACAACTCATTTCTCCAACTGTGATTCTTAGCCAAGTTGCATTTTCCTTGCTTAGGGCATCACTTTAAAAATTCTCGGTAACACTTCCAAGGGCCCTCCTTCCAAGTACATAATGTACATAGACCTTAGTTCCAAATTCTAAAATACCATAAGTTTCCAATGGTGGGAAGTGGCCCTAAGATCCCATTTTCTATGTGCAAACCTATTTGCTAACCGAGTCTTAGCAACAATTTGTTTTAATGTTTTGTTGACATCTTAAGGGATCTAGGATTTTTTTTAGTGGTAACTAATTCACCTCTCCCTATCAATTAATCCTTTTCATTTCCAACAATTGGTATCAGAGCCATTAGTTCTTGTAGATAAGGTTTGAAGAACCTAAGCTATAAATCAAGATGTCTTACAAAAGGGAAATTCCTAGTTAAATGGAGATAACATCCAAGCATGATAGGAAATCATGAAGCTACATTTAGAAACCATTGGAGAAACATGAGTAAAATACCTAAAGAACAAGTATATGGAACCTACTAGAACATTGACTGTGGACCAAATTGTGGAAATGAAGAATCACAACATAATTACGACTGACATTGCTTCTACTCTCAATTATGTTGAATTTGATGAAGTCAAAGATTTTCCTACTTCTCATGAAATGTGGATCAATATAAAAGATATATGTGGAGGAGATGACGATTTGAGGAGAGAAAACATAGAAATTCTAAGAGGTCAATTTGATCAAAAAAAGATGAGAAGATGAAAACATTGCACAATATAATGAAAGAATCAAAACAAGTGTAAGTACAATCAAAGCCTCATGAGAGAAAATAGATGATGTGATAGTGGTCAACAAGGTACTCAAAACTCTTCTTCCTATTTATGAAATTAGAGTTTTATCTATTCAAGAAATGACATGTGATATCGAAAATGATATAACTTCAAATGCACTAGTGGGAAGGCTGACAACCTTTGAGTTAGACAAATTTGATAACTATGGTACTAAAACTCTAGTAGCATTGATTCTACATTTCAAGCTAAACTATCACTAAAAAAGAAAGCTAGAAAATCTAAAAAAAATTGCCTAACAAAGAAGATGAATATTATTGTAATAATGACCTTAAAACCATTGAAGCCCTACTTGAAAGAAGATTCCCTAAAAGAAAAAAAAAGTACAAAGGTAAAATGCCCCTAATATATTTCTCTTGTGAAGAAGTTGGCCATATTTTTGCAAGGTGTCCAAACAAAGAAGGAAAAGAAGAAAAGAAGTACAACAAGTACAAAGGCAAGAAAGATCTCAAAACCTACAAAAATAACAAGGATAAAGCTAAGAAATCTTTTTATATGGCTAAATACTCTAATATTAATGATAATGATGAAATGGTTTGCCTTGTTATCAAAGATGAATCAGATGATGAAAATGATAAGATGGTCATCATTTCTCATATTATTAAGAATGAAACATGGATCATATATATTGGTTGTTCTCACCATATGATTGGTGATAAAACCAAATTTGAGCACTTGGAACACTATGATGGTGGAAGTGTCAAATTTGGAAATGATGAACCTTGTTATATAAAGAGAAAAGGTTGCATTACATTGAATACTAAACAAAGACATGATAATGCATAATAGGTTGAAGGACTAAAACAAAATCTACTTAGTGTGGCATAGTTGAACAAAATTATATTCAAGAATGGAAAGGCCAAGTTGTTGGATGGAAAAGGAAATCTAGTTGGGACTGGCAATCAAACAAAAGCTAATCTATTCTATCTAGATCTAACTAATAGTTCATGTTTCCTAGCACTAGTAGAGGAAAGTTGGTTATGGCATAAAATATTTATGTCATGTGAATTTTGATAACCTAGTTATCATAAGAAAAAATAAAAGAGTGAGAGGAAATCCAAGTCTAAAGAAACCTAATATTCACATGTGCAAAAATTGTCAAACTGAAAATATGGGAAAGACAAGCATCAACAGAAAGAATTATCATTCTAAAGAAGTTCTAGATCTATTTCATATAGATGTTTGTGGATCTTTTGGCATAGAAAGATAATATGGTGATAAGTGTTTCATTTTATTTTTTGATGATTATTCTAGGATTATATTGACAGTGATGTACTTGAAAGATAAATCTAAAGCCTTCAAAAATTCAAGTGGTATCTGTCTAGAGTGGAGAAAGAAACATGAAAGAAACTAAAATGTCTAAGGTTAGATAGAGAAGGAGAATTCATCTGAAATTAATTTAATTAATTATGTTATAAAAGATAATTAAAAAGATATGTATATGCACCTTGTACACATCAGCATAATGACATAGTAGAAAGAAGAAATAGATCCATTAATGATTGTGAAAGAGCACTGATGATAGAGAAAAATGTTGCAATCAAATACTCAAAGGAAGAAATCAGTACAATAGTTCATACCTTACACCAAATTCAATTGAAGAAAGATATAGATAAAACATCTTATGAATTATGGTATGGATTTAAACTTTATATCTATTATTTCAAAGTATTTTGAAAAAAAATGTTACATCTTAAAAGAAACAAGGAAAGGAAATTTTGATGTGAAAAGTGATGAAGGCATATGTATTCCTAGGATACTCCAATAAAATAAAAGCATATAAATACTTGAATCTTACTACTCATAAGGTTATATAAAGTGTAAATGTAAAAATTTATGCATTTGCAAAAAAAAGTAAAGAACAACTAAAAGCTACAGAAACTTTGTGTACTATGAACTTGATACTTTACCTAAAATATAAGAAAATGCAATTGAAATCATTAGTATTTATCACCCAAGTCCCCTAAATCCCTAGTTTAACCTAAGTTTCAACTAGTGCACCTTGAGACACAGTTTGAGGGAACCGAGTCTTAGTTAGAAGGACCAAAGTTTCAAATAGTGGAACACGAGTCATAGTTAGAAGGACTTGAGTTACAAACAATGGAACCAAGCATGATTCAAAAGATCATTTTGAGCATAGGGAGCTTGTTAGAAATATAAGAGGATTAAATAAGAGGGGAGGGGTAAATTAGTTACCACAAAAATAAATCCCACATCTCTTAGATGTCAAAATAAAATTTATTGAAAATATTGATGTTCATGAAACACACAGTCACTTGGTTTACACTAGCAAATGTTGTAACTTAGACAGAACTAAAATAACTCAACAACTACTTAAGATGAAGATATTAAGATATTATTTTTTATTATTCTTATTTAACTTATTTTCATACACATAAAAGAAATAGCATGAACACAAGTAACACCAAAATTTAACATGGAAACCCAATTTGGGTAAAACCACCAATTGCAACTAGTTACTAATTTTCACACTTCTAAAGTGACACCTATTAGAAGTCAATCCTATTAAAGGTTACAAAACACACTGTTAGGTGTGACCTTATTAGAGGATTTAATCACCCTATTAGGAGTGGCCTTTTTAGAGGTCTTTAGATACTTCAATCTACAAATGCCATCTTGTTAGAGGATTTACAAATAGTTGTTAAGCCAACTCTATTAAAAGATTTAGATCACTCTTACAATGGTTAGAGAGTAAAAATGAGATTAGCTTATTTCTAATGCAACTAGATTGTTGGTTATAGATCTCAATTCTGGCTTGTATAATTGATTCTTTTTTATTGAATTTATTTTTTTAGTTCAACAATGATATTCTACTTATCCTTATAATTTTCTTCCTCTAAGCATCTTCAAATCTTCTATTTTCTTCCACATATTCAATTATCAACTTGACCTTATATTTATATGTTACATATTGTCAAGTTAGCTTGAATATAACTTATAATACTTGATTTTATCTCCTTAGTCAGCTAGAAACAACAAACAAATTAATTTAACTCAATATACCAAAACAATAAAATGCTTTGTTAGCCAACCCTCCTCAGTAGGCATTAACTCAAAAATGATTTTCCTATGTTAACTAAGTGTACTTAGTTAACACTAAATTTTCACAAAGTTCCTTTGGTAACCAAGTGGGCTCAGTTAACACTCAACATGTAGAAACTTTCCTTTGACACCTAAGTGAACTTAGTGGTCCCTGACTTTTAATCTTGAAAAAATATGGAATGCTCAGCATACACTGACTGGCAATGATATGACATTTTGTGTAACATCAAAGAAAATACATAATTAACCAATTTTTTTCAATAACCTCCCTATTTAGTATTGATGGCAACACCACATGGCATAATATAGTGAAAGCTTAAAGGAAGAATAAAGTAAGGAACATATCCTTAGTTTCATTCTAATCCTCATCCACAAGAACTCCATTTATCAGTGTGAACTCCCTCTACCTTCAAGTTCTCCCTCTTTTAGCAAAACTCTATCTTCAACATCTTCTTCTAATAGAAAACTCTCCTTCTTTGATATCAGACCATGCTCTCCCTCTTTGAAATCTCTGCAGACAATTCTTCCTTTATAAAATTTCTACAAAATGTATACTCTCCCTATTTAGAAATTTTTTGTGATATGAAAACAAACTCTCCCTCTTTGACATCTCATGCTAAAGACAATATTCATAGAATATTAATGTACCTTATGTACTAGTTCATATGCAATGTGCCCTTTTCAATACTACTTTAACTAACTAATCTTCAACATGCTCTGGTTGATGCATCTTTAAACTTCATTTAGTGAGCTTCAAATAGGAGAATTACCACTAACATACCTCTTATATACAAAAATATTTCCTTAGGTAATAGCTTAGTGAATATGTTTACAAATTTTTTCTTTAGTATTTACACATTCCAATCTTACCTCTTTATCTTGTACCAATTCTCTCAATTTTTTTAAAAATAGAAATGTGCTTAGTTTTGGTATGCATCATAAGATTCTTTGATATATAAATTGCACTAGTGTTATCACAAAATAAAACCATTGGATCCTTGATCTCTACCTTCATACCTGCCAATAGTTGCTTAAACCAAACAATGTTAGAACAATTAACTATTTCTTCCACATGTTCTACCTCTACTATGGACTAAGAAATATAATTTTTCTTCTTTCTTGTCCAAGACACTACTCTTTTACCAAGAAAGAATACTCCACCAAAGGTTCTCTTCCTATCATCAACATTTCCTACCCAGTCAACACCTATGAATGCTTTCAAATCCAAATTGCCTCCTTCGTTTTACCATAGTCCATAATCTTCAGTACCCTTCAGATACCTCATGATTCTTTGGATTTCCATCATGTGATTTTCTTCAAGATTTTTTGAGAATCTTGGCACCATACCAACTACTAATATAATATCAGGCCTTGTGTGCTTTGCACATTATAATTTATCAATCATTTATCTATATGTGATTTGATCTACCTCTTTGGAATCATCATTTTTGGAAAGCTTATTTCTTTAGACATAGGTGTTCCAACTAGTCTCAAATCTTCCATTCAAAACTTCTTTAGTATCTCCCTAATATATTTGGATTGAGTAATATCGATCCCATCTTTCTTTTGCTAGATCTGCAATCCAACAAAGAATTTTATCTCTCCAAACATGGAAATCTCAAATTCTTTACTATCTCTTTCAAAAATGTCTTACATAAATCATTGTTTATTGTATCTAAAGTGTTATCCACAAAGATTTCAGCTAACACAATTTTTTGGTCTAGTCCTTCTTTTGATAAATAGGTTGTTGTCATTCATTTTTTGAAAAGAAATCTTAATAAATTATTTATGAAGTCTTTCATACCAATCTCTGGGAACTTTATTAAGACCATATCCTTTTTTCTAGGATCCACAACACCTTTAGTTTGTTCTATGTAAACTTCTTCAATAATTTCATTCAAGAATGCAAATTTTACATTCATTTGATAAACTTTAAATCATTTATGTGTAGCATAAGCAAGTAAAATTCTAACACATTCTAATCTATCAATAGGAGAAATTTTTTCATGATAA
Organism: Cupressus sempervirens; assembly: GCA_028749045.1. Classification (NCBI taxonomy): domain Eukaryota; kingdom Viridiplantae; phylum Streptophyta; class Pinopsida; order Cupressales; family Cupressaceae; genus Cupressus; species Cupressus sempervirens. The sequence continues at coordinate 166,576,650 of CM053789.1, forward strand.
TCAATACCTTCTTCTTGAGAATAACCTTTCAATGCTAACCTTGCTTTGTTTCTAGAAACTTGTACATCTTCATTCAACTTATTTCTGAAAACTCACTTTGTGCCAATTAAATTTTTATCCTTGAGTCCAAGAAAAAGAGTCCAAGTCTTATTCCTCTCCATTTTTTCTATTTCTTCATTCATAAATTCTATCCAACTTTCATTATTCAAACCATGTTTCACTATTCTAGGTTCAAATTCAACAAGAAAACATGTACCTTTCAATTTTTTTCTTGTCATTGTTCCATCTAACTTGTTTCCAATGATTTGATCAAGAGCATGGTGCATTTTGAAATATCTTGCAAATATAGGTACATTGGATATGTAATTTGTTCCACTAATCTCCCAATGATGTTCTATATCAACCTTGGGTCTGACTATCTATGACTCTATTCCATCAGACTCAGTTTGCTCTAGCAATAGCTTGGTAGCTTCTTTCTATGACTTGAGTCCTTTAGAATGTGACTCAAGTTACATTAGTTGCAATTCAGTAGCTTTTGAAGATTTTGGGGACTCAGGACATGAGGCCTCTTGACTTCCAATTAAATTTGGCAATGTATTAGGTTCATAGTAAACAAACCTTTTATAATCCTCATGTTCTTTGTTGCTCTCTTCTTCACTCTTTTCTACAAACTCATGTATTCTCACATGTGCACTTTCTATGATCTTATGAGAGGATAAATTCAAATATTTATATGCTTTACTTCTGTAGGAGTATACTAGGAATATGCCTTCATCACCTTTTGACATCAAATTTACCTTTCCTATATTCCTTCAAGATATAACATTTGAAACCAAATACTTTCAAGTAACTTACATTAGGTTTGTAGCCATATCATAGTTTATAACGAGCTTGATTTGAGTCTTTCTTTAACTATACTCTATTCTAGGTATGCAATATAGTACTAAATGCTTCCTTCTAGTATTTGATTGCAACACTATTTTCTATCATTAAATTTTTTACACAATCCATCATGGATCTATTGCTTCTTTCTACTATATCATTTTGTTGAGGTGTACTAGGGGTTTATACTTGTCTCATAATTCCTCTTTAAATGTAGAATTCATTGAACTCATTAGAGATGATTTCACCACCTCTATTTGAACTCAAACACTTCATCTTCTTTCCAGTTTCTTTCTCTACTCTTTCTAGATACCACTTAAATTTTTGAAATGCTTCAAACTTTTCTTCCACATGCATTACAGTCATAATTCTAGAATAATCATCAACAAAAAGAATAAATATTGATCTCCACTCTATCTCTTTATTGTAATAGGTCCACATAAGTATGTATGAACTAGCTCCAAGAATTATTTATAATGATAGTCCTTTCTTTTGAAACTTATCTTTACCATCTTACCAATTTGACAATTTTTGCATAGACCCATATCAGGTTTTCTTGGACTAGGAATACCTCTTACTCTTTTTTTCTTGCTTATCTTTATTAGATTATCAAAGTTCATATGACATAATCTTTTATGCCATAACTAACTTCATTTTACTTGAGTAATAAAACAGGAAATTTCACTGAGATGTAGGTAGAATAGGTTACCTTTTGTAGACCCAACAAGATTTCCTTTTCCATCTAGCAGCTTGGCCTTCTCATTCATGAATCCTATCTTGAATCCAATGTTATTCAATAGTGTCACACTCAAGAAATTATGCTTTTTTTCCTTCAACTCAATAAGTATTATCACATCTAAGTTAATTGGTTAGTGAGATACAACCTTTTGCTTTTATGAAACAAAGTTCATTGTTTTCGAAATCTCATACTTCTACCATCATAATGTTCCATATGTTCAAACTTTGTTTTGCCACCAATCATATGATGTGAGTATTCACTATCAATAATCCATGTATCATTCTTGCTAACATGAGAGATAAGTTCCATTGTATCTCCTTCATCATTAGATTCATCTTTTACAACAATGTATACCATTTCATCATCTTCACTACTATCTGAATATTTAGCCATAAAAAAAGATTTCCTACCTTTATCCTTGTAGCCCTTGAAGTTCTTGAAATCCTTCATGCCATTGTACTTGTTGTGATTCTCTTCATCTTTTTTTTCTTAGTTTGAGCACATTGCAAAAATGTGTCCAACTTCTTCACAAGAGAAAAACATTAAAGAAATCTTACCTTTATACTTTCCTTTGCCTTTCAGATACCTTCTTGCAAGAAATGCTTCAATGTCTTCAAGATCACTATCAGAACTATCTTCCTCTTCACTTTCAAATTGTTTTCTTTTAGATCTTTTAGATTTCTTTTTGAGTGATACCTTGGCTTCAAATGTAGACTCAAAATTTCTAGAATTAGGAGTATAATTATCATAGTTATCTACTTCAAATGCAATCAATCTTCCAACTATAGCATCCAAGATTATCTCATTATTTGGATCACATCTCATATCTTGAATATGAGACACTCTAATTGCATAGATAAGGAAAAGGTTTCTGAGTACCTTTCTTAGCACTATTACAGATTCAATTTTTGACTCCAGCAATTTTGATGGCATTGATACTACCTTTGATTCTTTCAACATATTTTACAATCTTTTCATCTGCTCTCATCTTCATCTAATCAAACTAACCTTTGAAGCTTTATGTCTTGGATCTTTTTACATTATCATCACCTCCATAGATATTTTTCAGTTTGGTCCACATGTCATGAGAAGTAGCACATCCTTTGACCTCATCAAATTTAGCATAGTTAAGAGTTGATGCTATGTTAATCATCATGATATTACGATTTTTCTTTTTAGCAATTTCTTCCATAGTCATTATACCAATAGGAGCTTTGTAAGTAGTGTTTAAATATTTGAAACTTGAATCACTAATGGTTTCTAGATGAGTTTAATTCATAAGTTTCTACCATTCTTCAAAGTTATCTTTGTTCAGCTTGGGAATCTCTCTCCTATAAGACATCTTGATCTTTAGCTTAAGTCCTTGAAACTTTTCTCTGCAAGCATGATGCAGGAGCATCCAGAGGTATAAGGGCAATCATGTGTCACCCAAAAAAATGTACTTAGAATTAGTTTCTATTTCATGTCTTTACATTTTTGTATACCCATTTGGGTCAAATAAAGGTTCCAACTCTCACAGTTCCCCTATCAGTGTGTTTGAAAATCCCAAAAAAATAGGAGCATGCAATTTGGCCATCATTTTGGTGACCTAAAAGGTGTGAATTGGCCAGATGAATGTAATTTTGATTTAGAGCATTCCAAAAAAAGAATCAGGTCAAAAGGCCCCACGATTTGAAAGTTATTGCAATTTTTTGAGTTTTGGAGACCTCCTAAGAATGCTTCAAAGTCAGGTTAGGGGCATTAAATGACCTCGAAAAGGGCCAAAAAATGGGGGATGAGCGAAGCTTGTCCATAGGGCTATAGAGCGCTTTGACAGCTTTCTGAAAATGTAAACGGTTCGTCAATCAGAGCTACAGTTCAAAAGTTATGCCTCTCGGAAGTTTGGTTACCGTTTCTGGATTCTTCTAGATTTGAATCTACTTCTAACACAGCTTTCAAAACCTTCTATTTGGTCGGTGGTCGCCTACTAGCACTTTCTATAATGTACTCCTAGTCCTTAACCCTCTGGGGTCTATTTAAGGAGATTTCTGGCATTGTAAAAGGCAGTTCAGAGTGGAGTTTGAGAGGAGGTACTAAAAGGAGAAATTATCTCCAGATTTATGCTATTGTAAGCCCTTAGGGCATGTGTTGAAGTTTATTTTCTCTGCAAGCTGTTTCTACTATCTTATTCTCTCAGTTAATATAATTTTCCTTTTTCTGTTGGTTGCATTCTGTTCCTGGGTTGTGTCCCCATCAAAGCACCAAGAAGCTCTGATAACAATTTTTGGAAATATAAGAGCAACTAAGAGGGGAGGGATGAATTAGTTACCATAAAAATAAATCCAACATCGCTTAGATGTCAGAATAAGCTTTACTAAAAATATTGATGTTTGGTAAACATACAATCACTTAGTTTAAACTAGGAAATGCTATAACTTGGCAAACACTGAAATATCTTGGAAACTTCTTAACATAAAAATCTTAGGATATTATCTATGATTAATTTTACTTAACTTAGTTGTGTACACATAAAAGAAATAGCATGAACACAGTACCACCAAGATCTAACGTGGAAACCCAATTTGGAAAAAACCAAGAATTACAACTAGTTATTGAGTTTCACTCTTTTCAAGTGAGCCCTGTTAGGAGCCAACCCTATTAAAGGTTGCAAAACACACTATTAGGTGTGACCTTGTTAGATTATTTAATCACACTATTAGGAATAGCCTTGTTAAAGGTATTTAGACACTTCAATCTAGAAATACCACCTTGTTAGAGGATTTACAAATAGTTGTTAAGCCACTCTATTAAAAGATTTAGATCACTTCTACAATGGTTAGAGAGAAAAAATGAGATGAACTATTTTTTGATGAAACTAAATTTCTGATTACAAATCTCAATTCTAGCTTGTATACTTGATCTATTATAATTGAATGTATCTTTGCAGCTGAACAAATACATTCTGATTATCCTTCTAATTCGCCTCCTCTAGGTATCTTCAAATCTTCTATTTCTTCCAAACATTCAATTCTCAACTTGACCTTATATTTAGATCTTAAATATTCTCAAGTTAGCTTGAATACAACTTAGAATACTTAATATTCATCTCCTTAGTTGGCTAGAGCCAACAAACAAAATAATTGAACTCAATATGCCAAAATAAGAAAATCTGTCATTAGTTGAGATTGCTTGATAGGCATTAACAGAAATTATTTTCTTGTATTAAAAAAGTAAACTCAGTTAACACTACATATTCACAAAGTTTCTTTGGTAACTAAGTGAGCTTGATTAACATTAGTTCCATTCAACTCTTCCTTTATTAACTGAATGAGCTCTGTTACCACTTGACTTCTGTGAACATCCCTTTGATGCGTGAGTGAATTTGGTAGTCATTGAATTCTGAACTTGGGAAACTTTGGAATTCTCATCATACATTGAGTGGAAATGATATGACATTTTTTGTAACATCAAAGATAGTATTCAATTAGCCAATTATTTTTAATAGAACTAAGTGTATGAAGTCCAAAATTTAGAAAGAAGAAACCTATACTTGCTAGATGTGTTAGAAGGAATCATGCACTCAAAAAAATCATTGGAGATCAGTCAAAAGGCACAATGATAAGGAAAAAACTAAAAGGTACATGTTTTCTTACTAATTTTTAACCTAGAATTGTTAAAGATGCATTACTTAATGAATGTTGGATTGAGTTAATGAATGAAGAGATAGGACAAATCAAAAGGAACAAAACTTGGCCTCTTGCTCCTTGACCCAAGGACAAAAATGTAATTGACACAAAATGGGCATTCAAAAATAAGTTGAATGAAAATAGATAAATAACCAAGGAAAAGGGAAAGGTTAGTATGAAAAGGTTATTCTCAAGAAGATGTTATTGAATATAGAGAAATATTTTCTCTTTTTTCAAGAGTAGAATGTGTTGGAATGCTACTTTCTTATGTTGCACATAAAGGATTCAAAGTATATTAGATGGATGTAAAGTCATCTTTCTTGAATGGAATCCTAGAAGAAGTCTACATTGAGCAACCTAAAGGTTTCATAGATCCTAACAAAAGAGATATGGTTTATTGATTACACAAAGCTTAATATGGTCTCAAATAAACCCCCAAAGATTGGTATGAAATATTGCATAGTTATCTAGTAAGAATTGGTTTTCAAAGGAAAAATGACAAAATAAATCTATAAATCAAGGAAGAGCTAGAAAAAAAAAATTGTTGGAAGAAATTTTTGTAGATGATATATTATTTAGTGGAGATGATAAGTTATGCAAACCTTTTTCTAAGGAAATAAGTAAAGAATTTGAAGAGTCAATGTTTGAAGAGATTAAATTCTTTTTTACCATGAAAATTCAATAGAATAAGGATGGCATCTACATTAATCAATCAAAGTAGATCAAGGAGATATTGAAGAAATTTAGAATGGAGGATTCTAGACCAGTTGGAACACCTATGTCTACTTGACATAGGCTTTTCAAAAATAACAATTCCAAATAGGTAGATCATGCTACATATAGATCAATGATTGGAAATAATCAATATGTAGTACACACAAAACCTAATATTGCATTAGCAATTGGTATAGTGGCAAGATTTTTTGCTAATCCAAAGGAAAATCATATGATGTCATTAAAAAGAGCCATGAGGTATCTAAAAGTTACTAAAGATTATGGTTTGTGGTATAAGAAGTGTTAATCTTTCATTATGCATGATGCTAAATGACAAGAATTCTTGCAAACTCCTCTCTTGAAAAGCTAATCTTGTGAATCAACTCCAAGGTTTCGGGTGATCTTGTCACCTACTAGAATTTGTTTAGCTAAAGATAAATTTGAATCTTCAAAAGGAGGCCTTTTCTAGTTCATTTTGACTTCGGATGAGATGAAGAATCTACACACTAATTTAAAATAAAACATGCAAAAAAGATCTATGTTTTTGTATTTTTATGTTTTTTATGGATGCAATCTAAAAATGCAACTAGCATGAAGTCCTATTCTTACAAGGGGGTTAATAAAGAAAATAACATGAAATTGAAATCCTAACAGACATAAGCTACAAAAAATAATACATCTACAAATTAAGCTTTCAAAGAAATCGATGGGTAACTAATGAAAGAAGGAGCAATGCTTCCTTGATTCCACTGATGCAATCATTGTGGAGAAACCCAATAATCATATGATATTTCACTCTTCATCAAATTGCAAGGCCACAAAAAGTGTGCTCATGCAAGACAGAGTTATGCAGGTACAATTTGGTGATTTCTTCTTGAGCTAGATATGTCAATGGAATTCATAAAACTATAGTAAACACCAAAATTAATCAATCACACAACCAGAAACAAAGCAATAAACTTTTGGCTCAATCATAATTCCATGAACATGAATTGATAAAACAATGACACATTTAGGTAAGAATCACTACACTCCAAATGCAAGCACCAAAAGCATGATTTTATTGAAAAATAATAGTGGCCCCAATTACATATTACAATGGAGTATTTATAAGAAATCATCTCCTCAATTGTATTGAGAGTGAGAGATATCTTCATGTAATAATATGCTTTAAAATTAATAAAAAAAACAAATTAGATACAAACTAAAAATCTAACTGGTGCTTAGTAGGACTCCATCCATTTTATATTCATTAATTATATGCATGAGCCTTTACATGTCAAAAAAGAAGAATTTATGAGAGGAGAAAAAATAAGAAAGGTTTTAGTCCAAGTAGAAGTGTCTGAAAGTGCCAAAAATGGAACTTGATCCTTCACTAGGCATCTGTCAAAGTTAAACTATTGTTAGAATGTGTTTCCTATGCATGGAAAGCTCTATTTTTGGAAATGGTAGTTAATTATCATTGCACCTCCAAAAAAGTGCACCTGTGGACCTACGCACCTCAAAAGGGTCCAAACTCTCAAAATTTTATAGAGTGTAAAAATTGACATTCTGGCTTCTAATTTTTGTTGCCCTTCATCCCAAAGCTATGTATGGATGTTTGCATTTCAATTTCTCTATAATCTCAGTAATCTTGGCCATGTACAATAAATCTAAAGCCTCATATTTCTCTTTGACCTTCTATCTATAGTTTTCTAACTCAATTTGAGTCTTCACAAAATCCTTGAATTTGGCATCCAACTTTAATAAGGTTTCCTCTATCCTAAAAGCTTGTTGGATGTCCTCATCATTAGAACCTTCCTAAAAGATCTTTCTAAATTTCTCCACTACTAGTTGTATGGGCATTAAATTCTCTCATTCCTCATCCTCAAAAATCTCTAGACACACATCACTATAATACCTCTCTACCCCAAAAAAAATTTCTCAGGCTTGGTCCTTGAGATGATGGATCTTTGTACATAATGTTTCCATTACTTTATTGCTATCTAATATCTTCTCAATCCAATCATCAATCAAATATAACTCTCCTACTACATACACATCTACCAAAATCCTATATCTTTTCCCTTTTATAGCTTGCAAAACCTATAATCCCTTACTCCAAGCCCATACCTCATCCATTATGCTAAAATATTGTTTCAAAATTGCTACCATCTGATTTACATTTTCCTAGGTAGCATGCAATAACTTCAAATTCCCTTAGATGATTAAGACACCCTTTCCTTCAAAACTTTCCTACCACTACTAACAAGATTTCAAACATGATTCCAAATGCACACCCCTCCCTTCTTTGAGTACATCATTTAGAGTCTCCTCAGGGTGATTGAGGTCTAGGGGACCAACAACTTTGGCTAGATATGCTCTCAGGATTTCATTTTTCCTTTCTGGTGCATGCTTCTAAAAACTTACTTTATTCCCATGGTCACCATCAATCTAGTTGTATCCAATGTGGGCTTCCTGAACATGACTTCATTGATCTAGTGATCTTGTGGGCTTAAGCTTTCTGTATCTGCATCAAGAGGAGGGATAGAAACTTGAGCAAACAAATCTTGATCTTGAGTGTTGTTGATAAATGACAATTATCTCACTTCATGTGATGGGGTCTAAAGTTTATTCAAGACCTCAACTAATTCAATGATATCCTCCTCATCTACATGGGATTGTAGTTTCATGTTTCTCATCATTTCTTTTCTCAGCCACCTTGGAATCCATTCAACTGAAAGCCTGCTTCTCAAGGATGAAGGAGTATGTTCAACTACCTCCTTTCCCTTATCACTCCTCCTTGGAGTTCTTTCTCTTTTCAAAGGCTCTTCATCTATGTTCTCTATTTCCATGGAACATGTGGTTTGCACCTTAGTGTCTTGGGAGGTTTTTTGAGAATATTCAACCATTTGTCCCTCTTTCGACACTTCATCAGTTACCATTTTTTGTGGCTAATCCTCTTATGAAGGCTCCTTTTGAACTATTTCTTCTTTGGAACTTGGAGGTAGAGGAGTAATAGAGCCTTTATCAACAACCTTGATTGTAGTGGGAATGAGGGAGTAAGATCAGGACGCTATGATTTTGTTGGCATTAGCATCTAGTCCTGCTATTGGGGCTCACCTATCGGGGTATCCTTGATCTAATCTCTAATCAACTCCATCCCTAGAGGCATGAAATCAAAGTCAAACATCTTGAATATGTCATTATCCTCTTTACACTACTCATCCACCCATTGTTGTAATTCATCTTTTGAAGAAGTTACTTCCAAAGGTTCCTCTAGGGTGGCTGGTGGTGTCACTATAGAACTTCTCCTCCTTCCTTTTTTTATGGCTCTATCTAGCTAGGTTCTTCTTTGTATGGATACATCCTCCTCCTCACCTTCATCATCATCATATTCTTCTCCTTCAAGAATAGGTTTTGGGATATATGGGAAAGGAATCATCCTTCTAATCACACATTGCCTCTTCTTCATAGGGATCTTAATCATTTTTTGTTTCTTAGAGGTGGAGTGGGGTGCTCATTCTACTTGTGAAGGAGGAGAAACTTATTAGATTTCACCCTTTGTCTAGCTAGGTGCATCTAGAGGCAATTGAGGGTCTGGTTAGTCTTGAGAAGTCCCAATGTCTTCTGATCATTGCACATCTTCTTCCTGCTACTGATCAGGTGCCTGTACTTCAGCTTCTTCTATTTCAGCCCTATAAAGAGAACTCCACTTTTTTTTTCCCCTTTCCTTTCCTCTCTGTAGGGTGATAGTATCCAACTGGGTGGTCAAGTTGATATACTATTTCTAGCCTTATCTATGACTAGGCTACAAAGGTAGGAATAGTAACCTTCATTCCTCTACCTTTGTCTTGGTGGGCTTGTGTGTGAAAAACCATTGTGTCAGGTATTAGAGCAAGTTGAAATGGTTTCTTGATCCAATTCTATGTCATCTTAATGGCATGACTTGCTTGATGATTAATATCATCATTCTCCTCTCTGTTAACCTTGACATTCATTATGGGTCTCTCTCCAATTTTGTTCATGTTGTACATAGGGTCTAGCAGCTCCCTCAAGTCTTACTTCAATATCTCCTTAGGAATGTTTATTTTTAGAGCCTTCTTGTCCAAATACAAAGTCATCCTACAATAGTACTTGATATAGACATCGTAGTCATTTGTTGCATTCATCCAATGATCTTCCACAACTTCTTTGTGCTGAAATTCCCTACTTGCCAAACTCTGAACTTTCCTAATATTGTCAAAATATAGCCTAGGAGAATTCTACTCCTCAAGGGGATATTTCTCCCACTCCCATTCAAAATATGGAATATTCTATTTCTACTTCACTTAATATGATCTTATGACCAGGGGCCACGTCCAACATGGTCTTTGCTATCTCCTAACCCTATCATATGCAGATTCAATCTATCATGAAATTTCCAATAGGATAGGTCTATTACAAGGATATGTAGGGAGATTCTTTGGGTTGATAGTGGCACCAGCTACCCTTAGATATTTGAATGTTTTGAACTAAATGTAATAGGCCCTAAGAGCTATTATCTGTGCTACTACATCATCAAATAATCATTTTGCATAGTCTCCCTCTATGAATTAGACGATAGCAAATATGAATGCATCATTCACAATTTTGTATTCTTTTCTCTATCCTGAGAGCTTCTTCTCAACCAATTGAGGCTAAATAGTATAAGGCTAGGTATTGGGATCCTACATGCTAGCCTTCCTATACAACCCAAGATAGTTTGTCACAGGGGCAACTAACAAATATACCAAATATGAAGTCATGTAGAACTTCTTCTTGTCCTTGACTACCTCTAATTGTTCACATAAGTTTTTTCTCAACGTGGTGGCCCAATCAAGTGGCATCCTTTCCATCTTGATAGTGTTAATAAAATTTACCATGAAAACATTCAAGTGCCTAGCTACTGGTAAACCCATCACTCTACTCAAAAGAATGATAGAGTACCCAATATCTTCCTTCATATACCCCCTTGTGATATCGACCTTCCTATTTCCTTTCCTAGAGGAGTCTTCTCAATGAGATAAGAGGATTGAATGATATCTATAGTCTCTTTTAAGTGTTCCCTATACCACCTTTATGCTACCTCATAGGTGAGTCTAATGAATTGATCCACCCTAGGGAGATGAAAGAGCCTCTCAATGTTCTCAGGTCAAAGGTCAAGAACAACTTCTTTAGACACTCTCTTCACTAACCTTTCCTCAGGAACAAACTATTGGGCAAATTTCATTATAAGTTTTGAAAATTGTACTAATGTTGGGTGCAAAGCTACATTCACCAACCCTAGTCAGATTAATGTAGATACCATAGCTGATCTCTCCTTTGGCTTGTTACAAATCCTTAAGAACTCTCCCAGATCAATGTGTCCCAAGTTAGTATCCTTAATCTCTATGTAGTCATCTTGGAACCTTGACTTTGATGGCACACCTTGGAACTTGAATACAATGGGCTTTGGTGCCATTTTCTCACTGAATGAAGATGCCATTATATTTTCATGACAAAAGAAAGACATCTATTAGCTCATTTTAATCCTGAACAAAATCCAAAATTTTAAATGCATGAGAAAATAATCCTATTAACCTCTTTTTCTTAAAACAAAATTAAAAATATAAGGTGCAAACTTGCGCACTAGATTAGGTACGTCAGTGCACACCACATTTGGTTCTTGTGTTTTATGTTATGGATGTGCACTTGCACACTAGATTAGGTGCACAAGGGCTCACCAATTTTTATTTTTTCTCTTAAAATTTGGTACATATTTGTGCACCAATGTTTTTAAGTTTTTTTATCACTTCTTTTATGTAGAGGTGTAGTGCACAAGTGCACCTATCTGAGTGCACAAGTGCACACCCCATCTTTGAGGTTTTGTGTTCTTTGGTATGTGGGGTACACAAAGGGGAGGAGTGTAGTAAGCCAGGTGCACTACCTTGCACCCCCTTGGGATTCATGTTTTTCTTTTGCATGTATGTCTTTTGTTTGTAGAGTTTTGGTGTGCATTATCACACCAACTGAGTTGCGCTATTGTGGACTTGTATATTTGTGTTTCTTCATACAAGTTGATGGTTGGATAGTGCACCTAACTAAGGGCACAACTTCAATGGTGTGATGAAGGAGATCAAGTCCAATTTGGGCACACCTAGCTTGATACAAAGGTGTACATGAAGGAAGTGTGGAGGCTGTCTGCATGCAGAGGAAATGAAAATTAGACAAGATGAGACAAAGGGGGGTGGGGCTTATATAGCCAAACCCAACCAACCTTTAGTGTTGTGCTAGTACACAACTATGCATTGGAAAATCACCAAAGTTGGTGTGCTTCCCTTTAATATCATGCACACATGCACCATGTTAGGTGTGGTTGTTAGAATCATCATTTTTTTTTACTTTTGAGTTTGACTTTTTCTTATACAGTTTCTTGACTAGGACTTGAGGTGTGAACTTAGGGATAGGTAAGACCCAAAATTTTTTTGGATTCCAGATTAGGATCTCAATCATCAAAAGAATAAAGTAGGGGGTCCTCATTCCTCCTAGGGAATGGGGTGTGCATAGTAGAACCACAACAAATAACCTTGATGAAAGCAAGAAATGACAAAGGCATTTCTTCATCAGGAAGCACTCTTTCAATGTGTGTTAAACACCAACTAACCTGAATCTTCCAAGAAATTTTGAGTGACTTCATAATCAAAACTTTAGGATCCAAAACCTTCAAGCTAGGCGTGTGATTAGTGTATTTGTTCCCTACAATATCTTAGGATGTAGTCTAGCTAAGTTTTTTGACAACTCAAAAATAATCTCCCACCCTTCCCGGCTCATTCATTAAAAATCTTCATGAAGGTTATTTATCGATCACTTGCTTGACTAGATGAGAGAATTAGTTTGAGGGCTCTTAGTGGGCTATCACTTTCTTTTAATTTTCTAGCAATTTTTGAATAATTGCTCCATGTAATTCATAATGTCACTACTTGATGAAGCAATGTTTTAGTACAAGATACTTCATTTTAAAAATGTATCTTTTGCCATCTCAGATCTTCTAGAATCCTTCAGTCATAAGACCTTTATTTTCTTCTTCTTCTTTTAATTCTCTTTTCTTTATTTTCTTTCATATCCTAACTATGCTTAGATTATGTAGCTGAGACATCGCTGTCATTTTTTGGACTCAATCTTTTGTAAGCATCCCTTGTGTTCCTCTTTTAGAACTTTTTAGAAACTCTCATGCCAAACAATGATCTTAGTAATCCTTCAAGAAAACCCCTCTTGTTTGAACCAATTGGGATTGAGATCATCCCTTTCCATCTTACACCTAAGAAAATCAATTTTTAAGTTCACAAAGTGTTGAGAGCTCGTTGGTTTAGAATCTCAAGTTTAAGATTGAAAGTCTCCCTACTTCTACAAGAAACATGCATTCCTTAGTTGATATAAGACACACAATTGTCCAAATATTTTGACAAAGAAATACCTCTTCCTAAAATTGAAAACAAAAGATTAGTTATTAAAATATCTCAAGATAAAATCTCAAGTGCACCTTACTCCCATGACTAAAATAACTTTGAAAGTAAACACATGACTGAAAACAAACACACAACTGAAAGCAAACACACTTGCAAAAAATAAACACAATTGCAAAAATAAACTCTAGCTAATTATTATTATTTTAGGCCTTAAAATAATGTTTCAAAAATTGCCCATTTACTGGGAAGGGAAGAAATTCCCCTATAAGGAACTAAGACTAAAAGAGTTTTCTCTGAGAATTTCCATGATCTCTTCACAATAGCTTGATTTTTATCCATGTGCTCTAATGTAGCTATCCATTTCTCATCCATCTCTAAAAGATTCATCAATCTAATTTGTACCTTATCAAGATCTTCAGTGTACCCACTCATTAATTTGAAAATGAGAATCCTAAGGTTAAGCGGGAACACTAGTTCTTGTCCATAGATAAGAAAATATGGAGAAGTCCCCAAAGTATTTTTTACTCTTACTCGATCTATCCATAGGGCATATTTGAGTTGTGTATGCCAATCCTTAGGATTCTCCTTTAACAATCATCTTATTACTGTGATCAAGTTCTTGTTCATAGATTCTGCTACCCCATTTCCTCGTAGGTAATAATTTGAAGAGAACTTGATAATGACTTGATTCTCAAATGCCCATTGAGTCTAGAATACTAATTCAAACACTCATGCATTATCATACACTCAAGAGAATGGCATTCTAAACCTAGTAACAATGTGTTCCTCCAAGAAGTCTATTACTACCTTAGTAGTACAATTTCTTAAAGTTTCTACTTTAGTCCATCTTATACAATAATCAATGGCTATAAGAATATAGGTGTGTCAAGTTGATGATGGTGGATTAATTGGACCAATGAAATCTAGCCCCCACTTTTTGAAAGGGTGTACCTCATATATAGGTTGCAATGGCATTGTCAAGTGCCTTTATCTATTGGAACTAGTTTAGAAAATATGACAAGAATTTACATGCTCAAAAGTGTGTTTGAATATGGTTGGCCAAAAATAAATCGATCTTAAAATCATATAAGTAATTTTTTTTGTTGAACCATGTCCTGCACCATGTTGTGAAAATTTTCTAGGATTTCCTTTGCTTCGTCACATCCTAATCATTTTAAGTAGATCCCTTCATAGATCCTTTTGTACAACTTATTGTGTTGCAACATATAGGACTTGCACTTCATTTTACGTCCTTTGCATTGTGAACTATTCATCCAACTAGGGCATCAATTCTATAGGAGATAGTAAACAATATCCTCATACCAGACATCTATTACCACACCTTGACCAATGTCAACTTAAGATACTATCAGTTTGTTTTGATCTTAAATATCTATTTCTTTCTCAAACTTAAATTTATTTTCAATGCCAATCTAGTTATTAGCTATCATTCTTGACAATCCTTGACCTCTAACTAATTTCATAGGTTGGATCTCCAAGTCAAACTCTTGAAGTATCACCATCCATTTACCTTGCCTTTCACCAAGTTCATTTTGCATCAGCAATGTCTTTACTACTAGGTCAAGTATGATAGCATACACCTTACTCCTTAGTATGTAATGGTGAAACTTCTTTACTACTTTAACCAAGGAAAATGACTATTTGTCAAGGTTAGAATAATTCAAGTTAGCATTTCTCAGTGGGCAACTCTTAAAAATAATGTCTTTCATATTCCTTCTCCTTCTTCTGGTTTAAGATCCATATGCATGAATGCTCTAAAGAGAAAGAATATATCTTAAATGGAAGGTTGTAATTAGTGCTTATGAATACTGGAGCCATGGAAATGGCTACCTTTTTATCCTCGAACAATTTCTTTACCTCAAGAACCCATTCCATTTTAGCTTCCTTTCTGAGTAAATCATTAAGAGGACACACAATCTCTGCAAATCCACTTATGAACTTTTACACAAAATTTATCTTCCCAAAGAAAGACTTGAGTTCCTTCTGACTATTGAGGGGTGATAACTTCAAAATGGCTTCCACTCTATCAAGATCAATGGAGATGCCAGCTTCAAAAATAACATGACCAAGGAGTTTTCCTTTAGTGACCCCAAATGAACACTTGGGATTAAGAGACATGCCATATTTATGACACCTATTGAACACCTATATTAGATTGGTAATGTGAGTAGTTTTATCTTTTGAAAAGATAGTCAAGTAATCCATATAGATAACTAGACATCTATTAATCAGTCCCTTAAAAGATTCATCCATGGCTCACTGAAATATAACCCCTGCATTAATCAATCCAAATATCATTCTCCTATAGGTGAAGGTTCCCCATTTGGTCATAAAGGCAGACTTTAGTCTATATTCTTCTTCTACCATTACTTGATTATAGCCTAAATATTCATCCAAGAAAGACATCATTTTTTAACCATTCATAATTTGTAAGACTTCATCCAATAAGGGCAATGGGTAATTGTCCTTCTAAGATGCCAAGTTCAAATTGCAAAAATCTACACAAAGTCAAATCTCTCAGGTCTTCTTTCGTATAGGAACTAAATTAGCCACCCATTTAGAGTGATGCATAGGGAAAATAATTTTCACATCCAGTAATTTCTTGACTTCCTTCATTATCAAAGGCTCAAGGATGGGGTTGACGGGTATTTTCCTTTGTCAAAAATGTTTGGCATCAAGTTTAAGTGGAATTTCATGCATAATAATTCAAGGATCATACATCTTCAGTTCTTCATAGCTACAAGCAATGACATCCTTATATTCTATGATAAATTTGAGCATGTCTTCTATTTCTTGTAAATTGTATGCTTTCCCAATCCTTACCATCTTGGGATCATCCTCTGTTCCTAAATTGTATGAATCATATTCATCAGTACCCTTTTCTTTAGTGGTTCTTTTGTTAAACATAGATTCATCATGATAAAAAATGCACTATAACTCAATCATCCCCTTGGGAATAGTATTAGTTTTCAAGTTCAAGATTCCATATTCATCTTGAGTTGGGATATCCTCAAGTGCATCATTTATGGTGTCATCTATTTCTTATGCCTCAAAGTGGCCACTACACATAATAAATTCTAGAATATGTTGATCACCATGAAAAACCTAGAATTTTTTGATATTGTTAGGAATAGATAGAGAAGCAACCAATTCAACTGAAAATCATTTCAACTTTGTTCCTTCAACTGGCTACAATGCACTTTCTGAAATAGCAAGGGCATATACTAATATATTTTTCTTTCTTGGAATAGAATTTATGTTTAAAGCTTTGAAAACATATAATAGATCCCATACCCTTTTCCTATAGGCAAGCAATCTCTTATTGTTACAAGAATATAGTGATTTCACTTGTTGGATAACCAACTAAGAATCTCCTTCAATGATGAGAGTTTTAAATTCATTCTCTAATGCAAAGAGAAGTCCTCAAATCAATGCTTCATATACTACAACATTATTAGTAAATCTAAATTGTAATCAATATGTTGTGTAGAAAGACTTACCTTTTGAACCAATTAGCTCAATGCTTACACTTGCTCCTGATTTTCATTTTGAATTGTCAAAGTGAAGCATCAAAATTGGGCTTTCCTTGGGTTTTCTAACCTTATTCTTATTTTCCCTCAATTTTTCTTTTACTTGAGCTTTAAAGGATTGTTTCTTAGGAACCCATTGTAATTTTCTAGGAGGTAGACTTGATGACTCTCTATTGCAAATTCCTGATAGAGGAGGTGTGTGATTTTCTTGTTTTTCTTGAGTTTCCCCTATCATTTCTTTAATTTGTTCAAGTTTAGGAAGAGGATGAATGACCACTGAAGTTCATCCCTGGCCTTTTATGTACCATCTTCTTCTTTGTACTTTGATCATTCTAGGTAGAGGAGAGGAAAAACCTCTACCATTTGAAATGGTATCGCTATATGATGCATTTAGATCTTTAGTTTCCCCTTCAATCTCTTCAACAACACTAGATGTGTTTGTAAGACTTTGGTTTTCTATAGGTTCATTTTGTGGGTCATCAACTTTATTTACTCCCACCATTTGTGTTAATACCTTAGCAATTGCTTCTTGACATGATCAACATTCAAACTCTAAATGGATAACTTTATGTAATCAAAAAAATCTTGGAAGGAGGAGGATATTGGGATCAACTTCTTCTCCTAGACATTGTAAATTAGCCATCATATGGTCTATGAATTGTGTTATGACCTCATCTTTTAGGGTTGCAATCATGGAGTCCATATCTTGCTTATTTCATTTTTTGGTCAAAGTTGTATCAAAACCTATCACCTTGAAGGAGCCTAAATCTATTTGTAATAAGGCTACCTCATTAAGTTCATTGTAATCTATGATCATCTATTTTAACTTTGGCTCCATATCTATTTTGATTTGATTTTTCAGACCTTTCCATGCTAACCAAAGCTGAGTGAAATCCATGGCAAACCATCCCTTTAAACACTTCATCCATTCTCTACTAAGGAGTAATCCATACATCTCTAGGAAATTAAGCACATGTATATCAATGACATCTTGAATTTTTGGGTCAACTATTAGCTATATCCACACATCCTTCAATACACCTATGACTTTCACCTCTATTTTATCCAACTACATCACTATTTAGTTGGTAGGTTGAGGGTTGACCCCTAAATTTTGTGCTATGGATAATGGCATGCCATTACATGAAGCTCTTGAATCAATAAGGAAATTATGAAGATTCTTCCCATATATTCTGATACTAAGCAAAAATGTGGGCACCTCTACATTGTCCTTAAACATAGTGGGCAATGCCTCCATAGCATTAACTTGTTGCAACACCACCTTTTGAGAAGTAGTATTCACATTGTAAGGAGTCTTTATATGATCCAAGCTCTTTATGAGTGCCTTTTGTTGTTGTGGACAATTTTGCAACATGTCAAACATGGACATAGTGGCCTTTGTTCATTTCAAGTCCTCCATTGCATTGTATTTTTTAGAAAACCAAGCAAGATTTTTCAATATTGTTGGTACATTCACTTGGTTCTAATTTTGTTTTCCTCTAGATGGTGGTTTAACCAGTGTTAGATTATTGCTCACCCGTGGATTGGGAGGAGTTGGTTGTAGTGCTAGAGGAATTCCATTTGTCAGAGGTTCCTTTCTACTTCTCAAGTTGTACATATTTTTATTGTCATTACAAAAAATGAACATCTCTTCATGTTGAAGGTTAGGTTCTTGGCTAAATGGAAATGAGAACTCTTCATCAACTAATTTCTCAACCTATATGTTCTACATGGAATTGTAGGATTCTAACATCATAGCATTAAAATACACAAGGGGAGTATTGTCATTTACTTGTGAGCTTTGAGCCATCTCTTGATTTCCATTATAGTACAAACCATCATTGTTAGGTGCATTATGACCATTGTCATACTAATTGATATCTGCATACTAAATATTGTTATTGTTATTATATGTGGGAATACTCCCATTATTTATATGGGTGTTCCACTATTGGTTTTGTCTCTAGAAGCCATTATTTTGGTTAGGAAGATTGAAGTTGTTCCCTTCATTATTGTTTCCTAGATTATTGTTGTTTCCATTGAAATTTTTGTTGTAATTTTGGCCATAATTGTTGTTGTAAGGACCAGAATTATTTATTTAGAAGTTATTATTCTATCCTTGTGACAACCTAAGATGAGTCAATTCATTTTTTATTTATGACATAATCTTTTTCATCTGGCCAAATTAAAAAATAAAGCTATTTTTTGATTCTGTGGGGACTGCTACCTTTTTCTCAAAGAAGGCTATTTTTAGAGGTACATACCATGGATATGTTAAAGTAGGGTCCTATAGAGTAGGTGCCTATTGTAATGAAACTAGATTCATAGTTATAAATGGACTAGGCACAATGGGTACTTTGATAGGGTATTTTGGCATTACTGTAATAGCTTGCACTGGAAGCATCAATCCTCATCCATTAAGGTTAGCTTGCTTAGTAAAAGCTATTGCTTTTGTGAAGACCTTTTCCAATGTATCAATATTTTTTGTAGGAAGCCTTCTTAAAAAGACAGCAGTAAGAGAGTCCATAACATTCAAATAAATCTAAAAAGTTGCTTCAACAGGTATAGTATATGGTGTTTCCAACCTCTGATATGCCATATGAAAATGATGATTGAATTGTGAAACTGTCTTAGCTAGATCCCTTTTAATTGATATGAATTTTTGATGTATCACTACTAGGTTGATAAAAGTTTTAAATTGTTTTAGGAACAATTTCTCAAAAGTGTCCCAATCTCCAATACATCCCAATGGCAAATTGACGTACCAATTGTAAGAAACTTTTCCTAAAGAGTAGGGGAATAAACAAAGAACCACATCCTCATTCACAAACTATTTTCAATTGGAAATTTCTCTGAATACTTTAATGTGGTCTTTGGTAGTTTGTGTTTCTCGATAAATAAACCTTGGGAAAAACTTTTTGGGATTTTTGGGGAGGTCATGGAGTGGACCTCTCAGGTTTATTGGTGAGTCTACAACATTTGCAAACAAGGCCATCAGAGGATTTGGTGGACCTAAGTGTGGTTGTTGAGGTGGAACTATTAGAATATGTGGCAGTCCACTAGGTGGTTGGAGTGGAGGTGGAGTTAAAGAATATTATGAAAGTTTGGATGAAAGTGGTTGAATTTAGGGTATTTCTTTATCACTACATGGTTTTTGGAAGTGGATAAGCTCAAGAAACTTGTGTACACTTGGTGAATATCTTAGCACTTGCTAAAATGGGGATTTTGGATCAAAACCCTCCAATTTGCACCAACTCTAGAAAAATTGCACCTCTATAGAAGTACACTTTCTCATAAATTAGACACACCATAAAATTTTGTGCACTTGTAGACCTGAAAATCTATGGACCTACAAAGTAGTGCACTTGAATTTCTAAAAAACTCAAAAAAAAAAATTGAACTTGCAAAAAATGTAGAATTTCAAAACTTTGGCAAATTTTCTCCTTCTTTTTGAGAATCAAAAGTGTGGCTCTCCTTCCAGTGCCACTTTTATTGAGTTATCGTTATGCATAATACTAAATGGTAGGAATTCTTGTAAACTCCTTTCTTGAAAAGATGATCTTATGAATCAACTCCAAGGTTCTATGTGATCTTGCAACCTAGTAGAATTTGTTTAGTTGAAGATAAATGTGATTGTTCACAAGGAGGCCTTTGCTAGTTCATTTTGACTTCAGATGAGTTGAAGAATCTGCACACTACTTTAAAATAAAATAGGAAAAAAAAGAATTATGTTTTTGTATTTATATATTTTTTATGAATGCAATCTAATAATGCAACTAGCATGAAGTCCTATTCTAATTATTAGGAATAAGGTGTCTGAACCTTGGATAATTCCTATTCTTATTATTTGTTTTGTAAAATGTATTTCTTTCAAATAAGGTTGATGTGTCGGCATCTTGAATTGTGTATAAGGAGATCATTGCTAAAATGGTTATGACAGATTCCTATGACACATAAGAGCTATGTTAGGAAGATTCAATGATAGGTGAAGACACGTGACAACTGATAAATTCAAGTATTGTACACTCTACCCCAATAGTGGGGTTCCTATTTTCTTGAAGAATGGTAAAACCCTAATACGGTTACCTTTGGGAGTAAACCTAAAAGTGAAGCACATGTTATAAGCATTTTTAGGGTTGCAAATAGAAGTATGCAAAAAAGTGTATTGTTTATACTATGAGTTGCTACTGGAGTCTTCCGTTGTCGCTGTTGAACTTGCATTGCAAGTGTATTGTAACCTTGTGTTGAAGATAATACATTGTGCAGGTTCTGGAGGGGTGGGGTTGTTTTACCAAAAGGTTTTTCCCCACTGGAAAATCTTTGTGCTATGTGTTTTATTTCTCTATCTATTTTCTTTATGCTTGCTTGGCTGAAATATTGTTGTTTACATGATATTGAATCTGTAAGTGTAAAATATTTTAATAGGATTTGCACCATACTTCTCTTAAGAGATTAGTGTATGAAGCTGTTTCCGCACCTAAGTTTCCTTACAAGTGGTATTAGAGCATGAACAACTTTTGATCCTAGTTGTTGGGTAGGGTTTTTTGAGCTAATCTCAAGTTGAGTGGGAGTCTTGTGCAAAGCATCTTGAATCTTATTTGCAGATTGAGATGGCAAGTTCATCATATGGAAGAATGGAGGTGAAGAAATTTAATGGCACTAATTTTGAGTTGTGGGAACTCAAGATGGAAGACATGTTGGAAGATCATGACCTATGGGAAGTGACTTCAAATACTACAATACCAATAACTATAGCCCAAGAAGATTGGAATATCAAAGACTGTAAAGCTAAGGGTCTTAGAAGACTCTGTTTAACCAATGTAGTTCTTCTGAATGTTCTAGATGAGAAAATTGCATATAGTTTGTGGGAAAGACCTGGGGCCATGTATCAGGCCAAATCTTTGGTGAAAAAGTTGTTCCTAAGGAAGAAGTTGTACTCTCTATGAATGGAGGAAGGTCGATCCTTAACGAATCATTTAAATGCATTTAATCTGCTAGCTGCACTATTGACATCAGCTAGTGTCAAATTAGTGGAGGAGGATCATTGCTACACACTTTTGTGTTCTTTACCAGATTCATGGGACCATCTTGTGATGGCTCTCAGAAGCACGTTAGTCACTTTCAAAATGGATGATGTGGTGTCTTCATTGCTATCAAAGGAGATGCAGAGAAAGGCTTCCATTTTGAAAAAAGAAGCCCTTGCTATTCGTGGGAGATACGTGGAAAGAGGGAAGAAAAATGACAATAAGTCTGACAATAAGGGTAGATCGAAATCTTGTGGGAAGTCAAAGACTTCCAATAAGTGCAAGGAAAAATGTTGGAACTATGATAAACTTGGTTACTTTTTTAAAGATTGCAAAGAGCCGAAGAAGAAGTAGAAAGGTTCAGATTCAGCTTCAAAAAGATCTCAAGAAGATGGTGATGCATTCATCATAGCTTTGGCAGCCCATGTATCTGATGATGTGTGGTTGGTTGACTTGGGTGCATCTTTTCACATGACCTCTCATCAAAAATTGTTCTCAAAATATGAAGAGTTTGATGGTGGAAAGGTGTACTTGGGTGATGATTCTCACCTAAAGATAGTTGGACGTGGAAGGGTCACTATCAAATTTCTTGATGGATGAGTAAAGGGAATCAATGGAGTTATGCACATTCTAGTTTTGGCATGAAACCTATTATCTGTAAGTATGATGAATGATGTAGGTGTGCAAGTTGATTTTTTGAAAGAAGGATGCAAGATGATGAGAGGATCGATAGTGCTTGCAAGGGGTACTAGGAGAGCTACCTTATTTCATCTAGATGCATGTATTCCTCTATGTAATAGTTCTTCATCCTCACCATCTGAACAAACAATGAAGAATACTATGGTTATTAGTTCTGATGGAAATTTCAAAAATAGCTTCATACACTAATCTCTTAAGAGAATTATGGTGCAAATCCTATTAAAATCTTTTACACTTACAGATTCAATATCATGTAAACAACAATATTTCGGCAAAGCAAGCATAAAGAAAATAGATAGAGAAAGAAAACACATAACACAAAGATTTTCCGATGGGGAAAAACCTTTCGGTAAAACAGCCCCACCCCTCCAGAACCTACACAATGTATTATCTTCAACACAAGGTTGCAATACACTTGCAATGCAAGTTCAATAGTGACAATAGAAGACTCCAGTAGCAACTCATAGTACCAACAATACACTTTTTTGCATACTTCTCTTTGCAGCCCTAAAAATTCTTATAACATGTGCTTCACTTTTAGGGTTACTTTTGGGGTAGAGTGTACAGTACTCAAATTTATTAGTTGCCACATGTCTTCACCTGTCATTGAATCTTCTTGACATAGCTCTTACATGTCATAGGAATCCATCATAACCGTTTTAGCAATGATCTCATTATACACAATTCAAGATGCTGACACATCAACATTATTTGCAAGAAATACATTTTACAAAACAAATAATAAGAATAGGAATTATCCAAGGTTGAGACACCTTATTCCTAACACTAATAAGGGGGTTAATAAAGAAAATGAAAATAACTTTAAAGAAAATAACATGAAATTGAAATCCTAATGGATATAAGGTATGGAAAACAACATGTCAGTGAGTTAAGGTTTCAAAGATATCGGTAGGTAACCAAAGAAAGAAAGAGAAACACTTCCTCAATTCCACTAATGCAATCATTAGTGAGAAACTTAATAATCATATGATATTTCACTCCTCATCAAACTGCAAGGCCACAA
Source organism: Cupressus sempervirens (assembly GCA_028749045.1). NCBI lineage: Eukaryota > Viridiplantae > Streptophyta > Pinopsida > Cupressales > Cupressaceae > Cupressus > Cupressus sempervirens. The sequence goes on from CM053789.1 coordinate 166,600,393, forward strand.
AAAGTGTGCTCATGCAAGACAAAGAGTTATGCAAGTACAATTTGGTGATTTCTTCTCAAGCTAGATATGTTAGTAAAATTCATAAAACCATGGAAAAAAACAAAATTAATGAGTCACACAACTAGAAACAAAGCAATAAACTTTTGGCTCAATCACAATTCCATGAACATGAATTAACAAAACAATGACACATTTAGGCAAGAATTAGTGCACACCAAATACGAGCATGAAAGCATGATTTTATTGCAAAATAATGGCAGCCCTAATTACATATTACAATAGAGTATTTATAAGAAATCATCTCCTCAATTTGTGTTGAGAGTGAGAGATATCTTCATGCAGTAATATGCTTTTAAATTAATAAGACAAACTAATTATGTACAAACTAACAATCTAACTAGTGCTTAGTAGGACTCCATATATTTTATATTCATTAATTGGATGCATGAGCCTTTACATGTCAAAAACAAAGAATCTATGAGAGGAGAAAGAATAAGAAATCCTTTAGTCAAAGTGGAAGTGTCTAGAAGTGCCAAAAATGGAAGTTGATCCTTCACTAGGTATCTTTTGGAGTTAATCTGCCATTAGAATGTGTTTCTGATGTAAGGAAAGATCTATTTTTGAAATTGGTAGTTAACTATTAGCACACCTCTAGAAAAGTGCTCCTATAGATTTGCAGACCTGCACACCTCAAAAGGGTCTAGAATCTCAAAATTTTACTGAGTGTCAAAATTGAAATTCTGGCTTTTGGGTTTTGTTGCCCTTAACCCCAAAGCTATGTCTAGATGTTTGCCCTTGAATTTCTCTAAAATCTCAATAATCTTGGCTGCATCTAATAAATATAAAGCCTCGTATTTGTCTTTGACCTTCTTTCTATATTTGTCTACCTCAATTCAAGTCTCTGTAAAATCCTCGAGTTTGGTATCCAACTCTAATAAGGCTTTCTCTATCCTAAAAGCCTACCATATGTCCTCATCATTAGAAAATTCCTCAAAAATCTTCCTAAATTTCTCCACTAAAAACTCTATGGGCATTAACTTCTCCCATTCCTCATTCTTAAAAATCTCTAGACACACATCACTATAATACCTGTCCACCCAAAAAATTCACTCTCAGGCTTCATCCTTGAGCTAAAGAATCTCTACATGTAATGTCTCCATTTCTTTATTGCTATCTAATATCTTCTCAATCCAATCATCAATCAAATCTAACTCTTTTTTTGTATACACATCTACCAAAATCCTATATCTTTACCATTTTATAGCTTGCAAAACCTATAAATCCTTACTCTAGGCCCATACCTCATCCATTATGTTGAAATCATGTTTCAAAATTACTACCATCTTATTTACATTTTCCTTGGTAGCATGCAATAACTTTAGATTTTATTGGATTATTAAGACACCCTTTTCTTCAAAACTTTCCCACCACTACTAAGGAGCTTTCAAAAATGGGTCCAAATGTGCACCCCTCCCTTCTCTAAGTACATCATTTGGAGTCTCCTCATGGTGATTAGGGTCTAGGAGACCAATAACTTTGGCCAGATATCCTCTCAAGATTTAATTTTTCCTTTGAAGTGTTCTAATTTTAATCCCTTCCTAGTTCGTGCTTTTAAAAACTTCCTTTATTCCCATGGTCACCATAAATCTGGTCATATTTGATGTGGGCTTCTTAAGAATGACTTCTTTGATCTGGTAATCTTGTTGGCTTAATATTTTTTCAATCTGCATTAGGAGGAGTGATAGCCACTTGAAAAAATAAATCTTGATCCTAAGTATTGTTGATAAATTCCAATGGTCTTGCTTCTTGTGATGGGGACTCAAGTTTATTCAAGACCTCAGCCAATTCAATGATATCCTCCTCATCTGCATGGAATTGTGGTTTCATGCTTCTCATCGTTTCTTTTCTCAGCAAATTTGGAATACATTCAATTGAAGGCATGCCTCTCAAGAATGAAGGAGTATGTTTAGCTACCTCATTTCCCTTATCACTCCTCCTCAGAGTTCTTTCTCTTTGTGAAGGCTCTTCTTCTATGGTCTCCATTTCCATGGAACTTTTGGTTTGCACCTTAGTGTCTTGGGAGACTTGTTGAGAATATTCAACCATTTTTCCCTCTTTCAACACTTCATTAGTTTCCATTTGATGTGGCTTCTCATCTTGTGAAGGCTCCTTTTGAACCTACTCTTCTTTAAATCTTGGAGGTGAAGGAGTAATATAAGCCTTTATCTACTATTGTGACTTGTAGTGGGGATGAAGGAGTAAGATTAGGACCCTGTGATTGTGGTGGCATCTGCATCTAGTCCTCCTATTGGGGCTCACCTATTTGGTTATCCCTGATCTTATCTCTAATGAACTCCATCCCTATGGGTATTGTAGGACCAGAAAAATGGGTTAAAATGCATAACATACTATGAGCAAATCACAAACTCAATCAACATATATTAGCACCCACTAGTCTACCATGAAAGCCAAACTAATCAAAAGAAAGAAAACATAATTAAAAACTCCCTTGTCCATTTGTAGCTCCCATGTCCTTCTTTCTTCTCCAAATGATTGTAGCTCCAATTTTCCTATAGTGCACACAAGATTGAAGAAAAGAGCCTATGATAGGGATAAAGCGATGAGAATACTTCAAGTGTGATTTAATGTGAGATCAAGAATGCAAAATGCAAAGAAGTAAAGGCTCAAAGACTCAAAGATTTGGATTTTCAAAACTTAAGAATTCAGATCCGAAATGAGAGGAAGGGTGTCCATTTTATAATTTTCATGGATGGTGAGAGAATTGGATTTGTCACCCATAGATATGTGATGTGGCAAGAGATTCCTATGACGCATATGACAGAATATGCCAATTGTGAGATTCTATGACACATGAGAGTCAAAATTGGCTAAATGTGGAAGAGAATCTATGACGCGTCATAAGACACCTCAACCCACTTAAAGCCAAGAATCTATGATGAATAAGCCAAATAGGGACGTGTGTAAGAGGTAATAATATTTGATTATGAAAAGTCTTATCCAAGTGTCAAAGGAGACTCCATGAAGTGTCATATCCAAGTGTCATGAGGATGCAATGATTTATGGAATACTTGAATTAAAAATCCTTTTATTCCACAAAATAAGAATTAGTAGAAAATGGAATTAATGATGGAAAATGGAACTTAGGAAATTGAGAATTTCCATGGTTTTTTAGATAATGAATCAATTAATTAATAAAATTAATTAATTGAGGATGATAATTAGGAAGAATAATTAGTGAGAATAATAGAATTAAATTATGGGTTATTTAATCCTATAGAGAAAATTAGTAGATAATTGGCCAAATTGATTAAATGAATGCGACTATATCCTTTGATAAAAATGTGATGATGATGGATATAGATTGAATAAGATGATGAACAATAGATCAAAGCTATGATCAAATTGATTGATTGAATTTGATAACATGCCGAGGACACATGAATTGGTTAATATGTAACATTTAACCGACATTATAAATGCTACAAGATTGAAATTGATTGATAAGGTTTGATCATAATAACATCGACGGACATTGTCAATGTTATTAAAATGGTTGATGATGCCACGATCTAACATTAAAAGCCTCAACAATGTCAAAGATTGAATGAAATGAATGATAGTTTGACCTAGCAATGAGAGCCATGACAGTACTAAGGTCATATTGATAAGATTGATACGTTGATAGGTTTCCAAGACATTGAAAGCCAAAACAATGCCTAGGAGTAGATAAATGATGATTGATTTGGGATGTTTGATATGTTTTAGGTTGATTAGGACTTATTTTGAGTGATTTTGGGTTGATTTGGGGTGATTTTGAGTTGATTTGGGGGTGATTCCGAGTTGATTTGATATGATTTCGAGTTGATATGAAATTGATGTGAAAGGGGATACAAATGACGAAATATGGTCAATCTGGCCAGAAGATCAAAAGTTAGTAGAATGATAAAATGGGACAAATTATAATGAAAAAGTGATGAAACCGTAGATGCAAACCATTTTTGAGCGTCTACATTTTGCCCCTCTTTGATACAATGTGATTTAGAGCATTGTATCAAAGAATAACTAATGAGAAAGCTACAACATGCCCCAGTAGGGATGATATATATGGGTTCCCCCTCTAGAAATTGAATAAGATAAGTATATGATAAGTCAATTTAATGAAAACAAGAAGTCAAAACAATAGCAATTGATGGATCACAAATCAGAGCTAAGATGTGAAAGTTATGAGGTCTAGAGTGCAAAACAGGGTCAATCGGGAGCCTGAGAGTGATTTCATGGGTTACCACTCAATAAAAACACAAAATGATGAAAATGATATTTCATGTTGTTCAAAACAAAGAAATGAATCCAACGCAACTAACAGATTGAAATTTTGAGTTAAAATGCAAAAGTTATGGGCTCCGGAGTGCAACATAGGGGCTCCGGGAGCAGTTCTGGGTATCTTAGGTCCCCAACTACGTCCAAAACTCAACCAAGTGCATCATTGACGAAATTGGTAAGCCCAAGTGCCCATGATAGTATAAAGTACATCAATGATGCATTTGGGAAGCCCAAGTGGTCTCAAAAAGTGAAAAATGTGCCTAAGAAGGCCCTGGGGGCAAAAATCAACATGACGAGGAGCAGCTAGGAGCCCAAGAGTAATGTCAAGGATTACTACTCCATAAAATGAACAAATAATGAAAATGATAGCTCATTTTTTTTACAAGGAATATATGAGTCCAATGCAACTGACAATTTTCAAATTAGAGTTGAAATGCAAAAGTTATGGCCTCTAGAGTGCAACCTAGGGGTTCCAGGAGCAATTCTAGATAACCTAGGTCCCCAAGTGCGCCCAAACTCTACCAAGTGCATCAATGAAATCGTTGGCATGACCAAGTGTGTCAATGATGCAGTTGGGAACCCCAACTATGCCCTAACAGTGCAGATTGTGCCCTAAAAGGCTTCGAGGCCTAGAATCAACCTTATTAGACTTAGAATGCCCCGAAATTGTGTGTGCATGCCAAAAATGATGGGAAGATGTCATAACATGAGGGGAATCATAAAAAATGGTCATATTTGGTCAAAGATGATGAGAAAACTATCAGACTAAGGTTGAACCAGGTGGAAAACCATAAAAAGTTGATTGATAGTGCAGGATGATGCAGGAATGCATGAATGCGAGATGAAGATGATTTGGTGAATCAGAAGACATGATTATGGTGATGGAAAATGAGATGAAGAAGAAAGATGAGATGATGAGATGTTAGTATGATGGAAAGAATTTTGCTTCTAGAAAGTGCACTATATGTCAAATGGAGCTTTATTTTGATATGGCAAATAGAATGCAACGCATCATGGCATAAAGGGCCAGAGCACAAATGCAAACCTTTTGTGTAAACAAGCACGATGCAGACAGAGAATGACCTTGTCCTTCCTAAGGCATATGTACATGCCCCAGAATCTCAAAGGCACATTGGAATAGATAGAAATAGAAAAAGATGACCATGAACCATCTCGACCACTCTCATAGATCAATTTATATCATCGAGTAGCATAGGGACATGATAAAAAAAACAACGCAAAAAATAAATCACTCACTAAACAGTGTGAGCCAATAGCTATTCGTGTCCATTATTACTTTCTTTTTAGTGTTTTAGGTGTTTAGATAGTGTTTGATAGGTTGATAATGTGATAGTTTTGGTTGTGGATTTAGTTGATAAGTTCATAGTGACTGGTTGGATTGATTGTTGGTTCAGGTTGCTTAGATATTATGATTGGCATTGAAGTGTAGTGCTTTGATTTTTAGTCTACAAAGTGTAAGTGTTTATGCAAAAGGGGTGGTTATCTACAGTAAGTATGTACAAGGTTTATTGCAAATTTTTGACAGGTTTTGTGATTTTTAGGGTTTTTTTAGATATTTGATGTTTTTGCGTGACTAGTTTCTTCAAGACATTTTATGATTTTTAGGGTTTTTTTTAGGACATGTTATGATTTTTAGTGATTTTTTCAGGATTGTATGTGAATGTTTAGGATTTTTTTCAGGACATTATGTGATTTTTATAGATTTTCTCAAGACATTTTATGATTTTTAGGGATTTTTTCAAGATTGTATAAGCATATACAAGTGTTAGCTCCAATCTGTTATGTGATAGGTCTAATGGATAGAAAGAACTTGGGGATATGCCCCTAGTTCAATTTCAAACTCATGCACCATGTAGGTAATATGTCCCCAGACAAGATGCAAATTATGTACAAAGGCTAATGACAGATTGTGTGTGTAGACTGGTGATGCTTAAGCAAGGTAACGAAGGACATTAACCAATTCGTGAGCCATGATAAGGAACCAGGGATGTCTTGCAATATGAAGGATATGATCAAGGAATGATAGAGGGGGAAAAGACCAGATGGAATCCTAATAGATGGAGGAGCAATAACTGATTACACATGGTTCCTATTTGCCAGGTTTTCACCATGGTACTTGCCCAAAGTGCTTGTTTGCCAGGTTTTCACTTTTGGACGAAATTTTTCTCTTGACTCAAATTTTTGTGCCAAGATGCCTGTTTGCCAGGTATTCATCAAGGCATCCATTTTTTCATGACTTTTTTCACTTTTTTCTTTTCTTTTTTCATGACTTTTTGGTATTTTTTTGGTATTTTTTAGGACTTTTAGATGGAATCAAGAATGTCACTGACAAATGCTGAGAAGATATCTGTTGTTGGTGCTTCTAGTTGATGAGCTCTGAATCCATGGCTGACCATAACTACATAGGATTTTTTCTGAGTCTATAGCTAAAATCAAACCACTAGAAAGGTCTTGAGATATACCATCATGTACCATATGTAAGACAATGTCTATCTCTTGCGAATCAAGACATCTATGGATAATTGGGTCAATAGAAATGTCATGTGGGATGTCACTAATGATGACATATGCAAAGGCTTGTTGGATAAAGAATTGATTTTGGTTGGTGGACAAATTAGGTAGCTAGATTTGGGGATAAAAAAATGGATATAAGGGAGGGTTGGGAGGGTTGAGACCAATGAACTTCCATATGAATGTTGAATGAGAGAGCTCCAAAGACTTTGTGGCATGTTGAACACTGGAACACTAATATTCATGGCATCATATTTTTCATTTTGTATCATTGGGAGCTACTTAGCTTTTGATTTTTTATGGTCTAATGGTGCTTTTTGGTTTTCACCAAGAGACCTATGCTTGCTATCTTTTTCTCTTTTTGCTTTGTAACTAGAAAGTGGAGTGGACTTGCCAAAATATGCCAATGTGTTCTCTTTAGGAGAAACTGCTTCTTTATGATCTTCAGTCATAATGCGTTCAAATTCTATTATGAGAGTGTCATTATTGTCGAATTGATCAAAAATTGATGGTCCACATTGGTCCCAATCCAAAGGTTCAAGATAACTTGAGGAGATGTCATCATCAGTGTTGAATGGGCTTTGGTTGAAGGTAGATATATGGGTAACTGATTCAATTGGGTCATTGGGGTTATGCTCAGAGGCTAGGGGATTATTTGCTTCAAGTGTGATATCTTCAGATGCCTTTTCATTATTTGAAACATCCATAGTCTTACATGTAGGTACCATGGTACTAGGAGGACCTATTTTTAATGGTTTAAAACCAAGCCCCAAACTAGGAGGTTGTCCTTCTGTAGTGATAGGTTCAATTATTCCTTGCTTTTGAGATCCAAGACCACTATAGCCATCATAGCCTTGTTTTTGCATGATGGTAAAGCCAAGTCCATACTTGCTAGGAGATATCAAAGTGGGTTCTCATTCTGCTTTTGCTTTCTCAATACATACAAATGTATTCTTATTGATAGAAGTATAATTCTTTGTATTAATGGAAGAAAGTGGTAACTCCCTAATGTGAGAGACTTGAGACATAAAGTACTCTTCACACCCATTATCTTCAATCTTCATCTTTTCCTTGGCTTTATTGAGCAGTATATCAACATCCACACACTTAGAGGGATTTTTGGGTTGTGCTTCATTGTTTGTTGGGATTTGGAATGTAGTAGCATCTCTTAGATTAGCACAAAACTAGAAAGGATCTGGATCACCAAGGATGGTAACCTCTACATTATGATAGGAAAACTTTAGAAATTGATGATATGTACAAGGGACTGCTTTCATAGCATGAAGCCAAGGGCATCCTAGTATCATGTTACAATTCATTTCTATATCTAGGACATGGAACAACGTATCTTCAATAGCTGGACCAACTCTGACAGGTAATATGATGATGCCCTTGGAGAAACATTCACCATCATCATAAGCTTTTATTGTGATTCTTTGAGATGGATCCACATCATCTTTAGGATAACCCAAACTATTAACAACCTTAAGAGTACAGATGTTCAGTCCTGCTCCATCTATTAAGACACGTCTGACTTTGGCATTATGGATGAAGAATTCAAGATAAAGGGGATCATTATGGTTAGGTTTGTCCTGAGGAATATCTCAGGGTGAAAAAGTGATATGTTGTAATGCAGATAGGTTCCCAACCATGGCTTGGAACTGGGCAACATCAATGTTATCTAGGACTACTGACTCTTTAAGGGCTTGATCCAAGATCTTCTGATGTTGGGGAGATGCACGTAGTAGGTCCAAAATGGATATTTGTGTAGGGGTTTTTTCTAAATTTTTCAACAAGGCTATAATTAGATGAAGTAGGAGCAGTAGTTTTAGATGGGGTTCCAGGTAGGGTGATCTTGCTATGACATGTAGTGATAGCACAGCAAGGGTCTTCAGCCTTCAATGTGAATGTGGATATGCGGAAGTCGGACTCATTAAAGCAATTGATGGTGTAGTCATAGCCAATGTGTATGTAATTCAAATTACCTTGTGAGTTTGAGTTTGAAATTAAGGGTTTCTCTTTGTCATGATTACCCAAAGGATCTTTGAAAATAGTATGATCAGAGTTGGATGCTAACAGTGATGGATCAACTGTGATGACACCATCATCAATAAGGTCTTGTACTACATGTTTTAGTTGGAAGCACGATGAAGTCTTGTGTCCTTTGGTGTGATGGTGAAATTTACCTTGATTGATTTTATATGATATTTCATGCCTCTAATCAGATTTTCAAAATCAAACAACTAATATCACAAAGATCCACCAAATTTCTCAAGAAACCCCAAATCAGGTATGTCAAAAATAGTGCCAAAAGCTTCACAGCTTCACCTATTATTAATAAATCTGAAGTGGTAATTTTTACAAAAATTTGAGCAGCATAAAAGCCTATAAAATTATATTTATAGATTTGTATAACATGCACACAATAGCTCCCAAATGGAGGACAAAAACAATGCTCATCGGGCTCCTGAAAATAGCACAAAATAGCCCAGAATCACCACAAAAACTTAATAATCTATCACAGAATTATAATCATATTCAAATAAATATATTCAGATATATTTTAAAATTCAAAAGTCTGATATATAACAGCAACCCAAACTGATATGAAATACTCAACCGGAAACACCAAACTCTTACAAAAAAACACACCTAAAAACTCACAAATCTGCACTGTTCAGCACAAAGGAAAACTCTGCATGAGTATGCACATAGAATGGCTTAAAACTCCTGTCATTATCCTTCTTAGAAACCTACAAACTCCCATTCTTTAGTCTCCTTCTCCATAGGTTTGGCAGCCTCTGAAGAACAACAAAGAAATGAGAAAAATCAAGTTCTAGAATGAGCCCAGAATGCCTCCAAACCCCTTAAAAGAGGGCATAACCCTAACTCATGTCCAAGAGGGGTTAATAAAATATATTTTAATAATAATTTTTATTTATTAGTCCATTCACTTCCAAATATTATCCCCTTTTTCTGAAACTTCACCTTTTTGGGCCTGCCTGCCTTAGCAAAGATTATTATTTTTAATTATTTGAAAAGGGGACATGACAAGTCCTCCCCTCCCAAATATTGCTTGTCATCAATAAATGGCTGAACAATAAACCAATCAATCCACCTAGATCCAAAATGTAGTCATGAACTATACTACTTCCAAATAACATAGGCTCCTACAATACCCTCTGCAATATGACCAAGAGGAATCCATAATCAAATTGACAATTACAACTCAACCAAACTCCAAAATCACCACTACCACAATCAAAAACCACGAGACAAAAAATCTTAGAACATCAGAACCCAAGTAAAGTGGACAAATCAAACTACCAACAAAATAAATACCATCAACGTATCCCACTAGCCTATACAAAATGTACAATCCAACTCTGCAACAATGGTGAACACTCTCAAATGAAACTATACCAAGTATGGAGAATCCACACATTGTACAACTCCTGCAGTTAACACAACTCTGTAGATCATAGGCCACTATCTGATAACCATAACTCCCATGCACTCCTGATGGTGAAAAGCCATCATAAGATAAATAGCAAGAAATGGAACCCAAACCAAATTTTCCTGCCATCAACTCCTCAATAGAAGGATCAAATGCTAATTGATGTACATACCTTGCAATATAATGTTGATTAAAAAAACCAACCTCAGTCAACAACTCACCATGAACAAGTGATACAACCCACTATGACTAATCACTAGCTAAGTCAGGAGATGTCATAGCCAAAGGAGTAGAATCAATAACAACACCCACTAAAGCATCACTTCCAAACTCCTGCTCTAAGTCACATATTATCAAGCTGTCAACTGCAGAACCTATCACCATGTCATGCCCATCACAACTCTCATCTTGAGGCATCAAACTGTCCCATAACTGATGATAAGCACAAGGAACCAAAGTACATCTCTGTATCATCATCTCATCAACATGGTCATCAAAGGTAGATTGATGAGCATACCTCACAGTGTAATGCCAATAGAATGCACCAATCTCAGTTAGTGGCTTAGACTACAATCCAGATGTAACTAACTGCAATCGATCACTAACCAAGTTGGAACTGACTACTACCTCTGAAGACATTGCCAAGGGAGTAGTATTACTAGTAGGAACCATGCCAATTATCAGCTCACCAATATCACACATGATCTTTGATACAACCTCTCTAGTCTTCGTGCCATTAGTACTAGAGGTCACCACCATGTCAGGCATACCACAACAATCCTCTACAACACCCAACTCAATTGAACCTAACTCTAGTGGGGATGAACTTGATATGCCAACGTTAGTATCAAGGATGGATGCATCCCCATCTCCACTATCTTTGAAAATCTTGACCATGGACATCCTCAAATCACTAGACACCACAGCTTGTGACTATACAGAATTTGGTAAAGACTATAGTTGCTCTAACTCCATGGTCACCTTAGCCAAATGAAACTGTGACTCCTTGAAAGCCAACTGTGTACTCTCAAGAATCTTAGAAGTCACCTCAAGCTAGTGAGTAAGCTCACTCACCTCATCTTCCTTGGCCAAAAATGCATCATATGTTGTACTGCCCCACTCCATAAGATAATCTCTAGCGGCTACCAACTGTATATAATCCTGTCTCAAAATTCAGATAGCCTCCCATAAAGAGTGGAACTCTGTCAAGGAAAGATAACTTCCTCCTTGCTCATCACTATTAGGAGAACCCCATCCATAAACTACTAACAATTGACAAGCAACATCAAAATGTTGGCAAGTGATAGCAATGTCTCACTCACTAACTCTCAACTAACTAGATACATGATGGAACTGGCTAGACTGTATCCTACAAACCTCCTCTGACGCACTGTCTAAAGGAGTATCCTCAAGGTTACTGGTCTCTAGAGTATTACCATCCATATCATGTGAATCAACTCCAAAGCTCATATCAACATACAGAGTATCAAAAACTGTAGCACTGCTATCCAACTCCTCTATACCAAAAGAAACCACCAAGGAAACTAAGTCTTCAAAACTACCCACTGCATCCTCCTAGATGTCATCAATGCCAATATGATCTTGGGAGTCATCTGTACACACTACCAAATATGAAAGACCACCAACACATTCAAGAAAGTATGGTCAACTAGATATATGAACAAAGCCCAACACCAGTGTATAAAAACTAATACCAACATTGGATAAGCTCCTGGCACAAGAAAAGACAACACTATGCAATCTGCTAATCAAATTCATGATAGCACCCAAACAATCACTGCTACCAAAAAGTGTTAAAGATTTCTAGTCAACTGAATCCTAAATGCCAATATAACAATCTCAATTCCATATATGTAAACTATAATCAGCTAGTAACTCAAGAAAACTCCTCACTTGAGTAATATGACCAATACCAACTAATTCCACATACCTGTCTGACATTGTCCCTATATCTTGGATGTGAATGCAAGATGAACTCACAACGTTATCAATGACCACATATGATCTACTATTCATAGAAAGCTGAGTATTAGGAGTGCAAGATGAAACTAAACTCAATTCTATGCCATGCTTATCCCCATGTCTCTCCCAATCTTGTAATGCCAATGGAGTATTCACCAAAGAAGCTTGAGTGTTCTCAAGCTCATGAGAAAGCCTGTCAACTTCCTCCTCCTTCCTCCTTAAGGCATCTGAATAGTCTCTAACAAGGCTAAGAAGATGGTCATGATCTGATAGAAGATTTAAATAGCTCAACTTCATCATTCCCATTCCTTCCCTAATCGCTTGTAAGTCAACACAAGAAGACTTTTCCTGAACTCCCTTATGTCTACCCTATAAGTGAATCATTCGAATGTGATCCTATATCATATCTTGCATCCTGTCATGATGAGATAATGAAGTCACAATACTATCTTTGTTCACCTTCAGTTGGCTGGACAAATCATGTGAAGTACACCTAACTCAACCTCACGTGATGAAGTATCTAACTGTGCTGAGTAATCTTTCTCAACAAAGTCATGAATGCTTAATGTCTGCTCATATCTACCAGGTATCTCACCATCATGCACCACAACATCCTCATAGTCATCATCTAAACCCACTACCTCCTATGGAAGAGTAGAATCTGAGACCTCTTCTTGGCTATAAGCTAGTTTCTCAAACTCCTCATGCAAGTTCTTGGTAATTGTGTCATTTGCCCTATGAGCAAAATTGCCAAATAGAAATCCAGTCAACTTATCCACCTTAGCTGGGTCAGACAGCATGTCATTGATCATATGGTGGTGCTTAACCAACTGTTCACACATGTCATGGCTTGTTTTCCTAAGTTTATCTTGAATGTCTAAATAATCATCCTTCTTATTGTTCTGACTCTGGATATCAATTGTCCAATATCATGTCCTCTGAGACTCTGTACTATACCCGTCCATTATAGACAAATTAGAGTGTAACTCAAATATGTTATAACTTCTTCAAACACCAAGAACTAACATGCAAATGATTAGAAGTAGCATGCAACCATAGATTTTTACATGTAGATGATTAGAAGCAACATGCAACCACCAAATTCACCAAGAACTAACATGAAAATGATTAGAAGTAGCATGCAACCATAGATTTTGACATGCATCTTATTAGAAGCAACATGCAACCATAAATTATAACATGCAAGATCTGGGTAGTTGTCAAAACTGACATGCAAGATCTGGGTAGTTGTCAAAACTGACATGCAAACTTCTACAAACCCTCAGGCTAGCAAGATCATAGCTTGGATACCACTGAAATTTCCCTTCATTGATTTTATATGATATTTCATGCCTCTAATGATATTTTCAAAATCAAACAACTAATATCACAAAGATCCAGCAAATTTCTCAAGAAACCCGAAATTGGGTATGCTGAAAATAGTGCCAAAAGCTTCACAGTTCACCTATTATTAATAAATCTGAAGTGGTAATTTTTACAAAAAATTGAGTAGCATAACAGCCTATAAAATGATATTTCCAAATCTGTATAACATGCACACAATAGCTCCCAAACAAAGGACAAAAACAATGTTCATCGGGCTCCCAAAAATAGCACAAAATACCTCAAAATCACCACAAAAACTTAATAATCTATCACAGAATTATAATCATATTCAAATAAATATATCCAGCTCTATTTTAACATTCAAAAGTCTGATATACAGCAGCAAACCAAATTAATATGAAATACTCAACCGGAAACACCAAACTCTTACAAAAAAACACACCTAAAAATTCACAAATCTGCACTGTTCAGCACAAAGGTAAACTCTGCATGAGTATGCACATGTAATGGCTCCAAAATCCCATACTTAGCCTTCCTATAAACCTGAAAACTCCCATTCTTGGGTCTCCTTCTCCACAGGTTTGGCAGCCTCTGAAGAACAACAAAGAAATGAGCAAAATCAAGTTTTGGACTGAGCCCAGAATGCCTCCAAACCTCTTAAAAGAGGGCATAACCCTAACTCACGTCCAAGAGGGGTTAATAAAACATATTTTAATAATAATTTTTATTTATTAGTCCATTCACTTCCAAATATTATCCCCTTTTGCTGAAACTTCACCTTTTTGGGCCTGCTTGCCTTAGCAAAGATTATTATTTTTAATTATTTGAAAAGGGGACATGACAGATGGTAATCACAATAATTTTTTTCATCCCACCAATCTACTTTAGTTAATGGTTCATCTTTGATTGGGGGTAGCTGTAGGAAGTTATTGCTCAGTAATTGTTATAATGCAGTCTCAAGAGGTATCCCCAATGGTGTGAATTTTCTATCCTTGGTTCTAGGATGTCTTTTGTCTTGCATGGAAGTCTTAGTTTTCTATTATTGAGGTGTTGTTTGATTAGGAGTTTGTGAATTTGTAGGGTTTACACCTTTCAAATTCAATTGATGTTGTGTTGTGCTAATCCTGTGGGCATCCACAATGCCATCATTAGTCACATTCTTGTTTTTGGAGAAAAAAATTTCCTTGTCATTAGACGAGTTGGTGTTTGTATTTTCTTTGTTTATCTTGAGGATTCCCTTACGGATAAGAGCATCTTCAATACTAGCCCCTTTTTTCATTAGTTTAGAAATGGTGCTTGGACTCTTGATTTTGAGTTCATACATTAAGTCTGGGACTAAGTTTTCAATGCACAATTTTACTTGTTGTTCTTCAGGAATGTATAGTGGGCATTGACTAACTAATCTTCTCCAATGTAGTAAGAATGTGATGAATGATTCTCTTGTCTTCTGTTTAGTTGAGCACAAATTAGAAAGTGTTACCTCATTTGTAATGTTAAAGGCAAAGTGGGAGATAAACTTGTCTACTAGCTCTGACCAAGATTTGATATTACCAGGAAGTTTGGAGTACCATTCAAGTGCAAGCCCACCTAGAGAACGAGGGAACAATCTCATAAGGTAAGTGGGCTCATCACTAAGTTTGGTACATGAAGCACAAAATTCTCAAATGTGATCAACAAGGTTTCCTTTTTCTTGATATTTTTCAAACCTTGGAGCCTCAAAGTGTTTTGGGAATGGAGGCATATATAGACTTTTATCAAATGGATTAGGACGTAGGTCCCTTTCTGTATATAGAGCCTATTTCTTTTGGACTCCCAATGCCTTGACTTGTTTGGAAAGTTGTTTGAATTGTTGTAATAGTTCTTCATTGGGGTTTTGCATGATTTTCTTTCCTTTGAGTCTTTTGTGTCTATGAGTAGACCATTTGTTGTGGCTAGAACTATGTCTACTTGATTCTGACATTTCTGTGTCTAATGAATCTGATGAAGTGTCACTAGGTGGTGGAGGTATGTTGGCACCTCGAAGACAGAAAGGTCCTTGTTGTTGGGGTACTTGTTGTGGTATTTGATGTGGCACTTGTTGTGGGATTGATTTCTATTGTTGTACCATGTGTTGTTGTTGTGCCATGTGTTGTGGTTGTTGTTGGGATACCTCTGTCGGTTGTATGTGAGACCATGTGCATGCTTGTTGTTGTAGAGGTATTTGTTGAGGTAGTTGTTGCAAATGTTTTTGTTGTAAAAAATGTTGCTAGTATGCAATTTTTTGCTCAAGGCATCTTTGGTATTCCAATTGTTGCTTGAGTTGTTCTTCTTGTTTAGCAAACACCATTTGCTATTGTTGGAATTGCTGCTGAAATGGTTATTGATAAATTATGTGTGGTTCAAGTGGGTTCACATGGGATTGCATGTTAGGAATGTTGGATGTTTGCCCCACTTGTGGTTGTTTTCATTGTGTTTGATGTTGTTGTTGATATGTGGGATGTGTGTGAAGAGGATGTAGACTTGATTGTTCCTTGGAAGTGTTAAGTTCTTGTACCATTGTAGGTTTTTGTTTTCATGGGGGTTGACTAAGTCCTTGAGAATTGAACGTCATGTTTGTCTTGTTGTTTTGGTACCTTTGTGTTTTAGATGTTCCTACTTGCGACATCATATTGACTTGACTATGAGATACATTTCTATTGGGAATGGGTGTAATGTCAATAAGAATTTTCCTTTGTGTGTCCATAGGAATGGTCACACTTGATGTTTCACATGTTGTACTTATGAGAGGTTCTATAGTGTTTGATGTCGTAGCACTTGGTAAAGTTAGGAACAAAGGTGTACTTTGTTGATTTGCCTCCAAAGAAGGTATGTTTGGCATTCCTAGAGCACAAGTCCCTTTAGGTGCATCTTGTTGTTGCATCATGTGACTAAAATCAATTCTTAATGTTCTTTTGGGGTCTTTAGGAATTGGTGGTAATTCATCAAACAAGGGATTAACATTGATGTGTTCAAATGTACTTTGGAGGATTTCAATAGTTGACTCTTGATGGGACCTTATAGGTTCCATTATCATGTTTGAAAATTATAAAGGTTTTTTTCCCTTATCTAAGTCTAAATTGATCATGGGTTGTATGTTTTCAATAGTTGTGTTGGTTTGATTTGTGGACTTAGGACCTTCCAAGTTTGGGTTAAATTTGACAATTTCTTGGGCTGCCAAATGTTTGAAGTTCTTGCAAAAACTTTTCTCTTGACATGCCCTAGCCATTTCTTCATCAATGATGCCATAATCAATGTCAGAGTCATCACTTAGGTGTATAGTACCTTGTTGTATGTTTGATGTGTTAGGTTGGCTGAATTCAAAGGAATGTGATTCTTCATCTTTAGGTGAGGTTGGTACACTTCCTCCTCCTGGTGGCATTGGCACGAATATAGGTTCAAAGTCAGGACTCCATTGAACCATCCCATATGTGGGGGAAATCTCATGGTAGGTGCATTGTTCAAGGTTTGTTGTGCCATAGCTTGATTATGAGGATCTTGCAGATACATGTTCAATGGGTCTGATAGTAATGGTTGCGATGCCTCAATTTGGTCTTCGTCAAAGGTTTGTTGGATTTTCTTTCTCTTTTTATATCTTGGGAAAGGTTTTGGTTGTGCTTGTGCCTCAAAAAACAAAGGTTGATAGAGTTCCTCTGGTCTCTAAGCTTATTGTGTCCTAGTAAGTGTTGGCATGATACCTAAGAGTGCAAATGCAATGGAATTTTTGAGTGTTTTGGGTAATTTAGAGTGGTGGGTATGCAAGATATGAGTGTTTTTTGGGATTTTTAAGTGTTTAGGAATGTTATGAAATGTGAGAAAATGCTAGATGAATTATGGTTTTGATGTACAAAGTGAAAATGTCCTAGGGATGTTATGCAAATGCAAATGCAAGTTGATGTTTTGAAGTTTGACTAGAGGGGATGAAAATGACTCTAATGTATGTAAAATGACAATTAGGGTTATGTTTTGGACTTGGTAATTATACTAAAGGTAGGTGTATGCAAGGTGGACTATGAAAAGGATGGTTCTCTTGGGTTCGTAATGATGTTTGGGACATGCAAAATGAGGGTAAATGCTCAAGAAGGCAATTTGGTTGATGGACAATTTGATAGGGTTTGGTAGTGAAAATGATGCTAAGGATTTTGATCAATGCAACATGAAGGGGATATACCACTAGGGTAAGTCAAAATGGTGTTTTGGGATGCTAGGGATATGATTATGCTATGACCAGGGTATATGGAAAGTTTTGAACTTAGGTAAAACCTTTTAGAAAGTATTTTGTCTAGGAGTTTAACCTTGTGATAAAGGACTTTGGAACTTGACAAAAAAAACTGATAAAATATGAAAAGATCAAATTGATAAAAGATGAAAAGTTCAAATATATCAAGACATAAATAGATTTTTACCAAATAAAATGATAAGAAAAGAGAAAAATACTAGTCAAGATCCATTATCCGTCAACACTAGGAGACACTCTAAGACTCATGCTTTGTTTAGATTTTTGACTAAATTCAAAGGTTTTGGGGGTTCAAAATGATGTTTAGAGGACTCAAAATGGTGGTGATTCTGAGAAGATATGTGATATGGAAAATTCCTATGATTCAAAAGGGGATTTTGGGTGCAAGATATGGTTTTGGGTCAAGTATAGAATGGGTAGGTGTAGAGGCTCCTAGATGCAGTTTTGGGGTCCTAAAGTGCAGTTCAGAGGCCCAAAATGGTCATGTATGTACCCAAGTGCACCCTAAAAATGCCAAGTGCACCCTAATAGTACCAAATATGTCATTGATGCACTTGGAACTAGTTTGGGCACAGTTGGTAGTTTCTGGGCGCAATTGGTAAACTAGGAAGAACATTTACTGATTCTGAAGGGTATGGTTACCAAACTGACATGCTAGGAAGCTAAGATGTTTTGGTTGATGTTAGGATGGGTTGGGAGATGAAAAATAGAGGTTATGACCTATAGAATTATGTCCTAACTGATGGTACTAAAGACTAGGTGATGTAGAATGCAAAGCTAGGCAAGCTGGTGCAAGGAGAGCTAACCAGGTACCTAAGGACACTGTTGAAGCCCCAAAATGTTATCTAGAACCCAAAACTAGATTTCAATACCACCAAGTGCACCTATATAGTGCAAACTATGTCAATGATGTAGTTGTAGTGCAGTTGGGCACAATTGGTAGTTTCTGGGCGCAGTTGGTAAACTAGCCTGAAACCGAGGCAATTCTAGAAGCTATGATTTCAGGATTGATATCACAGAGAGGTAAATAGTAGAGGATAGTGTTAGGGCCAGTATTAATGCTCAAAATTATGGTTAGGAAACTCAAAATGATGGATAAAGTGGTCAAGATGATGAGTAGGTATGCAAGGATGCAAGGTGGTGAATGCAAAGTGCTAATTTTGAGATGGGAATGCAAAAAAACTAAGGAAAGTAAATTGAACCTAAATGGATGCAATATGAAAGGTAATAGATACTAAATGAGAACTAAAAGGTGCAATATTAAGTCTATATGATGCATGAATGAGGCCTATACTAGGGTTAATGCAAGTGAAGTCTATGAAAGTGTGAGATCTACGTTTTGCCAAGCACATTTAGGAGCACAAGTCAACATGTTTTCCAAGGTTTGAGTGTGTTGAACCAAAGTTTGCAAAGTTTGATAAAGGTTGAAATGTCTTGGCAATGTGTGATGTTTTGAAAAGTTCAAATGATATCCAAGGTGTAAATTTAAAAGTTTGGCTTTTATCTTGATTATGTTTTACACACACGCAAGACACATTAAGACAAGAATAGTTGTTGTAAAAAGTTAACAAACACACCACAACCTAGGCTTTTAGGACTGTATCCACTGAATTCCTACTTGAACTAAAGTTCAACCATGCTTATCTAGAGTGGAAAACCTAGGATCTTGGCAACACAGGCTCCCCCTATTGGTGCACTCACTTCTCGGGGCTACCAAGATCCACTTCCCAAGGGGCATGACTTCCCAAGGGACTGTTGCCTCTAATAGGACCATGAGAATGTAGGATGTCTTGACAGGCATGGGTGACCCCTTGAGCTAGTGGATAGAAAGGATTTTGACCACTAAAACATAGTTTTTAGTGAGGGCATTTCATTCGGCAAGTGAATGATAAACTTTTGCAGAAGGTCTCCCAGCCCCGAGAACCAAGGTTTGACGCACCACAAGGGTACTGGAGGAGAGCTATCACGCAACAATACTGCCAACATGGCTTTCACTGTAATATAATATTATATAGCTGCTAGAATGTTGACCTGGCTTTGGCCCATTACCGCTCTGAGGTCGTCCCCTGGCATACCCAATATCGAGTATCTTGGTCCAAGGCAGGCCTCCTATAAAAGTTACACGGATTTCTCTTACACCCAAGATCCACGAATGGCAAGGGGAGAGGATATGTCCAATGCAACTCCTATGGATTTAACACTATAGACACGCTAGGTAGAAAAGAAAAAGGTTATTTTTAAGCACCAAACAAAATGTTATCTAATCTAGGAAATCCACACACATAGTTTTGAAAGATACACAAAGTCTTCGACAACGTCCTGAAAAGCACACATTAGTAGTTTCTTATGATCATGTCTTCACCCAATGATTGCCACATGCTGCAAATAGACCATCAATAACACAAAATCACTTAATCTATGTGCTAGAGAGTGATAGGAACTTGAAATGTAGATTTTGATTGGTGCATGTGCTTACTATGAACCTAGGTGTGCTTTGATAGTGCAGATTGTTCCCCAAAAGGCTAAAATGGCTCTGAACACCCCCAAGTGTGCCCAGACAGTTCCAAATGCATCAATGATGTAGTTGGGGCCCAGTTGGGTGCAGTTGGTAGTTTTAGGGCATAGTTGGGAAGTCAGGTGCAGAGTGTGGGGAAATGGTGCCTAGATAAGACCCAAAAATTGAAATTTTCAAAACTACACTCCCAAGTGTGCCGAAATAGTGCAGACTACATCAATGATGCAGTTGGGGCCTAGTTGGGCATAGTTGGTAAGTTAGAAATAGCATAAAAAGGTTTTGGTGGCTTCTGGGCTCCTAAAACTACTCTTAGGGGTCCCAAGTGCACCCTGACAAAGTAGAGTGCACCCTAGGACAACAAGCTAATAGAATGCATGAAACAAGAGCATGTAAGCATTTTAATGGACCCCCTAATTAATCTAGGTGTGAAAAGGAAGAGAAGATAGTCATTATACCCTTCCAAGTGAGCTCCTTCCTTGCACCTACAAGCACAAAACAAGAAAACCCAAGATAGATATGCATGTTCACGTTGGGTTCACCAAATGTAGGACCAAAAAAATGGGTTAAAATGCATAACATACTATGAGAAAATTACAAACTCAATCAATATATATTAGCACCCACTAGTATACCATGAAAGCCAAACTAATCAAAAGAAAGAAAACATAATTAAAAACTCCATTTTTCATTTGTAGCTCCCATGTCCTTCTTTCTTCTCCAAATGATTGTAGCTCCAATTTGCCTATAGTGCACACAAGATTGAAACAAAGAGCCTATGATAGGGATAAAGCCATGAGAATACTTGAAGTGTAATTTAATGTGAGAGCAAGAATGCAAAATGCAAATAAGTAAAGACTCAAAGACTCAAAGATTTGGATTTTCAAAACTTAAGCATTCAAATCCAAAATGAGAGGAAGGGTGTCCATTTTATAATTTTCATGGAGGGTGAGAGCATTGGATTTGTCACCCATAGATATGTGATGTGGCAAGAGATTCCTATGATGCATATGATAGAATATGCCAATTGTGAGATTCTATGACACATGAGAGTCAAAATTGGTTAAATGTGGAAGAGAATCTATGACACGTCATAAGACACCTCAACCCACTTAAAGCCAAGAATCTATGATGAATAAGACAAATAGGGACATGCGTAAGAGGTAATAATATTTGATTATGACAAATCTTATCCAAGTGTCATGAGGATGCAATATTTTATGGAATACTTGAATTAAAAATCCTTTTATTCCACAAAATAAGAATTAGTAGAAAATTGAATTAATGAGGGAAAATGAAACTTAGGAAATTGAGAATTTCAGTGGTTTTGTAGATAATCAATCAATTAATTAATAAAATTAATTAATTAAGGATGATAATTAGGAAGAATAACTAGTGAGAATAATAGAATTAAATTATGGGTTATTTAATCCTATAGAGAAAATTAGTAGATAATTGGCCAAATTGATTAAATGAATGCGACCGTATCCTTTGATAAAAATGTGATGATTATGGATATAGATCGAATAAGATGATGACCAATAGATCAAAGCCATGATCAGATTGATTGATTGAAGTTGATAACATGCCAAGGACACGTAAATTGGTTGATATGTAACATTTAACCGACATTGTAAATGCTACAGGATTGAAATTGATTGATAAGGTTTGATCATAATAACATCAATGGACATTGTGAATGTTATTAAAATGGTTGATGATGCCATGATCTAACATTGAAAGCCTCAACAACATCGAAGATTAAATGACATGAATGATAGTTTGACCTAGCACTGAGAGCCATGACAGTACTAAGGTCATATTGATAAGATTGATACGTTGATAGGTTTCCAAGACATTGAAAGCCACAACAATGCCTAGGAGTAGATAAATGATGATTGATTTGAGATGTTTGATATGTTTTGGGTTGATTAGGACTGATTTCGAGTGATTCTGAGTTGATTTGGGGTGATTCCGAGTTGATTTGATATGATTTTGAGTTGATAATATGAAATTTATGTGAAAAGGGATATAAATGACAAAATATGGTCAATTTGGCCAAAAGATAAAAGTTAGTAGAATGAGAAAATGGAACAAATTAGTATGAAGAAGTGATGAAACCGTAGATGCAAACCATTTTTGAGCATCTACAGGTATGAAATTAAAATTTGAAATTTGGAATTTGTCATCGCCCTCTATACTCTGCTCATCCACCCATTCTTGTACATCATCTTCTCAAGAAGTTACTCTCAAAGGTTCCTCTAGGGTAGATGGTTGTCTCACCATGAAACTTCTCCTCCTTTCTTGTTATATGGCTCTAGTTAGCTAGATTCTTCTTTGTATGGGCACATCCTCCTCCTCACCTTCCTCTTCTTCTTCTTCTTCTCCCTCAAGAATAGGTTATGGGATAAATGGGAAAGGAACCATCCTTCTAATCACCCTTTCCCTCTTCTTCATAGGTATTTTAATCTTTTTATGCTTTTTAGAGGCATAGGGGGATGCTACTTCTACTTGAAAAGGATGAGAGACTTGTTGGATTTCACCCTCTATTTGGCTTGGTGCAACTGGTGACAATTGAGGGTCTGGTTGGTCTTGAGAAGCCTCAATGTTTTCTAATCCCTGCACATCTTCTTCCTACTACTGAGGAAGTTCTTGTACTTCACCCTCTTCTATTTCACCCATTTGAGGAGAACTCTTTCTTTTTCCCTTTCCTTTCATCTTCAAAGGGTGATAGTATCCAGCTAGGCAGTCAAGTTGGTATACTATTTTCAGCCTTATTGGTATTGGATCAAGTTGAAATGGGCAGGCTTGTGCATGAAAATCCACTATGTTAGGTATTGGATCAAGTTGAAATGGTTTCTTGATCCAATCTTGTGTCATCTTAATGACATGGCTCACCCAATGATTAATATCATCATTCTACTTCTGTCAACCTCAACATTCATTATGTGTCTCTCTCCAATTTTGTCTGTGGTGAGTAGAGGGTCCAACAACTCTACTAAGTCTTGCTTCAGTATCTCCTCAGGAATACTTATTTTTAGAGCCTTCTCAACAAAATGAAAAGTCATCCTACAATAGTCCCTAATACGGACATTTTAGTCATTTGTTACATTCATCCAATGATCTTCTACAACTTCTTTGTGCCTGCCAGACTTTGAACTTTCCCAATATTGTCAAAACATGGCTTGGGAGAATTGTACTCCTCAAGGGGATATTGCTTCCATTCCCATTCAAAAAATGAAATATCCTATTTCCACTTCACTTGATAAGTCCCTATGACCAGGGGCCATGTCCAACAAGGTCTTTGTTGTCTCCTGACCCTATCATATGCAGATTCAATCTATCGTGCAATCTCCAATAGGAAAAGTCTATCACAAGGATATATATAGGGAGCTTCTTTGGGTTGATAGTGGCACTAGCTACCCTTAGATATGTGAATTTTTTGAACTAAATGTAATAGGCCTCGAGAGCTATTATTTGTGCTACTACATCATCATATAATCTTTTTGCATAGTCTCCCTTTATGAATCAGATGATAGAAAATATGAATGCATCATTCATGATTCTATATTCTTTACTCTATCTGGAGAGCTTCTTCTTCACAAATTGAGGCTAGACAATATAAGGCTAGGCATTGAGATCCTACATGTTGTCCTTCCTATACAACCTAGGATAGTTTGTTGCCTTGGTAGCTAGAGACATACCAAATAAAAAGTCATGTAGAACTTCTTCTTGTCCTTGATTGCTTCCAATTGTTCACATAAATTTTTGCTCAATGTGGTGGCCCAGTCAAGTGGCATCCTTTCCATCTTGATAGTCTTAATAAAATTTATCATGAAAACATTCAAGTGCCCAGTTGATAGTAAACCCATCAGTCTACTCAAAAGAATCATAGAGTATCCAATATCTAAGTTCATATACTCCCTTGTCATATCCACCTTCTTGGTTACCTTTTCTAGAAGTGTCTTCTCAATGAGATAAGAGGATTGAATGATATCTATAGCCTCTTTTAGGTGTTCCCTATACCACCTTTCTATTAGAAATGCTTTAGAATAACTGAGAGGGGGGGTGAATTAGTTATTTATGGTTCAAATGTCCAATTAAAACTTTTTCATCAAGGTGAGCCTATTAAACTGTTCATGCATCCAAGCTTAAACATTCATACTTAGCAAGTTACTATAAATCAATATGCAAGCACAACACATGAAAGATCAAAACATAACATAGTGATTTATGTAGAAACCAAATTTGGGAATAACCACTAGTAACATGCTACTCAATTTTGACTCTTCCCAAATGATGCCCTATGAAAGGCCTACCCTATTAAAGGCTACAACACATTGTTAAATGTGACCTAGTTAAAGGATTTAACCACCCTATTAGAAGTGGGCTTGATTAGAGGAGTTTAGAACATTCTCTTGGAATGCCACCTATTATAGGATTTACAAATTTTTGTTAAACTAACCTAAGTCCATAGGATTTTACCCTAGCTTACACAATTTTTAGAGAGTAACAACAAGGGATTTTGACCTGATACAACTCATAACTTAACTTGCAAATTTTATATCTCTATTCAACTCTTCACAATTTTTCTGGCTTTCATTCTCTGTAGCTCTAACAATTTTCTAGAATTTTACCATTGTCTTAACTGATCCTTGCACTTTATTACAAAACCATAATTGAACCTTTCCCTTAGGTGCTATTGTTACATCTTGTTGATTAAATCCTCTTCATCAATCAAATCAATGATAGTACTTGGATCTTATAAGAAATTGTCATCTAGAAAATAGTAGATTTGACATCAGTGAAAAAATAATGATTAATAACATTCTTCATCATTCAGCCTCCCTCTTTGCAATCAATCTTCTTCATTTTTCAACAATGATATTTTCAATCAGATTTCCAACAATCTCCCTCTTTGGCATTGATGGCAAAACAAATTGATCAAACAAGTTTTTATTTTATTTTATTGGTAAATGGCCAAGGGCTTGATATATTTTATTAATTAAGAGATAAATTAAAATAGCTTATCTCCATTAAAATGGGAAACGGTAGGAAATAATGGAGAAGAAAACCTCCAGTCTTGCCCAGGACAAATGTCCTATATTATTACATTTTGAAGAGGGGCATACCCTAGTGAACTCATTTACATAATTTTATTACATACATATAAGGGCATACCCTTGATAGTTAAATCATCTTAGTACGATACATGAACTTTGCTAGATGATTCTTGGTCAAAAGTTAGTAGATCATCTACTAGCTAATGCTTTATCCTTGCTATAGATTACCATCTAACAAGCTAATCACTCAAAGAGGTTAGTGGACATAATAAAAGAGAGAAAAGGTCATTCAACCATAGAGTTTGAAATGATTATGATTCCAATCTTGATAATTTAATGAATTGATAATAACAAAGATCAGATGTATTAAAATAAAATGAGGGAAATATGTAAATATCCTCAAAGGATTGAAGGTAAATGATAGCTAAGAATGAACTAGTAATTATTTACAAGCTAAACCACTAAAAATTCATCTCACAATAATAGGATCATATGTAAATTATTACCAAAATAATTAACACCTAGCTTATTAAAGCATATAAATGAAGACCTAACAGAAAGATTATTGAGTAAATAGATCTAATCCTAAAGCTACAAGAGATAATACTAAGATATAGCCTACTAAAGCTCTTGAGGACAAAGATGAAAGGCCTAAGCCATAATACTGAAACCATACCCTTGAATCAAAAGTCTTTTAAATAGAAAACAAAGATTCAATTCATAGCATAGAAAATCCTTATTAGTAGGGCAGACAAAATGCCAAGATCTCACTGATACGAGAAGCATAGTAAAAATCTGCAAAGCTAATATGAAAAAACCATAATGCCAGACACCTTTCATTTAGGAATAGAATGAAACCTTGATGATAATCTTGAATAATAAATAATGCAAAATTTAACATAGTACTTGAGTTTAAAATTGTTAAATAGGAAAAAGTTTTTAGAGTTGCTAAGCTAAACCTAGAAGATGCATAATTAACAATCTTCAAGCTTGCATAATATCTAGTCCATCTATGAAGATCAAAATCATTCATTATGACTTAAAAAAGTAGCTTAAACAATTCAAACCATAGTAATACTAATTTCATTCACATTGCTTAAACTGAAAAAATTTTCTAAAGTAGGAAAACAAATAGCGATTTTGATATGGCTAAGATAGTTTCGAGAACTAAATCTAGAAATTCCCTTCATGAGATTAACTGATCATCCTAAATAGTGATACCAAAATTATAGCAGCAACAAGCTTAAAAAAAATCATCAAGCATGAATTAACCATACCAAAGTAGAAATAAGCTGAGAATTTAAAGTATTATAATATTCCCATAGTATTAAAGTCTTAGGGTTTCAACAGTTTGATGCAGATCTCATACATTTATCATATACAAAAAGCTATAAAAGTGCAGTTTCATAGGATAATTACAAACCAATTCTAAGTAGTGTGGTTCATAGGTTAAGTATAGAGCAAATCTAAGAAGCATAAAGAACCTAAAATTATGCTGGTTGCCAAGACATACCAACAACCCAGTTCAAAAAACCAACTCAGCTAGTAGCCCAAACTAGAAATTTAAGAGATTAAACCTGAACAATTAAAATTAAAGTATTAAACACCAAAACCCTGAAATAAATAGAGCATAGTCTGAATACCATATATTATTGTATATTTCTTAATGTCCACTAAATTGACAAAAAATAACTCTAAGAGATTTATAACAGTTAGTTACAAAAAATTACACGTATAGATTAAGTTGAAGGTTTCATATTGTAGGTTCATAAAGCATAATAGAAAAACCATTAACTATATATAAACCATGAAAACCTATAGTACTAATCCTAACCAGAATAGACTATCAACTATCCCTACATTCCTTCCAATAAATCATAATCACTTCCATGATGTCCCTGAGCTAATCCACTTAGAAATTGGGAGGAGACTCAAAGTCAAATTTTGCTCTCTAGTCTTTTTTGCATTTGGGGTACAGAAGTCTACATCATCAAGATTGTCAAATATTACCCCCAACTAAATGTAGGCATTAGAGAGGTGAAGATAGTTGAGGAGCCACTCCTTGTTTACTTTTGCAATGATCCCTCACCATCAAAGGGGAAAATGCAAGTTGGCCTCCATTTTTGGCCATTCATGGTTGAATGCTAAGCTTTCTCGAATGAACAAGGACAGAAAATGAGGAGCGGTGACTAAATCTAGATGTCCCAATGGAAGGTTCATATAATTTTCAAGAAGGGGAATCCTAATTTTTTTACCAATGCTATACACTACTTTTTCTAATCCCTTTCTCCAAGTATGGAAAAATAGGTCACAACAGAGCTTGATGATGTCATTCACTTCCACTTTGGCTCTTACTAGGTAGCCAATAAATGACCCGATTATATCACTGTTGGTCTGCCAAGTATATTGATAGTTGAACACTCCCTCTCCTAGAGCTTGACTAATTGCAAGTTGAGACATGTCATCCACCGAGTATAAAATATGGTTCCACCTCTCTAGTTTCATTGACCCACAGAAAGGCATAGTGTGACTTTTAGAGGCATGGAATAGACAAATGTTGGAATCCATGTTTAATAGTGAAAATGAAAATGAAAGACACAAAAAAGGATGCCTAGAAATAGACAAAGGAAACATCTAGATGCAATCATATAAATTAAAGGATCAAAATCAGAAAAGAAAAACAACAGATTGCACTTAAATGCAAAGTACCAAGACATGAGATACACCATAAAGGAAGGAATGGTTACATGAGACTCCAAGCTACCTTAAAACTATGGCTGAAAAAATAATAATAAGGCCAGTATAGATACCATTTAGAATATATATACTATGCACACATGAATTATTGAAAATAAGCCAATATAGATAGCATTAGACTTAGGAATTAATACATAAATGATCGAACTATAAAGTGAGGTGTGAGATTACAGTATTGATATAAACACCAATACGAGAATACACTAATTAAATTAAATAAAATATATAAATAAAATATCAGGACCAAAGATAAGCACAAATTCAATGAGAAAGAGAGTAACCATCATTAAATAACAAAGAATTGACCCCATTTGCTCCTGAATTTGCTAGCAGATCTGCAAGTTGGTTACCTTCCCTATAGATGTGATAGATCCTATAATCTTCTAACTTTCCCATTAGGGAGAGAAGCACCTCTAATTATGAATTAAGAACCCAGTTAGTAGTGGACCTTTTTCTAATGATATTTAAGATAATTTGAGAGTCACCTTCAATGATGACTTTAGGTAAATTAAGCTTAAGACACAAATGAAGCCCTTGATAGAGAGCCTCCAGTTCTGCTATATTGTTAGAGGTAGGCTGGATAGAAATCTCTTTTTTTCCTATCCAACACCTAGCCTCATTGTTTATTATACATCTGATGCTAGCTATACCAGAATTACCATGAGCTGCTCTATCAAAATTTAGTTTGACCCATCCAATAGGTGGCAGCTCCCATTTACAATTTTTCCTAGCCTCTTTATTATCCTTTAAGTAGAATAAAATGGGATTAATCAAATTGGGCTAGAGTTTCTTCATGAATCCATCCCACTTTTAAAATGAACCTTCATCTAGCCATGAGTTTCTTAAATAAGAGTTGATGATTTCTACAATACTAGCTTCTATTTTAACAATAAGATCTTCAGGTTTGAGTTGCAAATTATGAAAAATATGATGATTCCTTTCCTTCCAAATTTCTCAAATCATAATAGAGGGGGATATATTAAAATTTTTACTATAAACACCCTTGACCATAGTCGTGGGCCATCCATTAACCAAATTAGACAAGGATTTTGGGAAGGGGGTAGACCAACCAAACATCCATCTAAGCCACTCCCAGTAGCTTTGAGAGTAAGGATAGTTAAACAAAATATGGTTAGTGTTTTCAATGCTTAGTTGGAAAAGAACACACCTAGAGGGGCCCTAAATTCCAAGAATGTTTAATGTGTCCATAGTTAGAATCTTATTTTGAACAACTAGCCATAGAAAGAAGTTAGCTTTCAGAAGACAAGAAGAATCCCAAAAAAGCTTTAGTGGGATATCCACTAATTCTAGTTTATGATCTTTTAAAATGGCCCTATAACCACTTCTAACATTATATTTCCCATCATTGGAAGCAACCCAAATTAAAGTTTCTCTTCTATCTTCTTGCTTAAGATTCTTGCCTTCCAAAATCTTCTCAAAACTATTAACTAGCTCATCATAAAAACCTAAACCTTTTATAGATTTTCATTTCTATTTTGGTGTACCTTCTAAATCTATTAGAGTCTTGTAATCCTTGACTTTGTTACCCTAAAGAATAATTAATCTATTTTTGAGAGTCAGAGAAACATTGTAGAAAGAAAGTGGAGGTTTACCATCCTAGGAATCCTCCCAAAAAAGGGCCTCTTCATTTAAACCTACATCCCATGTTAGGAATTTACCAATTAGATTACGAAATCTTATCATGAAGTTCCAACATTCTAATCCTTTGGGTGGAGAGATAACTCTAAAAATTGAAAGTGGATCATCCACAATGAGATATTTATTATAGAGAATCTTAGCCCATTTGTGATTCTACATTATTCCCTAAACCCCCTAATTCTTTAGGTTTACAAATGCTCTCCCACTTGATGAGAGCCACTTTATTCTCTTCATCCCTATCATTCAAGAGAAAATTCCTTATCTTGGATTCAAATTTTTTAAGATTCTTCTTAGAAAGAGGGAGGCATGAAAGAGGGTATGTTGGAATGGCTGATAGGGTCACACGAATCTTAGTGCATTTACTAGCCTTCACAAGCCATCTATCCTTCCAAGAGCATAGCTTAGAATCTAGTTTTTTCTAAAGTATTGTCCCAAACCTTATCTAATTTTGTTCCTTTCTCTAGGTCAATACCAAGATATTTGCAAGGAAAGAAGAAAATTTCAGATTTGAGGTCATTAACCTTCTGACCTAAAGCTTCCATGTACATATTTATAATGCATTTGAGAGAGAAAGCTTCTAAAACCATACTTTTCCCAAGAAGAATAGTGTCATTAGCTAAGTGTTGATGGGTTATATTAGGCAAATTTTTGGAGACAATAATACCTAAGATCCTCTGATTATTATATGTATTTGTCATGGTTCTCCCAAAGGCTTCTGCCATGATAATAAAAAGAGAAGGGGATAGAGGGTCCCCTTGTCTAATAATTCTAGATATATCAAAAGAACCTTCTGGTGTACTATTGATAAGAACAAAGATTTTAGGAGTACAGATAAATTTGAGGATAAGGTTAATACACTGATGGGAGAACCCAAAAGCTTCTAATGTCTTACATAGGAACCTCTAATCTACCACATCATATGCTTTTTGGATGTCCAGTTTCATGAGCATGCAAGCTTCCTTGTTAAGACATGTAGAGTGAATAGTCTCTTTAATGGTGATGATACCATTAAGAATGGATCTACTCAGCATGAAACCAATTTTTTCCTTAGAGATAATCTTGTGGAGGATCTCTTTAAGTCTATTTGCTAAAACCTTGGAGAAGATTTTATAAACTATATTACACAAGGCAATTGGTCTATATTCTCCTAGAGATTTAGGACCAGACTTCTTTGGAATCAATGTGATGAAAGAGTAGTTGGTTTCGACAAGGAGAGAGCCTCCATTTCTGGAGGCTTCAATCACTCACCAAAGGTCAACTCCTATGATGTCCCAACACTTTTGGAAGAAGAAAGCCTAGAATCTATCTGGTCCCAAATATTTTTCTAGATTCATGTCAAAGACCACTTTCTTAACTTCTTCTAAGGTGATGGATTTGATTAGATTTTTGTTATCTTCTTGAGTAACGACTTTAGGGATAACTTTTAGAAGACTAGATTGTGCTATATTATTTGAGCCTTTATGATTGTTTAATATATCCTCGAAATATTTAATGAAGGTGTTAGCTATTTCTCCTAGTTTTTCAGTTAAAAAACCTTGATAATTTTTAACACACGTGATTATGCTCTTAGCTCTATTGTATAGTGTGGAGTTATGAAAAAAAATTCATATTACGGTCACCTTTCACTAGCCATCTTTCTCTAGATTTCTATCTCCAAAATATCTCTTCTTTAGATAGTATATTTTCTTACTTAGCTAGCAATTCCTTTTCAAGAAGATAGCTCTTATTATCCATGCCCTTGCTAATTACTTTAGAGTTCAATTCTTTAAGTTGGCTTTCTATGTCCAATTTTTCTTTGAAGATGTTAAAATGTTCTCTATTCCACCCAAGGGTATATTCCTTAAGAATCTTTAATTTGTTAATGAAGAAAAACATTTTAGACCCTTCATAGCTATCTTGAGCAAACCACAATTTAATATTATTGAGAAAGTTTGGGTCTAGGAACCACATTTTCTCGCACTTGAATAGATTTTTGAAAAGTTTTAGGGGCTCAATGAATTTGAATTTGACCAAGAAATGATCAGACCAAGCTATGGGTAAAATAGAATATTGGATATTTAGATTGTTGATATCTAGCTCACCCTTTATCATAAATCTATCGAGTTTTTCTGCGATGTAAGCAAAGTCCTTTCTTCTATTGTTCCATGTGTAAATGCCATTATTGGTAGGAGTGTTAATTAAATTATGCATAGCACACCACTCATTTAAGTCTTGGATGCTTGTGATAGAACCTAAATACTTCCTACCTTTTCATTGATATCTAAGATAGTATTAAAGTCACCTCCTAGAAGAAAAAAATCATTATTTTGACTATCCAAGAATTGACCAATTTCTTTCCAGACTAATTTTTTTATCAATATTACTAATTGGACCATACACATTTATGAATATGAAATTAAGATCTGATTTTAAACTTTGAACCTTACCACTTATCCAATTCTTAGAACTATTGAGAATACTAATACGAACCTTCCTTGGATCCCAAAGGATGCCTAGACCCTAAGATGACCCTGAAGATTCCTGAAACACATAATACCATACTCCAAGCAACCTACTTAATTTAGCTATTTATATTGAGTTTAATTTAGATTCTTGAATTAGAACAACATCAAAATTAAAATATTTGAGGTTATGTTTTAATAACCTCTTTTTGCTAGGGGCATTGAGACCCCTAGCATTCCAAGTAGTGATCTTCATACCTAATCGGGAAGACACTTCCCCTTCCCATTGTAGAAAATTTGATCTATCTTCTATTGTTCCTTACTGAGGCCCACTACTTCTCTAAGTTGCTTTAGAGATTTCCTTCCTCTTTTTCCCTTTACTTTGCCAAAATTTAGAGACTTAGGCCCTTCTTGAGACATGTAGATACCTAGCTAATGTAGGTTAACTTTTGCTGTCTGTACTATATCAATATTTCCTATTGGAGACTATTCCTATTCCTCTAGATCAACTTCTGATATAATATTTTTAGTGAGTCTAGATTGATTGGCAAATTCTAAAGCTATATCTTCCATTTGAATATTTAATATATCTCTTCTAAGATCTTCACATGAATAGTTCCCCCCCCCTAACTAAAGGATCCTTTGGATAAGTTCTTCTTCCCTGAACTATCACAATTTTGTCAATATTGTTAGGACAGAAAAATAGACTACTAAATCATCAATGATCTAATCAAACTTCTCTCCTACCTCTATCATATCTAGTTCAGTATTTGAAGGATCTGTAAAGCTTTCCTTATACAAAAATTCCTGAAGTTCTTTAACTAGTAGCTTGATTGCTTGATCACTGTCTTTGTCCTTATATTGGAGCCTATTGTTAGGATTGAATGGAAAATTGCTAGCAGTAGTTGGAGTTTTCCAAAACTTATTATTTTTGACACGGGTCTCTAGCATGCTATCTTCCAACTAGGGCTGATTTGGTTTTGGAGAGATTACATCCTTTTGAGATTCTTTCTCGCTACTTTCCCTACATGAAGTAAACAACATGAGATTTTCAAGCTCTTCTAGTTGTCTTCCTTGAGTATCCTTTGAGAAACTTGCTTGATGAGGGCCAGAGATCTCTCCTAGATGATTATCTTCCCTTGTTTGATTTACTATGTCTTCCAAACCTTTCTCAATAGGTGTCTCTATAGGTTTCTTTCAAAAGGGTGAATTAGCCCTTGGAAATTCCTCCTTATTATCAGTAAGATCCTGACCCTAAGATATCTATACTATCCTGTCTCTGCTCTTCCTTCTTTTGCTTTTCCTTTTATTCTTACTTTGTTTCCTATTGTCCACAATGATGCTCTACAACTTGGGTCTGCTAGATGTATTGGCATAATTATCCTTATCCCTATTAATAGTCTCTTGGAAGGATATGTCCTTGAATTCCATGGGACTCTTATCCGAAAGGGAAAAACTATCTTCCTTGTTTGCTAATCTATCTGCCTTGCCTTTGTGGTGCCTTTCCCTTTGTCTTGTTCTATGAATTTCCTTAACTAGTGTTGCATTAGAAAAATCTAAACCAATTCTTATGAAGCATTCCTTAGGTTTCTACTCTTCTCAAAGCATCTTGAGATGTCTTCTTCTAATTAGAGGAAGGGACTCACAAAGATCCAATGTTATAGACATCATGCTGAAAGAGTGCCTTCTTTCATCATCAAGTTTGATAATATTTGAGATTTTCCCCTCATATTTGAGAAAGTCTAAATCATATTTAAATCTATTTGTAATGAGTCTTAAATGTCTGGTGTTGGATTCATTGATTTTTCCACTAATTAGGAGTTTCACATTATTGCTTGTTTCATATGCCAAATCCAATCCAATGAGGTTTCCTAAAGATCTACCAATCCTTTTTAAAATGTTAATGTGCTTTAATTCTAGAGGTAATGAGTGAACTACATACCATGAAATTGATCAACCAAGTTATGAATATGCTAACTAGGTTAAAATAGTAAATCAAATGCCAATAGAGAAAACTTTATTCAAAACTATTCATTTTATCAGTGACTTAAACTAGCTTATGACTCCCTGTAAATTCTTTTGCTGATAAATTTTTCTTGTCTGTACTATTTTCTCCCTCTGATCTTCTATTTCCTTTCTGTTTGTTTTCTTCTATTCTCCCTTTACATATCTGAATATTCTTTTTCTTTCTCTTTTTTCTTGTGGTACTCCTAACTCCTTCTTTACATTATTTCTCCCTCAGTATGCATTGATCATTTTTTGCTATTCTGGTGTTAGATACTTCTCCCTTTGTTCATTTGATCCTATAGATTTGATCATTTTTTTCTATTTCTCTTTCTTTGACAACAATGCCAAAGATAGAGTATCTAAGCATCTTAACATGCTAGTGTAGCATTTGTAGGTACTCAAGTTTTTCCCTTTGTCACCTTGCTTATGACTTGTTTGGAATATCAGCACTTTGATTACTTTAGGCATGATCCTAAAGTAAATATCCTCTGCATCAATTTGTAATATGCCAAAAATCAACTCATTTGATGTAGGGCGGTCTTGCTTTTTGTTTAAACAACCTTGGATAGGGGTATCACCCCTAGTTTACCTCTAAGATAGTCAAATGCATCTTTAGGTAGTGTTTCTATGAAGATTTCAACAATCTATTCCTTTGAGCTAACATATTCCATCCTTACTTTCTTATCTTCCACCAATTCTCTTACATAGCACGATACTTAATTACAATATGCTTTGTTTTAGGATGCATCACATGATTCTTTGATATGTTGATGGCACTTGTGTTATCACAATAGAGTATCACAAGTTCAGTTACCTCTTCCTTCATACCTTGCAATAGATGTTTGATCCATACAATACTAGTGTAGTTGATAGTAGCAACAACATATTTAGCTTCTACTATGGACTGTGAGGAACAACTTTACTTTTTGCTGGTCCAAGTAATCAATCTTTTGCCTAAGAAAAGTTCTTCACTATTGCTTTTTTTGTCATCAATATTACCTCCCCAGTCTACATCAGTGTAGGCTCTCAACTCAAATTTTTCACTCATTTTGTAGTATAAGCCAAAGTCATTTGTTCCTTTTAGCTACCTCAATATTCTTTTCACTACCATTAGATGATTTTCTCTTGGGTTAGCAAAAACTCTTGCCACTATTCCAACAACTAATGCAGTATTTAGTCTACTATGTACAACATACTGCAACTTTCCAATCATTGATCTATACATTATTTGATTCACTTTAGCTGACTCATCATTCTTGGATAACTTATGTCTTGTTACTATTGGTGTACTAACTAGTTTTGAATCTTCCAATCCAAATGTCTTGAGTATCTCCTTGATATATTTTGATTGGGTCACAAATATGTCATGCTTCAGTTGATGTACTTGAAATCCAACAATGAATTTGATTTCTCCAAACATTGACATCTCAAACTTATGTTTCATTTGGTTGGAAAAATCTTTGCATAGGGCATCTTTTCCTCCAAATATTATATCATCAACAAAGATTTTAGATATCAAAATGTCTTTACCATTTTCTACCTTGATGTACAAATTGTTGTTGTCATCTGTTCTCTCAAATCCAATCTTCACAAGATATTTATGCAGTCTCTCATACCATGCTCTGGGTGCTTGCTTCAAACCATAGAGTGCTTTATGCAATTTTCAAACCATATCCTTATTTTTGTCATCAACAAATCCCTTTGGTTGTTCTATGTAGAGTTCTTCTTCTAGTATACCATTTAGAAAAGTTGACTTTACATCCATTTGGTAGAGTTTAAAACCTTTGTAAGTAGCATATGCAAGTAGTGTTCCTACTCCTTCCATTCTTGCTACAGGGGAAAATGTTTCCCCATAGTCTAGTCCTTCTTCTTATGCATAGCCTTTGTAGACTAGTCTGGCTTTATTTCTTGTGATCTCACCATTCTCCTCAAGCTTGATTCTAAAGACCCATTTGGTACCAACTACATTCTTATTAGTTGATCTAGGAACTAGACTTTGATCTAGCTCTTCTTCCATAGCTTTATGCCAATTATCATCTTGCAGTGCATCTTTCACTATTTTGGGCTCAATCTTGCTCACCAAACATGATTCATTCTTTAGTCTATTCCTTATCATTGGTCTATCCTTTTTGTCACCAATGATTTTTTCTACAAGATGATGTCTTCTCACATATTTGGATAGTCTTGGTTTTATCCTTCTTTCCATTTTTGGTCCTTTAGCTTCAGAGTCACTTTGCACATCACTTTCAAGTATTTCATCATCTCTTCCATGTGTACTAATTTTAGAATTAGAATGTGCATTATCTTCATTCTATAGCTCAGCTTCTAAATGTAGCTTAGCATTCATTGGGTATGACTTGGTTGATATTGAGATTTGTTTCTAATTTTCAACTTGATTGGTAGCTTCATCTTCTATAGGCATTCCTTCATAGATGTATACAAAAGATCTATAATCTTCTAATTTCTTAAATTCATCATCTTGAACTTCTACATGCTCATCAAAATTTACATTTGCACTTTCTATAATCTTGTTAGTGTTAGTATTCAAACACCTATATGCTTTGCTTCTAGTGGAGTATCCAATGAATATGTCTTCATCACTCTTTGCATCAAACTTTCCATTTCTAGTAACTTTAAGAATATAGTATTTACAACCAAAAATTTTGAAATGTTTTATATTAGGTGAGTGACCATACCATAATTCAAAAGGTGTTGCATTTGTACCTTTCTTGACTTGTACTCTATTCTAGGTGTAAACAATAGTACTTACAGCTTCTCTCCAATACTTTAGAGCAACATTTTTCTCCATCATCAATGTTTTGGCACAGTCTATCACTAATCTCTTCCTTCTTTCTATAATGCCATTATGTGGGAGAGTTCTAGGTGCTAATGTTTGTCTCTTTATTCTTTTATCATTGCAAAATATCTCAAAATCTTTTGATGTAAACTCTCCTCTTCTGTCTAATCTTAGACACTTTAGACTCTTTCCTATTTCCTTCTCAACCCTAGCCAAATACCACTTAAACATTTGAAATGCATCATATTTTTGCTTTCAGAACATGGCAGACATCATCCTAGAGTATTCATCTATGAACAACACTATGTATCTGTCTCCTTGGTAGCTTTGAACTTCTATTGGGACACATAAGTTTGTATGGACTAACTTTAATACTTCCTTGGAAGTGTAGAATTTTTTTTTGAAACTTGACCTGGTCATCTTTCCTACTTGACATTTCTTGCACATTGTATTTTTAGGCTTCTTTAGCTTAGGAAAACCTCTAACTTTCTTCTTTCTCCTGTTGCTAATCAAGTTATCAAAATTAACATGACACAACCTTTTATGCCATAACCAAACATCATCAAGTCTAACAATAAGACAAGTTGCATCTTCCATATCTAGATAAAACACATTACTTCTAGATTGTTCACCTTTTCCTATCAGATTTCCATCAGTACCATAGATTTTAGCAGTTTTGTTTCCAAATTCTACTTTATAACCTATATTGCCAAATTGTGACACACTCACAAAATTGTATTTTAGTCCTTCAACATAGTATAAATTATCACATGAAATTTTTTCTATAAGTTTAATAGAACCCTTTCCTTTGATTTGACATGGAGAATCATTCCCAAATCTAACACTATTTCCATCATATTGAGTAAAGGTAAAAACCTTACTTTTTTCTCCTACCATGTGATACGAACATCCACTATCTATGATCTATTTGTCATTCTTGTTCACACAAGTTACTAGTGTTGTTGCCTCATCTTCATCTGATTCATCCTTCATGGCTACATAGACTACCTCATCATCATTTTCATCAGAATCTTCTTCTTCAACAATGTAGCACTTTTTTCCTTTATCTTTGTAATCTCTACTATCATCTTCTCTTCTATTCTTGTTCTTGTTTCCTTCTTTGTAGTTCTTCTTTTGTGTGCATCTTGCAGTAGTATGTCCTACTTAATTGCAATTGAAAAAAATGATAGGAAGCTTACCTTTGAATTTACATTTGCCTCTATGAAATCTTCTAGCAAGTAGTGCTTCCAATTGTTCCACATCTTCTTCATCTATGCTACTGTCACTAGATGCAAATTTTCCTTTTTTATTCCTCTTTGATTTCATTTTTTCAGTGTCTTTCATTGATAGCTTGGCTTTGAAAGTAGATTCAAGATTCTCAAATCTTTTGTTGTCAAAATTGGACAATTCAAATGCAACAATTCTTCCTACTATTCCTTCAAAAGTTAACTGATTTCTTGAAACAAACCTTAGCTCTTGGATGGTTGAAACTATAATAGCATAAATAGGGAGTAAGGTTCTTAAATATTTGTTATTGATAGCAAAATGACCACCCAAAGTTCTTATTACACTTATCGCTTCTTTCATTCTAGAGGCATATTGAGTAGCATTCTCACCTTCCTCCATTTTCATGTCATCAAACTTTCCTTTGAGGCTTTTCTCTCTTTGTTCTTTGAACATTTTGATCTCCTTCATAGATATTAGTCAAGGCTTTCCACATCTTTAATGCAAAGTTACATCTCTTGATGTCATCAAATTCAACATTTCCTGATTGTTCTCTTTCTTTTTCTTCATATCTTCTATAGTGGGTATAGCTAGATCAACATGTTCTACTTTAATTGAGGTTTGTGCATGGTCACTTATCAATCCAAGGTGCAACTTCATTAACTTCTACCATGCAGTGAAGTTATCTCTGTTAAGCTTGGGAACTTCTCTCTTGGACATCTTGATCTTTCTACTTTTAGTACCTTGAAACTAAATCAGCAGATGGCTCTAATACCATTTGTTAGAAATGCTTTAGAATAACTAAGAGGCGAGGGAGGGGGGTGAATCAGTTATTCAGGGTCCAAATGTCCAATTAAAATTTTTTCATCAAGTAGGTGGGCCTATTAAACTATTCATGCATCTAAGCTTAAACATTCCTAATTAGCAAGTTACTGTAAATCAACATGCAAGTACAAAACATGAAAGATCAACACATAACACAGTAATTTACGTGGAAACCCAATTTGGGAAAAATCACTAGTAACATGCTATTTAATTTTTAGTCTTCTGAAGTGATGCCCTATGAAAGGCCTACCTTATTAAAGGCTACAACACACTGTTAAATGTGACCTAGTTAAAGGATTTAACCACTCGGTTAGAAGTGGGCCTAATTGAGGATTTTAGAATATTCACTTGGAATGCCACCCTGTTAAAGGATTTACGAATGGTTGTTAAACTAACCTAAGTCAATAGGATTTTACCCTAGCTTACACAATTGTTAGAGAGTAACAACAAGGGCCTTTGAGCTAATACAACTCACAAATTAACTTGCAAATTTTAGATCTTTATTTAGCTCTTCACAATTTTCTTGGCTTTCAGTCTCTATAGCTCTGACAACTTGTTCTCCTTTCAAGCATTATCTCTTTAAGTCTTCATGCTTGATATACTAGTGCAATCTCCTATATGACCACTTATCGAATTAGAGTCTTCGTGCTTTGTTCTTCCTTCTTAATACCTTCTCCTTGACATCCTTCAACAACTTCACATTTTGGCACTCTAGAAACTCTTACTTCTTAGCCTATGAATCCTTAAATAGAAGTCTAAAAAATTCTTTTCCCACTTGATTCTTCCCTCTTTTAATTTTAGTTTGAATGGATTAGGTAGGATTCAATGAATCTAATCCATATCTTGTTCTTTTTAAAAACATCATGAAGAATCCTCCTAAATTTTCCTAAAAATGGTTTATCTAAAATTTTATGCCTCCAGCTCATCATCCTTATCCTCTAACTGGTTCACAAAATTTAAGGTAACAAACTTGTTGGCTCAGATCTGGAAAATTTTTGACCTTTCAAATAATGTAACAACTTGGCACTATTG
The DNA here is from genome assembly GCA_028749045.1 of Cupressus sempervirens. Lineage (NCBI taxonomy): Eukaryota > Viridiplantae > Streptophyta > Pinopsida > Cupressales > Cupressaceae > Cupressus > Cupressus sempervirens. The sequence continues at coordinate 166,640,622 of CM053789.1, forward strand.
AAATTTTGGTGCTTAGCACACATTGTGTTACTCAGCACTAACTACATTTTATGAATTCTCGATAGTTGTTAATTTTCTTGGCATCCATTAAATTTTTCTTATGCTCAGTACCTGTTACTTTTCTTGGCACGTAAACATGTTCAGCTCCTTATGTATCACTTGGCACACACTAGATGTTGCATTTTCTCGACACTAATTGAAAATCTTCTCGGCATGAACTAGCTTGCTTGACACTCATTGATGAACTTAGTTGAGCTTTGCAGACAACCTTGTTACTACTTATTCCTCTACTATTTCTAACTATGGCCAACCTCTATGTCTTCAAGTATATTATCAATATTCCATTTTACCATTGTTTTAATGATCCTTGCACTTAATTACAAAACCATAACTCAACCTTTTTCTTAGGTGCTTTTGTTATATCTTGTTGATTAAATCCTCTTCATTAATCAAATCAGTGATAGTACTAGGATCTTATAAGAAATTTTCATTCTAGCAAATAGCATGTTTGACATCAATGGCCAAAAATTGATTGAAAACATTCTTCATCAATCAATCTCCCTTTTTGCAATCAATCTTCTTCATTTTTCAATAATGATCTTTTTAATCAGATTTCCAACACTTTTTCCTACCTTATAGGTGACTCTGATGAATTGGTCCACCCAAGGGAGATGAAAGACCCTCTCAATGTTGTTAGGTTCGAGGTCAAGAACAACTTCCCCATTCATGCTCTTTGCTACCCTTTCCTCAGGAACAAAATGTTGTTAAATTGTAATTATAATTTTTGAGGATTGTACTGATGTTGGGTGCAAAGCTATGTTCACCAACCTTAAGTGGATTAATGTATATACCATAGCTAATCTCTCCTTGGGCTTATTGCAAATCCTTAAGAACTCTCCCAGATCAATGTGTCCCAACTCAGTATCCTTAATCTCTGTGTAGTCATCTTGGAACCTTGACCTCAATGACACACCTTGGAACTTGAATACAATAGGCTTTGGTGTCATTTTCTCACTAGATGAAGATGACATTATATCTACTTGAAAAAACCCAAAATATTAAGTGTGTAAAAAAAAAATCCTATTAACCTCTTTTTCTTAAAACAAAATTTAAAGTATAAGGTGCACACTTGTGCACCAGATCAGGTGCGTAGGTGTGCAGCTCATTCGGTTCTTGTATTTTATATTGTGGATGTGTACTTGTGCACCAAATTAGGTGTGCAAGGGTACACCAATTCTTTTTTTCTTTTCAAATTTGGTGTGTACTTGTGCACCCGGTTAGCTACACAAATGTGCACCAATGGTTTTAAAAATTTTAACACTTATTTTGTGTAAAGGTACACACTAGCACACCTATCTAGGTGTACAAATGTGCACCTCATCTTCTAGGTTTTGCATTCTATGGTGTGTGGGGTGCACAAAGGAGGTGCATAGTAAGCCAGGTGTGCTACCTCATGCCCCCTTGGGATCCATGTTTTTATTTTGCATGTATGTCTTTTGTTTGCAGGGTTTTGGTGCACACTTTCATTCCAAGTAAGGTGCACTAGTGTGCACCTATATATTTTTATTTCTTCATGCAAGCCGATGGCTAGATAGCACACCTAACTGAGGGTGCATCTTCAATGGTGCAGTGAAGGAGATCAAGTTTTTTTTTGGGTGCATCTAGCTTGATGCAAAGGTGCACATGAAGGAAGTGTAGAGGCTATTTGCATGTAGAGGAAATAAAAATGAGACAAGATGAGACAAAGGAGGGTGTGGCTTATATAGCCACACCCACCTCACCTTTGGTGTTGCACCAATACATAGATGCACACTGGTGCATCACCAAAGGTGGTGCAATTCCCTTCAATATTGTGCACCTGCACACCATGTCAGGTGCGATGGTATGCATCATCATTTTTTTGACTTTTGACTTTGACTTTTTCTTATACAATTTATTGACCAAGACTTGGGACTTGAACTTAGGGATAGGTAAGACCCCAAAAAATTTGGGATCCCAAATTAGGATCCCAATCATCAAAAGAATAAAGTGGAGGGTTCCCATTCCTCCTAGGGAATGGGGTGTGTGTTGTGGAACCACAACAAGAAGGGAGAAAACTTTGAATTAAAATTTTTCACTAATGTTGATTGGGTAGGAAGTATTCATGATAAGAAAAGCACTAGTGGTGGAGCATTCTTTCTTGGAAAGAGGCTAGTGTTTCTGAAAAGCAAGAAATGTAACTGCATCTCTCAGTGTACAAAAAATGAAGAATATGCTGCAGTAATAGTAAATTGTTCCAACATCATTTGGTTCAAATAAATATTGTTAGGTATGAAGGAAGATATCAAGTATCCAATAGCTATCTTCTCTGATAACACCAGTGCAATTATGATAGCTAAGAATCTAGTGATGCATTAAAAGACAAAGCATGTTGCTATAAAATATCATTTTCAAAGAGGATTAGTACAAGAAAAATAGGTGAGATTGGAATGTGAGAATACAAAACAAAAAATTGTAGACATATTTACCAAGCCATTAGCTAAGGATGCATTTTTATATCTAAGAGGTAAGCTAGGGTTCATTCCACTAGCTACAACTCACTAGACAAAGATTAGAAATGCAGTAATACAACATTTAAAGATCAATCAATTTGATGTAGTATTGTAAGGACATATGGCATATGAATCAATACATCAAGTGCATGATAAATCCATTAAGTGTTTTCTTTGGCATGATATGTCAAAGAGGGAGAGTTTTCTGTCATATGAGAGAAATTTTGTATTAGTAAGTTAGAGGGAGAAATTGCAGTTAGAGAAGTTAGAGAAAATCATTTCAGATGGAGAGATTGAAATCAGAGGGAGTTCTCCATGATAGCCTCTCAATGTTGTTAGGTTGGAGGTCAAGAAAAACTTCCCCATTCATGCTCTTTACTACCCTTTCCTTAGGAACAAAATGTTGTGAAAATGTAATTATAATTTTTGAGGATTGTACTGATGTTGGGTGCAAAGCTATGTTCACCAACCTTAATTGGATTAATGTAGATACCATATCCACACTCTCTTTGGGCTTATTGCAAATCCTTAATAACTCTCTCAAATTAGTGTGTCCCAAGTCAGTATCCTTAATCTCTGTGTAGTAATCTTGGAACCTTGACTTCGATGGCACACCTTGGAACTTGAATACAACGAGATTTGGTGTCATTTTCTCACTAGATGAAGATGACATTATATCTACTTGAAAAAAACCCAAAATATTAAGTGTGTGAAAAAAAATCCTATTTCTTAAAACAAAATTTAAAGTATAAGGTGCACACTTATGCACCAGATCAGGTGTGTAGGTGCGCGGCTTATTCGGTTCTTGTATTTTATATTGTGGATGTGTACTTGTGCACCAAATTAGGTGTGCAAGGGTACACCAATTCTTTTTTTCTTTTCAAATTTGGTGTGTACTTGTGCACCCGGTTAGCTACAAAAATATGCACCAATGGTTTTAAGTTGTTTAACACTTCTTTTGTGTAAAGGTGCACACTAGTGCCCCTATCTAGGTGCACAAATGTGCACCTCATCTTTTAGGTTTTGCATTCTATGGTGTGTGGGGTGCACAAAGGAGGTGTGTAGTAAGCTAGGTGTGCTACCTCATGCCCCCTTGGGATTCATGTTTTTATTTTGCATGTATCTCTTTTGTTTGCAGGGTTTTGGTGCACACTTTCATTCCAAGTAAGGTGCACTAGTGTGCACCCATATATTTGTGTTTCTTCATGCAAGCTGATGGCTAGATAGCACACCTAATTGAGGGTGCATCTTCAATGGTGTGGTGAAGGAGATCAAGTTTTTTTTGGGTGCATCTAGCTTGATGCAAAGGTGCACATGAAGGAAGTGTAGAGGCTATTTGCATGTAGAGGAAATAAAAATGAGACAAGATGAGACAAAGGAGGGTGGGGCTTATATAGCCACACCCACCTCACCTTTGGTGTTGCACAAGTACAAAGATGCACATTGGTGCATCACCAGAGGTGGTGCACTTCCCTTCAATATTGTGCACCTGCACACCATGTTAGGTGTGGTGGTGTGCATCATCATTTTTTTGACTTTTGACTTTGACTTTTGCTTATATAATTTCTTGACCAAGACTTGGGACTTGAACTTAGGGATAGGTAAGACCCCAAAAATTTTTGGATCCCAAATTAGGATCCCAATCATCAAAAGAATAAAGTGGAGGGTCCCCATTCCTCCTAGGGAATGGGGTGTGTTTTGTGGAACTAAAACAAGAAGGGAGGAAACTTTGAATTAAAATTCTTCACTAATTTTGATTGGGTAGGAAGTATTCATGATAGAAAAAGCACTAGTGGTGGAGCATTCTTTCTTGGAAAGAGGCTAGTGTCTCTGACAAGCAAGAAATGTAACTACATCTCTCAGTGTACAAAAAATGAAGAATATGTTGCAGCAATAGTAAATTGTTCCAATATCATTTGGTTTGAACAACTATTGTTAGGTATGAAGGAAGATATCAAGGATCCAATAGTTATCTTCTTTGATAACACCAGTGCAATTACGATAGCTAAGAATCTAGTGATGCATTAAAAGACAAAGCATGTTGCTATAAAATATCATTTTCTAAGAGGATTAGTACAAGAAAAATAGGTGATATTGGAATGTGAGAATACAAAACAAAAAATTGTAGACATATTTACCAAGCCATTAACTAAGGATTCATTTTTATATCTAAGAGGTAAGCTATGATTCATTCCACTATCTACAGCTCACTAAACAAAGATTAGAAATGCAGTAATAGAGCATTTAAAGATCAATCAATTTGATGTAGTATTGTAAGGACATATGGCATATGAATCAATACATAAAGTGCATGATAAATCCATTAAGTGTTTTCTTTGGCATGAGATGTCAAAGAGGGAGAGTTTTTTGTCATATGAGAGAAATTTTGTATTAGTAAGTTAGAGGGAGAAATTGCAGTTAGAGAAGTTAGAGAAAATCATTTTAGAGGGAGAGATTGACATTAGAGGGAGTTCTCATAGATGAGAATTAGAATCAAACCAAGGATATTATCCTTTTGTTTTTTCTCTAAAATTTCTATATACTATGACATGTTGTGTTGTCATCAATACCAAAGAGGGATATTGTTGAAATCAATTATTCAATTATATGTTGTCTTTGATGTTACACAAAATGTCAAGCCTTTACCAAGAAATTAGTGATAGCTGAGCTCACTCAAGAATTGAAGGAATTTTTCTCTATGTGTTGATTTTTTAGTTTTAACCAAGTTTAGAGATAGTATTGATTGAGATAAATTGGTTAATGAAGCCAAGTCAATATTGACAGAGTTTGGTTGGTTAACATTAGAACTCCTACTCTAAGTAAGTTGGTCAATGAATGGAGGGATCCTTGATGTTAACCAAGTACCCAATTATGTATTAGCCAATTGTTAGTAATTAAGTTTGATAACATTATTGGTTAATACAAGCTAACTTATAGGATGAAAATTGTTTGACTAAAAGAGTATTCAAGGTATATATGAAAAGGTGAATCATATATCTAAGAGGTCAAGTCAAGGATTGGAATTTGGAATTGAAGAAGATGGATTGAGAAAGAAATTAGGAGGATATATGTAAAAGGATAGAGTATTCTAGTTGACTAAGCTCCAAAGAACATTCTCATCAAGGAGGGTAAAATAATTAAGCGAAAACAAATATTTAATTAGAAAAGTTAATTGCATCAACAATTAGGTAAATTAATTGTTCTACTCTAATAATTGTAGCAATAAATCAAATATCCTAACAGAGTTATCCTGCCATCTATTTAGAGAATCCTCTAACAAGGTGGAATTTCTAGATTAAAGTGCCTATAGGTCTCTAACAAGGAAACTACTAATAGAGTAAACTATATCCCCTAAAAGGGTCATACCTAATAGTGTGTTTTGTAACCTTTAATAGGGTTGGCTCCTTATGTGTCTTATTTAAGAAGAGTGAAAATAAGTAACAAGATGCAATTGGTGGTTTTCCCAAATTGGCTCTCCACATTAAATATTTGTCTCTCATGTGTTCATGTTATTTCCTTTATATTTCTACAGCTAAGTTAATTAAGGCTAATCACATTTAATATCTTAAGATCTACATATTCATTGTTAACTAAGTGATAGTAATATATTTAGTGTTAATTGAGTGACAATAATATATTCAATGTTAACCAAGTTTCAGCAAGGATTTGTTTTAGAGTTGTGTTGTCATCTTAAGGGATATAGGATTTTTTTTAGTGGTAACTATTTCAACTCTCCCCTCTTAGTTACTCCTTTCCATTTCTAACAAAAATATTAGATTATATAGGATGACAATTGATATGTGAAGGATCATGGTCAAGCAAACTATGCTCTTAAGAGGCAATAAAAATTTAGTAAATCAGGGTTATGCCAACTTGATGTGAAATTTTCTACTTGATATAAAATTTATATCAAAAAGTTGAGACAAAAGAATATCTAGGAACTTGAAATTAGTTTCTAAACTACTAGGCCTTATCTAAGAAAAATAAAAAATTGATTGGTCAAAATTTGAATTTTAATACAATAGCACAAAAAATTTCAAGACAAAAATAAGAAGTAAAATGTATGTCTAACCACCTTAATCAATTTTGAATGATAATATTTTTTTAATAATATTCTAGATATAAGAAGTAGACTCATGCTTGGTTCTGACACATATTTTTGGGTATTTTTCTTCGAAATAAATAAATAATTATTAATTTTCTACTTTAGTATTTTTGGAAGAAAAAACTCTCATGTCTAACCACCTTGACTAATTCAAAAATCTGCAAAATTTAACTTTTTATTTCCTTATAGCAGAAGAAACATAAAATGTGATACACCTATTGGATTTCAAAAATGTTGTACTATTAGAAAGTTATAGTTATTTTTTAAGTAGTGTGTTAGTCAACACTTTATACCTAACTCCACTAGAAAATAAATAAAAATTACTTACTAAACTTGTAATTTGATGAACCTTATGTTTATGGAAATCTAAGAACATTCTTAAGAAACCCTTTTCATTTCATCAAATTTTGGTGAAAAGAAAGTTGTGAGCTACATGTTTGAAGTAAAAAAAACACAAGAATTCTAGGCCAAAAACACATTTTTGGGACATTTTTAAAGTTTTCCATATAGGGTTGGTACCAAAAGATATAGTAGGCCTTATAAAGATATTTTTTTAATTTTTAATTTAGTATTAGGATGGGTGGGAAAAAGAGTTGGAATAGATTTTGAAATGCTATGAGGCATTTTAGAACTACATATCTTTTAGATCACTAATTCTTGGCACACCATGATCCTGCACATACCCTAATTTTGAGGTCTACAATATCCTATTTCATTTTAGAGAGATCACATTCTATTTTAATTTGGCACAAAAATCTCTCTCTATGCAAAAACTTGTAGTGTACCTCAGTTCATTGGAGCATCATTGCATAACTTTGAAACTGCCCATCTAGGGATCAAATCATCATTTCTATTATCTCTGAATGGGTAGGAAAACCCTAGTGATACCTTTTTTCTAGCCACAGAGAACCTCCAACATTTGTGGCCACCCTATACCATAGAGTCTCCAAGATGCTTTAAGTGCATTTGGAGATTGATCTTCTAAGGGTCATAACTCAAAGCTCAAGGAGATTATTGGTGAGATGTCAACTTATGTAAGATGGTCATGTTTAGGTATATAGTAACCTATCTAATTAGAGATATCAATTTCCATTTGGATTTGGCACAAAAATCATGCTCAATTACAAAACTTATCTTGGTATTGAAATTGTTAGTTCCATTAGCTATGAATGAGTGAGGGAACCCTACTAATACTCTTGTTCAAGCTATAGAGAGCCTACAATATTTTTGGCCATCCCATACTAAAAATGTTGGGAGATTGATCTCCTAAGGGTCATAACTCAATGCACATGGGGGATATTGATGAAATGTTGATTGCTAGAGGTAAGTGATTTGAAGGTCTACAATAGCCTATCTCATTTTGGAAAGTTCACATTCTATTTGGATTCGGCATAATGATTTCCCTCAATGCCAAAACTTGTAGTGTACCTTAGTTTATTAGTAAATCACTGTGTAACTTTGAAATGTCTAATGTTGGCATCAAATCATTAGCACCATTAGCTATATATGGTTGGTTCAACCCAAGAAAAACACTTTTCCATCTATAGAGAGCCTACAATGCTCATGACTACCCTATACCAAAGAGTTTCCACAATGCTCTAAGTGTGTTTGGATAACAATCTCTTGAGGGTTGTAACTTAGAGCTCATGAATGATATTGGTGAAATGTCAAATTCTACTAGATGGTGATACTAAGGTCTACAATAACCTATCTCATTTTGGAGAGATCAAATTTTGTGTGGATTTGGTATAGTGATCTTGCTCAATGCTAAAACTTCCAATGTGCTTGAGTTGCATCACTGCATAACTTTAAAACTACTGATGTTGGCATCAAATCATCAATTTCATTAGCTCTAAATGAGTGGGTGAACCCTAGTGACACCCTTTTCCTAGCCACAAAGATCCTACAATGTTTGCAGCTACCCCATATTGAAGAATCTCAAAGATGCTCTAAGTGCATTTGGAGATTGATCTTCTGAGGGTCATAAGTCATAGCTCATGGGGGATATTGGTAAAATGTCAAATGATATAGGATAGATATTAAGTTCTATGATAAATCATTCTCATTTTAGAGATATCACATTCTAGTTGGATTCAACACAATGATCTCACTTGATACAAAAACTTGCAATTTGCCTTAGGTCATTGGTGTATCACTTCATAATTTTGAAATTGGTAATCTTGGCATCTAATAGTGAGTTCCATTATCTCTAGATGGGAAGGTGAACCCTATTGATACCATTTTTCTATCCATGGAGAGCCTATAATGTTGTGTCTGCCCTATATCAAAGAGTCTCCAAGATGATCTAAGTGTATTTGGAGATCAATCTTTTGAGGGTCATAACTTAGAGCTTATGGGGCTATTGATGAAATGTTGAATCCTTCAAGATAATGAAGTCAAGGCCTACAATAATATATCCCATTTCAAAGAGATCATATTCCATTGTAGTGTACCTTAGTTCATTGGTGCATCACTACTTAAATTTGAAACCATTCACCTTGGCATCAAATGGTCATCACTATTATCTCTAGATAGATGGGTGAAACCTAGTAACACCCTTTTTTTGGCTATAGATAGCCTACAACATTTATGGCTACCTTGTATCAAAGAGTCTCTAAGATGATCTAAGTGCATTTGGGGATTGATCTTCTAATGGTCATAAATGATAGCTCATGGGGACTATCAATAAAATGTGGAATGCTACAAGATGGTCATTTTAAGATCTACACTAACCTAGTGACACCACTATTTTTACCACAAAGCCCCTATAATGTTTGTGACTAGTACATATTAAAATGTTTGATAAGCTAAAAGATGGGCTCCTAAGATCAAATTGGCCATAGATTTAGATAATTGTAGACATCTTAAAGAATTGTAGAGATCATTTCAAATTAAACATATAAGATATTTAATTTAAAATTAAAAATTGAATCAAAATTTGATAAGAAAGGTTGTTAAAATGTTCTTCAGAACTTATTGAATTTGAACCAAATATTAGAAACATGATCAAAATAAATGATATTCCATAAACATGAACAATAAACATGATCCATAATAAATTAAACAATACTATGCTAAATTAATATATATATCCTTGTGCACATAAATAAAATAATATAACAAAATACATGTATCAATAGATAAATTATGAAAATATATATCAAACTTCATGTATCCATAGACAAATGATGCAAACATATATCAAAATGCATAGATCCATATACAAAATGTGGCTGATCATGCCATTGGATTGCATATAATATCAATTTTTTGTATACAATGTGGCATATTGCATCTCAAAATGTCTCATGTGTTGGAGATATTCAAGACTATGCTAATTTACTAAGAGGGGAGGGGTGAATTAGTAACTTCTAAAACTTCAACAATTTCAACTCTTAATCCAACAATCCAATTAGCATTTAATTCATTACATATAATCTGATCTAATTGCATGCGTAAGAAACTAAAAAACATGAAAACATTCATAAGACTATGATACAAATATTTGGTGACCTAGAAACCTTCCAAATAGAAAGTTAAACTAGGGTGGGGATGATACCTAAAAACTTTAGTATTGCAGTATAAAGTTAGCCTATTAAAGCTTACATTGATCACTTTTGATGATCTGCCCTGTCAGGAGCAATAAGGATTGCTAGGTCAACCTTATGAAAGGATTTACAAACATACAATTAAGTATGCACTCAATAAAGAGATTTACAAAAGACTATTAGGTCTACCTTGTTAAAGTATTTGGCCGATCCACCTATTGGGATGAAATAGTAGATGATCTCTAATTTGCAACTTGATTTGCTGAATGAGATTCCTTTATGTGCTAATCACCTTGCTATGATAGATATGAGTTTTTCTATTCCTTATACTATGATAGCCTTTGCAATTTTCTCTTCTATCTCTTTTCTAATTATATTCACATTCACATTCCTTAATTCTTACACTTTGGATATGATACAATACAATACATATATACCAATCTAATTATAAAAATTGGAAAGTTAGCCAAAATACAAGTTCACACAAATATTACAAATTCAGCCCACATGAAGACACTCAGGTTCTAAAGATTGAATCAGTGAGTTTTTGATACTTGGCATCCACTATCAATGGTTGGCATTGTCATGCTCTTGGTAGACGTAGAAGCTTGGTCCATACTAATCACTTTCAAGTAGTCTTGAACTTGGTCTACATTGGTGAGTTAGTAAATACTATAAACCTCATCATATAAATATAATCACTTGTTTATAGTAACATGACTTGGTAAACACTCTCACCTTGAGCTTAGCACAAACTGAGTCACTTGGCTAACATTGAGTAGCTCAGTTAACACTAGACTTGCATGACATACACTACGAACTTAATGAACACTACATAGCTCTACTTGCATTGGTAAACTTGGCATACATTGAGATGCATGATTTACACTACTAATCTTCACTATAATTGTGGCTGCTTGATAACCACTAAGATTTGTCCAAAGAACTCATTAGCAACTATAGAAATTGATGACAACTAAAATACTTGGCAAACATTGATAGTTGTACAAAGAGCTTGGTAGCTATGTATAATCTAAACAACTGTGTGTCACTAATAACAAACTTGACTGATATGTCAAAAATCTCCCCCTTTGGCATTAGTGACAAAAATACTTATGAAAATTGAATTCAAAAAGTTTCCTGAATAACTTTTATCCATCACCTTGAGATACTAGCTCAGTAGAGTATATTGTTTTTGAGATTTTTCAAAATTGATTTTGTAAGGGATATATCTATACATGGTAAGGCTCTTTCATACAATATAGTATACATCTTCTTGCTATATACAACATATCTCTCTATACATATCTTACTCCCCCATTGATTTTTCAACTTATTTCATGATATCCCCCATAACATATGTCTTTCTCCATACATATATCTTTCTCCCCCTTTTTAACATTAATGTCAAAGATTTATTTTATTTATTTACATAGTAACACCAAAATGAGATAAAAATTCTAAGTGTACCTTGAAAATTATCGCCAAGGTGTTATACCAATTTTGTTGTAGGACCTTGCATGTGTGAAGTGCAATTTGGACTTTTGATAACAACTCTATCATATGATCCACAATGGAGAGGTTATTGTCATGGATGAGAGTTTTTGAATGTACAATATGTTTCTGTAGTGCACCCATGATAGGAAGAATCATATTTTGTATATCTATCAATGCAGATCTAATCATTGCTTCTTCTCTAAGCAATTATGCTTGCATATCCGACAAAAATCTTATCCTTTGAAAATGTGTAGAGCTTGAACTAGGGTCAAATTCTAGTTGTTGAGCACTAGCTTTAAAATCTTCATCTATTTTGCACAATTTGTCCTTTATTTCTCTAGTAAACTCAGAAACATCACATAACTTTCCAAAAAGTGATACACATTCATGCAAGATGCTTCTAAGTTGCCCAAAATTGTAGAAAGTTCTACTTGATAAATGGCTAGATCTACTGAGCAATGTGCTCCAACACTTTGTTATCAAACTTCTTTTCTACTTCTTGCACTAACTTATCTTGTCCTACAATATCTTTATTAAATTTTTGTGCTACCTCTGCTAGCTAATACAAAATTGGCTGAGAAGAGTCAACCTCAATACCTATGGCCTTTGCCAAAATATTCTTTGCATCTTCAATTATTTTAAATTCCTTATCTCTCTCCTCTCTTAGTCTTTATTGTTTAGCATTCTTCTAGAGGAGTACACCAAATGATTGCATTTGGTCTGGAGTAAGCTTGGAAATGTCCCAATTTGGGATTAAAATTTCCTCATCTAAATCAATTTCTTCCTCTAGCTCTTTTCCTTTACTCAAAAATTTTGTGCTTGGTTGAACCTTGGGCTCAACAATCTTTATGCTTATTTATTTTGTACCTAGAATAAAAATAATATTAGACATGCTAGGACTGGCTATAAAAATTGATATTGTGCTAATTGAAGGAATATTTATAGAAATAATTGAAGAATCCAAAATTGATGTGCTCAAAATTGAAGCACTCAACTTGATTGATGAAGGAAGAGTCTATAGCTTGGTAGATGAAGTGGAGCTCACTTCTATCAGTGATGTGCTGAGCTGAGTAAGAGCAAAGAGTTATTGGACATTTGGATTGGAACTAATGGTCACAATCAAGCTTGCTAGGGATATCTATGTGCTTGATGTTGTCAATAGTTTTCTTGAAGACTAAGGAAGTGAGGCAATAACCACTACAACTATCTTAACTAGATCAGTCTCCTCATCATCTAACTTTTCTTCCTTGGTAGCCTCTTGTCCTTGATCCTCTTCATCTTCTTCATTATCAAAATGAGTTGCTTCTTCAACATTATATTCTTCATCTTTCTCCTTGTCTTCATCATCATCATCATCTTTAATATCAACTAGAAAATCACTTGGTTTGGGTAATAGATAGGTATTCTTCCAAGTGTTTGTTGCATTCTTTAAAATATGCTCAATGTCTTTAATCAAAACTAGAAAAGTGTTAAATTTTAGAGTCAAATTTTCCTCATTTTTCTTTAGTAACTCTTTTACCTCAACATTTGATATTCTTGGTAATAGTTGACTCAAATTTTTCCCACATATGTATTTGATAGTTTACATGGAAAAATTCCACCATGGCTTGATCTTATCTAACAAAATATTTGAGAGTTAAGAAGTAAGTTGGTCTGGTGAGTATAACCATTTACCCATTTTGTTCATCACTAGGTCTTCAATCTACTTCTTTTCTTCCTTAGTCCTAGTCTCATATTTTAATGCTTTAAATTTGGTTATGCCTACTCCTTCCTAATGTTCTTTCAATCTATCTTGGAAGGTAGGTGAAGGCTTCTTGAATATAATATCTCCTCCTTTCTTATTAGATATCTTCCTTCAGGACCTCCTAGTAAAAATTGTAGTGGATGGCTTTTGGGGCTTGGTGATAATCACCTTGCCTTTCTTCCTTAATGGCTCTTCGTCCTTAGATTTTTCCTCATCCTCTACTTCTACACCCTTTGCTTCCTCATCTTCACCTTTTCCTTTAGTTCACAAAAGTGTTGAACTGAATTTTAGTTTTTCAATTCTCTTCTTCCATTTTTTCACTACCTGAGGAAGCTTTATTTCAAGTTCAACCATAGATTTTGCTTCATCATATGTTCCAAAATATGTAGCCTTAGAATCAACTGGCTCATTCAATAGAGCTTCAGTTATGTCTTTAACTTCATCCATATTAACCTCATTACCAAGAGGTTTTACCCAAGAAATTCTAGGCTTAACTACTTGAATGTAAACTTTGCCACAATCCATCATGAAACATACATCATCCTTATAATTTTCAACTAGTTTCTTAGGGATTTATAACCTATTTTTCATTTTCTCTTTGAATGCATCAAAATAATTATCCATAATACTATTGTAGTTTTCACCCATTTACAAGCACATCTTTTCTCTACATAATAGTATCTTTTGAAGGGAAAATTTTATGAACATAAAAGAGTAGAAAAGTTAACAAGGAACCAAACTTACATGGGTTATTCTTTGATGCCCTTATACTTTCCATTTTTTTGTTGAACTATCTCAGTAATAGATCAGCAAGGTCAAATGACAAATTGTTGTTTACCACCTTGTATGCCAAGTCCATAGCTTCACATGACAAAAAATTCAACTTGCTGGAGTTTTATATCTTATGTGTAATGACATGAATACCAAACTTCAATTCCATATCAAAAACACTACTAATTTTCTTTCCTCTATCATCCCATTCTGCTAGGATTTTTCTCATTTTGGCATTGACTAGTATTGGGAGGCTAGTGATTTGATGAATCATCTTCTTTGTGATTAACACTGGTTGTTCCAACCACAACTACCCATTATTCACCCAAATGAGGATAAACCTAATTCATTTAATTGAAATTCATGGGGCATGTGAGGGATATGAGTTAACCCTTTGGTTTCCAAGTGTTAGTACTCGGGTTTCAAAACTCCATTTACACATAGTTGGCTTAGGGCATCATCCATTTCTAGTGTACCAATCTCTTGAATCACACATTTGAAATGAGTTTGAATATCATTGATCAAAATCACCTTTGGAGGGATTTGAGATTGCATTCCACTCAGATCTAGGGTTTTGGTGATCACGGGGAGTGAGCTTGAAATTTGGTGCTTTCCATTCCACTCTGCAAACCAACATGTTAGATTCTCCCTTAACTTTGTTGCTTCTAGATGCCATCTTCACTCAGTAGGGTTTTAGAGAATTTGAAACTTTCACTAAAAATTCACTCAAATTGTTTGGAAGCTTTGAAGATCACACATTCTCAATAGCACTCAAAATTTAATGGTAAGAAATGATTTCAATTTCATGCATTTTGTTGAAATTTTGTCATAAATGCTTAGTGCAAAAGGTAGATAGACTAACATCATGTTGATATACTATCATCCACTACACTTGCATCTTTTATACTCCCAACCTTGCTTAGTAGAGTCTATGACCCAATCTCACTCAGTAGAGAAGATAACTCAAGAGACACTTGTACTCGGTGATCCCTTTGTATCTTGAATACTAATTTGGATTTTTCTCTTTCAATTTGGAAATTTTTTAGATGTCTTCTTTGATAGCATAGTTCAAGTTTCTCCTTTGAGAAATCAAGTAGAAATGAAAGAGTCACCCAATTCCTGAGTGACTTGATCTCATTTCTTGGAATTGTATCCTCAGTAGACTTAGGAACCCATTACTATCTCATCTACTTTTGGATGTTATCAACTTTTTCCTTTTTCTCATCTTCAATTCTAGTAGTATTCATGCACTTCTTGGAAAGATGACCAATTTTTGTACAAATGAAACATCTTTTAGTGGTGTTTCTTTTCTTCAAATGATTCTTTACACAATTTATTCCAATGTGTCCAAATTCTCCATAATAATGACATCTACACTAGGTGTTGTAGTCCTAACAAAATATTTCTTTCACAATTTTCTCTACTGGATTCAATACCTTGGTTTTGTAGTCTAATGACTTGTTTTCATGTTTCTTACATTTGTGACATTTGCCTTCAAATATTTGTTTCTCTTTGCATTCATTAGCCTTATGACCATGTTGATTGCAATTGTAGCATTTTCCATTGAATTTTTCTTTTCCATTGCTCCAACATTTGTTTGATGTATGGCCTATCTTACCATAGTGATTGCAAGTACATCTTTGGTTATTTTGAGATCCTTGATTGGATGAGTCTCCTTATTTTGTACATCCAATTCCTAATTTTCCTTTTTGTATATAGAGGTTTTTCTCATTTAATTGATTCATGTCTACTTGGGATTTCATCATTCTTTTATTGATTTAATTCTTAGATTTTAGATCATTGTGTAATATTTCATTGATTTGAATTTCAAAATTTAGATCATTTCTTATTCTTTCATTGAATTGCCTTTTATAATTTAGATCATTTCTCATTCTTTCATTTTCAAATCTTAGGCTCATGATTTCTTCATTTGCATTGGAGAACTGATCAATATGGTCTGCTTACTAAAGGGATTGGTTTTGAATTTCATTGTTCCTTCCATCTATCTCTTCTTTTATCTTTTTTTTCTATTCCATGACTTCACATAACCTTACTACCTAAATTTCTTGCTCTCTTTTAAGTTTTCTTACCTCTTCTTGTAGGAAACCATTCTTTTCTAGGAGTTCTTTGATTGCTTCATTGACTTCATCTAAGTTTCTTGAATGAATGTATTCAATTCTTTCTTCAATATAGAGAAGATAATTCTTTTGAATTGCAAGTTATTTTCTTCTTTTCAGGGATTGAGATAGTTGCTCCTTTTCTTTCTTGAGTTGGGCAATAGCCATTTTGAAAACTAGCTTCTCATTGTCGATAGCTTTGTCAAGTCTGAATATCTCCATGCCCTTGATCTTTTCTCAAGCTATTAAAATTTCTCTTCAGAACCACAAAACTCTAATACTAATTGTTGGAAATATTCAAAATCATGCTAAGTTATTGAGAAGGGAGGAGTGAATCAGTAACTTGTAAAACTTCAACAATTTCAACTCTTAATCCAACAATCCAATTAGCATTTAATCCATTACATATAATCTTATCTAATTGCATGTATAAGAAACTAAAAATATGAAAGCATTTATAGTTGTATGACACAAAGATTTGGTGACACAGAAACTTCTAAATAAAAAGTAAAACTAGGGTGGTATGATACCCACAAACTTTAGTACTATAATATAAAGTTAGCTTGTGAAAACTAACATTGATCACTTTTGATGATCTATTGTGTTAGGAGCAATAAAAACTACTAGGTCCACCTTGTGAAAGGATTTACAAACATACAATTAAGTATGCACTCAGTAAAGAAATTTACAAAAGATTGTTAGATCTACCTTATTAAAGGATTTGACTACTCCATCTATTGAGATGAAATGTTACATGATCTCTAATATGCAACTTGGTTTTTTGAATGAGATTCCTTTATGTGCTAATCACCTTGCTATGATAGATATTACTTTTGTTGTTCCTTATACTATTGTAGCCTTTATAATTTGATATTTCTACTCTTTTCTGATTATACTCACATTCACATTCCTGACCTTTTACACTTTGGATATGATATTTAATACATTACATATATACCAATCCAATTATACAAATTAAAAAGTTGGGCACAATACAAGTTAACACAAATATTACAAAGTTAGCCCAAATGAAGATACTTGGGTTCTAAAGACTAACTTGATGAGGTTCTGATACTCAAAATCTAGTATCAATGCTTGGCATCATCATGCACTTGGTACACATAGAAGATCAATCCATACTGATCGCTTTCAAATAGTCTTGAACTCGGTATGCACTGGTGACTCGATAGATACTATGAAACTCATCATATAAACTAAATAATTTATCTACCATGAAATGACTTAGTAAACACTCTCACCTCAAGATTGGTATAAACTGAGTCACTTGGTTAACACTAAGTAGCTTGATTGACATTGGACTTGCATGAGATACACTACAAACTTAGTGAACACTGCACAACTTGACTTGCATTGGTAAACTCAGTTACATTGAGATGCATAGCTTATAATTTTGATCTTCACTGTAACTGTGACTACTTAGTAACCACTGATATTTTTCCAAAGGACTTAGTAGCAACTATAGAATTTGGTGATAGCTAAAATATTTTCCAAACATTGATAGTTGTACAAAGAGCTCGGTAGCTATATACAATTTGAATAAGTGTGTGCTGCTAATAAAAAACTTGACTGATATGTCAACATCATGATATATCCTATGACAACTATACTATCCTATGATTCTAGTGGATCATAAAAATGTAGCATTTTTGCTGAACTAGGTGGATTAGATGTGTCCCACATAAAAAAAAAAAGGAAAATCCAAAGTTAGACTGTTAAATTTATATAATTATATGTATCTAACATTTAATTACACAAATGCATGATGATCCTTTTTCTAATGAAGATTTATAGCTTTAAATTTTCATCATAAAAACCTCTCTCATCGACCTCTAGTGACCATTAGGAGTCATCTTTAATGTCCTCAACAATGCTTGAACCTCATTCATTGTGGCTTATATAAGTTGAAGTATGGTTTTCATATGGATCTAAAACTTAAACTATAAAATTATAATTTATACCATACTAGATTTATAACATAAAATAAATAATTCAAGATATAACTCCTCTTTTGGATATAATGGTTGTGTGAGAAAAAGACACAAAAATCAAACGTCCAACCTCCTTCGTACTAGGCATTACCTATGAGATACAAAATACTAGTTGTTCATATCATGGAAATAATTTTTTAATTTTTTAATGAAAATAATAAAAATATCAAATAAATTATACTTATACAAATGATGGGGTTCTCTCTATGAATGGAAATGCCAGAGGATCTATGATGTCAAATCTTTCTCGACTCGTCAACAATAGCCATGCCCTATACAATAGAGAATTTAATTAAATTTAATTAATAAAATTTCAAAGAATTCATTGATATTTAATCACTTTAAAATAACCTAATTACCCTCCCCTTGTCAGTGGGTTATGCCTTACCCCTTGCACTTTGCGCCCTACTGATAGGTGATACCTACAAGAGAAAATTGTGTAGGAGCACCTAGGCAGGCTAAGTGTGAAACCTATGCATTTCTTTATCTTTGGATTTTAGTTATGTTGTCCAAATAACTAGTCTAATAATGTGTCCTATGTGGTCCTTGGGTGTTTCTAGGATAGTTGGTAAGACCCAAAGTGACCAAGTTGCTACAAGGTGCCAAATATTGCCAACTAGGTAACTTAGGTCCTATAAATGCTAAAATGCTCTAGAAAGGTTCCAATGGCTTTGAATAGTTTATTTGAAGTCATTTTTTGAATATTATATATCTAATTGGTCTTTGTTCCAAATTTAGAGGTCTAATTCCATGTAGAGCAAAAGTTACTAAAATGTAACATTTTCTTGCAAAAAGTAACTTTTTGCATTTTTTGAGTTTGCAACAACCTAAATATTTAGAAAATTTATAGAAAATATGGAGGATCCTTTTAAAATTTGAAAAAAACCATTTTCATAGGTTGGTCAAG
Organism: Cupressus sempervirens; assembly: GCA_028749045.1. NCBI lineage: Eukaryota > Viridiplantae > Streptophyta > Pinopsida > Cupressales > Cupressaceae > Cupressus > Cupressus sempervirens. Next base: position 166,659,851 of record CM053789.1, read on the forward strand.
TTGGCTTTGCAATTGTGCAAGTGTTTAATTGCCTTTTTTATGCATTTGAAGTCATTTTTAATAGAGAGGGATTGAATGGCCTAATTTTTGTGTTGAAAAAAGTTCTAAAATATTTTTTTTCATCCTATTGTAGTGTTTTTTTATCATTTTAATTTTTTTTATTAGTTTAGAAAATCATTTTGTTCTTGCTAGGTTTTTGGTGTGAGAATATATTACTGTCACTTGGTTAATACTGAATATATTACTCTCACTCAATTAACACTCAATATGTGGATCTTAAGATATTAAATGTGATTATCCTTAATTATTTTAGTTGTAGAAACATGAAGTAAATAAAATGAACACATGAGACACCAAGATTTAATGTGGAAACCCAATTTGGGAAAACCACCATTTGTAACTAGTTATTATTTTTCACAATTCTGAAGTGAGCCCTATTAGGAGCCAACCCTGCTAAAGGTTACAAACCACATTGTTAGGTGTGATCCTATTAGAGGATTTTATTCACCTTTTTAGGAGTGGCCTTGTTAGAGGTCTTTAGAAACTTCAAGATAGAAATGCCACCTTGTTAGAGGATTTTCTAAATAGTTGTTAGGCTAACTATGTTAGGAGATTTGGTTCACTACTACAACTATTAGAGAGTAACAATGAATTGACCCGATTACTAATGCAACTAATTTTTTTAATTTAGATCTTAGTTCTAGCTTGATTACTTGATCCTCCTTTATTAGCATGTTCTTTGCAGCTTAGATAATCTATAATTTTTCAAATATCCTTCTACTTCTATTTCTTTATTCATCTCTATCAATTCCAAATTTCAGTCCTCAAATTTACCTTTTGTATATATGATTCACCTTGTCAATTCAGCTTGAATACTCTTCTAGTCAAAAAATTATCATCCTATAAGTCAACTTTTATAACCAATAAGTTTATCAAGCTTAATATACTAACATTCAAAAAATACATAATTGAGTACTCAGTTAACATAGAGGATCCCTTTGTTCACTGAAAAACTTGGTTAGAACATAATTTCTAGTGTTAACCAACCAAAATTGGTTAGTACTAACTTGGCTTCATCAACCAACTAATCTTGGTCAATACTATCTCTGAACTTGGTTAAAATTGAACGCTCGACACATAAAAATAACTTCCTTCAATACCCTAGTGAACTTGTATATCATTGACTATTTAGTAAAGGTTTGACATTTTGTGTAACATCAAAGAAAATATAAAATTTGATAAATTTTTTTATGATAGTTTCACCCATAGACCCCATGAGGTCTAACTTATGATTGTTAGAAGATTGATCTCCAAACACATTTAGAGCATCTTGGAGACTCTTTGGTATGGGTTGGCTGTGAACATTGGCATCTCTTTGCGATTAGAGAAAGGGTATCACTGGGGCTCATCGACCTATCAAGAGCTAATGGCATAGATGATTCAATGCCAAGATCAATGGTTTTAAACTTACGCAGTGTTGCACTAATGAACTAAGGCACACTCCAAGTTTTGGCATCAAGTAATATTGTTAAGTCAAATTGAAACATCACTTCTAAGGTCCCTTCACATTAATTACATTAAGTAAAAAAATTATTTTTTCTTAGATTAAATCAACAAGTTTATTTTTACAATATCTCAAGTGTTTCATCATTATTACATCAATACCCAACAACCAAAAATCATATTGTCAAAAATTGTAGTATTAAAAATAGAATATATTTTTCTTCATTCCACTCCTTATTTACTTTTAATCTCTATGCATGGTTACTCTTCATGATGTACCTACATTCTAATATCATAAAAATATCAATAAATAATCATATTACACAAGATAATCATTAGTTCACCAAATCATTATGAATAAAATTATATAACAAGTAAATATACCTAGTCAAGTGTTCTAGTTTAGGGTCTCCAATAGGGTTTCATGATAAACATTAGTGATAGTAAATGGTTCTTTTATTTTTGGTCTTCCTAGATGCTTCAACAAATTCACATTTTCTGCTATGATGATATGTGAATCTATGAGATTTTTTTGTGCTTTTGATAGTTTTCAAATGTTGGAATTATAAACCTTCTAAGGATATATATTTGTAGTCATGTTGTGCAAGATTTTACCTCTTACACAACATGCTAACCAATAATCTAATTTCTCATCATTCCCTTGTAGTGCAACCAATGCAAAGACATGTCTTGGCTAAAGAAGATTAGATAGATGGTTATGGTCAACTAAAATTTTCATATCATCATTTTTGATAGAGGGTATGATATAAAATGGAGTAAGATAATGTCGAGCCCATGTGTCCACCCACTCACTTGACTCAAATTGATCTAAATCACACTGAAAACATCTAGGACAAAAGCAAGCTAGCTGTCATGTCCAAATGGTCCATGTAATACAATAAGAGCTTTGGAAAGAATATATTTTTGATGAATCTCTAGCAATAGTACAACCTAATCTATCACCTATGGACCCTTCCTCAACCAAATAAAAGAACCTACATATTTCTAAATAAAGACTCCTCCTTGTGATAATGCTAAACTACACCAATCAACAATTCTATGAGCATCAAGAAGCTCTTTGCTTGAAATCTTCTATTTCTCCTTAGCTAGAATTGTCTTTATACATGCCCCTACTCCATCATGTTACCCTTTCCCATGGCCAAACTCAAAAAACTCCAAAATATGAGGCACCCGCTCTCTACATGCATCCTACACAACCAATAAAACATGTGAGTATTCTTGAATTTATGTATGCAATTATCTAACCAAATTATATGCCTATCCATGGAAATGTCATGTTGTTATAAGAAATCAAAATAATTCTTGAAACAATGTTGGGGTAAAGTTTAAGAAACCCCTCTCCATATAAAGATATAAATTATTGGAAAATCTTTCATTATTTTGAAAAAAGAAATTATTTTTATTAGCAAATCTCTCAAATTTTTTAGTTTAAAAATTACTTAAATTGGCGATTTTTATGGAATCATAATTTTTGAGTAGAAAATATTGGTAAATCTCAATAATAATTGGGAGTTCACTAATCATCATGGAATATTACAAATCAAAATTGAACATGTTTTATCTCATAGAAAATATAAGGATAAATACATTATATTTTAAATCAATAGTGAAAACTAAATATTGCTAATATATCCTTAAAGTAACTAATAATTATGATAATTATTAGTGAATTAATTTTAATTTCTTTAATAATATATAATATTTATAAGACACAAATCTAATCATGTATTGAATATTGTGGCGAATCTTTTAGTTTAAATCTTTTAATAAAATAAATTATTGAGTGGTTTTAAATATTTTAGAACAAAATTTAATGAAAATGTGATGATTTAGGTCACATTAAATCTTAAATTATTAGCTAAATTACTAGCCAAAAATTTCTAAAATTTGCAAAATTATGAATATTCACCACTAAGAAACACCCTGAACAATGTTGCACAAACTCGTGAGAATGAGATTTATCATCACTCATGTAAAATTGGTACTCTCTAATAATATTATGATTATCTTCCACACTATTAGGTGCATGTCTATATGTTATGTGGACAAAAATAACAGTGTAAATGGATTTGTAATACTAAGATTATGTCTCATTTTGAAGGTGCAATGTGTAGTTTTCTACAAAATCAACAACTGACATAATAGTGCCAATGAGAAAAGTCTCCTTACACATTCTAAATAGTTGATCCAACCACTGAGACTTATGACTCTACCTTGGATACTCCTAGAAAAAATCTATCAATAAAACTAGCCATATTAATTTCTTTTGCAACCAATTTGCATCTAGAGCCCTCACTTCTACTCTTCAATGTGCATTTCATTATTTCATGCACATTTTTTTACAATTTTCCTCCCAAGATATTTTTTGCACCCCTCATGGAAACATGTGTCAAACTTAGAGAAGCCACCACATTCTTAAACCTTATCATTTAAGAAATCATTTCTAGAAAAGAAATAACCATCAAGTCTAGGACTTAAAAAATTATCTAGCAAGTTTCTTGATGATTTTGGAAACCCACTAGCACCACAACTCTCCAACATTTCATTAATATGAAAAGTAGAACTAATGGAGCATACTAGTTCATGGCACATACAAAACTCCACATGATATTTGCAACATGTATTTTGAATCTTTAGTGGCACAGAATAAAATGGCTTCAAGGATTCAAAAGCCCTTTTTGACACAGACAATCTTAGATGACTCTATCTAAATTCTTTGATCAACATAGCTTTAATTACATCCAAATAATGTTTTAGATGTGGTATGTGGTCTCTAATGTCAGTTCTCAACTTCAACATGTCTTTACCATTGGATGAGACTCTTGAGCTAGAGTGCAAATATTGTGTAATTTCTTACTTCACATAATCAGTTAGCTTATTATCAAAACATTGAAGTCTCCCCCCAAAAGCCCATGTATCATTTTGAAGAGGAAGATAAATGATCTCTCATCTAGTCTTATTAAATTAGTATGATTAGGTTCAAGTCAATAAAAGTTTTTCTTATTTATCTACCCTTTATTAAATGATGACTTACCAAAGAGGTTGTAATAACCCTTTGAGCAACTCTCTTATCCTTCTCCATGCTATTTTTCTTAACGCTATTGTAAGCACTAAAAGTATTCTTCACCATAATGGCATTTCTTTCCATTTTCTTCTTGACACTAATCTTCAATTTGCAAAGAATAGGTCTCATCTTTTGTATCTTTAATTACTACATAAAAAGTTGACATTGCTCCACCACTATCTTGTTGCCGAAAAAATCTTATATAGTCTTGAAGCCCATAATCGAATGGTTATTTGTGATATTTTCCTTCCAAATTACTAATAATCATTTCATCAATTTCAATTATCCATTTTGGTGTTTTAGGACCTTCATTTTTGTTATAATTAGGAGATATGTAATGTTCCTCTGCATTTTAATTTTAGACATGGTAAATCATAGCATTTATTTTATGAAATTGTCAATTTTCATTATCCAAATTTTCAATTCCAACATTTCATAGAATTATAAATGAATATGTTTAGTTGGGGAATGAAAATGTATCGATTGATAATGAGAATGTTGGGATTGAAAATTTGGAGACTGAAAATTGACAATTTCATAATATAAATGTTATGATTTACCATGTACAGTAATTTCCTTATCAATCACCACAATCTAACAATATTTTAGTAAAAGTCTGCTAGCAAAAATATTTGGGCACTTGATCGCATATCAGGTACCCAAAATCCATGTCAAAATTTGGACTGAAATCAAATAGTGGAAAATCAATTAGACATAAAATCAGAGTCATATACTTTATTTACTAGAAAATAATTCCCTATTATTAGTATATAATAATTTATTAATATATTATTATTATATAATATAGTAATACATGATTATTATAATATATATATTAGTAATGTATTATTATTACTATTATTATAATATAATATAGATAATTATATATATTATTTATTATATAATCATTTATATTGTTGAGAACAATTATATAAATATATAGAATTCATATATATATATATATATATATATATTGATACAATATAGTTATTCTATATTATATATTATTATATATAATTTTGTATTCAATCATATGGGTCAAATGGGGTCATCGGTTAACCAATGACCTACTTCGACCCATTTCATCCTAAAATGTGTTCCTTAAACACCTAAGGACATATGATAATCCATCTTAAGGGTCCAAGGGGGTCATAGACTAACTTATTACCCCCTTCATACCATTTCATCATGAAATGTGTCCCTAGGAGTCATAGGACCCCTAGAAACATATGATAATCCATGTCAAGGGTCAAATGGGGTTGTAGCATAACCTACGATCCCCTTCAACCAATTTCAATGCAACATATGCCCCTAAGACTTGTAGAGACATATGAAAATTGATCATATGTGTTGAGAGGTGGCATAGACTATCCTAAGACCCTCTTCCACCCATTTCATCAAGACATATGTCCCTCAGGGTCCTAGGAGCCCTAGGAACATATGGTAATCAATCATATGGGTCGAATGGGGTTGTAGGCTGACCTAATTACCCCTTCGACCCATTAAATCATGACATGTGCACCTAAGCATCCTAGGACACCTAGGGACATATGGTAGTCCATCTTATGGATTAAAACAAGTTGTAGGCTAACCTACAATCCCCTTTGGCCCATATCATCTTGACATGCATCCCTAGGGGTTGTAGGACCCTTAGGATTATATAGTAATTGATCATATGTGTCAAAAGAGTTCGTAGGCTAACCTATGACCCCTTTCAGCCCATTTCATCATGACATTTGTACCTAGCATTCCTAGGACACCTAGGGAAATATGATAATCCATCTTAAGGGTTGAAGGGGATTGTAGGCTGACCTACAAACCCCTTTGACCCATTTCATCATTACATGCATCCCTAGGTGTCGTAGGACCCCTAGAGATATATGTTAATCAATCATATGGGTTGAATATTTTCCTATGCTAACATATGACACCCTTTCACACATTTCATCATGATATTTTTCCTTAGGGGTCCTAGGATGCCTAGGACCACTAGGGGAATATGGTAATTGATTATATGAGTCAAAGAGGGTCATGTGTCCTTACGGGTCCTATGACGTCTAGGTACATATGATAATCCATCTTAAGGGTCAAATGAGATTGTAGCCTAACTTATAATCCCCTTCAACACATTTCATTGCAACATATGTCCCTATAGATCATAGCGAAATGTGCTAATCAGTCATATGGTTTGAAAGTTGTCACAGACTATCCTAAGACCCCCTTCTACCTATTTGATCAAGACATGTGTCCCTAGGAGTCCTAGGAGCCATTGGAACATATGATAATTGATCATATGGGTTGAATGGGGTTGTAGGCTAACCTAAGGCCCCATTTGACCCATTTCATTACAACATGTGCACCTAATTGTCCTAGGACACCTAGAGGCATATGGTAATCCATCTTAAGGATCAAAAGTGGTCATAAGCTAACCTAGAACCCTCATTAATCCATTTCATTTTGACATGTCTCCCTAGGGTTTGTAGGAAACCTAGGGACATATGATAATCAATTATATGGGTCAAATGGGGTCATAGGCTAACCTATGATCTCCTTCAACCCATTTTATCACAAAATTTGTACCTAGGGGTCCTAGGACCCCTAGAGACATATGGTAATCAATCATATGGGTCAAATATATTCATATGCTAACCTACAACAACCTTTCACCCATTTCATTATGACATTTTTCCTTAAGGGAAATGTGGTAATCGATCATATGGGAAAGGGGATTGTAGGCTAACCTATGGCCTTCTTTGACCCATTGTATTGTGACATATGTCCCAAAGGGCCCTAGCACATGTAGGAACATATGGTAATCAATCACATGGGTAAAAGGGGGTCATAGGCTAATCTATGACCCTATTCAACTAATTACATTGCAAAATGTGTCCTTAGGGGTTTGAGAACCCCTAAGGACATATGGTAATTGATCATATGGTCTAAAGGGTATCATATCAACCCATTGCCTTGTAACATGTGTCACTAGAGGTCCTATGACCCCTAGGAAAATATTGTAATTAAACATATTGGTCCAAGGAGACCGTAGGCTAAACTATGACCCCTTTCGACCCATTGTGTCATGACATGTCTCTCTAGGGACATATGGTAATCAATTATATGTGTTGAAGGGGGTTGTATGCTAAGGAGACCTAGGGACATATGGTAATTGATCATATGGGTCAAAGGGGGTCATAGGATATCCTATGACCCCCTTTATCCCATATAAATGATTACCATATGTCCCTAGGGACAATGTTATAATAAAATTGATAGAAGAGGTTCATAGGCTAGCTTATGACCCCTATTGACCCATTTCATTGCAACATCTATCCCTAGAGGTCAATCATACATGGGTTGAATGTGGTTGTATGTTAACCTATGACCCCCTTCGAACCTTTTTAGTGTAACATGTGCCCCTAAGGGTCCTACAACACTTAGGAAAATATGGTAATCCATCCTAAGGGTCAAAGGGGGATGTAGGCTATCCTATGACCCCCTTCAACCCACTTTATCATGAAATATTTCCCTATGACCCCTAGGGACATATGGCAATTGATAATATGAGTTGATTAGGGTTATAGGCTAACTTAGGACCCTTTTTGACTCATTTCATCATGACATGTGTTTTTAGGGGTTTTTAGACCTATAAAAACATATGGTAATTATCCATATGTGGAGAAGGGGATCAAAGCCCAACCTATGACACCCTTCTACCCATTTCATCATGACATGTGTCCCTAAGGAAATCTAGTAATTGACCATATGGGTCAAAGTGGGTTATAGACCAAACTACAACCCCCTTTGACTCATTGAATCATGACATGTATCCCTAGGGTTCCTATTACCCCTAAGGACATATAAAAATCACTCATATGGGTAAAAGGGGGTCACAACCTAATCTACAACCTCCTTTGACCTATTACATGTGTTCCTAGTGATCTAGGACCACTCGATATATATGGTAATTGATCATATTGGATGAAGGTGGTTGTAGGCTAACCTATGACCCCCCTTGACCCATTTTATCATGATGTGTGTCGCTAGGGGTCCTAGGACCCCTAAGGATATATGAAAATTGATCATATGGGTTGAATGGTGTCATTGGCTAACTTACAAATCCCTTTGACCTATTCCATTATGACATGCGTCTCTATGGGTCATAGGATATCTAGGGACATATGGTAATCCATCTTAAGTGTCAAAGGGGGTTGTTGGATAATGTACTACCACCTTCAACCCATTGCATTTCTACATGTGTCCCTAGGGGTCCTAGGACCCCTAGGGATATATGGTAATTAATGATATTGGTTGAAGGGTATCTTAAGCTAACCTACGAGCCCATCTAACCATTACAATGTGATATGTGTTCCTAGGCATCCTAAGATCGCTAGGTATATATGGTAATTGATTAGATGGGTTGAAAGGGGTGGTAGGATAATTTATGACCCATTTAGACCCTTTTCATTGTGAAATTTGTCTCTAGTACCCCTAAGGACATATGGTAATCCATATTAAGGGTTGAATGGGGTCATAGGCTAACCTATGACCCCCTTAAACCAATTTCAATGTGAAATGTTTCCCTAGGTATGGAGACATATGGTAATCAATCATATAGGTCGAAGGGAGTCGTAGACTAACCTAAAACCTCCTATGACCCATTTTATTATGATATGTGTCTGTAAGAGTCCCAGGAGCCCAAAGGAGATAATTTAATCAATCATATATGTTGGATGGGGTCATAGGATAACCTTCAAGCCCCTTCAATTGAATTTATAAATACATGTGTCTCTAGTGGTTGTAAGACACCTAAGGACATATGGTAATCCATGTTAAGAGTCGAAGAAGGTTGTAAACTAACCTTCGACCACCTCTAACCTATTTCATCACAACATGCATCCTTGGGAGTCTTGAGACCTCTAGCAACATACGGTAATCAATCATAAAGGTTTAATGTAGTTGTAGGCTAACCTATGACCCCCTTCAACCTATTTTATCATGACATGTGCCCCTAGGGGTCCTAGAACACCTAGGATTATATGGTAATCCATATTAAGATTCAAAGGAGGTCATAGGATAACCTATGATGCCCTTTGACCCATTCCATCATTACGTGTGTCCCTAGGACCACTAGGGACATATGGCAATCAGTCATATAGGTTGAATGGGGTTGTAGGAAAACCTAGGACCCACTTCAACCCATTTCATTACAACATGTGTTCTTAGTAGTCTTAGGAACTCTAGGGACATATGGTAATCAACCATATGAGTTGAAGAGGGTCATAGGCCTAGGGGTCTTAGATCCTCTTGAAATATATAGTAATCAAACATTTGGGTCAAAGGGCATAATAGGTTGACCTGTGAGTCACTTTAACTCATTACATTGATACATGAGTCCCTAGGGGTCCTAGGACCCCTAGGGACATATGGTAATAAACCATATGGGTCTAAGGGGGTCATAGGCCAATATTCAAACCCTCTTCAACCCATTGCATCATGACATGTATCTCTTGGGATCCTATGACCCCTCTAGACATATGGTATTTAATCATATGGATTGAAGCAGCTCTAGGCTAACCTATGACTCCCTTCAACCCATTGCATTGTGAGATGTTTCCCTAGAGATCTTAGGACCATTTTGTACATATGGTAATTAATTAGATGCATTGAAGGTAGTTGTATCCTAACCTATGACCCCCTTTGACCTATTTCATCATGTAAAATGTCCTTAGGTGTCCTAGGACCGATCAAGACATCAAATAATCAATCATATGGGTCATAAGATAATGTATGACCCCCTTTAACCACTTTTTTTGTGACACATGTCCATATGGGTCCTAGGTCCCCTAGGAACATATTGTAATCAATCATATGGGTTAAATGGGATTGTATGCTAACCTACAATCCACTTTGACCTATTTCATCATGACATATATCCATAGGTGTCTTAAGAAACCTATGGACCTATGGTAATTGCTCATATGTTTTGAAGGAGTTTGTAGGCTAATCTACAACCACCTTCGACCCATTTCATGATGACGTGTTGCTAGTGGTCCTAAGATCCCCAAGCACATATATAATTGATCATATGGGTGGAATGGGGTTTTAGGTTAACTAATTACCCCATTGAACCATTTCATAATGACATGTGCCCCTCAGGGTGTTACAACCCCTAATGAGATATGGTAATCAATCTTATTGGTTTAATGGCATCATAGGCTAACCTATGATCGCCTTCAATTTATTTCTTTGTGACATGTGTCTCTAGGGGTGCTAGGACACTTAGAGACATATGGTAGTCCATCTTAAAAGTCAAATGGGGTCATCTACAAACCTACAACCCCCTTCAACCCATTTCATCATGACATGTGTCCTTACAGGTCTTGAGAACCCTAGGGTCATATGGTAACTGATCATTTTAGTTGAAGGGGGTTTTAGGCTAACCTTTGATCCCCTTTGACTCATTTTATCATCACATGTATCCCTAGGGGTCCTAGTCCTAGGACCCCTAGAGACATGTTTTAATTGATCATATGACTCAATTGGGATCATAAGCTAACCTATGACCACCTTTATCCTATTTTATTGTGACATTTATCCATAGGCATCCTACAACTCATTAGAGCATATGGTAATGATTCATTTTGGTCAAAGGGAATCATAGGCTAACGTATTATCCCCTTTGACCCATTTCATCATGACATGTGTCTCTAGGGGTTCTAAGACTCTTGAGATCATATGGTAAACAATCATGTGGGTGGAATGGGGTTGTATACTAATCTATAACTCCCTTTAACCCAATTCATTATAATATGTGTCCTTTGGGATCTTAGACTCCTACAAACATATGATAATTGATCATATGGTTTGAATGGGGTCATATACTAACCTACAACCACCTTTGACCCATTTCATCATGGCATGTTTCATTATAGGTCATCAAATAGCTAGGAACATATGGTAATCCATTATAAGGTTCAAAGGCGATCATAGGCTAACTTACGATGCCCTTCGACCCATTACATCATGATATTTTTCCCTAGGGGTCTTATGACCCCTAGGACATATGGTAATTGATCATATGGGTCAAAGGGGTTCTTAGGCCAATCTAAAACACCCTTTGATCCATTGCATCATGACATGTGTTCCTAGACACCTTAGTACCACTAGGGACATATGGTAATCGATCATATGGGTCGAATATGTTGGTAGAAAAAGCTATGGCCCATTTTGGCCCATTTCATTGCAACATGTATCTCTAGGAACCCTAAGGACATATGGTAATCCATCTTAAAGGTGGAATGGCATCATAGGATAACCTACTATAGGACCAAAAAATAGGTTAATATCTAACTGATGGATACACAACCCATGCACAGAATGGACACAACAAGAAAGGGAAATTTTATTAACTTTGTAGATAAGCTTATACATTCAATACAGAGAAAATAGACTTCAAAATATTCCCTAAGGGCTTACAATAACATAAATATGGAGATAGTTTCTCCTTTCAATACCTCCTCTCAAACTCCACTCCGAACTGCCTTTTACAATGCCATAAATGTCCTTAAATAGACCCCAGAGGATTAAGGACTAGGAATACATTCTATAAAGTGCTAGTAAGCATCTACCGACCAAATAGAAGGCTCTAGAAGCTGCGTTAGAAGTCAATGCAAATCTAGAAGAATCCAAAAATGGTAACCAAACTTTCGGGAGGCATAACTTTTGAACTGTAGCTCCGATTGACGAACCGTTTACATTTTTGGAAAGCTCTCAAAGCGCTCTATAGCACTATGGACCAGATTTTCTCATTGCCCATTTTTTGACCCTTTTTGAGGTCATTTAATGCCCCTAACCTAACTTTGAAGCATTCTTAGGAGGTCTCCAAAACTTGAAAAATTGCGATAACTTTCAAACCGTGGAGCCTTTTGACCTGATTCTTTTTTTGGAATGCTCTAAATTACAATTACATTCATATAGCCAATTTACACCTCCTAGTTCACCAAAATGATGGCTCAATTACATACTCCTATTTTTTTGACAATTAGACATATCTGAAGGTGTTCAAATACTCTATCCTAGAACACTAATGGTGAAACTGTGAGATTTGGAACCTTTATTTGACCCAAATGGGTATCCCAAAATGAAAACACATGAAATTGAAACTAAGTCTAAGTACTTTTTTTTGGGTGACACAGGATTGCCCTTATACCTCTCAATGCTCCTGCATCAAACACCCAGGGTAGATTGAAAAGTGACCCTGTCACTTTATGAATGGTAGAGGAAATCCCAAATGGGAAACCTCAGCTGCTAAAATCCAAGTTGAGTCCTCGATCGGTCGTCCTTTCGACTTGAACAAGTACTCTTCATACTACCTATTTCTGGTACTTCTACCCACATGATGATCTAGAATGTCTTCTATCTCCTCCTTCTTAGAAGCAAGAATTGGACATTGCTCTAACACCAGCTCCTCATCTGCACCATCATCATGATACTCTATTAAGTCTACAATGTTGAAAATAGGAGAAATTTGAACACCATCTGGAAGCTCCACCTCATATGCATTTCTTGAGTCATGTTTCTTCAAAATTTTGCAGGGGCCAAATTTCTTCATTTTTAGCTTGTTGTAAGTACCGGCTAGAAATCTTTCTTTTTGTAAGTACACCATGACTAGATCCCCTACTTGGAATTCCTTATGTCTTCTCCTTTGATCAGCCCTAGATTTATACTCTTGATTCATCTTGGTAATGTGGGCTTGAACCTCCTCATGTAGACGCTTGATATGTTCAGCAAATTCTTCAGCTTCAGCACTTGTCCTTTCCCCTTGCTTTATCTTCCTCAATTCTGGTGCAGTCCTTGGGCTACTTCCATATACAATGTGGAATGGTGATCTACCAGTGCTCCTATTTATAGAGTTATTGTAAGAAAACTCTACTTGTGGTAGAATCAAATCCCATCCCTTGGGATTATCCCCAACTAAACATCTCAGCAAATTGCCCAGACTTCTGTTTACCACTTCTGTTTGGCTGTCAGCCTATGGGTGATGCGTGGAACTGAATTTCAAGTCTATTCTCAACTTCTTCCACAATGTCCTCTAGAAATACCCCACAAATTTAGTATCTTTGTCAAAAACTATACTCTTTGGAAGACCATGTAGTCTTACCACCTCTCTGAAAAACAAGTCTGCAATATGGACAACATCATGAGTCTTGTGGCATTGAATGAAATGTGCCATTTTGGAGAACCTATCAACCACCACAAATACTAAGTCATTACCTCTTTGTGTCCTTGGCAATCCAAGAACAAAATCCATACTTATGTCCTCCCATGGCCTTGATGGAATAGGCAAGGGCTGGTATAGCCCAGTATTGTGACTAAATCCCTTGGTAACTTGACAAACTTGGCAACTTTGTACAAACTTCTTCACATCTTGTGAAATTTGAGGCCAAAAATAATGTTCTCTAAGAATGGAAATGGTCTTATCTCGACCAAAATGTCCTACCATCCCTCCACTATGTTTCTCCTTAATCAGATTTTCCCTCATGGAACTCTTTGAAATGCACAATTGACTACCCTTGAACAACATGCCATCCTGAATCAAATAGTCTAACCACTTGGTTCTATCTATAACAACAGGCTCTTTACAAGCTTTCCATGCTTTAGCAAAATCAGGATGCTCAGGGTACAAATTCTTGAGTTCATCAAACCCAACTACTTCAACCTGCATTACTGTAAGCAACAATTGTCTCCTGCTTAGTGCATCTGCAACCCTGTTAGATTTTCCACTTCTATACTTCAACACAAATATATAACTCTGCAATAACTCTACCCACTTCATATGCCTCTGATTCAATTTACCTTGGCTATTTAGGTACTATAATTCTTGATGATCAATATACAAAAAAAATTCCTTTGGCAATAAATAATGCCTCCATTTCTTTAAGGCCTGAACTATTGCATAGAACTCTTGATTGTAAACAGAATACTTCTTCTTTGCATCATTCAATTTTTCACTAAAATATGCAATACGCTTACCTTCTTGGCTTAATAATGTATATGAGCAATGTTAGTATGCTAATAGAAACCAAATTTAAATAAAGCTTCTACAAACTAAACAAAATTCATAAACTTGAAGATAGACTAAGATGAGCTCTTAATTGAGAATATGAGCCATTAATGGGCTCTCTCAATAAGAATCTCTCTTGTTAAGTGGTTTTGTCTAAATAGATAGGATGTATGCTCAAGCTTATGCTTCAAAAAGGGCTTCAAATGGAGTTGGAATTTGGGCGTGAGTGTATGGTTTTGATTTAAAATGGCTTTTTAAAATGACATTATGACTTTACTTCATGGATTGTGTTATTTTGCAAAGGCGAAGGATCCAATTTATAGGCAAGAGGCTTGAGGGATTGAGGGTTAAGATGCAAGGATGGGAAAAAGCTCATGGAGGGCTCAGATTGCATGAGAGGAGAGCACATGGATTGTGCTTCCTTATAGCCAATCAAGGAGTGACACATGTCACAGGGTGAGAGGATGGAGGAAAGGGGAAGGATGAGTCAACAAAAGAGGCTCAAGGGATAAAATCTTCATAAAGACCCTCATAATGACTGGTAAGAGCAATAAGAGGGCTTGGAAGAGTCATCTATGGCCTAGTGGGCTTCATAAAGTTTTATGGTTGAGATATTTTGAGGGAGATGAGAGCAATTTTGACTTGGGCTTGATTAGGAGGGTTTTGATCTTGCTTAAGATTGTGCAAATGATTAGAGGATGGATTAGGATGGTTTAGGATTAGCTTAGGGATAGGCAAGTGGATGACATTTAATGAGGGTGGGTGAAGGAGGAGATATTTGTTAACTTTGGCTTGGGTTAGTAAGTCTTAACCCATTTTTAGGGAATGTGACAAGGTTAGGAGGGGATTAGGATTAGGTTTAAAGACATCTTCTAGAAGAGTCTAGACTTTGGATGAGGATAAAGACTTTCTAGAATAGTCTAGAATTTCCTAGGATGAGGATGAAGACTTTCTAGAAGAGTCTAGAACTTCATAGGATGAGGATAAATTAGATTTTTAGGAAATAAATAAAGTTTTATTTATTTCAAGGGTTTGGTTTGAGGAGATATTTATTAAAAGTTTTTTAATAAATATGAGGATTAATATTTAATCTTAATTAAATATTTTGAGTTGGGATTAGGGGTAGGAAATGATGGGATTAGCCTTTAATCAAAATTAAAGAAGGATTAGAAGATTTTGGAAGAGGTTAGTGGTCTTAAGGAAATTGGCCAAGTTTTGGGAAAAAAATAAATTTTTTATTTATTTTGGGTTTTTTGGTCAATTTATTAATTAAATAATTAATAAATAAGGAAATAATGTTTAAATAAGATTTAAACATTTTTGGGAGGGATTCCTTAATTAAATATTTTTAATTAAGATAAAGGGATTTAATGGAATAAAAATAAATTAATTAATTAAATAATTAATTAATTAATAAATTATGATGTCATCAAGAATTTAAAAAAAATAAAAAAAAATTTATTTTCTAAAGGTTTTTACGTGTCTACATTTTGCCCCTCTTTGATGTGATGCCGCAAGTGGCATGGCATCAAAGATAAGAAAATAAGATGCCCAAGGCTAGAGCAGAAAAGGAGAGAATGGACTGCAAGATGCCCCCTCAAGAAGGTGGTGGGGAGAGAAAGCGAGGCTCAACAAGTTCTTGAAAAGTACAAGAATCTGAGATGAGCAAGGAAACTCAAATTGGCAAAGAGAAGGGGCTGAATTAGCTCAAACTCTCACTATGGGAGAATGATAAAGGAGAATCAGATGCACAAGAGGAAGCAAGCTTAAGACTTTAGGGAAGGTGGAGGATGAAGGAGTGGAGTGCTATAAAAAGGAATCCAAGATAGGGAGATGGATGAGGGGATTAGAAAGCTGATGCAACAGGATTTCAAAGAGTCAGATTGGCAGAAGATGGGTTTCGGAGATCCCTAGGACTAGGATTGTGGATCTCGAAAGATGAGGCTTGGTGGATTGATTTGGATTGGTGGATCCCTAAGACTAGGATTGTGAATCCCTAAAGCTAAAGGTGAGGAGTGATTCAAAGAGATATTGATGCATAAGCTAGGGTAGGAGAGATGGATGTTGGATATGGATGGGGGATAATGGAGATGAAGGAAAACCATTGAAGCTTTTTGAGCAGGGGGATACTTCAAAGAGAAGTACCACCATGTAGTTGAGCACTAGATTTGCTATAGGATTGTTGGTTAATTTCCAAGGTTACCAAGAACATCAAGGCCTTTTCACCAACTATCCAAAGGACTGACAAACTAACTCAAAACAAACACGCAAGGATTGCCCCAGTATCACACATGAATCTTGAAAGAATTAGAGTGGAACCGACACTAGGTAACCCACAAGCAGAAAAGAAAAACAAACAAAAGACTTGATCAAGACCTTATGCCCAGATTGCCCCATTCACAGTATACCATGATATGGAAGATCGTGGCAACTTTGAGGAGGGAACAAAAAGATTGTTTGGAAAAGATACTTCAAGACCCAACAGGGAAGAGTCCAAATCAAAAGAAAGCAAAAATCCAAAAGAGAACCATTTGCCAATGAGATGGGTAGGACGAGGTACTAATGGACCAAGATCAGACATGAGGAAAGCTATATCCTGCAAGGACCTATTGGAAAGCACCTAAGCTGGTGGATTTGGATGAGTGATGTGTTTGGCAAGCTGAACTAAGAAAGATAACACTTTGGTGACAAGAAATCTAGCTAAAGGATGCATTGGAATAGCTAACCAAGATGTGCGATGGGTGCAAGATGCTGATCAAGAACAAACTGATACGAACACTGGATAGATACAATGGTACTAAGCTAAAGAGGATGTACAAGCTAATGGATCAAGATATGTTACAAATGTACAAGTTTTTTCATGTTTTGGTTTTTGTGAGATGGAAATGTTTGTGAAGGATGGGATGTCTATAATAGGTGATAGGTGGATAGGTAGATGGTTTGCGAAAAGCTTAAGTGAAAATGGGGTTTTGTGTGTGCATGTGATAGTATACAAGCTAGGATACAAGATTATTTATAGGTTGGAATATGGTACAAACTTTGGACAAGATTTGGATATACAAGGTATGGTACAAGATTTACAAGGTATAATACAAGCTTTGGTACAAGATTTTACAAGCTGAGGTACAAGATTTTACAAGCCGTACAAGAGGTATTTACAAGCTCCATTAGATTTTGGATATTTGGTTGGAACACCAAGGGAACAAGCAAGTGTTTTATGGGATGGTGGGTGAATGGATGAGGGATAGGATAGTGATAGATAATGGATTAGTATTAGTACACAAGGCACCTGAATTACCAGGTTTTCACCAAGGTACCTATCCAAGGTTCTTGAATTGCCAAGTTTTCACCATTTGACGCTTATTTCTCTTTACTATTTTTTTTTTTTTTTTTGTATTTTTCAAAAGCTAGGTATACCAAGGATCTTCAAGCATAGAACTTCTTGAGATGAATGATGTTAGTAGGATCATTCAAGATTTTTCCTTCTGGCATAGATAGCTGATAGGCTCTGGAGCCAAAGGAAGCAGTGACAACATAAGGACCAAGCCATGTAGGTTCAAACTTGCCTTTCTTTTCCCGATCTGCTTGGACTTTCATGTTTTCTTTGAGGACCATGTCACTTGGTTGAAAGTGTCATGGAAGCACCTTCTTGTTGAAATTCCTTTTTAGGCGAGTTTGATAGACTATGAGATGATCATAGGGCTTTTGTCGCTTCTCGTCTAAGAGATCTAGTCGGGTGAGCCAAGCTACTCTGTATTCTTCATCTGATATTTGCCCTTGCAAAGATATACGCAAGGAGGGAAGTTCAACCTCTATAGGTAGTACCACTTTGGCACCATAGACTAGGGAGTATGGAGTTGTTCCTGTGGATGTACGGAAGGAAGTTCGATAGGCCCATAGGGCTAGATTTATTTGTAGGTGCCAATCACGGCCGAAATCATTGACAACTTTCTTTAGGATTTTGAGGAGGGTTTTGTTAGTTACCTTTGCCTGGCCGTTACCTTGTGGGAAATATGGGCTAGAAAAGTGGTGATGAATGCGGAGGGAAGTGCATAATTCTTCCATGTTGAGATTTTCAAAGTTACCTCCGTGGTCATTGAAGATGGTGGATGGGATGCCGAAGCGGCAAACAATGTGGTACAAGATGAACTTGGAGACTTGAACTCCTGTAGCTGAGACTAGGGGGACTGCTTCCACCCATTTAGTGAAATAGTCTATAGCTGTTATTATCCATTTATGTCCATCAGATGAGAGGGGTGTGATAGTTCCAACTAGATCAAGGCCCCAACAAGCGAAAGGCCAAGGTGGTGCAATAGGCTGTAGATCTTGTGCTGGAGCGTGCACAAGATTTGCATGCTGCTGACATGGGAGACACTTTCTAACAAAGTCACAGGAGTCTTCTTCAATGGTAGGCCAATAGTAGCTTGCTCTAAGGATTTGTCATGCTAGGACAATACCACTCGTGTGGGCATCACAAACTCTAGAGTGTACTTCATTTAATGCCATCACGGCCTCGTTTTGGTCTAAACATTGAGAGAGAGTATCGTGATAACACCGACGATATAGGGTATTGGCTATGATAACATAGCAGGATGATTTTTGAATGAGGTTTTGGTGTTGGGTACGTGTGAGGTGAGGGGATATGATACCATTGTTAAGGTAAGCGTGAATCTCATGGTACCAAGGGGATTGGGGACCAACCAAGATACAAACATGGTTTGAATCCTCATTCACATAGGCGGGTGTGAGGAGTTGCTCCACTAAAAACTCATACTGTGTAGCTACTTGGGGAATTTCCAAGAGTGAGCCTATAGTAGCCATAGCATCTGCTGCTTTGTTCTGTATTCGAGGCACTTGTGTAAATTGAAGCCTTATAAAATGCTGGGTTAGCTGATCAACTAGCTCTTTGTAGGGTAATAGCTTTTCATCTTTGGTTTGATATTCATTTAGGGCTTGCTTGATGATGAGCTGAGAATCGCCAAAGATTTGTAGCTCAGCAATGTTCCATTCTGCAGCTATCTTTAATCCTGCTATGAGGGCCTCATATTCAGCTATATTGTTGGTGCTAGGGAATTGTAGCTTGAAGGCTTTTGGAATGTAATCTCCTTGAGGTGTGACCAACAATATTCCTACCCCTGATCCATGAGATGTGTATGAGCCATCAAAATAAAGTTTCCATGGGGGTTGTTCTTCAATTAGACAGATATGCTCATCTGGAAATTTTGTGATCAATGGATAATCATCTATTAGAGGTGCATCAGCTAGGTGATCTTCTATAGCTTGCCCTTTGATTGCCTTTCTATCCAAATACTGGATGTCAAATTCACTAAGGAGCATAACCCATTTGGCCAAACGGCCTGTAAGTGCTATTCTGGAGGGCATATACTTGAGGGGGTCAATCTTGGAGACTAGTTGGATGGTATGACTTAGCATGTAATGGCGAAGCTTTTGAGTTGAGAAAACAACTTCCAAACAAGCTTTTTCCATAGGAGTGTAATTGAGTTCATAACCAACTAGGGTTCTACTGATGTAGTAGATGGCTCTTTCTCTACTATAGTCATCGAGTTGTGCTAGAAGTGCCCCTAGAGCAGTAGGTGTTGCTGATATGTACAAAATCAGGGGACGACCAGGAACTGGTGGAACCAAGATAGGGGGATTGATGAGATACTGCTTGAGATGGTCGAAGCTGCACTGACATAAAGCATCCCAGTTGAAGTTCTCATCCTTCTTCAATAAATGTGAAAATGGTGTACACTTATCTGCAAGCTGGGAGATGAAGCGCTAAATAGATTGAAGCTTTCCCTGAAGAGAATGAAGCTGTTGCAGTGTCTGGGGAGGAAGCATGTCTAAGATAGCCTTGACCTTCTTGGGGTCGATCTCTATACCTCATTTAGAAACTATAAAGCCTAGAAGCTTGCCAGATGTGACCCCAAAGACACATTTCTTGGGATTCAGCATGAGATGATATTTGGCTAACCTATCAAAGACTTTCTCCAGGTTAGCAAGATGATCCATGAAGGTATGAGACTTGACCAAGATATCATCCACATAATCCTCCAAAATGCTATGGATGAGATCATGAAAAATGGCTGTCATAGCTCTTTGATAGGTAGCCCCAGCATTATTTAGGCCAAAATGCATCATGTTGTAGCAAAAGGTTCCCCAAGGGGTAGTGAATGCTATCTTATGCTAATCCTCTTCTGCAATCTTGATTTGATTATACCCAGAAAATCCATCCATGAGGGACAAAATTTCATGTCCAGCTGTAAGATCTACAATCATATCTATGTTGGGCAAGGGAAAATCATCTTTTGGACAAGCTTTGTTAAGATCTCTAAAATCAGTGCAGATTCTGATGTCACTAGAAGGTTTAGTGATAGGGACCATGTTGGAGATCCACTCTGAGTAGTCGATAGGTTGGATAACCTTAGTAGCTAACATTCTTTCTAATTCAGCTTTGACCAATAATGCCACCTTGGGGTGCATTTTTCTAAGCTTTTGTCTGACAGGCTTGATCTTTGGATCAACTGCAAGATGATGAACTACATGCTTTGGATCAAGTCTTGGCATGTCCTAATATGACCATGCAAATTGGCCAATGTTCTCTCTTAAGACCTGAAAGAGGAGATCAGCTTGGTCTTGTGATAGGGATGCAGCAATGTGAACAAGCCTAGGGATCTTTGAAGAACCGATGTTGACTTCCCTAGTATCCTCAATTAGAATAGAAGATATCTCTGGTCGATTATCTTGAGGAGGTAATGCTAAATCCTCATGTTCTACTTGTGGCTCTGGATGCTCTTGTTGAGGGGTTCTCTTCACTGCCTTAGCTAGTCTCAGATTCACCTTAGTTCTAGTTTTGGGTGTATCGGAACTAGGTTGGGGATTTTCTCCAAAATACCCCTTGGGATCTAGCTTATAGATATAGGCAGAATCTAGCTTTGTTTTCTTGTGAGGTGTTTCAGCTCCCATGAATCTCAGAAGTGCTTCCTCTGATGTGAACTCATCAATGTGTATGACACTTGGTTGGTCCCAATCTATGAGTTGTGGATGGGCAAGTGGTACGTCAATGAGGTGGATGGATATTTCTTGGAGAACAGAGTCTTTGAGGGAGATTTGGTCTAGGATATCGTCGTAGGCTCTCTTTTCAACTTCCTCAGGAATGTCTTCAATTTTGACAAGGTCATGGTGAATGTTCAAAAAAGCATGACCATTCTCATTGGTGCCCCCAGTTGTGGGTATGCCAAAGCCAAGACCTAACTTCGATTCCCACTTGTGTGCGTCGATGGGGCACTGCATGCCTCTTTCTTTTGGTCCTAGGCCACCACCTTGATAGTTCCATTTGTCAGTGATGAGCTTATGTTCTTGGGAATACTTTTGGCTAAATTGATCAAGGCATGCTTGATTTCTTTGAGGTGCATCCTTATGTAACCAATTGTTGATATCCGGAGTGATCTCCTCATGAAGAGGGATTTTCGAGGATACAAAGGTTGTTGGGCCAAACTGTTTGTATCAAGGAGGTGGAATCTCCTTAGCTTTTTGATATGTTAGTCTTCCATGGGCATGGGGATCAAGTGGGAGTGCCTCAAAAAAAAAGGCATCTGATAGACTATACTCTCCACAGCCTTTATTATTGATCTTCACGGTAGATAGGGTGGAGGCGAGGATGGACTCTGGGTCATTACAAGTGTGGGATGAGCTGGTGATGGCTATGCCAATATCAATTCCAAGGCAATGGTTTGTATATGAGGCTTCAACCACATTACAGTAAGCAAAGGGTTCTGGATCGGCATGGATGGTTACCTCAGTGCCTTGATGCAAAAATTTGACGCACTGATGGTAAGTGGATGGAATGACTTTCATGGCATGAATCCATGGGTGACTGAGGAGGATGTTGAATGGTAGGTTTAGATCAATAACATGGTAGAGTGTTTCTTGGATGACTGGCCCAACCTTGATTGGCAGCAAAATAGTTCCTTTTGTGGCTCTTTCCAAGTTGTCATAAGCTTTGATGGTGATAACCTCACTGATGATATCTGCCTCAGTATACCCAGCTTGTTTTATGAATTTTAGGGTGCAAATATTCAAGGCTGATCCATTATCTATCATTACTCTTTTCATGGCAAAATTGGATACCATGATGGCTATGCAAAGTGGAAGGGTGTGATCTGGCTCGACCACAGGTATGTCGATGGGTTTGAAAGATAGGGTACATGAGGATGAAAGGTGTCCAACAAGATTATGAAAATTAGTAGCATTGATATCAGAAGGGACACAGGATTCTATGAGAGCACTGTCAAGGATGTTCTTGTACATAGGACTAGTGCGAAGAAGGTCTAAAATGGAGATTTGGGCTGGCATGTTCCCAAGGTGTTCCAAGATATTATACTGGCTTTTTGACAGAGCTGATGGTGCTGGTGAAACTGGTGGGCTTGCAATGTTAAATTGCGCTCTTCGAGTGGTGACTACACACTCATTGTTTGGTCCTTGGATATTGATAACATTGACAGAAGGCTCTTTCTTGGATATACAACCTATAAGGCTACCATAGTCTATATAGGATGAAGTGTGGTCATTGTTCTTCCCATGCTGTTGGTTTGGTTGACGGTTGTTGGTGTTGTTGTTGTTGGTTTGGATAGGTGCTTTTCTAAGATTTTGGTTGTTGTGTGGAGGAAAAGAATTTTGATAGATTTGTAAGCCTGCATTGGGAGAGGTTTGGGCACCAACAGTGATTTCCTTCTGATCAATGAGGTCCTACACATAGTCTTTCAGTTTCATGCATCTGAGGGTAGTGTGACCTTTTACCCTATGAAATTTGCAGTACTCATTGTCTTTGTACCATGTAGCTTTGGATAGGCTTGGGTCAATTTGCTGGGTAGGAGGAAATTTGATGAGGTTTTCCTTGACTAATTTCTCAAAAATGACATCCAATGGCTCACCAAGGGGTGTATAGTTTCTAGGTGTAGGTTGGAATCTGGGCTTTTGTCATGTAGCTACATTGATGGCATTAGCTTGATTGCTAGACCCTTGGAAGTTGGGTCTTGGATTGTGGTTTTGATAGCTTTGGTTATTCTGTTGTTGGTAGTTGATAGCTTGTTGATTGTTTGGTTGATATGGTGGGTTGGACTGGTTGTGAGAAGGACCAACAATATTCACATGTCTAGTGTCAGTGACGCCATCTGTTGCAACATGCTTATTTTTGTTCCAATATCTAGACTTGTCATTGGAATGTGATTGATTTTGGTTGGCCTCTTTGTAAATCTTGACCACACCATCTTTAATGAGTCCTTGCTCAAGGATCATTCCTTTCTCTTTGATATCTTTATAGGTCTGCAAATAGTTCATGGTCATGTGGTGAGCCAAGCTGGGATGGGCATTATCAATAAACATTTTCACCACATGGTGCTCTGGTAAGGTGCAGGATATGCGGGTGGTAAGGGTTTTCCATCTTTGCAGGTATTCAGCAAAGCTTTTCCACCTTTTTGCTTAGTATGGACAAGGTCAACTATTGATAGCTCTATTTCAACAAGATGGGCATATTGGGCTATGAATGCTTGAGATAATTCAGCAAAGTTTTTAATTGTGCCATAGGAGATTCTGTAAAACCATTCAAGAGCTGGTCCAGCCAAGCTTTTCGAAAAAAGGCACAAGAGGAAGACATCATTGTATGCCACGTCCTGGCAGTGCATGTAAAATTCTTTGATATGTGTGATAGGGTCTCCTTTTCCTCTGAATTTGTCAAATTTGGGTACCTCAAAGTGTTTGGGAAATGGTGTCATGGTAATGGCTCTGTCAAATGGGTAAGGACACACATTCTCAAACTTGAATGTCTTCAGAACATTCCCTTCTTGGATGGATTTTAGAGTTGTCTTCATTTACTCCCATTCTGAATTGATAGGTGATGGCTGGGGTGCCCCCAATGTAGGAGTACCTTGAAGTAGGTATGCGCTAGATGGGGCCACTGAATATGGATGGCTATGAGGGATTTGCTGATAGGGATTGTACATTGTTTGGGCAGCTGCATGGTGGATGACGGGTTGTTGAAGGGGATGTGGCACATATTGTTGTATGTGTTGTGAGGCTTGCTGTTGATATGGGATTTGAGGTTGGGATTGAGGAACATAAGCTGGCTATGGGATAAATGAATGGCTTTGTGGAGGTAAGGTATAAGATGGTTGTGAAGCTTGGGGAAAGGATCGGGGGGCTTGTGGGGTTTGACCAAGGTATGTGGGATGCGCCCCCATTTGTGATGGTACCTGCAAATAATTGGTGGTTGGATGGATTGGTGGGTTACCTCCTAGAAGTGGCATTGAAAATTAGTTGGTAATAGGAGGTAATGGATTAGTTGTTGGTGGAGGTGGTGGGAATTGAAAGCTAGGAAATGGAATTGATGGGGTTTGATAGCTTGGTAGCTGGATTTGGAAGCTTGGTAGAGTGGGGGAGCTTGGGTCACTTAAGAGCTAGGCAGAACATTGGTAGTAGCTTGTGGGGTTTGATAGCTTTGTGGAGTGAGGGTAGTAGCTTGTGGATTTGTGGCTGATGGCACTAAGCTTCCAAGACCTAATAGAAATGATGGGATTGTGCTTTGGGCTATGGTGAACAAGCCGGGGGTGATGAAAGGTTGATTACTTGGCCCCATGGGTAGCATCCTTTTTATATATTGCTGAGGTTGGCCAAAGATGCTAGCACTGATTTGGGAGATGGGTGGATTTGGAAGGCTGGGTTGGGGAGCAGCAGTAGTAATAGTGAAGGGGGTGAACAATGAGTTGTTCTGGGTAAAGGAGGTTTGGAGCAGAGAGGTATGAACCAAGGATGGAGTGGTGGTGGCTGGGTTGGCTTGCGGCATGGAGATTTCAACTTGGGTGGATGATGGTATGTTTGGGTCTTTTGGATCATATGGATTGGCTGGAGGCTCTTCTTTTGGCATATATTGAGGATAATTTGGATCATAAGAGCCTATGGGTGGTGGCAGCTACTGAAACAATGAGTGAGATGGATCTGATAATGGAGGAGGTCTTCCAAAGTCAAAGGTTCCTACATTTTCTCTTCGAAAATTAGCCATTATTGTCTCTTTGTTCTTGTCTATAATGGCATTTACCAATACTGCATTTCCTGGTTGCTTCATGAAAGCTTCAATGTTAGTAGATGATGGCATAGATTTCTCTAGGTTGAAGGATGGCTGAGTGCTCAAGGGGGGTGAGGTTGTTTGATCCAAATGATAGGGCTCCATTGTTTCTTTCTTCTTGGCTAAGCGAGTGATGGGTGGCATGAAAAATGCTCCTAGGGATGAGATGCAACAAATGCTGGTGGATGCAAAAGGGAGGAAGGCTTTTCTATGCAAATGATTTCCTAGGTTGAGATAAAGCTATATGACAAAACCTAAGGAGGATTGGGTTGGGGATTCTAACTTCAAAGATATGTTGCCAAAGAACAAAAGGTCTGCTTTCCTATGTGCAAGCTTGGTGGTGATTGTGTCAACTTAAGGATAGACTAATGATCCTTTAGAAAGAACAGAAGATTGACCACTTGTGTATCCCAACCTTTAGCTCAAGGTGATGAGGGATAACAAGTAGCAAAGCTAGATTACCCTAGACAAAGCTTTGTCAAAGGGATAACCTTGGTGAGATTGGTGGTTTTCAAAGTTTTTAGGAATGGCAAAATTTTAGCAAGGTCACAACAATTTTTGAAGGCTTGGATGTGAAGATTTTGGATTGCTGGCTAGATGGTTTGGTCCTAAATGAGATGGATGAGCTAATAATGCTTAAGGGGATAACCTAAGATGGCTGACTTTTCTACAAAGATGACTCTAAGTTGAAGCTTATCCAAGAAGGTGTGGAGAAACAAGGGTGTCTAATCATAGAAATCATGCCTATTTGGTAAGGCATAAGAAGGATTAACTCCTGGGTGTTGGCTAAATTTGATGGTGCGCTCTAACCAGGCCTCTTGAAGTGCTTCATCGACAGCTTTATCCTCTACTTTGTGGAGTTTGGAAATTCGAGGACTTGGTGTTAGTTCCTTTCTCTTGGCCGAAAGTTCTTGGTATGCTTGAGATGGTTTGAGTTTAACTTTGTGGAACTTTTGTTTGGGTTTGGGTTGCTCTAACATCAATTCTTGAATTTTCTTGGCTTTGAGAGACCTCAATTTTTTTTCTTCAACTTGTTCAACTTTTGGAATAGGTAGTGACTACGCTAAGTGTGCCCTAAGCTAGGATTGACAAAGTTTGGCAAACATGCATTCAATAAGTAAAAGACCAAGCAATAGATAGAAACAACAAGATAGAAGTTTTGATTCCCAGAATGTGATACTTGCGCTAAGGAGTGTGTATGTTTTACAAATGTTTTGATTAGTCACTTCAAACACATTATCATCTTAGATGGTTGTCTACAAGGTTGATAGTTGGTTTAGTTAGGGAGTCCTCGATATACCCACGGTACAGGAGGCCCAAATCTGTAGATGAAACCAAAAAGATGCCACACAGCTGAGAGGAGCGGTAACCCACTTCTCCTCTTTCACTTCTCAAGGGTATAAAATTCCTTGAGGCTTAGCCTGAGTGACAAAATCTTGATCCCAAGAGAGGTGTCTTTCGATTCACCTCCCGATTCTTATACTCTGCCAAAATGCAGGAGTTGAGGTCATCCAAGGGATGATGAAATCCCCAAGCAGGCCTCCTAAAGAGAAACAAGGTTTTGGATCCTAATCTTATGCACCCAAGATGGCCTCGAAAGATGACAAGGGGAGAGAAGACTTGGATGACCTTGGGCTAAAAAACACGCTTGTTCTTTTACCAACTGACTTTTATGTGTGCTAATCTAGACTTTGCAAGCACTCATGTTTAAGAGACAATGTTCAATTCTAACTTGAAGCACCAAAAAAAGTAAATCGATCGAATAATGCAAACAAGAAGAAGAGTTAGGGTCAATAAAAGAAAACTTGCATGCCCAGAGGCCCTCCATGTCAAGTATCGATTAATTTCTTTTAAAGAATTCAAGAGTTGGTGTGATTTTTTTTTAAGCCCAAAGCAAAGATGTGTGAGACTAGATTTGTCAAGTGCGCGCCCGGAGGCCCTCCACGTTAATAGTTGTTCAATTTTAGTGCCCAAACTTGAAGTGTGATCGATTTAATCTAGAGTTTTGGTAATTTAAATTTTTTGATAAAATTAAAGCAAACGTTCAAAGACCAAGTGAGTGAGTTAGATTGTGGAACATTTAACACCTTTTTCAAGTAGACCCATCCCCATAAATGGTGTTGAGATTGCAACCAATGGTTGAATTGATGGGTGATAAGAAAAGAGGTGAGTCCAAGGAACTACTCAAATTGATTTTTGAAAATTTGTATTTAACTTAACAAAGTCTCTTAAATGTCCAAAAATCAAACATTACCTAAATTGCATGTGGAAAAGAGATTTTTTTTGTTCAATTTTAGAAGCTCCAAATAAAGTGTTTGATATTGCAATGGTTAATTGATCCTTGGCATTCAAGATTGGATTTTTTGTTTTAATCATGCATTCAAGGAAAATTTGATTTTAATCCATGGCATTCAAGAATGTGTTTAGCAACATGCATTCAAAGACAAGTGATTAAACATTCAAGTTTTTTCCTTTGAGCATTCAAGATTGAGATTTTGTGTGTTGTTTTAAGAACTTTGAAGTACTTTTTTTTAACCTTAGATCATTCAAGATTGTTTTGGACTCAAAAGTTAAAATTCCTCTTTGGACTTTGGTTTTCATTCAAGATTTTGTGTTCTAGTTTGCATATTTTAAGCCCAAAAATGATATTCCTAGATTGTTTTGATGCATGAAAAACCTAAGAAACATTCAAGATTTTGCAACAAGACATTTGTTTGGAACAAATAACAAAGATTTTTTGAAAAAATTTGGCAACCATTTAGGATTCTTAGTTTTCATGAGATTTTTAAAAGAACTTTAACATATTTGCAAATGAGGTTCATTTTATCCTTGATTGATGCTTTGAGTTTGATTTAGATTTTAGTGTGCACTTAGTGTTGATTTTGAACCTTTTGAAATGGAAACTTGAAGTTCTTTTTAAATTCCCAAAAATGAAGTGTTCCTAACTTTGCATGAATGCATCTAAAACCTTGATGTTGCAAGGATGCAAATGATTAGATTGGTTTAGTTTCACTTGTTAAAAGATTTTTTCTTTTTTGCAAATTTTTAATTTTTTAATGGATTTAAGTATGATTAGGGGGTTCATTTTAAGCACTAAAAAGAAGTGTGTATGATTTTGCTTCCTTAAAAAAAAATGGCCAAGATCTCCCACAAGAAGAAGAAGAAGAAGTAGATGGAATAAGAAGAATATAGACAAGAAGAGGAAGAAGAATTCCAAGTTCTTTGTCCACCTATAAGCTTGAAAAATCTGCAAACACTATGGGATATACTATGAGTTCCTTTGTCTTCTTCATGCTCATGTGGACCTACAAAACCAATTTATACAATCCTACCAATCAAAAAAACAAGTAAAATTAGCAAAAATAAGCAAATGACATACAAAACTTGACTAAAAAAGCTAATGAAGATGACCCATGCGGGGTCCCACCAGGCGTGCCAAAATGTATATGAGAAATGTTAGTATGCTAATAGAAACAAAATTTAAATAAAGCTTCTACAAACTAAAAAAAATTCATAAACTTCAAGATAGACTAAGATGAGCTCTTAATTGAGAATATGAGCCATTAATGGGCTCTCTCAATAAGAAGCTCTCTTGTTGAGTGGCTTTGTCTAAATAGATAGGATGTATGCTCAAGCTTATGCTTCAAAAAGGGCTTCAAATGGAGTTGGAATTTGGGTGTGAGTGTATGGTTTTGATGTAAAATGGCTTCTTAAAATGGCATTATGACTTTACTTCATGGATTTTGTTATTTTGCAAAGGGGAAGGATCCAATTTATAGGCAAGAGGCTTGAGGGATTGAGGGCTAAGATGCAAGGATGGGAAAAAGCTCATGGAGGGCTCAGATTGCATGAGAGGAGAGTACATGGATTGTGCTTCCTTACAGCCAATCAAGGAGTGACACATGTCACAAGGTGAGAGGATGGAGGAAAGGGGAAGGATGAGTCAACAAAGGAGGCTCAAGGGATAAAATCTTCATAAAGACCCTCATAATGACTTGTAAGAGCAATAAAAGGGCTTGGAAGAGTCATTTATGGCCTAGTGGGCTTCATAAAGTTTTATGGTTGAGATATTTTGAGGGAGATGAGAGCAATTTCAACTTGGGCTTGATTAGGAGG
Source organism: Cupressus sempervirens (assembly GCA_028749045.1). Lineage (NCBI taxonomy): Eukaryota > Viridiplantae > Streptophyta > Pinopsida > Cupressales > Cupressaceae > Cupressus > Cupressus sempervirens. The sequence continues at coordinate 166,689,740 of CM053789.1, forward strand.
GTTTTAAGGTTGCTTAGGATTGTGAAAATGATTAGAGGATGAATTAGGATGGTTTAGGATTAGCTTAGGGATAGGCAAGTGGATGGCATTTAATGAGGGTGGGTGAAGGAGGAGATATTTGTTAACTTTGGGTTGGGTTAGTAAGTCTTAACCCATTTTTAGAGAATGCGACAAGGTTAGGAGGGGATTAGGATTAGGTTTAAAGACATCTTCTAGAAGAGTCTAGACTTTGGATGAGGATAAAGACTTTCTAGAATATTCTAGAATTTCCTAGGATAAGGATGAAGACTTTCTAGAAGAGTCTAGAACTTCTTAGGATGAGGATAAATTAGATTTTTAGAAAATAAATAAAGTTTTATTTATTTCAAGGGTTTGGGTTGAGGAGATATTTATTAAAACTTTTTTAATAAACATGAGGATTAATATTTAATCTTAATTAAATATTTTGAGTTGGGATTAGGGGTAGGAAATGATGGGATTAGCCTTGAATCAAAATTAAAGAAGGATTAGAAGATTTTGGAAGAGGTTAGTGGTCTTAAGGAAATTGGCCAAGTTTTGGGAAAAAAATAAATTTTTTATTTATTTTGGGTTTTTTGGTCAATTTATTAATTAAATAATTAATAAATTAGGATATAATATTTAAATAAGATTTAAATATTTTTAGGAGGGATTCCTTAATTAAATATTTTTAATTAAGATAAAGGGATTTAATGGCATAAAAATAAATTAATTAAATAAATAAATAATTAATAAATGATGATGTCATCAGGAATTTTTCAAAAAATAAAAATACTTTATTTTCTAAAGGTTTTTAGGTGTCTACAAATACATCCCCAATAACATTGCCACTAGCATCACAATCCACCTAGAACACCATTCTAAAATTTGGAAGTGCCAACACAAGTTGTTCTGTCACCTTCTTCTTCGGCAATTCAAAACTTCTCGCAGCTGTTGCAGTCCATTTGAACTCTTTTCTATCCCCTCTTATTGTGTCAGTTAGGGGTGCACATATGCCACTAAAATTCTTAATAAACTTCCTGTAAAAACTAACCAGACCATGAAATGATCTTACCTCAGTAGTAGACCTTGGAGTAGGCCATTCCAAGATGGCTTTTACCTTCTCTGGATCCATTTTGAGACCTTCGGGTGATATAACAAACCCCAAATAGACTAAATCCCTTTTTGCAAAGATACACTTCTTCAAATTAATTAACAGTTTCTCTTCCCTTAACCTTTCAAGGACACTATGAATATGCAATAAATGTTCTTCCAAGGTCTTGCTGAAAATTAAAATATCATCCAAATAGACAGTAACAAATTTTCCCAAGAACTTCTTAAGTACCTCATTCATAAGCCGCATGAATGTGCTTGGGGCGTTTGTCAATCCAAAGGGCATGACTAACCACTCATAAAGACCCTCTTTCATCTTGAAGGCATCATCCATCCTTGGCAAAGGAAATTGGTATTTGATGGTTATCCTTTTTATAGCTTTAGAATCTATACACATCCTCCACTCTCCATCCTTCTTTGGTGCGAGTACTGTAGGTACTGTACATGGACTTAGGCTCTCCCAAATCAAGCCCTTCCTCAATAGCTCCTAAACCTGTCTGTTTAGCTCCTCTATTTCAGTAGGAGTCATCCTATGAGTAGCCTTGTTAGACAAACTTGCCCCTGAAATCAGATTTATCTGATGACTGATTTTCCTTACTGGTGGCAATCCTTCTAGAGCATTATCAAAGATAATATCTCCAAATTCACCTAGTAAATCTGAAACTTCAAGTGGTATTTCACTACTACCTTCTTTATCTTTCCTAGGAATCAAAGCATATCACATACGCTGATGTTTCATTCCATCTTAAAACTTCCTTCCATCAACAAGACGAATCCTAGCACTACTACATACCTTTTCACCTTCCTTTTTCATGGGCTTCAGTTTGTGGCAAACTCCATCCTTTGTTAGAGAATATGTGTTTTTATGACCATCATGTACTGCATGTCTATCAAACTGCCATGGTCTACCCAACAATAGATGGTAAACATCCATTGGAATAACATCACAGAGAACTTCATCATGGTAACTCCCAATTTTGAATTTCATGAGACATTGTTCACTTACCAGGACCTTATGATCATCTTTTACCCAAGCAATCTGATAGGGCTAAGGATGTCTCTCCCTCTTGAGCTTCAGCTTAGAGACCATCTCTTCTGATACCAAGTTATCAGTGCTACCACCATCAATGATCACATCACAACATTTATCCTCACACTTGCATTTGGTACGGAACAAACTCGTCCTTTTTCCTGGTTCAATCTCACCAATTAGTAGGACCCTTTCATTCACCAAGGTCTCTCCTCTTTCTACATCCTCTGAATGTGATGATTGTGCATCCTCATCCACATGAGCAACCCTAGCTTGGCCCTCAGCTCTCCTATCTGTCCTTCCTTGTCATTGAGGGCTTTCAAAGGCACAATGACCTTCTTCATTGCAATGGAAATATGTACCACAAAAGCCTCCTCTTCCTTGTCCACATCCTCTACCTCTTCCTCTCTAATTTCCAAAGTCTTGATCACGGGAGCGATTGAAACCCTCATTCCTCTGGTTGTTGCTAGTACCCACATCTTCATTTTTCTTTTGGGTTTCATTTTGACCTCTAGATGACCTACCGCTTCCCCTTCCTCCTTGACCACACCCTCTTTGTCTCCCTTCAAACCTCTTATTCAACTTTTCTTCAACTTGTAGGGCAAACTGGTATGCCTGTTCAACACTAGTCATTCTTACTAGACTTAATTCCTCATGGATGCTAGGTCACAACCCACTGATATAATGAGAAACCTTCTCCTTATTTTCTTTTGCATGCCTTGCTCTAATCAAAAGTTGATAAAACTCCTCTGTATATTCTTGGACAGATCTTCCTGCTTGCTTTAGCCCATGCATCTTCTTAAACAAATCAAGCTCGTAGTCCACAGGAATGAATTGCTTCTTCAATTTGTCCACCATGCAATCCCACCTTGTGATCTTCTCCTTTCCTCTTCTGTTTCTTTCCAATTGAACCTCTTGCCACAAGATTTTGGCATGGCCTTTTAGTTTAGCCTTTGCAAACTTAACCCTATCTGAGTCCCTGATATTCTCATACTCAAAGTATTCTTCCAGTTTATTGATCCAGTCGATCAACTCATCTAGTTTCAGATTTCCTGAAAATACACCCACATCAATTGTAGGTCTTTTCCCAAATTTAGTAATGGCCCTAAAAAGCCTTTCCTCTGCGTAATTTAGAACTTCCCAGTCAAATTCCCCTTCTGGTCCAATTTCTTCTTCTTCATTGTCATCCTCACTGTCGTCACCTGCGACAACATTTGTTCCTCTACGGAGCTCCTCCTACAATGCTTGTACTTGCCTTTGGAGGGCTCTAACCTCCTCAGGATTAACAACTCCAGCTCTTCCACCACACTCTCTTCATGGAGGCATTTTCTTAACTCAAACCCACAACCACATAGTCCTAGTGCAAACTGCCTCACAGTCAGCGCTATGTCTACACACTGAGGAAAACCAGCTCTAATACCACTTGATGGGTACACAACCCACACACAAAATGGACACAACAAGAAAGGGAAATTTTATTAACTTTTTAGATAATCTAATACATTTAGTACAGATAAAATAGACTTCAAAATATGCCCTAAGGGCTTACAATAACATAAATCTGGAGATAATTTCTCCTTTCAGTACCTCCTCTCAAACTCCACTCTGAACTACCTTTTACAATGCCAAAAATGTCCTTAAATAGACCTTGGAGGGTTAAGGACTAGGAATACATTCTAGAGAGCACTAGTAGGCATCCACCAACCAAATAGAAGGCTCCAAAAGCTGCATTAGAAGTCGATGCAAATCTAGAAGAGTCTAGAAACGATAACTAAACTTTTAGGAGGCATAAATTTTGAACCGTAGCTCCGATTGACGAACCGTTTACATTTTTGAAAACCTCTTGAAGTTATCTAAAGCCCTATGGACCAGCTTCAATTGTCCCTTATTTTTTGACCCTTTTCAAGTTCATTTAATGCCCCTAACTTGACTTTGAAGCATTCTTAGGAGGTCTCTAAAACTTGAAAAACTGTGATAACTTTCAAACCGTGGGGCCTTTTGACCTGATTCTTTTTTTGGAATGCTCTAAATTATAATTACATTCATCTGGCCAATTTACACCTCCTAGTTCACCAAAATGATGGCTCAATTACATACTCCTATTTTTTCGACAATTACATGTATCCCAAGGTGTTCAAATACTCTATCCTAGAACACTGATAGTGGAATTGTGAGAGTTAGAACCTTTATTTGACCCAAATGGGTATCCAGAAATGAAAACACATGAAACAGAAACTAAGTCTATGTACATTTTTTTGGGTGACACAGGATTTCCCTTATAGCTCTGGATGCTCCTACATCACTAACACACTATGAGAAAATCATAAACTCAAAAAACATACATTGATACCCTATAGTCTACCATGAAAGCATACTAAACAAAGAAAAAAATATAAATTAAAAAACCCCCTCTTTCATTTTTAGCTCCCTTGTCCTCTCTTCTCCATATGATGTAGCTCTAATTGCCTATAATACACACAATTAGGAAGAAAAAGTCTATGATAATGATATGAGAATACTAGAAGAAGTGATTTGAAGCATAAAGAGACTAGGAAGTTAGGACCTCAAGACTTGGGAAGTAGGACTTGAAGGACTTGAAGGACTTGAAGGTTGATAATCAAGCAACTTGAATGACTAGAAATGAGAGGAAGAAAGATCAATTTATAATCAACACACAAGATGAGAGGATTGGATTTGTCACCTTGGATATGTGACTTGGCAAGAGATTCCTTTGGGAATCCATGACACATATAACAAAGTATACCAAATGTAGGATTTTATGAAACTTGGAAGTCAAACATGGCTATAAATGGAAGAGGATCTATGACGCATCATGTGACACCTAAAATCCACTTAAATCCAAAAATCTATGACAATGAAAGCCCAATATAGACATGCGTAAGGGAATAATAATATATGGATTATGACATATCTTAGCCAAGTGTAAATGGAGGATCCATGATGTGTCATGCCCATGTGTCATGATGATATCAAGATTGTGTCGATATTATGTGGAATATCTAAATTAAAAATCCATATATCGACACAAAAAGAAATTAGGAATTTGGAAATTATGAGATGGAAAATGAGCCCTAGGAAATTCTGAATTCCCATAGTTTTGTGAATGATAAATCAATTAATTAATAAAATATCAATTAATAAGGAAAAATAAATAGTGAAATTACATAGGATTAAATTATGGGTTGTTTAATCCTATAGAGAAAAATAGTAGATGATTGGCTAATTTGATCAAATAAGTGCGATAATATCCTTTGATGAAAATGTGATGATTATGCAAATTGACTAGGATGATGAATGGTAGACCAAAGCCATGGTCAAATTTATTGATTGATTAAAATTGATAACATGCCAAGGACACATGACATGAATCAAAGACATGTAAAATTTAACTAACATTGTAAAATGCAATAGGGTCAAGATTGATTAATAGGGTTCATCTTAATAACATTGATGGACATTGTTAATGTTATTTAATTAATTCAATCATGGCATGATTTGATACTGAGGAACTTGACAATGTCAATGATCAAATGACAAGAATGACAATTTTGACCTAGCATTGAGAGCCATGACAATACTAAGGTCAGATCAATAGAGTTGATGGATTAATAGATTTCCAAGGCACTGAGAGCCATGACAATTCCTAGGGTTGAACAAATGATGATGCATTTTGGTATGTTTGACATGTTGTGGGTTGATCAAGACTGATTTTAGGTGATCCTAGGTAGATTTGGGGTGATTTTGAGTTAATTTGATATGATTCTAAGTTGATTTGATATGATGTGAAAGAGTATGTGAACGATGAGGAATATTGTTGAGATATAATCAAATAATGATCAAGTTGGAAAAAAAACCAAAATTAGTGGAATGAGAAAATGGGATGAGTTAGTATGAAAATGCGATGAAACTATAGATGCAAATCATTTTTGAGTGTCTACACCTACTACCCCCTTTGACCCATTTCATTACGACATGTGTCCATAGGAACACACACATATGTTAATTGATCATATAGGTCAAAGGGGTTCATAGGCTAACATACAACCACCTTTGACCCATTTGCTCATGACATGTATCCATATGGGTTGGATGGGGTTGAAAGCTAAATTATGGCCCCCCTTAGACCTATTTCATTGTGACATGTATTTATATTGGTCCTAAGACACCTAAGGACATATGGTAATCCATGTTAAGGGTTGAAGGGGGTTATAGGATTAACCTATGTACCCCTTTGAACCATTGCATCATGATATATGTCCCTAGGGATCCTGGGACCCCTAGCGATATATGGTAATCTATCATATGGTTCCAAGTGGTCCATACATAGTACCTATGACCCCCTTTGACCAATTGCATCATGACATGTTTTCCTAGGGGTCCCAGGGACATATCATAATTGATCATATGGGTCAAATGGGGATGTAGGCTAACCTACAAAACTCTTCAACCCATTTCATCATGTAATGTGTCTCTAGGGGTCCTAACAGACCTATTAACATATGGTAATTCACCTTAAGGAGCAAAGTGGGCCATAGGCTAACCTATGACACCTTTGAACCATTTCATCATGACATGTGTCCCTAGGGGTCACAAGACCCATTTGAACATATGGTAATCAATCATGTGGGTTGAAGGGGTCATAGGCTAACCTACGAACCCCTTCAACCCATTTCATCATGACATGTGCTCGTCAGGGACATATAGTTATCAATCATATGGGTGGAATGGGGTTGTTGGCTAACCTATATCCCTCTTCAACTCATTTCATTTTGATTTGTGTCCCTACCCCTATGAACATATGGTAATCGATCATATGGATCAAATATGGTCATACACTAATCTATGAATCCCTTTGACCCATTTTATTGTGAAATTTATCATTATGGGTCCAGGGACCCCTAGAGTCATATGGTAATCAATCATATGGGTTCCTAGGCTATCCTACAACCCCCTTTAAGCCATATCATCATGACATGTGTTAGTAGAGATCTTAAGACCCCTAGGAATATATGGAAAATGATCATATTGGTCAAAGGGGGTTATAGGCTAACCTATTACCCCCTTTGACCCATTGCATCATGACATGTGTTGCTAGGGGTCCTAGGATCCCTAGGAACATATGGTAATTGATCATATGGGTTTATGGGGATCATAGACTAAACTATGATACCCTTCAACCCATTGCATCATGATATGTGTCCCTAGGGACAAATGGTGATAGATATTATGGGTTGAAGGGGGTCCTATGCAAAGGATGCCTAGGGACATATGCTAATCAATCATATGGGTCAAATAGTGTCATTGGTTAGTCTATGACCTCCTTCAATATATATGATTGATTACCATATGTCCCTAGGGACACATGTCATGAAGGGTGTCATAGGTTAGCCTATGACCCCTTTCAACCCATTTCATTATGATATGTGTTCCTAAGGATCAATCATATGGGTTGAATGTGGTCATAGGTTAACCTATGAGCCCTTTCAACCCATTTTATCATGATATGTGCCCCTAGGGTTCCTACAACACCTAGGAAAATATGGTCATCCACCTTAAGGGTGGAAGAGGAACATAGACAAATGAATGACTCTCTTTAATCCATTCCATTATGAAATGTATCCCTATGGAAATATGGTAACTGATCATATGTGTCCAATGGAGTTGTAGGATAACATATGACACACTTTGACCCATTTCATAGAGTTATGTGTTCCCAGGGATCTTAGGACCTCCAGGGACATATGGACAACCATATGTGTTAAAGGGGATTGTATCCCAATGTACAACACCCTTCCACCCATTACATCATGAAATGTATCCTAAGGGGTCCTAGGACGAATAGGGATATATGGTAATCAACCATATGGGTCGAAGGAGGTTGAAGCTCAACCTATAACCCCTTTTGATCCATTGCATTGCAACATGTGTCCCTAGGTTTCCTATGACCCCTAAAGACATATAAAAATCAATCATATGGGTCTAAATAGGTCATACACCAACCTATGACCTCCTTTGATCTAATGGATCATGCCATGTATCCCTAGGGGTCCTAGTATTAGTTAGTACATATGGTAATCAATCATATGGATCGTAGGTTATTGATTAATCAGGATATATGGTAATCAATTATCATATGTCGTAGGATTAGTCAGTACATAAGTTAACCTATAACCCCATTTGAGCTATTTCATCTTGACATGTGTTGGACATATGGTAATTATTCATATGAGTCAAAAGACATTGTAGTCCTACCTATGACCCCATTCAACCCATTTTATCATGGTATGGGTCCCTAGGGGTCCTAGGAGCCCTAGTGACATATAGTAATCAATGAAATGGGTTGAATGGGGTTGTAGGCTAACTTACAACCCCCTTCAACCTATTCCATCATGACATGTGTCTCTAGGGGTCATAGGATATCTAAGGACATATGATAATGAATCTTAAGGGTTGAAGGGGGTCATAGGCTAACCTTCAACCACCTTTGACCCATTGCATTGTGATATGTGTCACTAGGAGTCCTAGGACCCCTAGGGACATATGGTAATCCATCATATGGGTTAGTGGGAGCCTTAGGCTAACCTCCAACCCCCATCAACCCATATCATTGTGACACATTTTGGTAAGAAACCTTGGACCATTAGGGACATATGGTAATAAATCATATGGGTTGAATGTGGTTGTAGGCTAATTTATAACTCATTTCAACTTATTTCATCACAACATGTGTCTCTAGGACCCCTAAGGACATACACTAATCTATCTTAAGTATCATATGGGGTCATAGGCTAAGCTACACCCCCCTTCAATAAATTTTAATGTAGCACAAGTCAGATATAGGGACATATGGTAATTAATCATATGGGTTGAAGGGGCTCATACACTAACCTATGACCCCCTTTGACCATTTCATTGTGACGTGTTTGTAGGACCCCTAAGGACATATTATAATTGATCATATGGGTCAAATGGGGTTGTAGGCTAGCCTATAACCCCACTCAACCTATTTCATCAAGACATGTGTCTCTAGGGGTTGTAACACACCTAAGAACATATGGTAATCTATCTTAAGAGTTGAAATGGATTGTAGACTAACCTTCAACCATATTAGACCCATTTCATCATGACATGTATCCTTATGGGTCCTAAGACCCCTAGTGACATATGGTAATTGAACATATAGGTTGAGTGTGGTCATATACTAATCTACTACCCCCTTTGACCCATTATATCATGACATGTGTCCCTACAGGTCCTATGACACCTAGTAAGATAGGGTAATCCATCTTAAGTGTTGAAGGGGGTCGTAGGCTAACCTATAACCCTGTTTGACCCATTCCACCATTACATGTATACCTAGGACCCCTACAAGCATATGGTAATAAATCATATGGGTTGAATGGGGTCATATGCTAACCTATGACCAACTTTGACTCATTTTATTGTGACATGTATTCCTAGGGGTCTTGGGACCTCTAGGTGTAGATAGCTAAATCTAGTTACACCATTAGGTAATCTTATTTAGTCATCTGCTAGGACATTATCTATTAAATACTTTATATCCAATTAATTAATTGTCATGCTGTAATGAACCCAAATTGGGGGTCTATCATTTATCTATGTCTTTCCCTTTTTATAAATTATTTTGCCCTATTTTTCTCTAGATGGTTTGGATAATTTCTATCTAATTTCGTATGATACCCTTTCAAAGTTACTATTCCACATATATGCATTTTAATAGTAAAAGACACATCTTTTCATAATAATAATTATATTATATTAATAATATATTTATATTAATAAGCTTTAGTTAATATACTATATTAATAATTATATTGTAATATATATTAATTTAATAATATATCAACTATACATTATTATAATTCATTATTAATATAGTATTGTTACATTGAAATATATCTTAGTAATCATAATATCATTATATTATATTATTATTATTTCATTGATTATATTATGATACGTTATACATAATATGACATTATTATATGATTATAATATAATATTGAATTTATAAGTCTAATATGATTATAAAGTATTATAGGATTATAATAGTATTACTTATAATATTATTATAATACTTTTACTAATATAGTATTGCTATATTAAAGCGTGACTTTATCATTATTTACTATTTTATTCATATTACTATTATAATACGACATAATATAATTATTTATTAATATTACTTAATATAAAATATTTATTATTATTATTTAAATTACTTGCCAAAATGGGGACATCACAGTCCTCTCCTCTCAAATTTGGTTGTCCTCAAGCAAAATCAATCATAGATACAAACATATTTGCATATAAAGCCTAAAAGATTTATAAAATATACATTTTAATAAATGAAAACACGAAGCAAACATGGTGTAGACAGATGAAGACACGAAGAATACACGATGTAGACACATCATACATAACCTTGATTAGATCCTAAAATTAACAATGTGCAATGACTATACTTCTTCATTAGGCTTATGAACCCTGCAACCACAAAATAAGCATTAGTACATGTATATAAATATATATAAGCTTCAAAAGAAATTCGAATAATAATAAGTTAATCCAAGCCAATTCCATACTAAGACCAAGAGAAGAACTTTGGCCCCCTTAGCCCTGGTTGCAGGTGTTAGGCAACCAAACAAGGTGGTCTACTTAGTGGATTTCGTGTTTGGCTAGAAAGATTCTTGTGAAAAGGAGCCATTACTATCTTTCCCTTAACTAGCACTACAACAGGGTGTTCTCTCCTAATTGTAGACTCCATAGGAAAGTGGTAGGGTTCCCCTTTCTTATTTACATAATCTTTTGGAAGGAATCTTTCTCTCTCTCCTTATTACGATCATCATAATATGGTAGATTTACGATGCAGAGGGTGCGTGAAACAAGCTCCAAGCGTATCCAAAAAGTGCTCAAAATTACTCCACCTCTCCCTCCACCAACTCCCTATCTAAGGATATCATAATGTGGATGAGAAGATGAGTATTAAATTTAATTTACTTAGTTCATTTGAAAGATTTCTTCTTATAGTTCACAAAAAAATTTCTCTCTCCTTGTTACGATCATCTTGATGGTAGAATGATGGTGCAGAGGGCACGTGAAACAAGCTCCAAGCGTATCTGACAAATGCTCAAAATTACTCCGTCTTTCCCCCCACCAACTCCCTATCTAAGATTATGTAATTTGGATGAGAGATAGACTCTCTATACTATAATTCAAATGTATTCTAATTACTATGCTTTCCTTAAATCAACATATTTATATTTCATTTTATTTTTTTCATTTTTCATAGATATATATTTTCAATTTATATTTCATTTTTCATATATTATGATTTCATTTCTTTGTAATGAGAATCATTGATAGATTATTCAATATTCTTCACAATAACAAATGTGTCAGTAATAAGAAAGACACTATCAATTATTTCATAGCAATATATGCACACAAAAAAAATATCTTACCTTATTACCCTTATGTGTTGAAGTGGTGATTATAGGATATTTATCCATTATTTACTCTTAACTACCTTAAGGATCTTGATAGATTCAACCACCTTTGCTTAATAGTTCCCCACTTCTATGTGAGTTAAGCACTTTGGGAGAAAAGGTCAATCATGGAGATGTACCAAAATACTTTTGCACTAATGATTTTCCTTTTTGTATTTCCAAGGTATCAAGAGTTAACCACAATCCAGTTGGTCATCTGCATTGATACCTTGGATTAAATTGTATACATAAATAGGATTGTAAAATGCAGATGACCAACTGGCACCAGACTTGCACAAATTATTAATATAGATGCTATAAATGAGCTCCATATGATTGAAATTTTGTTCTTGCTAAACAACTTTATTTTGAGAAAACCACATTCGCTATAAGCTACACACCATACTGCAGGCAAAAATGCTTAAAGCACAAGTTATCGCCAATCATGCATGCCAATGTTGTAGATTTTTACTTTTCTGATGGCTCCAAATATCGCACAGTAGAATGCAAATGTATACAATTTTTTTTTATTTAATGTTTGATTGTTAGTGAAAATTTTACCAACAAGATGGCAAGATCATGCTTTGATACCATTTGTAATAAACCCAAATTGGGGGTCCATCATTTATCTATGTCTTTCCTTTTTTATAAATTATTTTGCCCTATTTTTCTCCTGATGGTTTGGATAATTTCTATCCAATTTCGTATGATACCCTTTCAAATTTACTATTCCACATATATACATTTTAATAGTAAAAGACACATCTTTTCATAATAATAATTATATTATATTAATAATATATTTATATTAATAAGCTTTAGTTAATATATTATATTAATAATTATATTGTAATATATATTAATTTAATAATTTATCAACTATACATTATTATAATTCATTATTAATATAGTATTGTTACATTGAAATATATCTTAGTAATCATAATATCATTATATTATATTATTATTATTTCATTGATTATATTATGATATGTTATACATAATATGACATTATTATATGATTATAATATAATATTGAATTTATAAGTCTAATATGATTATAAAGTATTATAGGATTATAATAGTATTACTTATAATATTATTATAATACTTTTACTAATATAGTATTGCTATATTAAAGCATGTCTTTATCATTATTTATTATTTCATTCATATTATTATTATAATACGACATAATATAATTATTATAATATTACTTATAGCATAATATTATTATTTTAATATTATTTATTAATATTACTTTATATAAAATATTTATAATTATTATTTAAATTACTTGCCAAAATGGGGACATCACACATGCCATGGTTAATTAATTAATTTAGTTAACTATATTCTAATTAAAAAAATCAAATGATCACCCAAAATAAACTTATCAATTAAATGTCTATTGCCATATTAAATTAAATAAATCCTCAAATCTATTTACTTTAATCCTACATCACCCTTGTATTAAATAAATAATTTAATTCATTACTCCTAAAACCCATAACCATCCCTAAAACCCTATCATTATCTAATCCAACCCATTCACCCATACTAACCCTTCTTAACCAACTAACTAGCCCATCCCATCAAAGCTAAGCCACTTACCTCCTAAACCCCCTCTTGATCCAAGCCTAACCCCTTTCCTAAACATTTACACAATTTTAAACATGGGCTAAGACTTTATAACCATCCGAAAGTCAAAATTCTACACTATAATCTTATTTTCAACCTACTCACTCTAAAAATGCTAAAGTTTAGTGAACATGAGGCTTCGAGTCCGTGGGTGCCAAACCTATGGGGTGGCTAATGCATGCAAGTAGGAACATGTTCATAATGAAGAATAAATACCACATGGTTAGAAAAACCCTTTCCATCATTCCCGTTGATCAACCCTCCCATGGGAACATGAGTTTTTACTAGTAGGTTCGTTGGAGAAACCTGCAAGAATGCCTAACCAAAAGTGCTAGCCCTATAAATATTTCTTATAACCTTCCCTATCAAACTCATAGATACACTTGGTAGTGGAAATTTTTTCCACAAACCTATGGGATAACTCTATTGCAAGACCATTTTGTGAGTATTTCTCCTACAACTTTCTTTTTCTTTATTTTTCACCAATCCTTGCACTACAATCCCACATTGTTTGACTACATTCCTAAGCTATAGGATTGCAATTTGACTCCTATGGGTTCATTGGTTTAATTAACTAGATTAGTTCTTTTATCTATTTTCTAAAAGGGGTATCTCATAGGTATCTTTCTAGAATTATGATAATTTGATTTTTCTGGTTCACTTAGTATAGTTGGCAAAAATCAAATCTCAAATGTTGAAGGATAAAATTTTGTATGTTTGGAATAAATGTTGAACAATTAAATATTTATTTCATTAACATGGATGCTAAAGTAATTAGAAAATAAATCTTGAATGTCTAGCACTAAAAAAGAATGAATGCAATAAACATTTAGTTTCAAGTGTGAATGAACCTTATGTGTAAACACTTCAACTTTTGGGCTTAAAATGAACAAAACTTCATCTCAAATGCATTAAAGTGAATTTGCTCTTATTCCCATCTCTTTCAATGCATTCACTCACTCAATTAACTTTTTTAATGTGGTTTCTTATGTTGACCGTCACTGTAAGTTGGAAATGAACCTTTTATGTTAATCATGTGGTGTTTTCAAAGTAATCACTAGGCTACACTAAAAAACTTTCCAAAATAGAGTGAATTTAGTGGTTTATGTGTATTGAGATTTTTTTATATTAGCACATCTTTGACTTCTCTTATTTTTATATTAATCTTACTTAACCTCTCATTTTGGGAATTGAAAACAAGATCTTATTACAAATAGAAGAAGAAACTAGTGCACTATAGACCAATGCTTGACTTCTCTACTTTTTACAAATTAAGACCATTAAAATACATGATGCATGTACCAAAAGTTGTTAGCAAGATCATTCACAATAACCTAGGAGTGCTTCTAGAGAGTTCATCCACCTCTGGGAAGTATGTCCCCTTTGGTGAGAAGATCAAACCAATAAATAATTTGGCTCCATCAAGAAAGTTTAGGCAATGTGTTTCTGTGGGTAGCCTGAGGTGGGAAAACTTTCCCATGATTTTAGCGTGTCTATAATAGATTCTTAAGCGGATCACATATGTAACAACCAAGTGGCTAACTCCATAGACCTACTTATGAACCAATTTTGTAGCTACCCTTTTATCATTGTTTTATTACTCATGGTGCAAGAGAATATAAGGCTTCTCTAAAGTTACTTGATATATGTGTTTTCCCTAGTAGAGGTATAAATATAATTGAGTTTCATCTCCAAGAGTCATTGTCACTAGAAAAGGGGGGATTCTATTTGTCATACCTTGAAGGAACTATAATGTGTATGTTTTTTAGTTGACTTTTGTATCAACTCACCTCTTCAATTAGAGGGAAATACTGCACTACATCCAAAAACCATCAAGATGGGCTCCTCCAATAGGTATAATGAGTAATAAATTTATAACAAAGTGACCTTAGGAATAAAAAGTATGCATAAATTATTTTATATGTGCAGAGACCTATGAAAAATATTTGTAGAACATGCATATTTCTATGGTTACTATCAGATCTTTTTGCTAAAGAGATCACTTATCTGTCTTTCTCAAAGTTTCTTTGTCCTTTGAGAAATTGTTTGTTCACAAAACATCTTATCCATTTTCAAAACAATATTTACCTTGTTATTTTAGAAATGGTTGTTAGCAATTCTATTCATAAAAACTTTAGTCTAGTTGGTTTTACCCCACCTATTCCACAAAAAAATGTCGTTACACCATCTATAATAAAAGATCACTACATATCTACTTCAAAACATCCATTGTCCAAAGAAAAATTTGCCTTACCATCTTACAAATATTGTTAGCAAGTCTATTCACAATAATCCTAGGTCTAAGTTTTGACTATTTGTATTCCTTATACGTAAAAGCCAAAGCCACTTAAATCATCCATTTTGGTAAAGCACCAGTTTCTAAAGACCATTTTTTCTAGGAGATCTATGTTGTCTAGCCTAAAGTAAAAGGTATACTTGTTGACAATTGGCTATATTTATTGATGTAGTTTTTTTCATTAATGGAAAAAAATGATATACATGTTGTAGAAAACCTCATAAATAAAGATACTTAGCTTTTGTTACTCAAAAAATTGCCTAATTACAAAATTGGTTTTCAAAAGTATATTGTTTTCATGTATAACCTCTTTATATTATGTTATCTACAAGAGAGAGAGGTTAGATGGAAATATTATACATGAAGATGATGATGTATATAATAACCTTAGACATTAGTATGGATAGTATGAAAAATATTTATGTAAGATTTAGAGAACAATAGAATGAACTTGTTTACAAAATAATTACTTGACCAATTAGGGATGACATCCTAGATGTTTACTTTAAGTTGGAAAAGTATATTGTAGACCTAGACAACCTAGCAAAAATTTGTGAGAAGGCATGGTATTCATGCAAATACATCTTTTGAAATTATGTGCAAGTGATTTGTAAGAGAATATGAATGTGAATTTTTGTATCTTATAAAGAAATTTTTTTGAAAGCCTAATTTTGTGATCCGAGATAGAGATAAGGTCAAATATTAGTTGGAAAGAAGACAAAACATCTATATATTTGAGGATTAATTACTTGTTTGGTCAATGAGCTCTTCTTGTAATTGGAAGTGCATGTTTGGGTAGTGCACTCTTCTTGCATCCATTGTACTATAACTCCTCATAGGGTTGGAATCTCCTAATAAGGATTTAAAGTCTCCTAACAAGGACTCCTAGGTACTAAATGATTTTTATAGACTCCTAACAGGGTCCATTTTCTAACAAGGAACATATATAGCAATATATCTTTGTCAAATCATTCCCACCTAAGCTTTCCCTTGGCTAGGGTTTCCATAGTTAACAAAATATGGTGTTATGAGTTCTCTTTATGCATGGTTATTATTACTATTCAACATTACTTGTTTACTTTCTTATGCATGGTTCAAAATAATAAATAATATCCAGTTGGCAAAAAAATTTGTAGAATACTGATTCAACCTCCCTTCCTCCCCCCCCTCAATATTCCCTATTTCTAATAATTGGTATTAGAGAACAATTACTTGGAAGAGGCTTAACAACTTGAGTAAGATCCCTATGGATATGGAATAGTTGATGAAGAACCTTGATGAGGCACTTGAAAAAATTGATCTCCTTACTAAAGAAAGAGATAAGCTAAAAGATATATATGAAGACTCCAAAGTATACATTGGATAATTGAAGGACAAGATTGAACATCTCAAATCCAAGCCTAAATCTACTAAATCTAAAAGTGGTGATGATGAAAATTCTAAATTGAAAATAGAGTACAAGATGTTAAAGTATGAATTGAAGATTACCAATCTAAAGTTGAGTTTAAAGAATGTTCCTATAAAAGTTGAATTTTATTTGAAGACTAAAAATTTAGATCTTAGAACCAATCTAACAATGAAGACATCCAATCTTGAAGCACTAAAAGTCAATCATGAATAACTTCAAAACTACAAAACTATTGTGAAAGGTGAATTAACTTAGAACAAGCTATAGCTTGAAAATATTCATATTAGCAAAGAAAATCTTGATGAATCAATGTCAATAAATAGATCTACCTCTGACAAGACTAGTCTTGGTTATCTATTTAACATATCTACAAAGAAACCTAAAAGTGCATCAGATTTGAAAGAGAAAGATAAATTTGATGATAAGATTGAATATAGTCAATCTTTTGATAAATCCAAAGAAGTTAAACAAGAGAAAGAAACTAAGAAATTATATGAACCTAAGAAAGTGGAATCTCCTAAGGAAAAAAGGTATGAATTTAGAGGTAAATGTTTTTCATGTAATGATATAGGTCATATGAAAAGAGATTATACAAATAAGTCATTTAAAATCATTGTGATATTGCTATCAGGATTTAACTGTGTGATTTGTGAGTAAAACTCATTGAACCATGTTTCATAAGTAGTGATTCAACATTAATCCATCTCTCATGAGAATAAATGGAACCCTTAGCACTCATTGGATCTAGGTGATGCTCACAAGGGATGGGAGTAGTACTAGGATGGGTGACCTCCCAGGAAGTCCTGATGCTTCACCCTTGTGAGCATCACCTAGATCCAATGAGTGCTAAGTGTTCCATTTAATCTCATGAGATATGGATTCATGTTGAACCACTACTCATGAAACATGGTTCAATGATTTTGACTCAAAAATCACACAGTTAAATCTTGATAGAAATATCACAATTTAACATGCTGTGGAAATTATCTCCTACTTATCAATTGATAAGCTTAAGGGGCTTCCTAATGAATGGTTCATAATGTTAGAATTGCTCAGAATAACTAAGAGGGGGGGGTGAATTAGTTATTCAAGGTCCAAATGCCCTAATAATATTTTTTATGCACTTCATACACTTTTCAACCATCCAAACTTAAATACACCATATTACTAAGTTATAGTAAATCAATATGCAGAAATAAAGCATTCAAGATCAACACATGGCACAATGATTTACGTGAAAACCCAATTTGGGAAAAACCACCAGTAACATGCTACTTGATTCTCACTCTTCTAAAGTGATGCCCTGTTAAAAGCCTTCCTTGTTAAAGGCTTACAACACACTATTAAATGTGACCTTGTTAGAGGATTTCACCAAACTATTAGGAATGGGCTTGATTAAAGGACTTTAAAAAATTCACTTGGAATGTCACCCTGTTAAAAGATTTATCTCATGGCTATCAAACCAACCTAAGTCCATAGGATTTAAACTAACTGTTACAATTGCTAGAAAGTAATGATAATGGCCTTTTGATCTGACATAACTTACAACATACTTTGCAAATTTCAGATCACACTTTTAGTTCAATCCTTATGCTTGGCTTCAATCACTTCAGCTATGATTGCTTGACTTCTTATCAAGCTTCATCTCCTTGAGTCTTCTTACTCATCATGCCAAGGCATCCATTTCTGGGGTCTTATTGAAATAGAGTAACTATGCTCTCTCTCCTCCTTAGCACCTCCTTCAGCATTTTACGCTTTCATGCTTGACCACCTCACTCTCACTATCTTTTCCATGAATTTATGTCTCCTTAAATAGAAATCTGATTTTGCCTTTGCTACTAAATTCTCCTTCTCCAATTTTAGGGTTTCAAAATGTATTAGGTAGGATACAATGTATCTACCTCATATCTTGTTCTCATCTAGAAACTTCATCATTTGTATCCTTAAAAATGTTTTACATGGTGTTCTGTGCCACCATCTCATCATTCTTATCTTCCATTTAATTCACAAACTTCTAGATAACAACCTTTTTGGCTTAGATCTAACGAATCTTTGATTTTCAAAAAAATGCAACAACTCAGCATTATTTTTTTTACTGGTGCTCGGCATCTCTGTGTTACTCGACACTATTGGTTTTACTGATGCTTGACATCTTTGTGTTACTCGGCACTTGATATCACTTGGCATCTAAAGTTCACTTGGCACTTGATATCGCTCAGCATTTGAAGTTTACTTGGAACTTGATATCACTCGACATCTGAAGTTTACTCGGCACTTGATATTGATCTTGCTTGACTTCAACTAGGAATTTTCTCGGATCCTTCTCTCTAATGAATTTTAATTAGGTTTTACAAATGTCTTAGCTAAAACCTTACATCTTTGATATGTTTCTGTGTGCCCATTCTCTATGTCTTATAGTATGTCATCAACATACTTATTTCATCAATGGCTTGATTGATCCTTGTACTTCATTACAACATCATAACTTTAACCTTTCTCTTCGTGTACTAGTTACATCTTATTGATTGCCTCCTCGTTTTCAATCAACTAATTGATAGTATTTGAATCACTAAAGCAATTGTCATTCTTGCAAGTACCAAGTTTGAAATCAATGACAAAACAATGATTGAGAACATTTTTTACCATTTTCATATATCATTCCAACAACTTTCCTCATGATCTTTTCAATCATTTCCAAGAATCTCCCTCTTTGGCATTGATGGCAAACCAAACTAATCAATTGATCAACTTAGTTAGCACCAAGATTGTATACGTTATCTGCTAGCTCATCTTTACTAGCTAATATCATATATCTCCCTCTTTCATATATATTTCCCTCTTGCTTTGTATTGATTAGGTTTCACATTTCTCCCTCTTTGACATAAATGCCAAAGATGTAACATCTTTATTATGCAAAATATGAGCTTTGGCTTCTTATTGTTTTCTCCCTCTATCACCATGCTTGTGACTAATTTGGAGTTTTTGCTCCTGCTATTATCCTCTACATCATTCTTCTAATATTTCAATGATTCATTGTTGGTGATGTAGGGCAACTTCCTTGTTGCTTTAAACTGCTTGAGTTAGGGGTATTACCCCCAACTTGCCTCTAAGATGTTCATAAGAATCCTTTGGCAATGGTTTGTTGAAGATATCTGCAGTTTGTTCCTTTATGTGAATGTATTCCAACTTCACTTGTTTGTCTTCTACCAGTTCTCTAACATAATGATACTTGATTGTGATGTGCTTGGTTTTTGCATGCATTACTAGATTTTTGGATATGTTTATAGCACTTGTGTTATCACAATACAATATCACAGGTTTTGTTACCTCTTCTTTCATTCCTTCCAATAGATGTGTGAGCCATACAATGTTTGTGCAATTGATTGCTGTTGCCACATATTCTGACTCTGCAGTGGACTAAGATGTGCATGTTTGTTTCTTGCTAGTCTAGGTAACTAGCCTTTTGCCTAGAAATAATACACCTCCACTTGTGTTTTTTCTAACTTCAATTTTGCCTCCCCAATCAGCATCTGTATATGCATGGAGCTCAAATTTTCCATTCTTTTTGTAATATAGACCAAAGTTATCAGTTCCTTTAAGATATCTCATTATCCTTTTTACTACTATGAGATGATTTTCTTTAGGATTAGTAGAGAATCTAGCCACTATTCCAACTGCTAATGCTATGTTTGGTCTACTATGTACAACATATTGTAGTTTTCCAATCATGGATTTGTACATTGTTTGATTGACTTTAGTTGATTCATCATTTTTGGACAGCTTATTTCCTGTTGCCATTGGTGTGCTGACCGGTTTGGACTCCTCTAATCCAAATTTTTTAAGAATATCTTTGATGTACTTTGATTGTGTCACAAATATACCATGTTTGAGTTGATGTACTTGCAATCCAACAAAGAATTTGATTTCTCCAAACATAGATATCTCAAATTCATGTTTCATTTTGTCAGAAAAGCCTTTGCAAAGCACTTCCTTTCCACCAAACACTATGTCATCCACAAAGATTTTAGATACAATAATGTCTTTACCTTCTTCTGCTTTAATATACATGTTGCTATTATCATCAGTTCTTTCAAATCCTATTTGTATTAGATACTTGTGAAGTCTTTCATGCCATGCTCTAGGTGCTTGTTTCAAACCATAGAGTGCTTTATGTAGCTTACAAAATATATCCCTGTTGTTTTCATCAACAAATCCTTTTGGTTGTTTAATGTAGACTTCTTCTTCTAATATGCCATTTAAAAAATCAGATTTTACATCCATCTGATAGACTTTAAAATCTTTATATGCAACATATGCAAGTAAAGTTCTTACTCCTTCCATTCTAGCAATAGGGGAAAATGTTTCCCCATAGTCTATTATTTCTTCTTGAGCATAACCCTTGCATACTAGTCTAGCTTTGTTTCTGGTAATCTCACCATTCTCATCTAGCTTGTTTCTGAATACCCACTTGGTGCCAATCACATTCTTGTCAACTGGTCTGGGCACTAGACTCCAGGTTTTGTTCTTCTTTATTTGATTAATCTCTTCTTCCATAGCTTTGTACTAGTCATCATCTTGTAATTCACCATATACTTTTTTAGGTTTATATATTCTTATTAGACATTATTCATGTCTTAGTCTATTCCTTGTCATTGATCTTGCATCTTTGTCACCAATTATCTATTTAGCAGGGTGATGTCTTTTTATATATTTGGATAATCTTGGTTCTATCCTTGTTTCCATGTTTGATATTTCTAATTCAAGGTCACTATGTACTAAGTTTTTAGGTTGTTCTACATCTCTTTCATTTGTACTGACTTTAGAATCAGATTGTGCATTTTCTTCATTCTGCAACTTGGCTTTTGAATGTAGCTTGAAATTCACTAGTTGTGAGTCGGCTGAAACTGAAACTTTTTGTTGAGTTTCAATTTGATTGACATCATCCTCATCAGTCATTCCTTCATAAGAATACACAAAGGTTCTGTATTCATCCATTCTTTTTTATTCTTTAGCTTGGACTTCTGTATGTTCATCAAAGTTTACATTTGTACTTTCCACAATTTTATTAGTGTTAGTATTCAAACACTTGTATGCTTTACTTCTAGTGGAATAACCAAGGAATATGCCTTCATCACTTTTTGCATCAAATTTTCCATTTCTAGCATTTTTAAGGATAAAACATTTGCAACCAAATACTTTGAAATGTTTTACATTGGGTGAGTGACCATACCATAATTCAAAAGGTGTTGTATTTGTACCTTTCTTGACTTGTACTTGGTTCAGTGTATGAACAGCTACACTTACAACTTCTCTCCAGTATTTTAGAGCAATAGTCTTTTTCATCATTAATGTTCTGCCATAGTCAATGATAGATCTATTTCTTCTTTCAACAATTCCATTCTGTGGGGGAGTTCTAGGATCAGACGTTTGTCTTTTGATTCCTTTATCATTACAAAATATCTTGAATTCATTTGATGTGAATTCACCACCTCTGTCTGATCTTAAGCATTTCAAGCTTTTTCTTGTTTCTTTTTCAACTTTAGCCACATACCACTTAAACATTTGAAAAGCATCAAATTTTTGTTTTAAGAACATAACAATCATCATCCTGAAATAGTCATCAACAAACAACATTATGTATTTATCTCCTCTATAGCTTTTTACTTCCATTAGACCACATAAGTTAGTATGAACTAGTTCAAGTACTTTGGATGTATAGTTTTTGCTTTTGAAACTTGCCTTTATCATCTTTCCTAGCTGGCATTGTTTGCACATGATATTATCAGGCTTCTTCAATTTAGTTAAACCTCTGACTGTCTTCATTTTACTGATCTTGATCAGATTGTCAAAGTTGACATGACATAATCTTCTATGCCACAACCATTCATCTTCAAATTTTGCAATAAAACAAGAAACATCATCCATATCAAGGTAAAATAGATTACTCCTTTTTTGATCTCCTTTTCCTATTAGTTTACCATCAGTATCATAGATTTTTGCAGTTTTGTTTCCAAATTCTACTTTGCATCCTATATTGCCTAACTGTGAGACACTCAGCAAATTGTAGTTTAATCCTTCAACATAGTATGCATTATCACATGAAATTTGTTCTGTGGGCTTAATGGAACCTTTTCCTTTGATTTGACATGGATCATCATTACCAAATCTAACACTATTTCCATCATACTGAGTAAAGTTAACAAAATTACTTTTGTCTCCTATCATGTGATGTGAGCATCCACTATCTATGATCCACCTGTCATTCTTGTTCATACATGTTACCAGTGTTGTGGGCTCTTCTTCATCAGATTGATCCTTCATGGCTACATAAACAACTTCATCATCATTGTCATCAGATTTTTCTTCAACAATATAACATTTCTTACCTTTTTCTTCGTAATCTCTCTTGTCATCATCTCTTCTGAATTTGTTTTTCTTGCCTTCCTTGTAATCCTTTTTCTATGGACACCTGGCAGCAATATGACCTACTTCATTGCAATTGAAACAAATGATAGGCATCTTACCTTTGAATTTTCCTTTTCCTCTGTGAAATCTTCTAGCAAGCAATGCTTCCAATTGTTCCACATCTTCCTCATCAGTGCTACTATCACTGGATACATACTTCATTTTTCTACCTTTCTTTGATTTCACCTATTCAGCATCTTTTAGTGATAACTTGGACTTAAAGGAAAATTCAGCATTCTCTGGTCTATAGTTGTCAAAATTAGATAACTCAAATGTAGTGAGTCTACCTATTATACCTTCAAAACTTAGATTGTTTCTTGGTATATGTCTTAGTTCTTGTATTGCTGATACTCTAATAGCATAGATAGGGAGAAAGGTTCTTAAGAACTTACTATTAATAGTATCTTTATCTAGTTGACCACTTAAGCATCTTATTGCACTTACCACTTCTTTTATTCTTGTGCCATACTGAGCAGCATTCTCATTTTCCTCTGAGACTTTATCTTTTTTCTCTTCGTACATTCTGATCTCCTCCATAGATTTCTAATAGGGATTTCCACATTTTGAATGCAGTGTCACATCCTTCGATATCATCAAATTCAGCATATTTGAGTGCAGAGGCAATCTCCAGCATTGCCTGATTGTGTTCCTGCTTGTTTTACATGTCTTCTGCAGTAAGAGTACTGGTTGGATCTACATGTTCAGTGACAATTGAATTTTGGGAATAATCTCCTATGGATTTAAGATGTAGCTTCATCAAACTTTTCCATGCAACAAAGTTGTCTTTGTTGAGCTTGGGAACTTCTCTCTTAGGCATTTTGATATTTTCTGCTTATAGTTCCTTTAAACTGAATCAGCAGTAAAACTCTAATACCAATTGTTAGAATTCTTTAGAATAACTAAGAGGGGGGGTGAATCAGTTATTCAAGGTCCAAATTCCCTAATAATACTTTTTCTTCACTTCATACACTTTTCATCCATCCAAACTTAAATAAACCATATTAGTAAGTTATAGTAAATCAATATGCAGAAATAAAGCATTCAAGATCAACACATGATACAATGATTTATGTGGAAACCCAATTTGGAAAAAACCACCAGTAATATGCTACTTGATTCTCAATCTTCTAAAGTAATGCCCTATTAAAAGCCTGCCCTGTTAAAGGCTTACAACACACTGTTAAATGTGACCTTGTTAGAGGATTTAACCAAACTGTTAGGAATGGGCCTAATTAAAGGACTTTAGAACATTCACTTGGAATGTCACCCTGTTAAAGGATTTATCTCATGGCTATCAAACAAACCTAAGTCCATAGGATTTAAACTAGCTATTACAATTGCTAGAAAGTAATGATAATGGCCTTTTGATTTGATATAACTTACAACATACTTTACAGATTTCAGACCAGACTTTCAGTTCAATCCTTATGCTTGGCTTCAATCACTTCAGCTCTGATTACTTGACTTCTTATCAAGCTTCATCTTCTTGAGTCTTCTTACTCATCATGCCAATGCATTCATATATGGGGTCTTCTTATTGAAACAGAGTAACTATGCTCTCTCCCCTCCTTAGCACCTCCTTCAACATTTTATGCTTTCATGCCTGACTGCCTCATTCTCACTATCTTTTCCATGAGCTTATGTCTCCTTAAATAGAAATCTAATTTTTCCTTTGCCACTCAATTCTCCTTCTCCAATTTTAGGGTTTCAAAATGTATTAGGTAGGATACAATGTATCTACCTCATATCTTGTTCTCATCTAGAAACTTCATCAGTTGTATCCTTAAAAACATTTTACATGGTGTTCTGTGCTACCAACTCATCATTCTTATCTTCCATTTAAT
Source organism: Cupressus sempervirens (assembly GCA_028749045.1). Classification (NCBI taxonomy): domain Eukaryota; kingdom Viridiplantae; phylum Streptophyta; class Pinopsida; order Cupressales; family Cupressaceae; genus Cupressus; species Cupressus sempervirens. The sequence continues at coordinate 166,715,064 of CM053789.1, forward strand.
TCAAAAACTTCTAGATAACAACCTTTTTGGCTTTGATCTAGTGAATCTTTGATTTTCAAAATAATGCAGCAACTCGACATTATTGTTTGTACTGGTGCGTGGCATCTCTGTGTTACTCAAAACTATTGGTTTTACTACTGCTCGACATCTTTGTGTTACTCGACACTTGATATCGCTTGGCATCTAAAGTTTACTCAACACTTTATATAACTCAGCATTTGAAGTTTACTTGGCACTTGATATCACTCAGCATCTAAAGTTTACTCAGCACTTGATATCACTTAGCATCTAAAGTTTATTAGGCACTTGATGTCACTCAGCATCTAAAGTTTACTTGGCACTTGATATTGATCTTGCTTGGCTTCAACTAGGAATCTACTCGGCTCCTACTAGCTTGCTCGACTCCTTCTCTCTAATGAACTTTAATTAGGTTTTACAAATATCTTAGCTAAAACCTTACATCTTTGATATGTTTTTGTGTGCCCATTCTCCATGTCTTATAGTATGTCATCAACCTACTTATTTCATCAATGGCTTGATTGATCCTTGTACTTCATTACAACATCATAACTTTAACCTTTCTCTTAGTGTACTAGTTACATCTTATTGATTGCCTCCTCCTTGTCAATCAACTAATTGATAGTATTTGAATCACTAAAGCAATTGTCATTCTTACAAGTAGCAAGTTTGACATCAATGACAAAATAATGATTGAGAACATTCTTTACCATTTCCATATATCATTCCAACAACTTTCCTCATGATCTTTTCAATCATTTCCAACACATAAGTCACAAAACTTGGTGAAGGTTTTTAAAATGGGGTTGCAAGCTTTGGGTTTAACCAGGGAGGAAACTCTATAGTTAAGTGCGCTCAAGTTGGGAGTAGTACTGGGATGGGTGACCTCTCGAAAAGTCTCAGTGCTGCACCCTTGTGAGCATCACCTAGATCCAATGAGTGCTAATTGTTCCATTTATTCTCATGAGAGATGGATTCATGTTGAATCACTACTCATGAAACATGGGTCAATGAGTTTGACTCAAAAATCACATAGTTAAATCCTAATAGAAATATCACAATTTAACGTGCTATGGAAATTATCTCCTACTTATCATTTAAAATCATGTTACAAATTTTTTCTATCATAATTTTCATGGTATTGGTCATAATATAATTGATCTTAGGAAACCTAAATATGACAATGATAGAAGAAATAGTAGAATGTTTTAGAAATACTATCCCTATAGATAGAAGAAGATCTAATGAAAGGACATCTAGAGAAAGAAAACCTTATGAAGAAATAAAGCATATCATGTGTTATAATTGTAACAACTTTGGACACATAGCCCAGAATTGTTGAGCACCTATTCCACAACAGAATCCCATTATTTCACTTATGCAACAAATTTTGTCATACATCAAAGTACTTAAGAATGGATAGAAGGAAAAATGGTAGGAACCTCAAAAATGATAGAAGGGATCATGAATAAAACTTTGGAAATTATAGAAGGCATTATGAAAGTAACTCTAGAACTAAAAAAGACAATAAAGATCAAATAAATTTAGTTAGTGAAATTTGAGAAGAACTTGATGAGGCATATGTAAAGGGATTAAATATTTCTTAGGAAAAGTTAGATGATGCTGAGACAAAAATATTGAAGTTATTAATCAATTTTGATTCAACCAAGTTGAATTAAGCTTGTTCACAATACCAAATTGAAAACTTCATTTAGAGATCAAGTTATGAGTAGCAAGGTTGAGAGAAGATGTATCTTGATGTGTTTAGATTGTAGCCAAGCTCGATTGTAATTTGGAGCTTATCAAAAAAAGTTATTAAGAAAATAAGAGTTATTATTATATAGTAGAGAACATTTATTCTATGAGAGAAGATGAAATCTATGTTTTTACAAAAAAAAATCATAGAGTGAAATTTTGTGGAACATTGTGATGATGAAAGAAAGATATGGTTAACCTTAGGTCACATTTGAAGATCAAATAGATTATTTTAAGTAGATATTTAATTTTAGAACAAAATTAACATCTTTTTTTATTTGGAAAGGTACATAATTAATGCCAGTCCAAGTTGGATAAATAGAGTACAAACTTAATTACTTTCACATTATGATCATATTAGAAGCTTAAAGCACTCATAAGTGATTTGACAAAGTAATTTATGCAAAACCCTACTTTGGAAAATGATATTTTATCATTTTTCATGTAGAAATTCTTCAATAAATTTATATTTGGTGAAATCATGGATATGTCAGTAGTTTGGAATGTTGAGAATGTTGAGAGACCCAAATTGAAGGTTGTTCCTATGAAACCCATAGAGGAAAATCCTAATTCAAATTTATCAACAACTCTGAACAAAATAGTTTACTTGGAAGATATAGGAAGCTACCTAACTAGTAAATTTGGAAATATTGGATGAGAATTTATGAACAAAGATATGGAAATGTTTTTCAATCATGGTATGACTATAAAGTTCAGATATGTGCATCTGAAGGATTTAGACTTAGTTAGATATTACTTTTACTGCAAACTTGATATTGAAGATTGGACTTAGATTATATTAAGTAGAATTCATAATGGAAAGATTTGGATGGGAGAAAATGTAGTTGAAATCTTTTCCAACCTTATTCATGAGGTTACTAGTCTTAGAAAGTGGTTAGGAAAAAGGTGGAACATAACACTAAATTAGTTTAGAATGGTAAGGCAATGGTGATGAACACCATCATATAATATGATGTGAGATTACTAAGTAAAATCACTACATATTCTATTTGTGAAAGTTCTAAGAGTGATGAGTTGTTAGCAGACTTTATCTATGTAGCTTATAATATTTGCATTGAGAAGGAGCAAGTAAATTTAAGTGGGATTCTGAGAGTAAAACTCCTTAAGAATTTAGAGAAGATCAAGAGAACTAAGAATGGTGCATTCAAAATCCAGTCTCTAATTAATTATATTTTCTTTCATGTACTTAAGAGATTTCCATTTTTATCAGTGATAGAGATTATGAGTAGTGGAAGATGTACTATGGATAAAATAACAAATGTATGCAAAAGGAATCCTATAGAGAAAATCTTGAATAGTCATAATTTAATCATGAGGACATTTTAAAATGAGATGAAACAAAGGTTCAAAATTGCACCTTCAATTGTTGGCATATTTAGGGATCATATATGTTTTAAGGTGGATATAAACCTAACTTATATTGAAGTAGTGGAACCTTAGGAAACATTACTTGATCCCTTAGATTATGAGTTAAATGATGATGTAGCTATTTATTATCTTTATTTACTATTGAAATATGTAATTGATCAAGCATATTACAAGTTTGGATCATATGAGGAGATAACTCAGTCATCTTACCAAGCATAATTAGAGAAAGCATCTCATAAGAATGTTGGAACTATAATGAAGAAAGCACTAATTGAGGCTAGTATGTTAGAAGAAGAATCATAGGTAGTTAGGAAAACAATATCTAGATTGAAACAAGTGAATAAGGTGTAATATATGTGACACCTTTGTCAGTTGGTCAAGCATCTAGTGTATCCATTGTAGATACTCTTATAGAAGAAAGCATTCCACATGTTGCTGTATTAACTAAGCAACCTAGTGAATCAAAGAGAAAGTCTAAAAGGTTAGTAGAAGTTGAGACTCATAAATTGTAGAGTTAAGAAACTAGTTACTAGACCTAAGAAAAGGAAGAAGACATTGTTGACAATTGAAGACTCTATTGAGAGTGATGATGAAGAACAAGAAGACAAACAACTATTGAAGGTTTTTTTTTCCAAGTAGCTAGAAAGTTAATCAAGGCAACCCTAGAAACCAACGACAGAGAAAATTAACACAACAATTGTTAATGATGGAAACTTTGTGCAAATGAACAAGTTTTATGAGTTGTATAGTAATATTGAGAAAGAACAAATTGATATCTCTACTATGAGATATATGATTGTTAACAATTTGAAATTCAAAGAAATTACGTTAGTGTACATAATTATTATTTATTCTTTACTTAAGTTTACTTAGGATAAATGCATTATTTTATCATTTCTTAGGTTAGACACCTAGGAGTTTGAATACTCATTTGAGTTGTCATGTTGACAACACTAGAGTAAGAAACTCTAATTTAGCACATGGTGTCTACAACATAATTGTACATGCTACACCTTTTTAAGCTTTTCCTCTCATCATCGCACTAACTCTTGTGCTTAATGGAGGATAACCAACACCTAGTGGATATTTTCCTGGTTGTAAAATTTATCATGTAGCTAACTCCTAGGCATTCTAGATGTATCATAGAGGCCTTTATATACAGGCACCTGTAGTGTATATATTACATCAATATGATCAATTGAATATCATATTGTTATTCTGATCATACTCTTTTGGTCTAATTTGTACTAGTTATTGTGCTTCTTGGTATTGGGTGAATTTTTCCCTAAGAAAAATTCTTTCATGGTATTAGAGCTATACAAAATTCTTAAATGCTATCAAAGCAATAGAGGTGTCATTTTATAGCCATTGGAGACTGGTCTTGCTTCACCTCTCTGAGGACACCTTGACTCAGATCTAGAGTATCTGTAGCTATTTGGAGCATCTAGAGCTAAAGTGGACCCCACCATTGTTTCTGGAGCATCAATTCGGTGAAAATTGACTATAAATTTGCCTATATTGGGCCATAGTCAAATCTAAGGAATTTTATTTTTTTTGTAAACTGGCACTCAAAGGCCCAATTTGCAGAATTTTGTATGATCATTTCAAATCTCTAAATTTTATTTTTAGATCTGCATATTTTATTATTTTAGTCTCTGCATTTTTTTCAAATCTACATTATCTTTCAAAAAAATTGACTATCAGGCCTATAGGAGAAGTTTTTGCAAGGGAAGGTTGGAACTTGTTGGTGCCAATTAGATATTGGCATCATATTCAAAAAGTCAAAAAACCCCCAAATTGACTTTTTTTTCACCAAAATCAGACATTTGAGGTGAAAATTAGAGTCATTTGATTTTTGGAGGTGCATCAATAATGATTTAGGAAAAATAATTATAGAGGTGATTTTCAAACAATGATATCTCCCTCATATGGACTCCTTTTTTTGAGAAATTCTTTTTGTTTTGTGGTAGAATTTTATTATCTACACATTGGTTTAGGATGTTTGAGCTCTTTATTCTTGAATTTTTTTGCAAATCAGAAATCCCAATTTTTGCAACTTTAAATGCTTAGTCGGAGCTCATCTAGACAGATAATTAGGTTCCATTTTTTTGAAAGTGCATATTTTTTATCTACTTTCTAGATCTACAATTAAATTATAGGCTTGTGTGGACAGGAATACCACTTTTAGAAATTGGTCCTTTCTTTGCATTGTATTGCTTCAAAATTGTTATATTTCTAAGATACATTGTAAAGTTTCAGATTTGAACTCTAAAAGGAGGTTGTAAATAGAAAAAAATTAGAACTCCACTCTTGTCCAAAATTGGCATGTGACCTATTGTAAATGCACTACCTTTAAAATGTCAAATCATACATTGGGGGGTTGATTGATTATTTTTTCATTTTGGGGGGTTCATTGATTGATCTCATGGAGTCTTGTCACATATGTTAGTCTAGTTTACAACTGAAGTTGACAATGAGGAACTATCTCAAATGGAGTGCTTTGATACTTTATCTTCTAAGAGAAAATTAGGAAGAGTTTCCTTATCTCTCCTTAAAGATATTACCACCTAATCCTACTCAGAGATATCTTTCTACACTTCTTCACTTTCTGTATCAGTGTATGAGTGAGGAAACTTTTGCTCCTCTTAGTATGGAAAGTTCTCCTCATGACATTTGGATGGCTCTTTGGGAAGCATATGGAGATTTATGACTCCCTCCATTTCTAGAGGAAATTCTATATTTAGTGACTCTAGTTATGGTACCTCCAACTCTTGATGAGATCTCACCTCCTGATGCTCCTATTGCTTATACCAATCTAGTTCTAGGCATAGATGCTCCTGATTTAGTACAATAAGATTTACCATGTCTTCCTACTTTAGCTTTGTGGGATGACTTCCTTTCATACATTGCAGGACTATTCATGGAGTCTCACATTGAAGATGTGGGAGACATCATTGATGACATCAATCTTCTCTTTGTTGAGGAGACTTCTTCACTCATTGCGAGGGTACATTCTGACCCTCAACCACTTGATTATTCTGACATGATTATGGACACTTCTTTACAACAGTTGGAGGAGGACTCTTTCACTTATGAGGAGACATATTATTCTATGATGATTATATACTAGTTTCCTCAAACATCATATTTTCTAAGGATTCTTCCTATTAGTTGGGGAGAATTATTTACCACAACTATGACACTATTTCTTCCTTCACAGAGGACCATCATTTAGCTTTCATGATGTAGCTTCTTTAGTCATCAAGGAGCTTCTTTCATAGGTGTGCCTACATCATTGAGGGAAGGCAATATTGGTTCTCTTCCTACATTTTCCTATATGAATGCTTCATCGTCTTTGGAGCTTGATTGAGCTTCATGCATAGACATGTTCCCTTACTTGCCACCTTTTTTTAGGCTTCTACCAAATTGGTTCATGGAATTTTCATTCATCAAGGACTTGTTGGCATTTTATTAGACTTCAAAGGCTGCATCCATTGCATAATAAATTTGGATCCCTCTTCCATCTTCCTATCCACAGTGGGAAGCATACTTCCAGCTATACTTGGTGTTTCTTCTTCCTAAAGGGAGAAACATTGTTTGTTGGCATTATATTTTCTTTTGTCTTCAAGCACTCATCAGGAGATCCTTCACTAAGGGGGAGGGGTGGATTTCATCGAGGGATTCTTTGTTGTATATGCATGATGTATGTCATAATGGGGGGGTCTTGATTACTCCATCCATACATGCATCTTTCTTTATTGTACATATCTATCTTTTTGGGGGAGGCTTTTTCCCATGAAGTTTTCCATCTTTATCCATTTGTAGAGATATTTCATTGCATTTGTACTTGGGTACCTAACATGGCCTAGTATTTGGGACCCATTATGCATTATATCTTTTGTGAGCTTAAGTGCATTCCCTTAACTTCTACTTTACTTAAGTTTACTTAGGATAAATGCATTATTTTATCATTTCTTATGTTAGCCACCTAGGAGTTTGCAAACTTATTTGAGTTTTCATGTTGACAACACTGGAGTAAGAAACCATTATTTAGCACATGGTGCCTACAACATAATTTTATGTGCTACACCTTTGTAGGCTTATCCTCTTATCAACACACTAACTCCTATGCTTAATGGAGGATAACCCACACCTAGTGGACATGTGCCTAGTTGTAAGACTTATCATGTACCTAACTCGTAGACATTCTAGATGCAACATAGAGGCCTTCATATATAGTCACTTGTAGTGTACATATTACATCAATATAATCAATTGAATATTATATTGTTATTCTAATCATACTCTGTTGGTCTATTTTGTGCTAGTTATTGTGCTTCTTGGTCTTGGGTGAATTTTTCCCTAAGGAAAATTCTTTCATGATATCAAATTTATACCAAATTCTTACACATTAAAGGTTTTATCAATTAGAAAGTCTACGGTAGACTTATAGCTAAGAAGGAACTAGTTTAGGAAGAAGATATGGAACTTTAGATATCGATGATAATAAATATATGCAAGACTAAAGATGAAGAAGAAATAAAGTAATTGATGGGTAAACTAGCGCACTATCCACACAAAAAATAAGGCCAATTTTATTTATAGGTGGAGATAAGAATGTAATAAGAAGTGAAAGTATTGTAGCTATCAATAAAATGATGACTGAAGTAGAGGTAGATCCTACCACTTTAGAGAGAACTTTAGAAGTATCAATAAGTGGTGATACTATGAAAATTGATCAAACAAGTATTACAATTAATATTGATGATGACCCTTTTGTAAGTTTTGTTTAGCCTAAACCTCACTTTGAAGATAGTTAGTATCAGCTGCAACTAATTGAAGAAGATTGAAGAGCTAAGATGGAATTTCCTGAAGAGGAGAAGAAGTAGAAAGAAGTAGAGAAGAGGAGAAAAGAAGAAAAATAGAAGAATTTGGAAGAAGAAAAGAAAGAAATAGAAAAGAAGGAAAAATAAAAGAAAGAAAAACAAAGAAAAGAAAGAGAGGAGAATGAAGAAGAAGAGAGAAAATCAAAGAAGGTAGCAGATGATGAATAAGAAGTAGATGAGGTGAAAGAATCTAGCTCATCCACTTCTATCTCTCTTACTAACCTTACAAGTGATGATGATGATCAATCTAACTTGATTTAATCTTTGAATAAGTTAATTGAGAAAAATAGAACAATCAATAGTGTATAGAAAGTACTCATGGATGTGAGTAATAGATTGCATAACCCCCTCACAACCAAACATATAGAAGTATACCTTGAACATAGAGCTCAAGTAGTTGTAAAATCCTTTGATAATGAGTTTAAATTTTTTTTGAATGCTACTAAGTCTATGGTTCAAATTTCACATGATGTTAATACTTTTAGCACCATTTGTCAAAACATTTGGAATGATTTTCTGAGTCTTCGTACTTGTATCAAGGAGCTTTGAAGATATCAAAAAGTTGGCGAGGTATTGCACATTAAATGTACTTTATCTTATAATTTGACCAAAGATTTGGATAGTAAGCTTCAAGTGAAGCTAAGTTAGTTGGAAGTTCTAACTAGTCAGATGCAAGAACCCTCTTGCAAAGTTGATGAGTTTGAAGGACAAGCTTCTAGTATTCACATAGGCATTAAGAAGCTACAACTTGAAAAAGAGAAAGTTCTAAGAAGACTATCAAAATTTAGAGAGCCTATTGCTTTGAAGATATTAGCAATTGAGAGATAGTTGGAGGAATGTGTCAAAGCAAAGGATACTTATTCCAATTTCACTTACTTTGACCTCAATATAGTTGAAATTTCATCATATGCCTTATGTACAATTCTCACTACTACCAAAGCAACAAAGGACACATGGGAGAAAGGTATGAATAGTCTAAAGGAAATCTTTGATGATTGTATGAAGATAATAATAGCTTGAGGCAGAAAGACATAAATTTTGATAGTTTTGAACATTCCAACCTTTGTCATTGATGTCAAAGGTTGAGAAGTTGTAGAATAAAATTGTAGCAAGTTATGTATGTAGTAATCATATCGAAAGGGGGAGCATTTTTAATATCAAGTATATGTAATCAATGATAAGTATTGTAAGTTTTGATAAAAAATTTGTTACCTAGCCAATTTTTCTTACTTTATTGTCATCAATGTCAAAGGGGGAGATTGTTGATAATTGGTTATATGTAGTCATATATTTTTTTCATTAATGGAAACAAATGATGTTCATGTTGTAGAAACCCTCCAAATTAATGATACATAGCTTTTGGTACTCACAAAATTATCTAAGTATGAAATTGGTTTATAGTATTATATTATTTTGATGTATAACTTGTTCATATGATGTTATCTATGAGAGAGAGAGGTAAGATGGAAATAGTATACATGATGATGATGATGATGTATAAAACCTTAGACATGAGTACAAATAGTATGGAAAAGAGTAATGTAATATTTAAAGAACAAAAAAATGAAAGGTAAAGGAATTATTTTGTTTTAAAAAATTAATTGACCAATTAGGGCCAACATCCTAGATATTTACTCTAAGTTTGAAAAGTATATTGTGGTGCTTGCTGATCCAACAACAATTTGTGAAAAGGCATGGTATTTATGTAAATACATCTTGCAAAATTATGTGCAAGTGATTTGTAACAGAATATGAATGCAAATTTTGTATCTTATAAAGAAAAGCTTTTGAGAACCTAATTTTTTGATCTAAGATCAAGATAAGGTAAGAGATTAGCTAGAAAGAAGGTGCAACATCTATATACATGACAATTAATTACTTGTTTGGGCAGTGAGCTCTTCTTGCATCCATAGTACTACAACTCCTAACATGGTTGGAATCTCCTAACAGGATTTCAAAGTCTCCTAACAGAGACTCCTATGTACTAAATATTTTTTATAGACTCCTAATAGGTTCCATCCTCTAACAATGAACATATATCAGTATATCTTTGTTATCATCATTCCCAATGGGATTTTCCCTTAACAAAGGTTACCCTAGTTCACAAAATATGGTGTTATGAGTTCTCTTTATGCATGGTTATTATTACTATTTAGCATTACTTGTTTACTTTCTTATGCATGGTTCAAAGTAACAAATAATATCCCATTGGTGACAAAAGTTTGTAGAATACTGATTCACCCCCCCTCAGTATTCCCTATTTCTAACAATACTTAGCATAGTCACTACCTCAACTCAAGATTGTCATAATATTAGTAGAGATACCTCATGTCAGATCTACCAAAGAAAAATTTCAAAAAGGTTAAACTTCCACAAAAAGTAGTTTATAGAGAGATAGAAATATAATTTAAAAAGCTACCCCCAATAGACAAACTAAGTTGGATTACAAAATTTAGAACTTAACCTTAAGATGCAAAGTCAACCAAAGTGTTATCAACAACACTAGAATTATCCACTTTTATTAGGTTCTTCTTCTTCAACACACACTTATGTACTTACCACGTGATAGGTTTAAAATTTTCATATAGGTTTCCTTTTTACATAAGAATTTAAGGGATTTATCCTCTTTAGGTCATATACTTTAAACATCCATAAAATCCCAAACCAAAAATCATAGACCAAAATATCCTCCATTATCTCATTCATACTTAAGCATTTGGTGTCACATTGTTGAGAATTTTTTATCCTAAAAACTTCCATCCATCACCCCATCTTGGTTATTCCTCAAACTAGGCATTGTTTAGGGTAATCTATCTTTGTCATTTGTGTCGTTCATTACCTTGAGAAAAAGGTTGGGCTCCATGCTTTATGATGATTTATCTTTGAAAATGGTCACAAGGCTACCTTAGGGTTGATATCACCATTACATTTTGAGTTCACACATAGGAAAAAATACTCTCTTTTTCTTTTCATCATATCACTTATCTTTAGGTTTCCTAGATATTAGTAGGATCATTTCAACATATCCATTTTTACTTCCTCCTAGCATCTTAGAAATTCCCTCCTTCATAGCCATATCTAGAAAAATTATTTACTCACATATATTTGTACTTATTTCCCTAAATACATCTTTCACTTCATCCTTAGGAAACTCATCATTTCAAGTAACCTACCACATGTCTCACTAAGAATAAAATGAATAAGAAAGACATGGATCCTAATCTTAGTGGTAGTTTAGCTAGTGCATAACCATATCCTTTGGTAGCTCTAGTTAACATGATCTCTCACCACAAAATCTAGAAGACTTGATTTCCTCTCTAGATATGGATGTGTTTATGAAATAACTAGGACATGTGACTATTGTGAATGCTATCATAGATTAGAATAGGGAAACCATTATGGTAAATTTCCTAAGGGATAATGTGGGAGTTTTTGGCTTTGGGAGTGTGCCACCTCTAGATATATCTAACTTTTCTCATACCCTATTTGGTAGATTGCAACCACCCATTGGTCTTTCTAATCCAAATGATCCATTTTTCATACCACCCAAACAATATCAAATGATGCAATCAGGGCCTATGGATCCTAATATCTCATCAACCCAATTCAGTGCTCCTATCACACCAAATAACCAATCCACCATCATATAATCTTTGGTCCATACTAAACCTCAACAACCCACCATCTCACAACCTACATCTACATTTTCTTCTAGCACTATTTCTACCAATGTTTCACAAACCCCTTATATTCCTTAAAATATCATAAGGCCTTCCATCTTGCAAAGTATTGCTTCCACTTTAAACATGCCCACTAGTGGTGCATCTGACACATCTCAACCAAATATCCAAATAGAATCACAATCCACTCTAGGGATTCCATCAAGGAGGCTTAGCATTCAACATTTTGCTACTTCCCATCCATTTGCATCTATACCAAATACTACCATTCTATTTCCACTTGGCCCTTGGGGTTTTGGATAAACACAAGGGCCTACCACAATCTTCCTATTTAGCACCTCATTTATGCCCACTTTACAAACACATAATCCTATAATACCACCAAAAAATCCATTATCAACTATTTTCCTATGTCACCCTTAGAGAGTAGCAAAACAACCCCATAACAACAACCACTAGCAATAGGGGTACTTCCCTATACTAACTATTTAGCACCTAGTAGCATCTAGTTTCCTTCTCATGCATGAGCACAATGAACATATGTGGGAGAAAGTTTACTATCTCAAACCATTGTTCCCACACTTTCACCATGAATTTTTCAATGTTAACCACCACAACAACAATATATCCAAACCCTAACACATAATTATTTATCTAGATAAAAATCGTATATCAACCCACCAAAGTAGCAGTCATCCTAGTAGATGTATAAATATGTCATATCACTACCTCAATAACCAATAAATCACATCAAAAATGTAGTTCAGTGCACACTTCATTCATATTTAGTTTCTTAATCTGAAGCATACCCTACAGTGGTGACACTAGGCCTTGGGGCATGAATATCTACACCCATCAACTCTGAATGGAAAGACATGAAAGATATATAAAGGGACTCAAAGATCTAATAGATTCCAAAACTTTCAAATTTTAAATAGTCTATCCATATCCATTTGATAGAGAAATAAAAATACCACCATTTCCTAAACATTTTGAGTTTCCCAAATTTAACAAATTTAGGAGGAAGGGAGATCTCATCACTCATGCTAAAGAATTCTTTATGCATTGCCAAGAAGTGACTTACAATGATCTTTTTTCTCATGTGCCTCTTTCCTAAAAGTTTAGGAATGCCTAATCTTGAGTGGTTCTTTTAGATCCCTCATGGCACCATCAAAACATTCACTAAAGTATTAGAGGGCTTTGCAACCTAGTATGCTCATCTAGTTGAGGCTGAGATATTTGTAGTTGATCTAGTTCACACCAAATAAATTAGGGAAGAAAGCCTTGCAAATTACCTATAGATATGGATAAATATCACAACATGTATCTCTTATACTATCCTAAACCATCACCTTGTTAAAATATTCATCAACAATGCCCATCCTAGTCTTGCACATCATATGGTCATGAATTATATCCAAACATACAAAGACATCAAAGAGAAGGGTATGGCCCTTGAACAAGGACTTATCAAAGATGGTGTTAGTAAGATTTAAAAAGAAAAAAAAATGATAATGAGGAAAATACAATGACAAACCATGGTTCCAAAATAAGAATAAAAACATGATAGGGCCATAGACACTTGACATTTTCACATAATTGAAGCATCACCTAGGACACCAAACACTTCTTATCAAAAAATGCCTCAAAAAAAACAACAACAACAAAATTACCAACAAAAAACATACCAACAACTTCCATCTTAGCACACCACACAAGAACACAATCCACAAAATCAAACCAACACCATCACTATTATGACCAGCCAAAAGGCACATATCTATAGGAAGTCTCATTTTTACACCCCTTTGCAAGATCCTCTTGATGCCATTTTTTGAAAATTAGTTAAGGAAAATCTTATCCGACATCTATAGAAAAACATTTGGACCACAATTAGTCAAGTTCCCCATGGTATTGAGAAAATGAGTTTTGCAAGTTTCATTATGTAAAAGGCCATCCCACCCTTAAGTGTATGCACATCAAGGATTATGTCTAGGATATCATTAATCAAAAGGAAATCATAGTGGGGGCACAAACCTCCTAGAATGTGGGGTTATTGATATACCAAGATGCATTTCCCCCACACAAAAAAATATACTAGCTAAAGTCCTACAAATAATGCTACCACCAACAAACCCAACAATGGTCAAAAAAAATAAGGTGATAGCCATATAATTAGACTATCGAAATTTTATCAGATTCATATCTTAGGTTGAGCCTTCTATAAATGTGTTTCTTAATAGTTTTTCTCTCTTGCTAACTTTCCTTTACCTTGAATCTAGATGCCCAAAATGTGAGGAAACAAAAGAATGTTACCAAAAAATGGGTTAGCGTATGTGTTATATCACTTCCCTCTGAAATATAAGGTACAAATCCCTCATATGTAATATATACAATGATTTTTTTTTTTAATAGATCATTGGGAAAGGGGGATGCTCTTAACCTAAGAGAAGAAGAGGATAAACAAAGATACTCATAACTAAAAACACCCGATGTAGAAATAGATTTGGGTAACCTATAACACCTAGTGGAAAGGATATCACAAGCTACCTTGAAGTTCTTCTAACATTTAATCTTACTTCTAAGTGTAGATTAGTCACACTAAAATACAATCTAGAGATAGACAAAAGATGCATATGAAAGATGAAATGGAATCCACCTAACTGATAACTCTCCACTAAAATGGAATCTAGTAAGATATCACTAGGTTCAAATACATCTATCCTACAATCCCATAGAAACTATTCTAAAATGAAAGGTTATCTTGGCTAAAGGAGACAATGAAATAAACCTAGGCATGCTAGTCATCAATGCAATTAAAACATCACATACCTAATGGAAAACATCATTAAAATCCTTCTTTCCATCTAACTCTTTGATTATCACTCACCATTTGGAAATGCATGGGGAAAATTTGGATAGAATTGTTGATTCTTTAAATTAACTAAGAAAATTACATATACAGGTCCCCTCTTAGGTTTCTTCACTAGTTACAAATTCATCTATTACATTAATAGAGCACTTGAATCACTTAGAAATCCAATAGTCATTGATTATAATTCAATACATCAAATAAACAAAGCAAAAAAGATTAGAAATACTCAAAATGGTTCATATTCTTCTCTAATCTGTTGCCACCATATTCATATGATTTGAATTCTAATGATAACTACAAGTTTGAATTCTAGCCATTTATCTCAAATTAATGATCATGATTAAAACATTTTAATTCTCTTTATTTTTTCTCATGACTTCAAGTGTTATTCACATGGTATCTCCATCTGATGTGACAATGTGATCAATCATTTTTTGTTATTTCATTGAGTTAACTCAAAGTTTCATTTAAATCCTATGACCATGCAATCAATGTCTTTTATTGCTTCATTTTACTAACTCTTCGTTATCTCTAACCATAAGTGACCATGTGAGTATTTATTTAAAGGTTTAACTATTACTGCTTTTTTCAGGTCATGACTTAAAATGTTTTGAATGCTTCTTAGCTGGCAACATTGTGAAAATTGTTTACCTTAACCACTTTTGTCTCTCCTACTATCACAATGTTAACTTTAGGTCACCCTTGATTACTTGTGACCTTGTGATCTTCAATTTTCACTACTTTTTGGCTTTTAATTGTGATTAACTTAACCTACCTGTGACCTTGCGATCATGTGATTTAAATTCTTTCACTCTATCTTTGCCTTAACTATGGATTTCTTTTAACCATTCATGACCATGTGATCATTAGTTTCCTCTTATTTTCTATGTTAACACAAGCTTTATCTTTCACCTTTGCAACCATGTGATGATCTTTGATCTTTATGATTTGATGGCTAAGATTAAAAGACATTAACTCTTTGTTCTACTCTACAATGTAGGCCCATCTTCCAACTATTTACATCATAGCAGATAGGTGGCACTATTTCATTGTCTAGAGAAACTAACATTGGACTACTTCATGAGTAGGTTCTAATGGGATCTTGTGGAATATGAGGGGCCTAGCAAGACACATGTTTCTTTGTCATTATGTCACATAGATTAATGATTGATAATTTTTTTATAACAATGTAGCAATGACCATCAATTCACCTATAGATCAAAGGTGAAAATTAATTCTAAAGAACTTGGCTCTATTTTGTATAAAACAAATTGAATAAAGACACCTACCATTTTGTGTAAAAACTATATCATCTACCAAAGGAAATGGCCCACAAGGACATAGTTTGATATGTTGTTATGTCACTATGATTATCAATCATACAACTTTGGAAAGTGACATAACATTGATCATGGATCTTTATGAGATCTAACAACTAAGGAGATGCATCATTGAGTAATTATAATTTCATCTTAAAATGTCATCCATTGATCTAATTTTCATCTAATTATATAAATTTAATCCCTAAGCCATTTGACTTACCAACTTAGCAATGTAGATAATCAGATCAAATATGAGCCATTAATTTAATTTCAAGGAGAGCTATACCACCTTTTGTTAGAAACAATAGTCCACCAAAATAATTGAGGAGGGGGGGGAGGGGTGAATCAGTAATTCAACAATTAAAATATTTATCTTCTTTAAAAACACTTAACCATTCAACCAAAGTAAAAAACAACCATGAAAATATGCACACAGATAATAACATTAGATATTTTGACTAGGGAAACCATTGATCAGAGGGCAAACCCCAATGGGAATGATGCCCAAAAGATGATGTACTAATATAAATTTTCCTTGTTAGAGTTTGGATCCTATTAGGATTCTATTACAAGATTTAATATAATGAGTCCCTATTAGGAGACTTTGAATCCCTATTAAGAGATTCCAACCATATTAGGAGTTGTGGTATAATGTATGTAAGAAGAGCCCACTGCCCAAACATGTAATTTCAACTACAAGAAGAGCTCACTACTCAAACAAGTAATTTAAAGTTATCTTTTTCTTTCCTCTATTCTTTCCTCTATCTTATCAACTAGACCAATCATTGTTAGATCTTGTAGACTAGGTCAAAAACCTTGAATTCAAATACCAAACCTTAGATCAATCAACAAAACCTCAGTAATGAAGTTTCCTTCACTTCTACACTGCTCTACTCAACTTTGCATTCTGCACTCTCTGCTACTTAATATCAATTCACATTAAATTAATTAAATCATATCTTCTCATACCATGATAAATAAAAATTTCCTTCCTTTATACTAAGTCCATAAAAAAATTCCCTTAGTCAGCTATTAGACCTTCTCAATTAATTATTATAGGACCACATTAAGAATATGTTACACTTAGAGTTAACATTAATCTTCCACATTGCAACTTGAATATATTTCTATACACATAATATTATGATGATTAATCTTAGGTATTTCATCCTCAACATTTCTTCTCCATTTCCTCAACCTCTATCCTTGAGATATCAAATATGCTAAGAGATATATCAAGTTTAACAGAACATGCCTCTGTAAACTCTATCTCAGAATAGACATCACCAAAACTTAGATAACTTCTTCTAGACTTATCCTTTCATCTTTTGACATTAACTAAATATATCAAATACTTAGAAGTATATCTCATAGCCTTGGGTAGTTATAATGCACAACTAGTCATCCATACCAACTTGATCTTTTTGTTGTTCTTCTATCAGATACCACATAAAACTACTATGTAGACATAAAACATGCTATGTTGATATTAATGAAAAAATTATTCATGAATGTAACATATCATCATAATAGTACTACCCCATAGGAATATCATCAACATTCATGCTTCCAAACAATCTTCCAATAATCTCACCCTTTGGTATTAATGGCAACATAGATGAAAATCATCTAGTTCCAAGAATAAAAACAAAATATTGTTAGTCATCAAATCCTCTTTATCAATAATACTCCCCAATTTATATACCTCAACATGCTCAATACTAAACTAGATTTCACATACTATTCTTATGCTAAACTTCTCCTATTTAGCATAATGTTTTTCATGCAATACTTCTCCCCTATTGACATCAATGTCAAAGGTTTATACAACAAACATCTTTGTATCAAACTCACCGACAACTTGCAAGCTCAAGTGTCAAAAGACACTATACAAAACAATATCATCAAGAGTCCTAGATGACTTTGCCCATTACATATACTCCTCCATTTAGGAAGCATCAACATTTAGTCTAGACAGCAATGATGCTATGCTACACTAGAGTGATGCACTCTTGTATCTTCTTACTCTAATATAGGAAGGGGCATAACCCCAAGAATATCTCATAAATGCTCAAAAATATCTTTTGCAAGAGCCTTAGTGGATATATCTGCAATCTGCTCTTTAGTGCTTACATACTCCAATTTGATTTCTTTTTCTACAAATTTTTCTCTCAACATATGATACTTAATAGAAATTTTCTTAGTCCTTGAATGCAATACTAGATTCTTAGACATATTTAGCATGCTTGTGTTGTCACAATGTATAAGAAAAGGTTCACTAATTTCTATCCTTATATCCTTCAACAATTGGTTCATCCAAATTACTTTATTGAAACTATTTGCTACCCCAACATACTTTTCTTCTATTGTACTTTGAGATATAAAGCCTTGCTTCTTGCTTAACCTAGAGACCAATCTTCCTCTAAGAATGAAAGCTTCTCTACTAGTGCTCTTTCTATCATCCATACTACTTGCCCAATCTGCATTAGTATAAGAACTTAGAGTAAAATCATTATATCTTTAATACCATAATCCAAATTCTAAATTTCCTTTCAGATATCTAAATATCCTTTTCACTATTTCCTAATGTGCTTCTCTGGGATTAGCCTAGAATCTTGCAACAATTCAAAAACTATTTTCCATATCTAGCCTTGTGTGAGTTAGATATTGTAATTCTCCTATCATGGATTTGTACTTCTTCTGCTCAATAGTAGGTGTTTTATCCTTTGTAAATGACTTATGTCCAGTTACCATAGGTGTCCCAATGGTTTTGCATGTTTCCAAACAAAACCTTTTTCAATAAATCCTTTAGGTACTTAGTTTGAGAAATAAATATTCCTTCTTTATTCTCTATAATCTATAATCCTAGGAAATATTTCATTTCTCCTATCATACTCATTTCAAATTCTTTCTTCATCTATTCTAGAAAATTTTTACTTCATCATTTCCTCCAAATATGATGTCATCAACAAACATTACTAAAATTATCAAACCATTGTCAGATTCTTTCCAATATAGATTACTATCTATCATACCTTTGATATATCCAAGCTTTGGCAAATGTTTGTCCAACCTCACATGCTAGGTTTTGAGTTCTTGCTTCAATCCATACAATGCTTTCCTCAGTTTGCATTCTATGTCCTGGTCTTTTGTCAAAGGACATCCTTTAGGTTTCTCAATGTATACCTCTTCTTCAAGTTCTCCATTTAGAAATGCTGACTTGAAATCTATCTAATATACTTTGAATTTCTTTTGTGCTGCACAAGCTAAGAATAATTTTACTACTTCTGTTCTAGCTATTGGAGCATAAGTCTCCTCATAATGTATTCCTTCCTATTGTGAGTAACCTTTACATAAAAATCTTTCTTTCTTGCTTACAACTTCTCCTTGCTTATTCATCTTGTTCCTAAATACCTATTTAGTTCCTATCACATTCTTGTTTGTTGTTTTGAGGACCAATTCCCATTTCTCATTCTTTTCTATCTGATCCAATTCCTCTTTCATAGCTTGTTCCTAGTAATCATCTTTACATGCTTCATCTACATTCTTAGGCTCAAATTGAGATATCAAGAATACCTTGATGGTATAAACTAGAAGTAGAGTTCTAAGAACTTTACTTATGACTATCTCTTCACTGATACTTCCTCCAGAAGCTTTGATAGCACTGACACATGCTTTAATTCTTTCAACATATTTGGCAATGTTTTCATCTTCTTTCATTTTCATCTGATCGAACTGTCCTCTTAGACTTTCAGCTTTGGCTCTTCTGACATTGTCATCTCCACCATAGATCTCTTTCAGTCTTTCCCACATTTCATAGGCAGTAGTGCAGTCCTTGACATCATCAAACTCTTCATAACTCAAGGCAGATGCAATATCAATCATCATAATGTTATGAGTCTTCTTTATAGCAATGTCATTGACTGATAATGTACCTGATGGTTCTACATATTCCTCATCAAGATATTTCAGACCAGTGTCACCAATGGAAGCTAGATGAAGTTTCATTAATCCCTGCCATGCTAAGAAGTTGTTTCGGTTAAGCCTTGGGATTTCCCTCTTGTAAGACATCTTGATCTTTGGCTTAGATCTTTGAAATCTCCTCCTGCAAGCACCAAAATCTCTGATACCAATTGTTGGAAAATGAAGATGGGATAACTGAGAGGGGAGGGGTGAATCAGTTACCACAAAAACAAATTCAACAGTCCCAAAGATGCCTTAAACTTAGTTGCTGCTACTACTTGGTAAACACATAAATTACTGCTTAAAACTTGATAGATGTTTAGTTAATTTATTAAGCATTTACTGAAATAAGCGACCATGCAAAAGAAAGTAATCATGAACACAGTAGACACCAGATCTACGTGGAAACCCAATATGGGAAAAACCACCAGCAACTAGTCACCAATTTTCACTCTTCTGAAGTGAGCCCTGTTAGGAGCCAACCCTGTTAAAGGTTACAAAACACACTGTTAGGTGTGACCCTGTTAGAGGATTTAATCACCCTATTAGGAGTGGCCTTGTAAGAGGTCTTTAGAACAATTCAACTGAATTTCCACCCTGTTAAAGGATTTATGGAATGGTTGTTAAACCAACTCTGTTAGGAGATTTTGGAATCACTGTTACAATGGTTAAAAAGCAACAATGAATGATTTGAAAATACATGCAACTTATCTTGCTGAATACAGATCTCAGTTTAGCTCCACAAGATCCTTACTGATTAAATATATCTTTGTAGCTCCAAGATTTCCCTCTGCTCAACTCTGCTTAGGCACACACAAGTCTCTTCCTTGCACTTCCTTGCACTATCCGTATACACTCTCTATTTCACACGTTTCTGCATCTTGAGCACCTCTTTATATACTATACATAATACCAGGTCAGCCCAACCAACTTGACAAAACATATTCCAAAGTCGGCTTGAACTAACAATCAAAACAAAATTCTTCACTAGACGACGCTGCTTGGTCAATACAGAACAAAAAAAAAACTGCTTCCTGTGTTAACCAGCAGAACTCGGTAAAAACTACAATTACCGGGGAATTCGATAAACCTGCCACTTCCTTTGGAAACTGACTAGACTCGGTAAAAGCTGTCTTCGACTATCGAGTGAGCTCGGTGAAAACTAAGTTTTCCTTAGCTTACCGTGCGAACTCGATTAACACTAACCGTCTACTACAAAATCCTTTGATACCTGAGTGATCTCGGTAAGAACTAAACTTTCCTTAGCTTACCGTGCGAACTCGGTTAACACTAACTCACCGTGTGACATACAGGAACGCTCGGTATACACTACAAAAGGCTTTACTGACCGACTGAGCTCGGTAGACTCTATAAACTATTTTCCTGACCGAGAGAACTTGGTAGACTCTATCTAATAACTGATATGGCATTTGTATAACATCAAAGACAATACACAATTACTTAATTGTATCCAACACTCTCACCATGTGACATGTGTCACTCCTTGATTGGCTATAAGGAAGCACAATCCATGTGCTCTCTTCTCATGCAATCTGAGCCCTCCATGAGCTTTTTCCCATCCTTGCATCTTAGCCCTCAATCCCTCAAGCCTCTTGCCTATAAATTGGATCCTTCCCCTTTGCAAAATAACACAATCCATGAAGTAAAGTTATAATGCTATTTTGAGAGCCAAATCCATACTAAAGCCATCTATCCACACCAAAAATCCACAATCATCAATTGAAGCCTTTGGAAGCGTATTGAGCATACATCCTATCCATTTAGATAAAGCCACTCAACAAGAGAGCTTCTCATTGAGAGAGCCCATTAATGGCTCATATTTTCAATTGAGAGCTCATCTTAGTCTATCTTTAATTTTATGAATTTTGTTTAGTTTGTAGAAGCTTTATTTAAATTTGGTTTCTATTAGCATACTAACATTGCTCATATACATTTTGGCATGCCCGGTGGGACTCCGCATGGGTCATCTTCATTAGCTTTTTTAGTCAAGTTTTGTATGTCATTTGCTGATTTTGGCTAATTTTGCTTGTTTTTGTGATTGGTAGGATTGTATAAATTGGTTTTGTAGGTCCACATAAGCATGAAGAAGACAAAGGAACTCATAATCTATCTCATAGTGTTTGCAAATTTTTCAAGCTTATAGGTGGACAAAGAACTTGAAATTCTTCTTCCTCTTCTTGTCTATATTCTTCTTATTCCATCTACTTCTTCTTCTTCTTCTTGTGGGAGATCTTGGCCATTTTTTTTTAAGGAAGAAAAATCATACACACTTCTTTTTAGTGCTTAAAATGAACCCCCAAATCATACTTAAATCTATTAAAAAATTAAAAATTTTAAAAAAAGAAAAAATCTTTTAACAAGTGAAACTAAACCAATCTAATCATTTGCATCCTTGCAACATCAAGGTTTTAGATGCATTCATGCAAAGTTAGGAACACTTCATTTTTGGGAATTTAAAAAGAACTTCAAGTTTCCATTTCAAAAGGTTCAAAATCAACACTAAGTGCACACTAAAATCTACATCAAACTCAAAGCATCAATCAAGGATAAAATGAACCTCATTTGCAAATATGTTAAAGTTCTTTTAAAAATCTCATGAAAACTAAGAATCCTAAATGGTTGCCAAAATTGTCCTAAAAATCTTTGTTATTTGTTCCAAACAAATGTCTTGTTGCAAAATCTTGAATGTTTCTTAGGTTTTTTATGCATCAAAACAATCTAGGAATATCATTTTTGAGCTTAAAACATGCAAACTAGAACACAAAATCTTGAATGAAAAAAAAAGTCCAAAGAGTCATTTTCACTTTTGAGTCCAAAAACAATCTTGAATGATCTAAGGTTAAAACAAAGCACTTCAAAGTTCTTAAAACAACACACAAAATCTCAATCTTGAATGCTCAAAGGAAAAAACTTGAATGTTTAATCACTTGTCTTTGAATGCATGTTGCTAAAATCACTCTTGAGTGCCATGGTTTAAAATCAAAGTTTGTTTTTTTATGAATGCATGATTAAAACAACAAATCCAATCTTGAATGCCATAGATCAAATAATCATCTTTTAGAGCATAAAAAGAATCTACATTTTTGTAATCTTTTAAGTTATAAAAACAAATAAAAATGCTTTGAGTGAGTTTGTCGTTGGACTCGCCCTCTTTAATCACCCATAAATTTAACCATTGGTTGCAATCTTAGTGCCATCTATGGGGATGGGTCCACCTAAGAGGGTGTTAAGTGCTCCACGCAAATCAAACTCCACTTACTTGAGTTTTTAGTGGTTTTTCTAAGTTAGAAAACTCTTTGAATGCACATTAATCTCGCTCAGACTTCATTTGGGCATAAAAATTGGACAAATCTTGACGTGGAGGGCCTCTGGATGCGCGCTTGGCAATCAAGTTTCACACATCTTTTTTTTGGGCTTAAAACAAACTCACACTCAATCTTGAATGCCTAACAATCAATGAACATTGCATGGTTTGGATACATTTTCAATGACGCTCGCATTTCTTATGTTGACGATCTCTCGACTTTCATTATGCTGACGATGCTGTCAAATTGGAATGAACATTGTATGCCATAATCACAAGTGTCTTCAGTCATAGCTTACAAAATCTAAATCATCAATTGGAATAAACGCGTGTCTTTTAAAGCCCAAGATCATGTATGTGGTCTTGTTTTACACTTTTTAGGAGGCCTGCTTGGGGATTTCATCACCCCTTGGGATGACCTCAACTCCAGCATTTCGGCGGAGTATAAAAATTGAGAGGTGAATCCAAAGACACCTCTCTTGGAATCAAGATTTTGTCACTCGGGCTAAGCCTCAAGGAACTTTATACCCTTGAGAAGTGAAAGAGGAGAAGTGGGTTACCGCTCCTCTCGGCTGTGTGACATCCTTTTGGTTTCATCTACGGATTTGGACCTCATGTACCTTGTGTATATCGAGGACTCCCTAGCTAAACCAAATTTCATCCTTGTAGAAAGCTTCCTAGGATGTTGGTGTATTTGACGTGCTTGCTCAAAACTTTTGTCTGCTTGCTTGTTCACTGCTTTTGAATGAATGTTTGCTAATTTTGGTCGAAATCCCAGAAAAGTAGAAATCTCCCAGCTCAAGGCATACTTAGCGTAGTCACTGCCTTATCAGAAAATCATCCAAGCTCCCTCGTTGCAACCAAATCTATCTAGTTCTTTGCCTTAGAACAATCCCAAATCCAAAGTCCATCCAAATCATCCCCCCAGCTAGCTAACAACCCAATCAAAAATCACCCAAGCCTTTAAAGAGTTGTTGTCACTTTGCCAAAATTTTCTATCCAATCAATCTATCCTACCAATCAACCAATCTCACCAAGGTTATCCCTCTGACAGAGCATTGTCTAGGGTAATCTAGCTTTGTCACTTGCATCCCTCATCACCTTGAGCTAAAGGTTGGGATCCACAAGTGGTCAATCTCGTGTCATGCCCATAGGATCATTAGTCTATCCTCAAGTTGACACAGCCAACACCAAATCTAGCGCATAGGAAAGCAAAACTCTCACTTTTTGACAGCATGCCCTTGAAGTCTTCTATCCACAGGAAAGCCAAAAATCTCCAGCCAATCCTCCTTAGGTCTGTCATGCAACTTTGACTCTCCCTAGGAAATCTTTCATCAGCCAATCCAAAATTCGTGCTTAACCCAAATCCAACCATGAGCTTTCGTGTTCATCCATATGCAAGACCCCATCCCCATCAAACTCATCATCAAAGCATGAAGTACCAATCCTATCATGATGTGTTTGGTTGCATTGTCCTTGCTCCCGCCACCTCCTATTCCAATGATGATGAAAATCTTGTTGACTATGACAGGTATATTAAAAGCCTTAGAAACATTCCCCCAAGCATCCCCCAAAATCCAAGAGTTATTCCAAACTATCTAGTCATGCCATCTGATATTCTAGCTTCCCCTCCATCACCCCATCAACCAAGCTTCCAATCTTCCACCCCCATCACACTAGCTATTCCTGTCAATCCACCTCCACCTTTGACACACGAGTCTCCAAGGAATTTCCTAGAGGAAATACAAGAAAAGTTGCCTCCAACAGTCGATAAGCCATGTCATCTAATCCAACCATGTGAAGTAGTCAGTGATGAAGCTTCCCCATCTATAATATCACCTCCATCTCCCATAGCTATCATCCCCATACCATCCATCAAATTGCTTAAAATCCTTCCACTTCCCGCAAGCATCAAAATCCCACCACCTATCAAATCCCTCCAAGTCCTATCCACATCGCCTCCAAGCATTTCCCAAATCTCTCATAATGACCCTTATGCATCCATCTTCTACTCACCCATCTCCACTACTGAATCTCCCATCTATCCATCTGCTGCCTTTGAAGAATCCATCCCTTCACCTCCTATTGCACCATCCACTCCAAACCAATCCTATCAAGATCCTGCCCAAAAACATGTTAACATCCCCTAAAGCATAAATGAAGATATCATCATACCATGTCTTCCATCCATAGTGTAGTCACCATCTCCTCCATCTCCAAAACCTCAAGCCATATCTCCTCCACTAAAAGATATCTTGTCATCCCACCAGCTACATCAAGATCCTATCCTTCCATCTCCCCCGCTCCATGCTTCCATCTTACCACCTATCCAAGATATTCCACCATCTATAATTTACCCTCTTGGTTCACTTACATTCATCCACGGTGGCCCTCTCTCAGCAGAAGAATTAAGAATAGTATCTCCCCATTGCAATACAACTAATAAATCACTTCTACCATTTTCTGCAAGCAAAAATTTTCCTCAGCTTGTTCAAATGCTCAATCGATGGCATTATCAAGGTCAAGGTTTAGGACCAAAAGAGCAAGGAATCAGAGAACCTATTATTGCACAAAAAAATTTAGGATTTCATGGTCTTGGATATGTATCTAAAGGCTCACCATCTAAAGGTGTTGGTACACCACACCCCCAAACCAAGCCTATCTCCAAGCCCACCATGCCAGCCTCCCATCACTCCTTCAAGAAATCTTATGTCATCCCCCCTCCACAATCTTTGCAACCCAAAACAACCTACCATATCCCCCCTTCATCTACTAAATCCATTTTGGGTCCCTATGTCCCAAAATCTACCATCCTCCATCCTCCTATTAGCCATCATAAAAATCCTATTCCATCCATTCCTATGCAAGATCAACAAAGGAACATATCAGGGCACATCATCCATCATCATCCCCTTACATGCTCTTTCATATCCTCTCCATCTCACAAAGCTTCTACTAACCATCTTCCCAAAGCTTACCACAACAATGTAAATGCCAACTTCAAAATGCATAAAGCTAAAAATCTACATCCTAGGCAATCATATGTCTATTCTAAAAGACATACTCCAAAAAGGAAAAATCCAATCATAGAATGCAAAACAATGCAAAAGCCTATGAAAAGAAAATCCAAAACCATGTGGATCCCCAAGAAAAAAGTTGAAACCCAATGCATAATGGCATCCACCATTGCTAATCCCCCATCTAGTGACTCATGTCCCCCATCTCCTAACTCCATCTTGGGTGCCTATATCCCCAAGCACGCTTCCACAAATCCTCCATCATGCCCGCATCTACCATCTATCCCCCATATGCTCTTTTCACACCCGTCCCAACATGTGCCAATGTTGCTCTTGCAAGAATCCACATCTCATGCTCCTTTCCAACATTTTCATCCCTCCATCTCCTACCATCAATCCCATCTAATCCGATCTATTGCATAAATCACACATCCGGTGTACCAACAGCTAGCAACAAAATTGAACATTCCAACAGCTAGTGAAAAATCCCAAAAAAGCCAAAATAGCTGAAGAAATTCAAAATCATTCCAGCTAAGTCCAAAGTCAAAAAGTCAAAAAAGAAAAGAAAAATAAAGTGTCCACTAGTAAAAACTTGGCAATTCAAGTGCCTTGGACAAGTACCATGATGAAAACTTGGCAAACAAGCATCATGCGTAATCTTGCCATCCCCAGCTTAGCCTATCACCCTCATACTTTTGGTCATCTCTTGACATCCACCTCCATCTTCCAATATATACACCAATCCTCCATCCTCCAGCTTCCATCTCACACCATCCACTGATCTTCTGCAACTTCAGCCAATCATCCCAGCTATCATCCATCTCCCTAGCACCTTTCGCTTTTCCTTCCTAGCTTGAATCAGATCACATCCATCGTAAGACCTCCTTCCACATGTTATCTTCTGATTGGGGGCACTATATTCCTTGGAGATCTTGTCTTGTTCATCCTCCCTTGTCATTGGTATCTACCTCTAGGCTATCCTCATGCAAACCCAATGTCATCTCTTTATATCCATCATAATCCTAGCTATCTACCATCCTATCCAGCCATTTCATCCTGCTCCTCTAGCTATCCTTGGTCACAAAATCTCTCATCATCATTGGATGCATCCTGCCAAATCAATATCTTTCGCTATCACCCCACCCTTAGCTTTTGCATCTTGCACAACATCGAACCATCCCACTATCCTATCATCCTGAGCTTTTGCCTACTTGTAACTATCTTGGTTAGCTTCATCTTGTAAATATCTTGGTTTGTTAGCTTGTACATCCTCTTTAGCTTAGTACCTTTGTATCTATCTAGCTTTTTTGTCAGTTCCTCCTTGATCAGCATCTTGCACACATCGCACAACCCTTGGTTAGCTATTCCAATGCATCCTTTAGCTAGATCTCCTGTCACCAAAGTGCTATCCTTCTTAGTTCAGCTTGCCAGATGCATCACCCATCCAGATCCATCAGCTTAGGTGCTCTCCGATAGGTCCTTGTAGGATATAGCTTTCCTCATGTCTGATCTTGGTCCGTTAGTACCTTGTCCTACCCATCTCGTTGGCAAATGGCTCTCTTTTGGATTTTCACTCTCTTTTGATTTGGGATCTTCCCTTTTGGGTCTTGGAGTATCTTTTCCAAGCAATCTCCTTGTTCCCTCCTCAAGGTTGCCATGATCTTCCATATCATTGTATGCTACGAATGGGGCAATCAGAGCATAAGGTCTTGATAATGTCTTTTGCTTGTTTTCTTTTTTGCTTGTGGGTTACCTAGTGTCGTTTCCACACTGCTTCCTCTGGGATTCATGTGTGATACTGGGGCAATCCTTGTGTGTTTGTTTTGAGTCAGTTCGTCAGTCCTCTGGATAGTTGGTGAAAAGGCCTTGATGTTCTTGGTAAACTTAGCAATTAACCAACAATCCTATAGCAAATCTAGTGCTCAACTACATGGTGGTACTTCTCTTTGAAGTATCCCCCCGCTCAAAAAGCTTCAATGTTTTTCCTTCATCTCCATTATCCCCCATCCATATCCAACATTCGTCTCTCCTACCCCAGCTTATGCATCAGTATCTCTTTGAATCACTCATCACTCTTATCTTTAGGGATCCACAATCCTAGTCTTAGGGATCCACCAATCCAAATCAATCCACCAAGCCTCATCTTTCGAGATCCACAATCCTAGTCCTAAGGATCTCCGAAACCCATCTTCCACCAATCTGACTCTTTAAAATCCTACTGCATCAACTTTTTAATCCCCTCATCCATCTCCCTATCCTGGACTCCTTTTTATAGTGCTCCGCTCCTTCATCCTCCACCTTCCCTAAAGTCTTAAGCTTGCTTCCTCTTGTGCATCTGATTTTCCTTTATCATTCTCCCATAGTGAGAGTTTGAGCTAATTCAGCCCCTTCTCTTTGCCAATCTGAGTTTCCTTGCTCATCCGAGATTCTTGTACTTTTCAAGAAGCCATCGAGCCTCGCTTTCTCTCTCCGCTACCTTCTTGAGGGGGCATCTCACAGTCCATTCTCTCCTCTTCTGCTCTAGCCTTGGGCATCTTATTTTCTTATCTTTGATGCCATGCCACTTGCGGCATCACATCAAAGAGGGGAAAAATGTAGACACCTAAAAACCTTTAGAAAATAAAGTATTTTTATTTTCTGAAAAATCCCTGATGACATCATCATTTATTAATTAATTATTTAATTAATTAATTAATTAATTTTTATGCCTTTAAATTCCTTTATCTTAATTAAAAATATTTAATTAAGGAATCCCTCCCAAAAATGTTTAAATCTTATTTAAACATTATTTCCTTATTTATTAATTATTTAATTAATAAATTGAACAAAAAACCCAAAATAAATAAAAAATTTATTTTTTGCCCAAAACTTGGCCAATTTCCTTAAGACCACTAACCTCTTCCAAAATCTTCTAATCCTTCTTTAATTTTAATTAAAGGCTAAACCCATCATTTCCTACCCCTAATCCCAACTCAAAATATTTAATTAAGATTAAATATTAATACTCATGTTTATTTAAAAAGTTTTAATAAATATCTCCTCAACCCAAACCCTTGAAATAAATAAAACTTTATTTATTTCCTAAAAATCTAATTTATCCTCATCTTAAGAAGTTCTAGACTCTTCTAGAAAGTCTTCATCCTCATCCTAGGAAATTCTAGACTATTCTAGAAAGTCTTTATCCTCATCCAAAGTCTAGACTCTTCTAGAAGATGTCTTTAAAACTAATCCTAATCCCCTCCTAACCTTGTCACATTCTCTAAAAATGAGTTAAAACTTCCTAACCCAAGCCAAAGTTAACAAATATCTCCTCCTTCACCCACCCTCATTAAATGCCATCCACTCGCCTATCCCTAAGCTAATCCTAAACCATCCTAATCCATCCTCTAATCATTTGCACAAGCCTAAGAAAGCTTAAAACCTTCCTAATCAATTCCAAGTCGAAATTGCTCTCATCACCCTCAAAATATCTCAACCATAAAACTTTATGAAGTCCACTAGGTCATAAATGACTCTTACAAGCCCTTTTATGGCTCTTACAAGTCATTATGAGGGTCTTTATGAAGATTTTATCCCTTGAGCCTCCTTTGTTGACTCATCCTTCCCCTTTCCTCCATCCTCTCACCATATGACATGTGTCACTCCTTGATTGGCTATAAGGAAGCACAATCCATGTGCTCTCTTCTCATGCAATCTAAGCCCTCCATGAGCTTTTTCCCATCCTTGCATCTTAGCCCTCAATCCCTCAAGCCTCTTGCCTATAAATTGGATCCTTCCCCTTTTCAAAATAACACAATACATGAAGTAAAGTTATAATGCTATTTTGAGAGCCAAATCCATACTAAAACCATCTATCCACACCAAAAATCCACAATCATCCATTGAAGCCTTTGGAAGCATATTGAGCATACATCCTATCCATTTAGATAAAGCCACTCAACAAGAGAGCTTCTCATTGAGAGAGCCCATTAATGGCTCATATTTTCAATTGAGAGCTCATCTTAGTCTATCTTGAAGTTTATGAATTTTGTTTAGTTTGTAGAAGCTTTATTTAAATTTGGTTTCTATTAGCATACTAACATTGCTCATATACACTTGCCATCACACCTTTGTCTTTACTTCAGATGATATGTTTGGATGGGTGCTTCTTTATCATGTTCTTTCTTAAAGTAGGAGTTGCTATCTCAACTCTTGCCTCTACTTATGGTTTCGAGCTTTGTTTCTTCATTAGCTCTCCTTCATTTTGCAAATCATTATTAGTCTCAAGAAATCCCTCATCATTCCTTAGCTTAGTAACAACATCATCATCTGAATTGTAATCAACTATTCTCTCTTGCATTCTAAACTTCTCATCAATTCTCACATTTTCACTTTCCATGATAGTCTTAGTTCTCTGATTATAACATCTATAAGCCTTACTTTTCAATGAATAACCAAGAAACATACCTTCATTACTTCTAGCATCAAATTTACTAATGTCATCATCTCTCTTTATGTAACACTTACTTCCAAATATTCTGAAACACTTAACTATAGGTGAGTGACCAAATAATAGTTCATAAGGTGTCTTCTTTATGTCTTTCCTAACTTGTACTCTTTTCATAGTGAAAATTTTTGTACGCATAGCTTTTCTCCAAAATGTCTTGAATACATCATTCTTTGTTAACATGGATCTTCTAACTTTTGTAATGGACTTGTTCCTTCTCTCTATAATGCCATTTTGTTCAAGAGTCTTCAACTTAACTCTTTCTTCTACTCTAGGATCAAATCTTTTTTTTTCAATCTAATTCTTATTTTGCAAATAATTATTAATGATAACTTCCATATTTTCATGGTTAGCCTCTGGATCAACAATAGTTACCAAAGCTACTACTTTTTTTTCCTTAACCAACTCAAGCTCATTATCATAGTCATTCAAGAATCTTTTCATACTGGCCTTAAATTCTTCATCTTCATCAAAAATCAAATCCTTTCTAGATTTTCTTATTCTCTTGGAGCATGTAGAAGAAAAATGACCAAACTCTTTACATGTCCAAAAGGAAAAAAATTTCATACCTTCATTTATCTTTACATCTTCTTTTGATCTAGATCTATCTTTTCTTGTGCTACTATTCTATTGTATATGACAAAAGGATTTTGGATCTGAAAACTCAATATTCTACTCTTTACACAAACTTGATAACTCACCAATAATTTTTATCACTCGGGTCTTGAAATTTCTTCTATTAGGTTTAGGACTATCTTCTTTGAAAATTCTTGCCATGGATCTCCAAAGTTGTTGAACTTTTTCTTCAAGGACTTGATGCTCTAATACTAATTGTTAGAAACAATACTCCACCAAGATAAATGAGAAGGGGGTGAATAATTTATCCAAAAATTAAAATATTTATCTTCTTTAAACAAAATTAACCATTTAACCAAACTAAATAACAACCCTACAAATATGTACATAAAAAATTACACCAAATATGTTGACTAGGGAAACCCTTGATTAGATGGAAAATTGTAGTAGCAATGATGCCCAGAAGATAATGTACTAATATAAATATTCCTTGTTAGAGGATGTACCCTATTAAGAGTCTATTAGAAAATTTAGTACAATGAGTCCCTATTAGGAGACTTTGAATCCCTATTAGGAGTTGTGGTATAATTTATACAAGAAGAGCCCACTGCCCAAACATGCAATTTCAACTACAAGAAGAGTTCACTGCTCAAACAAGTAATTTACTATCAACTCCTTCTTTCCTATATGATTTCCTTTATCCTATCAACTAGATGAATCATTTCTAGACCTTGTAGACTAGGTCACAAACCTTAGATCACTCAAAAAAACCTTGTTAATAAAGTTTCCTTCACTTCCATACTACTCTACTCAACTTTGCATTCTAGACACTCTACTACTTATTATCAATTCACATTACATTCATTTGATCATATCTTCTCATACCATGATAAAGGAAAATGTCCTTCCTTTATACAGAGTCCATAAAACAATTCCCTAAGTTAGTTGTTAGACCTTCTTAATTAATTATTATAGGACCACGTAAAGAATATGGTACTCTTCGACCTTGCAACTTGAGTAAATTTATATGAATGAAATATTATGATGAGAAAGCTCAACCACATCATCCTAAACATGTCTTCTCCATCTCCTCAACCTCAATCCTAAAGATATAAATTTTTTTTAAGAGATATAACAAGTTTACTAGAACATGCCTCTATAAACTCTATCTTAGAATAGACATCACCAAAACCTACATAATTTCTTCTAGACATATCCTTTCTTCTTCCAACATTAACTAAATATACTAGATACTCAGAAGTATTTCACATAAACTCAAAAACCATCTATACCAACTTGATCTTTCCACTATTCTTCTGTTAGATACAATAGAAAACTACTATGTAGACATAAAACATACTATGTTGATATTAATCACAAATTTAGTCATGAATGTAACCTATCATCATAGTAGTACTCACCCATAGGAATATCATCAGTATCCATTCTTCCAACCAATCTTCCAACACCTTTGAGCTAGTTCTTTTTATTGTTTCTACATATTTTAGTGTTCTCACCACATCAAATTCAACTGATCCTTCTTGTAACTCATTCTCAACATTTTCATATCATCTTTAAGTCTTAGTCATTGATTTTCTCTATCACCTTTTTTTTTGAATATGAGTATAGTGTTCCCTTTGAATGCATGTTGTCCTCACCATGAACTCTTACTTAAAGTATTAGGGTTTTAGAAAAAACTTATTTATCATCTAGGAAATGCATAGACTTACCCTCCCTTTTCTTAATCACTTAATATGGCATCACACTAACTCAACCTTAATCCTAGAAGTTTGAGAAATATAGGGGACTCAAATCATGGCAACAATTGGCTCTGACTGGGGAACTAGGCATGTTAGTGCCTAGGTAGGAACCTAGCAATCTCTAGTTTCAAAAAGTTCTTGGCAAAAAAACACACACAACAATAGAATACCTACTTCCTTTATTATAAAAAACCATCAAATATCAAAGACCAGTGCCTAGTGCATTGGGCTATAGAGTCTAAAGTAGTATAGGGAGATGTTATGCATTTGGGTGGTGGGGAAATACGGAAACCAACACAAAAGAAAAGCAAACACATTGAAAGAAGGAAAGAAAGGAAATACAACAAAACTAAACACATGCATAACCTAACATATTTATAGGGGTGAGATTAATCTCACCTTATGAAACTAGTAGCAAAATATACTCAAGTAAATCCACTTACTAATTAGGAGAGGTACGAGCCCTTCCTTCATAGCTTCTTGCATCCTTGTGATGTAGCTCCTTCAAATAACATGGATAAAGAAATTTTAATTAGGCTCATGATATGTAGGAAACATTTGATTGCCCATTTTCATCCAAATAACCATGCTTCATAATAGATTACTTCATCTTCCTTAGGTCCTCTTATAGTCTCCTTCTAATAATCTTCTAGGAGATGAAAATGGTCACAAGCCTCCTTATTAGGAGTAACATGGTTAGCACTAGGGCCTTTAGTTACACTCTCACATAACTAGATTTTATCAACTAGTGTAAAGAAAGACTTTTCCTACACAAGTTCCATCATTGGATGGATACCTACTTCATTGCAATCAAGAATAAAATCTCCCTCATCTATGTAGTAATATCCATTCTCCCTATCCTCCAATGCATATTTACTATCTTTAGGAATGAAAACAATAGGAATAAACATAGGAGAAAGAGAGAAAAATAAACCATTAATTACCCTTCTTCAACTTGATTTGGATTTGTACTTGGGCCATAAAATGATTCTTTCATTTTGAGTATGGGCAAGGAGCAACAAATAGCATCTTTCACTTTGTCAAGTTGACTTATATCGATTGTTGATGTAGAAGAGAGTAAGGGCTAATAGTTAACAAAAAGATTTCCTTCTTTAGTTAAATCTTTCTTAGGAGAGGATTCCTTACCAATGAACAACATAAACTTGTATTCTTGAAACTCTTCTTCATACTAATAAGGTTTCTTCATAGATTTCTCCTTCCATATCTCTCAAGATAATATTGATGTCTCTCCTCTTATTTCCTCATCATTAAATAGATACTTCAGAATAGGATCATGATCATCCAACTTGGATTTGAGATTTGATCCAATATTTGATGAAGACTTATTGTCTCTTTCTAAAATATCAGGAAAGTTCAACCACTCTTTAGACATTTGAAAACCATAATAAATAGATTCAAGTTACTTCACGAAGGGTTCTTTATGTTCAGCTATCTCCACTTGTTTTAGCTTCTTGTGTTCATATTCTTGTAGGTCCTTAAGTCTACAAAAAATGAGTACAAATGTGGCTCCAAAATATCTTTGACATATGATCATCTTCCATGCTAATGTTCTATCAGACTACATAGGAGATACTTTTTCTATACTGATCAAAAAGCTCATGAGGAACCTTATTATCAGTGGCATCAATTTATTCAAGATTAGGGATGAGATTTAACCTTCCTCACTTCAACTTTAAATCCTCTCTTTGTATGTCTTTTAACTCATAGAATGTAGAGCACACACATTTCCACAAGGATATAGAAACATGATCATCTTTAATGATGATATTTATTTGGATGAAATGTGACATGATTTATTTATTTAAAACTACAAGATCTTGTAGCAATTTGTTAGTAGTCTCATTGAGTTCTTCAAGAGAAAGTTTAGGGATTAGCTTTCTCCCAGACTTTCAATTTGGCATGGCCACTAAGTTGTATTGGACCTTCTCAAACCAAAGAGAACAAATCCTTCATACAAAGTTTTTATTCTTTATCCTAGGGAAGAAATGTTTAGATTTCTAAGAATGAGAAACCAAGAACTAGTCTTAGATTTCAATCCCCAGTAGAGTCACCAAAATCTATTGGTTAATAGTTTGTCCCTCTTGCTTACTTGGCTTTACCATGACTCTAGATGCCCAGAATGTGAGGAAACAAAAGGATGTTACCAAAAAATGGGTAAGTGTATGTGTTATATCACTACCCTCTAAATTTTAAGGTAAATCTCCATTATATGCAATATATGCAATAAATTGTGTTTTTAATAGATCATTGGTATGGGGGGTATGCTCTTAACTTAAGAGTAGAAGAAGATAAAACAAGATGCTCATAACCAAAAACACCCTAGGTAGAAATAGATTTGGGCAACATATAAGACCCAATGGAATGGATATCACAAGCTACATTGAAGTTCTTCTAACATTTACTCTTACTTCTATGTGTAGATTAGTCCTACTAGAATGAAATCTAGAGATAGAGAAGAGAAGCATATGAAAGATGAAATGGAATCCACCTTGACTGATAAATCTCCACTAAAATAGAATCTAGTATGATATCACTAGCTTCAAATACATTAGTCCTAAAATCCCATAGAAACTAATCTCAAATGCAAGGTTAGTCCTAAATGGAATTAGAATATCACATTACCTACTTGTAGACATCAGACAAATCCTTCATTCTATCTACCTCTTTGATTCTCACTCAACATCTAGAAATGTAGTGGGAAAAGTTGGCCAAAATTGTTGATTCTTTCTATTAACTAAGAAAATTACATATATAGACCCCCTCTTATGGTTCTTTTCCAATTACAAATTCATTAGTTACACTAATAGAGCACTCAAATTTCTTACAAATCTAATAGTCATTGATTACAATTCAATATATCAAATAAAGAAAGTAGAAATGATTATAAATCCTCAAAATAATTCATATTCTTCTCTAATCGATTGGCACCATATTCACATAATTTAAATTTCAACAATTGCTGCAAGTTTAATTTTTGGTCATCGATCTTGTAGGACCAGAAAATGGGTTAAATGCATAACACACTATGAGCAAATCACAAACTCAATCAACATATATTAGCACCCACTAGTATACCATGAAAGCCAAACTAATCAAAAGAAAGTAAACATAATTAAAAACTCCCTTTTCCATTTGTAGCTCCCATGTCCTTCTTTCTTCTCCAAATGATTGTAGCTCCAATTTGCCTACAGTGCACACAAGATTGAAGCAAATAGCCTATGATAAAGATAAAGCAATGAGAATACTTGAAGTGTGATTTAATGTGAGAGAAAGAATGTAAAATGCAAAGAAGTAGAGACTCAAACACTCAAAGATTTGGATTTTCAAAACTTCAGCATTCAAAGATTCAAGGGCCCAAAATGAGAGAAAGAGTGTCCAATTTATAATTGACATGGAGGATGAGAGCATAGGATTTTTCACCCATAGATATGCGATGTGGAAAGAGATTCATTTGAGAATCCATGATGCATATGACAAAATATGCCAATTGTGAGATTCTATGACACATGAAATTCAAACTTGGCTAAATGTGAAAGAGAATCTATGATGCGTCATAAGACACCTCAATCCACTTAGAGCCAAGAATCTATGACGAATAAGCCAAATAGGGACATGTGTAAGAGGTAATGATATTTGATTATGACAAATCTTAGCCAAGTGTCAAAGGAGAATCCACGAGGTGTCACATCCAAGTGTCACTATGATGCAATATTTTATGGAATATTTGAATTAAAAATCCTCTTATTCCACAAAATAAGAGTTAGTAAAAAATGGAATTAATGATGGAAAATGGAACTTAGGAAATTAAAAATTTCCATGGTTTGCAGATAATGAATCAATTAGTTAATAGAATTAATTAATTGAGGATGATAATTAGGAAGAATAATTAGAAGGAATAATAGAATTAAATTATGGGTTATTTAATCCTATAGAAAAAATTAGTAGATAATTGGCCAAATTGATTAAATGAATGCGACCGTATCCTTTGATAAAAATGCAATGATGATGGATATGGAATAAGATGATGATAGATCAAAAGTGATAACATGCCAAGGACACATGACATGAATTTGTTGATATGTAACATTTAACCGACATTGTAAATGCTACAAGATTGAAATTGATTGATAAGGTTTGATCATAATAACATCAACAGAAATTGTCAATGTTATTAAAATGGTTTATGATGCCATGATCTGACATTGAAAGCCTCAACAATGTCAAATATTGGATGACATGAATGATAGTTTGACCTAGCACTGAGAGCCATGACAGTACTAAGGTCAGATTGATAAGATTAATAGGTTGATAGATTTCCAAGGCACTGAAAGCCACAACAATACCTAGGATAAGATAAATGATGTCTGATTTGGGATGTTTGATATGTTTCAGGTTGATTAGGATTGATTCTAGGTGATTTTGAGTTTATTTGGGGTGATTCTGAGTTGATTTGAAATGGTTTTGAGTTGATTTGATACGATTTTGAGTTGACATGAAATTGATGTGGAAGGGGATACAAATGACAAAATATGGTCAATCTGGCCAAAAGATCAGAGTTAGTAAAATGTGAAAATGGGAAAAATTAGTATGAATAAGTGATGAAACCATATATGCGAACCATTTTTGAGTGTCTACATTTTGCCCCTCTTTGATACGATGTGATTTAGAGCGTTGTATCAAAGAATAACAAATGAGAAAGCCACAACATACCCCAGTAGGGATGATATATATGGGTGCCCCCTTAAGAAATTGACTAATATAAGCATATGATAAGTCAATTTATCGACAACAAGAAGAAAAAACCATAGCAATTGATGGATCACAAATTAGAGCTAAGATGTGAAAGTTATGAGGTCTAGAGTGCAAGACAGGGTCACTCCGAAACTCGAGAATGATTGCATGGGTTACCACTCAAGAAATTTTTTTTATGAAAATGATATTTCATGTTGTCCACAATGAAGATATGAATCCAATGCAACTGATGGATTGCAAATCCGAGTTAAAATGCAAAAGTTATGGGCTCTGAGAGCATTTCTAGGTATCCTAGGTCCCCAACAATGTTCAAAACTCAACCAAGTGCATCAGTGAAGCACTTGGTAAGCCCAAGTGTGTCATGATAGTACCAAGTGAATCAATGACACACTTGGGAAGCCCAAGTGGTCTCAGAAAGTGCCAAATGTGCCCGAGAAGGCTCTGGGTGCCAAAATCAACATGATAGGGGGCAAATAGGAGCCCAAGAGTAATTGCAAGGATTAACACTCCATATAGTGACCAAATAATGAAAATTATAGCTCATTTTGTTCATAAGAAAGATATGAGTCCAACGCAACTGACAGTTTATAAATCAGAGTTGAAATGCAAAAGGTATGGCCTCCAAAGTGCAACCTAGGGGTTTTGGGAGCCATTCAGGATAACCTAGGTCCCCAAGTGCGCCCAAACTCTACCAAGTGCATCAATTACATAGTTGGCATGACCAAGTGCATAAATGATGTAGTTGGGAACCCCAACTACACCCTAACAGTGTAGATTACACCCTAAAACACTCCAGGGCCTAGAATCAGCCTGATTGGACTCAGAATGCCCCGAAACTTTGTGTGCATGCCCAAAATGATTGAAATATGTCATAACATGAGGGAAATAATAAAAAATGGTCATATTTGGTCAAATATAATGAGAAAAATGTTAGACTCAGGTTGAACTAGGTGGAAAGCCACAAAAAGTTGATTGATAATGCAGGATGATGCAGGAATGCATGAATGCAAGATGAAGATGATTATGGTGATGGAGAATGAGATGAAGAAGAAAGATGGGATGAGGAGATGTTAGTATGATGGAAAGACTTTTTCTTGTAGAAAGTGCACTATATGTCAAATGGAGCTTTATTTTGATATGGCAAATGAAATGCAATGCATCATGGCATAAAGGGCCAGAGCGCAAATGCAAGCCTTTTGTGGAAACAAGCACGATGCAGATAGAGAATGACCTTGTCCTTCCTGAGGCATATGTACATGTCCTAGACTCACAAAGGTACATTGTAATATAAAAAAATGGAAAAAAAATATGACCATGAACCATCCTGACTAGTCTCATATATTAGTTTTATATCATCAAGTGGCATAGGAACATGATCAAAGAAAAAAAAAGCAAAAAATAAATCACTCACTAAACAGCGTGAGCCAATAGCTATCCTTGTCCATTATTACTTGCTTTTTAGTGTGTTAGGTGTTTAGATGGTGTTTGACATGTTGACAGTGTGGTAGCACTATTTGTGGATTCAGTTGATAAGTTCATAGTGACTGGTTGGACTGATTGTTGGTTCCTATTGCTCAGATATTATGATTGGCATTGAAGTATAGTGCTTTGAGTTTCAATCTACAAAGTGTAAGTGTGAACGCAAAAGAGATGGTTATCCACAATGAATATGTACAAGGTTTATTGCAAAATTTTGATGATTTTTGTGATTTTTAAGGTTTTTTCAGATATTTGATGTTTTTGCATGACTAGTTTCTTCAGGACATTTTATGTTTTTTAGGGTTTTTTTCAGGACATGTTATGATTTTTAGTGATTTTTTCAAGATTGTATGTGAATGTTTAGGATTTTTTCAGGACATTATGTGAATGTTTAGGATTTTTTTAGGATATTTTATGATTTTTAGGAATTTTTTTAGGATCATATAAGCATATACAAGTGTTAGCTCCAATCCATTATGCGATAGGTCCAATGGATAAAAAAAACTTAGGGGTATGCCCCTAGTTCACATTCAAACTTACGCACCATGTAGGTAATATACCCCCAGACAAGACACAAATTATGTATAAAGGCCAATGATAGAGTATGTATAGACTGGTAATGCTTGGCAAGATAACAAAGGACATTAACCAGTCCGTGAGCCATGGTCAAGGAGCCAAGGATGTTTTGCAATAGGAAGAATATGATCAAGGAATGACAGAGGGGGAAAAGACTATATGGAATCCTGATAGATGGAGGAGCAATAACTGATTACACATGGCACCTATTTGCCAAGTTTTCACCATGGTACTTGTCCAACGTGCCTGTTTGCCAGGTTTTCACTGTTGGACGAAACTTTTCTCTTGACTCAAATTTTTCATGCCAAGACATCTGTTTGCCAGGTTTTCATCAAGGCATCCATTTTTTCATGACTTTTTTCACTTTTTTCTTTTCTTTTTTCATGACTTTTTGCTATTTTTTTGGTATTTTTTTAGGACTTTTTGCAATTCTTTTGATATTTTTTCATGACTTTTAGATGAAATCAAGAATGTCACTGACAAATGCTAAGAAGATATCTGTTGTTGATGTTTCTAGCTAATGAGCTCTGAATCCATGACTGGCCATAACTACATAGGATTTGTTTTGAGTCTGTAGCTAAAATCAAACCACTAGAAAGGTCTTGAGATATACCATCGTGTACCATATGTAAGACAATGTCTGTCTCTTGCGAATCAAGGAATCTAAGGATAATTGGGTCAATAAAAATGTCATGTGGGATGTCACTAATGATGACATATGCAAAGGCTTGTTGGATAAAGGACTAATTTTGGTTGTTGGACCAATTAGGTAGCTGGATTTGGGGATAAATAAATGGATATAAGGGAGGGTTGGGAGGGTTGAGACCAATGACCTTGCATATGAATGTTGATCGAGAGAGCTCCAAAAGACTTTGTGGCATGTTCAACACTAGAACACTAATATTCATGGTGTCATCTTTTTCATTTTGTATCCTTGGGAGCTTCTTAGCTTTTTATTTTTTATGGTCTAATGGTGCCTTTCAATTTTCACCAAGAGACCTATGCTTGTTATTTATTTCTCTTTTTTCTTTGTAACTAGAAGGTGGAGTAGGCTCCCCAAAGTATGCCAATGTGTTCTCTTTAGAAGAAATTTCTTCTTTATGATCTTCAGTCACAATGCCTTCAAATTCTATTATAAGAGTTTCATAATCATCGAATTGATCAAAAATTGGTGGTCCACATTGGTCCCAATCCAAAGGTTCAGGATAAATTGAGGGGGTGTCATCATCAGTGCTGAATGGGGTTTGGTTGAAGGTATGGATATGGGCATTAGATTTGGTTGTATCATTGGGGTTCTTCTCAAAAGGGAAAGGATTGTTGGTTTTAGGTGGGATATCCTCAAATGCCTTTTCATCATTCAAAACATCTATAGTCTTACACATAGGTATCGTGGTACTAGGAGGACCTATTCATAATGGTTTAAATCCAAGCCCCAAACTAGGAGGTTGTCCTTCTATAGTGATAGGTTCAATGATTCCTTGTTTCTGAGATCCAAGACCACTATAGCCATCATAGACTTGTTTTTTCATGATGGTAAACCCAAGTCCATACTTGCTAGGAGATATCAAAGTGGGTTCTTGTTCTGCTTTTTCTTTCTCAATACGTATAGATGTATTCTCATTGATAGAAGTATCATTCTTTGTACTAATCTTTGATTGTGCTTGAAGTGGTTGTGATTTACCATGAGATTGGGGAGAAACTTGTGACTCCCTAATGTGAGAGACTTGAGACATAAAGTACTTTCCACACCCATTGTCTTCAATCTTCATCTTTTCCTTGGCTTTACTGAGCAGTATATCAGCATCCACATACTTAGAGGAATTTTTGGGTTGTGCTTCACTATTTTTTCCGATTTGGAATGCAGTAGCATCTCTTAGATTAGCATAAAATTGGAAAGGATATAGATCACTGGGGATGGTAACCTCTATGTTGTGATAGGAAAAATTTAGACATTGATGATATGTAGAAGGGATTGCTTTCATAGCCTAAAGCCAAGGGCATCCTAGTATCATGTTGCAATTCATTTCTATATCTAGGACATGGAACAATGTATCTTCAGTAGCTAGACCAACTCTGACAGGTAATGTGATGATGCCCCTAGAGAAGTATTTACCATCATCATAATATTTTATTGTGATTCTTCGAGAGGGATCCACATCA
Organism: Cupressus sempervirens; assembly: GCA_028749045.1. Lineage (NCBI taxonomy): Eukaryota > Viridiplantae > Streptophyta > Pinopsida > Cupressales > Cupressaceae > Cupressus > Cupressus sempervirens. The sequence continues at coordinate 166,757,104 of CM053789.1, forward strand.
TCTTCAAAATAACCCAAATTGTTAACAACCTTAAGAGTACATATGTTCAATCTTGCTCCTCCATCTATTAAGACACGTCTAACTTTGGCATTATGGATGAAGACTTCGAGATAAAGGGGATCATTATGGTTAGGTTTGTCCTTAGGAATATCTCGGGGTGAAAAAGTGATATGTTGTGACGCAGATAGGTTCCCAACCATGGCTTGGAACTGGGCAACATCCATGTTATCTGGGACTACTGACTCTTTAAGGGCTTACTCCAAGATCTTTTGGTGTTGTGGGGATGCATGCAGTAGGTCCAAAATGGATATTTGTGTAAGGGTTTTTCCAAGTTGTTCAAGAAGGCTATAATCAAATGAAGTAGGAGTAGTAGGTCTACTTGGGGGTGCAGGTACAGTAGAAGCAGTAGGCCTAGATGGGGCTTTAGGTAGGGTGATCTTGCTATGACGTGTAGTGATAGCACAATGAGGGTCTTCAGGATTCAATGTGAATGTGGATATGCAGAAGTCAGACTCATTAAAGCAATTGATGGTGTAGTCATAGCTGGTGCATGTGTAATTCATATTACCTTGTGAGTTTGAGTTTGAACTTGAGGGTTTCTCTTTGTCATGATTACCCAAAGGATCTTTGAAAAAAGTATGATCAAAGTTGGATGCTAACAGTGATGGATCAACTATGATTACACCATCATCAATAAGGTCTTGTATTGCATGTTTCAATTGGAAGCATGATGAAGTCTTGTGTCCTTTGGTGCAATGGTAATCACAATACTTTTTGTCATCCCACCAATCTGCTTTAGTTAATGGTTCATCTTTGATTGGGGGTAGCTGCAAGAAGTTATTACTCAGTAACTGTTGTAATGTAGTCTCAAGTGGTATTCCCAATGGTGTGAATTTTCTATCCTTGGTTCTAGGATGTCTTTTGTCTTGCGTGAAAGTCTTAGTTTTTTGTTGTTGAGGTGTTGTTTGATTAGGAGTTTGTGAATTTGTAGGGTTTACACCTTTCAAAGTTAGTTGAGGTTTTGCTGTGTTAATCGTGCGGGCATCTACAATGCCATCATTAGTCACATTCTTGTTTTTGGAGAAAATTTTTTACTTGTCATTAGACAAGTTGGTGTTTGTGTTTTCTTTATTTATCTTGAGGATTCCCTTATGAATAAGAGCATCTTCAATACTAGTACCTTTTTTCATCAGTTTAGAAATGGTGCTTAGACTCTTGATTTTGAGTTCATACATTAAGTTTGGGACTAAGTTTTCAATGCATATGTTTACTTGTTGTTATTCAGGAATGTCTAGTGACCATTAACTAACTAGGCTTCTCCAACGTAGTAAGAATGTGATGAATGACTCTCTCATCTTCTATTTAGTTGAGCACCAATCAAAAAGTGTCACCTCATTTGTAATGTTAAAGACAAAGTGGGAGATAAACTTGTCTGCTAGCTCTGACCAAGATTTGATATTACCAACAAGTTTGGAGTACCATTCAAGTGCAGGCCCACCTAGAGAATGAGGGAACAATCTCATAAGGTAAGTGGGCTCATCACCGAGTTTGGTACATGAAGCACAAAATCCTCAGATGTGATCAATAGGGTTTCCTTTTCCTCAATATTTTTCAAACCTTGGAGCCTCAAAGTGTCTTGGGAATGGAGGCATATATAGACTTTTATCGAATGGGTTAGGAAATATGTCCCTTTCTGTATATAGAGCCTATTTCTTTTGGACTCCCAATACCTCAACTTGTTTGGAAAGTTGTTTAAATTGTTGTAATAGTTCTTCATTTGGGTTTTGTATGATGGTATTTCCTTCAAGTTTTTTGTGTCTATGAGTAGACCATTTGCTATGGCGAGAACTATGTCTACTTGGTTCTGACATTTTTGTGTCTGATGAGTCTGATGAAGTGTTGCTAGGTGGTGGAGGTATGTTGGAACCTCAAAGACAGAAAGGTCCTTGTTGTTGGGGTACTTGTTGTGGTATTTGATGTGGCACTTGTTGTGGGATTGGCTGCGATTGTTGTACCATGTGTTGTTGTGCCATGTGTTGTGGTTGTTTTTGGGATACCTTTATTGGTTGTATGTGAGACCATGTACATACTTGTTGTTGTAGAGGTATTTGTTGAGGTTTTTGTGGCACATGTTTTTATAACAAATGTTGCTGGTATGAGATTTGTTGCTCAAGGCATCTTTAGTATTCGAACTATTGCTTGAGTTGATCTTGTTGTTTAGCAAACATTGCTTGTTGTTGTTGGGATTGCTGCTGAAATTATTGTTGATAAATTGTGTGTAAGTCAAGTGGGTTCACATGGGACTGTATATTAGGAATATTGGATGTTTACCCCACTTGAGGTTGTTGTCATTGCGGTTGATGTTGTTGTTGATATGTGGGATGTGTGTTAAGTGGATGTATACTTGGTTGTGCCTTGGAAGTATGGAGTCCTTGTACCACTATAGGTTGTTGTTGTTGTGGGGGTTGACTAAGTCCTTGAGAATTGAACATCATCTTTGTATTGTTGTTTGGTACCTTTGGGTGTTAGATGTTCTTGTTTGTGACATCATATTGACTTGACTATGAGATGTGTCCTCATTGGGAATGGGCGTAATGTCAATAAGACTTTTTCTTTGCATGTCCATTGGGATGGTTGCACTTGATGCTTCACATGTTGTATTTATGAGAAGCTCCATAGCATTTGATGTCATAGCACTTGGTAAAGTTAGGAGCAAAGGTGTACTTTGTTGATTTGCCTCCAAAGGAGGTATGTTTGGCATCCCTAGAGCACAAGTCCCTTTAGGTGCATCTTGTTGTTGCATCATGTGACTAAAATTAAGTCTTAATGTTCTTTTGGGGTGTTTAGGGATTGGTGGTATTTCATCAAACAAGGGATTAACATTGATGTGTTCAAATGTACTTAGGAGGATTTTGATAGTTGACTCTTGATGGGGCCCTATAGGTGCCATTATTGTGTTTGAAAACTCCAAAGGTTGCTTTCCTTTATCTAAGTCCAAATTTATCATGGGTTGTATGTTTTCAATAGTTGTGTTGGTTTGATGTTTGGACTTAGGACCTTCCAAGTTTGGGTTAAATTTGACAATTTCTTAGGCTGCCAAATGTTTGAAGTTCTTGCAAAAACTTTTGTCTTGACATGCCCTAGCCATTTCTTCATCAGTGATGCCATAATCAATGTCAAACTCATCACTTAGGTGTATAGTATCTTGTTTTATGTTTGATGTGTTAGGTTGGCTGAATTCAAAGGAATGTGATTGTTCATCTTCAGGTGTGGTTGGTACACTTCCTCCTCCTGGTGGTATTGGCATGAATATAGGTTCAAAGTCAGGACTCCATTGAACAATCCCATGTGTGGGGGAAGTGTTTGGAGGAAATCTCATGGTAGGTGCATTGTTCAAGGTTTGTTGTACCATAGCTTGATTATGGGGATCTTGCAAAAACATGTTCAAGGGGTCTGCTAGTAATGGTTGTGATGCCTCGATTTGGTCTTCATCAAAGGTTTGTTGGATTTTCTTGCTTTTTCTTTGTCTTGGATGAGGTTTTGGTTTTGCTTGTGCCTCAGAAAACAAAGGTTGATAGAGTTCTTTGGGTCTCTAGGCTGATTGTGTCCTAGTAAGTGCTGGCATGATACCTAAGAATGCAGATACAATGGAAATTTTGAGTGTTTTGAGTGATTTAGAGTGGTGTATATGCAAGATATGAGTGTTTTTGGGATTTTTAAGTGTTTAAGAATGTTTTGCAATGTGCAAAAATGCTAAATGAATTATGGTTTTGATGTGAAAAGTGCAAATGTCCTAGGGATGTTATGCAAACACAAAATGCAAGGTGATGTTTTGAAGTTTGACTAGAGGGGATAAAAATGAATCTAAGGTATGCAAAATGATAATTAGGGTTATGTTTTGGACTTGGTAATGATACTAAAGGTAGGTGTATGCAAGGTAGACTATGCAAAGGATGGTGTTCTAGGGTTCGTAATGCTATTTGGGACATGCAAAATGAGGGTAAATGCTCAAGAAGGCAATTTTGTTGATGGACAATTTGATAGGGTTTGGTAGTGAAAATGATGCTAAGGATTTTGATCAATGCAATATGGAGGGAATATACCACTAGGGTAAGTAAAAATGATGTTTGGGGATGCTAGGGATATGATTATGCTATGACAAGGGTATATGGAAAGTTTTGAACTTAGGTAAAACCTTTTAGAAAGTATTTTGTCTAGGAGTTTAACCTTGTGATAAAGGACTTTGGATCTTGACCAAAAAAACTGATAAAAGATGAAAAGATCAAATTGATAAAAGATGACAAGGTCAAATCTATCAAGACATAGATAGATTTTGACCAAAGAAAATGATAAGAAAAGATAAAAAGACTAGTCAAGATCCATTATCCGTCAACACTAGGAGATACTCTAAGACTCATACTTTGTTTAGATTTTTGACTAAATTAAAAGGTTTTGGGGATTCAAAATGATGTTTAGAGGACTCAAAATGGTGTTGATGCTGAGCGGATATGTGATATGGACAATGCCTATGATGTAAAAGGGGATTTTGGGTGCAAGATGTGGTTTTGGGTCAAGTGCAGAAAGGGGAGGTCTAGAGGCTCCTAGATGCAATTTTAGGGTCCTAAAGTGCAGTTTAGAGACCCAAAATGCAAATACCTAAGTGCATCCTAACAGTGCCAAGTGCACCCTAATAGTACCAACTACATCATTGATGCACTTGGAGCCAGTTTGGGCGTAGTTGGTAAGTCAAAATGAAGGTTTGCTAATTCTGAGAGGTATGGATGTCAAACTGATATGTCAAGAAGCTAAGATGCTAGGGTTGATGTTAGGATGGGTTGAGAGATGAAAAATGAAGGTTATTATTTATAGAATGATGTCCTAAGTGAAGGTACTAAAGACTAGGTGATGTAGAATGTAAAGCTAGGCAAGCTGGTGCAAGGGGAGCTAACCAGGTACCTAAGGACACTGTTGAAGCTCCAAAATGTTATTTGGAACCATAAAATAGGTCTCAAGACCACCAAGTGTGCCTAGATAGTGCAGACTAAATCAATGATGTAGTTGGGGCCCAGTTGGGCGCAATTGGTCAATTGGGCTAAAACTGAGGCAATTCTAGAAGCTATGGTTTCAGGATTGATGTCACAGAGAGGTAAATAGTAGAGGACAGTGTTAGGGCCAGTATGAATGCTCAAAATGATGGTTAGGATACTCCGAATGATGGATAAAGTGGTCAAAATGATGAATAGGTATGCAAGGATGCAAGGTGGTGAATGCAAAGTGCTGATTTTGATTTGGGAATGCAAAAACTAAGGAAGGTAAACTGAACCTAAATGGATGCAATATGAAAAGTAATAGATACTAAATGTGGACTAAAAGGTGCAATATGAAGTCTATATGATGCAAGAATGAAGCCTAGACTAGGGTGAATGCAAGTGAAGTCTATGCAAGTGTGAGATCTACATTTTTCCAAGCACATTTAGGAGCACAAGTCAACATGTTTTCCAAAGTTTGAGTGTGTTGAACCAAAGTTTGCAAAGTTTGATAAAGGTTGAAATGTTTTGGCAATGTGTGATGTTTTGACAAGTTCAAATGATATCCAAGGTGTAAATTTAAAAGTTTGGCTTTTATCTTGATTATGTTTTACACACACACAAGACACATTAAGACAAGAAAAGCTATTGTAAAAAGTTAACAAACACACCACAACCTAGGCTTTTAGGACTGTATCCACTGAATTCCTACTTGAACCAAAGTTCAGCCATGCTTGTCTAGAGTGGAAAACCTAGGATCTTGGCACCACAGGCTCCCCCCCTTACAGTGTACTCACTTCTCGAGGCTACCAAGATCCACTTCCCAAGGGGCATGACTTCCCAAGGGACTGTTGCCTCTACTAAGGACCGCGAGAATGTAGGATGTCTTCACGGGCATGGGTGACCCCTTGAGCCAATCGATAGAAAGGATTTTGGCCACTAAAACATGGTTTTTAGTAAGGGCATTCCGTTCAAAAAGTGAATGATAAACTTCTGCAAAAGGTCTCCTAGCCTCAAGAACCAGGGTTTGATGCACCATAAGGGTACTGGAGTGGAGCTATCACACAGCAATACCGTTGACACAGCTTTCACTGTAATCAAATTTTATATAGCGTATGGAACATTGACCTGACTTTGGCCTATTACTACTCTGAGGTCATCCACTGGCATACCCAATATCGAGTATCTTGGTCCAAGGTAGGCCTCGTATAGAAATTACACCAATTTCTCTTACACCCAAGATCCACAAATGGCGAGGGGAGAGGATACGTCCAATGCAACTCCTAGGGATTTAACATTGTAGACATGCCAGGCAGAAAAGAAAAAGGTTCTTTTTAAGGACCAAACAAAATGTTATCTAATCTAGGAAATCCACACACATAGTTTTGAAAGACACACAAAGTCTTCGACAACGTCCTGCAAAGCACACATTAGTAGTTTCTTATGATCACATCTTCATCCAATGATTGCCACATGCTGCAAATAGACCATCAGTAACACAAAATCACCTAATCTATGTCCTAGAGAGTGATAGTAACTTGAAATGTAAATTTTGATTGATGCATGTGCTTACTATGAACCCAAGTGTGCTCTGACAGAGCAGATTGCTCCCCAGAAGGCCAAAATGGCTCTAAACATCCCCAAGTGCACCCAGATAGTGCAAACTACATCAATGATGTAGTTGGGGCCCAGTTGGGCATAGTTGGTAGTTTCTAGGTGCAGTTGGGAAGTCAAGTGTAGAGTTTGGGGAAATGGTGCCTAGACAAGACCCAAAAATTGAAAATTTCAAAACTACACTCCCAAGTGCATCCAAATAGTGCAGACTACATCAATGACATAGTTGGGGCCTAGTTGGGTGCATTTGGTAAGTTAGAAACAACATAATGAGATTTTGGTGATTTTTGGGCTCCTAAAATTGCTCCTAGGGGTCCCAAGTGCGCCTTGACAGAGTAGAGTGTGCCCTAGGAGAGCAAGCTAACAGAATGCATGAAACAAGAGCATATAAGAATTTTACTGGACCCCTTAATTAATCTAGGTGTGAAAAGGAAGAGCAGATAGTCATTATACCCTTCCAAGTGAGCTCCTTCCTTGCACCTACAAGCACAAAAAAAGAAAACCCAAGTTAGATATGCATGTTCACGTCAGGTTCACCAAATATAGGACTAGAAAATGGGTTAAATGCATAACACACTATGAGAAAATCACAAACTCAATCAACATATATTAGCACCCACTAGTCTACCATGAAAGCCAAACTAATCAAAAGAAAGCAAACATAATTAAAAACTCCCTTTTTCATTTGCAGGTCCCATGTCCTTCTTTCTTCTCCAAATGATTGTAGCTCCAATTTGCCTATAGTGCACATAAGATTGAAGGAAAGAGCCTATGATAGGGACAAATCCATGAGAATACTTGAAGTGTGATTTAATGTGAGAGCAAGAATGCAAAATGCAAAGAAGTAGAGACTCAAAGACTCAAAGATTTGGATTTTCAAAACTTCAACATTGAAAGATTCAAGGACCCAAAATGAGAGAAAGAGTGTCCAATTTATAATTGACATGGAGGATGAGAGCATTGGATTTTTCACCCATAGATATGCGATGTGGTAAGAGATTCCTTTGAGAATGCATGATGCATATGAAAAAATATGCCAATTGTGGGATTCTATGACACATGAAAGTCAAACTTGGCTAAATGTGGAAGAGAATCTATGACGCATTAAGACACCTCAATCCACTTAGAGCCAAGAATCTATGACGAATAAGCCAAATAGGGACATGCGTAAGAGGTAATAATATTTGATTATGACAAATCTCATCCAAGTGTCAAAGGAGAATCCACGAGGTGTCACATCCAAGTGTCACTATGATGCAATATTTTATGGAATATTTGAATTGAAAATCCTCTTATTCCAAAAAATAAGAATTAGTAAAAAATGGAATTAATGATGGAAAATGGAACTTGGGAAATTAAAAATTTCCATGGTTTGCAGATAATGAATCAATTAATTAATAAAATTAATTAATTAAGGATGATAATTAGGAAGAATAATTAGAAGGAATAATAGAATTAAATTATGGGTTATTTAATCCTGTAGAGAAAATTAGTAGATAATTGGCCAAATTGATTAAATGAATGCGACCGTATCCTTTGATAAAAATGTAATGATGATGGATATGGAATAAGATGATGATAGATAGACCAAAGCCATGGTCAAATTGATTGATAGATAAAAATTGATAGCATGCCAATGACACATGACATGAATTGGTTAATATGTAACATTTAACCGACATTGTAAATGCTAGAAGATTGAAATTGATTGATAAGGTTTGATCATAATAACATCGACGAACATTGTCAATGTTATTAAAATGGTTTATGATGTCATGATCTAACATTGAAATCATCAAAAATGTAAAAGATTGGATGACATGAATGATAGATTGACCTAGCACTGATAGCCACGACAGTACTAAGGTTAGATTGATAAGATTAATAGGTTGATAGATTTATAAGGCATTAAAAGCCACAACCATACCTAGGATAAGATAAATGATGATTTATTTGGGATGTTTGATATGTTTTGGGTTGATTAGGATTGATTTTGGGTGATTCTGAGTTGATTTGAAATAGTTTTGAGTTGATTTGATATGATTTCGAGTTGACATGAAATTGATTTGGAAGGGGATACAAATGAAAAAATATGGTCAATCTGGCCAAAAGATCAACGTTAGTAAAATGTGAAAATGGGACAAATTAGTATGAATAAGTGATGAAACCATAGATGCGAACCATTTTTGAGCATCTACAGATCTCAAATTAATGATCATGATTAAAACATAATAATGTTTTTTATTTTTTCTTGTGGCTTCTTTTTATTCACATGATATCTTTTTTTTTTGATGTGATGATGTGATCAATCAATTTTTGTTGTTTCACTGAGTTAACTCAAATTTTCATTCAACTCCTACAAACATGTGGTCACTGGCTTTTGCTACTTTGTCATGCTAACTTTTGGTTATCTCTAACTACTAGTTACCATGCAACTATTTGTTTTAAGGCTTATTTATTAATACTTTCATTGGGTTGCAACTTAAAATGTTTTGAATGCTTCTTAACTGCAAAAATGTTTACCTTAACTATCGTTGTCTCTTACACTGTTGTAACCTTAACTTTAGGTTACCCTTAACTACCTACAACCTTACTATCTTTAGTTTTCACTTCTTTATGGCTTTCACTTGTGATTAACTTAACCTTGCAACCCTATGAACGTGTGATTTATATGATTTCACTCTATCACTAACTTATCTATGGGTTTCTTCTTACCATTCATGACCATGTGATCATTGATTTTTGCTTCTTTGCCATGTTAACACAAGGTTTATCTTTAACCCTTGTGAAAATGTGATGATCATTGATATTTATAATCTAATGACTGAGATTAGAAGACCTTAAATATTTGTTCTTCTCTATAATGTGGGTCCATCTTCTAGTAGCTTACATCATGGCAAATAGGTGGCACTATTTCACTGCCTAGAGAAACTGACATTGGAAAGCTTTGATTTGTGGCACTTCGTGACTAGGTTCTAACTCTATCTTATGGAGTATGATGGATCAAGTAGGACACATGTTTCTTTTTCATGATTTTGTATAGATTAATGACCAAACAACTTTTTATAATGATATAACTATGACCATCAATTGATCCAAAGATCAACAGTGAAAATAAATTCTTAAGAACTTGGTTTTATTTTGTATAAAACCAATCAAATAAAGACACTTATCATTTTTTTTGACAACTATACCTAAAGAAAAATGAAATGACCCATAGGAACACATGTTGATCTATCATTATGTCACTATGGTTATCAATTGTGCAACTTTGGAAAGTGACCTAATGATGATTGTGGATCTTCATGAAATTTGATAACTAAGGAGATCCATATTAGAGTACTTATAATTTTATCTTAAAATGTCATCCATCAATATGATCTTCATTTGATGATCTTATTTTAATCCCTAAGCTATTTAGATTTTCAACTTAGCAATGTAGATAGTCAAACCAAATATGTGCTATCAATTTAATTTCAAGGAGATCCATAACACCTTTGACCTCATTCTTTTCATTATTTCTACATCTTTAATTTTTCACTCTACATCAAACTCAATTTATCTGTCTTGTATCTCATTATCATGATTTTCATATCATCTTTACGTCTTGGTCCTCAATGTTCTTTGTCATCCTTTTTTTTGAATATGAGTATAATCTCTCCTTTGAATGCATGTTGTCTTCACCATGAACTCTTTCTTATAGAATTAGGGTTTTACAAAAAACTTCCTACTCATCTAGGAAATGCATAGACCCTACCTTTTCCTAATTACCTAATATGAAAGAATGCATAGATTTCTTTTAATTGCCTACCTAGGTGCACTCAAAGGAATAGATGAGAAGAGAAGTCCTATAAGGGAAAACTAAACACATACCTAAAATCACATTGAATCAACCCTAATCCTAGAAGTTTGAGAAACATAGGTAGTGAAATTATGGAAACAATAGGCTCTAACTAGGGAACTATGCATGTTAGTACCTTGGTAGGAACCTAGCAATCTCTAGTTTCAAAAAAAGCTCAGTAAAAACATACACACAAAAATAGACTACCTACTACCTTTATTATAAAAAACACCAAATAGCAAAGATTGGTGCCTAGTCCATTGGGTTGCAGAGTCTAAGTTAGAACATGTAGATTTTATGCATTTGGGTGTTGGAGAAATAGGGTAGCCAACACAAAACAAAAGAAAACACACAGAAAAAATAAAAGTTAAGGAAAGACAACTAAAAAAAAGACAAAACTAACCTAACATATTTACAAAGGTGAGATGAATCTCACCTTATGAAACCAACATAAAAGGATACTCAAGTGAATTCACTTATTGGTTGGGAGAAGTATGATCCCTTACTTAATAGTTGCTTGCATCTTTGTTATGTGGCTCCTTCAAACAATGTGGCTAAATCAATTTTTATTAAGATCATCATATCCATGAAATATTCAAGTTCCCACTCTAGTCCAAATAACCATGCTTCATCATAGATTACTTCATCCTCCTCAAGTCCTCTTATAGTCTCCTGATAATCTTCTAGGAGATGAAAATGGCCAAACCTCCTTATTATGAGTAAGGTGGTTAGCATTGGGGCCTTTAATTACACTCTCACATAACTAGACTTTATCCACTAGGGTCGATAAAAGCTTTTCTTGCATAAGTTTCATCATTGTATGGTTTCCCACTTCATTGAATTCAAGAATAAAATATCCCTCATCTATGTAGTAATCTCCATTCTCCCTATCCTCTAATTCATCTTTAATATCTTCATGAATGAAAATAGTAGGAATAAACATAGGAGAAAGGGAGAAAACTCAACCATTAATCACCCTTCTTCATCTTTATTTCGACTTGTACTTGGCCCATCAAGTGATTCTTTCATTTTGAGGTTTGGCAAGGACACAAAAACAACCTCTTTCTCTTTAGAAAGTGGACTTATATCCATTGTTGATGCAAAGGAGGCTAAGGGATAAGAGTTGACAACAAGATTTCATTCTTTAATTAAATCTTTCTTAGGAGAGAATTCCTTACTAGTGAACAACATAACCTTGTGTTCTTGAAACTCTTCTTCATACTGATAGAGTTTCTTCATAGATTGCTACTTCCATATCTCTCAAGATAATCTTGAAGTCTCTCCTCTTGGTTCCTCATCATAGAATAGATGCTTTAGAATAGGATCATGATCATCCACCTTTGATGTGATATTTTCTCTAATAGAGGTATCTAATGAAGACTTATTTTCTCTTTCTAAAATATTAGGAATCTTCACCCACACTTTAGACATTTGAAAACCATAAGGAATATATTCAAGTGACATCACCAAGGGTTCTTTATGTTTAACTATCTACACTTGTTTCAGCCTCTTGCTTTCATCTTCTTGTAGGTCCTTGAGTCTATGGAAATGAGTATAGATGTGGTTCCAAAACATCTTTGACATATGAGCATCTTCTATGCTGATGTTCTCTTGGACTGCATAGGAGATGCTTTCTCTATACTAATAAAAAAGAGATATCTTAAAGAGTAGGGATGAGATTCAACATTCCTTCTTCAATCTCAACTCTACTCTTGATATGTATTTCATCTTCTAGAATCTAGAGCACACACATTTCCACAAGGATGTAGAAACATAATAATCTTCAATACTGATATTCATTTGAATGGTGTGTCAAATCATTTCTTTATATAGAAGCACAAGCTTTTTAGTAGTCTCATTGAACTCTTAGAGAGTAGGTTTAGGCCTTGGCTTTCCCCTAGTCTTTGAATTTGGCATGGTCGTTGAGCTACACTAGATCTTCTTGGACCAAAGTGAACAAATCCTTCGGACGGTATCACTAGTCTTCATCCTAGGGAAGAAACCTTAAGATTTATGAAAATGAGAAACCAAGAATTGGTCTTAGATTCCAATCCCCACAACATCTCCAAAAAATATTGGTTTCCAATTTATCCCTCTTGCTAACTTGTCTTTACCTTGACTCTAGATGGCTAGAATGTAAAGAAAAAATAGGATGTTACCAACAAATGGATAGGTGTATGTGTTATATCATTTCCTTCTAAATTATAAGGTATATCTCCCTTATATGAAATATATGCAATGAATTGTGTTTTTAATAGATCATTGGGATGGGGGGTATGCTCTTAACCTAAGAGTAGGAAATGATAAAATAGGGATGCTCATAACTAAAAACACCCTTGGAAGAAATAAATTTGGGAAACCTATAACACCAAGTGGAATGGATATCACAAGCTCCCTTGAAGTTCTTCTAACATTTACTCTTACTTCTAAGTGTACATTAGTCTTATTGGAAAGCAATCTAGAGATAGAGTAAAGATGCATATGAAAGATGAAATGGAATCCAACTTTACTAATAACTCTCCACTAAAATGGAATCTAGTAAGATATCACTAGCTTAAAATACATCCATCCTACAATCTCATACAAACTACTCTAAAATGCAAGATTATCTTACTTGAAGGAGATAATGAAAGAAACCTAGGCATGCAAGTCCTAAATAGAGTGAAAAAATCACATTACCAAACTATAAAAATCATATAAATCCATCATTCCATCTAATATAATTGTCAATTCTTTCTTTTAACTTAGAAAAATATAGATATAGGCCCTCTCTTAAGGTTCTTGGCTAGTTACAAATTGATCAGTTACATTAATAGAACAGTTGAGTCACTCAAAAATCCAATAGTCATTAATTACAATTCAATACATCATATAAAGAAAGTAGAAATGATTATAAATCTTCAAAATGGTTCATATTCTTCTCTAATCTATTAGTTCCATAACCATATAATTTTATTTCCAAATATCATTAAAAGTTTGAATTCTAGCCATCTATCTCAAATTAACAATCATAATTAAAACATAATAATGCTCTTTATTTTTCCTTGTGGATTCTTGTTATTCACACAATATCTTCTTCCAATATGATGATGCAATCAATGAATTTTTATTGTTTCACTAAGTTAACTAAAAGTTTCATTTAATTCCTATGACCATGTGATCACTGGCTTTCATTGCTTTGTAATGCTAACTCTGGGTTATCTCTAACCACCAATGGCAATGCGACTACTTGTTTTAAGGTTTAATTATTAATGTTTTTGATGGATCATGACTTAAAATGTTTTGAATGCTTCTTAACTAGAAACCTTACAAAAAATGTTTACCTTAACTATCTCTTGCATTATCATAACCTTAACTTTAGCTTAACCTTAACTGCTCGCAACCTTGCAATCTTTAGTTTTCACTACTTTGACTTTTGATTAACTTTACCTACCTAGGACCCTATGATCATATTGATGCTCTATCAATGCCTTATCTCTGGGTTTCTTCTAACTATTCATGACCATGCAATCACTAGTTTTCACTTGTTCGCCATGTTAACCCAAGGTTTATCTTTAAACCTTATGACCATGTGATGATTGCTAATATTTATGATCTAAAGAATTAAATTATGTAAGACCTTAACTCTTTGTTTTTCTCTACAATATGGGCCAATCTTCTAGCTATTTACATCATGGCAGATAGGTGGCACTATTTCATTGCTTAGAGAAACTAACATCAGAGTACTTTTCTTCATGGCACTTCATGACTAGGCTCTAACTATATCTTGTGGAATAGGATGGGCCCAATGGCCCAATGGTAAATATGTTTTGTTATCATTATGTCACATAGATTAACGATTGATCAACTTTTTATAACAATATAATGACGACCACTAATAGGTCCAGAGATCAACAATGAAAAGAAATTCTTAAGGACTTGGCTCTATTTTGTATAAAACTAAAAAAATAAAGATACTTGTCATTTTGTCTGACAACCATAGCAATAGCAAAAGGAAATGGCCCATAGGGACATGTGTTGATATATCATTATGTCACTATGGTTATCAATTGTACAACATGATAAATTGACATAACAATGATCATAGTTCTTTGTGAGATCGGATAGCTGAGGAGATGCATCATTGAATACTTATAATTTCATCTTAAAATGTCATCCATTGATTTGATCTTTATCTAATGATCTAAATCTAATCCTTGAAGCATTTGACTTTTCAACTTAGCAATGTCGATAGTTGGATCAAATATGAGCTGTGAATTTAATTTCAAGATTCATATAACCTATTTCATTTCGTTGGCATATTTCAGTGTTCACTCTACATCAAATTCAACCGATCCTTCTTGTAGCTCATTCTCATGATTTATTTGTCATCTTTAAGTCTCATTCCTTGATTTTATTTGCCATCTATTTTTGTGAATATGAGTATAATCTTCCCTTTGAACGAATATTTTCTTCACCATGAACTCTTGCTTAAAGTATTAGGGCTTTAGAAAAAACTTCCTTCTAATTTAGGAAATGCATAGAGTTACCCTCCCTTTTCCTAATCACCTAATATGAAGAAAGGCATAGATATATTTTAATTTCCCACCTAGGTGCACATAAAGGAATAAATGACAAGAGAAGTTACTTAAGGGAAAACAAAACATAGACCTCACATCACACTAACTCAACCCTAATAATAGAAGTTTGAGAAATATAGGATTGAAGACATGGCAACAACAGGCTCTATCTAGGGAACTAGGCATGTTAGTTCCTAGATAGGAACCTAGCAATCTCTAATTTCACAAAAATATCAGCAAAAAAAAACACACATCAATAGACTACCTACTTCCTTTATTACAAAAAAAAAAACCAAATAGAAAATATTAGTGCCTACTCCATTAGGTTGCAGAATCTAAAGTAGCACAGGGATATTTTATGCATTTTGGTGGTGGGGAAACAAGGCAGCCAACACAAAAGAAAATCAAACATAAATAAATAATGAAAGTAAGGAAAGAAAACTAAACTAAACACACAAATAACCTAACATATTTACAAAGGTGAGATGAATCTCTCCTTATGAAACTAGGATCAAAAGATACTCAAGTGAAACCACTTATTAGTTGGGAGAAGTATCATCCCTTCCTTCATAGTAAGTGTGATTTTGTGAGTAGATAAATTTAAACATCTATATGCCTTACTCTTACAAGAATATCCCAAAAAATATACCTTCATCACATTTTACATCAAATTTTTCTTTTCTAAATTCTTTGAAGATATAACATTTACTTCCAAATACTTTTAGGTAACTTACATTGGGTTTATATCCATACCATAACTCATAGGGGGTTTTGAATGAGTCCTTCTTCAATTGTACTTAGTTAAAGGTATGAACTATAGTGCCAATGACTTCCTTCTAGTATTTGATAGCAATGTTCTTTTGAATTGTAAGTCCTTGCACAATCCATGATAGATATATTCTTCCTTTTAGCTATTCCATTCTACTCGAGAGTTCTATGGGATGATAACCATCTTTTGATTCCTCTTTCAATGCAAAAGTTATTAAATTCATTAGAGATGAATTCACCACCTCTATCTGAACTTAAATATTTTAGTCTTTTCCCTATTTCTTTCTCTACTCTAGTCAAATACCATTTGAACTTCTCAAATGCTTTTGACTTCTCTCTTAAATAGATAGTAGTCATCAAAAAAAAGAATGAAGAACTTTTCTCCAATATAGCTCTTAATTCCAATAGGTCCACACAAAATACTATGCACAATTTCCAAAATATCTTCAAATTGATAGTTTTAACTTTTAAGGCTAGTCTTTCCCATCTTAACTATCTGAAAATTCTTGTATAGACCAACATCAAGTTACATGACATAACCTTCTATGCCATAACCAACTTTCTTCAACTTGAGCAATAAATCATGAGCACTTACCAAGATCAAGATAAAACAAGTTACTTTTTTTTGTTTGCCTAATCCAATCAACTTTCCTTTTTCATCTAGTAGTCAAGCCTTTCCATGCATGAATTCCACCTTGAATCCACTATTGATTAGTTGTGCCACACTCAAAAAATTATGTTTTAGTCCTTCAAGCCAATAGGAATTATCAGATACAAGTTCTTTGGTTAATGAGATTTGACCTCTTCCTTTTATACAATAAAGTTCATTGTTTCCAAAACTTACACTACTACCATCATAGTCTTCAAAATGTTCAAACTTTGTTTTGTCACAAGTTATATGATGTGAACATCCAGTGTCTATGATCCATGTATCATTTTTCCTCACATGAGAGATAATCTTATCTTCGTCATCATTATTAGATTCATCTTTCATAGCAATGTAAACAATTTCATCTTCACTATTATCAAAATCCTTAGAGTCCTTAGCCATAAAACATGTTTTCATACCTTTTTCCTTGAATGATTTAAAATCTTTCTTGAAATTGCATTTGTGACCTTTCTTCTCATCCTTGCTTTTCTTGTTTGGGTACCTAGCTGCAATATGACCAATTTCCTCACATGCAAAATAAATTAGAGGAACCTAACTCTAGAATATTTCCTTGCAAGTAGAGTTTCAACAACTTCAAGATCATTGTTAGAAATTTCCTCTGATTCTTCTTCACTTTTTATTTGAGTGTCTCTTATTTTCTTACATTTTTCCTTAAGTGAAAGCTTGGCTTCAAATGCTGATTTAATATTCTTAGAAGTTGGAACATAATTGTCATAGTTATCTAGCTCAAATACAATCAATCTTCATCTTATGATTTTCTTCATATATTCTTTCTTGAATTGCAATTACCCTAATTACATAAATGGGAAGCAATGTTCTAAGAACTTTAATTACAATAGTTTCTTCTTAGATATCTCCTCCAGAAGCTTTGATCGTACTAAAACTTGCTTTGATCCTTTCAACATATTTGGCAATGCTTTCATCCTCTCTCATTCTCATTTGATCAAATTGTTCTCTTAGAATTTCTACTTTGGCTCTCCACATATTGTCATCAGCATCGTAGATATCTTTCAACTTGTTCCACATAGCAAAGGTAGTTTTTTAGTCTTTGATATCATCAAACTCTTCATAGCTTAGGGCAAATGCAATATCTATCATTGTGGTGTTATGAGTCTTCTTCTTAGAAATGTCATTAATAGATAATGTACTAGAAAGAGTTGTGTATTCTTCATCAAGGTATTTCAATCTTGTATCTCCAATGGAAACTAGATGAAGCCTCATGAGACCTTGCCATGTTGAAAAATTATCCTTGTTAAGCTTTCGAATTTATCTCTTGTAAGAAATCCTAATCTTTAGCTTAGGTCCTTGAAACTCTTCCTACAAGCACCAAAATCTCTAATACCAATTGTTATAAATATAGATGGAGTAACTAAGAGGGGGGAGGGGGGGTGTAAATCAATTACCACAAAAAAAAATCCATAGATCCCTTAGATGTTTGATAAAACTAGTTATTGCTATCACTCAGTAACCTTTCAAAAAAATTTGTAACTCAATAAATGTAGTGTATGTTATCTTTAATAGATCCTAAAAATTCATAGTGATTAATTTGCAAGCATAAAAGAAATAGCATGAACCCATGAGAGACCAGATTTAACATGGAAACTCAGTATGGGAAAAACCACCAAGTAACTCACTATTGATTTTTACTTTTCTAAAGTGAGTCCTATTAGGAACCACCCTGGTTAAAGGTTACAAAACACACTATTAGGTGTGATCTTATTAGAGGATTTAATTGCCTTGTTAGGAGTGTCCTTGCAAGAGATTTTTAGAATAATTTAATGGAACTGTCACCTTGTTAGAGGATTTACAAATGGGTGTAAAACCAACTTTGTTAAGAGATTTAGGAATCATTACTACAATGGTAAGAAAGTAACAATAAAATGATCTAAATGAGATGCAACTGAATTGTTGATTACAGATCTCTATTATGCTTCACACAAGATCCTTCCTGATCAAATGAAACTTTGTTGCTCCTCAAGGATATCTGACCATCTTTCAAATTTTCTCACACTTTCCACTTCAAACAATCAATACACTCACATACTTACTCATTACACAATAGAATTCTCAACTTGACCTTTCATATATACCTTTCAGATTAGCAAGTTGGCCCAATTATAAGTTACAATTACTAATAATTATTATCTCAGTCAGCTACAATCATTACTTGAAATGATTAATATTTATTTCTCAAAGTAACAAAATCCTTCAAACTAAGTCACAAGAACCTGAGGCACATTTTGAAGCTACCAAGCCAATGCCTACCAAGTTTGAGCAGCCAAAACCTAAATTTAAAGTTCAACAGGATGACAATGCAATTCATTCAAGAGGCAAGAAACCTGTATTGGCCAAGTATGCCAGAAGGCATCATGCACCAAATTAGATTATTGGAGACAAATAAAAAGGTACTATGAGACAAAGTAAGCTAAAAGGTACTTGTTTACTTGCTAATTTTGAACCTAGAAATGTCAAAGATGCATTGGAAAATGAAAGTTGGATTAAGAATATGAATGAAGAGATAGAGAAAATAGAGGAAGAAAAAAATCTAGACTCTTGTACCTAGGCCTAAAGATAAAAATATAATTGGAACAAAATGGATATTTAGGAATAAGTTGAATAAAGATGGTAAGGTATCAAGAAACAAAGCTAGATTGATATGTAAAGGCTACTCTCAAGAAGAAGGAACTGATTATGGTGAGACTTTTACTCTTGTTGCAAGATTGGAAGGTGTCAGGACCCTACATGCATATTCTACATATAAAGGATTTAAGGTATATTAGATGGATGTTAAATCAACATTTCTCAATGATATTTTGGATGAAGAAGTCTACATTGAACAACCTGAAGGTTTTGTTGATCTAGACAAAAGGGACATGGTCTACAAATTACATAACACATTGTATGGTTTGAAACAAGCTCCTAGAGCATGGTATGAGAGATTTCATAACTACCTTATTTAGATTTATTTATAGAGAACTAATGATAACAGTAGCTTGTCCATCAAGGAAGGATCAGATAACAAGATTGTTTGGGTAGAAATATTTGTGGATGATAGTTTGTTTCTAGGGAATGATGATCTATGCAAATTTTTTTTTAGAGAAAATGAACAAAGAATTCGAAATGCCTATGTTTGGTGAGATTAAGTTCTTTATTATTGTTTAGATTCAACAAAGAAAGAATGGTATCTACATCACTTAGTATAAGAATATCAAGGAGATACTCAAGAAGTTTCTTATGGAAGATTCAAAACTAGTTGGAACCCCCATATGTACTAGCCCAAACCTTACCAAAGATGATGATTCAAAAGAGGTAGATCAGACCTTACATAGATCAATGATTGGAAAATTGTAGTATTTAGTTTATAAAAGGCCTAATATTGCTCTTGTAATTGGTATAGTGGCAAGATTCTTGTCAAAACCTAAAGAAAATCACATTATGGCAATCAAAAGGATCTTAAGATACTTGAAGGTCATTGAAGATTATGGATTGTGGTATAAACTTGAAGGAAATTTGGACTTAGAAGTTTTTACTGATGTTCATTGGGCAGGAAACATTGATGACAGAAAGAGTACAAGTGATGGAACATTCTTTCTTAGAAAAAGATTGGTATCTTGGACAAGCAAAAAGAAAAATTGCACATCTCAATCACAATAGAAGTAGAATATGTTGCAGTACCAGTGAACTATTCTATGGTTTAAATAGTCGTTGGAAGGCATGAAGGTTGAAATCAAAGAACTAGTTGTTATGTTTTGTGATTATACAAATGCAATTAACATATCAAAGAATTCAGTGATGCATTCCAAAACCAAGAACATTGCTATAAAGTACCACTTTATCAAAGAATTGGTGTAGGAAAAATAAATTAGATTGGAATATGTACATACAAAAGAACAAATTTCAGACATATTCACCAAGCCATTACCTAAGGATGCATTTTTGTATCTAAGAGGCAAGTTAGGGTTCATTCCCCTATCTGTAGCTCACTAAAATAAAGTTTTAGTGATGCATCAATAGGAACCAAGTTGGAGATCTATTAGTTGATGTAGCAGAGTCATGGGAACATTGCATATAAATCAATACTCAAGGTACATTGTTACTCATTTGGTCTGTGTTGTCTTTGGCATGTGTTGTCAAAGAGGGAGAGTTTATTGTCATATCTTTCTAAAATTTACTTGTGGGAGAGTTTACTATTTGAAGAAGAAGCTATGTAATTCCTTCACAAAGGGAGATTATTGCATTAAAGAATTTTGTGGCATAAAATCTAAGAGAGAGAAAAAATTCTATAAAAAAAAAGACTTATTTTCAAATTTCACTATGCTATGACATGTTGTGTTGCCATCAATGCCAAAGAGGGAGATTGTTGGATACAATTGCCTAATTGTGTGTTGCCTTTGATGGAACACAAATGTGATAATAGTTGGCAGTCAGTATCTACCAAGCTCAATTGGTCAACAAAGCAAATTTCTATGTCTGCAAAGCATTCCTAGAAATTACTTCGTGGAAATAATATCTACTGAGATCACTCGGACATCGAAGGAAAATGTGGTAGAAATTAGTGTTAACCGAGATCTCATGGTTAATGAAGAAAAGTTAGTGTTTACTGAGTTCACTTAGTCTTCAAAAGGTTTTTTAGGATTGTAGTGTTAACCAGTTTTATATTGGATAACACAAAAAATATTTTCAGGAACAGTGTTTACCAAGTAGGTTTGGCCAATGAAGGATTTTGTTACTTTGAGAAATAAAGTTTAATTATTTCAAGTAATGATTGTATCCTACTAAGCTAATAATTATTGGTAATTGTAACTTGTAATTGGGCTGACTTGCTAATCTAAAAGGTAGATATAAAAGGTCAAGTTGAGAATTCTATTGTGTAATGAGCAAGTATGCAAGTGTATTGATTGTTTGAAGTCGAAAGTGTGAGAAAATTTGAAGGATGGTCAGATATCCTTAAGGAGCAGCAAAATTTCATTTGATCGTGAAGGATATTGGGTGAAGTAGAACAAAGATCTATAATTAGCAATTTAGTTGCATCTCATTCAGGTCATTTTATTTTTACTTTCTTACCATTGTATTATTGATTCCTAAATCTCTTAATAGAGTTGGTTTAATAGCCATTTACAAATCCTCTAAAAAGGTGACAGTTCCATTGAATTTTTCTAAAGACCTCTTGCAAGGCCACTCCTAACAGGGTGATTAAATCCTCTAACAAGGTCACACCTAACAATGCATTTTGTAACCTTTAACCAGGTTGGCTCCTAATAGGACTTACTTCATATGAGTGAAAATTAGTAGCTAGTTACTTGGTGGTTTTTTCATATTGGGTTTCCATATTAAATCTAGTGTCTCATGTGTTCATGTTATTTCTTTTATGCTTGCATCTTAATCACTATGAATGTTTAGGATCTATTAAAGATAACATACACTAAATTTATCAAGTTACAACATTTTTCATATGGTTACCAAGTGAAAATAGTAACTAATTTTATTAGACATCTAAGGGATCTATGGATTTGTTTTTGTGGTAACTAATTCACCCCCCCTCTCTGTTACTCTATCTATATTTGCAACAAGAAGGACCCACTATCCAAACAACCTTTTAGGCAAGACCACTGAATTCACTATCCAACTAATCACTCAACTATTTCTTGTAGAATAATTTTCTATACTACACTTTAACCCCCTTCCTTTGTCTTGTCAACTAGACCAATCATTGCTAGAACTTTTAGACTAGATTGTGAACCTCAGATCCAAATATCAAACCTTAGATCTCAAAATAAAACCTTTGAAATGAAGTTCTTTCCAACTTTTCTCTACTCTACTTATTTTTGTATTCCACTCTTTGTGCTTCTTGCGATCATTCATCCATTCCATACATAATAAAGGAAAATGTGCTTCCTTTAAACCAAATCCATAAAACCATTCCCTGAGTTAGTTATTACACCTTATCAATTAATTATTATAGGACCTCATTAAGAATACATTACACTTAGTGATAACATTAATCTTTCACCTTATAACTTGAATATCTTTCCATATGTGTGACATAATGATGAGTGAGATTAGCAACATCATCTCCAAAATTTTTTCTATACATCTTTAACTTCGGCTTCTTAGAGTATCAATTTTGCTAAGAGATGTAACAAGTTTACTAGAACATGCTTCAATAAACTCTATCTTAGAAAAATCTTCACCAAAACTTGCATAAATTCTTCTAGACTTAATATCTTATGCTTTCAAGGTTAGCTTGATATACTAGACACTTAGTAGTGTCTCCTTTAAACCTCTCTCTGTGAAAATACTCAATGATCTCTTTTTATCAACTTGATCTTTACTGTTGTTCTTCTATCAGATACCACATAAAATATTATGTTGACATCAATGACAAATAGAATCATGAATGTAACATATCATCATGATAATGATCTAATAATATTTCTACAATACTCCTTTATAGAAGTATCACCAAAATCAATGATTCCAACAGTCTCCCCCTTGTTCATTGATGTCAACATGGATGAAAAATATCTAGTGCTAAAAATACAAACTATAAATGACTATTATCCTTTCTTTTCAAATCCTCTTCATCAATAAATATCCTCTATTGATATACCTTAATGTGATCTATATTAGTTGTAATCTCTCCCTTCAATGTACTCTATATAAGAATATTTTTCATGCTATAATCTTTCCACATTGACATCAATGTCAAAAGTTTCAACAACTATCAATCTCTGCAACAATTTTCTCTAACTTTCTCGAGTGTCCAAAGACACTATTCAAAATAACATCCAAAAAGAGTCCTAGATTACTCTCTCCATCATAGATTCATATAGAAAGCATCATCATTTAGTCTAGAAAAACAACAATTCTTTGTAACACTAGATTGATGTAGTCTTGCATCATTTACTCTAATGTAGGAATGGGCATAACCCCTAACATACCTTCTAAATACTCAAAAGTCTCTTTGGGAAGAGACTTGCTGAAAATATAAGCAATTCATTTCTTTGGTGCTTAAATACTCCAATCTAATTTCCTTTTTTGGAACTTTCTCTCTCATTATGTGATATTTGATAGACATGTGCTTAGTCTTAGACTACAACACTAGCTTCTTAGAAACATTCACTATGCTTTTGTTGTCACAATGTATGATAACATGTTCATTAAATTCTGTCCTTATATCTTTAAACATTTTTTTCATCCAAACAACTTGATTGAAATTATTTGTTGTTGCAACACATTTTTCCTTTACTATACTTTCTAAAGTATAGTCCTACTTCTTGCATAACCAAGAAACCAATCTTCCTCCAAGAAAGAAGGCTCCACCACTAGTGCTCTTGTTGGAATTATGATATATTTTTCATTAGTGCAAAAACTTATTCATTTTTAAATGCTTATCTAGCTCATCACTTAGTTTGTAGTGTATACTGAGCATTTAGTGGTTACCTTATAAGTTCAACAGGTAAACAATTCCCACTGAGCATTCTAGAGGATATCGAGTGAATGAGAAGTTTAGTAGTGTTTACCGAGTGATAAAGGTAAATAAAGGACTCAATGTTTATCAAGGGATAAAGGTAAAAAAAGGACTCAGTGTTTACTAAGTGAAAAAGGTAAATGAAGGACTCACTGTTTACCGAGTGAAAAAGGTAAATGAAGCACTCAGTGTTCACCGAGCAAAGCAAGGTAAATGAAGAAGTTAGTTTCTATTGAGTGACACTATATCTACAGAGTAACCAATTGTTACCGAGTTCCAAGAAATTTTGTGTGGCTAGTATGAACTAAGTCTCTACTTCTATTGAGTGCATGATGATGCTAAGTAATGTAGTAGATGTTGAGTATCAGAAGGTCACCAAGTTAGCTTGACTAACTCGAGTTTTCTACTATTTGGCCAACTCTGTAATGTTTTGTCCACTTGTGTTTTGGCCGACCTTGAAATTGTAAATATTGGAATGGTATATATGTAATGTATGGTATTATTTGTAGATAAGGAGCAAGATGTGGATAAATGTATCAAGAGAGACATGTAATGTTGTGTGAATCAGTACAAGAGAAAAGCACTCAACAAGGTCTACAAGGAGCAGAAAAGATTCATCAGTCACAAGAGGTAATCTATACTTCAAGGATCTAATCAAAAAATAAAGTTTGTAAGTAGATCCACTATTTCATCCTAATAGGTGAATCGGTTTTGTAAATCCTTTAATAGGGTAGACTTAATAGTCTTTGTATAAATCTCCTAACAGAGTGCATACTTTGGTGTATGTTTGTAAATCCTCCAACAAGGTGGACCTAGTAGTCCTTTGTGCTCCTAACAGGGTAGATCATCAGAAGTGATCAATGTAAGCCTTAACTGGCCAACTTCATATTGCAGTGATGAATTTTTATGTGCATCATCCCTACCCCAATTTTACTTTCTATTTGAAAGGTTTTTGGGTCACCAAAACTCTGTGTACATGTGCAATGAATGATTAATCTTTCATTTATGCAGTAGATTAGATGAATGAATGATGAATGGTTAAAATGAAAAGTTTTATAAGTTACTGATTCACCCCTCCCCTCTTAGTAACCTATCTTATCTTGAATATTTCCAACAATTGGTATTAGAGCTTTGTGATTCTCAAGATGAAATTTGACAGCTTGAGCAAAGATCAAGGACAATGGAGATATTCAAACTTGACAAATCTATTGAAAATGAAAAGCTAGATATAGAAATGACCATGGCTCAACTCAAAGAAGCTAAGGATCATCTTTCTCAATCTCTAAAGAGAAGGAAGGAACTTGCAAGATAAATGAATGATCATCAGTATGTTGAAGAAAAGATTGAAGACCTTTTACCATCAAACAGTTCAAATGAAGCTAATGAAGCGATCAAGGAACTCCTAGCAAAGAATGGTTCTCTACATAAAGAAGTAAGAAAGCTTAAAAGAGAACAAGAAATCCAATCAATCAGGCTATGTAAAGTTTTGGAATAGAGAAACAAGGAAAATGAAGACTTAGAGGCAAGAAATAATCAATCCCTTCAGCATGAAGATCTTGTAGGTTAACTATCTAATGGAAATGAAGAAATTATGAATCTAAGATCTAAGAATGAAAGTTTGAGAAATGATTTAATTACTAAAAGACAAATCAATGCAAGCTTACAAAGTGATCTAAGATCTGAAAATCAAATCAATGAAAGTTAAAATGACTTGATCATTGAAAGGTAAGTCAATGAAAGAATGATGAAATCTCAAGCAGACATGAATCAATTGAATCAACAAAATGAGTAGAATCTTCATAGACAAAAGGGTAAAGCTGGTCTTGGATACAAGGAAGAAGGTGAAACCTCCAAACAAGGTTCCCAAAGGAATCAAAGACCAACTTCCAATCACTATGGTAAGTTAGGTGATACATCAAACAAGTGTTGGAGCAATGGAAAAGGAAAATTCAATGGCAAATGCTACAATTGAAGTCAACATGGTCATTAAGCTAATGAATGCAAGGATAAGCCAAAGTTTGAAAAAAATTGTCACAAATGCAAGAACCATGGTTACAAGGCATTCTAGTTAGATCCAAATCATTCAATCTAGCTGAACAACTTGCTAAAGCAATCTTTGGATGTGACTACAATACTTGGTGTAGATGTCATTATTGTGGTGAATATGGACATATTGGCAAAGACTATTCAAGGAATCACTTGAGGAAAAGAGACACAATAGTAAGATGTTATACATGTACAAAACTCGGTCATATAGCTAAAAATTACATGAATATTGGAAGAATTGAAGATGAAAAGAAAGCTAAAGCTGAAAACATTTGGAAACAAATGAGGCAACAGTGGATTCCAAAATCTATCGAGCAAGACAGTTCAAGTGATGGCAATGTCACTCATGAAGTTGGTGACTCCATCATTTCCAATTAGATTCATAAAGAATCTGAAACTATATCATCAAGCTATATCCAGAGAAATTCCAAATGCAAGTAAGTAAATAGATCGAATTAGTATTCCAGATACACAAAGATCAAAAGAAAGGTATCTTTTGCCGAGTTGCATCTACCGAGGAAACTTGAATGAAGATCTTACCAAGCTAGGTTAGGAGTAACTAAAAGTTTTATTCGACTACCAAGTTGCAAGGATCTACCAAGTAAATCAATGACAGATTGGTAAGAACTATGTCATCATAGCTACCTTCGTACTAAGCATTAATGATAGTATTTTTCTCAAAAGGGCAGAATTCGATTTCATTCTTCATCGCAATTTCAGAGCAAAGAAATTTCTAGCAAATCTAGAGAAAATTCCAAGTGATTTCAAGCAATTTTCAAGTGGATAATTTGTTCAAGATTTTCTTATACTTACCGAGCAGCTATGGCATCCACAAGCATGAGCAACACGAAGGTGAAGAGGGGTTTAGAAATGCTAGTAAAGGGTATAGAATGGAATGCACCCCAATTCAAAATGGTTTCGACCATTGCAAAATCACTTGACCCAAATGGAGCTCAATCACGAATTCCACCTAAGGTACTTCTTATCAATGATTATTCATACTCATTTCAAATGTTCTATTCAAAAAATTAGAAACCTAGAAATGGACAATACCCTAGGTGAAATGAGTGTAAATGGCTCTCTAAAACCCAAATTCAAGCATCTTGAAACTAAAGGCTTGACTCATATCTTGTATATGCCTAGAAACTTTCAAACCAAATGGATTAGGTATATTTTGAGTCAGGTGCATAATGGGCAATTATGGTTAGAGCAGCTAGTGTTAATCACAAAGGAGATGATTCACAAAATCATGGGTCTCCCTATGCTCAGCAAAGCTAAAGCCACCAAAACCCTAGGTCAGAAGGAGTTAGAGAAGCAAACCCTATCTAAATGGGATGGTAGAGGTTTAAAGGTCAACACTGTATCAGATGTCCACCTAAGATTTGCCATTCATGTAATTGCCCATAAAATCTATAGCTCTAGTTGACTAAATAGTGCACCTTGTGAAGCTATGGATTTGGCCTTCAAAATTGTAAACAAAAACCTTGAATTTGATCTATCAAAAGTATTGTTCAGAAAATTGAATAAAAATATGGATAGTATAAGGACTTCCAGAATAACCCTTGTAAATTTGGTTCTCTGTTGATCTATTTATTTTTCTACGTTTAAAATTTTTTTCCATCTAAAGGAACTATCATATGGAGAAAAGACATTCCAATTTTGTATCAGATAAATGAGTTTGTAGCAGAGATGGGTGAAAATTTTGACAAAGTCATGGATAACTATTTTGAAGACTTCAAGGAAAGAATGAATAATAGGTTCCGAATTCCTCCAAAACATTGATCCATGACAACAATTTTTAAGTTGCAGATCATGTGATTGAAGTTTCAGCTGAAGTTCAAATAGCACTCTCCACCTACACAATTTTGCAAGAAAATTGGGATAAGACTTTGGCTCTTATTCTCAAGGTACACTCTAAGTTTATCTCTCATTTTGGTGTCTCTGTGTAAATACATATTGTGTAATTTGGCATTATTTTCAAAAAGGGGGAGATGTATGTAAATAAGGAAGCCATGTGTAAAGATATAGATATTTTTAAATACTCTGTGCATATTGTATGGGGGAGATATATGTAAATCAGTACGTCAAAGTTTGCACATAAGTTTTGGCTCATAAGTATTTTTTTCACTAATGCCAAAGGGGGAGATTGTTGAAATTATGATATATTTGTCATTAGTGCAAACACTTATTCAATTTTGAATGCTTATCTAGCTCATCACTTAGTCTATAGTGTATACCGAGCATTCAATGGTTACCTTATAAGTTCAACAAGTAAAAAATTCTCACCAAGCATTTCAGAGGATACCAAGTGAATGAGAAGTTCAGCAGTGTTTACCGAGTGAAAAAGGTAAACAAAGGATGCAGTGTTTACCAAGTGATAAAGGTAAACAAAGGACTCAGTGTTTACCAAGTGAAAATGGTAAATGAAGGACTCACTATTTACCGAGTGAAAAAGGTAAATGAAGGACTTAGTGTTCACCGAGCAAAGCAAGATAAACGAAGAAATTAGTTTCTACCAAGTGACACTATATCTATCGAGTCACCAATGGTTATCGAATTCCAAGCAATGTTGTGTGGCTAGTATGAACCGAGCCTATACTTCTATAAAGTGCATGATGATGCTGAGTAATATAGTGGATGTTGAGTATCAAAAGGTCACCAAGTCATCTTGAGGAACCTGAGTTTTCTACTATCTGGCCGTCTCTGTAATGTTTTGTTCACTTGTGTTTTGGCTGCCCTTGCAATTGTAAATATTGGAATGATATATATGTAATGTATGATATCATTTGTAGATAAGGAGAAAGATATGGATAAATGTATCAAGAGAGACATGTATTATTGTGTGAATCAGTAGAAGAATAGAACATTCAGCAAGGTCTGCAAGGAGCAGAAAAGATTCATCAGTCAAAAGAGGTGATCTATACTTCAAGGATCTAATCAAAAAATCAAGTTTGTAAGTAGATCCAATGTTTCATCCTAATAGGTGAATTAGTTTTTTAAATCCTTTAACAAGGTAGACTTAACAATCTTTGTATAAATCTCCTAACAGAGTGCATACTTCAGTGTATGTTTGTAAATCCTCTAACAAGATGGACCTAGCAGTCCTTTGTGCTCCTAACAGGTCAAATCATTAGAAGTGATCAATGTAAGCCTTAACTGGCCAACTTCATACTGTAGTAACAAAGTTTTGTGTGCATCATCCCCATCCCAGTTTTACTTTCTATTTGAAAGGTTTCTGGGTCACCAAAAATCTATGTACATGTGCAATGAATCATTAATCTTTCATTTATGTAGTAGATTAGATGAATGAATGATGAATGGTTAAAATGAAAAGTTTTATAAGTTACTAATTCACCCCTCCCCTCTCAGTAACCTATCTTATCTTGAATATTTCCAATAGCTCTTTCTATCATCCATACTACCTACCCAATTAGCAATAATATAAGCATATAAGTGAAATCATTAGATCTTTCATACCACAATCCAAACTTTGGTTTTCCTTTTAGGTATCTAAATACCCTTTTGACTACTACGTAATGTACTTGTTTGGGATTAGCTTGAAATATCACAACAATTCCAACTACGTTTTCTATATCTAGCCTTGTGTGAGACAGATATTGTAACCCTCCAATCATAGATTTGTACTTGTTCTACTCAATAGTAGATGACTCATCCTTTGCAGATAACATGTGTCTAGCTACCATAGGTGTTCCAACTAGTTTACATGTTTTGAAACTAAAACTTTTCAATAGATTTTTCAAATACTTATTCTGAGAAATAAAGATTCCTTCTTTATCATGCACAATCTATAATCCTAGTAAGTATTTCATCTCTCCAATAAATCTCTTTCAAATTCCTTCTTTATTTCTTATGTAAACTTGTCACTTTTATCATCATTTCCTCCAAATATGATATCATCAACAAATATCCAAAACCATCAATCCATAATCTATTTATTTCTAGTATAGATTACTATCTATTGGTCTAGGGACTAATTCCCATGTCTCATTCTTCACTATATGATCCAATTCTTCTTTCATAGCTTTCTTCCAATAGTCATATTTACATGCCTCATCTACATTCTTTGCTTCAACTTGAGATATCCAACATAGTTCTTAATTAATTCTACTTCTTATCATCACATATTTATCTTTAGTTTTGATGATCTACTCCATTGGATGATTATTTGTTATCTTCTTACCAAAAGTAGGATTTATTATTTCATCTCTTAGATCTATTTAAGGTTTCAATATTTTTCCCTACCTTTTCTCACCTTTATTCTACAAATCATTATTACTATCAAAGAATACTTCATCACTCCTTGGTTTAGTAACAACATTCTCATCATTAGAAGTTTAATCAACTACTCTTCCTTGTATCCTCAATTTTTCATCAACTCTTACATTTGCACTTTAAACAATAGTCTTACTTCTCATATTATAACATCTATAAGCTCATATTTTCAATGAATAACCAAGAAAACTATCTTGATCACTTCTAGCATTAAATTTAGCATCATCTCTTTTTGATGTAACATTTGCTATAAAAATTTCTAAAATACTTAACTATAGATGAGTGACCAAATCATGTTTTATAAGGAATCTTATTTGTGCCTTTCTTGACTTGCACTTTTTTTATGGTGTAGACTATTTTATTCATAGCTTCTCTACAAAAAATATTGGATACATCATTCTTAGATAACATAGCTCTTGTTACTTCTATTATTGACCTATTTCTTCTTTATGCTATACCATTCTATTTAGGGTTTCACAAAGCTGAAAATTGTCTTTTGATTCCATTAGTTTCATAAAAGATATCAAACTTATTTAAAGTAAACTATCATCCTCTTCCTAATCTTAAACATTTAATCTTCATACTTGTTTCATTCTCAACTATATTCCTAAATATCATTAAGAAATGCAACCCACATCATTCTAGAAAAGTTATCAACAATAATCATGAAATACCTTTCACCATAGAGAACTTTAGTCTTCATAGGACCACTAAGATCTATGTGTATAATATCCAATTTTGTTGTAGTAGTAAACTTCTTGATAGGAAATGCAATTCTGGTATGCTTTTCCAATACATCCTCCTTGCAAATTGTTTTAGTAGGCTTTACAATCTTAGGCAAGTCTCTAATTGTAAACATAATACTAGTGTTTATGATGTTGTCAAAGTTTATATGAAAAAAATCTCATATGTCATAACTAGCTGTTATCTACCTTTTTAACCAAACATGTCATTTCAATAGGATTCAGCTGAAATAAAGGTGTGATGACAAGAAGAGTCAATGAAGAACTATGCTTGATATCTCAAGTTGAACCTAAGAATGCAGATGAAGCATGTAAAGATGACTATTGGAAAGAAGCTATGAATGAGGAATTGGATTAGATAGTAAAGAATGAGACATGGGAATTGGTTCACAGATCACCAGAAAAGAATGTGATAGGAATAAACTAGGTATTCAGGAACAAGATCAATGAGCAAGGAGAAATTGTAAGAAACAAAGAAAGATTGGTATGTAAAGGTTATTCACAACAAGAAGGAATATATTATGAGATGACTTATGCTCTAGTGGCTAGAATAGAATCCATAAGATTATTCTTATCCTATCTAGCATAGAAGAAATTCAAAGTATATTAGATGGATGTCAAGTCATCATTTCTAAATGGAGAACTTGAAAAATAGGTATACATTGAGCATCTTGAAGGATGTCCCTTGATAGATGACAAGGACATAGTACGTAGAAAAAGAAAATCATTGCATGGATTGAAGCAAGCACCCAAAACCTATTATGCAAGGTTGGATAAGCATCTGATAAAGCCTAGATATAGAAGAGGTATGGCAGATAGTAATCTATATTGGAAAGAAATTGATAATGGTTTGATGATATTGGTAATATTTGTTGATGATATCATATTTGGAGGAAATGATGAAGAAAGTAAGAAGTTTTCTAAAGAAATGAAGAAAGAATTTGAAATGTGTATGATAGGAGAGATGAAATATTTCCTAGGATTGTAGAAAGTACAAAATAAAGAAGGAATCTTTATTTCTCATACTAAGTACTTGAAGGATTTACTGAAAAGGTTTGGTTTGGAAACATGTAAACCTATTGGAACACCTATGGTAACTACACACAAGTTATCCACAAAGGATGATACACCTACTATTGAGCAAAATAAGTACATATCTATGATTGAAGGTTTTCAATAATTGAATCACACAAGGCTAGATATAGCAAATGTAGTTGGAATTGTTGCAAGATTCTAGGCTGATCCCAAAGAAGCACATTATGCAGTAGTGAAAAGGATATTCAGATATTTGAAAGGAACTTCAAAATTTGGATTATGATATGATAGGTCTAATGATTTTACTCTAAGTGCTTATATTGATGCAGATTGGCTAGGTAGTTGAATGAAAGAAGGAGCACTAGTGAAGGAGCTTTCTTTCTTGGAGGAAGATTGGTTTCATGGTTAAGCAAGAAGAAGGTTTGTACATATTGTAATAGATCATATGGGTCAAATGGCATCATAGGTTAACTTGTAACCCATTTCATCATTCCATGTGTCCCTAGTGGTAGTAAGGCCCCTATAGACATATAGTAATTGATCATATGGGTAGAATAGGTTTGTAAGCTAACTGAGAACTCCCTTTGATCCATTGCATTGTTTCATGTTTCCCTATGGGTCCTAGGACCCCTAGGGACATATGGTAATAGATAATATAGGTTGAATGGGGTTGTAGGCTAACCTATAACCCCCTTCAACCTATTTTATCATGAAATCTATCCATAGGAGTCCTAGGACCCCTTAAGACATATAGTCATCAATCATATGATTTGAATGTGGTCATAGACTGACCTACAACATCCATTGACCCATTGCAATGTAACATGTGTCCTTAGGGGTCCTAGAACATCTAGGGACATATTGTAATCCATCTTAAGGGTTGAAGGGTGTTGTAGGCTAAGCTATGATCCCCTTTGACACATTTCATTGTGAGAAGTGTCCATAGGCATCCCGAGACCCATAACAATATATGGTAATTAATCATATGGGTCGAAGGGGGTCATAGGTTAATCTAAAACCCCCTTTGACCCATTTCATTGTGACATGTTCCTTTAGGGTTCCTAGAACACCTAGGGGCATATCATATTCCATCTTAAAGGTTGAAGGGGGTCATAGGCTAACCTACTACCCCCTTCAACCCATTCATCATGACATTTGTGCTTAAAGGTCATAGGACCCCTAGAGACATATGGTAAACAATCATGTGTCGAGGGGGGTTGCTAGCTAACCTATATACCCTTTTAACTCATTTCATTGCAACATATGTCCCTATTGTTAGGGACATGGTAATCAATCATATGGATCAAATAGGGCTATAGGCTAACCTCAAGCCCCTAGACACATATGCTAATTGATAATATGGGTTGAAGGGTGTCTTGGGCTAGGCTATGACCACATTGGACTGATTTAATTGTAACATCTATCCTAAGGGGTCCCTTGGGAAATATGGTAATCAATCATATGGGTTGAATGCAGTTATAGGCTATCCTACAACCCTCTTCCACCCATTGTATCATGAAATGTTTCCTTAGGGGTTCTACAACCCCATGGGACATATGGTAATTGATCATATCTATCAAATGTGGGTTGGTTAATAGTTTTTCCCTCTTGCTAACATATATTTACCTTGACTCTAAATGCCCATAATGTGAGGAAACAAATAGATTTTATCAATAAATGGGTCAGTGTATGTGTTATATCACTACCCTCTAAATTATAAGGTATAACTTCCTTATATATATTATATGCAATGAATTGTGTTTTAATGGATCATTAGGATGGGGGTTATGCTCCTAACCTCAAAGTAGAAGAGGATAAATGAAGATGCTCATAAAGTTCTACAAATAGCCTAGGCAGAAATAGATTTGGGAAACCTATAACACCTAGTGGAATGGATATCACAAGCTACCTCAATTTTTTTCTAACATCTACTCTTACTTCGAAGTGTAGATTAGTCCTACTAAAATGCAATCTAGAGATAGAGCAGTGATGTATATGAAAGATGAAATCAAATCCACCTTGACTGATAACTCTCCACTAAAATGGAATCTAGTAAGATATAACTAGATTCAAATACATATGTCCTACAATCCCATTGAAACTATTCTAAAATGCAAGGCAAGCTTGGCTGAAGGAGACAATGAAAGAAGCCTAGGAATGCTAGTCCTAAATGGAATTAGAACATCACATTACCTAACTAGAAACATCATACAAATCCTTCATTCCATCTAACTCTTTGATTCTCACTCGAAATATGAAAATTTAAGGGAAAAATTAGGATATAATTTTTGATTATTTGTATTATCAAAAGAGATTACATTTATAGTTTTCTATCATTTCTCATTTTTGGTAGAGCAATAGTCACATAACAGCAAGAAAATAAGAATAAAACATGGAAAATATGTTATTTGTAGTAAAAAAGGAATACATGGCATCTTCTCCATTGATGAATTTGTATCTATGAAAATTTTGGAAGCATGTGATGACTATTTATCTTCATGCAACTCAAAAATCCTATAGAAATCAACATTCTCTTCATACTCCACTATTTAGCACCAATTCCATACAATAATATTCCAACTATTACTATATTTTTGAATTACTATCATTGATCTAAGGTCAATAGTCCAAATTAAATCCTAATAAACCTTCTTTATTTTATTCCTTAATCTCTCTTCCATGGGTCCCTTTATAGAAACACATTTTTCAGCATTAGTTAAACTTCATTCATTTCTAAAAAGTAGGAATATGACCATTGTTGATGTCTCCAAATCTAATGACTGAGATTGAAAACTCTTTTATGTTATATCCTCACTCATTTGATGTGATGATACAATTGACTATAACCTTTTTTGTTGGGTTACAACTTAACATGTCTTTATTCCATTAACCATAGTGACTTGGCAAAAACTACTCATTAGCTATGATCATGATTTTGCAATATTTAGTTTAACTATGATGACTAGTTCTCATAGCTTTGCATCATTAACTGCATGTTACTTTAAACCTCTTGTAGTGATGTGATTCCTTTTCTTTTCTCAATCATTTCCTTAGCCATGAGTGACTCTAACCACCAATGAATAGGTAATTTCTTTGTTTTCACTATCTCACAACCTAAGAACAATAGCTACCTGATTACCTGTGATAATGCAGCTATGTTATTTTAAGGCTTAACTATTAACACTTTCACTGGGTCACAACTTAAAATGTATTGAATGATTCTTAGCTAGCAACCTTGCAAAAAATATTCACCTTAACCAATATCATCTCTCACACTATCAAAATCTTAAGTTCAGGTTACTCTCAACTGCCTATGACCATATGATTTTTTTTTTGTTGCTTTGTGCACTTGACCCATGATTAACTTAACCTACTTGTGACCTTGCAATCATTGGATTTATACACTTTCACTCTATCACTACCTTAACTTCAAGTAAGCTTTAACTACACACCACATTGCATTCAATAGCTTTTGTAACTTTGTCATGCTATCTCTAGGTTTCATTTAACCACTAGTGACCATGCAATGATCATTGATCTTTATGATTTGATGGCTATGATTAAAGATCTTAACTCTTTTTTATGCTCTGCACTATGGGTCCATTTTCTAGATATGCACGCCATGGAAAATAGGTGGTACTACTTCATTTCCTAGAAGATTTGATGTTGATCTAGTTTTTTTGGAAGATTGGCAAGATTGGAGATATTGGTTTGATGATGATATGTTACATTCATGACTGATTTTTTCATTGATATCAACATAGCATGTTTGATGTCTTCTATGGTATCTAAAAAAAGAACAATAGAAAGATTAAGTTGGTATAGATAGCTAGTTGAGCATGATAATCACACGAGGTTATAAGAGATACTTCTGAGTATTTTTTTAATTTCAAAATTAGAAAGGACAAGTCTAGAACAAGTTATGTAAGCTTTGGTGATATCTATTTTGAGATGGAGTTTATAGAGGCATGCTCTAGTAAACTTGTTATATTTCTTAGCAGAGTTGATATCTTGATGATCAAGGTTGAGGACATGAAGATGATGTGTTGAGGATGTCATGGCTAAGCTTGATCATCATAATATTGTATGTATGGAAAGTTATTCAAATTGCAAGGTAGAAGATTTCTGTTATCAAGAAGTGTAATGTGTTCTTAATGAGGTCATACAATAATTAGTTGAGAAGGACTAATATCCAACTCAGTAACTATTTTATGGACACAGTATAAAGGAAAAAACCTCATAAGAGGAAAATTCCCCCCTATAAAAGAGAAGAAGAACGAGACAAGGTAGTCCCCCCCCCCCCCCCCCTCAAAATGTAGAGTGTCAATCAGTGATAGCTTCTCCAATGTAGAAGCTGATCCATGACTATTGAATAATGTTCCTCCCCTTTAGAAGAAACAATGGTAGAGGTACAAGTGAGATGCTTCCCCTATGTGTAGAAAGAATCCCAAAGATGAATAGTGTCTTAGAAACCTACTCAACTCTCCCTATGTTGATGCTAATGGTCGCTCCTTCCAATACTGCTGAAAAGAATGAGTGTAGTTCTAGCAAGGATGGATGTAGAACATGTCCATAAGAACAAACTATCTCCTTAAATAATAAGGAGACCTCTTACAACTATTATACATAAGGATCCACAATCATATCAACATGTGAAGACTTATCATGTAGAGAATGGACAAGAGGGTCAGAGTGAGCCCTCAAGACAATTGAAGAAGATTCTGCTTCATTAAAGAGTAGATGTAGATCATCAATGTTGTCTCCAGAATCTACTATGTGTCACTCCATGAACAAACCTTCAATGCCTATCAAGAAGTCATCCATTGATGCTAGAGCTAGAAGACAAGGTGTACCCTATTATGCTAGACCTATCACTATGACAATGGATGAAGTATTTGCCTTAACAAAGAGAAAATGAATATCATTGATAGCTGAAGTAGGAAGTCATGGAGGTTCTTACTGCATTGAATCAAAAGCATCTATGACTAGAATTGGATCAATAGTAGCAATAGGAGCATCAAGAGGTGTGATCTCAACTAGAGAGGATGCAACAATAATGGAGGTAAAAGATCTTTTAGGAATGGAGGAATGTGTGGATCTCCATACATCTCCCAAAGATAGATCCAAATATCATATAAATCAGTTAGCTTCATGTCATCAAGTGAACCCATAACCTCCATATCCATATGTAGAAAGAGGGCATGAGAAATGATCAAACTAGTGTCACCATTGTATGAAAGTCCTTTCGCATATGGCAATGTATTATGTTGACTAAGATAAGTGAGAACTAATTGACTCCACTACTTATACTTTTGTGTTGTCAAAGTAAGTAAATCTTCCTCATCCATGATGTACTAATCAATGTACCCCCAAAGTGCAAAAAATCAATCAATACCCCCCCCTAATGTATGATTTGGTGCTTTATAGATAGTGTGTGTACAGTAGGCCACTTGTTAAAATGTACAAGGTGGACTTTAATTTTGCTACTTACAATAGCCTTTTGATACTCAAATCTATCACTAAACACTATAGCTCAGTTATACAACAATTTGGAAAAGTAATCAAAGAAATACAATGTAGAAAAGGCCCTAAGTCTAAAAGTGATATTTTTGTCCACACAACCCTATAATTTGAATGTATATCTAGAAAGTAGATGAAAAATTAATCACTTTCAAAAATAATGGAACCTGAAAATGTGTCCAAATGAGCCTGTATGGAACATTTCAAGTTGCAAAATGCAGGATTAGATAGGTACAGTTGCCAAAAAATGCAATTTTTGACAAATCTATGCACAAAAACTAGAAAATAAAGCACCACTAAAAAGTTGAGGAAATTCTACCCAAAAAAAAAAAAAAAAATCGCACCTAATTTGGAGTCTGGATGATTGAGATATGGCCTACTAAAGTCAGACTATCAAATCAAAATTGAATCTGGAGAGGGGTTTGGGTAGCTAACTATGAGGTTAAATTTGACTATCAAATGGCCCTTGTAGTAGTTCAAATTTTCCTAGAAATGATAGTCAAATTTAAGATAGTGTCTAGTTGACATTAGAGAAAAAGGCCACCTGAGGGACAAGGCAGATGATGTTAGTGTATGGCTTGCTGAATGGGTAGATAGAAGGGATGACATGTCATACATGTGTCCACCAAGTCACTGATGATGTGGCATAAATATGTTTCTAATGTGTTGATGATGTCATAATTTGTGTGTCTAGTTGACCTGTGGGGCTATGGAAGCACCATGTGGTGGACGTTGATAAGGCCACATCGCCAACTGAGATAGGTCTATATAAATGTGGTAGGATCTCCATGTGGTAGAGGCTGAATTGAAAATGTGGTAGGAGGAGCTATGCTAGAGGGTATGAAAAGCAGCGTCAAATAGAATAAATGCTGTAAGGGTCAAAGTGATCATAAACCTATAGAAAATATGCAGAAAGATTTAAACCTTGTGGTTGCTAGAGTAGGAATTGATGGGGATTAAATTGTAAATGGTGTGAAGTTTATTGCTAGGGTTTTCCATGAACTTCACTTGGAATTAAATGTACTAGCCATAAAAAAAATTCTTTGCCACTGGTAAGGGGTTTTTAATACTGCCAACAAGAGTTGGTGATGGCCTGATAATCATTGAATGTTGACAAAAAAAATGTTGATGTCATCATGGTGTATGGAATTGAAACAAGCTGGTGGTGGGAGAAAAATGTTCAAAAAGGTGGGATTTATTAATCCTACTTTTGTTGTGGGTATATTTCCAAGTGTTTTTAAAAAACACAAACGCAGAATCAAAACAAATAATTGCAGAACGCTAGTTGTATGTTCGTCGGTTATGCAATGTGAGTTGCAGCTAGAATTTGAGTGTGCCCTCACTAGATTTGTAATGTGTGGTCATAAATAGAGAGGAATATTCTATATTTACAAGGAATATTCCCTATAGGTGGTGGGGTTTCACTACTTGGTTCCTGCAAAAAAAAATTCTCTACAGGCCGAATAGGCCAATTTTTTTTTGAAATTTCTTTCAAAATTTATAGTAAAATACTGACAAAAATATAGAGAAAATTAAAATACTAATCTAAATTAAATTAAATTGTAGATCTACTAGATCATTTTGTACTTGTAAATCAGGCCTTTGAGTGCCAATTTGCAAAAAAAAATTGCCTCAAATTTGACTATGGCCTAGGGTAGGCAAATTTATACTCAAATTTTACTACATCAATGCTCTAGACATAATGGAAAGGTCCATTTTGACTCTAGATGCTTCCAATGATTGTGATACTCTAGATGTAGGTCAAGGTGTCCTTAGAGAGCTAAAGCAAGATCGATCTCCAATGGCTATGTGAAGAGAAATTCACTCAGCTTTGATACCATGTAAGAATTTGGTATAACTCTGATACCATGTAAGAATTTTCCTTAGCAAAAAATCACCCAAGATCAAGGATCTCGAGCACAAGCACAATAGTAGACCAACAAGGTATGATTAGAATAACAATATCTAAAATTGATTTATTATCATTCAATGTTCTATTGTTTACATACACACTAGGAGTGCCTAAATATAAAAGCCTTTGGAATGCTTCTAGAATGCCTAGGAATCAGCATACTAATAAGTCTTACAACCAAGCACATCTCCAAGAGTGTGTTATCATCCTTTAAGAACATGAGTAAGTCTGATGATGAAAGGATAAGCCTACAAAGGTGTACCACATAAAATTATGTTGTAGACACCATGTGCTAAAATAAGAGTGAAAATAACTATGTTTTCTACATAATAACTTAGTTAATTATGCAAACTCCAATGTTATAGACACCATGTGATGAATTAGAGTTTCTTACTCCTATCTTGTCAATGAGACAACTCATAAGAGTATGCAAACTCCTAGGTGTCAAACTAATAAATAATAAAATAATGCATTAACCTAAGTAAACATAAGTAAAGTGTAATAAGTAAATAATTACTTACGCCAACACAAATGAAGATAATGATTCTAATGATCAAGCATTAAGTGCTAGTGATGATGAAATTAGATTTATGGCAATTAAAGAGGAAATTCTAGAGAAGAAAAATTTGGTATCATAGGTTGAGAA
Source organism: Cupressus sempervirens (assembly GCA_028749045.1). Classification (NCBI taxonomy): domain Eukaryota; kingdom Viridiplantae; phylum Streptophyta; class Pinopsida; order Cupressales; family Cupressaceae; genus Cupressus; species Cupressus sempervirens. The sequence continues at coordinate 166,797,249 of CM053789.1, forward strand.
GAAATCTAATTGGAAAATTGACATCAGTTGCTCAAATGATATGACTAGTGATATGAACAAGTCTGTTGATTTCAAAAGTCAGGATGGAGGAATTGTCAAAGTGGGAAATAATGCAACATGCCAAATAAATGGTATTGGATTTATAACTCTTGATGGTAAAACTAATACTGAGGATGTATACTTTGTTGATATTTTAAAAAATAATCTTTTGAGTGTTGGAAAATTAGTAGACAAAGGTTATCAGTTGCAATTCACAAAAAAGACATGCATGATGAGAGATAAAGATAGAAAGGTAATTAGAATAGGAACTAGATCTAGAGGTAATGTATTTCAGTTGAATCCAACTAAAATGACATGTTTGGTTGCAAAGGTAGATGAAAATTGGTTCTAGAATAAGAGATTCTATCATATTAATTTTGATATTATTGTGAGGACTAGTAAAATATTTTCGTTAAGAGATTTTCCAAAGATTGTAAAGCCTACTAACACAATTTGTAAGGAGTGTGTTTTGGAAAAGCATAACATAACTTCTTTTCCCAGCAAGAAGTTTACCAGTACAGTGAAGTTGGAGAATGTACACATAGATCTTAGTGGTCTTACAAAGACAAGAGGATCTAGGGTGAAAGATACTTTATGATTGTTGTTGATCATTTTTATAGAATGATGTGGGTTACATTTCTTAAAGAGAAATTTGAGGCATTTGATAAGTTTAAGATATTCAAGAATAGAGTTGAGAATGAATCTGGTGTAAAGATTAAATGTTTAAGATTAGATAGAGGAAGATAATTTACTTCAAATGAGTTTAACATGTTTTATGAGAAAAATGGAATTAAAAGACATCTATCATCTCTAAGAAACCCTAAATAGAATGGCATTGTAAAGAGAAGAAACAAGTCTATACCAGAAGTAGCTAAAGCTATGTTAGTAGAAAATGATGTATCCAAGACATTTTGGAGAGAAGTAGTGAATATAGTAGTCTACACTATGAACAAAGTTCAAGTTAGGAAGGATACAAATAAGACACCTTATGAACTATGGTTTGGTCACTCACCTATAGTTAAGTATTTCAGAATATTTGGAAGTAAGTGTTACATTAAGAGAGATGATGACATTGGTAAGTTTGAGGCTAGAAGTGATGAAGGTATGTTTCTTGGTTATTCATTGAAAAGCAAGGCCTAGAGATGTTATAATTAGAGAACTAAGACTATTATGGAAACTGTTAATGTAAAAATTGATGATAAGTTCTAAGTACAATAGAGAATGATTGATTATAATTCACAGGATAATGTTGTTATTAAGTGAAGGAATGATGAGGTATTTCTTGAGACTAACAATGGTTTGTAGAATGAAGAAGAGCAAAGGTGAGAACAAAGCTCAACACCTTTAGTAGATCCAAGAGTTGAGACAAGAACTCCTACTTTAGGAAAGAACACGATAAAGAATCACCCATCTAAATAGATCATCAGAAGATAAGAAAAAGGTGTGATGACAAGAACTAGAGTTAATGGAGCCCTATGATTGATATCTCAAGTTGCACCAAAGAATGTACATGAAGTATGTAAAGATGATTATTGGAAACAAGCCATGAAAGAGGAATTGGATTAGATAGTAAAGAATGAGACATGGGAATTAGTCCCTAGACCACTAGATAAGAATGTAATAGGAAGCAAATGGGTATTCAGGAACAAGATCAATGAGCAAGGAGAAGTTGTAAGAAACAAATCAATATTTTTATGTAAAGATTATTCACAGCAAGCAGGAATAGATTATGAGGAGACTTATGCTCCACTACATAGAATAGAAGCCATAAGATTATTCTTAGCCTATACAACATAGAAGAAATTCAAAGTATATCAGATGGATGTCAACTCAACATTTATGAATGGAGAACTTGAAGAAGAGGTGTACATTGTATGGATTGAAGCAAGCACCCATAACCTGGTATGCAAGGTTGGATAAGCATCTGACAAAGCTTAGATATAGAAAAGGTATGATAGATAGTAATATGTTTTGGAAAGAAACTAATAATGGTTTGATGATTGTTGGGCATTTTTTTTGCATGAGGTCAACGACATGAATCCATAGTATAATTCCTCTCTTGAAAAGACAATATTTTTAAGGATCCACTCCAAGCTACAGTGTTTGTCTTGTGATGTATCAAAATATGCTCATGTTGGTAAACATATTTGTTCTTTTACCTTTTGTGAAATTATGACTCTTCATGCCCAAATTATGAACAATATCTATTCACAATAGTTGAAAAGCCATTTTATAGTTACCCACTTTTCTCTAAATTGGTAGGTACAACTCCCTTATGAAATGATATGCAATGAATTTTTTTTATTTCCTAAACTAACTGGGTGTGTTCTTAACCCAAGAATGGAAGAGGAAAACCAAGCTAATCCTAGGTAGGACTAACTTAGGCAACTTTTAGATCATAAATCTAGCCAACTTCAAGAACTCATACATCTTATGACTTCCCAACATTGGTAATGCGATATGAATACAATAAATGAAAATGCAAATGTAATGTAAATGAAATTAGATTAGAAGGTCACCCATTTTGGTCCTTGTAATAGAAATGGTTGCAAACACTTCTTATCCACAACACATTTGTTATCCAATTCTAAGATGTAAGATATGCCCAAAATTGATTAACACAACTCTCTACTTGCAAATAATCAAAAAAGCCCCCTTTAAACTCTCTGGTTTAACAAAGATCTCTTTATTATGAACATAGCAAATAATGATGCTCTGATCATTATTACTTACAACTCAGTATCAAATCTATTACAAAAATAGAATAGAAAAACCCTCCCAAATGCCAGAAATGAAAATTACAAAAATTAAATGTGCTCCTCTCCCTACTCCAGTTCTCTGACTGTGTGGCGGAAAAAGAAGAACCCCTTACATTGAGTTTCTTACAGTATATTTAGAAATTTTACAGCACATAGAGTTTGTAGGAACTCATGATCTTTTAGCTTCCTTGAATACAATCCATCTTAGAAAGGAAAATATAAGTATGCTTCTAAATTAATCTTGTAATTGGTATTGAATAATAAAAGCTCCCTTCAAGTACTAGAAAAAGCCAATACAACACAAATTGGCAAAAGACAAGTTCATAACCGACTCCAAGAAGTATCATATCTTGGAAGCAAAGCCCAGTCCGTCCTTAATGAGTTCTTCTGTGCTTTCTACCAAAGGCTATACACGTGCTACCTTAGCAATAGCTTTTTTTTCTTCAAGAGTACCATTCTCCAAGAATACGACTACCAAACTTAGCTTTTGGTGTAGCAAGGTTATTTTCACCAAATATAACAGCTTCACCAACATTGTCCCCATAGAATTGTCATGACAAATCAAAGGATTGAGAGTAGAAAAAGAGAAGATAATCATATGGTTCAATGCTCTTTTCTTCCTCTTTGGCTTTGATTGCCTACATAGCTTGTACTGCTGACTTTTGAGCATGATCAACATGTTCAACTCTTCTAACGTCCCCATAAATCTTCATTGGAAAAGTTGCCACATCTCCCACAACATAAACATTGAGAACACTAGTCTTGAAAAAGGCATCAGTCTTAATACCACCCTTTTCCTCCTCAATTTCTCCCTTGAATAACGTTGTCAGAGGTCTTGCTCCAACACCAACAATGACAATGTCTACCTCAAATTCCCTTCCATATTTCAACTTTACCATCTTGACATGTCCATCTTCATTTGTGCTAAATCCAGTTACCACAGTCCCTTTGACAATTTCGATGTCCTTCTCTTGATAATAACCCTCATAGAAAGAAGCTACATATAAAGTGAAAAGATGAGCCATGCACCATGTCTTAGGGTACACCATTTTAACTTTATACTTGTTGAGTCTTGAGACTGCAACCAGTTCAAGACCAATATATCCTCCACCAACAACCATAGCTAACCCTTCCTTTTTCAATTTTAGTGCTCCTACTAAGGCATCAGCTTCATCTATCTCTCTCAAATAGTGGATGCCCTTGGCATTAGTTCCTTGAACATTGAAGTCTGAAAACTTGATAACGGTGGCACCAATAGCAATGATCAAGACTTCATATTTGAAATTTTTACCTTCTAATCTACCAAGAGTTTTGGAGCTGAGATTAGCTTTCACTACCTTAGTACTAATTATCAGATCTATGCCTTTCTCAAAATACCATTATGGAAGTTGCCTCTCTCCTCCACTACCAACACAGACATGGAAACCTAGTAGTCATGTTGTCCCTTCTAGAAAGAGATATGCCTTGCTAAGAGCAGGTCGCTCATATGGTGCTACCTTCACCAGCCTTCATTATTATCGCTCATGAATCTCCCACTAGTAGTGTCTATGTCTGTAACATCATCTGAGATTCCCCAAAAATAAATTCACACTTTTCTTTGTTGTTGTGCTCTTCTTATCGTTAGTAATTATAGTACCACTTAAATGTATAGAGTCTTTTGGAACTTTTCCCATAAGCTCAAACAGAGGAAGTTGTAGATTGGATCTTGTCATTTGCTCGAGGATAGGAGGTGATTGAATATGCAAATTGTTTCCTCTACGCATCACACTTGGTATTGACAACTTAAGCCTTGGATGTTCTCCAACAAGGTCAATAAACTTCTACAAAGTAGCACAAGAATCTAGTTACATCAACACTCCAGGGCCACAGACCAAACAATCCTCATATTTTGATATTTCATCTACTCTTGTATGAGTACCTTTTTCCCATTATAATTCAAATAATTTGACAACGATTTTGCTGCATTCTGTTGCAATTTTTAGAGCCTCCAATGCAAATGCAGATGATATGATAGCATTTGTTGATGCAATGGTTGGTATGATATTTTTGACAACACCCTGAGTTAAGGAGCGACTGACTCCACTTATACCAAAAGTGTTTTCTCTTTTGAATGCCTGTGAATAGATCCACTACATATGCTCTGGATTGTCTGCATCAAAAGTTTTTCAATAACATACCTGGTCCCATTGGATTAGATGAGCATACTCAATGCAGTGAGCAGATGTATGAGGAGTCTTTGCAAGAGTACATAAAGTAAATTTAACCTAAGGTGGGGAAAGATATGTGGTACACTCAAAGTAAGGTGTGACTCCAGGTAAAATTACTCTGGCATGGCCTTGGAATCCTTCAGTACCCCCATCAACCATAAATTTGATTGTTTTCAAATGTGGTTTATCATCAGAATCATATTCAAGAAAGCTACAAGCAACTGCATCAATATAGCTTTGAGCCTTAATTGAATCAAGACCAAGTCTAATTATATTAAACTCGTTGTAGAAATCAATTTCTTTCCCCTCAATCCGACAAAAATGGGGTACAATTTTTACCCCACTAACTTGCTCCATGATTCACTTTGCAGCTATTTTTGCCTTTGGCTTCCCCACATCTCTCATCCTGAAGAGGAACTATCAATTGAGATTGGATACATCAATGGTATCTATATCTATCACCTCTATGTTCTTAAATCGAGACAAGGCAAGATCTTTTAGCAACTCGCAGCCAAGACCCCTAGCTCCTACAACCAAGACCTTGACATATTCTTGCAAATCACTTCTCAACTTCTAATTTCTTCACCTTGAATCATATTTAAACTCTTTAGCTTTGGACCTTTAGAAACTTTTTCATTTTGCAATCTCTACTTTTCTATTATCAATGTATTCATTTAGGATAAGAAAAGCTTCAACAACTAAATGCACACACTATCACATAGCATAAAATCTGAATCTTTCAATGCTAATTCCATTATAATCTTAGTCACATGAAAGCTTTCTGCTGATTCCTTGCAATTGCCTAAAGACCAAGATCCATAATCATCATTTCATCTTAGAAAGGACATCAATTGGAGTACCATTTCTTTGTCAGGTTGGGATCTACAACCTACCCAAATAATGAGACTTTTAAGACAACCCAACTAGCTAAAACATGAAGGCCATGGAAGGAAAACCTGACAAAGATTTCCTATCCTAAAGGAGACCTAGGCCTGGACACCAGACTGACTAGACTAACTTGACATGACCAATATTGCCAAAAAAAATGGGTGACTTAAAGTCAGGCAACAGCTGGCTCCGACTGGGGAATATGTACCACAAGGTGCATAGAGAATCCAATATCTTTGGTTAAGAAAGTGCCTTTAAGCATTGGGTTACAGAGTCTAGACTAAAGATTAGTGAGAAAGTGCATAGAGGGAGGGCAGAGGGGAGTAGGGAAAACTAAAAAAAAGTGAGAGAAAACAACCACAATAGACTGAGAAAGAAGAAGCTACACTAGACACGCCAAACAAGGAAAGAAAACTTTTTTACAAATGGCGAGGAGACCTCACTAGCAGGACCAAAAGTAAGTAAAGATTCAAATGTGGCCATTCACGGGAATAGAAAAATATGAACCTCTTCTGAATAGAGGAAGATACTCCATCAATCTAAAACAACATTGGTAACCTTTAGCCACTCCTTCACTGTTGAACTTAAGTGCCAAAGCTATCTACAACATGATGACCCACAAGACCTTTCTAAATAGCATGCCTCATCAAATACTTCTATTTCCTCTGTACTTGCCTGCATACTGTCTTTCACATGCTCTATCATGTTTTGTGAAGAAGAATAAAATTCACTGAACTCTAGAAATATCAATGAATCATACTTGCATCTATTCTCCTCAACCTTGTCACTTATAACAAGGATATCAATTTTCAAATCCAGACTGGTAGAATATTCAAGTGATTCTAAAAGCACTACTAGAACATAATTACATCTACTGATACTATTACTTTTAGTAGAAATATCTACATTAAAACTGGGATGGAGAACTTCAAAAAATTTTGGCAGCACTGCTTGAAAATACTCACATCTGTTTACTTCATTATAACTCTCAGCAAAGATATCATCTTTCAAATCAAAATGAACATAATCAAAAAATTGAAAAGCTTCTGGAAGTGTTATAGAATCATACCAATCACAGGCTTTATCATTAGCAACTTCAGATTTCAAAATGGGGTCAAAATTAAAGGATTCTTTATTTGCTATAGCGTCCATCCAGGCAGAGACATCTTCTTCATTTGCTACAGCAAGATGCTCATTTGAATTCACAACTTCAATATCTGGATTAATTATGGAACAGTATTTTAGACTAGGATGATTATAATTAGTTTCACTACCTTCTTCATAATGCAACAATACCTCATTATTTTTTGCAATTCCTTCCTTTTCAACATCTATTATTGCTACATCTTCAGATTCAGTATGATGACCACTAAAGCATAATGCAGCCAGCATGTTTGTTTTAGGATAATTTTTAGGAAGACAACAATTTAAAATATAATCCCCATTTATTTCTCTTTCAATTTTGCTATTCATTTCTTCAATCATATTTTCAGATTTGACAAAACATGTTTCCACTTTTTCTTCAAGACACATAGATTCTAATATAGTATCACCACAAACCTTTGGAACTTGAAAATCAGTTTCACAAAATTTTTCAATGGAATTCAACTCTTCATGTTTTTCATTAACTATCTGATTATTCTCATCAAAGACTTCATGCAAAGGTTTATCCTTATTTTCTTCAAATCTAAAACTTTTAAAATCAGAGGTAAATGAAGGTATGAAAGAAAATTCTTTATCAACAGTTCTTACCAATTCTTCATCATTGAGAAGGTTGTCTTCATTTGCTGAAAGTTGTGCTTCCAGAAAACAAGGCTTCTCTTGTTGTTCAGAGCTCAAACCATTGGTTTATATGATCTCTTCATTCTGCTCATTAATTATATCCACCTTAGGAATGCTTTCTGCAACTTCAATGATTTCAGCATGCTGGTCCAAAACTTATTATTTTGAACTTGCAGTTCTAAGAGTGGTTCTAGATTCATACTTACTACATCAGGCTTAGTATTAGGAGAACAAGTCTCATTTCCAACCTTAAATGATGGATCTAAATGTGTAACTAAAGACTCCATAGGAAATATTGTTGACTAACAAGGAATAAAAACAACCTTTTCTTCTTTTCGTGGTGTTTTAGGTTGGAAATGCTTTCCATGCTGATTACCTTCTTCATGTTGATGGGTCATCCATGGTAATATTGAGGATGAAGAAAATTTAGGTTCTCTCAAAGCAGGGAAGATGTGAGAAGACAAAGCATCCCTTTTAGAACTTGCATCAGTGCTTTTCTGCCTGAACTCCTGGAGAACATAGAATCTCTTTTCAATCAGCTTCCACACTTCTCTAGACCGATGGTCTTGAGTTATACTCAAGTTGTTTCTTGTGGCATAGCTAATACTCTCTTTAAATTTACTCCAGAGTTGTTGAAGCATAGGATCATCATCAATATCAATCTCTTCAACAGATGGAAAAAGTCTCTTTTTATATTTTAAATCATTTCTCAGAGGAATCTGACCTCGATACATTTCTTGAGATTATTTGTACAACAAAGTAATAGAAATTTGAATCAAATTTATGGAACGATAATGATGTTACCTCGATCATGAGCAACAAATTTTCCAGCAAGTTCTTCAAAAATCTGTTCTAATAGGCATGATCTATTTTTACAAGAAATTCACCAATCTCTGAGTAGCAGAGGACAATAATAAACTGAAAAAACAATCTCTAGCATTGATCTTCTTGTACAATTCCCCAGTAGAGTCACCAAAAATCTATTGGTAAAAGGATTTTTTCTTTTACCTTTCATGAAATTATGACTCTTAATGCCCAGATTATGAACAATATCTATTCACAATAGTTGAAAATCCATTTTATGATTATCGGCTTTTATCCAAATTGGTAGGTACAGCTCCCTTATGAAATGATATGCAATGAATTTGTTTTATTGCCTAAACTAACTGGGTGCGTTCTTAACCTGAGAATGAAAGAGGAAAACCAAGCTAATCCTAGGCAGGACTAACTCAAGCAACTTTTAGATCCTAAATCTAGCCAACTTCAAGAACTCATACATCTTATGACTTCCTAGCATTGGTAATGGGATATGAATAAATAAATGCAAATGCAAATGTAATATAAATGAAATTAGAATAGGTCACCCATTTTGGTCCTTGTAATAAAAATGGTTGCAAACACTTTTTATCCACAACGCATTTGTTATCCAATTCTAAGATGTAAGATATTGCCCAAAATTGATTAACACAACTCTCTAATTGTGAATAATTAGAAAAGCCTCCTTTAAACTCTCTGGTTTAACAAAGATCTCTTTATTATGAATGTAGCAAATAATGATTCTTTGATCATTATTACTTACAACTCAGTATCAAATCTATTACAAAAATAGAATAGAAAAACCCTCCCAAATGCCAGAAATGAAAATTACAGAAATTAAATGTGCTTCTCTCCCTACTCCAGTTCTCTGACTATGTGTCAAAAAAAGAAGAACCCCTTACATTGAGTTTCTTATAGTATATATATAGAAATTTTACAGCACATAGAGTTCGTAGGAACTCATGATCTTTTAGCTAACTTGAATACAATCCGTCTTAGAAAGGAAAATATAAGTATGCTTCTAAATTAATCTTGTAATTGGTATTGAATAATAAAAGCTCCCTTCAAGTACTAGAAAAAGCCAATACAACACAAATTGGCAAAAGACAAGTTCATAACCGACTCCAAGAAGTATCATATCTTGGAAGCAAAGCCCAATCCATCCTTAATGAGTTCTTCTGTGCTTTCTACCAAAGGCTATACACGTGATACCTGAGCAATAGCTTTGTTTTCTTCAAGAGTACCATTCTCCAAGAATACGACTACCAAACTTAGCTTTTGGTGTAGTAGGGTTATTGTCACCAAATATAGCAGCTTCACCAACATTATCCCCATAGAATTGTCATGACAAATCAAAGGATCGGGAGTAGAAAAAGAGAAGATAATCATATGGTTCAATGCTCTTTTCTTCCTCTTTGGCTCTGATAGCCTGCACAGCTTGTGTTGTTGACTTCTGAGCATGATCAACATGTTTGACTCTTCTAACGTCCCAATAAATCTTCATTGGAAAAGTTTCCACATCTCCCATAGCATAAACATCGAGAACACTAGTCTTGAAAAAGGCACCAGTCTTAATACCACCTTTTTTCTCCTCAATTTGTCCCTTCAATAACTCTATCAAAGGTCTTGCTCCAACACCAACAATGACAATGTCTGCTTCAAATTCCCTTCCATCTTTCAACTTTACCATCTTGACATGTCCATCTTCATTTGTGCTAAATCTAGTTGCCATAGTCCCTTTGGCAATTTTGACGCCCTTCTCTTGATAATAACCCTCATAGAAAGAAGCTATGTCTGCAGTGAAAAGATGAGGCATGCACCATGGCTCAGGGTACACCATTTTAACTTTATACTTGTTGAGTCTTAAGACTATAACCATTTCAAGACCAATATATCCTCCACCATCGACCATGGTTGACCCTTCCTTTTTCAATTTTAGTGCGTCTACTAAGGCATCAACTTCATCTATCTCTCTTAGATAGTGGATGCCCTTGGCATTAGTTCCTTGAACACCGAAGTCTGACAACTTGATAATAGTGGCACTACTAGCAATGATCAAGACTTCATATTTGAAAGTTTTTACTTCTGAACTGCTAAGAGTTTTGGAGCTGAGATTAGCATTCACTACCTTGGTACTAATTACCAAATCTATGCCTTTCTCAAAATACCATTCTGGAAGCTGCCTCTCTCCTCCACTACCAACACAGACATGGAAACCTAGTAGTCATGTTGTCCCTTCTAGAAAGAGATATGCCTTGCTAAGAGCAGGTCATTCATATGGTGCTACCTTCACTAGCCTTCATTATTATCGCTCGTGAATCTCCCACCAACAGTGTCTATGTCTGTGACATCATCTGAGATTCCCCAAAAATAAATTTGCACTTTTCTTTGTTGTTTGTCTTTTCTTATCCTTAGTAATTACAATACCACTTAAATGTATAGAGTCTTTTGGAAATTTTTGCATAAGCTCAAAGGGAAGAAGTTTTAGATTGGATCTTGTCATTTGCTCGAGGAAAGGAGGTTCTTGAATATGCAAATTGTTTCCTCTATGCATCACACTTGGTATTGACAACTTAAGCCTTGGATGTTCTCCAACAAGGTCAATAAACTTCTACAAAGTAGCACAAGAATCTAGTTCCATCAACACTCCAAGGCCACAGACCAAACAATCCTCATATTTTGACATTTCATCTACTATTGTATGAGTACCTTTTTCCCATTATAATTCAAATAGTTTGACAATGATTTTGCTGCATCTTGTTGCAATTTTTAGTTCCTCCAATGCACATGCAGATGATATGATAGCATTTGTTGATACAATGGTTGGTATGATATTTTTGAGAACACCCTGAGTTAAGGAGTGAGTGACTCCACTTATACCAAAAGTGTCTGCTCTTTTGAATGCCTGTGAATAGATCCATTGCATATGCCCTGGATTATCTGCATCAAAAGTGTTTCAATGACATACCTGGTCCCATTGGATTAGATGAGCATACTCAATGCAGTGAGCAGCTATATGAGGTGTCTTTGCAAGAGTACATAAAGGAAATTTAACCTGAGGTGGGAAAAGATATGTGGTACACTCAAAGCAAGGTGTGACTCTAGGTAAAATCACTCTGGCATGGCCTTGGAATCCTTTAGTACCTCCATCAACCATAAGTTTCATTGTTTCTAGATGTGGTTTATCATCAGAATCATATTCAAGAAAGCTACAAGCCATTGTATCAATATAGCTTCGAGCCTCAATTGAATCAAGACCAAGTGTAATTATATTAAACTCGCTGTAAAAATCAATTTCTTTCCCCTCAATCTAACAGAAATGGGGTACATTGTTTACCCCACTAACTCACTCCATGATTCACTTTGTAGCTATTTTGGCCTTTGGCTTCCCCACATCTCACATTCTGAAGAGGAACTGCTGATTGAGATTGGATACATCAATGGTATCTATATCTATCACCTCTATGTTCTTAAATCTAGACAAGGCAAGATCTTTTAGAAACTCACAACCAAGACCCCTAGCTCCTACAACCAAGACCTTGACATATTCTTACAAATCACTTCTCAACTTCTAATGGCCATTTCTTCATCGTGAATGATATTTAAACTCTTTAGCTTTGGACCTTTAAACACTTTTTCATTTTGCAATCTCTACTTTTCTATTATCAATGTATTCATTTAGGATAAGAAAAGCTTCAACAACTGAATGCACACACTATCACATAGCATAAAATCTGAATCTTTCAATGCCAATTGCATTATAATATTAGTCACATGAAAGCTTTCTACTGATTCCTTGCAATTGCCTATAGATCAAGATCCATAATCATCATTTCATCTTAGAAAGGACATCAATTGGAGTACCATGTCTTTGCTAGGTTGGGATCTACAACCTAACCAAATAATGAGACTTTTAAGACAACCCACCCAACTAAAACATGAAGGACATAGAAGGAAAACTTGATAAAGATTCCCTATCCTAGAGGAGACCTAGGCCTAGACACTAGACTGACTAGACTAACTTGACATGACCAATATTGCCAAAAAAATTGGGTGACTTAAAGTTAGGCAAATGCTGGCTCTGACTGGGGAATATGTACCGCAAGGTGCATAGAGAATCCAGTATCTCTAGTTAAGCAAGTACCTTTAAGCATTGGGTTATGGCATATAGACTAAAGATCGGTGAGAAAGTGCATAGAGGGAGGGTAGAGGGGAGCAGGGTAGATTGAAAAAAAATGAGAGAAAACAACCACGATAGACTAAGCAAGAAGAAGCTACACTAGACGTGCCAAAATTGGAAAGAAAACTTATTTACAAAAGGTAAGGAGACGTCACCAGTAGGACCAAAAGCAAGTAAAGATTTGAATGTGGCCATTCACGGGAAGATAATAATATGAACCTCTTCTAAATAGAGGAAGATACTCCATCAATCTAAAAAAACATTGGTAACCTTTAGCCACTCCTTCACTGTTGAACTTAAGCCCCAAAGCTATCTACAACATGATGACCCACAAGATCTTTCCAAATAGCATGTTTGTTTTAGGATAATTTTCAAGAAGACAACAATTTAAAATATAATCCCCATTTATTTCTCTTTCAATTTTGATGATCATTTCTTCAATCATATTTTCAGATTTGACAAAACATTTTTCCACTTTTTCTTCAAGACACATAGATTCTAATATAGTATCACCACAAACCTTTGGAACTTGAAAATCAGTTTCACAAAATTTTTCAATGGAATTCAACTCTTCATGTTTTGCATTAACTATCTAATTATTCTCATCGAAGACTTCATGCAAAGGTTTATCCTTATTTTCTTTAAATCTAAAACTTTTTAAATCAGAGGTAAATGAAGGTATGAAAGAAAATTCTTTTTCAATAGTTCTTACCAATTCTTCATCATTGCGAAGGTTGTCTTCATTTTCTAAAAGTTGTGCTTCTAGAAAACAAGGCTTCTCTTGTTGTTCAGAGCTCAAACCATTGGTTGATATGATCTCTTCATTCTACTCATTAATTATATCCACCTTAGGAATGCTTTCTGCAACTTCAATGATTTCAGCATGGTGGTCCAAAATTGATTCTTTTGTTTGCAGTTCTAAGAGTGGTACTAGATTCATACTTACTGCATCAGGCTTAGTATTAGGAGAACAAGTCTCATTTCCAACCTTAAATGATGGATCTAAATGTGTAACTAAAGACTCCATAGGAAATATTGTTGACTAACAAGGAATAAAAACAACCTTTTCTTCTTTTGGTGTTGTTTTAGGTTGGAAATTCTTTCCATGATGATTTCCTTCTTCATGTTGATGGGTCATCCATGGTAATTGTGAGGATGAAGAAAATTCAGGTTCTCTCAAAGCAGGGAAGATGGGAGAAGACAAAGCATCCCTTTTAGAACTTGCATCAGTGCTTTTCTATCTGAACTCTTGGAGAACATAGAATCTCTTTTCAATCAGCTTCCACACTTCTCTAGGCCAATGGTCTTGAGCTATACTCAAGTTGTTTCTTGTGGCATAGCTAACACTCTCTTTAAATTTACTCCAGAGTTGTTGAAGCATAGGATCATTATCAATCATAATCTCTTCAAAAGATGGCAAAAGTCTCTTTTTATATTTTAAATCATTTCTCAGAGGAATCTGACCTCGATACATTTCTTGAGATTATTTGTACAATAGAGTAATAGAAATTTGAATCAAATTTATGGAAAGATAATGATGTTACCTCGATCATGAGCAACCAATTTTCTAGCAAGTTCTTCAAAAATCTGTTCTAATAGGCATGATCTTTTTTTACAATGGAGTCGCCAATCTCTGACAATAATAAACTAAAAAAAAATCTATAGCACTGATCTTCTTGTACAATTCCCTAGTAGAGTCACCAAAAATTTGTTGGTAAACAGATTTTTTCTTTTACCTTTCATGAAATTATGACTCTTAATGCCCAGATTATGAACAATATCTATTCACAACAGTTGAAAAGCCATTTTATGATTATCAGCTTTTCTCCAAATTGGTATTTACAGCTCCCTTATGAAATGATATGCAATGAATTTGTTTTATTGCCTAAACTAACTAGGTGTGTTCTTAACCCAAGAACAAAAGAGGAAAACCAAGCTAATCCTAGGTGGGACTAACTTAGGCAACTTTTAGATCCTAAATCTAGCCAACTTCAAGAACTCATACATCTTATGACTTCCCAGCATTGGTAATGCGATATGAATAAATAAATGCAAATGCAAATGTAATGTAAATGAAATTAGAACAGAAGGTCACACATTTTGGTCCTTGTAATAGAAATGGTTGCAAACACTTCTTATCCACAACATATTTGTTATCCAATTCTAAGATGTAAGATATTGCCCAAAATTGATTAACACAACTCTCTGATTGCGAATAATCCGAAAAGCCCCCTTTAAACTCTCTAGTTTAACAAAGATCTCTTTATTATGAACATAGCAAATAATGATGCTCTAATCATTATTACTTACAACTCAGTATCAAATCTATTACAAAAACAGAATAGAAAAACCCTCCCAAATGCTAGAAATGAAAATTACAGAAATTAAATGTGCTCCTCTCCCTACTCCAGTTCTCTGACTATGTGTCAAAAAAAGAAGAACCCCTTACATTGAGTTTCTTATAGTATATATAGAAATTTTACAGCACATAGAGTTTGTAGGAACTCATGATCTTTCAGCTTCCTTGAATATAATCCGTCTTAGAAAGGAAAATATAAGTATGCTTCTAAATTAATCTTGTAACTGGTATTGAATAATAAAAGCTCCCTTCAAGTACTAGAAAAAGCCAATACAACAAAAATTGGCAAAAGACAAGTTGATAACTGACTCCAAGAAGTATCATATCTTGGAAACAAAGCCCAGTCCATCCTTAATGAGTTCTTCTATGCTTTCTACCGAAGCCTGTACATGTGCTACCTTAGCAATAGCTTTGTTTTCTTTAGGAGTACCATTCTCCAAGAATACGACTATAAAACTTAGCTTTTGGTGTAGTAGGGTTATTGTCACCAAATATAATAGCTTCACCAACATTATCCCCATAGAATTGCCATGGCAAATCAAAGGATCGGGAGTAGAAAAAAGAAGATAATCATATGGTTTAATGCTCTTTTCTTCCTCTTTGGCTCTAATTGCCTACACAGCTTGTGTTGTGGACTTTTGATCATTATCAACATGTGTTCGACTCTTCTAACATCCCCATAAATCTTCATTGGAAAAGTTTCCACATCTCCCATAGCATAAACATCGAGAACGCTAGTCTTGAAAAAGGCATCAGTCTTAATACCACCCTTTTCCTCCTCAATTTGTCCCTTGAATAATGTTGTTAGAGGTCTTGCTCCAACACCAACAATGACAATGTCTACTTCAAATTCCCTTCCATCTTTCAACTTTACCATCTTTACATGTCCATCTTAATTTGTGCTAAATCCAGCTGCCATAGTCCCTTTGACAATTTTGACACCCTTCTCTTGATAATAACCCTCATAGAAAGAAACTATGTCTGTAGTGAAAAGATGAGGCATGCACCATGGGTCAAGGTACACAATTTTAACTTTATACTTGTTGATTCTTAAGACTGCAACCAGTTCAAGACCAATATATCCTCCACCAACAACCACGGCTAACCCTTCCTTTTTCAATTTTAGTGCTGCTACTAAGGCATCGGCTTCATCTATCTATCTCAAATAGTGGATGCCCTTGGCATTAGTTCCTTGAACACCAAAGTCTAAGAAATTGATAATAGTGGCACCAGTAGCAATGTTCAAGACTTCATATTTGAAAGTTTTCCCTTTTGAACTGGTAAGAGTTTTGGAGCTGAGATCAGCTTTCACTACCTCGGTACTAATTACCAAATCTATGCCTTTCTCAAAATACCATTCTGGAAGCTGCCTCTCTCCTCCACTGCCAACACAGACATGTAAACCTAGTAGTCATGTTGTCCCTTCTAGAAAGAGATATGCCTTGCTAAGAGCAGGTCACTCATATGGTGCTACCTTCACCAGCCTTCATTATTATCGCTCGTGAATCTTCCACCAGCAATGTCTATGTCTGTGACATCATCTGAGATTCCTCGAAAAAAAATCTGCACTTTTCTTTGTTGTTATTCTCTTCTTATCCTTAGTAATTACTGTACCACTTAAATGTACAGAGTCTTTTGGAACTTTTCCCATAAGCTGAAAGGGAGGAAGTTGTAGATTGGATCTTGTCATTTCCTCGAGGAAAGGAGGTGCTTGAATATGCAAATTGTTTCCTCTATGCATCACACTTGGTATTGACAACTTAAGCCTTGGATGTTCTCCAACAAGGTCAATAAACTTCTACAAAGTAGCACAAGAATCTAGTTCCATCAACACTCCAGGGCCATAGACCAAATAATCCTCATATTTTGACATTTCGTCTACTCTTGTATGAGTACCTTTTTCCCATTATGATTCAAATAATTTGACAATGATTTTGCTGCATCCTGTTGCAATTTTTAGTGCCTCCAATGCACATGCAAATGATATGATAGCATTTGTTGATGCAATGGTTGGTATGATATTTTTGACAACACCCTGAGTTAAGGAGTGAGTGACTCCACTTGTACCAAAAGTGTCTGTTCTTTCAAATTCCTATGAATAGATCCACTGCATATGCTCTGGATTGTCTACATCAAAAGTGTTTCAATGACATACTTGGTCCCATTGGATTAGATGAGCATAATCAATGCATTGAGCAGCTATATGAGGAGTCTTTGCAAGAGTACAAAAATTAAATTTAACCTAAGGTGGGAAAAGATATGTGGTACACTCAAAGCAAGGTGTGACTCTAGGTAAAATCACGCTGGCATGGCCTTGGAATCCTTTAGTACCCCCATCAACCATAAGTTTGATTGTTTTCGGATGTGGTTTATCATCAGAACCATATTCAAGAAAGCTACAAGCCACTACATCAATATAGCTTTGAGCCTTAATTGAATCAAGACCAAGTCTAATTATATTAAACTCATTGTAGAAATCAATTTCTTTCCCCTCAATCTGACAGAAATGGGGTATAATGTTTACCCCACTAACTCACTCTGTGATTCACTTTATAGCTATTTTTTCCTTTGGCTTCCCCACATCTTGCATCCTAAAGAGGAACTATCAATTGAGATTGGATACATTAATGGTATCTATATCTATCACCTCTATGTTCTTTAATCCAGACAAGGCAAGATCTTTTAGCAACTCGTAGCCAAGACCCCTAGCTCCTACAACCAAGACCTTGACATATTCTTGCAAATCACTTCTCAACTTCTAACAGCCATTTCTTCATCTTGAATCATATTTAAACTCTTTATCTTTGGACCTTTAGACACTTTTTCATTCTGCAATCTCTACTTTTCTATTATCAATGTATTCATTTAGGATAAGAAAAGCTTCAACAACTGAATGCACACACTATCACATAGCATAAAATCTAAATCTTTCAGTGTCAATTCCATTATAATATTAGTCACATGAAAGCTTTATGATGTTTCCTTGCAATTTCCTAAAGATCAAGATCCAGAATCATCATTTCATCTTAGAAAGGACATCAATTGGAGTACCATTTCTTTGCTAGGTTGGGATCTACAACCTACCCAAATAATGAGACTTTTAAGACAACTCGCCTAGCTAAAACATGAAGGCCATGGAAGGAAAACCCAACAAAGATTTCCCATCTTAGAGGAAACCTAGGCCTAGACACCAGACTGATTAGACTGACTTGACATGACCAATATTGCCAAAAAAAATGGGTGACTTAAAGTCAAGCAACAGGTCAGTAGAAGATAAATGTGAGTGTTCATGAGGAGGCCTTTGATTGTTTTAAAAACTCTCTTACCTTAGAATTGAAGTAAAATCTATTTGCTATCTCAAAATATCATACCAAAAGAATAATATTTTTGTATTTTCTATTTTTTTTCAATGAATGCAACTCTAATAATGCAGCTACTATGAGGTCCTATTCTAACAGGGGGTTAGCAAAGCAAATAATGAAACTGAAAGAAAATAAAATTAAATAAAATAACTTGAAATTGAAATTCCTAAACAGACATAAGCTATAGAACACAACACGTTTCAAGTTAAACCTTCAAAGAAATCGGTAGCAAACCAATGAAAATAGGAGTAGCGCTTCCTAGAATCCACTGATGTAATCGTCGGTGAGAATATTTAACAAATCAAATGATGTTTCACTCTTCATCAACTTATAAGGCCACGAAAAGTGTGCTCATGTGAGACAAAAAGCTATGTAGACACAATCGAGTGATCTCTTCTCAAGCTTGTTACATCAACGAAATTCATATACCTATAGGAAACACCAAAACTAAAAGATCACACAACCAAAAACAACACAATAAACCTTTGGCTCAATCACAATCTCATGAATAAAATTCACAAAATACATTTAGGCAAGAATAAATACACTCCGAATGCTAGCACCAAAAGCATAACTTTATTGCATAATAATGGTGGCCCTTGTTACATTTTACAATGGGGTATTTATAAGAAATTGTCTCCTTAATTTGTGTTGAGAGAGAGATATCTTGATGCAATAAAATGCTATAAAACCATTTAAACAAACTAAATATATACAAACTAATAATCTAACTGATGCTTAGAGGGACTCCATCAATATTTTATTCATTAATTGGATGCATGAGCCCTTTACATGTCAAAAACAATAAAAGCATGAGGGAGAAAGTAGGAGGAAGCCATCAATCAAAGTAGAAGTGCATGGAGACACCAAAAAAATAGAAGCTGCCCCTTTACTAGGTGTGTGTCAGAGTTAAACTATCATTAGAATGCATTATTGATGCATGGAAAGTACTATTTTTTGAACTAGCAGTCAACTATCAAGGCAGCTTTGAATTTCGGAGCTGCAGAGTTGCAGACCTACGAACCTTGACTGGGTCAAAAATCTCAAAATTTTACTAAGTGTCAAAATTGAAATTCTAGCATCTGGGTTTTTCACATCTTTATCCTAAAGATATGTTTGGATGTTTTCCCTTGAATTTCTCTATAATCTCAATAATCTTAGTAGCATCTTGAAGATCCAATGCCTCATACTTGTCTTTGACCTTATGTCTTTAGTTGTCCACCTCAATTCGAGTTTCTACAAAATCTTTGAATTTGGTGTCCAACTCTAATAGTGCTTCCTCTATCCTAAAGGCTTGTCTGATGTCTTCATCACTGGATGCTTCCTCTAAAGTCTTTCTAAAATTTTCCACAACTACCTCAACTGGTAAAAGCTTCTCTCATTCTTCATCTTCAAAAACATCCAAGCATGCATCACTGTACAACTTTTCTGCTTCCAAAATTTGCTCTTGGGCTTGGTCCTTGAGCCTATATATCTCATCATGCAATGTGTCCATCACTTTATTTCCATCTGCAATCTTTTCTATCTGATCATCTATCATGTCTAACTCTTCTTCGGTATATACATCAATCAGAATGTGGTACCTTTTCCCTTTTATGGCCTGTAGAGTTTGTAAATCCTTGCTCCATACCCATACCTCATCCATAATACTGAAGTCCTACCTAAAAATTGCCATGATCTTATCAACATTCTCTTGTGTAGCATGCAATAACTTCAAACTTCCTGTGATAATAGTAACACACCCCTATCCTCAAGGTTGTCTCGCCAATCCAAACAAGCTCTCAAAATTGGACTAAATCGTACACCATCCCCTTCTATAAGAATGGTATTTAAAGTCTCCTCAAGGCATTCAAAATCAAGAGGACCAATAACTTTAGCTAAATATCCTTTTAAGCTCTCAACTTTCCTTTGAAGTGTTCAAATTTCAATCTAATCATGTTCCATATGGCTGAGAACCTCCTTGACTCCCATAGTCATCATCTATTGGGAAGTATCTCGTGTAAGCTTTCCTAACATGATATCTTTCACTTCATAGTCTTGAAGGCTAATAGCTTCTTCATCTATACCTTTCAGAAGGTGAACCACTTGTGCAAATAAGTCCTAGTTCCAGGTAGTTGAAATGAATGCAAATAGCATTGCATCATGTAATGGAGAGTCAGGCTTGTTCAAAATCTCTGTAATGTCACAAATATCATCCTCTGAAGCAAGGAATTTATGTTTAGCACTTCTCATTATTTCTTTATGAAACCATCTTGGGATATTTCTTTCAATAACCTTGGCTCTGGATGATGAAGGGATGTGTTCAACTACCTACTTCCCTCTATCACTCTTTCTTAGAGTCTCTTGTTATGAGGGTTATTCTTCTGTAGTCTCAGTTACTATATATCTCGTAGTTTGATCCTAAACTTCCTAAGAAGGTTGTTGTATACATTCTACTACATGTGCCTCTTTTGATGGCTCATCAGTAACCCTTGGCTCTGGTTCTCCTTGTAATGATGATTCCTTCTGAACATGTTCTTCTGAACTTGGAGGTGGAGGTGTCACTAAAACCTTATCTACTATCATAACCTAAGGTGAAGATGGGGGAGTTGGATGAGGACCTTGTGTCTTGGGTTGCATCTATGTCCAATCTTTCTATTGAAGTTCACCTATAGGAGTGTCTCTAATATTATCTCCAACCAATTTTGTACCCACTAGCATGAAATCAAAATCTAGGATGGAGAGAACATCATCACCTAGCTTCGTTTTCTCACTCACCCTTCATTGTACTTCATCTTCCAAAGAAGAGAGTTCTATTGTTTCAACTTGGGTGGGTAGTGGGGTATTTGTGACACTCTTCTTTCTTTCCAATTCTGTGGCTTTGGCCAATTGAGTTCTCCTTTGTAGAGGTACTTTCACCTCCTCTTCATCTGACTCTATTTCCCCTTCATTTGATTCTTCCTCTAGAATGGTTTCAGGAATAGAGGGATTAGGCACTAATATTTTACAAACTCTTTGCCTCTTATTCATTCTAACCTTCATCCTCTTCTGCTTCTATGGAACGATAGGAGAAATGGGATCTTCATGCACCGAATGAATGGATGTCTCTGGAATTTCTCCCTCTTCTTGTTGACTTGAAAAAATAGGAGGTAATGGAAAATCAATCTGGATATAAGAAACTCTAGAGTTTCGGGACTCCTGTGGAGTAGATTCCTATCACTATGAAGGGGCTTGTTCTTCATCATGCTCTACCCGAATCCTCTGAGGAGAGGTTCTCTTCCTCTTTTCCTTCTTCTTCTCTGAAGGATGGTAGTATCCCATTAGATGATCAAGCTGGTAGACTATTTTTGGCCTGATAGGAGACTGGAGCGCGAAGATAGGAACTGTGACTTTCTTCCCCTTTACCCTTTTTAGGTGAGCATGTCCATGGAATATCACTGTATCTAGAATTGGATCAAGTGGAAAGGGTTTCTTGATCCAACTCTTTGTCATTCTGATGACATGTCTCACTCAATGATTAATATCATCTCCTTCCTCTTTATCAATTTATGCATTTAGGATGAGCCTCTTGCCAATTTTATCTATATTGAATAAGGGATCTAGTAGCTCCTATGAGTCTTGTAGCCTTATCTCATTCAGGATGGTCAAATGAAGAGCCTTCTCTGCTAAATACAAAGTCATTCTACAATAGTCTCTGATATGAACATCATAGTCATTTGTGGCATTCATCCAATGATCTTCAATGGCATCCTCATGGTAGAAATCTTATCCTACTAGGTTTTCTACTTTACCAATATTGTCCAAGAATGATCAGGGAGGGTTATATTCTTCAAGAGGATAATTCTCCCATTCCCACTCAAAAGTTTAGATATCTTGCTTTCTCTTTACCTAGTATGCTCCTATTACAAAAGGCCAATCCCAACAAGGCCTTTGTTTTTTTTTATCCTCTCGTAAGATGACTCAATCTGCCAAGAAATTTCCATTAAAACCAACTTGTCACTTGGGTACCTTGGGAGTTTCTTTGGATTGACGGATGCATCACCAACTTGAATGTATGTGAATGTCTAGAACTAGATGAAATATGCACTGAGAGCTATGATCTGCATCTTGGCCTCATCAGATAATCTCTTCCCATAATCCCCTTTGATGAATTGAATGATGGCAAAGATGAAGGCATCATTCACAATTCTATACTCCTTGCTCTACAGTGAGAGCTTCTTCTTCACTAGCTAAGGATAGACTATATACGGCCATGCATTAGGATCCTACATACTACCCTTCTTGTACAACCCCAAATAATCGGTGGCCCTTGCTACAAGTAGATATACCACATAAGAAGTCATATAGAACTTCCTCTTGTCCTTTACTATCTGCAACTGGTCACATAGGTTCTCACTAACTGTGGTAGCCCAATCTAGTGGCATCTTTGCATGTCTGATGGTCTCAATGAAGTTGACCATGAATGAAGCGAGATGACCTCCTGCAGAAAATCCCATAACTCTGCTCAGGAGAATGATTGAATATCCAATGTCATCCTTCATGTATCCTTGAGTTATATCTACTTTGCTAATTGTCTTCCCCCGAGGTGGTTTCTCAATGAAGTATGAGGAATATATGATGTTGATGGCCTCTTGGTAATGATCCTTATGCCACCTCTCAGCTGCTTCATATGAAAGCCTAATGAATTGATCAGCTCTAGGTAGATGAAAAACCCTCTCAATATTATCGGGTCATAGATCCAAGACCACTTCCCTAGTGATTCTCTTTACCACCATTTCATTAGGAACAAAATGTCAAGATAGGGTCATAATCAATTCAGTTGACTGCATGGTCCCAAGATGCGATGTTGCATTTACTAATCTAGAATAGATTAGGGTGGATCTCAAAGATGATCTTTCGCTTGGATTGTTACAAACTCTCACGAAATCTCCCAAGTCTGTGTTTCCAAGTTCTGTGTCTTTGACCTCAGAGTATTCATCATGCAACCATGATTTTAGGGTTACACCTTGGAAATTGTATACAACTGGTTTTGCTGCTAATTCGGATGTGGATGTCATCTGATTATATTACCTACACGTCACAGAAAAAAGAAAAACATGATTAATTATTAGATATGAGAAAAAATGTAAAAAAGAGAAAAAAAAAATCCCCCTAAGGAACTTATTTATTTGTTTATTTATTTATTTTATTTTATTTTTTAAAAAAAAACTAATAATACAAAAATTTAAAAAAAAGTGTGTGGGTGGAGGTGTGGTGACGTGCGTGGCTAGGGTTTGCATGAGGGCAGTGCATGCCTTATGCGCACCCAAAATGGGGGGGCACGAGTGATGTCATACGTAGCCCAAAGGGGCATGCATCATGCCATGCATGCAGCTAAAAAGGGAGTGCATGACACTGCTCCACATGCCCAAAAGGGGCACAACAGTGCTACAGCCCAAAAGAGTGTGTGTGGTGTCGCACAAGCAGGTGTCATGCTGCACACACCCAAAAGTGGCAGTGAGAAACCTAGCGCACAGGTGCGCCACTCAAGCATAGTGTGCATGCACCCAAAAGGGTGCTGCATGCTGCCTCCAATGTGCATGCACACACATGCTTAGAAGGAGAGAAAAAAGATGGGGGGAGGGGGTGTCTCCATACCTCTCCCTTCTTGCCCTTGTGAAAAATGAGCAAGGCAAGAAGGGGAGGGAGGGTTTTATAACCCTCCCTCTCTTTTGCAAAGTGTGTTGTGCCTCAATGCACATGTACACGAGATGATGCTTTTTTTTTTTTTTTGACTCTAAGGCTCCTAGCTAAATTTTCTTCCCCCAACTGCCACACTATGAGTCTGAGAGTCAAAAAAAGTAGGGGTTCCCCATTCCTCCATAGGAATGGGGCGTGTGTTGTGGACACCACAATAATGATTTTGGTAATATTTTTTGATGATATCATATTTGGAGGAAATGA
The DNA here is from genome assembly GCA_028749045.1 of Cupressus sempervirens. Taxonomy (NCBI): domain Eukaryota; kingdom Viridiplantae; phylum Streptophyta; class Pinopsida; order Cupressales; family Cupressaceae; genus Cupressus; species Cupressus sempervirens. The sequence goes on from CM053789.1 coordinate 166,821,563, forward strand.
TGAAGAAAGTAAGAAATTTTTTGAAGAAATGAAGAAAGAATTTGAAATGAGTATGATAGGAGAGATGAAATATTTCCTAGGATTGTAGATGGTACAAAATAATGAAGGAATCATTATTTCTCAAACTAAGTACTTGAAGGATTTACTTAAAGGTTTGGTTTGGAAACATGTAAACCTATTGGAAAACCTATGGTAACTGGACACAAGTTATCCACAAAGGATGCAACATCTACTATTCAGTAGAAGAAGTATAGATCTATGATCAAAGATTTGCAATATCTAAATCACATAAGGATAGATATAGCAAATGCAGTTGGAATTGTTGCAAGATTCTAGGCTAATCCCAAAGAAGCACATTATGCAGTAGTGAAAAGATATTCAGATATCTAAAAGGAACTTTAGAATTTGGATTATGACATGATAGATCTAATGATTTTACTCTAAGTGCCTATATTTATGTAGATTGGCCAGGGAGTATGGATGACAAAAAGAGCAGAAGTGGAGGAGCTTTCTTTCTTTGAGGAAGATTGGTTTCTTGGTTAAGCAAGAAGAAGGATTGCACATCTCAAAGTACAATAGAAGTAGAGTATGTTGTAGTAAAAAATAATTGTAATCAAGTAATCTAGATGAAGTAGATGCTAAAGGATATAAGGATAGAAATTAGTGAACCTATTTTTATACATTGTGAAAATACAAGAATAATAAATTTGTCTAAGAATCTAGTATTGTTTTCAAAGACTAAGAAAATTTCTATTAAGTATAATATGTTGAGAGAAAAAGTTGTAGAAAAGGAAATCAAATTGGAGTATGTAAGCACTAAAGAGTAGGTTGCAGATATATTCACTAAGCCACTTCCCAAAGAGACTTTTGAGTATTTGCAAGGTATGCTTAGGGTTATGACCCTTCCTACACCATAGTAAGAAGATGAAGAGTGCATTAATCTAGGGTAATAGAGCACCATTTTTTGTCTAGACTGGATACTAATGCTTCCTTTATGGGGGAGTATATATGATGGAAAGATTCATTTAGGACTCTTATTGATGTTGTTGATGTTTTTTTGAATAGTTTCTATTGACACTTGAGTTGGGTAAGTACCAATTGTTGTAGAGTTTGATGCAAAGATGTTGATTGCAGAAACCTTTGACAATGATGTCAATTGGGGAAAATTTGGCATGAAAAAACATAACACTATGGGGGATAGATTGGCATGAAAAACATTATGCTGAGTATATGGGAGAGTTTAGCATGAATTTGTAAAAATAGTTTGGTATAAAGTACATTGAGGTATATCAATGGGGGTGTATGATTGATGAAGAGGATTTGAAGAATGTTTATCTTTTGTTGATATTCTTAGAACTAGATGTTTTTCATCTATATTTCCATCAATGCCAAAGGGGGATTGTTTGGAAGATTGGCAAGATTGGAGAGATTGGCTTGATGATGATATGTTATAGTCATGATTGAGTTTTTTTTTTTATGTCAACATAGCATGCTTGATGTCTTCTATGGTATTTGACAGAAGAACAACAAAAAGATTAAGGTGGTATGGATGGCTAGTTGAGCATGATAAGCACCCAAGGTAGTGAGAGATAGTTTTGAGTATCTAGTTCATGTAGTTAATGTCAAAAGTAGAAAATACAAGTATAGATGAATTTATGTAAGTTTTGGTGATGTCTGTTCTGAGACAGAGTTTACAAAGGCATGTTTTGGTAAACTTGTTATATCTCATAGCGGAGTTGATACCTTGATGATCAAGGTTGAGGACATGAAGATAAAATGTTGAGGATGTCATGGCTAAGCTCACTCATCATAATATTGCATATGAATAAAGCTATTCAAGTTGCAAGGCAGATGATTTGTGTTATCACTAAGTGTACCACATTCCTAATGAGGTCATATAATAAGTAGTTGAGAAGGACTAGAAACTAACTTAGGAATTGCTTTATGGACTTGGTATAAAGGAAGGACATTTTCCTTTATCATGATATGTGTGGATATGAGGATATACAAGTTGTAAATGTTTGGAAATAAGCAGAGGATGCAAACTTGAGCAGAGCAATGTGGAAGTGAAGAAAACTTCATTGTTGATGTTTTTCTGAGTGAACCAAGGTTTGGAATTTGGATCCAAGGTTCATGACCTAGTCTACAAGGTCTAATAGTAATTGGTTAGGTTGAAATGATAGAGAAAAGTATAGAGGAAAGAAGAAGATACCAACAAATTACTTGTTTGAGCAATGGTCTCTTCTTGTAGTTGAAATTACATGTTTGGGCAGTGGGCTCTTCTTGCATACATTATACCACAACTCCTAATAGGGTTGGAATATCCTAATATGGATTAAAAGTTTTTAATTTAAATAAGTATTTACTATTTACACTTTACTTAAGTCTACTTTGGTTAATGCATTATTTTATTATTTTACATTATTTTATTATTTATTTGAGACACTTAGGTGTTTGCATACTTTTATGAGTTGTCATGTTGACAACACAAAAGTAAGCGACTCTAATTCAACACATCATGTCTACAACACTAGAGTTTTCATTATTAACTAATTTTTCATGTAGACAACACAATTATTCACACTCTTATTTTAGCACATGGTGTCTACAACATTATTTTGCATGCTACACCTTTGTAGGCTTATCCTCTCATCATCACACTTACTCTTGTGCTTAATGGAGGACAACCCATATTTGGTGGGCATGTGTCTAGTTGTATGATTTATCATGTTGTTGATTATTATGCATTCTAGAAGCATTCCAGTGGCCTTTATATATAGGCACTCCTAGTGTACTTTCACATTGAATCAAATACATATCGATATTTTGATCATACTCTTTCTAGTCTACTATTGTGCTTGTGTTTGAGTTCTTTGTTCTTGGGTGAATTTTTCACTATGGTAAATTCTTACATGGTATTAGAGCTCTTGAAGAATTTCTCTTCACATATCCATTTGAGATCATCTTCTTGCTTTAGCACCTTGGCCCAAATCTAGAGTATCATAGAAATTGGGAGTGTCTAGAGCCAGAACAGACCTCGCTATTGCTTTTGGAACATCAATTTGGTGAAAATTTACTATAAATTTGGCTACCCTAGGCCAAAGTCAATTTTGCGGCAATTTTTTTCTATAAATCAGCACCCATAGGTTCAATTTGCAACTTAGTTTGGTCATTATCTGATCTATTTAATTAATTTTCAGATCTATTTTTCTCTTTATTTTTTTGGATAGAATTTTCAAAAAAAATTTGACCAAGTGGTAGTTACACCTTGGCCCTATGAAAAATATTTTGCAAAATATTCTTTAAGCAATGGCATATTCATTTACCACATTGCGGACCAGCCGTATCAATTTCTCAGTATTGGACTACATAATTTTTTATCAGTGGCCAAGTCTTTTCAACCGGTGACCCAACACACTAGAACTCAATGAGATCATTATTGGCAATCACCATGGTTTTATTTTAAAGCCACATATTGGTTTTTAAAAACACCACAATTTTCCTTTGTAGGGTGTATGCGGGATTAAATCCCACTACCCCCCTACTGGCATTTCTAAATCTGGCCTAACAAAGAGTAATTTAGCCCTCACCAAACCCTGCCCTAGCTCCTCACTGCTATCTTCCACATGACACGATATCTATCCACCATGCATAAAGCATAAGACCATGCCAGAAACTTCCTTTTAGTCACAACTGCTTCTTTTCTAGCCACCAAAACCAACTCATATCCACCAGCCCAACACATTAGCAAATAGTGTGGACTATACGACTCCCACAACAACTTAGCTCTCTGACATGTGTCAACCCAGACACCATCCACATTGGCTTTCATCCACAGCAGTGAATGGCTCAATGTCAACTGACATGTGTACTTTTTAATACCATCTATATGCCCCATCAGCCTACCATGTCAGTAGTGAGGCTATCTTTTGCTTGCATTAACATTTCACAAGATTAAATTTGACAACTGTTTGACCATCATTCCTTGAAATTTTTCCACAATTGTGACAACCATTTGACTATCAAATTTAAGTTCACAATTTTTCACCCAAACCCCTCTCCAGATGCAGTTTTGATTTGATAGTTTGACTTTGGGAGGCCATAACTTAGTCATTTGGACTCCAAATTAGGTGCATTCTTTTTTAATTTTGTGTAGAACTTCCTAAACTTTTTAGTGGTGGTGTTCTTTCCTTGTTTTGGTGCAAGGATTTGTCAAAAATTGTATTTTTTGGTGACTATACCTATTCAATCCTACATTTTGTAACTTGAAATGCTCTATACGGGCTCATCTAGACACATTTTTAGGTCTTGTTTTTTTTGAAAGTGTGTTATTTTTTATCTTCTTTCCAGATCTATAATTAGTTTATAGGGTTGTGTGGACAAAAATATCACTTTTAGACTTAGGGCCTTTTCTACATTATATTGTTTTGATTACTTCTCAAAATTGTTGTACATTTGAGCTATAGTGCTTAGTGATAGATTTCAGCCTCAAAAGGTAGTTATAAATAGAAAAATTAGAAGTCCACTTTGTATATATTGACAAGTGACCTATTATACATGCACTACATGTAAAGTGTAAAAAGAATCATTTTTGGGGGGTCTTTTGATTGCATGAAAAATGAGGGTGTGTATTGTGTTCTTGTGTCTCTCTTTTGTGCTCTTTTACTTTTCTACATCATGGGTTTACCTAAATTTCCACTTCTAACTTCACACAATTATTCTACATGGAAAGATATTGCATGGAGTAGATTAATGGATAAAAGGTCTAAGTCTTTATGTTGATGGTACAATTCACAAACCCACTAATGCTATAGCACTTGTTGATTGCCAAAAATAGGACCAACAAGCTTTATAAATTATCAAGAGTTGTGTACATAGAGATCTCTTCTTCCACATTTCCAATTTCAAGAAATTCAAACCTACATGGGACAAACTTGAAGCATTATATGGTAAGGTGGATGAGGAAAAATGTTTCTAGATTGAGAACAATCTACTTCTGTTGGATCCAAAGAACTTTGACACAATTCAAGATTACATCAACAAAGCCAATGAGTGTAGGGCACAACTTAAGATTGTGGAAATCCATGAAGGATGAAAAGTTGATTTATCACATCCTGAAGAGGCTACCCTTTGAGTATGCTTCCTTTGTTTCGAGTTATAATACTCACAAGTTAACCATGGAAAGTTCTTTGCAAAAGCCTACATTTGATGCATTTGTAGAAATTTTTATTCTTGAACAATCTCACTTGATATATTTGGGACTTCTTATGAAATCAAAGAGCAAAGAATTGGTGGCTAGTGATGAGAACCAGTCAAGTCAAGGAGGAAAAGGTTCTAACAACAAAAAGAATAAGTAGTGGAAGCAAAATTCACAATCACAGATACAACAATCCTCCTCACAACAAGGCAGTTCTTCTTCCAACAAGAAGGGAAATAGTGAAAAGAAGGACAGACATTTTTTTGCATATTGCAAAAAGCCAAATCATGATGAGCATCATTGCAAGATTAAGAGAATCGATGAGTTAGGAAACCTACGAAGAAAGAAAAAAATTCAATTGCCAAGTACTTCCAAGGATTCAACTCCACCCACTTCAAAGGAAAAAGGGCAAGCACTTATGGTAAACACAAGTTCTTCATTAGAATGGATTCTTGACTCCTCCTATCATATGGGTTCTTCAAAGGGAGACTTTTCTTCATTGAAGTAGTCATAGGTACTGCAAATCTTTGTGGGAGATGATACTAAAATGGAAGTTGAAGGGAAAGGACATGTGGAGATGGAAAATGGGGAATTCAAAGATGTTCTCTATATTCTAAATCTAAGCTCTAATCTTCTCTCAATTTACCAAATCACTCACCTTGGAGATGGTAATAAAGTTGAGTTCCTTCCAGATTCAATGATTGTGTACAATCTTAAAGATGATTCATTGGTTGCACTGGGGAAAGTCAATCATGACAAGAGGCATTATTCCTTCTCCCACTTTGTGCCTAAGTCTCCTTTACATGCCTTGTTAACTCAATCTAATTCACAAATCAAATTATGGCATGAGTGGTATGGTCATCTTGCCTTCTGCTATCTTAAACAACTTTTCTCAAAACACATGGTCAAAGGTCTACCAACAATCAACTTTTCCAAGGGAGAATGTTCATCATGTTTAGTGGATATGCATCTTGAGGAGGAGTTTGATAAAAGGAAGTCTTCAAGAGCACCAATTGTTCTTTAGTTGGTTCACATGGTTTTAGTAGGTCCTTTTGCAATGACATCAATCAGCTAGGGTCACTACATCCTTACTTTCATTGATGACTTTTCATGGTATACTTGTGTCTACTTTCCTCATCACAAGAATGAAGTGTTGGATAAGTTTCTAGCCTTCAAGGCTCATATTGAAAAGAATTTGAGGAAAGCCATCAAAGTTCTAAGGATGGACAATGAAATTAGATATGTGAACAAAAGACTTAAAGACATGTCCAAACTTGACGTTATTGATCCTCAAAATCCACTAGCATTCAGTTCGCATAAGATAGATATTGTAGCACTGAGGATATGAACTCTTAAGTCCATGGAAAGTTGAATGATTAAAGCCAAGTCTATTGATCCTAAACTTGAAGTTGAAGCTATAAGTAGTACCACTCACATACTTAATAGGTCTCCTCATAATGTCCTTGATGGAAAGACTCCTTTTGGGACATGGTGTGGCAAAAAACTAGTTATAAAACACTTCAAAGTCTTTGATTATCCGGCATGGGAAAACATATCTTCGAGGGGATGCAAGGCACCACCACCAAGGCCTTGTAATTTCATCAGATATAAAGATGGTGTTAAGGCATATAGACTTATGAATCCTAAGACTCATGAGATCTTTGTGGAGAAGGATTTTCACTTTGAGGAAAGTTCACCCAATTTATCCTCTAATCCTCTTCACACTTCATACATTGTGGAAATTGATAGTCACACTAGTAATAGTGCTTCAATAGATTTAGATACGTGGGGTTCTATCAATAGTTATAGTGAGAGGTCATGCCATCAGCATATTTCACATGCATACATTGCCACAGTGATAGGTCCAACACAGTAGGGTAAACCTCATCTTCCACCTCCAGTAACAAGGGATGACTACACAACAGACATTTTAGGTTTTTTTGTGGAGTCATACACAAAAAACTTGGGGGACAATGAGGTAGATTATTCTTTAGTTGTTGCAAGGGCTCACTCTGACCCTCATGTCCATTTTTTGCATGATTGATCTTCACAAGTTGATATGATTGTGGATCCCTATGTATAGTAGTTGTAGGAGGTTTCTTTAACATTTGAGGAGACTATTGGTCATTTGGAACAGGTTCTACCTACATCCTTGCCAGATTTGCATTCGTTCTTTTCAACAGTTTTGGAAGGGATGACCATCAACATTAACACAAGGATAGTTGAGTAGGTTTTAGAGGCATCATTCATCATTGGGATTCTTTCTACACACAGGGGAAGCATCTCACTTTTACCTAGGGTATTATTTCTTCCAAAGGGGGGGAATATTATTAAGCTCTCATGGACTAGCTTCTTTCTTGGAGTAGCTATCACTAATTGACACTCTACATTGGGGGGGGGGGTAGGGAGATGGGTGGGGACTACCTTTTCTCTCTTCCTCTTCTTTCTTATGGGGGGCTTTTTCCTCTTATGGGATTTTGTTCTTCTCCTTATTCACTATTGTATATACTTGATGTATGTGGTAATGGGGGGTCTTGATTACTCCATCCATCCATGCATCTTGTCTTTTAACCTCTCTTTTTAGGGGAGGGTTTTTGCCATGAGGTTTTCTCTCTTTCTTTTCTTTATGGGAGAATGCATTGCATTATTTACATGGGTACCTAACATGGTCTAGTAGGTGTGACCCATTATGCATTTCATCCTAGTTTTCATAAGCTTAAGGGCATTCCCCTAAGTTGTACTTAAGGGGGGGTATTGGTGTAAATAAGTATTTACTATTTACACTTCACTTAAGCTTACTTAGATTAATGCATTATTTTATTATTTATTTGAGACACTTAGGAGTTTGCATACTTTTATGAGTTTTCATGTTGACAACACAAAAGTAAGCAACTCTAATTTAGCACATGGTGTCTACAACATTGGAGTTTGCATTATTAACTAAGCTGTCATGTAGACAACATAGTTATTTACACTCCTATTTTAGCACATCATGTCTACAACATTATTTTTCATGCTACACCTTTGTGGGCTTATCCTCTCATCATCACTTACTCGTGTGCTTAATGGAGGATAAGCCATATCTCGTGGACATGTGCCTCATTGTATAACTTATCATGTAGATGATTCTTATGCATTCTAGAAGAATTCTAGAGGCCTTTATATTTAGTCACTCCTAGTGTGCTTTCACATTGAATCAAATACATATTGATATTCTAATCAAACTCTTTCTAGTCTACTGTTGTGCTTTTGTTTGAGTTCTTTGTTCTTCGGTGAATTTTTTCTTATGAAAGATTCTTACAAAAGTCTCCTAATAGGGACTCATTTTAATAAATGTTGTATTAGACTCCTAACAAGGTCTATCCTCTAACAAGGAATATTTATATTAGTACATCATCTAGTGGGCATCATTCCCACTAGGTTTTTCCCTCTAATCAAGGGTTTTCCTAGTCAATATATCTAATGTAATTGTATATGTGCATCTTTGTATGGTTGTTGTTTACTTTGATTGAATGGTTAAATTTTTTTGATGAAGATAAGTGGTTTAATTATTGGATAATCACCCCCTCCCCCCCCCCCCCCCCTTTTTCTTTTAGTTACCTTGGTTTTGAGTGTATCTTGTGGAATGTGATGAGCCCATAAGGACATGTGTTGTTCTATTGTTATGTCACATAGATTAAAACATCCCAATCTTTCCATAATGAAAATGTGACAACCACTGATTAAACCAAAGATCAACAAAAAAATAAATTCTTAAGAACCTAGATCTATTTTGTTATAAAACCAATAAAAAAATACACTTGTCATTTCATCTGACAATAGTACCAACTACAAAAGGAAATGTCCCACAGGGACACGTGCTGATCCATCATTGTATTTTTGTAATTAATAATCAAGAAACATTCCAAAGTGATATAATGACAACCATTAATTTCAACTCTGATCTATGGTTATAATTCCTCTAGTGATCTTACCATCAGTTGGGTCCTACAGAAAGTTGTCAACCCATCATTATGTTAGCATGATTATCAATGATGCAACTTTGGAAAGTGACATAGCAAAAAGCTTAGATCCTTTAAGATCTAATAAATGAGGAGATGAATTGTTGAATACTTATATTTCCATCATGAAGCACCATTCGTTGACATGGTCTTCATCTAATGATCTAGATTTATTCTTTGAGCCATTTGACTTGTCAACTTTACATAGATTAAATATTAATCATCGATTCAAAAAAATATCCATTAAGCCATTGACTTTGTCCCTTCATAATTTCTAAGGATTTATTTGCTTCTTTTTTAGTTAATTTGACTTCTTTGGTTTTCATGATGTTCTTGTGATATGCACCTTGGACTTGAGCTTTGATCCAAATGTTTTTGGTTACTATCTATTTTGAATGCAATGTGCTCTTCTTTTAGATGTCTCATGTCTTTAATGAAATACTTGATCATAGAATTAGTGGTTTTGAACAACTTTCTTCTCATCTAGGAAATGCATAACTTACCCTATCTTTCCTAATCACCTAATATGAACTAATACATTAGATTTCATTTTAATTCCCACCTTGGTGTACACAAAGGAATAGATGAGAAGAGAAGTTCCTTAAAGGCAATCTAGACACATACATGACATCACATTGACTCAATTCTAATCCTAGAAGTTTTAAAAATATAGGGAACTAAAATCATGGCAAATATGTGGTTGTAGGCTAACCCACGACCCCCTTTCACCCATTGCATCATGACATGTAATCAATCATATGTGTCGAAGGGGGTTGTTGGATAACCTATGTCCCCTTTTAACTCATTTTATCACATGTGTCCCTACCTATAGAGACATATGATAATTGATTATATGGGTCGAATGGGGCAGTATACTAACCTCACACCCCTAAGCATCATATTTCTCCCCACCTATGACCCCACTATACCCATTTTATTGCAACATCTATCCCTATGTATCATATGAGCCCTTGGAACTTATGGTAATCAATCATATGGGTGGAATGTGGTTGTAGGCTAACCTATGACTCCTTTCTAACCATTTAATCACAACATGTATCTCTAGGGCTCCTGGGACACCTAGGCACATATTGTAATCTATCTGAAGGGTTGAATGGGTTTGCAAGCTAACCTACTAACCCCTTCAACCCATTTCATCACAAAATCTATCCCTACGTGTTCTAACACCCCTAGGGACATATGGTAATTGATCATATGTGTCGAAGGGGGTCATTTGCTAACCAATGTCTAGTCAGCTCATTTTATTGCAACATGTGTCTATAACCCTAGGGACATATGGTAATCGATCATATGGGTTGAATGGGGTAGTAGGATAAAATTAGACCCCAAGTAACATATGATAATTGATCATATGGGTCAAAGGGGGTCTTAGGATAACCAACAACCCCCTTCCAACTATTGTGTTTTAAAACATGTTCCTAGGGGTCCTAGGACCCCTATCAACTTATGGTAATCAATTAATGGTTCAAGTGGGGTTGGAAGATAACCTACAACACTATTTGACCCATTTCTTTTTGACATGTGTCTCTAGGATCCCTAGGGTTATATGGTAATCCATATTAATGGTGGAAGGAGGTTGTAAGATAACCTATAACCCCCTTTGACCCATTTCATCATGACATAGGGACAAATGATAATTTATTATATGGGTTGAGTGGGTTCATAGGATAACCTATGATCCCATTTGATCAATTTCATCTTGACATGGATCCATAGGGGTCCTGGGAGCCCTATGGACATATAGTAATCAATTATATGGGTTGAAGAATGTCATAGGACAATGTATGACACCCTTTGACCCATTTCATTATGACATATGTCTTTATAGGTTTTAGGACCTCTAAGGACATATGATAATCGATCATGTGGATGCAATAGGGTCATAGGCTAATCTATGACCCATTTCAACCCATTTTATTGCAACATGTGTCCCTAGAGGTCTTGTGAACCCAAGAGATATATGGTAATTTATCATATGGTTCAAATGGGGTCTTAGGCTAACCTACAACCCCCTAGGACCCATTTTCTCATGAGATGGGTTTCTAGGGGTCCTAAGACACCTAGGAACATATGGTATTCCACCTTAAGGGTTGAAGAGGGTCATAGGCTAACCTAAAACCCTCTTTAACCCATTACATATTGAAATGTGTCTTTTGTAGTCATAAGACCTATAAGGACATATGGTAAATGATCATTTTGGTTGTAGGGGGTAGTAGGTTAACCTACAACTCTTTTCAACCTATTTCATTGTGCCATGTGTTCCTATGGGTCGTAAGACCCCTAGGGACATATGGTAATCAATCATATGGGTTCAATGGAGTTGTAGGCTAACTTACAATCTCCTCTGACCCACTCATCATGAAATGTGTCTCTAGGGGCCCTAGGACACCTAGTGACATGTGGTAATCTATCTTAAGGGTCAAAGGGGGTTGGAGGCTAATCTATGACCGCTTTTGACCCATTTCATCACAACATGTGTCTATAGGGTTTCTACAACCCCTTAAGACATATTATAATCAATCATATGTGTTGAATGTGGTCACAAGGTAAACTACAACCCCTCTAACCCATTACATCATGTCATGTGTCCTTAGGGGTTTGAGGACACCTAGGGATATATGGTAATCCATCTTAAATCTCGAAAGAGACAGTAGGATAACATATGACCCCCTTTGACCCATTTCATCTTGACATGTTTCTTGAGGTGTCATAGGACCCCTTCAAACATGTGGTAACCAATCATATGGGATAATGGGGTTGTAGGCTAACGTATGACCCTCTTTGACCCATTTTATCATGACATGTGTCTCTAGGGTCCTAGAACACTTAGGGACATATGGTAATTCACCTTAAGGGTCAAAGGGGGTTGTAGGCTAACCTATGACCCCCTTCAACCCATTTCATCATGAAGTGTGTTATGAGGGATGCTAATTCCCATAGGGCTATATGGTAATTAGTCATATGGGTAAAAGGGGGTCATTGGCTAACCTACAACTCCTTTTGACCCATTTCATCATGACATGTGTCTCTAGGGGTCCTCAAATATTTAGAGAGATATGCTAATCCATCTTAAGGGTTGAACAGTGTTGTACATTAAACTACAACCCCCTTTGACCCGTTGCACTATAACATGTGTCCCTAGGGGTCACTGGACCTAGGGACATATTTGGTCATATCACTCAAAGAGGTCCTTCTCCTAACCAATGACCCCCTTCAACTCGTTACATTGTGATAATGCTCTTAGGGGTTTTGGACCCCTAGTCACTTATCTTAATCATTCATATGGGTCAAATGGGGTTGTAGGCTAACCTATGATCCCCTTTAACACATTTCAATGCTACATGTGTTCCTAGGACCCCTTGTGACAAATGGAAATTTATCTTAAGGGTTAAAAAGGATCATAGGCTAAATAACTACCCCCTTTAACCCATTTAGTCTTGGCATGTGTCCTTAGGGGTCCTAAGACCACTAGGGACATATGGTAATCAATCATATGGGTTGAATGGTGCCATAGGCTAACCTATAACCCCCTTTGACTCATTTCATTAAGACATATCTTTTAATGGGTCCTAGGACCAGTAGGGACATGTGGTAATTGATCATATGGGTCAAAGGAGGTTGTATCTTACCCTACAACCCCCTTCAAACTATTTCATTGTGATATGTGTCCCTAGTGTTGTAGGACCTCTAGGGACATAAGCTGATCGATCATATGGGTTAAAAGAGGTTGTAGGCTAACCTATGACCCCCTTCAACCCATTTCATTATGACATGTGTCCCTAAGGGTCCTAGGACCTATAGTGACATATGATAACCCATCGTAATAGTCAAATATTTTTTTAGGCTAACCTATAAGCCCTTTCAATCCATTTAATTATGGCATGTGTCCTTAGGGGTCCTAAGACTCCTTGGGACATATGGTAATCAATCATATCATTCAAACTGGGTCATAAGCTAACCTACCACCCTCTTTGACCTATTTCATGATGAGATGTGTCCCTAGGAGAACATATGGTAATCCATCTTATTGGTCTCATAGGGTTGTAGGCTAACATATGACCCTCTTCGATCCATTTTATTTTGAAAATGATTCCCAAAGGTCCTAGGAACCCTAGGGAGATATGCTAATCTATCATATGGGTTAAAAGGGGTCGTAAGCTAACCAACAATCCCTTTCAATCAATTACATCAAGACATAAGAAATATGATATTCAATCATATGGGATGAAAAGGGTTATAGGTTAACCTATGACTCCTTTTGATCCATTACATCATGACATGTTTCCATAGGGGTCCTAGAAGCCCGAGCATATGGTGATTGATCATATGGGTCAGAGTGGGTTATTTTCTAACCTACATTCTCCTTCAATTCATTTTATCATGACATGTCTCTCTACCTCTAGGGATATATGGTAATCAATCATATGGGTAAAATGGGGTCATATGATAACTTAAGACCCCTATCAAGCCATTTCATGGTGAAATTTGTCTCTAGAGATCCTCAGACACCTAAGGACATATGGTATTCCATCTTAAAGAATGAAGAGGGGTCATAGGCTAACTTATAACCCTCTTGGAACCATTGCATTATGACATGTGTTGCTAGGGGTCCTAGGACTCCTAGGGACATATGGTAATCAATCATATTGGTCAAAGGGGTTCTTAGGCTAAAAAATGATGCCCTTCCACCCATTGCATCATGATATGTGTTCCATGGTAATCAATTTTATGGGTTGGATGGGGTAATAGACTAAACTATAACCCTCTTTGACCCATTTCATCTATACATGTGTCTCTAGGATCACTTGGGACATATGGTAATCCATCTTAAGGGTTGAAGGAGGTCATAGGCTAACCTATGACCCCCTTTGACCCATTTCATCATAGCATATATTAAGACCCATAGGGACATTTGGCAATCAATCATATGGGTCCTTTCATGCATTTCATCATGACATGTATCTGTAGGGGTTCTAGGTGCCCAATGGGCATATGGTAATTGATCATATAGGTTGAAGGGGGTCATAGTAAAACCTATGATGTCCTTTGACCCATTTCATTGTGACATGTGTCCATAGGGCTTCTATGACCCCTAGGGAGAAGTAGTGATTGATCATATGGGTGGAATGGGGTTGTAAGCTAACCTACAACTCCTTTTGACCCATTTCATTGAAACATGTGTCCTTAGAGGACCTAGGACCCCTAAGGACATATTGTGGTTGATCATACGGGTCAAATGGGGTCATAGGCTAACCTATGACCTCCTTTGATCTATTTCATCATGACATGTGTCTCATGGGGTCTTAAGATAGCAAGGGACATATGGTAATAAATCATATGGGTCAAATGGGGTTGTAGGATAAACTAAGAACCCCTTTGACCAATTTCATTGTGATATGTGTACCTATGGGTACTAGGACACTTCAAGACATGATATTCCATTCTAAGGGTTGAAGGACTATGACCCCCTTCGACCCATTTCATTGTGAAATATAGCCCTAGGAGTCCTAGGATCTATAGGGACATATGGTAATTGATGACATGTGTCAAAAGGGGTTGTAGGATAACTTATTACTACCTTTGAACAATTGTATTGGGACAAGTGTCCCAAGGGGTTATATAGGTCAAAGGGGGTCATCAGATAACTTACAACACCTTTCACCCAATTTCATCAAGACATGTATCCCTAAGTGTCCTAAGAACCCTATGGACATATGGTAATTGATCATCTATTTTGAAAGGTATCATAGGATAGCCTCCAGCCTCCTTCAACCCATTTCATCATGAAAAAATCTATCTTAAGGGTTGAAGGGTATCATAGGCCAACCTAAGACCTTCTTCAACCAATATTATTGTGACAATACATATGATAATTGATCATATGAGTTGAAGGGGATTATATTAGCATACAACCCCCTTTGATGAATTGCATCACAACATGTTTCCATAGGTGTCCTAGGATGGAAAGGAGATATGGTTATTGACTATATAGGTTGTATAGGGTCATAGACTAACCTATGACCCATTTCAACTAGTTTCATTGTGACATGGGTCACTATGGGACCTAGTCCTAGGACCCCTAGGAACATATGGTAATCACTCATATGGGTCAAATGGGGTTGTAGTCTAACCTATGACCACCTTCAACCAATTTCATTGTGACATGTGTCCCTAGGGGTCCTAGGACATCTAGTGACATATGGTAATAAATATTAAGTTTTGAATGGGGTTGTGGGCTAACCTATGACCCTCTTCGACCAATTTCATCATGAAATGTGTCCATAGGGATCCTAGGACCCCTAGGGACATATGGAAATTCATGATATGAGTAGAAGGTCCCTCAACCCATTACATCATGACATGTGTCACTAGAGTTCTTAGGACCTATAGGGAGATCTGGTAGTCAATCATATGGGTCAAATGTGATAATAGGCTAACCTATGACCCTCTTCATCCCATTTTATCATGACATATATGGTAATCAATTATATTGGTCAAATGGGGTTGTAGGTTAGCCTACAACCCCCTTCAATCCATTTCATCATGACATGTATGCCTAGGGGTCATAGGACCCCTAAGGACATATGGTAATTGATCATATGGATCAAATGGTGTCATAGGCTAACTTACAACCCTAGTCAACCCATTTGATCATGATATATGTCCCTAATGATCCTAGGATCCCTAGGGACACAATAATTGATCATAAGGATTGAAAGGGGTAGTTGTCTAACCTACAACCCTGTTCAACCAATTTAATCATGATATGTGTCCCTAGGGGTTCTAGGACCACTAGTGGAATATGGTAGTCGATTATATGAGTTGAAGTGGGTCATGGGCTTATATACACCCCATTGCATCATGACATGTATTCTTGTAATAAATCATATTGGTTGAATGGCTAGCTTACAACCCCCTTCAATATGTTTTATAATGACATGTGTTCTAAGGGGTTCTATGACCCCTAGAGAGATATGGTAATCAAATTAATAGGTTGAATGGGGTTGTAGCCTAATCTATGACCGTCTTCGACCCATTTTATTATGACCAAATCTATCTTAAGGGTTGAAGGGGATCGTAGGGTAACCTATGACCCCTTCAACTAGTTTTATCATGAAATGTATCACTAGAGGTCTTGTGACACAAAGGGACATATGGTAATTGATCATATGGGTCAAAGGGGGTCATAAGTTAGCCTGCGACCCCTTTAACCCATTGTATCACTATGTGTGTCCCTAGGGGTCCTAGACACTTAAGAACATATGGTAATCGATAATATGGGTCAAATGGGGCCATAGGATAAAATACAACCCCCTTCAACCTTTCTCATCATGACATGTGTTGCTAAGGGTCCTAGGACCCCTAGGAACATATGGCAATAGATCATTTGGGTTGAATGGGGTTGTATGCTAACCTATGACTCCCTTTAACCCATTTCATTAGGACATGTGTCCTTAGGGTCGTAGGACATCTAGGAACATATGGTAATTGATCATATGGGTCAAATGTGGTGTTAGGATAACCTATGATGTCCTTTGACCCATTTCACCATGACATATATGGTAATCAATCATATAGATAGAATGGGGTCATAGGCTAAGTTATGACACCTTCGACCCATTTCATTGTAACATGTGTCCCTAAGGGTCCTAGGACCTCTTGGGACATATGATAATCAATCATATGGGTTGAATGGTCTTGTATGACAATCTCCTTTGACCCATTTATCATAATATGTCTCCCTAGTAGTCCTAGGACCCCTAGGGACACAAGATAGTTAATCATAGGGGTCAAAGGTGCTTGTAGGCTAACCTTCAACCCCTTTTGACCCTTTTCATCCCAACATGTCTCCCTAGGACCCTTAGGGACATATGAAAATCCATATTAAGGTTCAAAGTGGGTTGTACACTAACCTAATACCCACTTCATCTCAACATGTGTCTCTAGGGGTCTTATGACCCCTGTTGGAAATAGAGATGGAGTAACTAAGAGGGGAGGGGTGAATCAGTTACTACAAAAATATTTCCACAGATCCTTAGATGTCTTAAAATATAGCTGTTGATAATCTCACAAGTAAATCTAAAACTTGATAGATGTTCTGATAACTTATTTAGCATTTAAAATGATAACATGCATGCATAAAGAAATAACATGAACACAAGGGACACCAGATTTAACGTGAAAACCCAATTTGGGAAAAATCGCCAAGTAACTAGTTACCAATTTTCACTCTTCTGAAGTGAGCCCTGTTAGGAGCCAACCCTGTTAAAGGTTACAAAACACACTGTTAAGTGTGACCCTATTAGAGGATTTGATCACCTTGTTAGAAGTGGCCTTGTCAGAGGTCTTTAAAACAATTCAACTGAATTGTCACATTGTTAAAGGATTTACAAAATGGCTGTCAAACCAACTTTGTTAAGAGATTTTGAATCACTATTACAATGATTAGAAAGCAACAATGAAGTGATCTAAAATATATGCAACTTATCTTTGCTGAATACAAATCTTTGTTCTACTTCACTAAATCCTCATTGATCGAATGCAACTTTGCAGCTTCATAGGGATGTCTAATTCTTCCTCAACATTTTGCTCATATATTTTCTTATTCATACATTCACACTTTTATGCATCCACAAACTTCTACATTTCTTGAATTCACAACTTGACCTTTCATATATACCTTATAGATTTTCAAGTCGGCTCAATCAACTGAAAAACATAAATCAGTCAGCTGCATAAAACAATTAAACTTAATTCTTTAGAATAATAAAATTCTTCACTTGCCCGACCCAGCTCGGTGACCACTGCTCAGAATGGTTTCCCCAGTGTTAACCAAATGGAGCTTGGTAAACATTGCAAACCTTGCAACTTCCTTCAGAGACCAAGTTAACTCGGTAAATACTGACCTTCCTTTGTTTACCGAGTGAGTTCGGTAAAAGCTAATTTTTCTTCACATACCAAGTGAGCTCGGTAAAAGCTAACTTTCCTTTTCTTATCGAGTGAATTTGGTAAAAGCTAACTTTCCTTTGCTTATCGAGTGAGCTCGGTAAAAGCTAACTTTCCTTTGCTTACCGAGTGATCTCGGTAAAAGCTAACTTTCTTTTGCTTACTGAGTGAGCTTGATAAAAGCTAACTTTTCTTTGCTTACCAAGTGAGCTCAGTAAAAGCTAACTTATTGTGTAATATTTAGGAATGCTTGGTAGTCACTATAAATTGCTTTGCTAACAATCTGAGCTCAGTAGGCTCTGTCTGATGGTTGATATGACATTTGTGTAACATCAAAGACAATACACAATTAACAAATGTATCCAACAACCCCTACGGACATATGGTAATCTATCATATGGGTCAAATGTTGTCATCTAACCTACAAACCCCTTTGACCCATTTCATTATGACATGTCTCCCTAGGGACATATGGTAATTGATCATTTGTGTCAAATGTGGTCATGGTCTAACCTATGGCCCCCTTTAACCAATTTCATATTTACATGTGTCACTAGGGGTCGTAGGACCCCTCACAACATATGATAATTGATCATATTGTTTAAATGGGGTTGTAGGTTAGCCTACAACCCCCTTCAACCTATTTCATTCTGACATGTGTCGCTAGGGGTCCTAGCACCCCTAGGGACATATGGTAGTCAATCATATTACAATTTAATAAAATATATAATACTATGTAATAATTTCCAATACTATGTTAAAATATATATTATAGTATTATATGTAATAATATATAATATTATAGATAATATATAGTACTATAAAATAATATATAGTACTATAATCCTAATATATTATCTAATCATATTTAATATCATATATAATATTATAACAATAAAATTTATAATTATATAATATATAATAATAAATTAAACAATAATAATATTCAAATTTCATTATATCTTAAATGTGAAAATATATTTAAATATGTTTGTAAGTCTTTTGGTTTAAAATATACAATTGGTTCCTACTATCTCAATTTTTAAAATTTTGTATTTTGTTGCCACATTTCGAGTACCTAATTTGAAATTAGGTATCCAATCCAGGATCAAGTGCTTGATTTCAAATCAAGTACATCATTAGGCTTGGTATTTACCAAACATTTTTGGTCAACTCAAAAAACATGTTTGATAGACATTTCCCTAACATTCAGCCTTTTACTGGCTATTTGACAATATTTTTATAAATCCAAATTTAATGAAATGAAATGGGCTTTTTGAGAACACTCTCAAGATTTCATCAATATAATTGCTATAAAATTATGAGTTTGATAAGTATTTATTAGTTAATTTGTAATGAAGATGTCTATAAACTGTTGATTGATATATTGATTGAAAAATAGCTATTACTTTCAAATGGTATAACATTTTTGAAATCCAAAAGTTTTGTCACTATCTATGATTTGCCCAGTATAAGAAAAATATTGATTTTGTAAAGTTTTCAATTAGTTAAGGTGGTCAAATAAGCGATTTTTTTTTATTCTGAAAAAGCTATAGTAGAAATTTAGCATTTAATTATTTATTTGGAAAAAATACCCAAAAATATATGTCACATTCAGACATTAGTCTACTTTTCCTTTCTATAATTATATTAAAAAATATTATTATTTGATTTTGACTAAGATAGTTAGATATACAACTACATTTTATTTTTGCCTTGAAATATTTGTAGTACTAAATTAAAATCCAAAATTTTGATCAATCAATTTCTTTTCTTCAAATAATGCCTAGTAGTTTATAAAGTACATTCAATTTCCTACAAATTCTTCTTACAACTTTTTGATATAAAGCCCATAACTACTTTAAATTTATGTTACAAGTTAACATAACCCTGTTTTGCTAGTTTTTCACTACCACTTAAAGCCATGGTTTGGTTGACCATGATCTTTCACATACCCTCAATAGATACAACCTTTAAATTCTATGGTAAATGCACAAACCGATGTTACCCTTTTATAAAGGAAAAGGATAACAAAAGTATACCAATTCAACTTGAATGACATAAACCTAGTATTACTATTTAGAATTTGAATGTGAAGTGAACTAATGAAATGCATAGAAATAGATGAAGTTTACGATTATTATTTTTATTGACTATTTGGGAAAAAATGATATATTTTCATAATTTTTAAGAATGAGTTTTTAATTCCTAAAAAATGCTAAAAGTTAGGGGTCTAATTTTCAGCAAAAATGGAATTGATTTTTTACCCTTTGATCTTGAATTGTGTTATAGATTACATATATAGCTAGAACAATAAAAAATAAAAAAATCTTTTTGACCTATATTTTCTCTTTTAACAATTCAAATTTCAACACACTTGAAATCAATAGATTTCATCTCCCACCACATTTTTCAAAATCTATTCTAACCAAAATCAAATTTATATGTTTTGGAAGAAGACTCTCTCCTCTAGAACATCATACTATTTTTAAAGAAAAGTTGATAGGATTTACTATTCAGTCTTTCCCAAAATCAACATCTTCTCGAGTGTTGAAATATGGACTTGTAATAATTTTTAATAAAAATATACTATATCTAATTAAAAAACACTATAAACTCTACATGAGAATATTCTTGACTTTGAGCTCTATAAACTAGTGATTATATGTTATTAAAAAAAATCATCAAAAAGGGTAAGAGTTATTGAAACATCATTTTTCTGAAATAGTTTTATTTCTTTAGTATTTGGATACAAAATAGTATAGAACATTCATTGGATAGACATTTCCAATTGGGAATGTGTGAGAACATATATAACTTAGGTAGAATGAATTTCTTGATCACATGTTTGAACAAAAGCAATTTTTATGTAGAAATAATCAAATTTAGTGTTGATCTCATATTTGGTTTTGACAATTGAGTGTCAACACACTTAACCACTTTTCATATAGAAGTTGAGCACACTATGTATGCCGAGCTACAATATGTGCTAAGCTAGAATTCCAATAGGTACTGAGTGACTTCAAGTGCCGAGCATTATATAGGTGTTGAGTGATATATAGGTGCCGAGTCATAGTTGATGTTGAGAAAATTAGAATGCTTCATGTGCCGAGTGACCTAGAACTATGCATGTGCCAAGAAAGACAAAATGTAATAGGTGTTGAGCAAACTAGGATCAAACATGTGTCAAGCACCAATAATCTAGTATGTGTTGAGTAACATAGAATCAACATACAAGTTTGTGCCTTCACAAACTCAGATGCAAACCATTTTTTGAGCCAACATAGAAGGATCTCAAAGGATAATAAGGATAAGAATGCATCTTTTCTATTTCCTATGCAATCAGCATGCAACCAATAAGAAAAATAGAGAAGGCATGCAACTAATGAGAAAAGTGCAATGAATAAGTGGGAATTAAAGATTCAATATGGATCATAGATCCATACCTAACCCTAAGTCTTTATAATCTTTAAAAGGAAGAAAAAAACCCTATTGTATGTGTGGATGAGGATAGTGTATGGGTAAACTATAGTGTAATTTAGTTGGAAGTGTGAAAGACTTAGATGAACATAGCAGCAATTACATATCTAGTTGATTAGAACAAAGCAAGGGATATGAGTAGATATCAGATATCATAAGATCAAGATTAGAATGAGTAGAATCAGTGTCTGAAATCATCAATTTGAGATTGTAAGCAATAAGGTTTATGAATGTAATATCTCTAGCAATTGTATTAGAAGGAAAATCCTATGTTGATAGATTAGCTTAATAGCTATTTTGTAGATCCTTTGAAGAGGTGATTAAATCCTTTAACAGGGTGACACTACATGTAAAGTGTTTGTAAATTCTTTAACTAGGTCACTATTGACACAGTGTAAAGCCTTTAACATTTTAGACTATTAGAAGTGGTCAAACAATTATTGCTACAGTGATTTTGTGGGTATCATCCCCACCCAAATTTTACCTTCTTATTCCTATAGGGTTTCTGGGTTACCAAAATTTGGTTTTCTGTGTTGTTGATGCATGTGTCTACTTTATGCTTATTTGATATGTTATGTGCATGATGTTTATTTTTGGTTAAAAGTTTTAATGGATAAAATAAATTACTTTTGATCCACCCCCCCTAGAAGTATTCTTCCCATTTGATTATTCCAACAATTGGTATGAGAGTTGAGTTCTAACAAGGAGAATCCCAACAACTTAGAGAAAAGATCTAAACTTAGGAAGATCATAGAGAATCAGGTGATTGATTTATAACTTTCTCTACATAACTTGGAGCAAGCCAGAGAAGAATTGAGAAAATCTTTGAAGAAAAGGAAGGATATAGCCATAGTTGAAAATGACATACACTACAAGGAGATTGATACCACAAAAGTGTTTCCCAATGGAGATTCCAAAGAGTTTGATGCAACAATACTAGAGCTAATGGAAAAGAACAGAGCCCAGTAGAAGAAATTAGAATACTCAAGCTTGAACATGAATCACAAGCCATAATGCTTTGTGAAGTAACTAAATAGAAGAACAAAGCCATTGAAGACAAGGCTATGATAGAAGATGACAAGAGAAATCTTAGCAATAGACTGGAGGAGAAGATAATTGAGTTTGAAAGAATCTCAAACATCCAGCTTGACACCTTAAGCTAGATAATGAATGCACATCATGAGTAGAATATGAAAGACATTGATATCTCTATATTGAAGATACAAAATGATCAACTACAAAATGACCATAAAAGAGAGAATAAAGTTGTAGAAAGATTCAAATAACCCAATGAGGCTATCAAGTACTTTGAGTAGATACTAAAATCACCAAGGGTCAGTAATGATACTTTAGGACTTGGTTACACTAGCACTAAATAAGGATAATCATCCAAGATTGTAGAAGAAAGGAGTAACAAAGGTAAGAACACTAAACCCACTTGTCATTTTTGTGATAAAAAGTGACACACTACTAATGTATGTAGGAGTGAGAAGAAGAATTAGCATGATAAGCTTAAGAATGCAAGCTACTACCATAAGTGCAAAAAGAAAAGACATCAAGCACAAGAATGTAGGACTAGGACAATCAGAACACCATGATTTGAGGGTCACTGCTACAACTGCAAGAAATATGGACATAGAGTTTTTAAATGTAGATCAAAGCCCATGTGGACACCTAACTAGACTATAAGGAGGAACAATCATGGACATCACTACAATTGGGACTATAACACTAGGTATAGCTGTCACTACTATCAAGAATATAGACACATTCCTAAAAATTGCATAAAGACACATTTTAGAGGGAACTATAGTAGATGGTTAAGTCAAACCACATGTTTCAATTACTTTAAGACTAGTCATATTAGTAGGAAATTCCCAACAAATTCCAAGGCACCCAAGTTAGAAGTCAACAAAGGAAAAGAGGAAGTAGATGCTGAACAAATTAGAGGGGAAATGAATAAGACATGGAAGAGAAGGGATGGAGCCAGCACATCAAATGAAGGGATCACTTCACCAAAGAGGTCAAGTGATCACACCTCATCCAACTAAGCATGAATAGGTGTATGGGACTAATATACATAGTTATATCATGCATCAATCCTAAGACAAACAAGAACTACAAAGAAGTAATTGACATGATTAGAGAGGTTTTCACTAGTGTTGTCGATTTGTCCTTAGAGGCTGAGTAAAGCTCTAATGGATGCTGAGTTGCTAGTAGTGACCAAGTTAATAGTTAGTAGTGACCAATGAAAGCAGAGTCAAGTTGAAACCCTCAAGAGCCAAGTTTATAGTTGTATGCACTAAGAATTTAATGCTAGGTTTTGAAAGGTATAAGGTCAATTTTTTATTATTTGACACCATTCAAATGTAGAGAAAAGATGAAAAAAGCATAGAAGAGATCAAAGAGCAACCTTGAAGCCATTTACATTGATTACAATAGTGATTCAGCATCATCTTCGTCAATCTAAGGTATTCATCAAGTGCCAAGTTATGCAATTTTTAAAGTTTAAACTTTTAAAACCCTAGATCAACAAAATGTCTTCTAGTTCTAAGAACCCAAAGGGTAAGGAAGGTTATTAGGTCTTGTTAGTTAGTAAGAAGGTCAAACAACCCGAGTTTAAGCCAATCCCAGAAGTTGCCTCCAAAAATGAACTTGCTAGCGCATTGTCCATTGTTCTACCCAAAGTTGTCATGGTGCAAGATGTGAGAAAATGTTACAATTACAAGATAGGTGCAATTGGAGACCTTGAGATTTTTCAAGTGTATGATAAACTATGTGATAGAAAAATACTCAAGGATGAAATTCAAATAGTCAAGAAGAAGGGTTTCATCCATGCCCTAGTTTACCCCACAGGTTTCAAAATAGAATGGATACAGATTGTCTTGAGCAGAATACACAATGGTTGTTTGTGGTTGGAAGGAGGACCAATTAAAATAACAAAGAGGATAGTGTATAGGGTTACAGGCTTTCCAACCCTAGATTGGCCCAAGAACCTACATAGTGACTCAAAAGAAGTTATTGAAAGAAACATAGGGGCTAAATAGAATAAAAGGGGCATGAAAATTGACACAATCACAGATCCCCTTTTGGACTTTGTTGTGAGAATCATTTCTCACAAGTTCTACCAATCTAGTAGATTAAACAGTGTACCATGCATTGTTGTCAATGTAGCCTATAAGCTTCTAAAGAAAGATCATACATATGATCTAGCAGAACTAATATTGTAGCAGATAAATGGGAACCTAGGAGAAATAAGGTCAAAAGGAGCTCAATGCAAGTTTGGTTCATCCCTTGTCAACATATTTTTCTATGTCATGGAAGAGTTTCCTTCAATTGGAAAGGTAAACTAGAACTGAAACAAGTCTACTATCACTCAAATCAATGAATAAATTGAACAAATGGGTGACAACTTTGAAGCCCAAATAACAAGCTATTGTAAGGATTTTAAGAAATCCATGAAACAAAGAGTGAGAATATTAGTTTTCTTAGTGGAACAACACATCAATGGCATTTTCTTCTTACTTGATATTGATTACACCTATATTCAAGAAGTAGTTCTGATGGTGAGATGGATAGGGCCATTAGGTTATGAACTAGATGTGGATGAAGCAATAGCAGTAATAATTGCATTGCTTGTAGAAGAAATTGATAAGGAGGCAACTCATTTTGGAACATATGATGTTGTGCATTCCAATGTAGATATGGAACTAAAAACAACCTCCACCTTAAAGAAGAAGGATAAACTAGTGAAGAAGATAAAGAAGAAATTTGGTGCAGAAGTTGAAGGAGCAGTAGGTGCTAAAGAAGAAGAAGGTGAGAGTGAAGAAGGAGAACAAGGGAAAGGACCTATGGAATTGACCCAGGGCTTAGGAGAAGATAAGGAGGAAGGTGTCAAGGAACCACCTACACAAGCTGATTCAAAGAAGAGAAATGCTAAAACTCTGCCTCCAGGTCAGCCCAAAGCCAAGAAGGTAACCAAGCCTACACAAGCCAAACCAAAGACAATTGGAACAAGAGCATGTACACAAAAGGCCAAGGAGAAAACAAAAGAGAAGAAAAAGGCCACTGAACAAACTAGTGAAGTAAAAAAGAAAAGAAGAAAGTATGTAGCACAACTAGATTTTGATGAGGAGGAGAAGACTATATCAGAGGATATTAGCCAATTCAGAGTGGTAAGTCATCCTCCCAAATCAGCCATAGATAAAATTTATGATAATATTAGGAAAAATGTAGATTTTACTAATTTGAAAAGTGTTGATTTTAATAAGTTAAGTAGAGAGGACCAAAAAAAGATAGAGGAATTAGTGTATGCCATGATGATAGAGTTTAAGAACACACCTCTAGAGTTAGAAAATACCATGCCTAAGGAATTATATGAGATCATTGAAAAAAAATGGCACTATTGTCTTAAGATGGAGAAGGAAATCAGAGAATCAACACTGGCACAAGTGATGCCTGATCTAACAAGAGGTTAAGTTACTAAGGCTACTAAGAAATATGGTGGCAAATTTGCACCAAAATATAGAGCCTTTAGTATTTTGCAAAATAAAATTGAAGATGTAGAGAATAAGTCCACAAGATTGTGGAAGTCAATATATAAATTGACTAATGACAAGGATGAAGAAGAAAATAAGGCTAAAACTAGTGAGAATGAAAGGGAAGCCAAAGTAGTGGAGGAGGAAAAGAAAATAGAAGAGAAGGTAGAAGAGAAAATAGAAAAGGGACAAGAAGAGAAGAAAGGAGATGAAGAGAAGAAAGGAGAAGAAGAGAAGAAAGAGGAAGAGGATAAGGAAAAAAGATAGGAGAAAACAAAAAAGGGAGATGTAATGGCAACAACTAAGCAACAATAGCAAGAAGAAAAAAGTGTGCAAGACACACAAATGCCACCTCCTAGCCCTCCTCATGTAACCATCACACTTGCAGACACAATAACTATCAAGGATGTTACTGACAAATCATGTCAAAACATCAATCCCCTAACTATAGAGGATCTCTCCAAGATCCTTGAACAATCAACATAGCAAGTTAGGCTATGCACAAATCTTGTATTAGTCAGTGTAGATGAGCTACAAAAGGCAGTAGCTGACTCCTCAAGAGACAAGGTGAATCCACAAGAACCACCTTCTATCTCTATAGCTACTAGTACTCAAATTTTAATGCTTCCACCACTATCTCCAAAAATTGTGACAATTGACACATTAGGAGCAGGTGACACCATTCAGAAGCTGAGTGCAGAAGAAGGGAGGGATACAACAACAAGGCCAATAGGACAGATTGATACATCTGATCCTACAGTACAACTCCAAGGTACACCCCAAGTAATTGTCACTGGTCAAGATACAACTTTTCGTATAGAAGCTAAGTACACTATGTATGCTGAGCTACAGTATGTGCTAAGCTAGAATTCTAATAGGTGCCGAGTGACTTTAGGTGCCGAGCATTATACAGGTGTTGAGTGATATATAGGTGTCGAGTCATAGATGATGATGAGCATGTCAGAATGCTTCATGTTCTAAGTGAGCCATAATTGTGTATGTGGTGAGCAAGATAGAATGTAATAGGTGTTAGGGAAACTAGGATCAAACATGTGCTGAGCACTAGTAATCTAGTATGTGCTGAGTATCACAGAATTAGCATAAAAGTTTGTGCCTTCACAAACTTATATGTAAACCATTTTTTGAGCCAACATAGAAGGATCTCAAAGGATAATAAGGATAATAACAAATATTTTTTATTTCCTATGTAATCATCATGCAGCTAATAAGAAAAATGGAGAAGGCATGCAACCAATGAGAAAAGTGTAAGGAATGAGCAAAAATTAAAGATTCAATATGGATCATAGATCCATACCTAACCCTAAGTCTTTGTAATCTTTAAAAGGAGGAAGAAAACCCCATTGTATGTGTGGATGAGAATAGTGTATGGGTAAACTATAGCATAATTTAGTGGGAAGTGTGAAAGACTTAGAGGAACAGAGCAACAATTACATATCCAGTTGATTAGAACAAAGCAAGGGATACAAATAGATATCAGATATCATAGGATCAAGATTAGAATGAGCAAAACTAGTGCCTCAAATCAGCAATTTGAGATTGTAAGAAATCAATTTTATGAATCTAATACTCTCTAGAAATTGTAGTAGAAGGAAAATCCTATGTTGATAGGTTAGCTTAATAGCTATTTTGTAGATCCTTTGAAGAGGTGATTGTTAGAATTCTTTAGAATAATTGAGAGGGGGAGGGGGTGAATAAGTTATTCAAGGTCCAAATGCCCTAATAATACTTTTTCACTACTTTTAATGAATCATACAGTTTTCATCCATCCAAACTTAAATCAACCATATTAGCAAGTTACAGTAAATCAACATGTAGAGATGAAACATGCAAGATCAACACATGACATAATGATTTACGTGGAAACCCAATTTGGGAAAAACCACTAGTAACATGCTACTTAATTTTAACTCTCCTAAAGTGATGCCGTATTAAAAGCTTGCCCTATTAAAGGCTTACAACACACTATTAAATGTGACCTTATTAGAGGATTTTACAAAACTGTTAGGAATGGGCCTAATTAAAGGACTTTTGAACATTCACTAGGAATGTCACCCTATTAAAAGATTTATCTCATGACTATTAAACCAACCTAAGTCCATAGGATTTAAACTAACTATTAAAATTGCTAGAGAGTAACGATAATGGCTTTTTGATCTGATACAACTTACAACATACTTTGCAAATTTCAGATCACACTTTCAGTTCAATCTTTTGCTTGGCTTCAATCACTTTAGCTCTAACTACTTGTCTTTCTCTCAACCTTCATCTCCTTAAGTCTTCTTACTCATCATACCAATGCATCCATATCTAAGGTCTTCTTATTGAAATAGAGTAACTATGCTCTCTTTCCTCCTTAGCATCTCCTTCAGCATTTTATGCTTTCATGCTTGACCGCCTCTCTCTCTCCTTCATGAACTTATGACTCCTTAAATAGAAATCTGATTTTCCTTTGCCACTTGATTCTCCCTCTTCAATTTTAGAGTTTCTAATGGATTAGGTAGGATACAATGTATCTACCCCATATCTTGTTCTTATCTAGAGACTTTGTCTAGGTTCTAGTTGTAACCTCAAAAATGTTCTACATGGTGTTCTGTGCCACCAGCTCATCATTCTTATATTCGATTTAATTCACAGACTTCTAGATAACAACCTTGTCGGCTTAGATCTGGCGAATCTTCAATTTTTAAAATAATGCAGCAACTTGGCATTATTGATTAACTGGTGCTCGGCAACTTTGTGTTACTCAACACTATTGGTTTTACTAGTGCTCAACACCTTTGTGATACTCGGCACTTATATATGCTAAGCACTTGTATTTTCTCGACACTTGTATTTTCTTAGCATCTATATTTGCTCAGCATCTATAGTTGCTCAGCACTTGATATCAGTCAAAAGTTGTATTTTCTTGGCACTTGATATTACTCGGCACTTGATAAACTCTATATCACTCGGCATTTGAAGTTTAACTTGCTGGACATCTAAAGTTTAACTTGCTTGGCATCTAAAGTTTAACTTGCTCAGCTTCAACTAGGAATCTGTTTGGCACCTATTAGCTTTGCTCAGCTCCCTCTCTTTAATGATCTTAGTTGGGATTTACAAAAGACTTAGCTAAAACCTTACATCTTTGATATGTTTCAGTATGCCCATTCTCCGTGTCTTAAAATATGTCATCAACACACTTATTTCATCAATGGCTTGACTGATCCTTTTACTTCATTACAACATCATAACCTCAACCTTTCTCTTGGTGTTCTAGTTACATCTTATTGATTGCCTCCTTCTTGTCAATCAACTAATTGATAGTATTTGGATCAGTAAAGCAATTGTCATTCCTACAAGTAGCAAGTTTGACATCAATGAAAAAACAATGATTGAGAACATTATTTACCAGTTCCATATTATCATTCCAACAACTTTCCACATGATCTTTTCAATCATTTCCAGCAATCTCCCTCTTTGGCATTGATGGCAAACTAGACTAATCAATTAATCAACTTAGTTACCACCAAGATTGTATATGTTGTCTGCTACTTTTCTTGGCTGTTGCATCTTTACTACTAATCTCCTATATCTCCCTCTTTCATATATATCTCCCTCTTGCTTTGTATTGATCAGGTTTCTGCATATTTCTCCCTCTTTGACATAAATGCAAAAGATGTAGCATCTTTATTATGCAAAATATAAGCTTTGGCTTCTTGATGTCTTCTCCTTTTGTCACCATGCTTGTGACTAATTTGGAGTTTTCTGCTACCGCTATCATCCTCTTCATCATTCTTCTAATGTTTTAATAATTTATTGCTGGTGATGCAGGGCAGCTTCCTTGTTGCTTTAAACTACTTGAGTTAGGGGTATTACCCCAAACTTTTCTCTAAGATATTCATAAGCATCCTTGGGCAATGGTTTGGTGAAGATATCTGCAGTTTGTTCCTTTGTGTGAATATATTCCAACTTCACTGTATATGAGCAATGTTAGTATGCTAATAGAAACCAAATTTAAATAAAGCTTCTACAAACTAAACAAAATTCATAAACTTCAAGATAGACTAAGATGAGCTCTTAATTGAGAATATGAGCCATTAATAGGCTCTCTCAATGAGAAGCTCTCTTGTTGAGTAGCTTTGTCTAAATAGATAGGATGTATGCTCAAGCTTTATGCTTCAAAAAGGGCTTCAAATGGAGTTACAATTTGGGTGTGAGTGTATGGTTTTGATGTAAAATGGCTTCTTAAAATGGCATTATGACTTTACTTCATGGATTAAGTTGAAATGTCTTGGGAGAGGATTCCTTAAATAGGCAAAGGGCTTGAGGGATCAAGGGCTAGGACGCAAGGATGGAAAAAAGCTTATGGAGGGCTCAGATTGCATGAGAGGAGAGCACATGGATTGTGCTTCCTTACAGCCAATCAGGGAGTGACACATGTCACAGGATGAGAGGATGGAGGAAAGGGGAAGGATGAGTTAACAAAGGAGGCTCAAGGGATAAAATCTTCATAAAGACCCTCATAATGGCTTGTAAGATCAATAAAAGGGTTTGGAAGAGTCATTTATGGCCTAGTGGGCTTCATAAAGTTTTATGGTTGGGATATTTTGAGGGAGATGAGAGGAATTTCGAATTGGGCTTGATTAGGAAGGTTTTAAGCTTGCTTAGGCTTGTGCAAATGATTAGAGGATGGATTAGGATGGTTTAGGATTAGCTTAGGGATAGGCAAGTGGATGGTATTTAATGAGGGTGGGTGAAGGAGGAGATATTTGTTAACTTTGGCTTGGGTTAGTAAGTCTTAATCCATGTTTAGAGAATGTGACAAGGATAGGAGGGGATTAGGATTAGGTTTAAAGACATCTTCTAGAAGAGTCTAGACTTTGGATAAGGATAAAAACTTTGTAGAATAGTCTAGAATTTCCTAGGATGAGGATGAAGACTTTCTAGAAGAGTCTAGAACTTCTTAGGATGAGGATAAATTAGATTTTTAGGAAATAAATAAAGTTTTATTTATTTCAAGAGTTTGGGTTGAGGAGATATTTATTAAAACTTTTTTAATAAACATGAGGATTAATATTTAATCTTAATTAAATATTTTGAGTTGGGATTAGGGGTAGGAAATGATGGGATTAGCCTTTAATCAAAATTAAAGAAGGATTAGAAGATTTTGGAAGAGGTTAGTGCTCTTAAGGAAATTGGCCAAGTTTTGGGCAAAAATAATTTTTTTAATTTATTTTGGATTTTTTTGTCAATTTATTAATTAAATAATTAATAAATAAGGAAATAATGTTTAAATAAGATTTAAACATTTTTGGGAGGGATTCCTTAATTAAATATTTTTAATTAAGATAAAGGGATTTAATGGCATAAAAATAAATTAATTAACTAATTAATAAATGATGGTGTCATCAAGAATTTTTTAGAAAATAAAAATACTTTATTTTCTAAAAGTGTTTTGGTGTCTACATTTTGCCCCTCTTTTATGTGATGCCACAAGTGGCATGGCATCAAAGATAAGAAAATAAGATGCCCAAGGCTAGAGCAGAAGAGGAGAGAATGGACTGTGAGATGCCCCCTCAAGAAGGCGGCGGGGAGAGAAAGCAAGGCTCGATGGTTTCTTGAAAAGTACAAGAATCTCGAATGAGCAAGAAGACTCAGATTGGCTCAAGAGAAGAGGTTTAGTTAGCACAAAATCTCACTATGGGAGAATGATAAAGCGATAATCAGAGGCACAAGAGGAAGCAAGCTTAAGATCTCAGCGATTGCAAAGGATGAAGGAGTGGAGCACTATAAAAGGAATCCAGGATGGGTAGATGGATGAGGGGATTAAAAAGTTGATGCAACAGGATTTCAAAGAGTTAGATTGGTGGAAGATGGGTTTTGGAGATCCCTAAGACTAGGATTGTGGATCTCTAAAGATGAGGCGTGGTGGATTGATTTGGATTGGTGGATCCCTAAGACTAGGATTGTGGATCGCTAAAGCTAAAGGTGAGGTGTGATTCAAAGAGATACTGATGCATAAGCTAGGGTAGGAGGGACGGATGCTAGATATGGATGGGGGATAATGGAGATGAAGGAAAACCATTGAAGCTTTTTGAGCGGGGGGATACTTCAAAGAGAAGTACCAGCATGTAGTTGAGCACTAGATTTTCTATAGGACTATTGGTTAATTGCCAAGGTTACCAAGAACATCAAGGCCTTTTCACCAACTGTCTAGAGGACTGACGAACTGACTCAAAATAAACATGCAAGGATTTCCCCAGCATCACACATGATTCCTAAAGGAAGCAGCATGGAATTGACACTGGGTAACCCACAAGCAAAAAATTAAAACAAATGAAAGACCTGATCAAGACCTTACACTCAGATTGCCCCATTCACAGTATACCATGATATGGAAGATCATGGCAACCTTGAGGAGGGAACAAAAGGATTGCTTGGAAAAGATACTTCAAGACCCAAAAGGGAAGATTCCAAATTGAAAGAAAGTGAAAATCCAAAAGAGAACTGTTTGCCAATGAGATGGGTAGGACAAGGTACTAACGGACCAAGATTAGACATGAGGAAAGCTATATCCTACAAGGATCTATCGGAGAGCACCTAAGCTGATGGATCTAGATGAGTGATGCATCTAGCAAGCTGAACTAAGAAGGATAACACTTTGGTGATATGGGATCTAGTTAAAGGATGCATTGGAATAGCTAACCAAGGGTTGTGCGATGTGTACAAGATGTTGATCAAGGAGGAATTGACATGAAAGCTGGATAGATACAATGGTACTAAGCTAAAAAGGATGTACAAGCTGATGGACCAAGATATTTACAAGTGAGCTAATTAAGATATGGTAGAAGCTAACAGAC
Source organism: Cupressus sempervirens (assembly GCA_028749045.1). NCBI lineage: Eukaryota > Viridiplantae > Streptophyta > Pinopsida > Cupressales > Cupressaceae > Cupressus > Cupressus sempervirens. The sequence goes on from CM053789.1 coordinate 166,854,606, forward strand.
CAATGATAGGTATGATATAGATGGATAAAAAGCTCAGGATGAGAGGATAGAAGGATGGCTCAATTTGGTGCAAGAGGCAGAAGCTAAGGATGAGGTGATAATGAAAGATATGGATTTGACAAGATGCATCCAATGATGATGATGGGGACAATGTTAAGGTTGGTGGTAGCTGAACAGATAGATGGCGCTAGAGTGAATGGCTAATGAGAGGATGACATTGGATTTGCATGAGGATAGCCTAGAGTGGGATACTAATGACAAGGGAGGACAGACAAGATAAGATTTCCAAGGAATACAGTGCCCCCAATCAGAAGATGACATGTGGAAGGAGGTCTTACGATGGATGTGATAGGATTCAAGCTAGGATGGAAAAGTGAAAGGTGCTAGGGAGATGGATGATAGCTAGGATGATTTGCTGAAGCTGCAGAAGATCAGTGGATGGTGTGAGATGGAAGCTGGAGGATAGGTGTATAGATTGGAAGATGGAGTTGGATGTCAAGATGTGAACAAAATCATGAGGATGATAGGCAAACCTGGGGATGGATGGATTATGCATGATGCTTGTTTGCCAAGTTTTCATCATGGTACTTGTCCAAGGCGCTTGAATTGCCAAGTTTTCACCAGTGGATGCTTTATTTTTCTTTATTATTATTTTTTTTTTTGACTTTTTGACTTTGGACTTAGCTAGAATGATTTTGGATTTCTTCAGCTATTTTGGCTTTTTTGGGATTTTTCACTGGCTGTTGGAATGTTCAATTTTGTTGCTAGCTGTTGGTACACCGGATGTGTGATTTATGCAATAGATTGGATTAGATGGGATTGATGGTAGGAGATGGAGGGATGAAAAGGTTGGAAAGGAGCATGAGATGGGGATGCTTGCAAGAGCAACATTGGCACATGTTGGGATGGGTGTGAAAAGAGCATATGGGGGATAGATGGTAGATGCAGGCGTGATGGAGGATTTTTGGAAGTGTACTTGGCGATATAGGCACCCAAGATGGAGTTAGGAGATGGGGGAAATGAGTCACTGGATGGAGGATTAGCAATGGTGGATGCCATTATGCATTGCATTTCAACTTTTTTCTTTGGGATCCACATGGTTTTGGATTTTCTTTTCATAGGAATTTGCATCATTTTGCATTATTTGATTGGATTTTTCCTTTTTGGGGTATGTCTTTTAGAATAGACATATGATTGCCTAGGATGTGGATTTTTAGCTTTATGCATTTTGAAGTTGGCATTTACATTGTTGTGGTAAGCTTTGGGAAGATGGTTAGGAGAAGCTTTGTGACATGGAGAGGATATGGGAGAGTGTGTAGAGGGATGATGATGGATGATGTGCCTCGATATGTGCCTTTGCTGATCTTGCATAGGAATGGAGGGAATAGGATCTGAATGATGGTTGATAGGAGGATGGGAGATGGTAGATTTTGGGACATAGGGACCCAAAATGGATTTAGCGGATGAAGTGGGGATATGGTAGGTTGTTTTAGGTTGCAAAGATGGTGGAGGGGGGATGACATAAGATTTCTTGAAGGAGTGATGGGAGGCTAGCATGGGGGGTTTGGAGATAGGCTTGGTTTTGGGGTGTGGTGTACCAACGCCTTTAGATGGTGAGCCTCTGGATACATATCCAAGACCATGAAATCTAGATTTTTTTGTGCAATAATAGGCTCTTTGATTCCTTGCTCTTGTGGTCCTAAACCTTGACCTTGATAATGCCATCGATTGAGCATTTGAACTAGCTGAGGATACTTTTTGCTTGCAGAAAATGGTGGAAGTGCTTTATCAGATGTACTGCAATAGGGAGATACTATTCTTAATTCTTCTGCTGAGAGGAGGCCACTATGGATGAATGTAAGTGAACCAAGAGGGTATATTATAGATGGTGAAATATCTTGGATAGGTAGTAAGATGGAAGCATGGAGTGGAGGAGATGGTAGGATAGGATCTTGATTTAGCTGATGGGATGAAAAAATATCCTGTAGTAGAGGAGGTATGGCTTGAGGTTTTGGAGATGGAGGGGATAGTGACTGCACTATGGATGGAAGACATGATATGATGATATCTTTGTTTATGCTTTGGGGGATGTCAACATGCTTTTGGGCTGGATCTTGATAGGATTGGTTTGGAGTGGATGGTGTGATAGGAGGTGAAGAGATGGACTCTTCAAAGGCAGCAGATGGATAGATGGAAGATTCAGTAGTGGAGATGGGTGAGTAGAAGATGGATGCATAAGGGTCATTATGGGAGATTTGGGAAATGCTTAAAGGTGATGTGGATAAGATTTGGAGGGTTTTGACAGATGGTGGGATTTTGATGCTTGCAGGAAGTGGAAGGATTTTAAGCAATTTGATGGATAGTATGGGGATGATAGCTATGGGAGATGGAGGTGATATTATAGATGGGGAAGCTTCATTACTGACTACTTCACATGGTTGGATTAGATGACATGGCTTATCGACTGTTGGAGGTGAATTTTATTGTATTTCCTCTAGGAGATTCCTTGGAGACTCGTGTGTCAGAGGTGGAGGTGGATTGACAGGAATAGTTAGTGTGATGGGGGTGGAAGATTGGAAGCTTGGTTGATTGGGTGATGGAGGAGAAGCTGGGATATCAGATGGCATGACTAGATAGTTTGGAAGAATGCATGGATTTTGTGGGATGCTCGAGGGAATGTTTCTAAGGCTTTCAATATACCCATCATAGACAAAAATATTTTCATCATCATTGGAATACGAGGTGGCAGGAGCAAGGACAATATGACCGAACACATCATGATAGGTTTGGGATTTCATGTTTTGATGATGAGTCAGATGGGGATGGGGTCTTGCATATCGATGAACATGGAAGCTCATGGTTGGATTTGGATTAAGCACAGATTTTGGATTAGCTGATGAAGGATTTCCTAGGGAGAGTCAAAGCTAAATGATAGACCTAAGGAGGATTGGCAGGAGATTTTTGGCTTTCCTATGGATGGAAGACTTCAAGGGCATGCTGTCAAAAAGTGAGAGTTTTTCTTTCCCATGCACTAGATTGGTGGAGATTGTGTCAACTTAAGGATAGACTAATGATCCTATGGGCATGACACAAGATTGACCACTTGTGGATCCCAACCTTTAGCTCAAGGTGATGAGGGATAACAAGTGACAAAGCTAGATTACCCTAGACAAAGCTCTGTCAAAGGGATAACCTTGGTGTGGCTGGTGGATTGGTCGGATTGATTGGATAGAAAATTCTAGCAGAATGACCACAACTCTCTAAAGGCTTGGGTGTGATTTTGGATTGGGTTGCTAGCTGGCTGGGGGGGATGATTTGGAGAGACTTTGGATTTGGGATTGTTCTAAAGAAAGGAACTAGATAGATTTGGTTGCAGTGGGGGAGCTTGGATGATTTTCTGATGAGGTAGTGACTACGCTAAGTATGCGTTAAGCTGGGAGATTTTTTCTTTTTTGAGATTTTGACCAAAGTTGGCAAACATTCATTCAAAAGCTATGAAAAAAAAAGTAGACAAAATTTTGGAGCAAGCACGTCAAACACACCAACATAAGAAATGCGAGCGTCATTGAAAATGCGTCCAAACCATGCAATTTTCATTGATTGTTAGGCATTCAAGATTGAGTGTGAGTTTGTTTTAAGCCCAAAACAAAGATGTTTGAAACTCGATTTCCAAGCGCGCGCTTGGAGGCCCTCCACGTCAAGATTTGTCCAATTTTTATGCCCAATTGAAGTGTGAGGGAGATTAATGTGCATTCAAAGAATTTTCTAACTTAGAAAAACCACTAAAGACCCAAGTGAGTGGAGTTTGATCTTTGTGGAGCACTTAACACCCTCTTAGGTAGACCCATCCCCATAGATGGCGCTAAGATTGTAACCAATGGTTAAATTGATGGGTGATTAAAGAGGGTAAGTCCAACTACAAACTTACTCAAAGTGTCTTTATTAGTTTTTATAACTTTGAAGATTTCAAAAATGTGGATTCTTTTTATGCCCCAAAAGATGATTATTTGATCTATGGCATTCAAAATTGGATTTGTTTTTTTAATCATCCATTCATAAAAAAAAAAAAACTTTATTTTAATCCATGGCACTTAAGAGTGATTTTAACAACATGCATTCAAAGACAAGTGATTAAACATTCAAGTTTTTTCCTTTGAGCATTCAAGATTGAGATTTTGTGTGTTGTTTTAAGAACTTTGAAGTGCTTTGTTTTAACCTTAGATCATTCAAGATTGTTTTGGACTCAAAAGTGAAAATGACTCTTTGGACTTTGGTCTTCATTCAAGATTTTGTGTTCTAGTTTGCATATTTTAAGCCCAAAAATGATATTCCTAGGTTGTTTTGATGCATGAAAAACCTAAGAAACATTCAAGATTTTGCAACAAGACATTTGTTTGGAACAAATAACAAAGCTTTTATGACAATTTTTGGCAACCATTTAGGACTCTTAGTTTTCATGAGATTTTTAAAAGAACTTTAAAATATTTGCAAATGAGGTTCATTTTATCCTTGATTGATGCTTTGAGTTTGATTTAGATTTTAGTGTGCACTTAGTGTTGATTTTGAACCTTTTCAAATGGAAACTTGAAGTTCTTTTTAAATTCCCAAAAATGAAGTGTTCCTAACTTTGCATGAATGCATCTAAAACCTTGATGTTGCAAGGATGCAAATAATTGGATTGGTTTAGTTTCACTTGTTAAAAGATTTTTTCTTTTTTGCAAATTTCTAAATTTTTAATGGATTTAAGTATGATTTGGGGGTTCATTTTAAGCACTAAAAAGAAGTGTGTATGATTTTGCTTCCTTAAAAAAAAATGGCCAAGATCTCCCACAAGAAGAAGAAGAAGAAGTAGATGGAATAAGAAGAATATAGACAAGAAGAGGAAGAAGAATTCCAAGTGCTTTGTCCACCTATAAGCTTGAAAAATCTGCAAACACTATGAGATAGACTATGAGTTCCTTTGTCTTCTTCATGCTCATGTGGACCTACAAAACCAATTTATACAATCCTACCAATCACAAAAACAAGAAAAATTAGCCAAATTTAGCAAATGACATACAAAACTTGACTAAAAATGCTAATGAAGATGACCAATGCAGGGTCCCACCGGATGTGCCAAAATGTATATGAGCAATGTTAGTATGCTAATAGAAACCAAATTTAAATAAAGCTTCTACAAACTAAAAAAAATTCATAAACTTCAAGATAGACTAAGATGAACTCTTAATTGAGAATATGAGCCATTAATAGGCTCTCTCAATGAGAAGCTCTCTTGTTGAGTAGCTTTGTCTAAATAGATAGGATGTATGCTCAAGCTTTATGCTTCAAAAAGGGCTTCAAATGGAGTTGGAATTTGGGTGTGAGTGTATGGTTTTGATGTAAAATGGCTTCTTAAAATGGCATTATGACTTTACTTCATGGATTAAGTTGAAATGGCTTGGGAGAGGATTCCTTAAATAGGCAAAGGGCTTGAGGGATCAAGGGCTAGGATGCAAGGATGGAAAAAAGCTTATAGAGGGCTCAAATTGCATGAGAGGAGAGCACATGGATTGTGCTTCCTTACAGCCAATCAGGGAGTGACACATGTTATAGAGTGAGAGGATGGAGGAAAGGGGAAGGAAGAGTCAACAAAGGAGGCTCAAGGGATAAAATCTTCATAAAGACCCTCATAATGGCTTGTAAGAGCAATAAAAGGGCTTGGAAGAGTCATTTATGGCCTAGTGGGCTTCATAAAGTTTTATGGTTGGGATATTTTGAGGGAGATGAGAGGAATTTCGACTTGGGCTTGATTAGGAAGGTTTTAAGCTTGCTTAGGCTTGTGCAAATGATTAGAGGATGGATTAGGATGGTTTAGGATTAGTTTAGGGATAGACAAGTGGATGGAATTTAATGAGGGTGGGTGAAGGAGGAGATATTTGTTAACTTTGGCTTGGGTTAGTAAGTCTTAACACATGTTTAGAGAATGTGACAAGGTTAGGAGGGATTAGGATTAGGTTTAAAGACATCTTATAGAAGAGTCTAGACTTTGGATTGTTGGGTGATGCGACGTGCTCCCCTGCCCACAGGTGGTTAATTATGTGGTGTTCCATGTACACTAATAGTCATGGCTTTTGGTGCAACGGCAAATGGGCCCTACAATTGGTATCAGAGCTTGGTTTTGGCCTAGTCATGGGTTCAAATCTCCCTGGTGCCATCCCGACCCACGTAAGCACCTGGTATGCGTGTCGAGGGGGAGATTGTTGGGTGATGCGAAATGCTCCCCTGCCCACAGGTGGTTAAGAATGTGGTGTTTCATGTTCACTAATAGTCATGGCTTTTGGTGTAACAGACTTTGGATTGTTGGGTGATGCGACGCGCTCCCCTGCCCATAGGTGGTTAATTATGTGGTGTTCCATGTTCACTAATAGTCATGGCTTTTGGTGCAATGGCAAATGGGCCCTACAATTGGTATCAGAGACTGGTTTTGGCCTGGTCATGGGTTCAAATCTCCTCAGTGCCATCCTGACCCGCATAAGCACCTGGTATGTGTGTCGAGGGGGAGATTGTTGGGTGATGCGACGTGCTCCCCTGCCCACAGGTGGTTAATTATGTGGTGTTCCATGTTCACTAATAGTCATGGCTTTTGGTGCAATGGCAAATGGGCCCTACATGGATGAGGATAAAGACTTTCTAGAATAGTCTAGAATTTCTTAGGATGAGGATGAAGACTTTCTAGAAGAGTCTAGAACTTCTTAGGATTAGGATAAATTAGATTTTTAGGAAATAAATAAAGTTTTATTTATTTCAAGGGTTTGGGTTGAGGAGATACTTATTAAAACTTTTTTAATAAACATGAGGATTAATATTTAATCTTAGTTAAATATTTTGAGTTGGGATTAGGGGTAGGAAATGATGGGATTAGCTTTTAATCCAAATTAAAGAAGGATTAGAAGATTTTGGAAGAGTTTAGTGGTCTTAAGGAAATTGGCCAAGTTTTGGGCAAAAAATAAATTTATTTATTTATTTTGGGTTTTTTGGTCAATTTATTAATTAAATAATTAATAAATAAGGAAATAATGTTTAAATAAGATTTAAACATCTTTGGGAGGGATTCCTTAATTAAATATTTTTAATTAAGATAAAGGGATTTAATGGCATAAAAATAAATAAATAAATTAATAAATGATGATGTCATCAGAAATTTTTCAAAAAATAAAAATACTTTATTTTCTAATAGTTTTTAGGTGTCTACATTCACTAGTTTGTCTTCTACCAATTCTCTGACATAATGATACTTGATTGGGATTTTCTTGATTTTTGCATGCATTACTAGATTTTTGGATATGTTTATAGCACTTGTATCACAATACAATATCACGGGTTTTTTTTACCTCTTCTTTCATTCCTTTCAATAGATGTGTGAGCCACACAATGTTTGTGTAGTTGACTTCTGCTACCACATATTATGATTCTGCAGTGCATTGGGATGTGCATGTTTGTTTCTTGCTAGTCCAGGTAACTAGCCTTTTGCCTAAAAATAATGCACCTCCACTTGTACTTTCTCTATCGTCAATGTTGCCTCCCCAATCTGCATCTGTATGTGCATTGAGCTCAAATTTTTTATTCTTTTTGTAATATAGACCAAAGTTATCAGTTCCTTTAAGATATCTCATTATTCTTTTTACTACTATGAGATTATTTTCTTTAGGAGTAGCAGAGAATCTAGCCACTATTCCAACTGCTAATGCTATGTCTGGTCTACTATGTACAACATATTGTAGTTTTCCAATCATAGATCTATACATTGTTTGATTGACTTCAGTTGATTCATCATTTTTGGACAGCTTATTTCCTATTGCCATTGGTGTGCTGACTGGTTTGGACTCCTCCAATCCAAATGCTTTAAGAATCTCTTTGATGTACTTTGATTGTGTCACAAATATACAATTTTTGAGTTCATGTACTTGCAATCCAACAAAAAATTTGATTTCTCCAAACATAGACATCTCAAACTCATCTTTCATTTTGTCAGCAAAGCCTTTGCAAAGCACTTCCTTTCCACCAAACACTATGTCATCCACAAAAATTTTAGATACAATAATATCCTTTCCTTATTCTACTTTGATGTACATGTTGCTATTATCATCAATTCTTTCAAATCCTATTTGCACTAGATACTTGTGAAGTCTCTCATACCATGCTCTAGGTGCTTGTTTCAAACCATGGAGTGCTTTATGTAGCTTACAAACCATATCCCTATTGTTCTCATCAACAAATCCTTCGTGTTGTTCAATGTAGACTTCTTCTTCTAGTATACCATTCAAAAAAGTAGACTTTACATCCATCTGATAGACTTTAAAATCTTTATATGCAGCATAAGCAAGTAAAGTTCTTACTCTTTCCATTCTAGCAACAGGGGTGAATGTTTCCCCATAGTCTAGTCCTTCTTCTTGAGCATAACCCTTGCATACTAGTCTAACTTTATTTCTAGTAATCTCACCATTCTCATCTAGCTTATTTCTGAATACCCACTTGGTGCCAATCACATTCTTGTCAACTGGTCTGGGAACCAAACTTTAGGTCTTGTTCTTCTTTATTTGATCAATCTCTTCTTCCATAGCTTTATACTAGTCATCATCTTGTAATGCACCATATACTGTCTTAGGTTTAGATTTTTTGATCAGACGTGATTCATGTCTCAGTCTGTTCCTTGTGATTGGTCTTGCATTTTTGTCACTAATCATCTGTTTAGCAGGGTGATGTCTTTTTATATATTTGGATAATCTTTTCTCGATCCTTGTTTCCATGTTTGATCTTTCAAATTCAGGATCACTATGCACTTCATTGTTAGGATCTTCTTCATTTATTTCATGTGTACTGTCTTCAGAATCAGATTGTGCATTTTTTTCATTCTGCAGCTTGGCTTCTGAATGCAACTCGGTATTCACTGGTTGGGATTCAGCTGAGACTAAAATTTGTTGTTGAGTTTCAATTTGATTGACATCATCCTCATCAACAGTCATTCCTTCATAAGAATACACAAAGGTTCTGTATTCTTCCATTTTCTTTGGTTCTTCAGCTTGAACTTCTATATGTTCATCAAAGTTTACATTTGTACTTTCCATAATTTTGTTAGTGTTAGTATTCAAACACTTGTATGCCTTACTTCTAGTGGAATAACCAAGGAATATGCCTTCATCACTTTTTGCATCAAATTTTCCATTTCTAGCATCTTTAAGGATTAAGCATTTGCAACCAAATACTTTGAAATGTTTTACATTGGGTGAGTGACCATACCATAATTCAAAAGGTGTTGTATTTGTAGCTTTCTTGACTTGTACTCAGTTTAGTGTATGAACAGCTACACTTACAACTTCTCTCCAGTATTTTAGAGCAACAGTCTTTTCCATCATTAATGTTCTGGCACAATCAATCACAGATTTATTTCTTCTTTTAGTAATTCCATTCTGTGGGGGAGTTCTAGGAGCTGACATTTTTCTTTTGATTCCTTTATCATTACAAAATATCTCGAATTCATTTGATGTGAATTCACCACCTCTGTCTAATCTCAAGCATTTCAAGCTCTTTCCTATTTCCTTTTCAACTCTAGCCACATACCACTTAAACATTTGAAAAGCATCAGATTTTTGTTTTAAGAACATAACAGTCATCATCCTAGAATAGTCATCAAAAAATCAGTGTGAACTAACTCAAGTACTTCTTTAGATGTATAATTTTTTCCTTTGAAGCTTGAATTTTTCATCTTTCCTAGCTGACACTGTTTGCACATGATATTATTAGGCTTCTTCAATTTTGGTAAACCTCTGACTTTCTTTATTTTACTAATATTGACCAAATTATCAAAGTTGACATGACATAATCTTCTATGCCATAACCATTCATCATCAAATTTTGCAATAAAACAAGAAACATCATCCATATCAAGGTAAAACAGATTACTCCTTGTTTGATCTCCTTTTCCTATCAGTTTACCATCAGTATCATAGATTTTTGCAATTTTGTTTCCAAATTCTACTTTGCATCCTATATTGCCTAACTGTGAGACACTCAGCAAATTGTAGTTTAATCCTTCAACATAGTATGCATTATCACATGAAATTTTCTCTGTGAGCTTAATGGAACCTTTTCCTTTGATTTGACATGGAGCATCATTACCAAATCTAACACTATTTCCATCATACTGAGTAAAGTTAACAAATTTACTTTTGTCTCCTGCCATGTGATGTGAGCATCTACCATCTATGATCCACCTGTCATTCTTGTTCATACATGTTACCAGTGTTGTGGGCTCTTCTTCATCAGATTGATCCTTCATGGCTACATAAACAACTTCATCATCATTATCATCAAAATTTTCTTCAACAATATAACACTTTTTGCCTTTTTCTTTGTAATCTCTCTTGTCATCATCTCTTTTGAATTGTTTTTTGTTGCCTTCCTTGTAATCCTTTTTCTATGTACACCTGGCAACAATATGACCTACTTTATTGCAATTGAAACATATGATAGGCATCTTACCTTTGAATTTTTCTTTGCCTCTATGAAATCTTCTAGCAAGCAATGCTTCCAATTGTTCCACATCTTCCTCATCAGTGCTACTGTCACTGGATACATATTTCATTTTTCTTCCTTTCTTTGATTTCACTTGTTTAGCATCTTTTAGTGATAGCTTGGCCTTAAAAGTAGATTCAACATTCTTAGGTCTATAGTTGTCAAAGTTACATAACTCAAATGCAGTGAGTCTACCTATTATTCGTTTAAAACTTAGATTTTTTCCTAGCACACATCTTAGTTCTTGTATTGCTAATACTCTAATAGCATAGATAGGGAGCAAGGTTCTTAAGAACTTACTATTAACAGTATCTTCATCCAATTGACCACTCAAGCATCTTATTTCACTTACCACTTCTTTTATTCTTGCACCATACTAAGTAGCATTCTCATTTTCCTCCATTTTCATATCATCAAACTTTCCTCTGAGACTTTCTCTTTTTGCTCTCTATACATTCTGATCTCCTCCATAGATGTTTGATAGGGCTTTCCACATTTTGAATGTAGTGTCACAACCTTTGATATCATCAAATTTAGCATAGTTGAGTGTAGAAGCAATCTCCAACATTGTTTGATTATGTTCCTGTTTGTTTTTCATGTCTTCTACAGTAAGAGTACTAGTTGGATCTACATGTTTAGTAACAATTGAATTTTGGGCATAATCTCCTATGGATCCAAGATGTAGCTTCATCAAGCTTTTCCATGCAAAAAAGTTGTCTTAGTTGAGCTTGGGAACTTCTCTTTTAGGCATTTTGATCTTTTTTTCTTATAGTCCCTTTAAACTGAATCATCAATCTTGCTTTGATACCAATTGTTAGAATTCTTTAGAATAACTAAAGGGAGGGGGGGGGGGGGTTGGTGAATCATTTATTCAAATACTTTTTCAGTACTTTTAATGAATCTATACACTTTTCATCCATCCAAAATTAAATCAACCATAGTAGCAAGTTACAGTAAATCAACATGTAGAGATGAAACATGCAAGATCAACACATGACACAATGATTTACGTGGAAACCCAATTTGGGAAAAACCACTAGTAACATGCTACTTGATTTTCACTCTTATAAAGTGATGCCCTATTAAAAGCCTGCCCTATTAAAGGCTTACAACACATTTTTAAATGTGACCTTGTTAGAGGATTTCACCAAACTGTTAGGAATGGGCTTGGTTAAAGGACTTCTGAACATTCACTTGGAATGTCACCATGTTAAAGGATTTATCTCATGGCTATTAAACCAACCTAAGTCCATCGGATTTAAAATAATTGTTACAATTGCTAGAGAGTAATGATAATGGCTTTTTGATCTGATACAACTTACAACATACTTTGTAGATTTCAGATCACACTTTCAGTTCAATCTTTTGCTTGGCTTCAATCACTTCAACTTTGACTGCTTGTCTTTCTCTCAAGCTTTGTCTCCTTAAGTATGCTTACTCATCATACCAATGCATCCATATCTGAGGTCTTCTTATTGAAACAGAGTAACTATGCTCTCTTTCCTCCTTAGCATCTCCTTCAGCATCTTACGCTTTCATGCTTGACTGCCTCTCTCTCTCTCCTTCATGAACTTATGACTCCTTAAATAGAAATCTGATTTGCCTTTGTCACTCGATTCCCTCTCTCCAATTTTAGGGTTTCTAATGGATTAGGTAGGATACAATGTATCTACCCCATATCTTGTTCTTATCTAGAGACTTCGTCTAGGTTCCAGTTGTAACCTCACAAATGTTCTCAATGGTGTTCTATGCCACCAGCTCATCATTCTTATCTTCCATTTAATTCACAGACTTCTAGATAAAAACTTTGTTAGCTTAGATCTGACGAATCTTAAATTTTCAAAATAATGCAGCAACTCGACATTATTGATTTACTAGTGCTCGACACCTCTATGTTACTTGGCACTTATATTTGCTCGGCACTTGTATTTGCTCAACACTTGTATTTTCTCGGCATCTGTATTTTCTCAGCATCTATATTTTCTCGGCACTTAATATCACTCGGCACTTGTATTTTCTCGACACTTGATATTACTTAGCACTTGATAAACTCTGTATCACTTGACATTTGAAGTTTAACTTGCTCGGCATCTAAAGTTTAACTTGCTCGGCATCTGAAGTTTAACTTGCTCAGCTTCAACTGGGAATCTGTTCGGCAGCTACTAGCTTTACTTGGCTCCCTCTCTCTAATGATCTTAGTTGGGCTTTACAAAAGACTTAGCTAAAACCTTACACCTTTAATATGTTTCAATGTGCCCATTCTCTGTGTCTTATAATATGTCATCAACACACTTATTTCATCAATGTCTTGACTAATCCTTTTACTTCATTACAACATCATAACCTCAACCTTTCACTTGGTGTTCTAGTTACATCTTATTGATTGCCTCCTTCTTGTCAATCAACTAATTGATAGTATTTGGATCACTAAAGCAATTTTCATTCCTACAAGTAGCAAGTTTGACATCAATGACAAAACAATGATTAAGAACATTCTTTACCAGTTCCATATGATCATTCCAACAAATTTTCTTATGATCTTTTCAATAATTTCCAACAATTAATTCTTTTAATAGGGTGACACTTCATGTAAAGTGGTCAAACAGTTATTGCTACAATGATTTTTTGAGTATCATTCCAACCCCAGTTTTACCTTCTTATTCCTAGAGGGTTTCTAGGTTTCCAAAATTTGGTGTTATGTGTTGTTGATGCATGTGTTTACTTTATGCTTATTTTATCCATTACATGCATTCTATTTATTTTCAGTTAAAGGTTTTAATGGATAAAATGCATTACTTCTGATTCACCCTCCCCCCCCCCCCCCCCCGCCCTCAAAAGTATTCTTCCCATTTGAATTTTCCAACATTTAGTCATTCTATTAAGTGAGCCTGAAATGTGACACAACTTTGTACTTTCATCCTTCATAACTATGCCACAAGAAACCAATCCAATCTTTTTTCATTTTGTAAAAAGTCAACTCGCTTATTAGTCCAAGTGTAAGTTCCATTTTTTAGTTGCACACTATGTAGGTTATTCTTTGAATCAAATGCCACAAAATCTTAGATTTTCTTGATGGGGGATGTTATCCTATCACTTTTCTTAGAAGGATTGAGAATTGTATTATTAATAGGATAAAATAATGATCAAACTATTGTTGAATTACTCTTGTAGGAGGATCCCACAAGTTCTTCTTATCTCTAGTTATAGCAAGGCTATACACATTAATAAGAAATAAGACCACGCCAAACTAGAAAATATTAACCACTTGAAAATTGTACCTTGTTAAATGAATTTACCTTGAAATATCTTAGGATTTTATAATACTACTAAACCAATAGATTCTCCCACACTTCGACTATGTACAATATTTTGAAGCACCCATTTATCCAAAGTATTCAAATATGAGAATTTTGCTAGTTTAGTTTCTTGTAGTAATACTACATCTATCTGGAAAGAATAAATAACATGCTTGGTTTTATACCTCTTGTCATAGGCATTAATGCCTTCGACATTCAAAGATAGAATCTTCAATATTGACAAGGAGAACACTTAGTTCTCCCTTTCATTTATTTTATTGATGATAATTCCTCATCAAGAGTACTTTGAATACTCACCTCCACCTTCTCTTTATTCTTAACACCTTTTGGTTTCCTACCTCTAGGCTTTGAAGAATTCACCCCCATAGTCAAGACTAACTAGAGATTTCATAATAGAAAGCGTATGAGAATGATCAAAGATGAATTTTTAAGAGAAATATAAAATTGAATCACCTTAACATTAGATTTTGGAATGTATGTATTATCCTATTAATATTTTCTTCATTTTTGGAAAGTAGAAAGATGTGAGCCATTATTGTTAGCTACTCTTAGTAACACCTACTATTTACAACCCTCTTTAGGGAAAATATGATCCTGCACTATATTTCCTAGCTGACAACTCCATTCATCAATACTCCTAGCATTAAGTGGCTTTAGATCATGCATCTTATCTAGATTGTCCAATTCATTTGCTATCAACCCTTGAAAAGGTTTAACTCATTCTAAGTCTTTTCATACCATACTACTAGCACTAGTTTGACATGAATTATATCATCTATTCAAAATTTTGATTTCAACTTGCCCATTTTATTTGGCATGCTACCATTTTTCATTAGATTAAATTATGGAGATTTTTCTTGTAATTTTATATCCACCTCACCTAAATTAGATTCCATGGGTCCATTTAGCATTAACTAACAATCTTGGCACGAGAAATATTCTAACTCTACACAAACTCCTTCCTCAATGGCTATTTTCTTAATCATGGTACTAGTAACTGATCCTAAAATATCTCATGCTAAAATTTATAGTTGCACCTCAGAAAGACCCTAAAATTTTAGATCCAAATACTTTAAGTGGATTTTTATTATCTTATTCTGAAACATAAGTTCCTATCTTATATAAATTCACAATGTCTTGAACATTGGTAGGCATATCTTTATATAAACTTTGACATTGAACATGTGTTATTTCCATAGATCTTTCTTCTCTTGCCAAATCTTGAGGATTTATATGGGTAAGTGCAAGAAGTTTGACCTCATTTTTGGGAAAAAAGTGGAAGTGTTTTTTCTATTTTTGAAATTTCTTGTCAATTGATGTCAAAATTTGAAGCATTTAGAGATTGAATATAAAACAACTTTAGAAATAAAAAATTTAGTGTTCAGAATCTAGTTTTTGAATATGTAATTTATTTGTGTACCCATATGATATATTTTGTATTTATTATGAATCTTTAAAAATCACTTTTTCAAATGCTTGTTTTAGGACCATACCACACTCGTGTATGTACACCATAATTTGGCACAAATTTATGAATTTTCATAAATCCTTTGAAAGGGAGTTACCTAATACACCTAAGATTGATGACAATATTTTTTCTTAATTTTATAATTTTTTTATTATTAATTATTAATTAGCTATAAAAGTGAATTTTAAAACCTCTCATTTACGAACACCATAATTTGATCAAAATTTCACTTTTTTCAAAAAATCTTTTTTTTAAACTTCAAAATAATTGTATTTATATTGATGATATATAAATTAATTTAACAAAAATTATAAAATAAAAAAGTTATTGAAGTTTTAGTGAACTTCACTATTTTATATGTAGGTACCACCTTTCATTAAAAAATAATGCAAAAATAGTAAATATAATAATAGCAATATAAAATTTATATTTCTAAAATCAAGACGATGAGAGCTCTAATGGGTTTTTGTTTCATAAAAATATTTGATTGGGAAGACCGTTTAAAAATTATGGCAAGGCATGAATTTATTAGTTCAATTCCTTAGCCAAATGGCTTGGTCTCACCAAGCCTATCCCAAACCAAAATCCAAGGTAGGAGAAAAAAATCCTACCCCATATTATATGAAATTGGCACCTATTATTTGAAATTCAAAAAATAGATACCCATTTTGAAAAAGTCAAATCTACATATAAAATCCAAATTATTTAGAAATAGATAGTCATTTTTTAAAAGTAAAAAAAAAGTGGGTACTCATTTTTTGAAAATGAAAAATAGGTGCCCATTTTTTAAATTTTGGATCGGGTGTCGAACCCTAAAATGGGTACCATTTCTAAAAGAGCATGATCTCAATCCATAGACTTCCACAGAATCGTTATATATGCATGTATGTATGTATGTATATGAATGTATATGTATGTGTATATATGTATATGTATATGTATATGTATATATATGTATGTATATACATATACATATATGTATATGTATGTATATATCTATATATGTATATGTATGTATATGTATATACATACATATACATACATATACATATATATATATATGTATACATATATATAATATATATGTATATATGTATATGTATATATGTTGTATATATATATATATACACATATATATATATATTATATATATATATATATGTATATATATACAACATATAAATGTATATATGTTGTGTGTGTGTGTGTAAGAAAAATATTTTAACTATTATTTCAGTTATAAAGTTGTTTATAAATGCAAAACTCTTAATATAAAGAAAATATAGACAAATAAGTAAACCCAAATCTCTTGAGTAAAAATTTGTATGGAACATATTGGACTATAAGTCGAGCATTGTAAATAATCAATGAAATCATCCCAATAGACCAAGAATTTTGGCTGATATGACACTTGACATTTTGCGTTAAAATGAACCAAGTATTGTTCTTTGTTGTGTACCAATGACTCATCCTGAACAATCATTGTTTTCTCCTAGATCCTTGAGCATGATTATATCTTCATTTTCTAAAAAAAAATTTTACTAGATGAAATTTTAAGACATACCCAAACTTGTGGATCCAAGAATTTGTAAGGAAGAAGATCATGTTTAAAAAATATGCCAAGCCTATTTTCCAAATATTCCATAACTAAATGATCGCTATATTCCAATGATAAACAAGGGAAAGGAATCCAATAAGGGAAAAAACATAACAACTTGAATTTGGATGAAAGTTAGGGATCTGAGGCACAGTAAGTAATCTTGGTCAATTACAAAATCAACCCTTAAAATTATGAACATTATCAATATATATCTTGGAGTTAAATAGAGCCACAAAGAAGCTAGACTTGCCATATGAATAAAAGAATATCCTTCTAACCAATCAATGTCTTCTTTTATCACTCAGAGATATAATAAGATATTAAGGATGGGTTTTGGAACCTAGCAAACAACATTGTGTCTTTAAGGTGAACCACATTATGAGAATTGATATGATCAAGAATACTAACCATCATAGTCATTGAATGAAAACTTATTGATTTATTTAAAAACCCTTTTGAGGTGCCAAGTCACTACCCCATATGCACACTCTCATGCCTCTTCCCTCTATTCCACTAAGTGTTAAGTTTTACCATAATTATTGGGGAGTTGGGTGACATTACCTCACAAATTGATGTAGGAGCGCCTTGGGTTCACAACAATTCTTTTTAGTACAAGTGCTTAACTATCAATTGGTTTCCTTTTGGTATTTTTTCTTGTAGTTGGCATAATGGAGTGTTTATGTGTTTATTGATTGAGTTGGTTTGATTGATATGTATTGTCCCATATTCATAAAGTGATTTTGATAGCTATTGCTACATATTTTCAGTGATGTCTTTTTCTTGTCTCATTGGGTTCTTCTATTGCTTGGTATTATCTATCTTTTGACATTATAATGACTCTTATCTATATGGCCAATAGATGTATTTATTCTAGTTGTGATTTAATAAAGGAAATAATCAATGGGAAGAGTGTCCTAAACTATATTTAGTTGTTTATTTCTCTAAAGAAGATCAAGAAAGTTTTATAAGCCATTTTGTTTAGTATAAATAGAGAGTCTTGTTCTAGTTTTAGCAGAGAGAGTTAAAATGTTAGGAAGGGAGTCATAGAGGAAATATTAAAGGCCATGAATCATAAACTTGTCACACATGAACAATGTTTGGTTTTGTAATTCAATCTTTTGTATTGGCTATAGCTAGAAGGCTCTCTCTCTCTCTCTCTCTCTCTCTCTCTCTCTCTCTCTCTCTCTCTCTCTCTCTCTCTCTCTCTCTCTCTCTCTCTCTCTCTCTCTCTCTCTCTCTCTCTCTCTCTCTCTCTCTCGTTGCTTTTTTAAAAAGCTTTCTTGGTGATTAGGAAAGCCTTTGAGCCTAATTATAAACTCTCCTTGCATCATGTGGTATCAAAAAATGGTTTAGCTCTAGGTTTGGAAATCAAGATCTGCGATCAAGGTTATTTCTTGTAAAACATTATTGGTTGGATTGGTATTGGGTAGAAGAATATAATATGACATGTAGTTACATAGGGTTTTAGGATGGTTAATAATAGGAGAGATGGAGAACTAGTTCTAGCTGATATGTTAAGGAAAGTTGCTACTCATTTGGAAGTCATTTAGATTGCTTAATATTGTGGAAGACACCTTGATGATATTAATGATGGTGAAGCCAAAGGAGAATATGTTGTTGTTGCACCTAATCCTGAGATGGGCCTAGAAGAAGTAATGCCATTGAAAGAATTGACAAGTGTGTAATCTATAATATAGTTTAATCTTCCTAAATGTAGTGGAAAGTTAGACTAAACTAAGATGATGGAATTAAACATTGACACAAAGAATAGCTTGAGCATGAGACCATAGCACATGAAAAAAGGTTAAATTTACAAGCACAAATTTGAAAGAAAATGCATCCTTTTTGTAAGAAAATATACAACTAGATTGGTGAAAGAGAGGTGAAACCAAAATTATATTTTGGGATAAGATGGTGAATATGTTGAAGGGTAAGTTGCTGCCTCATGATTATCAAATTAATCTAGTGAGGAAGATGTAAATTTTAAAGCAACAAGATAGCTTTTTGAAAGACTACACCAAGCAATTTTTATAGATTAAATTACATCTAGACATATCAAGGATGAGGTAGAAAGGGTTTCAAGGTGCCTAAATGGAATAAGAGCTTTTATCCAAGAAGACATGAGCATGGTTAAGATGTAAATTTTTGAGGAAGCTTATTGGTTTTCCTTGAAAGATGGTGAGAAATTAAACAAAAGGCATGAGAAAAGACAAAGAGAAATAGGTGGTAGATTCTTGAGAGGAAGATGAAGATCATACAGTGAAAATGGTAGATTTGGTGAAGACAAGACAAACAAAAAATAATGAAAATAAAGGCAAGATAGAGTGGAAAGGTGAAACCTCATACCATGGAAGAGGTAGCTATCATTGAGGTGGATATAGAAGATGAGTATAACAAGGAAATTGTTATGATTGTGGTGAAGAAGGGCATAGATCATTTGAATGTAAGAATGCATATCGAAAGGTTGGTAGTAGCATAAACACCTTGACATAAGTGTTGGAAATATAAGAGGATGTTGGAAAATTCAAATATGGAAAGAGTACTTATGAGAGGGGGGGGGGGGGGGCGGGGGGGGGTGAATCATAAGTACCAAACTTTAGCCAATAAAATTTTTAATTGAAAATAAGTTGCATGCATGTAAATACATCAAATAAATATATAACAAAACTCATGCATCAATAACACATAACACCGAAATTTGGTAACCCAGAAACCCTCCAGGAATAAGAAGGTAAAACTGGGGTGGGGATGATACCCACAAAAATTTACTGTAGCAATATTGTTCAACCACTTCTGATGGTTTGCCCTATTAAAGGCCTGCCTTGTTAAAGGCTTTACACTGTATTAATAGTGACCTAGTTAGAGGATTTTCAAACACTTAACATGAAGTGTCACCTGGTTAAAGGATTTTAATCACCTAATCAGAAGGTTCTTACAAAATAGCTGTAAAGCTAACCTATCACCATAGAATTTTCATTCTAATACAATTCCTAGAGAGTATTAGATACAATAAACCTGATAGATTACAATCCTTGATTATTGCTGAATATAGGCTCCTTTTCCGCCTTCTCCTGATCTTGATCCTTTGTGATCTAATAATTCTTGCTTTTGAAAATAGATTTGCTTATGCACCCTTGTATGTCTTTCAATATATCTCATCTCTCTCTTTTACAGTGAAATTTTGTCTTCCTTATAAAGACTTCAAAGACTTAGAGTTTGTTTTGGGATCTACAATCCATATTGAATCTCAATTTCTCGCTTAATACTTATCTTTTGTTGATTGGTTGCATGCCTTTAGCATTTTTGTTATTGGCTGCATGTAAATTGCATAGGAAAATTAAAAGATTCGATCTCATCATTAAATCCTTCGAGATTTACCTTATGTCGGCTGTAAAAATTGTTTGCATCATAGTTTGTGCAATTACAAACTCTTATGCTGATATACTGAGTTACTCGGCTTCCTAAAGTATTTTCGATACTCGGCACATGCTGTTTCCTGGATAGCTCGGCACTTGAACAAAACTATATCACTCGGCCTTGCACTCGGCACTTGTTATCACTCGGCACCTATTGCACTCGGCACTTGTTATCACTCGGCACCTATTGCACTCGGTACTTGTTATCACTTCGCACCTGTTGCACTCAACACTTATTCTTGATCTTGGTTAAGTGTATTGACACTCAGTTGTCAAATTTATTCTTTAAGCTAACAATCTCCCCCTTTGACATGAGTGGCAAAAACACTTAATTAAGATCCATGCGACTTAGTAATTTATCCTTCATTCAAACTTTGCTCCCAAAATTTACTATCTCCCTCAAAATTTCAAAATTTTCCATCTCTGCTATCTCCCCCTTTTATTATACTTATCATTTCATTCCTGTACTCAACTTTTATTACTTATTCTCCCCCTTTTTGACACTTATGTCAATGGTCTTTACAATGAAATGCCATATTTGGCCAAAAATGTGCTATTTACTTCAAGGAGTACCTTCAGAGCTGCATCCCAATTTGCTAATGTGACATCTAATGTCTTATGCTGGATGGCAATCTCTGCTACTAGGTGTATAAGTCCATCAAATGAAGAAAGGTTGGGGTCTTTCCTGAGGACTGTCTCTGCATCTATCTGCTCCTTGTGAAGTAATTCCAAATGAGGAGTAATTGATGATTGCATTTGTATCAATTTGGCTTTTGTGGTTGCCTCCTCTGCTGCTAAAATAGCTAGCTTTCTTTGTGTGTGAAGCGATTGGACAAAATGCTTCTCACTCTGAGCTAGATCTATGGGGAGTTTCATGCTAAAAGTTTTTCAGATTGTTTTCCAAGCTCAGTATTTTCTGGCTAGTGTCTTGTGTGAATGTGGAAAAATCACACAACTTGTTGTATAGGGAAAAAATGTTTCCTAGTACAATTTTAACTGTTATAACTTTCTTTGCCAGTTCTTCTTGTGACAGTGCTATATCACCAGATATTTTACTATTTACTTTTCCTTGGAACCTTTTTTCTGACCATTCAAGCAATCTGGCATTTGTTTCCTGGTCTTCATTAGTCACCTGGTCAACTATATCAGATAGCTGTTTCATGATTGGTCTTGACTCATCTGGAGATTGTAAGCAAAAAGCTTTCGTGAATATGTCTTTAATTTGATTCAATGTAAGCTTATGCTTGTATTCCTTTCTTAGTGCTTCTTGTATCCTTCTTTTGTCTAGTGCACTCTGAATTTCATTAATCTTTTCTTCAATAAGAGTGCTAGATTCATAATATGGGATCTTTATTTCTTCATCAAGCTCAGGAACTCCATAGTGAAGTCTCCTGACTACCTTTGATGAGCTCGAGCCTGGTGTTCTGATTTTTCAGCTGTAATCCATCTGTGCTTGGCTACTAAAGAGTTTGTGTTGGAGTACCAAATTTTGGTAATGCAACCAATGTTTGTATTGTAGTCTCCTCCTTTTTCTGTGTCTCTTTTTCTTTAGCTTGAATATCCCCTTTTTGAATGCTAGGTGGGGTTGAAATTGTTGGTTGTTTAGATATTTCTTTTATTTCCCCTGATGTTTTACTCAACACTTGAAGTGTATCAGTGATTATACATGGTGGAGGTGGTGGTGGAAGGAATAGAATACTAGTAGTTTGTGTGGTCAAAGGTGGCACTTGTGCTTTTACCTTGACTTCTGGATTCTGTAATTCATCAACACTAACCAATACAGGATTTGAACTTAATTTTGCTACTAGTGATGATTGGTCAAGGATTTCCAAATCCTCTACAGCTAATGGATTGATGTTTAGATTTGAAATGTCTATAACATCCTTTATTTTTATGAAATCTGCAGGTGTGATGGTGGCATGAGGAGGACTAGGAGGAGATACCTGTATGTCTTGCATACTTTGATCTTGTGGCTCAGCTATATCTTTCTCTTCCTCTTTCTCCTCATCGTGTGCCTCTTCTTCATTTTCTTCTTTACTCTCCTTCTCCACTAGTTTCTTCTCTTTTTTTTCTGATGCTTTCTTTTCCTTTGTCTTGGCAATTTCTTCTGCCTTATATTCTTCATTATATACATCTTCAATTTTCTTGTAAACTATTTTCCACAATCTTGTGGATTTGGTAACTACCTCTTCAATTTTATTCTGCAATATACTAAATGCTCTATACTTGGGAGTGAATTTGTTATTATGCCTTTTTACGGTGTTTATTATTTGATCTTTAGTCAAATCAGGCAACAATCTTGCCAATGTTGACTCCCTTATTTCTTTTTCCATTTGTAAACAAAAATGCCATTTATCCTCTATAATTTTATACAGTTCTCTTGGCATAGATTCATCTAATTCTAGAGGTGTGTGCTTATATTCAGCCATCATAGCATACATAGATTCCTCTAATTTATTTTCCTCTTCTTTGGTGAGCTTAGAAAATTTTAGGTTCTTTAGACCTTTTAAATCATTATTTCTAATTTTTTAACATAATTTATCAACAACAGTCTAGGGTTCGTGTCTTACCACTTGAAATTGACTATTGTCCTCTGACTCTATTTTCTCCTCATCTGTTTTAAGTTGGGGAATAAATTTCCTTTTCTTTGACTCAGCAGCAATCTTCTTTGAGTCTTTCTTCTTTCCTTTTGCCTCCTCTTGGGATTTTTGTGCTACAGCCCTTGTGGTCGGTCTCTTTGGTGCAAGGGCAGCTACTTTCCTCCCCTTGGATTTAGGAGTAGAAGGAGTTGTGGTCTTTCTCTTAATTGGTGCTTCCTTGGCTTCTTCTACCTCAAAACTTTCCTCTCTATCTCCTTCTGACCCTTGAGTTTGACCTTGAAATTTATCTCCTTCTTCTTCAATGTCTTCTCCTT
Source organism: Cupressus sempervirens (assembly GCA_028749045.1). Classification (NCBI taxonomy): domain Eukaryota; kingdom Viridiplantae; phylum Streptophyta; class Pinopsida; order Cupressales; family Cupressaceae; genus Cupressus; species Cupressus sempervirens. The sequence continues at coordinate 166,877,872 of CM053789.1, forward strand.
CTTCTTCTGTTGTTCCTTCTTCTTCTACGCCAAATTTTCTTTTGATTTGTCTCACCATTTTCTCTTTCTTCTTTACTGCTAAAGCAGTCTTCAAATCTGTTATAACCTTTGATTTGACAACATCATAAGTTCCAAATTTTTTTGCATTTTTATCTACTTCTTCTGCAAGTAAGGTTGTTATTACTGCAGAGGCTTGATCAACATCAAGTTCATAACCTAGTGGCCTAAGCCATCTTATTCTAGGTATAACTGCTTGTATATAAGTATAATCTATATCTACAAGAAAAAAAATATCTTTTTCATATTTCTCAATCAATGAGACTGGAGTTCTCATTCTTTGTTTCATAGACTTTTTGAAGTCCTCAAAATAACCAATCATTTGGGCATCAAAATTTTCACCCATCTGTTCAATGTATCCATTAATTTTTTCAACAATTTTTTTGTCTGGATTCCATTTTACTTTACCCATAGAAGGAAATTCTTTCATCAGATAGAAAAACATACACATCAAAACTGATCCAAATTTGCATTGAGCTCCCTTGCTCTTCCTTATAGCTCCCAGATTTTCATTAATCTGTTGAAACATGAGCTTTGCCAGATCATAAGTGTGATCCCTTTTAATTATCTTGTATGCAACATCAACTACTATACAAGGCACACTATTCAACCTACTTGATTGATAGAATTTGTGTGAAATAATTCTCACAGCAAAATCTAGTAGGGGATCTGTGACTGTGTCGATAGTCATTCCTCTATTGTTCCATTTGGCACCTGTATTTTTCTCTATTACTTCGCTTTTGTCACTTCACAGGGTCTTTGGCCGATCTAGGGTTTGAATACCAATAACCCTATGAATAGTTTTCTTGGTAAATTTTACTAGCCCAGACTCTAACCAAAAAGCTCCATCATGTATTCAGCTCAAAACTATCCGTACCCATTCTGTTTTGAAAATGCTAGGGTTTTGGTCAATCCTTTTCTTTCTATTATTGAAAACTCATTTTTTAGTACTTTGTTTTCACATAGTTTATCATATGCATTATGAATTTCTAAGTCTCCTATGGATCCAATTTCGCAATTATAACATCTGTGAACATCTTGTACCATAACAACTTTATCCAAAATAACTGATAATGCTCCTACAGGATCATTCTTGTATGCTACTTTTGGAATGGGCTTAAATTCATGTTGTTTTACTTCGTTGCTGACCAACTGAACTTCATGACTCTCTAAACCCTTGGTGGTTCCTGACCCAGATGCCATTGTTTTCCAAACTAGGGTTTATAATTTAAATAAGTTTATGAGTCCTACATAGCTTGAAACTTAAGTAAAATACCTTAAATCGATGAAATTTGTCTTGAATCACTGTTGAAATCTTTTACGAATGGCTTCTGAGCTGTTCTTGATCTTCTCTGCTCCTTTTTTGGCTTTGCTTCTTGTTCGAATGGTGGGAAAATGATCGAAAATAGGATTTATGTACCCTTCAAAATAGAGTAATAAATGCTCAGTACGCTGCCAACTGTCTACTCGACTCTTGAAAGGTTTTGTTATAACTCGGCTCCCATTATGTTTTACTTTACTCAGCTCCTATTGATATTTCATAGCTCGGTATCAACTATCAATCTTGGTCATTGTTAGCAACTCGGCTCCTAAAGGAAACTTTGAGATATCTTCAAAAAGTTATCAATTTTGACTTAGCATCTTTTTTTTTTTGCTGATTTCATTTTTACAGTTCTTATATGTCTTGGGACTGATTTATGATGTTACTTGGTTTATCAATCCCTCACACTCATTCTTTACTTAATTTGATGAATTGTGATCACTTGACCTATTAGGTGAAGTGATCTTTGTATTTGATGTGCTAGACTCATCTTTCTTTCTCCATGTCTTTTTCATTTCACTTCTGATATGTCCAACATCTATCTTTGCCTTTCCATTGTTGAACTCAGAACTTGATGCCTTTGACCTTGTTGGGCAATTCCTGCTGACATGACCAGTTTTTAAGCAACTGAAACATGTGGTTTGACTCAACCATATTTTGTAGTTTCCTCTAAAATGTGTTCTTATGCAATTCTGTGGGATATGTCCATATTCTTGACAATAGTGACAGGTGTTCCTGGTGTTGTAATCCCAAAATTCATGGATTGATGTCTTTGCTGGTTGATTTACTGTCCACATAGGTTTTGATCTGCATTCAAATGCCCTATGTCTAGGCTTTTTGCAATTATAACAATTTCCATCAAATCTTTGAGTCCTTATGACATTGGATTTGCAATTTTGTGTCATATGTCCTTGCATGTTGCACTTGTGACAAAAACTTTTGGGTATGTTTGATTGATTGAATCTTCTACTCCTGCACACATTAGTTGTATGTCCCTTCTTATTACAAAAATGACAAGTGGGTTTTGAATTCTTACCTTTATCACTTCTTTGTTCAGCACTCTTTGATGATTCTCCAACTTCAGTGCTATTATATCCAAGTCCTGATGTATCATGGGCAGATTTTGGTGATTTCAGCAAGTATTCAAAATACTTGATTGCTTCACTTGATTTATTGAGATTCTCTGCTACCTCTTTTTCTCTATTCAATTCATTCTGCATTTGTTCATTTTGCATCTTTAAGGTAGAGATCTCAATATCCTTTACATTGAGTTCATGATGAAGATTCATCATTTGGGCAAGTGTATCCATCTACATGTTTGCGATCCTTGTCAGTTCAGTACATTTTTCTTCAAGTCTATTTGCAAGATTCCTTTTGTCATTTTCCATTATGACCTTATCATCAACTGCTCTTTTATTTTGTTCAGTAATTTCACATATCATTATAGCCTGTGATTCATGTTCCATCTTGAGAGTTCTTATCTCATCTGCTTGAATTTTATTTTTCTCCATCAGTTCTGCTATTGCTGTATCAAACTCTTTAGTGTCTCCACTAGAAAATATGTTGGTGGTATCAATCTCCTTGTAGTGCATATCATTTTCAGCTATGGCTAGATCCTTCCTCTTTTTTAATGAGCTTCTCAATTTGTTTCTAATTCCTCCAAGCTATGCAGAGCAAGTTGCACATCTATCACCTGATTCTTAATGATCTTTCCAAGTTTGAAAGCTTCCATCTTTAGATCTTTTCCTCCAAGCTATTAGGCTTTTCCTTGTGAGAACTTGACCTTCTCTGATACCAATTGTTGGAATATTCAAATATGGAAAGAGTACTTATGAGAGGGGGGGGTGGGGGGGGGTGAATCATAAGTACCAAACTTTAGCCAATAAAATTTTTAACTGAAAATGAGTTACATGCATATAAATACATCAAATAAATATATAACAAAACTCATGCATCAATAACACATAACACCAAAATTTGGTAACTCAGAAACCCTCCAAGAATAAGAAGGTAAAAGTGGGGTGGGGATGATACCCACAAAAATTTACTACAGCAATATTGTTCAACCACTTCTGATGGTTTGCCCTGTTAAAGGCCTGCCCTGTTAAAGGCTTTACATTGTATTAATAGTGACCTGGTTAGAGGATTTTCAAATAGTTAACATGAAGTGTCACCTAGTTAAAGGATTTTAATCACCTAATCAGAAGGTTCTTACAAAATATCTGTAAAGCTAACCTATCACCATAGGGTTTTCATTCTAATACAATTGCTAGAGAGTATTAGATACAATAAACCTGATAGATTGCAATCCTTGATTGCTGAATACAGGCTCCTTTTTCGCCTTCTCCTGATATTGATCCTTTGTGATATGATAACTTGTACTTAGGGTTTTTTTTGGATCTATGATGATATCCTTTGTGATCAAATATATTTGTGATATGATAACTTAGGGTTTGTTTTGGATCTACGATCCATATTGAATCTCAATTTCTCGCTTAATACTTATCTTTTGCTGATTGGTTGCATGCCTTTAGCATTTTTCTTATTGGCTGCATGCAAATTGCATAGGAAAATTAAAAGATTTGATCTCATCATTAAATCCTTCGAGATTTACCTTATTTCGGTTGTAAAAACTATTTGCATCATAGTTTGTGCAATTACAAACTCTTATGCTGATATACTGAGTTACTCAGCTCTTGAAGTATTTCTAATACTCGGCACATGCTGTTTCCTGGATAGCTCGGCACTTGAACAAAACTTTATCACTTGACACATGTTGCACTCGGAACTTGTTATCACTTGGCACTTGTTGCACTCAGCACTTGTTATCACTCGGCACCTATTGCACTCGGCACTTGTTATCACTCGACACCTATTGCACTCGGCACTTATTCTTGATCTTGGTTAAGTGTATTGACATTCAGTTGTCAAATTTATTCTTTAAGCTAACAGAGGAGTGATTGAGAGAGGAGGGGTGAATCAATTACCATTCAAATAAATCCTAGACCCCTTAGATATCAATACAAACATGCAAACTGAAAACTGAAAACTTTTGATGCTCAGTAAACACACATAAAATGTTGTAACTCGGTAATAACTAAATGAGCTTGGTAAATGCTTAACATACAAACTTCAGATATATCTTGTGATTACCATTACTTTAACTTTTTTGCAAACATATAAAATAAAATAGCATGAGCACATTTGACACTATAATTCAATGTGGAAACCCAATTTGGGAAAAACCACCAATTGCAACTAGTTATTGTTTTCACTCTTCTAAAGTGAGCCATGTTAAGAGCCAATCCTATTAAATGTTACAAAAAACTCTATTAGGTGTGATCCTATTAAAGGATTTAATCACCTTGTTAGGAGTGGCCTTGTTAGAGGTCCTTAGACAATTCAATAGAACTACCACCTTGTTAGAAGATTTGCAAATAGTTGTTAAGCCAACTCTGTTAAGAGATTTAGATCACTACTACAATGGTTAGAGAGTAACAATGAGATGACCTAATTTGAATGCAACTTAATTGTTGATTACGGATATGTGTTTTGGCTTGTACTTGATTCTTCCTGATCAAATATAGCTTTTATGCTCCACAAGGATATTATGCTTATCCTTCAAATTTTCTTCCTCTTCTCATCATTAAATATTCAATAGCATCTTCATACTTGCACATCCACACTTTGAAATCACAACTTGACCTTATACTTATATCTTTTACTTTGTCAAGTCAGCTCAAATACAACTTAGAATAATTACTATTCATCACCTTAGTCTACTAGAATCAATAGATGAATCAATTAAGCTTAATATACCAAAATAAGAAAATTCTTTGTTAACCAACCTAGGTTAGTAGAAACTAGCTCAAAAATGATTTCCTTTTTTAATCAATAAAAGTTTGGTTAACACTACAAACTTACAAAAATATTTAGGCAACCAAGTGAGCTTGATTAGCATTGGTTCTATCCAACTTTTTTTCATTAACCGAATGAGCTTGATTAACACTCATCATTTGCATACTTTCCTTTGACCATTGAGTGAGCTTGGTAGACACTTCCTTTTAAACTAGGCAATCACAAGAATGCTTCGTAGACATAGAAAACTATCTCCACTGCCCAAGTCAGCTCAGCATATACTAACTGATAATGATATGACATTTGTGTAACATCAAAAACAATACACAATTAATCAATTGTATGCAACAACCTCCCTCTTTGGCATTGATGGAAACACAACATGTCATAGCATAATAAAAATTTTGATTTATTATTGACAACTCTCTCTATTAGTATTGAGCTCTTCCTTTCACTAGATTCTTTCTCTATCTGCAACAACTTATGCCAAGTTCATTCACAAAAATTTCTCCTTCTTATAAAAAACTTCTTTTTTGGAATGATAGTAAATTTTCCCTCTTTTAGTTTCTTACTTTATTCAAAAAAAATTCTTGGAGATATGATAGTAAACTTCTCCATCTTTGATAACACATTTCAAAGAAAACAATTTTGTTAATACCAATGTACCTTTAGTACTAATTAATTTGCAATATGTCTTTGTCAATTATGCACCAACTGATTGATCTTCAATGTAGCTCTTGTTGATGCATCTCTAAACTTTATTTAGTGAACTTTAGATAGGGGAATGACCCTTAGCTTATCTCTTAGATATAGAAATGCATCCTTAGGTAATGGCTTGGTTAATATGTTTGTAATATGTTCTTTTGTATTAACATATTCCAAGTTGACTTCATTCTCTTGTACCAACTTTCTTAAGAAGTGATATTTTATAGCAATGTGCTTTGTTTTAGTATACATCACTAGATTCTTTGATATGTTGATTGCACTGGTGTTATCATAGTATGTGACTATTGGATCCTTGATTTCTATCTTTATTCCTTCTAATAATTGTTTGAGCCAAACAATGTTAGAATAATTAACTACTACTACCGCACATTCTACTAAACTGTTGTGGATTGAGATGTACAATTTTCCTTCTTGCTTGTCCAAGACACTAGTCTTTTACCAAGAAAGAATGCTCCACCACTAGTTTTTTTTTTCTGTCATCAATACTTCCTGCCCAATCAACATCAGTAAATACTTTCAAGTCCAAATTGCCTCCAAGTTTATACCATAAGCCATATTCTTCAATACCTTTTAGATATCTCATGATTCTCTTGATTTCCATCATGTGATTTTTCTTAAGATTTGCTAAGAATCTTGCCACTATTCCAACTACTAGAGCAATATCAAGCCTTGTATGTACTACATACTACAATTTTCAAATGATTCATATGGATGTGGTTTGATCTACTTCTTTGGAATTATCATTTTTGGAGAGATTATGTCCAATATACATAGGGGTTCCAACCAATCTTGAATCTTCTATTACAAACTTCTTTAGTATCTCCTTGATATACTTAGATTGAGTGATGTAGATACCATTTTTTTTTTTTGTATTTGCAATCCAACAAAGAATTTTATCTCACCAAACATGGACATCTCAAATTATTTACTCATTTCTTCTAAAAATACTTTGCACAAGTCATCACTTACTGTAAATAGAGTATCATTAACAAATATTTCTACTAACACAATCTTTTTGTTTGGTTCTTCCTTGATATATAGACTATTGTTATCATTTGTTCTTTGAAAGCCAATTTGTACCAAGCAATTATGAAGTCTTTCATACCAAGCTCTGAGAGCTTTCTTAAGACCATATAATGCTTTGTGTAATTTATAAACCATGTCTCTATTGTTAGGGTCTAAAAAACCTTGTGGTTGTTCAATATTGAATTCCTCATAAAGAATTCCATATAAGAATGTAGATTTAACATCCATTTGATATACTTTAAATCCTCTATGTACTGCATATGCTAGTAAATTTCTAATATCTTCTAGTCTTTCTACAAGAGAAACAGTCCCACCATAATCAATACATTCTTCTTGAGAATAACCTTTGCACACCAATCTTGCTTTGTTTCTTGAAACTTTTCCATCTTCATTTAGCTTATTTCTAAATACTCACTTTGTACCAATTACATTCTTATCTTTGGGTCTAGGAACAAGAGTCCATGTTTTGTTATTTTCTATCTATTTTATCTCTTCATTCATTGCTTCAATCCAACTTTCATTTTTTAGAGCATCTTTAACACTTCTAGGTTCAAATTTAGCAAGTAAATATGTACCTTTTATTTTGCTTCTTGTTATTGTTCCATCAGATTTTTCTCCAATGATCTGATCAGGTGCATGATGCCTTCTAACATATCTTGCTAACACAAAATTTTCAAGCTTTGGATGAGTTCCACAGTCTTCATTATGAACTTTAGTTTCAAGCTTAGGTCCTTTTGTTTATGACTCAGGTCCTTTAGACTCAATTTGAACTAACTTGGTAGCCTCTGATTGTGACTTGAGTCCTTCAGATTGTAACTCAGGTTGCACTATCTTCAACTTGGTAATTGTTGAGGATTTTGGAGACTTGGGAAATGGAACTTCCTTTCTTTCAGATAGATTTGGCAAGGTATTAGGTTCATAGTAAACAAATTCTTTGTAATCCTCTAGCTCCTTGTTTCTTTCTTCTTGAATTTTTTCTGTGAGCTCATGGGTATGTGTAGGATCATGGTGTGCCAAAAAGTGGTGATTTGAAAAATTTGTAGTTCTGAAATATCTCAAACCATTTCAATATCTATTCCAACTTTTTTTCCACCCACCTTGATACTAAATTAAAAAAATTAATATCTTTATAAGGTCTACTATATTTTTTGATACCAAACCTATATGGTCAACTTTAAAAACATCCTAAAAATATGCTTTTGACCTATTTTTATGTGATTTTTACTTCAAAAATGTAGCTGACGACTTTTTTTTCACCAAAATTTGATGAAATGAAAAGGGTTTCTTAAGAATGTTCTTATCTTTCCATAAATGTAAGGTTTGTCAAATTATGAGTTTAGTAAGTAATTATTACTTATTTTCTAATGGAGTTATGTATAAATTGCTAACTGACACACTACTTGAAAAACAACTATAACTTTCAAATGGTACAACATTTTTTAAATCCAAAAGATGCATCACATTCTATGTTTCTTCTACTATAAGGAAAAAAAATTAAAAATTGAATTTTATAGAGTTTTGAATTAGTTAAGGTGGTTAGATACGAGAGTTTTTTAATTCCAAAAATACTAAAGTCAAAAATTAATTATTAATTACCTGTTTACAATAAAAATACCCAAAAATATGTGTCACATCTAGGCATGAGTCTAGTACTTATATTTAAAATATTATTAAAAAATATTATCATTTTATTTTGATTAAGGTGGTCAAACATACGTCTACTTCTTATTTTTGTTCTAATTTTTTTGTAATATTGCATTAAAATTCAAAATTTTGACAAGTCAATTTTTATTTTTTTGAGATAAGTTCTTGTAGTTTAGAAACTAGATTCAATTTTATAGAGATTCTTTTCTCTCAACTTTTTGATAACAAGTGAATAACAAGTAGAAAATTGCACGTCAAGTTGGCATAACCCTAATTTTTTGATTTTTTATTGCCACTTAAGGGCATAGTTTGGTTGACCATGATCCTGCACATACCCTCATGTCAATTCTAACATGTGCACTTTCTATAATTTTACGAGTAAACAAATTCAAACATTTGTATGCTTTACTTCTGTAAGAGTATCCTAGAAATATTCCTTCATCACCCTTTACATCAATTTTTCCTTTTCTAGACTCTTTCAAGATATAACATTTGTTGCCAAATAATTTCAAGTAACTTAGGTTTGTAGCCATACCATAGCTAATAAGGAGTTTTTTTTGAATCTTTCTTCAACTATACTCTATTTAATGTATGAACAATAGTGATAATGGCTTCAATTTAGTATTTGAGAGCATCATTCTTTTCAATTATCAAGGTTCTTGCACAATCCATGATAGATCCGTTTCCTCTTTCAGATATACCATTTTGTTGTGGTGTACCAGGGGCTAATACTTGTATTTTGATTCCTCTTTCAATGCAAAAATTATTGAATTCACCACCTCTATCTAATCTTAGACATTTCAACTTTTTTTTTAGTTTATTTTCTTACCCTTGCCAGATACCACTTGAATTTTTGAAAGGCTTCTAATTTTTCTTTTAGATACATTGCAATCATCATTCTAGAATAGTCATCAACAACAAGAATGAAACTTTTTTCTCCACCATAACTCTCTATTCCAATAGGTCCACATAAGTTTGTATGAAAAATTTCTAAGACTTCTTATAACTGACAGTTTTTTCTTTTGAAACTAGTCTTTCCCATCTTACCAATTTGGTGATTCTTGCATAATCCCATATCAGATTTCTTCAAACTAGGAATACCTCTTGCTCTTCTATGTTTGCTTATCTTAACTAGATTATCAATGTTTACATGACATAGCCTTTTGTGCCATAACCAGCTTTCTTCTACTTGAGCAACAAAACATGAACAATCATTGAGATCAAGATAAAATAGATTACCTTTTGTTTGCTTGCTAGATCCAACTAGATATCCTTTTCCATCCAGTAGTTTTGCCTATCCATTCATGAATTATACCTTGAATCTAATATTATTCAACTATGCCACACTTAGTAGATTATGCTTTAGTCCTTCAACCCAATAAGCATTGTCACATATAAGTTCTTTAGTTAATGAAATACATCCTTTTCCTTTTATGTTACAAGGTTCATTGTTTCCAAATTTGACACTTCCTACATCATAATATTCCATTTGCTCAAATTTTGTTTTGTCTCTAGTCATATGATGTGAACAACCACTATCACTAATCCATATATAATTTTTTCTAACATGAGAGATAAGTGCCATCTTATTTTCTTCATCATTAGATTTATCTTTCACATCAATATATACCATTTCATCTTCACTGTTATTAGAATCTTTAGATAAAAAAATAAGATTTCTTACTTTTTTCCTTGTAGTTCTTGTAGTTTTTAGAATCCTTCTTGCCTTTATGCTTATTTCTTTTCTTTTCATCTTTGATTTCCTTATTTGGACACCTTGCAGCAATGTGACCAACTTCTTCATAGGAAAAGCAAATAAGAGGAACTTTACCTTTGTACTTTCCTCTTCCTTTGGAATACTTTCTTACAAGTAGGGCTTCAAAAAATTCAAGATCACTGTCTAAACTTTCTTCTGATGTTCCTTCTTCTTCACTTCCTAATTGAATGGGTTTTTATTTCTTACCCTTTTTTTTGAGTGAAAGTTTAGCTTGAAAAGCAAATTCAATAACCATTGAACTAGGAACATAGTTATCAAGGTTATCTAACTCAAAAGCTATCAATCTTCCAATAGAGCATCCAAAGATATTTCATTATTTGGATCCCATCTCATTCCTTGAATAACATACACTCTAATTGCATAAATAGGAAGAAGAGTTATAAGTACCTTTCCTACAATTGTTTTCTCTTCAATGTCTCCTCCAGATGCTTTAATTGCACTTACACTTGCTTTGATCCTTTGTACATATTTTTCAATGTTCTCATCTTCTCTCATTTTCATTTGAGGGTATGTGCAGGATCATAGTGTGCCAAAAAGTGGTGATGTGAAAAAAAAAGAGTTTGAAGACGCCTAAAAGCGCTTCAAAATCCGCTCTGACTTTTTTTCACCTATCTAGGAACCAAACCTGAAAGGTAAGGCCAAGCCTTATCGGATATCCAATTTTAAATCGAATACCTGACATGTGACCGGATATTTGATAATTAGAGTAATAATATTATACTTATTATTATTATTAAATATTATTATAATTATTATTATTATCATATAATAGTATGATATATTATTTAATATTATTATTATTATTATTTATTATTATTATTATTATTATTATTATTATAATACTATAATATAATAATATAATTCTTATTATACTATAATATAATATTATTATTATAATATTATAATCGTATAATATTATACTATAATAATAATATTATAATGTATTATATTATAATAATATAATGTAATATTTAATATATTATAATATATAGTAATGTAATATAATATATATATAAAAGATATAATATAATAATAAAAAGTAATATCTTATAATATAATATATAATAAAAATGTATAATATACTATAAATTATAATAATATAATATTATAATAATATTATTATATAATATAATATTTTATATTATAATATATAGTAAATTAATATAATATATATAAAATATATATAAAATGTAACATAATGTAATATATATTATATGTTATATGTTATATTATATATATTATACTTATTCGGACATATTGAATATCCGATGTTATATCGAATATTTGATACAATATCGGATATCCGATATAGTATCGGATATCCGATACCTGTGCATTGGATAAATAAAAGCATAGACCCGCGGGCCCTCATTTTACGCAAATTTGGGGCCAGTATTACCTCTGTGGATCGGATATCAGATACGAGATCAGATATTAGATAGGAGATTGGATATCAGATATGAGATCGGATATCAGATATTCAAGTATGTTTTTTTTTTTACCCCAACTCATTTTTAACCTAAATTTAATAGATTTTAGGATGATTTTGTTTTTTTTAGTTGAATGTAGGGTTTTTTTGACAAAAATGGTTAAAATTTAGATTTTTTTTAATATATATTATGTTTTGCAATTCAATAGGAATGGCTGATCAAAATGATGACACTGAGGCAGGGAATAATATTCCTCGTAACCCACCACCAAATGATCTAGTATCCCCACAAAACCATCCACCAAATGATCCTCTACCTCCTAAAAACTCTCCTCGAATTGAGGATTTGATAAATGAAAATCTCACCGAGTTGAGAGGTTTGCATAGAACATATAATAATGTACCTGCACTGGCTCCTATGTTATCCACATTAAACACCATAGTGGATACCATTGAAACTCTTACGAACCAACAAAATGTCACTCTTCGTTGACGTGATGAAATTCACCAGATGTTTGATGATGGTTTGGATTATGATGAGGTCATGACCCTCAACATAACCAAAGATGATTTGGCTAGCCTTTCTGCTAACCCAAAAATGGGTATACCAGTTGACCCAAAGAAAACCAAACTATCGATTAAATGGTGCACAAATGATGCCATACATACAAATTTTTGAGATCATTGGTGGATGGTCTTTGATATCCCTTCACATGGAAATTTAGACATACCATTTTATTTCCTTAGAAAATTATATGAAGAATTTGTGTTGAAACTTAAAGTGAACTATTGGAGCATGAAGCCCAACATGGGCTTAGGACTAGGAGCTCCTCAGGATAGACCCTCTTCCCAGCGAAAGAAATTTGGCACTTTTGTCCCCCCCCATGATATCTCCCCCCCTCCTTGAGTGCATCATCCAAATATTATGGTAGAGGCTAGCTCTTAGACCATCAAAGCCATTCATAGGCTGAGTAGCCTAATGATATCTCAGGCTAGGTCAGTCTTGCCTCCTTGTGTTGATGATGTTGGTGCTAGTTCATCATCGGCTAGCTCATCACACATTTTTGTGCCTCATGCTTGCATTACATGCAAGAATATTTTCCTGGGTCCCATAGGTCATCTTCTTGAGTATCATTTTGTATTAGATGAGGATACACCAAACACACATGTAGAGGCTACAGACCCTGATGCGAGAGACAAGGGGAATGCAGAGGCATGGACTCCTTCAGTGTTGGTACATGTATACATTGTTTTGTTATGAAATATGTGATTTAAAGTTAATTTTTATAATAGAGTAATTTTAATTTTTAATCCATACTAACTTTTACATGTATGTGATCTTCATTCATGTTTTGTTGATGACCGAGGAGGAGCTCAGATAGATAGACGATGCTACACTCTCGACCAAATCATTTGGCCTTGAGACATCTATAGTACATTATGTTTTGTTCACATTTTTTTTTTAATTTGATATTGTAGCATATATGGTTGTTAATCTTTCTTTTATCTTACAGATACCACCTGCCCCGAGGGGACAAAGTGCGGGGGGTGAGCCAGCATGCACTGACAAAGGAAACGTAATTAGATGTTTTCTAATTGATTAAATATTGATGCATTCTTGTAAAATGTTTGTGGTAATCTCATTTAATTGCATTCTTTATTGTATATAGGGTGTGGCTACTAGCGATGAGCCTATACAGATTCAACATCCTAGATCATCAAGGATTTCCATTCGCATAGAGAGCCCCATTGTATGTATAAGTATCATTTATTTTTTATTTTTCTTATTGATGCAGAGGAAAGTATGATTGTTTTTTCGTACAATTTCTGTGATTTTTTCCGTACCAATAATGATTCATGTCTTGCATATGTTCATTACAACTTAAATAGGCTTATATGCACTTGTCCAACCAACCAAGTTGGTTACAAAGGTTTATTTAATCAAACAAATACCAAATTACTACTTTCCCTCCAAAACTAATATGACCGTTTGAATTTGAAATTCAAATTTGAAACTATAGTTTTTATGCATTCCCTAACTTTCTAAACTATTCCATTGACTCAAAATTTGTCATATGGATTTATTAAATGTAACTAAGTATGAAACTATCCTAAGACTACCCCATATGGCTCTTTTGGCCATTTTTCATCATGTTGCCCTTAGGTCCTTACTAGGAATTTTATGACTTTTGTCGTTCAAAGTACATTTTTTATTACATAATTCTATTATTGGTTTTAATATATCCCAATTAACAATCAATGATGTCTTTGATCCTTTATCTTCATCTGGTACCAAGGCTCTCTTAGATGATTTAATAGGTGCCCCTGCACCAAACACCCCACCTTCAAAGCAACTCTTGTGCCAAGAGTTAAGGGGTACTATCTTCTTTCTTCCCATCCTTCTTGAGGGATTTTTGTAACTTTGCACTTGCAATGTATTACCCTAGACACCTGCATACAAATCATTAGAAACAAAAAGCATTGGATCCTTATTACCAGTCATGGTAACCTTACTGCCTGCTAATTGTGAACAGTCATGTTTTATCCTTGACAAAGGCTGAATAACTTGTTGTTTGAGGTCAAGCTGACCTTGTCTCTTATCCTCCATGGATATGTTCACTTCTTTGTTCATTCTTATCATCAAAGGACACCATACTATTCCTATCATCACTCCTTTTGCTGTCACTGTCTTCTTGTAAGTAGAATTCTGAGTTTTTCCTTGAACAATCCCATCCTTCATAACCAAAAGAGATGGCTTCAGTGGCAGATCTGTCATATCATGTTTACTCTCCCTCTACTCCTACAAGTCCACAAACTCTTTCTTGCCAAAAAAAATAACTCTTTCCTCATCATGACTAGTGAAAGGATTTAGCTTAAACTTCACACCATCTTTGTGTACTATATAAACATTTGATGAGCCAAAATGAATAGTGTTCCTTGAGGCTTGTCAAAGCCTTCCAAGGATTACATGGCAGCATGTCATTAGAATGACATCACATATAACTTGATCTTTATATTCTCCTATAGAGAAATCCACTATTGCTTGCTCCCTTACAACAATATTTTGTGCATCACTGACCCAAGATGCCCTATATGGTCTATCAATAGGATACTTCTTCAATCCTAGTTTATTTACCATTTCATAAGACACTAAATAATCAAAGGAAATAGATTCTATTATCATCTTACAAATCTTACCATGGCTTATGCAATTTGTCCTAAAAATGGATGGTATGGTCTCCTTTTGCTACTACATTTGTGGTCCTCTTCTCACCATCAAATATTCTCCTTCAAGTTCAGGGTCTGCATTATCATACTTCTTTTCTTCCTCTTCTCCTTGGGTCAAGGTGACTTTCCTCTCCTCCTTCCTGAAATCCACACCTTTCTCAGGGCACTTGTAGGATTGATTGCCTACTCCTCCACATGTGAAGCATTTACCTATGAAAACACTATTACCTCTTCCACTTCCAAATCTTCCTCCCCTGAAACTTCCTCTTGTCTCAGATGTAATCTCTTTTCCTTTATCTTTGTCTTGATTGTTTGAAGTGTCAAACTGACTTCTTACACCTCTTCCTCTCATTGTTCCACCTGCTCTCTGATTTTCTTGCCTCTCATTCTTTCTTTTCAACTTCTCCTCTACTCAGATTGCCAACTGAAAAAATTCTCCAAGTGTCCTTGGTACATTCAATCCTATTTCATCTTGAATATTTTACTTGAGGTCATTAATGTATCTAGCCACCTTCTTATCTTCGTCTTCTAGTCCTCCCCTAATACTTAGGGTATGGAATTGCTCAGTATAGGACATGACAACCATATCCCTCTGTTTCAAATTGTTCCTTCTTATCTTTATTTGGATTGCTAAATCAGATGTCAAGAATTGATTTCTCACCATGGTCTTCATTCTCTCCCAATCTGAAATCTTATTCAATCCCCTGTTGATGTAGAGTCTGCAGCAACTACCTTCCACAAGCCAATAAATGGTTGTCACAATCTAACTTAGGATTCTAGGACTTCTCACAAGTCCTCTTACCCACTCTGGGTATACTCAACCTCCAAGCCAAACAAGGAAATCCCACTTCAAAAGCCTCACCAACTATCACCAGAAATGGAGACAATCATGGACATACTATTCCAACCCAAAATCATCAATTTGTTTGGTTCCACCAAGCTCTCAACACACCTTTGCACTTCTAGGCCTACAAACCTTGTATCCTTCCAATTAGCTTCTTTTCACTTTTCTCCCAGTATCCCTTAACAGCATAGGGACTTCTCCATTGGTCCAAACACCCTTCTTAGCACCTACTAAGAATCCAAAAGCTTTTGGGCTGATCTTGCTCTAGCACCCTCCAAACTGCTTCTTGGTACCTAGGCCTAGTTGATCAAGTTAGGCTAGGGCTTCAAGGAAGAATGGGCAAGGTGGGTTCCCAAGACCCAAAACAGTTAAGGAAATCTCCAACATAGTCAATGCATCCAACTCTAGCACTCAAAATAATCAGAAGTGCCTGCAACCATGGCTGTCACCAATTACCTTGCAAAAACCAGTTAAGCACATGGGCTTGCTTGACCTAGGGCTGACTTGGAAAAATAGTTTCCTTTCTCTCCAGGCCTCCAACCTCTGGAATTATATTGCCTAGTCTCCTAACTTTCATATCCCTCAGTTTTAGAGGGTTCCACTGATGGGAATGCAAGTTAGGGATGCATTTGTGGAAGGGTCTAGGAAACAAGGCTTTTCAAACCACCTTCTACTAAAATGTAGATAAATTTTAAACCACAACTCCTTTTTGAGTCAAACAAAAACCAAAAGTTTCCTAACTCACCCCTCTAACTATTTCATACACTTAGCAATCATAAAATTTCCCTACAGATTTTTACTAGCATAACAGTCGAGAAATTACCAGTAAATTTCCAGAAAATTAAAGTTTTTATTGTTTTTTCTCCAAACCACCATACACTTTGATCTCCCCCTTTCAACTAAGATCACATATGACATATATAAAGGTCTACATGACTATTGGAACAACCATATAGGCATTCCCAACCATAAAACAAACAAACAACCACTTTTTGCTAATACTGTTTAGACTCTAAATACCCTATACTAAGGCCTTTTGGTCCCATGGAGTCACTTGGTTTATAACCACACCAAAATTCTTGTGGGCCTTACATGTGCCTTTATTAAAAAACATAGACCAGCTTGTAAAATATGGACCAAACCTTTATTCCAACTTCCTAATCTACTTGAATCCTCGCTTTCATGGAGTGGCAAGGTGTCCGGCAACATAGATACTTGTTCCCCCCTACCACATAGGTTAGGTGCCCTGGACCACCTTTCCTCTCTCTCATTCTTAGTCCACCAAGTGAGTTTTGTTCCTCTCAGTCTTGCTTTTGCTACTTTTACCTTTTTATCTGCCTCTATGTCTTCAAGATCAAAGTAGTTCTCAAGGGCCTCTATCCACCCTAGCACTTCTTCACTATCCATTTTACCCTGGTATATTGGAAAATTAATATGGTTCTTCCCACCATTACCTTGTATTTCCTTAATGATTCTCATAAATCTCCTTTCTTCAGGATCATCTATTGTCTCATGCTCTTGCCTTGCATTACCAAACTCTTCTTCTTCATGGTTCTCTCCATGATTTCTTCCTCTAACCTCTTCTCCTCTAGGTTCTTGCCTTTCCTTTTGTAAGGATTCTATCCTTGAAATAAGCTTCAGCCTCTCTCTTCTCATCTATCTTTCTTCCCTCACTCTAGATGCTTCAAGTTCTCTGCTCTCTCTTTTCTCTCTTGCCAACTCTTCTCTCAATTCTTCAAGTTCTCTAGCCATTTGATTTTTAGGAGGAATTTTCACAACAAGTTTTCTTCCTTCCCAAGGGCCAACTCACTAATTCTTTTTCTTTCCTCACCAAGAAATCTCTGGACACCACTTATGTACCTTTCAACTCTGGGACACACAAGGAGGAATTAGACACGCCAAGGCTTCAACAAAGGGACCAGCACACTAAGGATGACAAAGACTCCTATGATGATGAAACCTACAACTTATCTACTCCCAAAAGACCTTGTTGATGCTCTGATACCATTTGATGCAGAGAATAGAGGATCTAACCACAAACTTGCAAATTCAAGCACAATATGGACCCAACCCCTATGTTTCAATGGTGTTCCCAAATGCGCACAATGCCACCAAAGACTCCAAACTTGGATTTACATTCACCAAGTGTTCCCTCCACTTCTAAACACCTTAAAAAAATTTAACCAACATATTTCTAAGGTTTCCAAACCCAAAAATCTTTAGTAGATACAAAAGAGACCATTTTTGCCCTTTACTAGGCTATTCTCTTCTTTGGATCAGCAGACCCTGTTTTCTTAATTTTTCTCCCAAAATTTTTAAAACACCAAGAAAATAAACTATCTTTTCAAATACTCTTTTTTTAGTTTTATAACATATCCAAAAATCATATATCACTCCTTTGGAAAGATTGTGTGGAACAGGGTAGTTTGTCTCAGAATTAGGCCTAATTAGACCACTTTTACAAAGCAAGTACCCTTCAAACTTGCAATCTGAATTAATAATTTTTCATAGTCTCTATTAATTATCTAAATCAAAGGATTTTCAAGATTATAGGTCTTGGTCACACTCCTAAACACCCAAACTTTAAAACCCTCCTTAAAATGGCTTAAAAACCAGGGCCTGCTTGTTCAAACCCCAAAACTCAATTCTAGAATTTATCCTTCAGCATTCACCATGCATTTACATATCTAAGATGATATTACCACTCATTCCAATATTATAAAGCACTTAAAAAACAAAATATTCTTCAAGTTGCTCTTGAAAACCAAGCACTTTCATTCAATTTTCTAAGATAGTCCGTACAAATCTGACCCTCCAGGTCATACAATCACAATTTATAAGTTTCAAGGGATGGTTAGTAACCCCCTCAACCACCTCCAATTGGTTTCATTTTTTAACTCTTCATAAAATTTAAATTATGGATTTTCCCTCCAAAAAACACATAACCGTTACTATTCAAATTTCTAACTATTAAACTATGCTTTTAATGGGCTTATTAAACATTTTGACTTGTCTAATGACAAGATATGATCATGAAAACCTACATGAACCTATCAAATGACTCATCTACCATGTGAAATCCTAAAATCCTATCTCATGCCCAATTACAACTTTTTTCCACATATGAGTCCAACATTATAACTTTGTATGCTTCCATGAGCCATAATTGGTGCAAGGATTGCCCAATTGACTTCAAGAGATGCTCCATGACCTCTGTAATGCCTTGGATCTTCAATGTTCCCCTGATGAGCATAGGATGCTCCTACATCACTTATCTTCATAAATAAATTCAAAACTAATTTCTATGATATTGACAACTACTATTTTGTATCTCATAGGAGACTCCTAGTGCACATGAGGTCCAACGGGATAGTTATGTAGATTTGATGATGCGGCCACACTCCTGAGGAGGAGCCTACAATAGTAAGTTGTAGTTTGAATTCATGATTAAATATGTTATAAATTTAGCTATAGTGCCTACCCCTGGTTCACATTTTGTTATCGTTGCTAAACTCTTTTAGAGCTAGTTTTACGTTGATGGTTAGTAACATTATTATGAGATTATCAAATATTGTGCTATGGATTCAGTTGATATGTGATGAGATTACTTAGACTCTACATTTCATGTATGTATGATAATTATTTTTAGTGTTCACAATTATTGATGATGATTATTACTTTGCTATCAATTATTAATGATGATTAGTAAGATGATTTATTATCATATGTGCTTTCTTATGGATACTTACCCCATACTTACATGTGTATGATGTACGTGTTTTCCTTGCGTGTTTTCTTTTGTATGGCATGTCTGATGTGGTTAAGGAAGAGAGTCGTAGTCACCTGCTAGTCGGGATCTACACGATGCACCACTTCCTACCATTGTCTGTTTAGTTTAGTATATATTGTGTTTGTACATGCATGGTTTTTATGTAGGTTGCAGGTACCGAGTATCGACTTCCCTAAATTTCCAGGATGAGTGTACCCTATCACATTATCTCAATAATAAGAGAGGGGAGATAAATTCTCAAGTCCAAATTCCAACCCTTTAAGCCATTTGTTCTAATTGAAAAATTAGGACAAGTATCTAAGTTGAGTACCCTCTGAATGTGTCAGATGATGTAATTCATGATATAAACCCCTTGGTTTGATTTGTATGTATTTTGGCTATGATGGGTTTTTCGTATTTTTTACCTTTATGAGTCTTTGGAGTTATTTTTATTACTTAAGCCTAATTAAAAGATTTAATTAATGGTTTAATTTAATGGAAAATTAATATGGTATTTTATTATTTATTTTATTTAATTAATTGAAAAATTAATTAAATTAAATAATTAAATTTGAAAATAAAATAATTAAATTGGAAGATAAAAGTTATAATATTAAATTTGGAATGTGACAATATTTATAATATATTTGGAGCTCATTTTTAAATAAATGACTAAATAATAATATTATTAAAGCTAATAAATATTTTAGCAATAAAGTTTTGAAAAATAAAATTTAAAAGTGGAAAATATATTTTAAATTATTAAAAGATTCTAAATCTCATATGACTAAAATATAAATATATTAAGATTGAAAAGTGAAGATATTAAAGTTAGTGTATGAGACTTAATAAATAAATTAAATTTGAAAAGAGTAAAGTAAATTGGAGTTTTAAGCTTGCATGGGAATTAACATGTGTCAACAACACGGGGGTTAGTGCATCAATTAAGCACAAGGTGTTTACAATTCTATGACTCATCAAAAAGAATTGAAAAAGACCCATGCTTAGTTGGTGACACTTTTCAGCG
Source organism: Cupressus sempervirens (assembly GCA_028749045.1). Classification (NCBI taxonomy): domain Eukaryota; kingdom Viridiplantae; phylum Streptophyta; class Pinopsida; order Cupressales; family Cupressaceae; genus Cupressus; species Cupressus sempervirens. The sequence goes on from CM053789.1 coordinate 166,898,578, forward strand.
ATTTCAAGAAGCAATCCAAAGGTTTCTTGAGAGCTCTTGATATTCAGGCATTCATAGAAGGTTAAATGAAAAACTTAATGGAAGCTACAAGCTTAAGGGAAGCCACGAGCTACAAGCTAAAAAAAAAAGAAGCTTCAAAGCTTACATGCATGGGAGAAGATTCGTATGCTCATATATTTTTTACTTGCTTCTATGCTCCTTCTAGCACTTCTAATTACTTGGAGGATTTGACCAACTTGGATTCTTGGAAGAATTGCGAATGATGGAGAAGGAAGGGATTTTCTATGGACTTCTGAGGCATGGAAAATTAACATCAGTGTCCAGGTGCACTCGTGATATTCTCATATTCCCTTTGCACTCTTTCTCTTCCTGTCTTCATCATATCTATTTTATGTGTCTGAATACTCTCTGTATTTGAAATTGGAATCTAGATATTTTATTTGGATGAGAAGAAAACAATAGAAAAATCTTAAATCCAATTAAGGAGAAATAATTAGATCTTAATCAGGTTTGGGTTCGAATTTATATTGTAAAATTAAATAGACAAGATTTGAAATTAAAATAGAAATTCTAAGTTGAAAATTCAAACGATTAGATGTAATATTTCTATCAAATTATATTTTTAGATGTGAATGGACAAACCTATTAGATGGATGAATGGGTAAATTTAAAGAACAATTATTTTAAGAGGAAATTCTTAATTCATCACAAATTGTCCTGTCGCTGCCCCTTGGATAGACCCGAACTCAGTCATTCATAACTTTTTATCGAGATCAAATTTATTCGATCGCTCCAGTCAAAATTTGCACAACTTGGCCCTCTCCAACATATTTCAATTTCAGCCTGATCCAATGGTTCATTAGGAAGATATGGCCGTCATACTGAGACTATTTTATTCAAGAACATATATTTCTCCATTTTCCATAACCAAGAATTCTTTATGCTTAAACTTCACAAAATAATATATCAAAGCATGGAATGAATTAAAGATATTATTAAAATATTTCTTTATTAGAATCTTATTAATATGCATTAGTTTTATATGGTTCATTATCTAATCTAATTAAATCAAATTTAATTAAGATTAGTTAATAGTAGAAGAAGTATAATTAATTATTAGTCAATCTAAGTAAATAGATTTTTAAATGAGAGAAAATTAAAAGAAAAGAGATTTTAATATGGTTTATATAGTGGAATTTTTATAATGTATATTGAATACTATTTAATATATATTAAACAATTTTAGAGTTGTTTAATAAAGATGATAATGTTAAGAATTTGGAGATTATTCATGTTAAAATCTACAATGAGTCTTATTAGTTTGTGATAGGGATCTCTTTCAAACAACGTTTATATAGACAAAATATTATTAGAACAATTCAAAAATGGAGTCTAACGGTTTATTTTAATATTGATTAAATAATTGTAAGATAATAATTTAAATTTAGAAACTCTAAATGATATTGGATTACGACTGAATTATTATGTTATTGGTTAATACGTTTGAATACCTTAAAGGAGTTAAGAGTTAGTCAAATATTAACTAATGAGTTTATGGAAGGATTCTATAGATCGAGTATGTATAGTTTGAGGAGTTTATTATTTATTAATGTTTGTAAGGACTAGCAAACTATTAATAAATAATGGTTTAATAGATATCAACAAATTTGATTAGAGTTAATCTAGTGGAGATAATTTATTGATTGAAGTTTGGTAAAAGATAATAAATTTTGGAGTTGGATTATAATTGATTTTTAATCAATTGATATTCATTGAGTTGATATTATAACTATGATATTAATAATTAAGTTGTGCGATAGAGTCTTATTTGAAAAGATTAATGATAATACGAATTTGTCAAGGGAATGTTGGTATTCTTTGAAAGAAGACGAATGAGGTCATTATAGATTTATTCTCAATATAGCTTGTTAATAAATATTGACAAGTTATTATTATTAAATTATTAATATGAACATTTGAGTATTGAATTATAGTTTACTTTTATCTTACAGAATTCTAGTTAGTTATTAGTCAACTGATATTAATTGGAACGTTGCTATGGTTATGCAATTATTAATTAAATCAATTAATGAGAGTTAATTAGATTTAATTAATAATTAAGTTATGTAATAGAGATTTAATTGATATAATTCTTTTAATAATATTTTAAAAATATTGATATCAAGTTGATCGGTCTTAATCTGATGACTTGAATAATGACTTTAGATATTTTAATGGTGAAGACTTAGTAATATATAATTGAGAATTATTAGAATAATAAAAGTTCAAGGATTGTGAATTGATGTTAATTGATCATTTTAATAAGTTATAATCTTCTTGTTCAAAGATTGATAATTGGCTCTCTTATAATTTATAACGAATAATGATCCTAAAAAAGTTGAAAGGTTAATCAATTAGAATATGGATCATGGTTAAATATAGAACAATTTAATTAAATGTCAATGATGATCAGTTTAGTGAATATTATCCTTAAGTTATTCTTAGAATGTAATTCTTAATAATGGAAGGATAATGCTATCGGGGAAAATGGGTTGACTTGTAGGTCAAATGATGAAACTTAAAACACTTGAAGTATACTTGCAAACAGAAAATTGGAAACCCCTACACTTGATTCAACTATGTGAATTTAGTAAACCAAAACATGTATTTGCATCGTGTATTCTATATGCTTCTTGTTTTGGGTTTTGGGTTGACTAGTGTTGACCAGTCTTAGGTTGTTACCGGAGGCTCGGGGGTTATGAGATGTGTTGGCGTGTTGATCTTATTTGGTCTCAATCTTTATAAACCCAACCATGGTAATGTGATCATATGCTCTATGAAATGTTTGTATTTACTGATTGTTATTATTCATCAGTCTTCATGTGTGAAGCTGAGATGTATGTGTATGAGACACTTGAGCTAATCATTGTTGAGTCATCAATCAGTTATCCTTGAATTATTTTCTAGTCGCCATGATAGGACTGAAATATGGATTTATTTCTTGATGATGTCATGTTGTGACATGTTTGACTCAACCATTTTGGAGTCTTCGATCAGTATGATTTTGAGATATTCTTGGTTGCTTGTTGAGAACCATTTATCTTGAGATATATTTTGGTTATTGAGAACCAATTGATACTTATGATTATCAGTGATGCCTTCAGTTGCCTATAGTCATGTTGCAGGACATTTTGGCATTAGTAAGACTACTTCTATCCTTCAGAAACATTTCTATTGGCCAAAAATGAAGCAGGACATCATTTCATATATACAAGCTTGTGCAGCCTGTGCAATTGCAAAGCCAACAAACCGTAAGTTGGGTCTATACTTACCATTACCTATCCCTGATAAACCATGGCAATCTGTTTCAATGGATTTTATGTCAGGGCTTCCAACCACCAGGCAGGGACATGATTGTGTATATGTTGTGGTAGACAAGTTTTCTAAAATGGCTATTATGGTGGCATGTAGAAAGATGATTACTGCAGAAGAGACTGCGAAGTTATTTTTTGAACATGTTTGGGTTCATTTTGGGCTACCCAAAAGCATTATTTCTGATAGGGATAGCAGATTCATCAGCAAATTTTGGTCCACACTATGGGATAAAATGGACATAAAGTTGACAAAGTCTACAGCATTCCACCCCCAAACAGATGGGCAGACAGAAGTAGTGAATCGAATGATCATTCATATCTTACGGATGTATCATTCAAAACATCCTTGCACATGGGATGCAAGCTTACCCTACGTGCAACACAGCTACAACCGTGCACTACATAGTACTACAGGGCATAGTCCATTTGAGGTTTGTCTTGGATATCAGCCATTGGCACCAATGGATGTTGCACTACCAGTTCTACAGTCTGAAAGCCTACTGAATAGTGACAAGGAGGTAGATAGAGCAAAAAAATTCATTAACAACATTAGGCACCTACAGCAACAAGTTTATGAGATATTGGAGCAGAGTAATCATAAGTATAAAGAGAGGCATGATAAACATCGCACTCCTCATCAGTTTCAGATTGGTGACAAGGTATGGTTACATCTTCAGAAAGAGCGCCTTCATGGACCAAACAAGAAACTTCGTCCTCTTCGTTATGGCCCATATACTATTATCAAGCAAGTTGGTGAGAATGCTTTTGAACTTAATTTACCATCATTTTTGGGACTGCACCCAGTTTTCAATGTGGAATTGTTGAGACCCTATTTTGCTCCTTTGTTGGACATTTCCCAAGCTACTGAACATATTCAAGTCACAGACTTATCTGCTACTGTTCCAGCCCAGTGTGACCATATTACTGAAGTCATTTTAAAGACTCTGCGAAATCAAGATATTCCTCTATATCGCGTGGTTCGAGCTGGTCAGCATCCTCATCAAGGCAAGTGGGTGACGAAGGAGCAAATTGAAGCACAATTTCCTCACTTGTTGCAGAAGATTAATGCAATGGGGCCCATTGCCTCTCAAGGGGGGAGAAGTGATCAGGTTGGCAGTAAAAAGATAGAAAAATAATAAAATTCTTCGGTTTTTTCTATGTCTCAGTAAATTGCATTTTTGAAGGCCTTCGGAGCATTTCTGGGACAATCTTCCTCGGGGACATCCAATCCTGATTTGATGTCTTAATTTTGGTTCTAGAGTTTTTGACCAGCTTTCCAACGAAGTAAGCGGTTTACAAATCGGAGCTAGGACTAGAAAGTTATGCATTGTCCAAGTAGACCTAAATTTTTATATAGTTTTTTGATAATTTTGATTGTTTGAATAAGTTTAATTATATTAAACATTTAATGACTCTTCATTTTCGTTCTCTAAGGGGATTTTAGTGACCCTTGAGATCCTCCATCTTTGTATTAAACATTTAATGACTCTTCATTTTCGTTTTCTAAGGGGATTTTAGTGACCCTTGAGATCCTCCATCTTTGTATAAACTCATATTTCGAATAGAATGGAGTGGAGTTTTTGGTTGGCAATCTTGTTGTTTATTATTATTATTTCAATACCGCAGGTTTCACACCAGGTATTATAATCTGGAGATTTAATTCAGATCACTAACTGCCAGGGTACCTTGTACATGATAATTGCGATGACACTTTTCTGCTTGCAGAGTAGGTTTCCTACATGTCATTGTGTGCCTCTGGGAATTAGATGTCAATTTTATGTGTGATGGAAACCTTTGAGTTAGTATACTTTTAGGATTCCTAGACTTATAGAGATTTATTCTTTGTGGATTGATAGCTTGTTTGGGACTTGAGATTATCTCCTCAGCACGGTGGGAGTGGACCACTTAGGTTCCACGCGGTCGGGTGGTAGTGTATTTTCCACTCTTATCATTTGAGATCCATCGGAGACACCGTGGCTGGAGTATCCTTGGTTGGTATTTATTCTTCATTATGTTCTTGAAGCATTATGATAGATAATATACCTTATGATGGATGTATTTACTAGTATGTTTCCTATATTGATGATTTGCATATGTTAGATGATGGTATCCTATGCTTTACTTTGCATGTTAGTAGGATGTTTTAAGAGTGACATTCCTACTATGTTAATACCAATGATCTCTTCAGTTCTTTGGAATGTTACGCACGGAGGGATGGCTAGGATCCACGATGGTCTAATGATGCTATTTACGGTTGGGAGGAATCGTGCACTTAGTTATTTATGTTTGTGATATATGGTTATCTTTTGTGATGGATGTTTATATCTTTTGTGATGATGTATCATGTATGATATGTGGTTTCATTTATGTTATTGCATCATGGATTAATATTAGATGATGATGATGTACTTTATTTACTTGGATGTTTAATACCCTGTGATATGTACAGTGGATGATTGAGCTAAACTAAAATATAATTACAAAAGGACACTTGTATATTGTTTAAGTACATTGGATGTATCATTGTTATTTTATAAGGATGGGATGTTAGATGAATAGTTAATTAGATGTGATACAACGTTAATTGATCTTTAAAGAATGTAGCCTGTTATGTATATATATTATGTTTATTTTCATTTGAATTGTTGCTATTGCTTCCGCAAATGTTATGAATGGTTTTATCTTTCATGTTTAAAAAAAAAATTGTTTGGCAAACTTAGTAAAATTCTTTGGATCCCTTGGCGGGGCATTACATTAGGATGCTATGAATTATAATGCTATAGTTTAAATTATAGATTCATCTGACAAAGGTATTTGAACATATACAACCCACAATCAGAGAGGTACCATCATTGCCGAGGGCATATGAGAGGACTCCTGACCGACGCAAGAGGTCGACGAGAGAGGTATTTACTATAAAATTTTGATAGTATTAATGTCCATTACGGAAAAGATCATTATGAATTTGAGTAATTCAATGTTAGATACATAGAATCATATAAATTTAGTAGTCTAACTTTGGGTTTTCCTTTTGTGTTTATGTAGGAGGCATCCGATCCACCTAGTGCAGTGAAGAGGTTGCATTTCGATCATCCACCAGCACCCTAGAATAGTATAGTTTTCATAGGATGCATCATGAGAAAATTTGAGATGGCATATGCCACATTGTATATAGAAACATTAATATTATACACATTCTGATGGCATGATCAGCCACATTTTGTATATGGATCTATGTATTTTGATATATATTTGAGTACTTTGTTTATGGATACATGATCTTTGATATATATGTGTAAAAAAATTTCTATGGATACATGTATTTTGATATATATTTTTGTCATTTATGTGCACAATGATATACATATTAATTTAGTATCTAGTATTGTTCAATTTATCGTGGATCATATGTCATGCCCTAAATTTTACTAGTAAAAACACAACAATTTTTTATTTTTTTTGTAGCTTATGAAGTCGCATAAGAAATTACATATTGTAAAACAAGGTTATCATTGAATAGGAATTCAAGACTCATGTGGATAGTGTCATCCGGTTGTAACATTTTAGTCACAGGTGGTTTTCAAATAGATTGGATGACAGTCTAGTTCAAGTTAGCATCACGAATCAAACGAGCAAGTTCAAGATACAACACTCATAAATTAGTGAGGTAATTCATATCCTAACAAGCCTCTGATACTAATATCCTATTATGGTCTATCGGTTGTATCATATGAACTAGGTCATGATTCTAGCATGTAAGGGAAGGGGATCAGAATTACTTATTATCCTCATTACCAATGTACACACATTCATTAATCATTACAATATATATTAATGTGAAAATTACTATATGGTGTGGAAGTGTATTATATCTTAATCGATTAAACACACGTATCTAGAGAATTTAGATTTAGTACTCATCACATGAGCACCCTTAGTCAAATAAGAAAATGTGCACTATCTACCACACTATATTGGATCTAACCATTGGAAATTAGAAAAGATATGCACCAAAGGTAGCTTCGAAGTCTACATGATAGAGAAGGGGCCACTTGCATTGATAGTATCCATCATTCAACACATTAGTTACACAACTTATGGAATAAACAATTTGTTTTATGTGCCAAATGTGTATCATGTGCTTGCATCCATATCTTACTGGTTACAGGTCCTCTCGAAGATTGGACTAATACTGAGTCATTTTCTCCCTGTTTACTCTATTTAGTCATCCTTGTGCATTCTATCAACATTGCTTCCTCACCAAACTAGCACTCACTGCAGTTTTCTAAACACACAAATTACTATTTCAATACAAAAATTAAACTCACTCTAACAAAAGACAATTACTAACTATCTAGCTCATCAACTACTAACTAATATAGCTACATTCCCATGCTTTTACATTTACTATTTTAATTACTATAATTACTATACTATTATGTTTACTTTTTACATTATCACATCTAATTATTCACCATAAGCTCACTTTCTCACTATCAATATTACTATTATCAAAGCATGTTAAGATTCGAAGTAGTTTCATAGTACAAATTAGTAAGTACATAAAATGAGGAACTCTTAGTAAGTCTAAGGGCCAATTCAAAGTACTTAACTCAATAATAATTCACGATCTATATTTTAACACATCCTACTACACCATCGTATTGAGTGTGTCAATTTAAATTTGTTAGATGAATTGTTTATGCAAGGATTATGTGCAAGCATATAAATAAGGTTTGTATATAACATAGCTTGTCATTCTAACATATATGTATTCATCATTTCATGCAATTAACATAGTAAAATGTGGTGTACATGAATCATATTATCATTAATTATACATAGGGTACATGAGCTGATGAGCTACCTCTAATGACATGCCTATTGACCCTTATTACATACTAGCTAACTAATGCTTTATTCCTACACTATTTTCAAATTGGTATTTATATTCTATCGACTTTGATATTCTACTAATATCTTCAATCGAATCCACAACATTCGTTATCTAACTAACATTCCCTCAAGCAAAATATAAAATTCACTTGACATTAAATCCAACATCTACACAAGTTTGTCATGCATTCAATTCTATCTAGTAACTCTTATCTATCAATGTGCTTAATTGACTAGATAAAACTAGATTTGAGTTATTATTTTAATCCATCATCCATCTATATCCTTGATTCTCCAATCCCATCATTCTGACAACTTACTTCATATTAACCCTATTATATGTACATCTAACTATCCTAATTTACAGTCTTAACACTAATTTAATTAAACCCTCTGTACTTAACATCATGTTCAATTATATATGCATTCTCGTAAACTTATTTATTTCATTTAATTTATTTTCCTATATTGAGATTTTCCATTACCATATGGTTTAATTGCTACATGTTTCTAAATGAGCCCCTTGATATAAACATTACCCTTAAACTAAGCTCAAATACACTAAGTGTCATTATCCTCTATTCAAGACTTGAAATGATTAAATAATTATCTGATTAAAATAAAAACAAATCTAAAGGGTGAATCTCCTATCTATCTTAAATCCTCATCATTCCATAACTCTTACCAAGGCCACATTTCTTCCTACACGTGGTCCCCACAAGGTCCCACGTGGGTCATGTGTAGAATTTTGACTAATCCAAGCCTTAGGACATCTTTTTCTCATTGCTCCAATCAACAATCCTAATGTGAACAAGTCATATTAAATGTCAACTTGACATTCTCCTAAGTACAAATCCCTTGGGATTGCTATCCCACTCCCCCTTAATTTCAAGTCGACTACCTATGCTTGGGAACATGTGACCACTGCTGCAAGAAATTTCAAGTCGACTACCTATGCTTGGGAACAGGTGACCATTTCTGCAAGGAGGGGATGACTAGTGCATAAGACAAGGATGTGACATAAACCCTTTCTCCTATGCACCCAAGTATATTAATGGGGATGAAACCCCTTTTCAAGGAGGCAAGCTCAAGGATAAAATTTTTGACATGACATGTCAGAATGAATGTCAGATTTAACAATATGCCTTGGGGAGTGGAGAAATTTTTTTGCATTATGATGGCTTAGGAAATGTTGGGGGCTACTCTAGAAGGGCGGTCAAGATCAATCTTGGCTTTTATTTTATTTTTGAGTTAAATATTTAAATTTTTCATATTCTCTAACATGGACACTAATATGTCTTTATTTATTTAATTACTAATTCATTATTTGAGTGTTGGATGTGACTTAGAGGTCACAAGATTGTAATGTGTACCATTCTGTCACTTAGGAAATATATTAGTCTAGGACACTCATTAGTCTCTATATGCTATTATTATTTTTATTTTTATTGGATAGCAGTCTAGAATCTGGGAATATTCTTTAATATTTTATTGCTCTGTATTAAGGAAGGGATTTATTTGCCTTTACCATACATTTTCCAAAGAGGAAAATGCATGCCTACAACAATGTATCTCATAGATTTTATTATGTCTTCTCTTACCACAAACTTCATTTTGTTATATCATGAAATTAATTTGATGATTTCCTTGCTTAGAATTGCATTAAGCTTGGTAATTAAAATCAATGTTATCCATGCATGTGATATGAACATAAAATTTTCCTTCCAAATTATTGAGTGCACAACAAGATTGTAAGCAATCTACGAAGTTTTAGATTTATATAATCAATGGTATCACATAACATCTATGGATTGTTATTATCAACTAGTCATTTACAATACCACAAGGAGAAAACTTTCTTTCACATTTTCAAATGATAACAATGATGTCAAAGAAAATCTGCGACTCATACCAATGCTTTCATAACAATATAAAATCCAATTGAAACATGCATATACAACCTTATCAATTATTTCCTCTACACGTACATTAGGTAACAATGATACAATCTCATTCCATCACAATGGGGCAACATAAGGGACTTTTCAAAATCATAAGGAACATGAACATTGAAAGATTTGGACAATGAGTAGCATGAACATTGTCCAACATGATCGTTGAGAACATGAACAAGCTGGTCAATCCTCCTTCACAAATGAAGGCACAATGTCAAGTTTTCTCATCCAACATCAATCTGCAAGATGATCATTCCAATCCATTTCCATTGCTCCCTTGGACACAAATCTGCATATGCAACACATCAAAATAACAAGGACCATGGGTGCTTTCCACCCAACCATAGGCCTCAAAGAGACCACCCCCATGCTAGGGAACAAGGCTCAAACTGGGATACACATACAATCTTTCAATGCATAAACATTAGATTTCAAACTTGAACAATTTCCCCCCAAGGCTATTTCACAATGGCTTCACAGATGGAACCATAAACATAGGGTGAAGGTGTGTTCTAAAATGTAGACTTGCCAAATGAAACCATATTTGCAATAAACAATTTTCATGCCCTCTCGAGGCTATCATAATTTAGCAAATTTCATGCCCTCTTAGGGCTATCATAAATCAACAATTTAATGCCCTCTCGGGGCCTCCACATTTCCTCCTCCAAACCCACTACCATCAGCTGTAACTCCTCAAACTTCCTTTCTACACCATACTTTCCTTATCACCCCTAGAAAGATATGAAATGTTATGGCATACAATGGAGCCCATACTCCAAGGTTCTCAATACATTTTTCGAACCCAACTTAAGCCCTTCACCTTGGACTTCTCTTCCCTTCCCACAAGGGTGAGTATAAGTCCCACACCCATAACAATACTCAAGCACAAAACAAGAAAAAAAATCCAAGTAGAAATAAAACAAGAAATTTTCAAGAGAACATCACATTTTCACAACACAATATCAACACCCATAATACAACAAGGAAATAGACGAAATCTAAACCCCATACTCACAATACTCAACACAATACAACAAGATGCACAATGGTGTCACACTAATCTACATGGAATGAACACCATTCAAGAACTCACATGAATGCTACACCACAATGCAATGCAATGCATACTCCATTGATAAACTCCACGCTTGCATATTTGCTTAACCATGCTAAAAGAAAGAAATGGAAAAGAAGCAAGTTTGAGATACCAATCTTGGTCCAAGCTAGGGTAAGGATAGTTGTAGTAGAGCTCCCCTAATCTCCATCCAAAACCTAACTGTCTCTAAAATTAGAGAGTGGGGAAACACCCCACTAGTTTGGCCAAGACCCTCTAATAAAGCCTTCCCACTAACTAATTTTAGCAAAAAAACTAAGCCACTCCATCCTTACAAACTTGTCTCCTCTAATGGTTCATTGATAGCCCTCATGAGCTCTAAGTTATGACCCTCGAAGGATCGCCCTCAAAATGCACATAGAGCACATTGGAGACTCCTCGGTATAGGGTGGCCGCAAATGATGGATGGTCTTTGTAGCCAGAACAAGGGTGTGACTAATGTTCACCCACCCATCAGGAGCTAATGGCACTGACAATTTGATGCCAAGATCAGCGGTTTCAAAGTTATGCTGTGGTGTACCTATGAAAATGGCTCTTTGGTCTTAGAGCTATTGGTATTTTCTAACTTCATGGTCTATGATATGCATACTAAGTATTTCTTTCACAAAATGGTTTCCTTGATCTATTGACTACACTTAAATTTGTTCACTTGTCATCTCTCTTTCTTTATCTACATTGCTATTTGGGATTTTTCGTAGCTCTTGACTTGAGTCACTAGTGTTGTAACTTGCTTGGACAATTTGTTTGACAAGTCACTCATTCATTTCTACCTCTCTTTAACATGTGAACACTCTACCTCTCTAGTTTGGACATCAAGTTATCTTGTGTCAACTTATTAGCTTCCTCTAGTCTCCTTGATGCTTTATTATCTATCTACCACTATGGTATTCAAACCTTATGCTACCAAACCTCAACCAAATCTAGATTATCATGATATCCTCCATGCCACTAAAGAGTTTCAAGATCTATATGTTCAATACAAAGAGCTAGAAGAGACAAATAATATTTCTTACCATCATCCCTCTAAGCACATGATAGAAATCAATTCTAAACTTGAGAAAAGGTTAGAGGAGAATATTGCATTCTTAAATTAGTCTCCCTTAAGACCTTTACATACACACGGGTCATCTTCTTCAAGGTCTACATATTCTACACAAAGACATCAAATATCTTCTTCTTCTAGATCTAAAGACCTCTTTAGAGAATAAGAAAGTGATACCTCCCTTGAGCCTATGCCAAACTTTCATTATGGACCTATCTTTGACCAAGATAATGATGAAGACATGGATGCATTCTATTCACTTAAGAAACAAAAAAATTATCATGGAGAAATTTTTGAGAGAACTTTTACTCAATTGGAAGATTCTCATGATAACATCTTGCAAACACTTCTTGATAATGAATCCATCACATTACTATACAACTCTAGACCTTATGAACCAAAAATCAAGCCTCCATGGAGGAGAAATTATCGTTATTTCCACTTCCATTGAAGAAAATTTCATAAAACTAAGGATTCCATAGTGTTGAAACATAAAATAGAAGATATCATTTATGATGGGATTGTTGATACCTCTAATGACTCATGTGTCACAAGATCATGCTAATGAACCTATATCAAGTGATGATTTCCTTGAAACCTTCACTTCTTATAACACTAATGAACCTCCTAAAGTGTCAAAGCTTTCGAAAATGCCTCCACCAAACAAAGAACCTAATTCTTTCCATATAGACTATGCGTACCCTCAAGGGCTACAACTAAAAGAAAATCAAGCTAACCTTCACTTGTCTGCAAACCTTTTCTATGCTACTAAGACTAAAGATCCTCAACATTCATAAAATACTATGATAACTATGCCCACTTTAGCTAATCTTGCATTATTGCTTTAAGATTCTATCATGAACACCTCACATTATCCCTTGTCCTTAGAAGGTGCTCCATATCAAGATGACTCTCAAAAGGAAAAATATATAAATAATGATCAATATAGTATTAATATATATTATTATTATAGCTATAATAGTATTATTATTATTACTATAGATGTAATAATATCAATATTTAATGTTTATTTGTATTATTATTATTATTATCATAAAATAGTATAAATAGTATATATATATATCCTTTCACTTTTTAACCAATATACATACGAACGATTCGAATATGTCCCTATGGGTCCTAGGACCCCTAGGGACATATGTCATCATTCAATGGCTCAAAGGGGGTCGTAGGTCACCCTATGACCCCTTTTGACCCATATGAACGATTTGAATATGTCCTTATGGGTCCTAGGACCCCTAGGGACATATGTCATCATTTAATGGGTCAAAGGGTGTCATAGGGCACCCTATCACCCCTTTTGACCCATATGAACGATTAGAATATGTCCTTAGGGGTCCCAGGACCCCTAGCGACATATGTCATCATTTAATCGGTTAAAGGGGGTCATAGGTCACCCTATGAACCCCTTTGACACATATGAATGATTCAAATATGTCCCTAGGGGTCCTAAGACCCCCAGGGACATATGATGGGTCACAAGGTGTCATAGGTCACCCTATGACCCCTTTTGACCCATATGAACATTTTGAATGTCACCCTATGACCCCCTTTGACCAATTTGAACAATTCGAATATGTCTTTAGAAGTCCTATGACCCATAGGGACATATGTCATCGTTTAATGGGTCAAAGTGTGTCTTAGATCACCCTATGACTACCGTTGACCCATATGAACAATTCGAATATGTCCTTAGGGGTACTAGAACCCCTAGGAACATATGTCATCATCTAATGGGTCAAAGGGGGTCATAAGTCACCTTATGACCCCCTTTGACCCATATGGCCCATTCGAATATGTCCCTAAGAGTCCTAGGACACCTAGGGACATATGTCGTCGTTTAAAAGGTCAAAGGGGTCATAGGTCACCCTATGACCCCCTTTGACTCATATGAATGATTTGAATATGTCCCTATGGGTCCTAAGACCTGTAGGGATGTATGTCATCATTTAATGGGTCAAAGGGTGTCATAGGGCACCCTATGACCCCCTTTGACCCATATGAATGATTCGAATATGTGCTTAGGGGTCCCAAGACCCCTAAAGACATATGTCATCATTTAATCAGTCAAAGGGGTTCATAGGTCACCCTATGACCCCCTTTGACCCATATGAGCAATTTAAATATGTCTTTATGGGTCTTCGGCCCCTTAGGGACATATTTCATCGTTCAATGGGTCAAAGGGGGCCATAGGTCACCCTATGACCACCTTTGACCCATATGAACAATTTGAATATGTCCCTTGGAGTCGTAGGACCCCTAGGGACATATGTCATCATTTAATGGGTCAAAGGAGGTCATAAGTCACCCTATGACCCCCTTTGAAAAATTTAAACAATTCAAATATGTTCTTAGGGGTCCTATGACCCCTAGAGACATATGTCATCGTTTAATGGGTCAAATGGTGTCATAGGTCACCCTATGACCCCCTTTGACCCATATGAACGATTCAAATGTCCTTAGGGGTCCTAGGATCCCTAGGGACATATGTGATCGTTCAATGTGATAAAGGGGGACATAGGTCACTATGACACCCTTTGACCCATATGAAATATTTGAATATGTCCCTATGGGTCCTAAGACCCCTAGGGAAATATGTCATCATTTAATGGGTCAAAGAGGGTCATAGGGCACCCTATCACCCCCTTTGACCCATATGAACGATTTAAATATGTCCCTAGGGGTCCCAGAACCCCTATGGGCATACGTTATCATTTAATGAGTCAACTGGGGTCATAGGTCACCCTATGACCCCCTTTGACCCATATGAACGATTTGAATATGTCCCTAGGGGTCCTAACACCCCTTGGGACATATCTTGTCATTTAATGGGTCAAAGGGGCTCATAGGTCACCCTATGACCTTTGACCCATATGAATGATTCGAATATGTCTTTAGGGGTCCTATGACCCCGAGGGACATATGTTGTCGTTTAATAAGTCAAAGGGGGTCATCGATCACCCCATGACCCTTTTTGACCCATATGAATGATTTGAATATGTCCCTATAGGTCCTAGGACCCCCAAGGACATATGTCATAATTTAATGGGTCAAAGGGTGTCATAGGTTACCCTATGACCCCCTTTGACCCATATGAACAATTCAAATATGTCCCTAGGTGTCCTAGGACCCCTAGGGACATATATCATTGTTTAATGGGTCAAAGGGGGTCATAGGTCACCCTATGACCCCCTTTCACAGATATGAACAATTCGAATATGTCCCTAGGGGTCCTAGGACCCCTTGGGACATATGTCATCATTTAATGCATCAAAGGGGGTCATAGGTCACCCTATGACCTTTGATCCATATGAATGATTCGAATATGTACTTAGAGGTCTTATGACCACAAGGGACATAAGTCATTGTTTAATGAGTCAAAGGGGGTCATCGGTCACCGCATGACCCCCTTTGACCCATATGAACGATTCGAATATGTCCCTAGGGGTCCTAGGACCCATAGGGACATATGTCATCATTTAATGGGTCAAAGGGTGTCATAGGTCACCCTATGACCCCCTTTGACACATATGAACGATTCAAATATGTCCCTAGGGGTCTTAGGACCCTTAGAGACATATGTCGTCGATTAATGTGTCAAAATGACATCTTTTGACCCATATGAATGATTCGAATATATCTTTAGCGGTACTAGAACCCTTAGGGACATATGTTATCATTTAATGGGTCAAACGGGGTCATAATTCACCCTATGGCCCCCTTTGACCCATATGGCCCATTCAAATATGTCCCTACAGGTCTTAGGACGCCTAGGGACATATGTCATCGATTAATGTGTCAAAGGGGGTCATAGGTCACACTATGACCCCCTTTGACCCATATGAATGATTCGAATATGTCCATATGGGTCCTAGGACCCCAAGGGACATATGTCATCATTTAATAGGTCAAAAGGGGTCATAGGTCACCCTGTGACCCTTTTTGACCCATATAAATGATTCGAATATGTCCTTAGGGGTCCTAGGACCCCTAGGGTCATATGTCATCATTTAATGGGTCAAAGGGGGTCATAAGTCACCCTATGACCCCTTGTGCCATAGGTCACCCTATGACCCCCTTTGACCCATATGAACGATTTGAATATGTCCATAAGGGTCTTAGGACCCCTAGGGACATATGTTGTCATACAATGGGTCAAACGGGGTCATAGGTCACCCTATGACCCCCTTTGACCCATATGAACAATTCGAATATGTCCCTATGGGTCCTAGAACACCTAAAGACATATGTCATCGTTGAATGGGTCAAAGGGGGTCATAGCTCACCCTTTGACCCCCTTTGACACATATGAATGATTCAAATATATCTCTAGGGGTCCACATATGTCATCATTTAATGGGTCAAAGGGAGTTATAAGTCAGCCTATGACCCCTTTTGACCAATTTGAACAATTCGAATATGTCCTTAGGGGTTCTATGACCCCTAGGGACATATGTCATCATTTAATGGGTCAAAGAGTGTCATAGGTCACCCTATGACCTTGTTTGACCTATATGAACAATTCAAATATGTCCCTAGGTGTCATACGAGCCATAGGAACATATGTAGTGGTTCAATGGGTCAAAGGGGGTCATAAGTCACCATATGACCCCCTTTGACCTATATGAAAGATTCAAATATGTCCCTATGGGTCATAGGACCCCTAAGGACATATGTCGTCATTCCATGGGTCAAAAGCAGTCATAGATTTCCCTATCAACATTTTTGATCCATATAAATGATTTGAATATGTCCCTATGAGTACTAAGACCCTTAGAGACATATGTCATCGTTTAATGGGTCAAAGGGGGTCATAGGGCACCCTATCACTCCCTTTGACCCATATGAACGAGTCAAATATGTCCCTAGAAGTCCCAAGATGCCTAGGGAGATATGTCATCATTTAATGGGTCAAAGGGGGTCATAGGTTACCCTATGACCCCTCTTTGACCCATATGAATGAATCGAATATGTCCCTAGGGGTCTTATGTCCCTTGGACCCCTAAGGACATATGTCATCATTTAATTGGTCAAAGGGGGTCATACGGCACCCTATGACCCTATTTGACCTATATGAACGATTAAAATATGTCCTTAGGGGTCTTAGTACCTTTAGGAACATATGTCGTCGTTTAATAGGTCAAAAGGGGTCTTAGGTCACCCTATGACCCCCTTTGACCCATATGAAAGATTTAAATATGTCCCTAGGGGTCCTAGGACCCCTAGGTACATATGATGAGTCAAAGGGTGTCATAGGTCACCCTATGACCCCCTTTAACCTATATGAATGATTCGAATATGTCCCTAGAGGTCCTAGGACCCCTAGAGACATATGCCATCGTTTAATGGGTCAAAGGGGGTCATAAGTCACCTTATGACCTCCTTTGACCAATTTGAACAATTCAAATATGTACTTAGGGGTCCTATGAACCCTAGGGACATATGTTGTCGTTTAATGGGTCAAAGGGTGTCATAGGTCACCCTATGACCCCCTTTAACCCATATGAACGATTAAAATATGTCCCTAGGGGTCCTAAGGCCCCTTGGGACATATGTCATCGTTCAATGTGTCAAAGGGGGTCACAAATCACCCTATGATCCCCTTTGACCCATATGAACGATTTGAATATGTTACTATGGGTCCTAGGACCCCTAAGGACATATTTCATCGTTCAATGGGTCAAAGGGGGTCATAGCTCACCTTATGACCCCTTTTGACCCATATGAACGATTTGAAAATGTCCCTAAGACATATGTTGTCATTCAATGGGTCAAAGTGACCTATGACCCCCTTTGACCCATATGAACGATTTGAATATGTCCCTATCGATCCTAGGACCCCTAGGGACATATGTCATCATTTAATGGGTCAAAAGGGGTCATAAGGCACCCTATCACCCCCTTTGACCCATATGAACGATTTGAATATGTCTTTAGGTGTCCTAGGACACCTAAAGACATATGTCGTTGTTTAATGAGTCAAAGGGGGTCATAGGTCACCCTATGGCCCCATTTGACCCATATGAATGGTTCGAATATGTCTCTAGTGGTCCTAGGACCCCTAGGGAAATATGTCATCATTTAATTGGTCAAAAGGTGTCATAAGTCACCCTATGACCACCTTTGACCCATATGAACGATTCGAATATGTCCTTAGTGGTCCTAAGACCCCTAAGGACATATGGCATCGTTCAATGGGTCAAATGGGGTCATAGATCACCCTATGACTCCCTTTGACCCATATGACCCATTCGAATTTGTTCCTAGGGGTCCCCTAGGACACCTAGGGACATATGTTGTTATTTAATGTGTCAAAGGGGGTCATAGGTCACCCTATGACTCCCTTTGACACATATGAACGATTCAAATATGTCTTTAGGGGTCCTATGACTCCTAGTGACATATGTCATCATTTAGTGGGTCAAATGGAGTCATAGGTCACCCTATGACCCACTTTGACCCATAGGAACAATTTGAATATGTCCTTAGGATTCGTAGGACCCCTAGGGACATATGTCATCATTTAATGGGTCAAAAGTGGTCATAGGTCACCATATGCCCACCTTTGACCTATATGAACGATTCGAAAATGTCCTTAAGGGTACTAGAACCTCTAGGGACATATGTCGTCATTTAATGGGTGAAAGGGAGTCATAAGTCACCCTATGACCCCTTTTGACCCATATGGCCTCTTCGAATATGTCCTTAGGGGTCCTAGGACCTCTACGAACATATGTCATCATTTAATGGGTCAAAGGGGATCATAAATC
Organism: Cupressus sempervirens; assembly: GCA_028749045.1. NCBI lineage: Eukaryota > Viridiplantae > Streptophyta > Pinopsida > Cupressales > Cupressaceae > Cupressus > Cupressus sempervirens. Next base: position 166,917,750 of record CM053789.1, read on the forward strand.
ACCCTATGACCCCCTTTGACCAATTTGAAAAATTTGAATATGTCCTTAAGGGTCTTTTGACTCTTAGGGACATATGTCGTCGTTTAATGGGTCTAAGGGAGTCATAGGTCACCTTGTGACCCCCTTTGATCCATATGAACAATTCAAATATGTCTCAAAGTGTTCTAGGACCCCTAGAGACATATATCATCGTTTAATGGGTCAAAGGGGGTCATAGGTCACCCTATGATTTCTTTTGGTCCATATGAACAATTCGAATATGTTCTTAGGGGTCCTAGGACCCCTAGGGACATATGTCATCGTTTAATGGGTCAAAGAGGGTCATAGGTCACCCTATGACCCCCTTTGACACATATGAACGATTCGAATATGTCCCTAGGGGTTATAGGACCCTAGAGACATATGTCATCATTTAATGGATCAAAGGGGGTCATAAGTCACCCTATGACCCCCTTTGACCCATATGAACAATCTGAATATGTCCCTAGGGGTTCTAGGACCCCTGGAGACATATTTCGTCATTTAATGGGTCAAAGGAGGTCAGAGGTCACCTATGACCCTCTTGACTCATATGACCTGTTCGAATATATTCCTAGGAGTTCGAGGACTCCTAGCAACATATATCATCATTTAATAGGTCAAAGAGGGTCATAGGTCACCTTATGACCCCCTTTGACCCATATTACCCATTCGAATATGTCCCCAGGGTTTCTAAGACCGTTAGAGACATATGTCGTCGTTTAATGGGTCAAAGTCATAGGTCACCCTATGACCCCCTTTGACCCATATTATCCATTCAAATATGTCCATAGGGGTCTTAGGACCCCTAGGGACATATGTCATCATTTAATGGGTCAAAGGGACCTATGACCCCCTTTGACCCATTATACCCATTCAAATATGTCCCTAGGGGTCCTTGGACCCCTAGAGACATATGTCATCATTTAATGGGTCAAAGGGGGTCATAGGTCACCCTATGACCCCCTTTGACCCATATGAACGACTCGAATATATCTTTAGGGGTCCTAGGATACCTAGGGACATATGTCATCATTTAATGGGTTAAGACCTATGACCCCCTTTAACCCATATGAACATTTCGAATATGTCCCTATGGGTCCTATGATCCCTAGGGACATATGCCATCATTTAATGGGTCAAAGGGGGTCATAAGGCACCCTATGACCCCCTTTGACCCATACGAATGATTCGAATATGTCCCTAGGGGTCCTAGGTCCCCTAGGGACATATGTCATCATTTAATGGGCAAAGGGGGTCATAGGTCACCCTGTGACTCCTTTTGACTCATATGAATGATTTGAATATGTCCTTAGGGGTCCCATTGTAGAACTAGAATCAGTATGCAAAGAACATTAACAAATGAAGTAAACATTCACAAACCAAAAACTAAATTCACATATAAGCTTAGACTAAGAAAGAAAATAAGAAGTGCAAACCTCACAAGAGAAAACACTCCATGCTTTCTTGATTCTGTAGATGTGTCCTTTTGCTGTGGATGTATGCTCAAGATGCTCAAAAGCTGCTTCAATGGAGATGGGTAATGGAAAATTGGTAGCTTTGTGAGCTCTCAATTTGGCATTATAAGGGTATGGTTGATGGATTTGGTTCTCAAAATAGCATGGTAACTTTAGCTCAAAGATTGTTGATGAAATGGCTTGGGATGGGATTCAATTTATAGGCTAAGGGGTAGAGGGATGGAGGGCTTAGATGCAAGGATGGATGAAGGCTTAAGGAGGGCTAAGATGCACTCAAAGGGGAGCACATGGATTGTGCTTGTTTAGCACCAATGGGAAGGTGACACTTGTCACAAGGAGGAGGAGTGTGAGAGGGTAGGGTTAAGGGTTGGTTAAAGTCATGATGAGTGGGGTTGAGTATGTAAGAGGGATGTAAGAGGAATGAGTGTGGAAGAGGGAAGAGTGTGTAAGATGGATGTAAGAGTCATGAGTGGGCTTATAAGAGTCTTTATGTTTTGTAAGAGCACTCATGACTTAGTGGTTGGGTGTTTTTGAGGGGAGACTTTGGTTTGGATTAGGAAAGTCTTAAACTTGTTTAAGGAATGTGACAACATTAGGAGGTGGATTAGGCTTGGGTTTAGGATTAGATTAGGGATGTTAGAGATGTGCAAGTGGATGGTATTAATGAGGGTGGGTGAGTTAGTGGCTAAGCTTGGTTAGCATGGGTGGATGGGGTGGATTAGGCTAAATGGAGGATTAGAAATAGGTTAGGGGTTTTTGAATTTGAGAATTTCATTTATCAAATAGATTTATTTAATAAATGGGGATTTTTGGAATTAGATAGAAGAATAGGATTTAATTGATAAATAATAGATTATTTGATTTATCAATTAGGACTATAGATGATTAATTAAATTAATCAACTAGAGGATGACAAAGGATTAATTAAATAGAAATTTAATTAATAATGCCTTTTTAGATAACTAAATAGGATTACTAAAATAGTGTAATCAAATTTAGGTGTCTACATTTTTCCCCTCTTTGACATAGTGTTGAGACAACACTATTTCAAAGAAGTTCGAATGAAGACGACACGAAGAAGATGTTTTAGCAACAAGGTTGCCCCAGTCTTCGATAAGAAGAGGAGAGACTAGACTTAGATGATGCCCCCCTCAAGAAGGTGGCGGGGAGAGAAATGAGGCTCGATGACTTCTTGAAAAGTACAAGAAATTGAGACGAGCTGAGATGCAGGTTGGCGAAGAGAAGGGGCTGAATTAGCTCAAACTATCACTACGGGAGAATGATAAAGGGAAATCAGAGGCACAATAGTAAAGCAAGCTTAAGACTTTCCAGGATTGGGGGGGGAGATGGAGGAGTGGAGCGCTATAAAAGGAATCCATTGAAGCTTTTTGAGCGGGGGGATACTTCAAAGAGAAGTACCACCATGTAGTTGAGCACTAGATTTGCTATAGGACTGTTGGTTAATTGCCAAGGTTACCAAGAACATCAAGGCCTTTTCACCAACCGTCCAGAGGAATAACGAACTGACTCAAAACAAACACACAAGGATTGCCCCAGTATCACACATGAATCCCAGAGGAAGCAGCGTGGAAACGACACTAGGTAACCCACAAGCAGAAAAAGAAAACAAGCAAAAGACCTGATCAAGACCTTACGCTCTAATTGCCCCATTCGCAGCATACCATGATATGGAAGATCATGGCAACCTTGAGGAGGGAACAAGGAGATTGCTTGGAAAAGATATTTCAAGACCCAAAAGGGAAGATCCCAAATCACAAGAAAGTGAAAAAACAAAAGAGAACTGTTTGCCAACGAGATGGGTAGGACGAGGTACTAACGGACCAAGATCAGACATGAGGAAAGCTATATCCTGCAAAAATCTATCAGAGAGCACCTAAGCTGATGGATCTGGATGAGTGATGCGTCTGGCAAGCTGAACTAAGAAGGATAACACTTTGGTGATAGGAGATCTAGCTAAAGGATGCATTGGAATATCTAACCAAGGTGTGCAATGTGTGCAAGATGTTTACCAAGGATAGATACAATGATACTAAGCTAAAGAGGATGTATAAGCTGACAGACCAAGATATGTTACAAATGTACAAGTTTGTTCATGTTTTGGTTTTTTGTGAGATGGAAATTTTTGTGAAGGAGGGGGTGTCTATAATAGTTGATAGGTGGATAGGTAGATGGTTTGTGAAAAGTTTAAGGAAAATGGGATTCTGTGTGTGCATGTGATAGGATACAAGCTAGGATACAAGATCATTTACAAGATGGAATATGGTACAAGCTTTGGACAAGATTCGAATATATACAAGGTATGGTACAAGATTTACAAGGTATAATACAAGCTTTGGTACAAGATTTACAAGCTGTACAGGAGGTATTGACAAGCTCCATCAGATTTTGGATATTTGATTGGAACACCAAGGGAACAAGCAGGTGTTTTATGGGATGGTGGGTGGATGGATGAGGGATAGGATAGTGATAGATAATGGATTAGTCTTTAGCACACAAGTCGCCTGAATTACCAGGTTTTCACCAAGGTACCTATCCAAGGCGCTTGAATTGCCAAGTTTTCACCATTGGACGCTTATTTCTCTTTACTATTTTTTTCACGTATTTTTCAAAAGCTGGGTATACCAAGGATCTTCAAGCATAGAACTTCTTGAGATGAATGATGTTAGTGGGATCATTTAAGAGTTCTCCTTCTGGTGTAGATAATTGATAGGCTCCGGAGCCAAAGGAGGCAGTAACCACATAGGGACCAAGCCATGTAGGTTCAAACTTGCCTTTCTTTTCTCGATCTGCTTGGACTTTCATATTTTCTTTGAGGACCATGTCACCTGGCTGAAAGTGTCATGGGAGCACCTTCTTTTTGAAATTCCTTTTGAGACGAGCTTGATATACTGTGAGATGGTCATAGGCTTGTTGTCTCTTCTCATCTAAGAGATCTATTTGGGTGAGTCGAGCTACTCTGTATTCTTCATCTGAGATTTGTCCTCGCAAAGATATGCGTAGTGAGGGAAGTTCAACTTCTATAGGTAATACCGCTTCAGCACCATAGACTAGGGAGTATGGAGTTGTGCCTATGGATGTACGGAAGGAAGTTCGATAGGCCCATAGAGCCGGATTTATTTGAAGGTGCCAATCACGGCCGAAATCATTGACAACTTTCTTTAGGATTTTGAGGAGGGTTTTATTAGTTGCCTCTGCCTGGCCGTTACCTTGTGGGAAATATGGGCTAGAAAAGCGGTGATGGATGCGGAGGGAAGTGCATAATTCTTCCATGTTGAGATTTTCAAAGTTACCTCCGTGGTCAGTGAAGATGGTGGATGCGATGCCGAAGCGGCAAACAATGTGGTACAAGATGAACTTGGAGACTTGAACTCCTGTAGCTGAGACTAGGGGGACTGCTTCCACCCACTTAGTGAAATAGTCTGTAGCTGTTATTATCCATTTATGTCCATCAGATGAGAGAGGGGTGATAGTTCCAACTAGATCAAGGCCCCAACAAGCGAAAGGCCAAGGTGGTGCAATAGGTTGTAGATCCTGTGCTGGAGCGTGCACAAGATTTGCATGTTGCTGACATGGGAAACACTTTCTGACAAAGTCACAAGAGTCTTCTTCAATGGTAGGCCAATAGTAGCCTGCTCTAAGGATTTGTCGTGCTAGGACAATACCACTCGTGTGGGCACTGCAAAGTCCGGAATGTACTTCTTTTAATGCCATTGCGGCCTCATTTTCATCTAAACATCGAGAGAGAGTATCGTGATAACCCCGACGATATAGGGTATTGGCTATGATAACATAGCGGGATGATTTTCGGATGAGGTTCTGGCGTTGGGTACGTGTGAGGTGAGGGGATATGATACCATCGTTAAGGTAAGCGTGAATTTCATGGTACCAAGGGGATTGGGGACCAACCAAGATACAAACACGGTTTGAATCCTCATTCGCATAGGCAGGTGTGAGGAGCTGCTCAACTAAAAACTCATACTGCATAGCTTCTTGGGGAATTTCCAAGAGCGAGCCGATAGTGGCCATGGCATCTGCTGCCTTGTTCTGCATTCGAGGCACTTGTGTAAACTGAAGCTTTGTAAAATGCTGGGTCAACTGATCAACTAGCTCTTTGTAGGGTAATAACTTTTCATCTTTGGTTTGATATTCATTTAAGACTTGTTTGATAATGAGTTGGGAATCACCAAAGACTTGTAACTCAGTGATATTCCATTCTGCAGCTATCTTTAATCCTGCTACAAGAGCTTCATATTCTGCTATATTGTTGGTGCTAGGGAATTGTAGCTTGAAGGCTTTTGGAATGTAATCTCCTTGAGGTGTAACTAATAATATTCCTGCCCCTGAACCATGAGAGGTGTATGAGCCATCAAAATAAAGCTTCCATGGGGGCTGTTCTTCAATTAGGCAGATATGCTCATCTGGAAATTCTGTGAGCAAAGGATATGCATCTACTAGAGGTGCATTAGCTAGCTGATCTACTATAGCTTGCCCTTTGATTGCCTTTCTGTCCACATACTGGATGTCAAACTCACTTAGTAGCATAACCCATTTGGCCAAACGGCCTGTAAGTGCTGTTCTGGAGAGCATATACTTGAGAGGGTCAATCTTGGAGACTAGTTGGATGGTATGACTTAGCATGTAGTGGCGAAGCTTTTGAGTTGAGAAAACAACTGCCAAACAAGCTTTTTCCATAGGAGTGTAATTGATTTCATAACCAACTAGGGTTCTACTGATATAGTAGATGGCTCTCTCTCTGCTATAATCATCATGTTGTGCTAGAAGTGCCCCTAGAGCAGTAGGTGTTGCTGATATATACAAGATCAAGGGATGACCAGGAACTGGTGGAACCAAGATAGGGGGATTGGTGAGATACTGCTTGAGCTGATCGAAGCTACGCTGACATAAAAGATCCCACTTGAAGTTCTCATTCTTCTTTAGCAAGTGTGAAAATGGTGTACACTTATCTGCAAGTTGGGAGATGAAGCGCCAAATAGATTGAAGTTTTCCCTGAAGAGAGTGAAGCTGTCGCAGTGTCTGGGGAGGAGGCATGTTTAAGATAGCCTTGACCTTTTTGGGGTCGATCTCTATACCTCGTTTAGAAACTATGAAGCCTAGAAGCTTGCCAGATGTGACCCCAAAGACACACTTCTTGGGATTTAGCATGAGATGATATTGGGCCAACCTATCAAGGACTTTCTCCAGGTCAGCAAGATGATCCATGAAGGTGTGAGATTTGACTAGGATATCGTCCACATAATCCTCCAAAATGCTATGGATAAGATCATGGAAAATGGCTGTCATAGCTCTTTGATAGGTAGCCCCAGCATTCTTTAGGCCAAAAGGCATCATGGTGTAGCAAAAGGTTCCCCAAGGGGTAGTGAATGCTATCTTATGCTGGTCCTCTTCTGCAATCTTGATCTGATTATACCCAGAAAATCCATCCATAAGGGACAGGATTTCATGTCCAGCTGTAAGATCTATAATCATATCTATGTTGGGCAAGGGAAAATCATCCTTTGGACAAGCTTTGTTAAGATCTCTAAAATCAGTATAGATTCTGATGTCACCGGAAGGCTTAGTGATAGGGACCATGTTGGAGATCCATTCTGAGTAGTCGATAGGTCGGATAACCTTAGCAGCTAACATTCTTTCTAGTTCAGCTTTGACTAGTAATGCCACCTTGGGGTGCATTTTCCTAAGCTTTTGTCTGACGGGCTTGATCTTTGGATCGACTGCAAGATGATGAACTACAAGCTTTGGATCGAGTCCTGGCATGTCCTGATATGACCATGCAAATCGGCCAATGTTCTCTTGTAAAACCTCAAAGAGGAGGTCAGCTTGGTCTTGTGATAGGGATGCAGCAATGTGAACAATTCTAGGGATCTCTGAAGAACCAATGTTGACTTCTCTAGTATCCTCTATTAGAATAGAAGACACCTCTGGTCGATTATCTTGAGGAGGCAATACTAAATCCTCATGTTCTACTTGTGGCTCTGGATTTTCTTGCTGAGGGGTTCTCTTCACTGCCTTAGCTAGTCCCAGATTTACCTTAGTTCCAGTTTTGGGTGTATCGAAACTAGGTTGGGGATTTTCTCCAAAATACCCCTTGGGATCTAGCTTGTAGATGTAGGCAGAATCTGGCTTTGTCTTCTTATGAGGAGTTTCAGCTCCCATGAATCTTAGAAGCGCTTCCTCTGATGCGAACTCATCAATATGTATGACACTTGGTTGGTCCCAATCTATGAGTTGTGGATGAGCAAGTGGTAGGTCAATGAGATGGATCGATAGTTCTCGGAGAACAGAGTCTCCTAGGAAGATTTGGTCTGGGATATCATCGTAGGCTCTCTTTTCAACTTCCTTAGGAATGTCTTCGATTTCAACAAGGTCGCGGTGGATGTTTGAAAAAGCGTGACCATTCTCGTTGGTGCCCCCAGTTGTGGGTATGCCAAAGCCAAGACCTGACTTTATTTCCCAATCATGTGCTTCGATGGGACATTGCATGCCCCTTTCTTCTGGTCCTAGTCCACCTCCTTGATAGTTCCATTTTTCAGTGACGAGCTTATGTTGTTGGGGATACTTTTGGCTGAAGTGATCAAGGCATGCTTGATTTTTTGGAGGTGCATCCTTATGTAGCCAATTGTTGATATCTGGAGTGAGCTCCTCATGAAGAGGGGTTTTTGAGGACACAAAGGTGGTTGGGCCAAATTGTTTATATCGAGGAGGTGGAATCTCCTTAGCTTTGTGATATGTTGGTCATCCATGGGTATGTGGATCAAGTGGGATTGCTCCGACAGCAAATGCATCTGATAGACTATATTCTCCACATCCTTTGTTGTTGATCTTTACAGTAGATAGGGTAGAGGCAAGGATGGTTTCTGTGTCATTACAAGTGTGGGATGAGCTGGCGATGGCTGTGCCGATGTCTATTCCAGGGCAATGGTTTGTATATGAAGCTTCAACTGCATTACAGTAAGCAAAGGGTTCTGGATCGGCATGGATGGTTACCTCAGTGCCTTGATGCGGAAATTTGATGCACTAATGGTAGGTGGATGGAACGGCCTTCATAGCATGAATCCATGGGCGACCGAGGAGGATGTTAAATGGTAGGTTTAGATCAACAACATGGCAAACTGTCTCTTGAATGACTGGCCCAACCTTGATTGGTAGCAAAATAGTCCCTTCTATGGTCCTTTCCAAGTTGTCATAAGCTTTGATGGTGATAACCTCACTGATCATATCTGCCTCAGTATACCCAGCTTGTTTTATGAATTTTAGGGTGCAAATGTTCAAGGCTGATCCATTATCTATCATTACTCTTTTCACGGCAAAATTGGATACCATGATGGCTATGCGAAGTGGAAGGGTGTGATCTGGCTCAACCGCGGGTATGTCGGTGGGTTTGAAAGATAGGGCAGATGAGGATGAAAGGTGTCCAACAAGATTACAAAAATCAGTAGCATTGATATCAGAAGGGACACAGGATTCTATGAGAGCACTGTCAAGGATGTCTTTGTACATAGGACTAGTGCGGAGAAGGTCTAAAATGGATATTTGGGCTGGCATGTTCCCAAGGTGTTCCAAGATATTGTACCAACTTTTTGATGGAGCTGATGGTGTTGATGAAACTAGTGGGCCTGCGATGTTAAATCGTGCTCTTCGAGTGGTGACCGCACACTCATTGTCTGGTCCTCGAATATTAATAACATTGACAGAAGGCTCTTTCTTAGATATACAACCTATAAGGCTACCATAGTCTATATAGGATGAAGTGTGGTCATTGTTCTTCCCATGCTGTTGGTTTGGCTGGCGATTGTTGGTGTGGTTTTGGATAGGTGCTTTTTCAAGATTTTGGTTGTTGTGTGGAGGAAAAGCATTTTGATAAATCTGTAAGCCTACATTGGGAGAGGTTTGGGCACCAACAGTGATTTCCTTCTGATCAATGAGGTCTTGCACATAGTCTTTCAGTTTCATGCATCTGAGGGTGGTGTGACCGTTTACCCTATGGAACTTGCAATACTCATTGTCCTTGTACCATGCAGCTTTGGATTGGCTTGGATCAATTTGCTGGGTAGGAGGAAATTTGATGAGGTTTTCCTTAGCCAATTTCTCAAAAATAACATCCAATGGCTCACCAAGGGGTGTATAGTTTCTAGGTGCAGGTTGGAATCTGGGCTTTTGCCCTGCAGCTACATTGATGGCATTAGCTTGATTGTTAGACCCTTGAAAGTTGGGTCTTGTATTGTGGTTTTGATAGCTTTGGTTATTTCGTTGTTGGTAATTGGTAGCTTTTCGGTTGTTTGTTTGATATAGTGGGTTAGACTGGTTTTGAGAAGGACCAACGATATTCACATGTCTGGTGTCAGTAACCCCATCTGTTGCAACATGCTTGTTTTTGTTCCAATACCTAGACTTGTCATTGGAATGTGATTGATTTTGGTTGGCCTCTTTGTAAATCTTTACCACACCATCTTTGATGAGTCCTTGCTCAAGGATCATTCCTTTCTCTTTAATATCCTTATAGGTCTGCAAACAGTTCATGGTCATGTGGTGAGCCAAGCTGGGATGTGCATTATCAATAAACATTATCACCACATGGCGTTCTGGCAAGGTGCAGGATATGCGGGTGGTAAGGGTTTGCCATCTTTGCAGGTATTCGGCAAGGCTTTCTCCACCTTTTTGCTTGGTGTGGACAAGATCAACTATTGATAGCTCTGTTTCAACAAGATGGGCATATTGGGCTACAAATGCCTCAGATAATTCAGCAAAGTTTTTAATTGTGCCATAGGGGATTCTATAAAACCATTCAAGAGTTGGTCCAGCCAAGCTTTTGGGAAAAAGGCGCAAGAGGAAGACATCATTGTATGCCACGTCCTGGCAATGCATGTAAAATTCTTTGATATGTGTGACAGGGTCTCCTTTTCCTCTGAACTTGTCAAATTTAGGTACCTCAAAGTGTTTGGGAAATGGTGTCGTGGTAATGGCTCTGTCAAATGGGTAAGGACACACATTCTCAAACTTGAATGTCTTTGGATCATTCCCTTCTTGGATGGCTTTCAGAGCTGTCTTCATTTGCTCCCACTCTGAATTGATAGGTGATGGTTGGGGTGCCCCCAATGTAGGAGTGCCTTGAGGTAGGTATGTGCTGGATGGGGCCACTAAATATGGATGGTTGTGAGAGATTTGCTGATAGGGATTGTACATTGTTTGGGCAGCTGCATGGTGGATGACGGGTTGTTGAGGGGGAGGTGGCGCATATTGTTGCATGTGCTGCGAGGCTTGCTGTTGATATGGGATTTGAGGTTGGGATTGAGGAACATAAGATGGTTGTGGGGTAAATGGATTGCTTTGTGGAGGTAAGGTATAATATGGTTGTGAGGCTTGGGGAAAGGATCGGAGGGCTTGTGGGGTTTGACCATATATGTGGGTTGTGCCCCCATTTGGGATGGCATCTGCAAATAATTGGTGGTTGGCTGGGGTGGTGGATTACCTCCTAGAAGTGGCATTGAAAAGTAGTTGGTAATTGGAGGTAATGGATTAGTTGGTGGTGGAGGTGGTGGGAATTGAAAACTTGGGAATGGAACTGATGGGGTTTGATAGCTTTGTGGCTGGATTTGGAAGCTTGGTAGAGTGGTGGTGGGAGCTAGGGTCACTTGGGAGCTTGGTAGAAGATTGGCAGTAGCTTGTGGGTTTTGATAGCTTTGTGGAGTGAAGGTAGTAGCTTGTGGATTTGTGGCTGGTGGTATTGAGCTCCCAAGACCTAATGGAAATGATGGGATTGTGCTTTGGTCTAAGTTGGGGGCGATGAAAGGTTGATTACTTGGCCCCATGGGTGGCATCCCTGTTGCATATTGCTAAGGTTGGCCAAAGATGCTAGCACTGATTTGGGAGATGGGTGGATTGGGAAGGCTAGGTTGGGGAGCAGCAGCAATAGTGAAGGGGGTGAATGGTGAGGTGTTTTGGGTAAAGGGGGTTTGGAGCGGAGAGGTATGAACCAAGGATGGAGTGGTGGTGGCTGGGTTGGCTTGCGGCATGGAGATTTCAACTTGGGTGGATGATGGTATGTTTGGGTCTTTTGGGTCATATGGATTGGCTGGAGGCTCTTCTTTTGGAATATATTGAGGATAATTTGGATCATAAGAGCCTATGGGTGGTGGTAGCTGCCCAAACAATGGGTGAGATGGATCTGATAATGGAGGGGGTCTTCCAAAGTCAAAGGTTCCTACATTGTCCCTTCGAAAATTAGCCATGATTGTCTCTTTGTTTTTGTCTATAATGGCATTTACCAATACTGCATTTCCTGGTTGGTTCATGAAAGCTTCAATGTCAGTAGGTGATGGTATAGCTGGCTCTGGGTTGAAGGATGGCTGAGTGCTCAAGGGGGGTGAGGCTGTTCGATCCAAATTATATGGCTCCATTGTTTCTTTCTTCTTGGCTAAGCGAGTGACGGGTGGCATGAAAAATGCTCCTAGGGATGAGATGTAATAATGCTGATGGATGCAAAAAGGGGGAAGGATTTTCTATGCAAATGATTTCCTAGGTTGAGGCAAAGCTATATGACAAAACCTAAGGAGGATTGGGTTGGGGATTCTAACTTCAAAGATATGTTGTCAAAGTACAAAAGGTCTGCTTTCCTATGTGCAAGCTTGGTGGTGATTGTGTCAACTTAAGGATAGACTAATGATCCTTTAGGAAGAACACAAGATTGACCACTTGCGAATCCCAACCTTTAGCTCAAGGTGACAAGGGATAACAAGTGACAAAGCTAGATTACCCTAGACAAAGCTCTGTCAAAGGGATAACCTTGGTGAGATTGGTGGATTTGGAAGATTTTAGGAATGGCAAACTTTTAGCAAGGTGACAACAATTTTGAAAGCTTAGATGTGCAGATTTTCAATTACTAGCTAGGTGGTATGATTCTAAATGAGATGGATGAGCTAATAATGCTTAAGGGGATAAGCTAAGATGGCTGGCTCTTCTACAAAGATGACTCTAGAGTGAAGCTTATCCAAGAAGATGTGGAGAAACAAGGGTGTCTAATCATAGAAATCATGCCTAGTTGGTAAGGCATAAGAAGGATTAACTCCTGGACATTGGCTAAATTTGATGGTGCGCTCTAACCAGGCCTCTTGAAGTGCTTCGTCGGTAGCTTTGTCCTCTGCTTTGTGGAGTTTGGAATTTCGTGGGCTTGGTGTTATTGCTTTTCTCTTGGCTGAAAGTTCTTGGTATGCTAGAGATGGCTTAAGTTTGACCTTGTGAAACTTCTGTTTGGGTTTGGGTTGTTCCGACATAAATTCCTGAATCTGCTTGGCTTTGGGAAAAATCTCAGTTGTTTTTTTTTCAACTTGTTCAACTTCCAAAATAGGCAGTGACTACGCTAAGTGTGCCCTAAGCTAGGATTGACCAAGTTTGGCAAACATTCATTCAACAAGTAAAATAAAAACAAGCAATAGATAGGAACACCCAGATAGAAGTTTGTGGTTCTCAGAATGTGGTACTTGCGCCAAGGAGTGTGTATGTTCTACAAATGTTTCGATCAGTCACTCCAAACACATTAACATCCTAGATGGTTTTTTGCAAGGCAGACAATTGGTTTAGCTAGGGAGTCCTCGATATACGCAAGGTACGTGAGGCCCAAATCCGTAGATGAGACCAAAAGAATGTCACACAGCCGAGAGGAGCGGTAACCCACTTCTCCTCTTTCACTTCTCAAGGGTATAAAGTTCCTTGAGGCTTAGCCCGAATGACAAAATCTTGATCCCAAGAGAGGTGTCTTTCGATTCACCTCCCGATTCTTATACTCCGCCGGAACGCTGGAGTTGAGGTCATCCAAGGGGTGATGAAATCCCCAAGCAGGCCTCCTAAAAAAGAAACAAGGTTTTGGATCCTAATCTTATGCACCCAAGATGGCCTCGAAAGACGACAAGGGGAGAGAAGACTCGGATGACCTTGGGCTAAAAAACACGCTTGTTCTTTTACCAACTGACTCTTATGTGTGCTAATCTAGACTTTGCAAGCACTCGTGTTTAAGAGACAATGTTCAATTCCAACTTGAAGCGCCAACAAAAGTAAATCGATCGAAGAATGCACACAATAAGAAGAGTTAGGGTCAACAAAAGCAAACTCGCGCGCCCGGAGGCCCTCCACGTCAAGTATCGATTAATTTCTTTTAAGGCATTCAAGATTGAGTGTGAGTTTGTTTTAAGCCCAAAACAAAAGTGTGTGAGATTCGATTTCAAGCGCGTGCCCGGAGGCTCTCCACGTCAGTTGTTGTTCAATTTTAGTGCCCAAACTCAAAGTGTGAGCAATTTAATCTAGAGTTTTGACCATTTAAGAATTTTGATAAAGTTAAAGCAAACGTTCAAAGACCAAGTGAGTGAGTTAGATTGTGGAACATTTAACACCTTTTTCAAGTAGACCCATCCCCATAAATGGCGCTGAGATTGCAACCAATGGTTAATATTTGATGGGTGATTAGAAAAGAGGTGAGTCCAAGGAACTACTCAAATTGATTTTTGTAAATTTGTATTTTAACTTAACAAAGTTTCTTAAATGTCCAAAAATCCAACTTTACCTAGATTGCATGTGAAAAAGAGATTTGTAATGGTTAATTGATCCTTGGCATTCAAGATTGGATTTTTTTGTTTTAAGCATGCATTCCAAAGAAAGTTGATTTTAATCCATGACATTCAAGAGTGTGTTTTTGAGCAACATTCATTCAATGAAAAATGTGTTTAACCATTCAAGTTCATTTTTTTTTTAGCAACATGCATTCAAAGACAAATGGTTAAACATTCAAGTTCATTTTTTAGCAACATGAAAACCTGCAAGAAACATGGTGAGTGGTTCCATATGTGCTCCAACCTGCAATGAGACAAAAAAAAGCAATTTAGTTAGTTAGCCAAAATCTTCAAAAATGAGAGCTTAACTATGGGAAAAAAAAATTTAACTTTTTTTGTTGTTTTTTCTACGCGTAAAAATGCTTAAAATGGTCTAAATCCTATGGAACCACTAAAAGTCTGCCAAAATACAAAGACGCTGAACTACAGAGGCGCCAAAATATGAAGAGGACAAAACAGAGATGTCGATTTTCGCAGACGCGGATTTTCGCAGACGTCAATTTTCGAAGACGCGAATTTTCGCAGATGTCGATTTGCGCAGACACGGATTTTCGCAGACAGAACAGGTTGCAGACGCCAAAACTGCGCCAAAAAAAGCTGAAAATGCGATTTTTTTTTTTAAAATTTTTTTTAGATGGTATTTCTTCTTCCTAAGTCCGTTCTTTAACCTGCAAAAATAAGCAAAACACCCTCACAACACACTCAAACAACAGCAAACATTAGATGGTTAGAAAAATGACATATAGATGAAAATAGATGATTAAATGACCCATAGTGGGGTCCCACCGGGCGTGCCAAAATGTAGAACCAGAATCAGTATGCAAAGAACATTAACAAATGAAGTAAACATTCACAAACCAAAAACTAAATTCACATATAAGCTTAGACTAAGAAAGAAAATAAGAAGTGCAAACCTCACAAGAGAAAACACTCCATGCTTTCTTGATTCTGTAGATGTGTCCTTTTGCTGTGGATGTATGCTCAAGATGCTCAAAAGCTGCTTCAATGGAGATGGGTAATGGCAAATTGGTAGCTTTGTGAGCTCTCAATTTGGCATTATAAGGGTATGGTTGATGGCTTTGGTTCTCAAAATAGCATGGTAACTTTAGCTCAAAGATTGTTGATGAAATGGCTTGGGATGGGATTCAATTTATAGGCTAAGGGGTAGAGGGATGGAGGGCTTAGATGCAAGGATGGATGAAGGCTTAAGGAGGGCTAAGATGCACTCAAAGGGGAGCACATGGATTGTGCTTGTTTAGCACCAATGGGAAGGTGACACTTGTCACAAGGAGGAGGAGTGTGAGAGGGTAGGGTTAAGGGTTGGTTAAAGTCATGATGAGTGGGGTTGAGTATGTAAGAGGGATGTAAGAGGAATGAGTGTGGAAGAGGGAAGAGTGTGTAAGATGGATGTAAGAGTCATGAGTGGGCTTGTAAGAGTCTTTATGTTTTGTAAGAGCACTCATGACTTAGTGGTTGGGTGTTTTTGAGGGGAGACTTTGGTTTGGATTAGGAAAGTCTTAAACTTGTTTAAGGAATGTGACAACATTAGGAGGTGGATTAGGCTTGGGTTTAGGATTAGATTAGGGATGTTAGAGATGTGCAAGTGGATGGCATTAATGAGGGTGGGTGAGTTAGTGGCTAAGCTTGGTTAGCATGGGTGGATGGGGTGGATTAGGCTAAATGGAGGATTAGAAATAGGTTAGGGGTTTTTGAATTTGAGGATTTCATTTATCAAATAGATTTATTTAATAAATGGGGATTTTTGGAATTAGATAGAAGAATAGGATTTAATTGATAAATAATAGATTATTTGATTTATCAATTAGGACTATAGATGATTAATTAAATTAATCAACTAGAGGATGACAAAGGATTAATTAAATAGAAATTTAATTAATAATGCCTTTTTAGATAACTAAATAGGATTACTAAAATAGTGTAATCAAATTTAGGTGTCTACACCCATGACCCTTAGGGACATATGTCGTCATTTAATGGGTGAAAGGGGGTCATAGGTCACCCTATGACCCCTTTTGGCCCATATGAAAGATTCGAATATGTCCCCAGGGGTCTTAGGATCCCTAGGGATATATGTCATCGTTTAATGGGTCAAAGGGTGTCATAGGTCACCCTATGACCTCCTTTGACCCATATGAATGATTCGAATATGTTCCTAGGGGTTATAGGACCCCCAGAGACATATTTCATCGTTTAATGGGTCAAAGGGGCTCATAGGTCACCCTATGACCCCCTTTGACCCATATGAACAATTCCAAATGTCCCTAGAGGTTTTAGGACCCCTAGAGACATATGTCATCGTTTAATGGGTCAAAGGGGGTCATAGGTCACTTATGACCCCTTTGATCCATATGAACAATTTGAAAATGTCCCTAGGGGTCGTAGGACTCTTAGAGACATATTCAAATCGTTCATATGGGTCAAAGGGGTTCATAGGTCACCCTATGACACCCTTTGACCTATATGACCCATTGAAATATGTTCTTAGGGTTCTGAGGACCCCTAGCGACATATGTCATCGTTTGATGGGTTAAAGAGGGTCATAGGTCAGCCTATACTCCCTTTGACCCATATTACCCATTTAAATATGTCCCTAGGTGTTCTAGGACCCCTAGAAACATGTCATTGTTTAATGGGTCAAAGAGAGACATAGGTCACCCTATGACCTCCTTTGACCCATATTACCCATTCGAATATGTCCCTAGGGGTCCTTGAACCCTTAGGGACATATGTCATCATTTAATGGGTCAAAGGGACCTATGACCCCCTTTGACCCATATTACCCATTCGAATATGTTCCTAAGGGTTCTAGGACCCCTAGAGACATATGTCATTGTTTAATAGGTCAAAGGAGGTCATAGGTCAACCTATGACCCCCTTTGACCCATATGAACAATTCAAATATGTCCCTCGAGGTCCTAGGACACATAGGGACATATATCGTCATTTAATGGGTGAAAAGTGGTCATAGGTCATCCTATGACCCCCTTTGACCCATATTAACCATTGTAATATGTCCCTAGAGCTCCTAGGACCCCTAAGGACATATGTCATCGTTTAATGCATCAAAGAGGGTGAATGGTTGACTTATGACCCCTTTGGACTTATATATATTAATAATATACATATATATTAATAACATCTATATATATATATTACGTTATTATATTTAACAAAAATATTACGTTATTATTTATATTAATAACATATGTGTGTGTGTGTGTTACTTTATTATATTTAATGAAAATATTATGTTATTATATATATATAATGCATTTATATTAAATATATTACGTTATTATATATATTAATAACATATATATTAATATAATAATATATTAATATTATTCATGTTGATGCACATTCAGGAGCACAAAAGAATTGTTTGGATGGAGGGCCCCTTAGGGTGGACAGCGTGGGTGGATATGCCCTATGATATTCTTGGCTAGATTGTTCCTCTATTCTTCTGTTATTCTTTTGACTTAATGTACAATGGTTTCTGATTCTCTGTGGTGAGGCCTGGCATCGTTGTTTTCTCTAGTGGTGACCTTTTTGGTTCTCCTCATTTTTGTAACTCTTATATCTAATAGAAGAATATAATAATATATAATACGTATTTTATATATATATATATATTACGTTATTATATTTAGTAAAAATAATAATAATATAAATTATATTTATAGATTGTAATAAGATTAAGATAATATTTTATTATATATCACTAGATTATATCTTATATCTTTACATTACGTTAATATATATATATAATATTAAAATACGTCTTTACATAGTAATATAAGTGAAATAATTTATAAATTATAAGCTATAATGTTTAAATCCAATTTTCCCTCCAAAACGGGTTGGGATTTTGAATTTTCCAATCCCAATATATCAGATATCAGATTTATAATCGGATATCTGATTAGGCTTGGTATTTACCAAGCCTACCCGGTCAACCCAAAAGACGTGTTTGAAGAGGGTTTTAGTGATACTCAGACTTCGGGTAGCCGTCTGACAATGTTATTTTGATCGAAATTGAATAAAATGAAAAGAGGTTTTTAATATTGCTCTCTAGATTCCATCAATATAATTTTTGTCAAATTCTAAGTTCGATAAATATTTATTAGTTAATTATCAATGAAGATAATTGCAAAGTGTTGATTGACATACTAATTGAAAAATAGCTATAACTTTCAAATGCTATAACATTTTTTAAATCTAAAAGTTGCGTCACTTTCTATACTTCGGCTAGTATAAGAAAAAAAATAAAATTTAAATTTGGTAAAAAAAATTATTAGTTAGGGTGGTCAGACACGAGACTTTTTTTTTCAAAAATTTTTTGTTAGAAAATTCATATTTAATTATTTATTTGGAATAAAAATATCAAAAAATATGCGTCACATCGGAACATGATTCTACTTTTCATATCTATAATTATATTAAAAAAATATTATGATTCGATTTTGATTAAGGTGTTCAAACATACACCTACTTTTTATTTTCACGCTGAAATTTTCTTAGTACTGCATTAAAATTCAAACTTTTGACCAATTAATTATTTTTTTCTCCTGATAAGGCCTAGTAGTTTAGAAACTACATTCAATTTCTTACAGATTATTTTCTTACAAATTTTTGATATAAAGTCCATAACCACTTCAAAATTATGTGTCAAGTTGACATAAACCTGATTTGCTGATTTTTCATTGCCACTTAAGGCCATAGTTTGGTACACCATGATCTTGCACATACCCTTGATCAAAGTGACCTCTAAGACTTTCAGCCTTATCTCTTCTTACATTGTCATCTCCTCCATATATGTCTTTTCTAGCTTGATCCACATTTTATGAGTTATCTTGAAGTCTTTGACTTCATCAAATTTAGCACAACTTTAAGAGCAGATGGAATATCAATCATCATGATGTTATGATTCTTCTTTTCAGTAATATCTTCAACAAATAATGTTCCAATGGGATTCTTGTATTCAATATCAAGATACTTGCATCCTGAGTCACTTATGGTGCCCAAGTGTAATCTCATAAGTCTTTGCCATGCTACAAAATTGTCTCTGTTTAGCTTGGGGATCTCTCTTCTATAAGACATCATGATTTTTAGCTTAGGTTCTTAAAACCTTCTCTGTAAAAACAAAAAGCTCTGATACCAATTGTTGAAAATATATGAGGAGTAACTAAGAGGGGAGGGGTGAATCAATTACTACTAAAATAAATCTTGGATCCCTTAGATGTGAGTACAAACAAGAAAAATAAAAATTGAAAACTTTTGATGCTTGGTAAACACAGATAAAATGCTATAACTCTATAATAACTAAATGAGTTCATTAAATACTTAACATACAAACTTTAGATGTTATCTTGTGATTACCAAATGTTACTTTAACTTAGTTGCAAACATATAAAAGAAAATAGCATGAACACATTTGACACGAAGATTTAATGTGGAAATCCAATTTGCAAAAAACCATCAATTACAACAAGTTATTGTTTTCACTCTTCTAAAGTGAGCCCTATTAGGAGCCAAACCTATTAGAGGTTACAAAACACATTTTTAGGCATGACCCTATCAAAGAATTTAATCACCCTCTTAGTAGTGGAGTTGTTAGAGGTCTTTAGAAGATTCAATAGTATTGCCACCTTTTAGAGGATTTGCAAATAGCTATTAAGCCAACTCTATTGAGAGATTTAGATCACTGCTACAATGGTTAGAGAGTAACAATGAGATGACTGATTTGAATTCAACTTAATCGCTGATTATTGATCTCTATTCTGGCGTGTACTTGATCCTTCCTAATTGAATATAGCTTTTCTACTCCACAAGGATATTTTTCTTATCCTTTAAATTCACTTCCTCTTCTGATCATTAAATCTTCAATAACATCTTCATACTTATACATCCAAACTTTGAAATCAAAACTTGAGCTTATATCTTTCACTTTGTCAAGTCAGATCAAATACAACTTAGAATGATTACTATTCATCACCTTAGTCAAATGGAATCAATAGAAAAATAAATTAGGCTTAATATGCCAAAATAAGAAAATCCTTTATTAGCTGACCCTGCTTGGTAGAAACTAACTCAGAAATGATTTCCTTTGTTAACCAATAGAAGCTTGGTTAAGACTGAAAACTTGCAAAAATCCTTTGGTAACTAAGTGAGCTCAATTAGCACTAGTTCCATCCAGCTTTCCTTCATCAACCAAGTGAGTTTGGTTAACACTGATCTTCTGCATACTTTCCTTTGATGCCCAAGTGAGCTTGATAGACATTTCTTTCTAAACTAGGCAATCATAGGAACACTCAGTAGACACAGAAAACTATCTTAACTGCCTAAGTAAGCTTGGCATATACTGATTGATGCTGATATGACATTTGTGTAATATCAAAGATAATACACAATTCATCAATTGTAGACAACGCTAAGAAGATTCTTTGAATTAACCTTAGAGGGAAGGAAAGTTGATGGTCAAGAGAGAGTTATAGAGTGAAAGGAAAAATGAGAATAGAGTAAGAATGATCTTGTTCAAGATAAGATGTTGGTTGCAAAAAAAGTCTGGAAGGTGGTCATTGATAGTAGGAGATTAGAAAATATGGCATTTGAGGCATCAAAGTGGAATATCTAATTTACCTTTGATGATTGGAATGAGAATTGAGGTTCTTGGTTTTGATGATGTAAAGATTTTATATGAGACTAACCTTGAAATTTTTGAGCCCTAGAGAATGTGTAGAGAACTTATTACAAATCAACTAAGTAAGAAGACTATCTCAAGAGAACCTATTTAAGAATGTATATTGTTCAAGAGAATTTAGCTACCAAGAGGAAAATTCAGAACTAATATGATAAAGGAAAAGTATAGTAGTGGTTTAGTTAGTCATTGTGTCATTGATAAGACATTGGGTTTGCTTAAGGAAAGATAGTTTTGGCTTCAGTTTTATAAGGATGTTCATAAAATTTTGAAGGGTTATGGAGTTTGTGAAGTTGATAAATTAGCAAGTTAGAATACTTGATTGTATACATCAATTTCTATTCGTATTATATCATGGAGTGATGTTAGCATGGGACTTTGTTCTTGGCTTACCAAGGAGGACAAGAGGAAATGATTCCATATTTGTAGTTGTCGATAGCTTTTCCAAGATGAAAAATTTCATACTCTGTAGGAAAACATCAAATGCAATACATATAGTAGATGTTTTCTTTAAGGAGATTGTCAAATTACATGTATTATTCAGGAGTATCATCTTTGACCAAGATAGTAAGTTTTTTTGGCTATTTTTGGAGGGATCAATGGAATAATTTGGACACCAATTTGGACTATAGTTCTACATTTATCAACATATCGATGGACAAATAGAGGTTGTGAAGTGAGTTTGGGAAATCTATTGAGAAGCTTAGTTAGAGTTAAACTGCTTAATTCATATTGAGTGTTAGCACAAGCTAAGTTTGTGTACAATAATTGAATAAATACGAGTACTGGAAAAACACCTTTTCAAATTGTTAGTTGCATGCAAAAGAGATGTAGTTCAAATTTGAGAGATATTGATGGCTAAGAAAAAGAGATGTGTTGAAGGGGAAATATTTAATTGAGTAAATGAACTCATTAGATGAGGAGGTGATGCATAAGTTGGAGCAAAGTAACAAAAAATAAAAAGATAATGTAGATAAGTCAACAAGACATCAGATTTTTGAAGTTGGTGATGAAGTGATAGTTCATCTCTGTTGGAAATGAGAATGGCGTAACTGAGAGGGGGAGGGGGTGAATTAGTTACCACAAAAACATTTCATAGTCCCTTAGATGTCTAAAATCTTGATCTTAGTTACAGATTACTGAAACTTGATAATGTAGCAAATACTAATAATTATTAAGAACTGATAACCAAAACAATTTAGCAATCATGCACACTAGAGACACTAGATTTAACGTGGAAACCCAATATGGGAAAAACCACCAATGTAACTAGTTACTGTTTTTCACTCTTCTGAAGTGAGCCCTATTAGGAGCCAACCCTGTTAAAGGTTACAAAACACACTGTTAGGTGTGACCCTGTTAGAGGATTTAATCACCCTATTAGGAGTGGCCTTGCTAGAGGTCTTTAGAACAATTCAACTGAACTGTCACCTTGTTAGAGGATTTACAATAGGGCTGTTAAACCCACTATGTTAAGAGATTTTGAGTTCACTATTACAATGGTTAGAAAGCAACAAGGAAGTGACCTGATATAATGTGCAACTTATCTTTGCTGATTGCAGATATCTGTTATGCTTGACTGGATCCTTACTGATCACATACAACTTTGCAACTCCTTTAACATGTTTGATCCTTCATCAGACTTCTTCAATATTCGCTTATTCCATATCCATACATTCGCACTCTTATGCATCCAAACTCTTACATCTTACGAATTCACAACTTGATCTTTCAAATATACCTTATAGATTATCTTAGTCGGCTCTAATCACTGACCAATAATCAAATAAATACAATAGTTGGCTAGAAAAAAATTACAAACCAACAAATCCCTTTATTGACCGACACTGCTTGGTTAATACTGTTCAAAAAATAATTCCTGTGTTAACCGACTGAGCTCGGTTAATACAGCGAACTCCATGTCATCCCTTCAATTGTCGGGAGAACTCGGTAAGTATAGATGACCGAGTGAGCTTGGTAGAAACTGTCTTTGCCAAATTCCCTTTGGACACCAAGTGAACTTGGTAAACACTGATTTTTCTTTGCTTACCTTCCCAGCTTGGTAAACACTAACTTTTCTTCGGTTACCTTCCCAGCTCGGTAAACACTAACTTTTCTTTGCTTACCTTCCCAGCTCGGTAAACACTAACTTTTCTTTGCTTACCTTCCCAGCTCGGTAAGTACTGAACTTCCTTCGTTAACCAAGTTAGCTCGGTAGAAGCTATCTTTACAATGTGATATACAACAATTCTCAGTAGACTCTATAAACTACTATGCTTACCTTCTGATCTCGGTAGACTCTGTCTGATGACTGATATGACATTTTGTGTAACATCAAAGACAACACTCAATTAACCAATTGTATCCAACAATCTCCTTCTTTGGCATTGATGGCAACACAACATGTCATAGCAGAATGAAATTTGAAAACAAGTCTTTCTCTTATAGTGCAGCACAATATGTCAACATACTACTTCTCCCTCTTAGATAGAAACTTCTCCCTCTTTTAGTAATCTCCCTCTATGAAGGAATTGTATAACAGAAAGATATGATAGTTTTATTCTCCCTCTACAAATGCTTACAAATTTCAGAATAGATATTATAGTTTTTCTCTCCCTCTTTGACAACACATGCCAAAGACAATACAACATAGTAAAAGCTCTTCTTCATATGCCAAAAGTACTTTTAACTGGATTACAATGTACCTTATGTACAGATTCATATGCAATGACTTCAATACTCTGCTGCATCAACTTGATAGATTTTCAACTTGTCATAGGTTGATGCATCACTTAAAACTTTATTTTAGTGAACCTTAGATAGGGGGGTGACCGCTAACTTACCTCTGAGAGACAAGAATGTATCCTTAGGTAGTGGCTTTGTGAATATGTCAGCAATTTGTTCCTTTGTATGCACATATTCCAGTCTGATCTCCTTGTCCTACACCAATTCTCTGACAAAATGATATTTTATTGCTATGTGCTTGGTCTTGGAATGCATCACTGGATTCTTGGATATGTTGATTGCACTAGTATTGTCACAGAACATAACAACTGGTTCTTTGATTTCCATCTTCATTCCTTGTAATAACTGCTTAAACCAAACAATGTTGGAACAGTTTACTGCTGCAGCAACATACTCTGCCTCTGCTATAGATTGGGATGTACAATTCTGCTTTTTGCTTGTCCAAGAAACCAATCTCTTTTCAAGAAAGAATGCTCCTCCACTTGTGCTTTTTCTGTCATCAAGATTTCCTGCCCAATCAGCATCAGTAAAAACTTTCAAATCCAAGTTACCTCCAAGTTTGTACCATAGTCCATAATCTTCAGTTCCTTTCAAATATCTCATTATTCTTTTGATTGCCATTAGGTGAGTGTCTCTTGGTTTTGCTGAAATTCTTGCAACAATACCAACTGCAAGAGCAATATCTAGCATGGTATGAACTACATACTATAACTTTCCAATCATAGATCTATACAATGTTTGGTCTACTTCTTTGGATTCATCATCTTTGGTAAGTTTCAATCCAGTACACATAGGAGTTCCAACAGGTTTGCAATCCTCCATACCAAACTTTTCCAATATCTCCTTGATGTATTTTGATTGAGTAATGAAGATGTCGTTCTTATTTTTTTGAATTTGAAGACCAACAAAGAATTTTATTTCACCAAACATAGACATTTCAAATTCTTTGTTCATTTGTTCTGAAAATTCTTTGCAAAGATCATCATTCCCTGTGAAAATAGTATCATCTACAAATATTTCTGCCAAGACAATCTTATTATCTAGTCCTTCCTTTATATACAAGCTACTATTATCATTAGTTCTTTGAAAACCAATCTGAATAAGATAGTTATGCAATCTTTCATACCATGCTCTAGGGGCTTGTTTCAGACCATACAGTGCCTTGTGTAATTTGCAGACCATGTTCCTTTTCTTTGGATCAACAAAACCTTTAGGTTGTTCAATGTAAACCTCTTCATCTAGTATTCCATTGAGGAATGCTAACTTGACATCCATCTAATAAACTTTGAATCCTTTGTGAGCAGCATATGCAAGTAAGGTCTGGACTCCTTCCAATCTTGCAATAGGAGCAAAGGTTTCCCCATAATCTATGCCTTCTTCTTGAGAGTATCCTTTGCATACCAATCTAGCTTTTTTTCTGGATACCTTACCATCTTCAGTCAATTTGTTTCTGAATACCCACTTGGTTCCTATTATATTCTTATCTTTAGGCCTAGGTACAAGAGTCCATGTCTTGTTCTTCTCTATCTGTTCTATTTCCTCATTCATTGCCTCAATCCAACTATCATTTGCCAATGCGTCTTTAATACTTCTAGGTTCAAAATCAGCAAGTAAACAAGTATTTTTTAACTTACTTCTTGTCAGGGTTCCTTCATGTTTGTCTCCAATGATCTGATCTGGTGTATGATGTCTTCTGATATATTTAGCTAATACAGGTTCTTTACATCTTGAATGAGTTTCATTGATATCTGCTTGTGCTTCAATTTCATATTCAGGTTGTTCTGGCTCTTCAAACTCAGTAGACACTTGCTCAGTGGTGTCTGAATGTTGTTGTGGCTCGGTTTGAACTATTTGCAACTCAGTTACTGAAGACTCAAGAGTTGAGGATTCTTGAGTGAATGGTATACTTGGTATAGTATCAGGTTCAATGTAAACAAATTTCTTGTAGTCTTCAAGTATCTTTTTGCTTTCTTCTTCTGATTTGTCTACAAACTCATCAACTTTCACATGTGCACTTTCTATGACTTTGTGAGTGGATAGATTTAAACATCTATATGCTTTTCTTTTGCAAGAATAACCCGAAAATATTTCTTCATCACCTTTTACATCAAATTTTCCTTTTCTAGATTCTTTCAAAATATAACATTTGCTTCCAAATACTTTCAAATAACTTACATTGGGTTTGTAGCCATACCATAATTCATAGGGAGTCTTGAATAAGTCCTTCTTCAACTGTACTCGATTTAAGGTATGAACTGCAGTGCTGATGGCTTCCTTCCAGTATTTGATAGCAATATTTTTTTCTATCATTAGGGTTCTTACACAATCCATAATGGATCTGTTTCTTCTTTTAGCTATTCCATTTTGTTCTAGAGTTCCTGGTGCTGAAACCTGTCTTTTAATACCTCTTTCAATGCAGAAGTTATTGAATTCATGTGAAATGAATTCGCCACCTCTGTCTGACCTTAAACATTTCAGCTTTTTCCCTGTTTCTTTTTCAACTCTTGCCAAATACCATTTGAATTTCTCAAATGCTTCTGATTTATTCCTTAGATACATGACAACCATCATTCTTGAATAGTCATCAACAAAAAGAATGAAAAACTTTTCTCCAGTATAGCTTTCTATTCCAATGGGTCCACATAAATCAGTATGCATAATTTCTAATATATCTTCAGACTGATAGTTTTTACCTTTAAAACTAGTTTTTCTCATTTTACCAATCATACAATTCTTGCATAGACCAACCTCAGGTTTCTTAATGTTAGGAATGCCTCTTACTTTCTTGAATTTGCTTATTTTTACCAAATTATCAAAATTGACATGACACAACATTTTATGCCATAACCAACTCTCTTCAATTTGAGCAATAAAACATGAGCATTCACCAAGTTCTAGATAGAACAAGTTACCTTTAGTTTGGGTGCCAGATCCTATTAGTTTTCCTTGCTCATTCAACAGTCTCACCTTTTCATGCATGAATTCTACCTTGAATCCAGTATTTAGTAACTGTGCAACACTTAGCAGATTATGATTGAGACCTTCAACCCAGTAGGCATTATTACATATAAGTTCTTTGGATAGATAGGTTCTTCCTCTTCCTTTTATGAAATGAGGTTCATTATTACCAAACCTCACACTACCACCATCATAGTCTTCAAACTAATCAAACTTAGTTTTATCACCAGTCATATGATGTGAGTAACCGCTGTCTATAATCCATGTATCATTCTTACTTACATGAGAAATAAGAGCCATTTTATCTTCGTCATCACTATCAGAGTTATCTTTAATAGCAATATAAACAATTTCATCCTCACTATTATCAGAATCCTTAGAATTTTCAGCCATGAAAAATGATTTCTTACCTTTGTTCTTGGATGATTTAAAGTCTTTCTTGCCATTCCATTTGTGATCTTTATTTTCATCATTGTTTTGTTTGTTTGGGCATCTTGGTGCAACATGACCAATTTCATCACAAGAAAAATAGATTAGAGGAACTTTACCTTTGTATTTTCCTCTGCCTCTAGAATATTTCCTGGCTAGTAGAGCTTCAATCACTTCGAGATCACTGTCTGAACTTTGGCTTGATTCATTTTCACTTTCTGACTGTGATTCTATCTTCTTTTTGTTTTTCTCTTTGAGTGAGAGCTTGGCTTGAAATGTTGATTCAATGTTTTTGGAGGCTGGAACATAGTTGTCAAAGTTATCTAGTTCAAATGCAGTTAGTCTTTTGAATATGGCTTCAAGATTTATCTTATGATTTGCTTCACACCTTCTTTCCTATATTGCAGAGACTCTAATTGCATAAACGGGAAGCAAAGTTCTAAGAACTTTGCTTACAACTGTTTCTCCTTTGATGTCACCTCCAGCTGCCCTGATTGCACTTACACATGCTTTAACTCTTTCAACATACTTTCCAATGTTTTCATCCTCTCTCATCTGCATTTGATCAAATTGTCCTCTTAGACTTTCTACTTTTGCTCTTCTCACATTATCATCCCCTCCATAGATCTCCTTTAGCTTGTTCCACATGTCAAAGGCAGTTTTGCAGTCCTTAATGTCATCAAATTCTTCATAGCTGAGAGAAAATGCTATGTCTATCATCATATTGTTGTGAGTCTTCTTTTCAGAAATGTCATTAACTGACAATGTGCCAAAAGGTTCTTCATATTTTTCTTCAAGGTATTTCAGTCCAGTATCACCAACAGTAGCCAGATGAAGTTTTATCAATTATTGCCATGCTGAGAAGTTATCTCTGTTAAGTTTTGGAATTTCTCTTCTATAAGATATCTTGATCTTTGGCTTAGAACCTTGAAATCCTTTCCTGCAAGCACCAAAGCTCTGATACCAATTGTTGGAAATGAGAATGGAGTAACTGAGAGGGGGAGGGGGTGAATCAGTTACCACAAAAATATTTCACAGTCCCTTAGATGTCTAAAATCTTGATCTTAGTTAGAGATTATTGAAACTTGATAATTTAGCAAATACTAATAATTATTAAGAACTGATAACCAAAACAATTCAGCAATCATGCACACTAGAGACACCAGATTTAACGTGGAAACCCAATATGGGAAAAACCACCAATGTAACTAGTTACTGTTTTTCACTCTTCTGAAGTGAGCCTTGTTAGGAGCCAACCCTGTTAAAGGTTACAAAACACACTGTTAGGTGTGACCCTGTTAGAGGATTTAATCACCCTGTTAGGAGTGGCCTTGCTAGAGGTCTTTAGAACAATTCAACTGAACTGTCACCTTGTTAGAGGATTTACAATAGGGCTGTTAAACCCACTATGTTAAGAGATTTTGAGTTCACTGTTACAATGGTTAGAAAGCAACAATGAAGTGACCTGATCTAATGTGCAACTTATCTTTGCTGATTGCAAATCTCTGTTATGCTTGACTGGATCCTTATTGATCACATACAACTTTGCAGCTCCTTTAACACGTTTGATCCTTCATCACACTTCTTCAATATTCGCTTATTCCATATCCATACATTCACACTCTTATGCATCCAAACTCTTACATCTTACGAATTCACAACTTGATCTTTCATATATACCTTATAGA
Source organism: Cupressus sempervirens (assembly GCA_028749045.1). NCBI lineage: Eukaryota > Viridiplantae > Streptophyta > Pinopsida > Cupressales > Cupressaceae > Cupressus > Cupressus sempervirens. Next base: position 166,946,422 of record CM053789.1, read on the forward strand.
TTATCTTAGTCGGCTCTAATCACTAACCAATAATCAAATAAATACAATAGTTGGCTAGAAAAAAAATTATAAACCAACAAATCCCTTTACTGGCCGACACTGCTTGGTTAATACTGTTCAAAAAATAATTCCTATGTTAACCGACTGAGCTCGGTTAATACAGCGAACTTCGTGTCATCCCTTCAATCGTCGGGAGAACTCGGTAAGTATAGATGACCGAGTGAGTTCGGTAGAAACTGTCTTTGCCAAATTCCCTTTGGACACCGAGTGAACTTGGTAAACACTGATTTTCCTTTGCTTACCTTCCTAGCTCGGTAAACACTAACTTTTCTTCGGTTACCTTTCCAACTCGGTAAACACTAACTTTTCTTTGCTTACCTTCCCAGCTCAGTAAACACTCTGTCATAGTTTCCTTCAACTCACTTGATAAGTACTAAACTTCCTTCATTAACCAAGTTAGCTCGGTAGAAGCTATCTTTATAATGTGATATACAACAATGCTCGGTAGAATTTGTAAACTACTATGCTTACCTTCTGAGCTTGGTAGACTCTGTCTGATGACTGATATGACATTTTGTGTAACATCAAAGACAACACTCAATTAACCAATTGTATCCAACACATCTCAAGAAAGGAAGATTTCTTGTTGGGACATATGGTAAGTTAAAGATGAATAAATTTGGTTCTTGCAAGACACTAGAGAAGTTTGACAGTGGAAATGCTTATGAATTGGAGTTAGCTAATGACATGGATATTTAACCTATATTCAACATTATTGATGAGGAGGAAGTGAAGTACTCAGTGACTATCCCAAGAAGTAAATAGAGGAAGTTGAATAGAATTCGGAATGAAGATTCATCAAAATACAAAAGATAAGGACTATGTGGAGTATTTGGTGAAGTGGAAGAAAAAACTAGTTGAAGACACCTCATAGATTTCTCAATTTGAATTGAATTTAACTCGAGTTGTGACATATTCATGATTCAAAGAATTATTTCTTTCCAACCCCAGGTGTCTAATGAAGGAGCATATCATGCATTTTTGTTTAGAATTTTTCCTAATAATTGGTTCAGTGAAGTTTTTTTGTGTTTGTTCACTGAGTTGGCTAGGTTGATATGTGATGTTTAATGTTCACCAAGTGCCTTCGATGACTATTGTTGCATTTTTTTGGTGATGTCTTGTTCTTATATAATGGAGTTATTCTATTGCTAGACATTATTTGACTTTTGACCTTGTTGAGAATTCTTATTTGTATGGATGGCCTATATATTTAATTCTTGTCACAATTTAATAAAATAATCGATCATTAGGAAGCATTTGGAACTATATTTAGTCATTTCTTTCTCTAATGTGGATCTAGAAAAGTTCTTTTAAGTCATTTTGTTTAATATATAGGGTGTCTTGTTCTCTATCTAGGAGAGGGAGTTAGTATGTTAGGATGCAGTCTTAGAGAAAAGGTTGAAAGTGATAGATCATGAACTTTTCATACATGAAGACCACAATCATGAAGGCCTCACAAGTTGACATGTATGGAGTTTAATGAAAGAATACAAAGTCTTTCTATTCTATCTTGTTGATGCAGTTTTTGTTTAAGCAAGGTTGCTTGGTGATTAGATGAGCCTCTTACCCTAATTACCAACTCTTTTTGCATTACAAATGTTAAAGATTGGCTGCTTCCTATGGACAAATCTTCACTATCTATTCTTCTAACCCCTCCTCACATCAAATATGCATTTTTTTTTAGGAAAGGGCTTTCTTCTATCAACAACTTTCAATGAAAGAACTCATTCACTACCAAATATAGTTTCTTGACTAAACTTATTTTGAAAAATTAGGTTTTCCTTTGTCCAACCTTCAGTGGACTACTGCTGCAACCTGTATTTCTCACAAAGTTTCCTCTCCATGTTTATTGTTTTTAGAAGGAATATTCTTAAATTAGAAAATGGTGGAAAATAAAGCATCCTCCAAAAGTTTCACTTGGGAAAGTTAGAAATACTTTTTCCCCTAAAATACTCAATCAAATTATTTCATTAAGATAAGGGACTATTAAAAGAATTCAATAATATCTATTAGTTTTATGTAATTTTTTCCTGTTGTCTTCAATCAAGGAAAAAATAAATCTCCCAATTATAGAAGATTATGAAAAATTGAATGTGAAAATTTGTGATTTTAATTATTAAAAATTATTTTTGTAAGATGACAAATAATGGAATATATAATATAAAAAATTGAAATTTTTATACTTAAAGAAAATCTTCTTCTTAAAGTGAAACTTGGATGACATGAAATGAGTAAAAGTTTAAAAACAAACACACATTATATAATGGAAAGTCTTAAATGAAAGAGACATTAGCTTTTCTACACTTCATAAATTAATTGTGTCAAAGTCCAATTGGTTAGAAACTCTTAATTTTGAATAGGTTCATTAACTTCATTGAAACAAATGATTTTTTAAAAAAGAAGTTGTTTTTCAAAAAGATTCTTCTAATTGTGGAAAATGGAGGAAAATGGAGTGTCCTTCAAAAGTTTCACTTAGGAAAGCTCAAATACTTGTTTTCATGATTTATTTGAAAAAATGATTCTTTTTATGATGATAAATAATTGAATATATAATTAAAAAAAATATTTCTCATAATTAAGAAATGTATTCTCCTTATAGCTGAAATTAATTGACATGAAATGAATAAAGTATACAAAGAAACACACATTTAGAATGAGTGAGTCTTAAAAGTAAGGAACATTATCTTTTCTACCCATCATAAATTAATTATGTGAAAATCATATTGAACAAAATCTCCTAATTTTTAATAGTTCGTTGAGAAAGAAAAATAAATTCTTTCTAAAAAGTTGTATGAGTATGACTAGTTATCTCTTAAAAAGATTCTTTTTATGACAAAACACTTATTATTATTATAAATTCCACATTGGCCAATATAAGTGATGTCAATATATTTATCTAAATGTAATAAATATATTTCAAATATTTCTTCAAAACCAATACCTCTTTTCAACGGGCCCATGGTCTATTGGTAAAGTTGAATGGCTCACAAAGAGCCCACCAAGGATCAAGTCTTGCTGAGTGCAAGGCCCATAGACATCATAAGGGATGAGGCAGGTATTTTAATAAATCAAATTGGATATTATTTTAATATTAATTGATTTGTAATAAAATTCTGATGAAATAGCTATATAAAAAATCAATTTTTTTAGGAGTGTCATTTGGTATGACATAAGTTCCTTTTGTTGAAGGATTCTAATGTTGTAATTCTTTCAAAGTTAGCATTACAACATCAATACCTAGAGGATATAGTTGGTATCATTCTATTTGGTTTAAATGTTTATATTTTATTGAGCTATGAATTAACATTAACCATAATTTAGACATAGGCTTATCCGTTTGACATAACTTTATTAGTTTAGATCAAAATTGATATTGGTTGTCTGTACTTTTTCCATTTGAAGAATATCCCATGCATGCTTGGACTTTCTTGCTGCTATATGTTCCTACATTTGCTGGATCTGTGTATCCATTTTCAACTAGATCCTATAAATCTTGTGAAGAAAATAATGTCCTCATTGTTACTGCCCAATAATCATAATTTTTTCCATTGAACTATAGGATTTGTGGATTTGTCAAGTTTGTACTTGCTGCCATTATTGACTATGAAAAACCCTTCTAATCTTGAGAGCTTTCTAAATAAAAATCTTCATCCAATGACCTTCAGCTCTAATACCACTGATAGAAAAATGATAAGAAAAATAAATAAATAAAATAAACTAAGAAACAAAAATAACACAGATGGAAGACAAATTTTCAATATATTTTACATGTATTCAAGAAATACATAATTGATTCCACAAAACAGAGTTTCTGCTCTATAATTTCATCTACATAAAATACTATGTACCCATGGTGCTACAACAGAACAACTTATTTTTTTCTTCCTCTACATGTGAAACTTTTTACTTCACGCACTTATTCTCAGCTACTTGTCCATTAAATATGAAAGCAAGGGCCAAAAAAATAATAAAAGAAAAATATTTTGAACATATAATATAAATGTTTGAAGTTTATTATAGATGGGATGCTACTATCCTCTCACAAAAATGTACAGTTGATCAATATTAGAAAGATTGCGAATATCATAGACTTTTTTGAAAATTTCAGCATTTGATCTTCATGATCTACAACAAAATTTGTTTTAGAAAAAATCACTATGTTTGTGTAAATCTGAAAAAAAAATACAATTTGATTTTGTTTTGTCTTTTGATACATTTTTGTAGGAAATTAACCTGTCCCTATAGATGTCTCTAGAAAAGTTCATAATAATATTTTTTTAATAAAAAAGTTGTCCAACAGAAATGAATGAAAAAATTATGGGGCGGTAAACGGCGAGAACGATTTCTTACTCAGATAAACTGTTTTGACAGAGTGCCTGATCTAGATGTGGATTCATGGTTTCATGGACTACAGTGATCACATGATATGCGTAAAACATTTCAAGCAATATCTTGTTGAACAGTGCAATGATTGCAAGATATGCAATTTGATGCAGAAATTCTTATTGTTGTTATTCTGTTTTTGAAGTAGCTGTAAAACTTCCGAATTAAGTTTTTTCTAAAAATAATATAAACCGTTCAAACTGTTTCTAAATAGTGAGATTTTTTTTTTCCTATAACAATGTACTCTCTCACTTTCCACTAAAGATATCTTTGAGAGTTTTGTGATTGTAATTTTCGTCCCAATTGGTCTGGCAACTGGACAACTTTAACCAGTGTTCTTCCTTTTTGGGCAATAATGGAAGCTTTGGAACCGGATATGAACTTTGTCAGAGTGGTGGAACAATTATATTACAGTGCCCTAAAAAAATTCAAATCATTGAATAAAACACACACCTTCATTGATCTAAAACAATATCCTTACAAGTGCTTATGAGAAAGTATCTACACATTGTTTACATATCACAGAGGGTCATTTTTTAGCATCATACACTAGAAATTAAGAAATTAAGCTTAGAAAAATAAGTGTACTTTGACTATTGAACTTTTTTAACATAACAATTTAAGGTTAGTATGAGATGCTTAAGCCATAGACAGAGAGGAATGAGTATTTTTCTTTTTACCATTCTAATTCTATCTAAGTTTATAGATAGGCATGTATGCAAAATAATAAAGTATAGACACATCAAAATATGATGAATTCATGATTCCAGATTAACTAATATATTAATATTAATATACAAATGAGTTTATTAAATATAATTTTTCTTTTATAATAGAGCAATACTATTAAAATTAATCAAATTTTAACCTAGTAGATAATTAATTGAAAAGAAACAAATAAATAAAAAGACAATACGAAGACCATCAATATTTTCTTTTTATTATTGAATGTATATTTAAATAATTTTCAAGATGTTTAGCTGTAAAAATGTTTTAATGCAACATATATTTATCATGTTTCTACATTATCATCTAAACTTAAGCAAACCAGATTAATAGTAGGCAATGAAAATTCATTCCATATATTTTTCCAAATTCCTTTATGAAATTTTTCATAGAATTTCTTTTAATATTTTACCATTTCTTAAAAATCTAATTTAGTCTCTAATTATGTCAAAAGTCTAGCGACCCATCCAGAACAAACAAGTTTCATGTGTCAACTGATACGTTAAAGAAATTACTTACAACATTGATTTTTGCTGGTACACTTCTATGATGACTTATAAATACACGTGCAACTTTATATATTCTATAACCTTTCCATAACTGATACACATGTACTCTACTACTAACTTATTGTATAATCTCACCATTACTAATACATTCTTCGTACTTGTCTCACCATACTATTATATCTCTCTTGTACATAAAGCTAGGGTAACTTTCGCCACCTAGTTTGACATAACATATTCCAAAGAAACATATTTAAAACATAATTAACTAATCAAAAGCAAATTAAAGATCAGGAAGAATTACACCGATTGCATCCCTCGAACTGTCTGTAACCCTTGAATTTTTTGAAGCTTTGTGGGATTCCTGGTCAGCTTTGGTTTTGACTCACAACGTTCCATCATTCCTCTGCACTTGCCGGCGCGTTGAATTGCTTCCCATAACTTATCTTCCTCAAACTCTTGAGCCCATTTCCAACATTGCTTTACAAGCATATCTGGTAACCTTGACAAAGAGAAGGCAATAATATTTTGCACAACTTTATTTATCAATGTCCCAAAATCTGGAATTTCGTAATCCTGCAACATTTTTTCAATCTCATTTTCCTCCAGCATTAACTTGCATAATTTATAGAGGTAGTACTTTGGCACTATCTCCATCCAGTCCTTGGAATCACTTAAATTTTTAGCAACGGCCTCATCCTCCCCTCCTAGTAGATTTGCATTTCTGAGAAAGTCCACACATTCATCTAATAGTTCCCTTAGAATCCCACGTGCGACTTGGACATCTACGACAGGCTCTTTAGAACCAGGATCTCGTTTGTCGTGCTCCATTTGTAATCTGTACAACTCTCTTTCGGCAGCAATGCTAACTTGATCCCTGTCCTTTTCGAGATCTGTAGAGATGCATATTTCATTGGCTTCGAGATCTATGTCACACTCATCTGCGAAACTCAACAAATCCCACACTTCATGACAAGCTCTTAGAAGTTTATCTAATGATTCTGACTTGGCCTTGTGCACCCGAAGGAAGATTCTGATCAGAGACACTGCTGTAATCCTCACAGATTGTTTTTCTAAACTTGGGAAATGCTTCAAAATAGAGGGAAATGCTTCTCTTTGAAGCGTATCGAGAAGTGTCTTTATATCCTCTTCCCACTGCTTAGAACATAGGTTGATCCCCTCACTTGATGTGCCTTTCATATAGCCTTGATCCATGAGACGCTCTACTTCTTTAAAAGCCCTTCGATTGCCTTCCCACAGAATACAGGCATCCTCTCCAGGCATACATACACGCTCCAAAATCATTCCATACTTTTCAGGCAGCGGAACTGGATGTTCCTTCCTCATGCATTTACGAAGCCCGTACACAAATATACCTATAGTGACTTCTGATAAAATACCACAAATCTTGGCGAAACAAACCACACCTAGTTGAAGCATCACAACCAAATATAACAACTTGTGCAACCTCAATTTTGTAAATATATTCGTGGGGAAATTCTTCAGAAAATTCTGCAACCTGTCTCTGATAGATACATTCTCCATCTTTGGAAATTGTTGCCGGTCTTTTTTCAAATCATAAATGTGAATCAACTCAACCGTACTCCTAGTCCAGAAATCCTCCACACACAGAAACCTCCTATAAGATCTAAAGTGCGATTGGACAGACAGCAATCTCCAACAAAGGAGTATCCATCCTATCATAATGAAACTGAACAGTAGAAAAAATATGGCATAATCTAAAGCATCATAAGGATTCATAAAACTAAAGTTACCAAATGTGCTTGACAAGAGGGAGATTATGATACAGAATGTGACCACTACGACAACTGCTGAACTGAGAACAGACCTGGCTATTACATAATCGGCCCGACAAACACGGGCAACCAGCCATGAGGTAAGAACTTCATCCTTAAAGTCATCCCAAGAAATTGTGGTCCTACCGTCCTCATTAGTGGGGGAGATAATAACAGAAGTCAAATCATCGGATGAAAAGAAGCTCGTCCTATGGGTGCTGGGGAAAACTGCAGAAGCCCTTTGCTTTAGAAGGTCATGAAATGTTTTACTGGCTAAAATCGCGCAAACTGATATTAAACCAAGGACTATAATACATATAAACAATATCCAACTTGCGATTTCCTCCCTATTTCCTAGTCCCACTGGGGGAAATTCCTCGGAATCAGATGTCTGGCACTCACAGTTTGCATTATTTTGGTCCGCATCATCCATAGCTCTGCGCGTTTCAGAAGCGATTTGGACGCATATACTGACCCCTAACACCAGAAAAGTTCTCACACTTGGAGCAGCCATTCCAGGCAGCAAATACCCTATAACAATGCACAGAGCAACTCTCCCACCTACGACTAACTGATGAAAGGAAGCCAGGTCATGCGCACTTCTTGATTTATTCATAATACTACTTATATTGGTCCACCAAGCAATTATCTGCACTGTTACGCCGCTTAGGGAGAAGGCTTTACCTGGCAGCCAAGTTGCCCGTTTTCTAATTGCAAACCACACATCCAATGCTATGAGAAAACTGAACCAGCCATAGCATGCTAAACTTAAGTAATCGCTATAACTAGAGACTCGATACCACCCATAGTACTCGATAAACTCGACAGAAGCCTCATATACCATATAAGGTGCAGGTGATAGGGCACGTGTCATATAATTTGCAGGAGATGGAGGAGATGAAACGTGTGCCATATGAGGTGTGGGTGATGGAGCATATGTTATAAAATTTGCAGGAGATGCAATGGGTGCCATAGATGGAGGAGATACAAAGGGTGCCATATGAGATGGAAACGATGACACACAATGTGCAGCAAACGCAAATAAATAGATTAATGAGATAGGAAGAAACATTAACTTCAATACAATTTATCCCCTTTTAATATATCGATTTCAAACCATAGAAACCACAAGATCTCACCTTATTTTCAATTGTGTTTTTATTAAAACAATGATAACAATAATAAATTCGGATTAGGTTTGAAGAAGCAATAATTGAGTGAGAGATCACATCACCTCTTTAAAGCAGAAGGTTAAAAGACGCCAAGTTTTCCTCTCAGTAATCTTATCAAATGCAGTTTTCGTTTTATTTATTTAAAATTTTAAAAGATAAAGCTTTCTGTATAAAAGGAATTTTATACGATAAAGCTTTGTGTATAAAAGATATTAAAAGAAGAGGTAATCTTATCAGATCTTCTTTTATTTATTTAAAGTTTTATCAGATAAAGCTTTCTGTATAACATTTTTTTAATAAGGTAAAAGCTTTGTGTATAAAAAGGTATTAAAGAAGAGGCATCAAATTTTGAATAAATTTTTAAGAGCATGTTTTCATGTTTAGTTTATTTTGATGGGAGTGGCTGATCAACCATTTTAGGAAATAAAGCTTGTGGCCTCATGAACATAATAGTTTTAAAAAGGTGAAATTAGAATTAAAAAAAATTTAAGAAGAGGAGTGAACTCTATTTTGACATATCTTATTCTCAATTGCTCAATAATAACCATTCCACTAAAATAATTCTAAATTATCCTTTATAAATACTTTTAAATTTCCATAGAACACCAAACCAAATTTCCATGAGAGCTCTAAACTACTTAAAATGTCACTTAAGCATGTCACAAAAGAACACAAAGTTAGATATTTATCCAATTAACTAAAACGAAAATAAAATGAAATCTAATCATTTTTATTTATTTCAAAATAAAATTATTCATTATTATAACTATAATTATATAACTTTACATAGATAAAATTAATATATAATAGTTTTATTAAATTAAATTGTAATCTTGATTATTTATCTTTTATTTATTATTATTTGTGAAGATTAATTATTATTATGTGTTAAGATTAATTTAATAATATTTAAGATAATTTAATACATGAAAAATTTCCATCTCTTAAAAAATTATTGAATAAACATTGAAAAACTTATAATACATCTTTGTGTTTTGATCATGTAAAGTCTAGGCCTGAATCACTATTGCAGGTTTTAACAAGCTTCAATAGTACTTGCCTAATTTAGTAGTTAGTTCTAATTATAATATTACAAATCACTTTAATTTTAGTTTCAATTAATGTAATTTATTTTTTCTATAAAATTATTTAATGTATAATTATATAACTCTAATACAAAATTAAATTTTTTTAAAAAACTATTAATAAATAATAATTACAATTTCAATAAACTCAATAAATTTATTTATAGTTTATTTTAGTCTATAAAGTAATTGTAATATTAGTTTTATAGATTATTAAATATGATATAGAATAAAATAAATTATACTATAAATTAAAAAGAACATATATTACTTGGTTGTCATATGAATACTATTAATTTGATTTGGTGCTAATTTTTTTGGCCTCTTCCATATTCTTTGTTTTGTGTCTACAAATAGTTTTTCTAATACATCTTTGAATTTTGATGTGTAAAGTCTAGGCCCAGGTTTTAACAAGCTTCATGCCATTAGTTCTAATTATAATATTATTTATCATTTTAACTTTAATTTCACTTAATGTATTTCATTTTTTCTATAAAATTATTTAATGTATAATTATATAATTCTAATACAAAATTAGATTTTTTTTTTATGAATAGTCTCTTTCTTACATTAAATGCAAAAAGTTACATATTCACAAAAAAAGTCAAGGAAACAAGATCACCCGTTAAATTATAATTATAATTTTAATAAACTTAATAAATTTATTTATATTTTATTTTAGTTTATAAAGCCATTGCAATATTAGTTTTATAGATTATTGAATATGATATAGAATAAAATAAATTAAACTATAAACTAAAAAGAACGTATATTATTTAGTTATCATAGACAAATACTATTAATTTGATTTGGTGTTAGAGGAACACTTTTTTTAAGCCTCTTCCATATTCTTTGTTTTTTATCTACAAATAGTTTTTCTAAAAGTGCAATTATATTTTTTTAAACATTAAAAATATTGATATTTATTTCTAATGTAGAGGTATCCTCATGCTCAAAAGAGGTGAGTTGAGGTGAGACTAATCCTCTATAGGTGGGGCAACAAGCTTGTACTATGGTCCCACTAGGTAAATTTGGAGAGAGGTTTAAACCGAAGACCATGGGGATAACCCACAACCTTAGGCCTCTGCTCTCAACTAGATGAGCTAATATTGACTTCATTTTTTTCATATTCTAATTTAATTGTTCTATATTAAATTTAGACATATGCATTATATTATTATTCATAATATAACTATAATTTTATAATATATGAATAATTTTATTGAAAATCTAACAAATCATTTTAGATTAAACTTATATTTGATGTTAATATTTCATATATATATTTATGTCTATATTAAAAAAATGTATTAAAAAATTTAACATTAATTTTATATGACAATGAATGTTAAAATTTTATTCAACATAAGTTCTATTATACTCTGTATTTCCTACTTCATTTTATCAAAAATAAAATAGTGTCTTTGCTAAGCTAAGATAGAAAAGATCTAATGAGGAACATAGTCAACAAACAATCTATGGTCCATGCACATCTTGAGTTATACATTAGACCAATGACACAGAAAGATATCATAATAGAGTATCAAAAGGGCATAGTAGCAACATAACTAGATATCCATCTAGGTTGTCAATGGTAGGAGACTATTTGACCACCATAGCCTTAGTTCCTCATCCATGATTATAGGGTTGGGTCTTTCTTATTATGCTTGCATGAAAGTGTTGGTGCACAGGGAAAGGAACTAAACATAATGCAAAAAGTTTTGACTTTGTTGAATTGTTCTCTATTTTTAGTAATTACAATTATTCTTTTGGCCTCACAAGACTCTGCAAGTATGTTAACCATTTTTCCCATCCTGGTGTTATTGTTCCTTGGCATGTACACAGTGGAACTAATGCTAGCCTAATCCCCTTCATCAGCTTGCATATTCAACTCCTCTGTTTCCTTCATCAACTTGATTTTCTCCAGTATATCCTTAAGAGTGTCCTCAAACAAGTCAAGTGCATCAGATTTCACCTTAAATTTAATATGTTCTTCTTTAAGAATTTTTGTGAACTCACTTGAAACCCTCAAAGCCTATCTTTCTTTAACCTTGTAGCTAAAGGTAACCTACATACATAGTTTATGCCCAATGAGTTTCTTAAGAGGCTTGATAAGGATTGTATTCCTATGTTTAAATGCATCATCATTCCTAATAAGCCAAATAGAACAAAGCAAGTAAGAAGAGAAAATGAACCATAATCTATTAAGCTACTTGGGGAGGCTAGGGATATACCTAGAGAGAGAAAAGAGCATGAGTAATTTAGACTTAATCTAGAAAACAAACCAGTTCTAGACCCCTTAGGAAAATTTGCACTCAGAAAACAAGTGGGACATGGTTTTGGGCTTGGAGTAGAAAGAAAAAGTGAAGCAATTACCATCAATATTGTATATTGAAATTTTATGAAGCAAGGCTTTCCAAGTAAACAATTGAATTTTTGGTTCCACATTGGGGTGCAAAATATCAAATAAATGTTTCATCTAACTCTTAGATTCTAAATTGCACTTCCATTTGGAATCAAAGTAGTCAAATAAATCATTAAATTGTCAAACAATAGATTATAGAGGCACTTAACTTTCATATTATAGATTTTTGAACCATTGGCCAACAAAAGAGAGGAAGTCTATTAGTGCACTGACTATATTCATGAGGGAGTTCGGCCTTAGTCTAGGCATCTCTCAAAATAGAATAGGTTCTCTTTTGGGACTGATGGAGAATAAATCAAGAATAAAGATTCTTCCAAGTGGATATCTAGTTATGTTGCTATAATAAAACCATAGGGTTACAAGTGATATCAGAGCTATGGTTTTATTATTGTAACCCTAGATTAAATCCATGGGAATACATGAGAGGATAAAGGAAAGGACAAGATATATGAGTTTTCTATTACAGATCTAAGGGTTTTGTGTTTTTTGTTATGATGAGATGTTGGTAGATTTTGGGCATGTGAAATTATTGGTCAAAATAATTTTTTTGAATGTTTCATTTAAATGATGGTTTTAGGGGGTATCTTATAGAAATGACCACCTAGGTAAAAATAGACCTCACCATTGGATCCAGGTCGATGTTTCCATAAATTTTGATATACAATATTCTCTTGTTTGGCCATGTTAAGATAAAATAAAAAAGGTTTTTTAGTTTAGCCCATGATGGACATCAAATTTAATCTTGTCAAAATTTTTGTTAAAAAAAAAGTGAAAAATCACATTGAAAATGGTAAAAAAGGTTGTCTTAGTAAAATGGCCATAACATTCTCTTAATATATCAGATTTCAGACTTTTTACATGTGTTAGAAAGATAATTCTGAGCACTAGAACTTGGTATAGGCTTGGTTATGTGATTTTGATATTTTGTTAGGTTTTAAGAGCCTAAAATTCAAATGTTATTTATTTTGAGCACAAATTAGGGCATAATTTGGGCATAGAGAGTTGGAATTTGGACTTCAAATATTCAACAGAAACCTCATGTGATTCTCTACACATTGGTTCAGATTTGGTGTAGGATTGGCATGACTTATTTGATGATATATTGATATGAACAATATATGGTATATATTGACTATGGTAACATTATGAGTTTATGACATTGTATATTTTGGAGATTTGGGTTTGATGTCATTATATACTCAGATTATATTTCAGATCAGTCTCATGATGATATATTTATCAATATTTGATCTAGGCATGTATGATGACTTGTTGGGTTTACAAGTTGTGCAATGTTGTAAGCATTCTATACTTACAAGTTGCATTTATGACTTGGATATGGGTTGTCTTTGCCCATTGATCTTTTATTATCAATGCATATTTAGACCTGTGGCTTCTATTTATGTTGTTTATACCTTAAGTCACATGCTTTGCTAATTTTTCTTTATATAGAAGGGATGAGATGCTGTTACCAGGTATAGTCATGGTAGAGGATTGTGATTTACTATTTTATGCTGACAGGTTGGACATATTGAGTGTGAGATGCTCAGTTCATGGACGTGATCATGGTGCCTTAGATTTTGGCATGATATGATTTGATATATAGGTACATCCTTGATGTTCATTGGTTTGGATTCTTGATTTGATTATGATGGAATATCTTCTTGGTTGAGGATCATGGTTACTTGGTTTCTTTTAAGGAGCTCATGATGTGCCCTTTGAGTTCTTTTGTGTTTTGATGCATTGCTTGATTGCCATGGTTAAAGGATGGTTTTTCATCATTTTTTGATGGATAGCATGGATACACAATTTAGTTGGAGCTTGTGATAGTGATGGGGTGATAGTGCAGGATATGCTCCTAGTTTGGTTTATGTCTTCTTGAGTTTGGAGATCTTGGCTTCACTTGGTGCTGACACTTTGGTTGTGTTTATAGACCTAGATGATCTTCGTGTAGGAGACAAATTTATATGATTCCATGTATGACCTTTTAGCATAGTTGAGTGAGAGTTCTTCATATTGATATAATGACTGAGTATTTGTAGTTGTTGGATTTTTGTCTTAGATCATATTGTAGTAGATGCATCTTTGACATGTGCATGGTGCACTTGGTTATCTTCATGGTATGTGGAATTTGTTGCATTTTGAGGACTTGCAAGGTTCTTGGTAAAGGTGTGGTTTATGCTATCATTTGAGATGTTATCCTTGGAGTTATGATGGTTTCATTATTATGTCATTGTATACTCTTGATACATTTTTAAGGTTTTGACATGTAATAGTATGTTCATATGGAGCATGTTAATTCTTTTGGTTGAGATGGTTAGATCATCTTGTCATGTTTATGTTCCTAAGGCCATGGTTGGAACTTTGACATCAATCTTGGTTTAGTTTCTTGGTATTGAGTACATTGATCATTTGTTGGATACTTCATGATATTGCTATGTTACATTTGGAGTTGGCATGGATTGACTAGTTACAAGTGCTCATGGATACTTAGATGGTGATGTTGATTTCTATTGGATTAGAGGGGTGATCCCACAATAATGGGTTCCACTTTTTGACCAATTTTGACACTGAAATCAATATTTTTGCAACAAACATCGCATTCAAGTGACTATATCTCCAAAATTATAAATAATTTCAAGATGACATAAGCTAGTGATTTTGAGTACTTTGTTCCTACTTTGTAATCATATTTTTTAATCTAAAAAAAAATTTATTTATGTCAAATTTTTTTATCTCCTCTAAAAAGTGGTACATAATAAAATTCAATATTTTAAAAAGTGACAGTCCGTTTGACACACATAACATTTTTTTTAGAAATGATAATGAAGTAATTCTTTTGACGTTAGATTTGTAACATCAATATCCAGAGCATGCATTTGGTTTGATTTATTTTGGTTGAATATTGTATAGTTTATGAAGTTTTGAAGTGACATGAACTATAATTCAGACATACGTTCTGTTTGACAGAGATAATTTGAAGTCAATTTATCATAAACCTTTTTTTTTTTTTTTTTTGAATAGAAAGGTATCACAATAAGCCAATTCCTCCATATTTTTCAAAATTTTTTGGACCTAATTTACAAATTTTCCCGAGGTGTCAAAGTCGATTGATGTTCAATTGGTAATGAACCTATAATGAGTTAAACTCATATTTGAAAGTCTTAATGATTAAATTATGTATTAAAATTATAGTCATTGGAAAGCTTGCTCCAAGAAACACATTTTGACATTTTTTATTTTACAGTAGGAGATCATTCTCCTGCAATTATGGCAGTCAAAAGAGCAAAAAAAAAAGAAAAAAGAAAAAAAGGTTTTTTTTTGGTGATTTTGCATGTTCGTGCGAACATGGCATTCGCGCGAACACGTTTACCATGTTTGCGTGAATTTATGTTCGCACGAACACATTTACCATGTTCGCGTGAACGTATGTTCGTGCAAACATGCAAATCATGTTTGCATGAACATATTTATCACATATGTTTGCACAAACACATTTACCATGTTCGCGTGAACGTATGTTCGTGCGAACATGCAAATCATGTTTGCGTGAACATATTTATGACATATGTTTGCGTGAACATATGAAATATGTTCGCGCGAACATATGAAATATGTTCGTGCGAACATGATTTAAAAAAAGTTCGCGTGAGCATAATAAGTGTGTTCGCGCGAACATATGGTAAACTCAATTTCTTATTTTGCAATAATTTTCATTTTTGTTCGTCCCACTAAAGTGGAACCCATTATTGTGGGTTCACCCAGAGATATATTTATTGGGATGGTTGATCGTTTCAATAAGAATATTGAAGGGCATTCACCTGATATGACTTGAGAGGAGATTGTTCTTAGATGAGTCTTGGTTGAAGACTTGGATATCTTGATGAGCATTCTCATTCCCCAATCTTTGTCTACTTAGTGATTTACTACTTAAGAGCTATAACCCATTATTTCTCTTGAGTGCATTATATTTATGTTTGTCTTTCATGGATATGGATCTTGAGATATGGTATATTATTTTAGTTCTAGTGGGTTCATTGGAGAGATGGTTTAGCATTGGTTATCTCCTTATGCATATATTTTTATGTTAATTTAATTTGGGACATGGTTTTATATTGGGCATATTCCTTGGATTAAGAATATCTATTCTTTGGTTTAGGAATGGTTTATGAGTTTCATCTTCTAGTGAGAGGCTTACATCCATGATTAGTTATATGGTATTGTTTGTGTGTTGTTCTTTCTTTTTGTTGGGTTTTTTTATGGAGGAGATCATATTTACATAGTTAACATCTAGAGATGTGTGTAGAAAGACATGATATAGGTTATGATTTGCATGGTTTCTCTTTGGTCTTGGTTATCTTCTTGGATGTTTGGTTTCACTTACATTGGACTTGAGATTGGTTAGAGATTTTGATCACTAATTTGTGCTCATGTATGTCATGTGAGAGCTGACATGGTTATTCCTTTATCTCTCTATTGGTTGTGGAGATCTTGGGATGTTGTTGGTGATTTTTTATGAGAGTTGTTATTCTAGCTTATTGGCTTATGTGTTATGGATGTTCTTGAGACAAAATGGATTCACTTATTTGAGATGTTGTGAGTGGATTAGTTATAGATTTGACATTATCTTTTGTAGTGGGATTTTCTTGGTATATATGTGGTAGGTATTTCTCTTAAGGCTTGTGATTGCAGGTTATAGATTGGATATGTTAATGATGTGAGATTCACTTGATATACCTTTGGAGGTATGGATAGTTGGATGATTTTGACACATGTTGTGGGTGCTATTTCAGCTATGGATATTTTGACAAGTATGGGTACATGTGATTACCTTTGGATTAGATGTTTGTGCTTGACATTTCAGTTGGTATAGAATTTTATGATCTTCTAATGTGACAGGTTGGGTGGCTTTCTCTCTAGATGGCTTTTATTTATGTCTAGTGGCAGTGGCATAATAGGAGGTGGCTTCATTCATGTTTGAGATGCTGGACACTTTAATTTTGTTGTTGGCACCAAGATGGAGCACATGGTGTTATTTGACCCATGATGGTGGACATGCTAGGAGGATTGTTCCCTTATTCATTTTTGTGGCTATGGATTGATCCTATGCAATGTATATAAGAAGTGGGAGATTGTTGAGATTATGGGTGTTACACACATTGCATAATATTGTTATATTGTATAATTTTATTTTATTATATAATATTGCACCTAGATCGACGTGCAACATGTAAATATTCCTATTGTATTGTATCATTGTGATAATATTTCATGTCATTATCTAATATTGGGGAAAATGAGATTAAATGTCTAATATTAAATGTAGGATCAATGGGTTAGGTAGCACATGGTCTTAGAACATGGTTAATGTAATACAACTTGGTGGTTTTGTGCAATTTGCTACTATATAAGAAGTCACAAGGGTAGTTATAGAAACAAGAAGAAGGAAAAAAGGGAAAGAATCAAGTTGGAAAAGGCTTCACAAGTTAGCCAACAGAGCATTTGTGAAGGTTGGAAGCATGGCATGAGATGTGTGGAATCATGCTTGTTCACCTCGATTGCTTGGTTATGGCTATGGACTTGAAGGCTTCCATGGTTGTATTGCAATGGTATTTTTTCTGAATAATAAATAGTGATGGATGCTTTTGGAGGCTAGGTTTTTCCCTTAGTGATAGTTTCCTAGGGTATATCTTGTGTCACATTTTTGTGGGTATGTTGTTTATTCTCTTGCATGTGAATTTCAATTGCAAATTTATTTTAGATAAATTACAAGTTATGTGGAAATAGTTTTATATTTCTATTACAAGTTTCCTTATAGGTCTACCTCTTTTTCTCTTGGTAGCATGTTCCCCTTCCTTCTAAGACACAACCACTTTGACTAGTTTTTTGTCCTTATTCTTAGGCTTCCATCCTTTCCCTTTTGCATTAAAAACAAAGCTCTTAGTTCTTATTCTCTTATTTGAGTTAGCAGCCTCAATTTTTTCCTCATTAAAATCATCCATTTATTGATCATCATTTTCATCCTCACTTGGCATTCTAATTTAAAAAGACAACTTCTTTCTACATTTTCCATTTATTAGGTTTGTACCAAGGTTAAGAGTAGTTGGGACTACAATTAGATTAAAACCATTTAGTTTTTTTATCAGCCTCATAGGAGTTCATGATTGTGAAAATTCCATCACTCCTTAGTGGGTCTTTAGAGTTTCTTAGATCCTTGGGGTCCTGAGACTTAAGAGCCAAATTTGTGGGCTGATCTCTTTTCAAAATTGGTTCTTGTTATTTCGGTGGTGGTAGGAGTGGAGAAAAATTAGAGTCTTTCATAAATTTATGTCCTAATCATTTCTTTATTTTCTCTAGAACAATCTATTGGGAATTCAGAGTTATGTTCTAAGGTTTTTCTAGAGTTAAGCCTATGGATTGTAGAGATGGTGAGGGAAATGCTAAGTTGAATGGCTCTTGGGTAAAAATTAAAAGGTCTTTCTCACCTAGAAGTGTAAAAGCCACTTGTAGGGCATCAAGATCCATGAATCTTTCAAAACTTGATGTTTTTTAATGCTAAATAGGGGATTTTCTTTAATAGATTCCTTCCTATATTTGATCACCTATGTTTCTTTCATGGTTTTATTGCTATCTAGACCAATAGAAGGTTTAGGTTTTTGTGCAATAGGGAATTTTCTAACATGTCCATCTTTTATGCATAGGAAGCAATAAGTAATGACTCTTAAGAATGCAATAGGATACACATAGTTCCCACCTTGAATAAAAAGGAGATATCTTTTAGGAGGTCTTTTCCTTTGTCAATGGCTATCAATATGCTCACATCTATGTGTGTAAGAAATGTGGAAGATTAATCAATCCTAAGGACTTTGTCAATGTAGTCTAGCACCTAGGGGATAAGATTCCACATGAATAGGGGATATTGTCTACCATAATCCATCACGTTGAGAAAGTAGCCACGATTTCTTTGTTGATAGATTTTGGGGACCAAAGAATGGATCTAAAGGTGAAGTTTCCAATCCTAAAGAATTATTTGTCAACTATGCTCTTTTGTGACTTAGGGTCCTCAAGGAAATTTTAAAAAGGGCCACTTTTAGTCATTCTATGGAAGGAAAGTTGAAAATCTAACTTTTTTAAACATTGATTATGCAAGTACAATTGGGCTGAGAGTTTCTTAATGTCTTGAGCTGCAAGGAATATAGTGGTATCTCTAATTCTTACAATTTCATCTCCATCACTTTGTTTATCTAAAAATTAGGAATAAAGACATATGAAAGAGAGGAAGAACCCTTCCCTGAATCTCTTCCTCCCATGTTGTTTCCATCTCATTGCCCCATTCATAGGAAATTTGCTCCATCTGGGACAACTAGCTTAGTCTACAATATCAGGGACAATGAGTTTCATAGGGCTAGAAGATGAGGAAAGGAATTTTGATGGTTTGGAGATGATGCAATTTGAAGAATACCTTGGGACAAATTGATCTTTCCTACCAACTTTAGTTAGCATTAGATTATCCAAGGTGGTAGGTGCTCGAGTATCATCTCTATACCTTTGTTGAGATAATGGGTGTTGCACACATTGCATAATATTGTTATTTTATTATTTTATTTTATTATGTAATGTTGTACCTAGATGGACGTGCAACATGTAAAGATTCCCATGGGATATACTTGATGAGTTGTATTGTAACATTGTAAAAATATTTTATGTAATTATTTAATATTGGGCAAAAGAATTAAATGCCCAATATTAAATGTGGGGTCAGTGGGTTAGGTAGCACATGGTTTTAGCACATGGTTTATGTAATACCACTTGGTGGTTTTGTGGGACTTGCTACTATATTAGCAGCTACAAGGGTAGTTGTTGTAGAGAGAGAGAAAGAGTGACAAGGAGAAGACAAAAGGCAAGAGTCAAGCGGGACAAGGCTTGACAGGTTAGCCAAAGGAGCATTTGTGAAGGTTGAAAGCATGGCATGGGATGTGTGGATTCATGCTTGTTCACATAGTTTGCTCGGTTGTGGCTATGGCCATGAAGGCTTCCATGGTTGTATGACAATGGTATTTTTTCTGAATAATACAT
Source organism: Cupressus sempervirens (assembly GCA_028749045.1). Taxonomy (NCBI): domain Eukaryota; kingdom Viridiplantae; phylum Streptophyta; class Pinopsida; order Cupressales; family Cupressaceae; genus Cupressus; species Cupressus sempervirens. The sequence goes on from CM053789.1 coordinate 166,966,651, forward strand.
GGTGATGGATGCTTTTGGAGGCTGGGTTTTTCCCTCAATGAGGGTTTCCCAGGGTATATCTTGTGTCACAATTTTGTGGGTATGTTGTCTATTCTCTTGCATGTGGATTTTAATTCCGTGTTTATTTCAAATCTATTATGGGTTATGTGGAAATGGTTATATTCTTTCTTACCAAGTTTCCTTACAAGTGGTATCAGAGCTATGGTTTTATTTTTTGTAACCCTAGATTGAATCTATGGGAATGCATGAGAGGATAAAAGAAAGGGCAAGATATATGAATGATTTATTGCAGATCTAAGGGTTTTGGATTTGCTGTTATGATGGGATGTTAAAAGATTTGGGCATGTGAAATTGTTGGAAAAAAAAGATTTTTTTGGATGTTTCATTTGAATGAGGGTTTTGGGGGGTAGCATGCAGAAATGACCTCCTGGGTAAAAATAGACCTCACCATTGGATCTAGGTCGACATTTTCATAAATTTTGATATATAATATGCCCTAGTTTGGCCATGTTCAGAGGAAATGAAAGAGTTTTTTGGTTTCAGCCCATGATGGCCGTCAAATTTAATCCCGTCGGAATTTTCGTCACTGAAAAAATAAAAAATGAATAATCGTACTAAAAATGGTAAAAGGACTGTCTTAGTAAAATGGCCATAACTTTCTCTCAGAATATCGGATTTCAGAGTTATTATAGGCGTTGGAAAGCTAATTCAGAGCACTACAAGATGGTGTAGGTTTGGTTCTATGATTTTGAGATTTTGTTAGGTTTTAAGATCTCTAAAGTCAGATGTTGTTTATTTTGAGCACGGATTAGGGCATAACTTGGGCATACGGAGTCGGATTTTGGACTTCGAGTAGTCAACAGAAAGATCTTGGAGAGCTCTACACATTGGTTCAGATTTGGTGCAGGTTTGGCATGATTTATTTATTGATATATTGATCTGAACAGTTTATAGATATATTTTGACTATGGTAATATTATGAGTTTATGGCATTGGAGATTTAAGAGTTGATGTCATTGTATACTCAGTTCATATTTTAGATTGCTCTCATGATGATATGGTTATCAGTATTTGGTTTGGATATGCATGATGACTTGTTGGATCTACAAGTTGTGCAGTGTTGTAAGCGGTCTATACTTACAGGTTGCATTTATAGCTTGGTTATGGGTTGTCTTTGCCCATTGATCTTTCATTATTGATGCATATTCAGATTGGTGGCTTGGATTTGGGTTGTCTATGCCCTAAGTTGCATGATTTTATCTTCATGTAGAAGGGATGAGATGTTGTTACCAGGTACAGTCATGGTGGAGGATTGCGGTTGACTATGCTGGCAAGTTGGACACTATTGAGAACTAGATGCTCGGTTCATGGATGTGATCATGGTGCCATGAATTTTTACATGACATGATTGGTTATACAGGTACATCCTTGATGTTCATTAGCTTGGATTTTCTGATTTAGTTATGGTGGTATATCTTCTTAGTTTGAGGATCATGGTTATTTGGTTTCTTTTGAGGAGCTCGTGATGTGCACTTTGAGTTCTTTGATGGTTTAATGCCTTAGTTGATTCTCATGGTTAGAAGATGGTTTTTCATCATTATGTCATGGATAGCTTGGATACACGATTTAGTGGGAGCTTGTGACAGTGATGGGGTGACAGTGCAAGATTAGTTCCTAGTTTGGTTTATATCTTCTTGGTTTGGAGAGGATGGATTTTAATGCCATAGGTGACTTGGTACCATAGTTGAGTGGGAGTTGTTGGCATTGATATATTTATTGAGTGTTTGCAGATGTTGGAGGTTTGTCTTAGATCCTATTGCTGCAGAAGCGTCTTTGACATTTGCATGGTGCACTTGTTATCTTCATGGTGTTTGAAGATGGTTAGATCTTGAGGACTCATGGAGTTCTTGGTTATCTTCATGGTGTATGGAGATGGTTCTTCCTGGTATGTGGAGATGGTTTTCTTCATGGTGTGTGTAGATGGTTTTCTTCATGGTGTATGGAGATGGTTGCATCTTGAGGACTCACAGGGTTCTTGACAAAAGGTGTGTTTTATGCTTTTATTTGGCATGTTATCCTTGGTATAATGATGGTTTCATTATTATGTCATGGTATACTCTTGATACGCATTTAGAGTTGTGACATGTTATAGTATGTTCATGTGGAGCATGTTATCTCTTTGGTTGAGATGGTAAGATCGTGTTGTCATGTTAATGTTCCTGAGGCCATGGTTGGAACTTGGACATTGATCTTGGTTTAGTTTTTTGGTATTGAGTACACTGATCATAAGCTGGATACTTCATGATATTGCTATGTTGCATTTGGAGTTGACATGGATTGATTGGTTATAGGTGCTCATGGATACTTAGAGATGGTGGTGATGCTGATTTCTCTTGGATTAGAGAAGTATTTGTTGGAATGGTTTTATTGAGTTTGATCTTCTTGTGAGAGGCTTACATCTATGATTAGTTATATGGTATGGTTTGAGTGTTGTTGAGGCTTCTTGTTGGGGTTTTATGGAGGAGATCATACTTGCACAGTTTACATCTAGAGGTGTGTGTAGAAGGACATGATACAGGTTATGATTTGCATGGTTTCTCTAGTCTTGGTTATCTTCCTGGATGTTCAGTTTTACCTACATTGGATTTGAGATTGGTTGGAGATTGTGATCACTGGTTTGTGCTCATGTATGTCATGTGAGAGATGACATGGTTATTACTTTATCTCTTTCCTCTGTTAGTTGTGGAGAATCTGGGAGACTATTGGAGACTTGTTATGAGAGTTGTTCTTGCAGGATATCAATTTATGTATTGTGGATGTCCTTGATGCTACATGGATTCACTTCTTTGAGATGTTGTGAGTGGATTAGTTATAGATTTGACATTATCTTTTGCAGTGGGAGCTTCTTGGTATATATGTGGTAGGTATTTCTCTTGAGGCTTGTGATTGCAGGTTATAGATTGGATATGTCGGTGATATGAGATTCACTTGTTATACCTTTGAGGTATGGATAGTTGGATGGGTTTGGCACTTTGCTGTGGGTGCTATTTCAGCTATGGATATTTTGACAACTACGGATACATGTGATTATATTTGGATCAGGTTATTTGTGCATGGAATTTTAGTTGGTACAGGATTTTATGATCTTCTAATGTGACAGGTTGGGTGGTTTTCTCTTTGGATGGCTTCTATGTATGTCCAGTGGTAGTGGCATAATAGGAGGTGAGATCATTCATGTTCGAGATGCTGGATACTTTGATTTTGTTGCGGGTACCAAGATGGAGCACTCGATGTATTTTGATCCATGATGGTGGATGTACTGGGAGGGATTGTTCCCTTGTTCATTTATGTGGCTATGAATTGACCCTATGCAATGTATACAACAAGTCGGAGATTGTTGAGATAATGGGTGTTGCACACATTGCATAATATTGTTATTTTATTATTTTATTTTATTATGTAATGTTGTACCTAGATGGACGTGCAACATGTAAAGATTCCCATGGGATATACTTGATGAGTTGTATTGTAACATTGTAAAAATATTTTATGTAATTATTTAATATTGGGGAAAAGAATTAAATGCCCAATATTAAATGTGGGGTCAGTGGGTTAGGTAGCACATGGTTTTAGCACATGGTTTATGTAATACCACTTGGTGGTTTTGTGGGACTTGCTACTATATTAGCAGCTACAAGGGTAGTTTTTGTAGAGAGAGAGAAAGAGTGACAAGGAGAAGACAAAAGGCAAGAGTCAAGCGGGACAAGGCTTGACAGGTTAGCCAAAGGAGCATTTGTGAAGGTTGAAAGCATGGCATGGGATGTGTGGATTCATGCTTGTTCACATAGTTTGCTCGGTTGTGACTATGGCCATGAAGGCTTCCATGGTTGTATGAAAATGGTATTTTTGCTGAATAATACATGGTGATGGATGCTTTTGGAGGCTGGGTTTTTCCCTCAATGAGGGTTTCCCAGGGTATATCTTGTGTCACAATTTTGTGGGTATGTTGTCTATTCTCTTGCATGTGGATTTTAATTCCGTGTTTATTTCAAATCTATTATGGATTATGTGGAAATGGTTATATTCTTTCTTACCAAGTTTCCTTACAACCTTGTGGGGACAACAACATTCATACCCCAAGTGGACGTGTTACAAAGCAGTTCAACCTTTCACCCTATAATGTCCCCATCTTTTTAGCAAGTTAGTCAAGTTCTTAGCCTTTACATTCTCTGAAGGCTAAGTGGAGAAATAAGGAGAAGTTGATTAAATTAATTTCTTATAAAGTCATTCAATAAATTAAAATGAAAAAGGTATCTTTATATTTAATTAATTCAGTTTTCTAGAGGGTGCATTAATTATTGGAAAGGAGGAAGCCTCTAGTAATTTAATTTTTTAGAGGCACAATTAATTGTTGTATTGTAAGGGAGAAGCTTCTAGAGAGTGCATTTATTATTGGAAAGGAGGAAGCCTCTATTAATTTAATTTTCTAGAAGCATAATTAATTATTTTATTGCAAGGGAGAAGCTTCTAGATAGTGCATTAATTATTTGAAAGGGAAAAGCTTTCAGTAATTTAATTTTTTAGAAGCATAGTTAATTATTATATTGCAATGGAGAAGCTTCTAGAGAGTACATTAATTATTGGAAAGGGGGAAGCTTCTAGAGAATGCAATCAAATAATATTGTATTTACTTTTAGAAGGGTGAACAAAAAGAATAAATAGGGGTGAGAGCTTCATTGTTTAGCATCTAATTATTGTGAATTGCATTTGATAAGAACTTGGTTGAAGAAACTAAGGTTTCTAATTTCAATCAGCCATTGGAGAATCTCAACTCTTTAGTGTTGCAACCATTTGGGGTGGTGAAATATCCACTAAATTTGGTATGCATGAGAGCTTCACTCGAGAGTTCTATTTGTGCTTAAATTGGAGAATATATTTTGGCTGCTACAGTACACATGCATGATGCCACACTACAGTATTTATATTTGATTCATTTCTATTCTTGGGAATCACTATTATCAAGTTCCTCTTACAATTATTAGTAGTTATCCTTGTAATTTCTAAGCATATGATTTTGCTGTGATAATTCAAAATTAGATTTTGCATTAATACAATCATTATTGTAAGCCTATCAGAATGAATTCAACAAAGGAGATTCATGTTGCATACCATTTGTTTGATGAAATGTCCATCTAATATCATATATGATTAGCATAATAGTTGTATGTGAATTATTTTTCAAAAAGCCAGTTGGCTATAGGTATGCATTTCATATCTAGTTTCCATGTATATGCATTGAAAATACCAAAAGAATTGCACTTGCATATTAGTTCATTGTAAGAGGCATTGTAATATCATTCATATTTACTTAGCTTAGAGAATCAACATACATGTGTTTGAAAATATTCCTTGAGCTAAATTTAGTCAATTTGAGCAAGGGATATCACATTGGTATCAGAGCTTGCTAGCAAAGTGTTTGACAAAATGTCAAAAAATTGAATTACTAAAGAATTTGGTACTATCAAAGTTATAACTATTTGGGGTTATTACATTGGTATTAGAGATATTTCTTGCCATCCTATTGGGTAGGGAAATATTAATTATTGTTACATTTTCTATTGCATTTGGAGTGACTAGCACTCTAGCATTTTCTATCCATGGACCGACATAAGAGGATTGACAATTCTAGAAGTTGGTAGAGTAATGAGAAAGTTAGCATGAAGATGAATTCTTTGCAAGAGAGTATGGAGAAACCTAAGTTTTATCAATTGAGATTAATGGAGAGATTTTTGGATCTAGAGACAATTGAAAGGGTAGCAAGGTGTATGGTTTCTACCTTTTGAAGGCCATCATCGACGTTACAGGGAAAGAAGCTTGAGTTTTCCCCAATAGGACTCCCTAATGTAGATGTACCTATATTTGGTACAACACCTAATAGTCATATCTATAGTGTTGACAATGGACTTAGCAGCACCAAGCTTCAATAGGTTAAGGCTCATAGAGCAGTTGTTACAGTTAGTGCAGAGATAGTTGATACAGTTGTTACCACTCATACTTTTGGCTCTCTCGAGGATAGGATTATTATTGGAGATTTGTATGTGAGATCTCATGGTGGTACTACAGTGTAGGAGGTAGTTTGTTCCTCAAATGGGACAAAGGCATATATAGAGTCACTCAACTATAATTTTGGTGAGGTGGGTGCTTCAGAAGAGTTAGTAGATGTGGTTTTATGCTAAAGTAATTTTGATTCAAATCTTGATGTTGAATCATGTGTACAAAGTCGAGTCCATAGTTGAGGCTTTGTTGGGAGATGTGTGTGTAGATAGTATAGAAACATCTAATAATTAATTGGAACATGCTTAAGATGTGTTGGGTATGATACCCCTTGTAAAATATTGGGTGATGACTCCAAGGAGGTTTTGGATGGGTCCTAGGATCGAGGCTTACAAGATCTTACTATTGAGGTGGAAGTTGAGACATGCAATGAGATTGATACGGAAAGGGCTTCCATTTTTTTAAATGAGGAGTTGGTTGAGGTACATGGAAGTTGTATGTCAGATGTAGAATTGTGCAAGGAAGATAAAAAACATATGAGCAATCTTGTGGTGGAGAGGCTCAATTCAATTTCCTATCTTAGTGTAGTTAGTGAGACAAAGAGCTTGCATAAGAGCAAGGGATTATAGAGGCATCGTGTGACTTGTCAACTGAAGGTGAGTGATAGTAATATTTATTTAGTTCTTGCCATCCATTAGATGTTAGCTACATCTAGTTGGGATGATCCTATGTTTGATGATCATAGTGATAGTACTCTTTCTCTAGTAGACATTTATGCACTTCGTGAGGCTATTAGGGTCTTGAAGCATAGTTACTCTTAGTTGCTAATTGGGATTACCTTCTAGAGTGGGGTAGCACATGCTATGAGCTATTTTTAGGGAAAGAGGAGGAGGTGGTTGAGCTCACCTGGCTACTTGAGGTGAGTATGGACTCTCTCTAGTATACTTAGTTCACTCTTCAGTAGTCACAGTCACAGTTGGATAAGGTTACCATGGAGTTAGAATGGGTATAGTCAACACCAACCCTAGATCCTATTCAATTAAATATTGTAGTTTGTGGTGAGTTTTCATTTATAATTGAGGATGTGGGACATGATGATTTGGAAAACACATTCATCTAGGATATTAATATAGTATGTACAAATGAGGTGAGAGCATTAGTGGAGACAAGCTCTAATCTATTTCTTATTTCCATATAGCTAATAGCATTCGACAGTTGACATTATCAAATTTTTAGAGGGATCAGCTATGGATTGCAAGGGAGAAAATTGATGCTTCCACACAAATTTCTATTGTACAGAGTCATTCATGGAGTATTTTCTTGAGAGCTAGGACTTGCTGGAGGTTTCATACATTATATCTTAAAGTACTCTCAGTCAAGGCTCTTGTGCTTTATGATGATTTGAGGAAGATTGTAGACACCATGGATACAATGCGTCCCACTAGGGATTTTGTGGTTGGATTTCCTGAGAGGGTTTCCTAGGATCTTGCCTATCCAATAGTTCAGAGTCACAAAGTGGAGCCATCTTCTAATTCCTAGTTTGATGATGAGATTGGGATTTTTTATTGGCATTACACTGTGAGGAGTGCTCATCACTTTTATTTTGATCCACAACTAGAGGACTTGGTTCTCAGTGTTATGGATGGTGACAGAAGATTTGGTATTCATTATACTTGTAGAGGGCATACTTCTTTGCCAAGGGTTGAAGATTTTGAGATACTAGGTATTGTGGAATAGTTGGATGTGCTAGTAAATGAGATGAATCAAAATCACAAATGGATGACCCAACTAATTTCGAATGCAAGTTTTGAGCAAAGCATGATATCACTTTTTCAAAGAGTGAATTGTGATGACATAGCAGCTTCATATTTGTGGGAAATTTATTTCAAGGTACTACATGAGATGGGCACAATTAAGGTGGAAAGTGATGAGAATTCATGTCAAGTTAAGTCAAAAGTTCCCTAGATCATGTATTTGATGGCAATGCAACAATAGTAGGAGTAGGAGCATGCAAAGATGTTGTCATGTCAACAACCATTTCTATGTTGGTTGAACCATCCAACAAGGAGTTTATTAGTATGCATGTAGTTATAGATGTGTGCTCTAATGATAGTACACCTGTTATTACTAATGAGGTGAGTGATATAGTGATAGATTCATGTTATACTATAGATCAACAAAGTATTGATGTCCACTTCTTGGATAGTACTATGTTCAACATGGATACAACATTTTCTTATGATAATCTAATGTTTGAGGTTGATGTTGATCACTCACTTGAGTGGAGTTTGCTTAGTTTTTACCATCTAAAAAGATTTAGTTTTGTTTTGCAGTAGTTGGTAATGTTCCCATATCTATATATTTTGATGTGGCTACACTTATTGTTGATACAGTTGGCATAAGTGCATATGGTTCACCTGTTGCTACATCTTTTTCAATGCATATTGGTGATCATCAGTATTTATGTCCAATATATTATGTGAGTGGATACAAGGAAGAAGAGGTTTCATAGATCTTCTATGTAGATGCCTTATAATAAAATTATGAGTTCTATATCATCAGCACAAGTTTTGGGTGCTAGGATGAAGGACATGTGGTTGCTCCTAATGGTGCTAGTTTGCAGTTGGTTTAATGTCCACAAGGATGTCACATACTAATTTATTTGGGATCCAGGTGGAGTTTGGAGTTTATTTTATTGCTATATTGCTTGTGGACAAGTAATTTCAAGAAGGGCTGACTATAATGTCCCTATCTTTTTAGGAACTCCATGGAGTTCTTAGCCTTTACATTCTGCAAAAGCTAAGTGGAGAGATAAGGAGAAATTGAATAAATTAAATTCTTATAATGTAATTAAATAAATAAAAAATAAAAAAGGTGATTTTATATTTAATTAGTTTAATCTTCTAAAGAGTGCATTAATTATTGGAAGGGGGAAGCCTTTACCAATTTAATTTCTTAGAAGCACAATTAATTATTGTATTACAAGGGAGAAGTTTCTAAAGAGTGCACTAATTATTGGAAAGGGGGAAGCCTCTAGTAATTTAATTTTCTAGAAGCACAATTTATTATTGTATTGTAGAGGGGGAAGCTTCTAGTAATTTAATTCTCTAGAAGCACAATTAATTATTGTATTGCAAGGGAGAAGCTTCTAGAGAGTGCATTAATTATTGGAAAATGGGATGCTTCTAGAGAATGCAATTAAATAATATTTTAATTCCTTCTAGAAGGGTGATGGAAAAGAATAAATAGAGGTGAGAGCTTCATTGTTTAGTATCTGATTATTGTGAATTGCATTTGATAAGAACTTGGGAGAAGAAATGAAGGTTTCTAATTTTAGTCAGCCATTTGAGAATGTCAACTCTTCAGTGTTGTAGCCATTTGAGGTGGCAAAATATCCACTAAATTTAGTATTTGCGAGAGCTTCTTTTTGGAGTTCTATTTCTACTTAAATTGGAGAACAGATTTTGGTTATTTTAGTATGGATGCACGATGCCACGCTATAGTATTTATGTTTGATTGATTTCCATTCTTAGGCATCACTATTATTACATTCCTCTTGCAACTATTAGTAGTTATCATTGTAATTTCTAAGCATATGATTTTTTTGTGATAATTCAAAATCAGATTTTGGCATTACTATAGTCATTATTGTAAGCCCATGAGAATGAATTCAATAAAGGAGATAAATATTACATACCATTTGTTTGATGAAATGTCAATCTAATTGAATATATGATCAACATAATAGTTGTATGTCAATTGTTTGTCAAAATGTTAGTTGGTTGTAGGTATGAATTTCATATCTAGTTTCCATGCATATGCATTGAAAATAGCAAAAGAAATGCACTTGCATATTATTTTGTTGTAAGAGGCATTGTAATTTACCATTCTAAATTTATTATCTTGAAGAAGCAGCATACAAGTGTTTGACAATATTCCTTTATCTTAATTTAGTCAATTTGGGCAAGAGATATCACATTGGTATCAAAGCTTCATAGCAAAGTGTTTGAAAAAATGTCAAACAATTGAATTAGTAAATAATTTGGTATTTATCAAAGTTATAACTTATTGGGGTTATTACATTGGTATTAGAGTGGTTTCCTACCATCCTGTGGGGTAGGAAAATATTAATTATTATCAAATTTTCTATTGCATTTGGAGTGACCAACACTCTAGCATTTTCTCACCATGGATAGTCATAGGAGGACTAATAATTGTAGAAGTTAGTGAAGTAATGAGGAAGTTAGCCTAAATATGAATTCTTTATAAGAGAGTATGGAGAAGCTTAAGTTTTATCAATAAATATTGAGGCATAGCTTGTTGGATCTAGAGACGTTTGAAAGGGTAGTGAGGTGTATTGTTTTGACCTTTAGAAGGTCAACATCAAGGTTACAAGGAAGGAAGCTTGAGTTTTTCCTCAACAGGAGTCCCTAATGGAGATGTAGCTATATTTGGTATGAAAACTACTAGTCCTAACTACAGTGATGATGATGGACTTAGTGACACTGAGCTTCAATAGGTTAAGGCTCCTAGAGATGTTGTTATAATTAGTGTAGAGATAGTTGATGTAGTTGTTACCACTGATCATTTTGGCTCTCTCCAGGAAATGATTATAATTGTAGATTTGTATGCGAGATCTCATGATGATACTACTATGTAGGAGGTAGTTGTTTCCTTAGGTGGGATAGAGGCATGTATAGAGTCACTTAGCTATGATTTTTGTGATGTGGCTGTTTCAACAGAGTCAATAGATGTGGGTTTATGCTCTAGTAATTATGATTCACAGTTTGACATTGGGTCATGTGTGCAGAGTTAGGAGTCCACAGTTGAGGCTTTGTTAGGAGATGTCAGTGTAGATAGTATAGACACATTTGATTATCCATTGGATGATGCTATGATATGTTCTTTGTATGATGACCCTTCTCAAATATTGTGTGACAACTTCGAGGAGGTTTTGGATGGGTCCCAAGATCAATGCTTACAGTATCTCACTATAGAGGTGAAAGTTAAGACATGTGATGAGATTGATATGGCAAGGGCTTCCATTTCTTCAAATGAGGAGTTGGTTATATGGAAGTTATATGTCGAATGTAGAATTACGCAAGGAAGATAATACATGTATGATCAATCTTGTGGTAGAGTGGCTCAATTCATTTTCCTATCTCAGTGTAATTAGAGGGACAAAGAGCTTGCATAGGAGTTAGGGATTACAAAGGCATCATATGTCTTGTCAGCTAAAGGTGAGTGAAAGTAATATTTCTTTAGCTCTTGAGAATTATGATCCTATCCATCAAATGTTAGCTACATTTGGTTGGGGTACTCCTATATTTGATGAGCATGGTGATAGTACTCTTTCTCTAGCAAACATTCATGCACTTTGAGGGGCTATTAGGATCTTGAAGCATAGTTACTCTCAGTTAGTTTTTGACAATGATTACCTTCTAGAGTGGAGTAGGACCTACTTTGAGATGTTTTAGGGAAAGAGAATGAGGTGGTTGAGCTCACAAGGGAGCTTAAGCTGACTATGGACTCTCTCTAGTATACTCAATTGGCTCTTGAAGAGTCATAGTCATAGTTCAATAAGGTAACCATGGAGTTAGAATGAGTATAGTCAACACTAGTCCTAGATCCTATTCAATTACATATTGTGGTTGGTAGTGAGTTTGCTTCTATAGTTGAGGATGAGGAATGTGATGATGTGGTAAACACATTCATCTAGGAAATGAGTTTAGTATGGATAGAGGAGGTGAGAGCATCAGTGGAGATGAGTTCTCATGGTGATTTGCTTCCTTCTACTAGAAGTGAATCTATTTATTATTTTCATACATATGGTAGCATTGGATAGTTGGAGTTGTCACATTTTCAAAGGGATCAACTATGGATTGTGGGAGAGTAGATTGATGCTTCCACATATAATTTATACTATACTGAGTCATTCATGGAGTATTTTCTTGAGAGCTTGGATGTTTCAGAGGTTTCATACAGTATATTTGAGGGTACTCTCATTCAAGGATCTCATGCTATACAATGATTGGTGATGATGATTGTAGAGAGCTTGGCTATAATGCTCCCCAATAGGGATTTTGTGGTTGGGTTTGTTGAGAGGGTTGCCTAGGATCTTGTCCAACCAATAGTTCAGAGTCAGAGAGTGGAGCCATCTTATGATTCCTAGTTTGACAATAATGGGATTGGGAGTTTTTATTAGCATTACACTATGAGGAGTGCTCATGACTTTTCTTTTGACCCACAACTAGAGGAATTGGTTTTTAGCATTATGGATGGTGAAAGAAGGTTAGGTATTCATTATACCTATAGAGGACATACTCCTCTTCCAAGGGTTGAAGATTTTGAGATATAGGGTATTGCAAAATAGTTGGATGTGCTTGAAAATGAGATTAATCAAAATAAAAAATGGATGACCCAATTAATTTTGAATCCAAGATTTGCACAGAGCATGATAGTTCTTTTTCCAAGAGGAAAATGTGATGACATAGTTGCAGCTTCATATTTGTGGGACATTTCTTATAAGGTACTATGTGAGTTGGGTACAATTGAGGTGGAAGGTGATGATAATTCATGTCAGGTTAAGTTAGATGATACAATTTTTGGTGTGAGTTCCCTAGATCATGTATTTGATGGTGATGGAGCAATAGTGGGAGTAGGAGTATGTGATGATGCTATCATATTAGCAACCACTTTTGTTTCTGTTGAACCATCCAATGAGGAGTTTAGTAGTATGCATGTGGTTGTAGATGTGTCCTCTTATGATAAAAAAATTGTTATTACTAATGATGTGAGTGATATAGTGATAGACTCATGTTATACTATCGATCAACAAAGTGCTGATGTTCACTTCTTAGATAGTACTATATTTAGCATGGATAAAACATTGTGTTATGACAATCTAATGTTTGAGGTTGATGTTGATCACTCGCCTGAGTGGAGTTGGGCTCAATTTTCACCATCTACAAAGATTCAATTTTGTGTTGTACCATTTGGTAAAGTTACTATGTCCATATTTTGATATGGCTACAGCTATAGTTGATACAGTTGGCATGAGTGCATATGGTTTACCTATTCTTACATCTTTTTTAATTCATGTTGGTGATGATCAAGATTTTATTCCAATATATATTATGTGGGTGGATACAGGGAAGAAAAGGTTTCATAGATTATCTATGAAGTTGCTTTTTGGTGATATTCCAAACTCTACATCATCAACACAAATTTTGTATGTGTTGCCCCACTTTTCATCCTATATCCATTTAACAAAGTGGAAAATGAACTTGTGTCTTATTTTAGTCTTGTTAGGTCAAAGTCTAGTTCTTTCTCCTCAAGTGAAAAGTTTCTCCATCAGGTTTTCATCTTTCCTCTTCCCCTGCATTACATAACTGGGTGGGTTTCCTTTGTTGTCATGAGTTTTGTGGGTAGGCTAGGACCTTATTCGATGGAAATTCTTGGGTGATATAATATTTTTCACAAAGCCATCTCTGATGGACTTACTTGTGGTGAAAATGCACATGAAGAAAATGAAGCTTGCGAAAAATCAAATTTTACCTTCTTCTCGGTGGGCTTTCAACCCATGAAGGTGAGTATTTGCAGAGGTCAATGAGTGCAGTTTATAAGCTAAAGTAAGAAAAACATGAGTTTTTTTATGGATATATTTTCCATACATTGTAGTATTCTACCTTGGGAGTCACTCAGAATTCATCATAATGATCAAAATAACATCTAATGAAAAACTTTGAAGTAACTTCTCCTCAGTGGGTTTCGACCTAGGAAGTCAGTTTTCCAACTGTTGGTGTTTTAAAATGTACTAAAACTACTAAGCAACAAAATGCTTAATACCAGAATGATAGTACATACACAATCTAAAGATTAGCCAATTCTTATAAACAATTGTATATGCAATGTATTTGGACCCAACTTCAACAAAACCACAGATAGTTTTCTACTCTTTTGGCTCTGCAAAACTAGGGTGGGTATACCCAGGGATGATTCAAAACTGGAACAATTGTATGAGGATTATTCTTAGTTTCATTATGATTCTCATTTCAATATCCTCAAAAATATACATAATTCTTACTAACTTGATAAACACATCCCATAAAACAGATATGGCCAAGAATTCTTCTATAGATCTGTAGATGTTCTTAACAATAGTGGCTAACTGAAGCTAAAACATTCCATGCAGACAAGTGCTGGCCAACTTTGAAGATCTATAGGAAATAAAAGAAAAATTTGATTTGATGCTGCATTTTGATAATCATTTATGATCTATTTCTCCTTCAGCTGAATCAATTTGATCAGTGGCTAATCCATTGGGATTCAGAGTCTATAGCAAGTTCTCAGATCTAGTTTGTTGCCTTGCAACAAATTCTATAAGCAATTCTTATCTGAATTCATCATTCAAAATCCTTCCCACTACTAAAGAAGCCTTATCACATTCATCAAAGCTTTTATTTAATCCATTGAATTAACAGTAGTGATAAATAGATATAAAACCTAACTAGATTGCATTCAATTGCACAAGCCTTTACTTATACAATATCAAGACAACCAAGTAATTGAAAGGAGACAAGATTCAAAAAGAATAATATGGGGACAGTTCACAATTTGTATTCATCTTCTTTGAAAATGGTATATCATTTACAATAGACTCATAATGACCTTCAGAAAGAAACACAGCTCATTCTATATTCATGTATTCTTAGAGAATTGACAGAGAAAATACATCATAAACTTGCTTTCAAAAATTTGGTCCAAAGACAAACTAAGCATATCACTTAGAAAAATAGAATTCAGACCCTTCTTTTGCCTTGGAATCTCACTTAAATAGTGTGAGATGCAACAAGCTTCAAGCTAAAAGAAATGACAGGTGTCATTTACAAAGAATATTTACATACACCTATCACAAAAAGACTAAAAGTAGGTAACAGAAGATGTCCATATCAAAACATTCTTTTAAGTAAGTTAGCTTTTTTTATATGATTTTGTGTTGCTAATTGGTTATTTATCTATTTTCTCTGTATAAGTAACTACCAAATTAGCTGATGATGAAACTTTTTCTGATGATGGCATATTAACTTCCACCTGTAGGCTTTCTTTGTCTTTATCTCGGGTGGTAGAAACAACTTCTATTTTGTCCCCTTCTCTAGCCTTATCAGCATCCTGTGGTCCCTGGTTTGTAACTGAAAATGACAGGTTTCGCTTGTCTTCTTCTTTTGATTGGTTTTGAGAAATGATAGTATAAGTAGTTTGGAAGTCCTCATCCTACATATTATCACTGTCAGTTTCATCTGCATCCAACTGTTCACTAGAAGCCATTTCTGCCACCCACCTATCAAATAATGCATCATTTGGCCAGTTGAATTGCAAGATGCCCCTCTATTTTTTTATTACATAATCAACCACATTATTAATATCAATGAAATCCTGTTTTAAAGAATCAAAGAATATTTTGTCTTTCACCATCTCCTCTATTGTGGTGGCCCACCATGCATGCCCAGTTTCATTTACTACTTGATTCATTCTTAAACAGAATGCACCATCAAGTTCTTTCATCCATTCCTCTTTGCTTTTTAAATTATTTTTCTTATCTAGGGCATGAGGAAATAATTTGAAATTTTGGCTCCTATATTTTTCTAAGTGATTTATTATTATCTTCTGTAAATGTGTCCTCTTATTATCAAAGTCATCAAGGTCAGAAATAATATCAAAGATTTTTTCAATCTGATCATGGAAAGTATCTATAACAGATAAACACAAAAAGGTTACTTCTTTTTCCCTTCTTACCCACTTATCCACAATAGGCTTTAGAGCCTCATCATTTCCTTTTAATTCCTCCCAAATGTTAATCACCCTGACCAATTGATGATGGATTAATGGCCATTCAACTTTTTCTCCAAGATATGTAAGAGCTTTTCTTAGTTTATCTTCATACTTAGATTCCAACTCTATATGTAAGGCCCATAGTTTAGCCTTTTCTTCCTCAAATTTCTCAGCAGTGTAATATCATGGCCCCTAGGGTGTATCTAGCATTTCAATGAGGGGGGTAGACTTAAAAGGTTCTACATGGGGATGAGGGTAGGTTATTCTAGGCCTGGTGGATTGTTCCAATAGCTTATTTTCAAGCTCAATCCTCTTCTTTACCTCTTTGTTGTATGCATCCACCACTGTCTCATACTTGCTTTGTAACTCAAACATAACCTGTTCCTCCTTCTTAGCAGTGGCCAAAAGAAATTGGGCAGACTTCACATTCCAATAGGCTAGTTGTACATGGGAGGTGTCGCCAACCCTTCTTACAAGTATGTTTCCCGTCAGTTTAGACTCATCTAGTTGCGAGGATGTGGCTCTAGATCCTTTTTTCAATGACCAACTGACCAAAGCAGCTTGATCCTCAATGAATGCAGTTCCATGGAAATCCTTTTTATTTGGGTATTACAATTCCAATTTACTTGAAATAGAATTGAAAATTAAGGCATTTGCAATATCCCAATTTGGCAACAATAATATGTTAGAGGTTTTTACCATTTTCCTCCCCTCTTTAGGAGCAATGTTCTTGAATTCCTTCATCATTTCTTCTTTAATCTAGTCTTGTATGGAAGCTTCATCCATTTCTAGATGCTCTGTTTCCATCCTTTTACATTTCTCCTCAAAGATGTTCATGTTTTTTCAACATGCAAATTGCTGAAAAGCTCTTGATTTTACAAAATTGTCATCAGACAAAAATTGATGACTTGCTTGTTCTAATACAGGGTCCAATTCCCTACCTCTATAATCAGCTCTTATTAGATCCAAATGTGGGAGAGGAGGCTCTTGAAGGTTACCTTCATCCAATTTCACTTGGGTAATAAAAACACCTCCTTGTGATCCAATCTCTTCAACTTGCTCACCTGTGAGCTGCTCTTCTCCAATTCTCAAAGGAGATTGGGTGGGTGAATATTCCTTAGCTTGAGATCTCCCTTCTCTTATTACCTTCTGCCTCTTTGGGCTGGGCTCATTAGGTCTCTCCTCCAAAACTATACTGGTGGATCCCATTATTTGTTTGCCCTTATCTATAGGAGCCTTTTTATTCTGAATTATAGTGTAACCAGGCTTTTTTTGTACAACTATTTGACCAACCCCTATATTAGGAGTGAAAGCTAACCTCTTCATGGCTTCTCTGGCCTTATCAGGAGGAGAATTAATAAAAAAAAATTTCTTCTCATTCATGGTTTCCATTATTGCAGGGAAGTTATTTATGAGTTTATTTATCTTATCAGCCTCTATATTAGCATTGTCTAAAGGACTATAATTTTGATCAAAACAATGAATAAATTCTAGGACCCGGGAGTAAACTCTCCACTTTTCTTTTTTAGTTTCTTGTTCTTGTAAAGAAAATTCATTTTTTATAATGTCTTCTGGGTAATATGAATCATGCTTTACTGGTCCTAGCTTTATCCTATGCCTCAGAGTCTGATTGAAAAATCCCTTAGAATCACAAAAATGGGGGTGGGAGATAGCCATCATATACTGATCCAAAATTTTGTACAAAAAGAGCCATCCTCCTTTAGTAATCACAAACTAATGGGCCACTGTACAGGTAGGGAAAATCAACCCTAGTTGCCTCTTTGACAAGAAAATTTCCTCTACTCCTCCTAGTTGCCATAAGACTTCTGCCATCCCTATCTTTAGGGGCACTTGGTAAGGCAACACATGAGGGCTCCCATTAAAACCATAAATTTTGAAAACTTTAGAAATAGGGTATGGAATAATATCTCCCCAATTGTGTGAAACTTTCAAATTATGGGGGCTATCCATAGGTATTATGATATTCATTAATACTTTAGGAATCCTGGGATTATCACTCAAAAATAGACATCTCAACTTAGAGGCAAAATATCTATCAAATCTGACAAAACTAGCTTTATTTGCATCCTAAGTCATATCTGCACTCCACAACTAGACTGGTAATGTTTTCCCATTTTCTTCTCTGTTCAATTTCATCTCATTTCCAAAATATGTTACCGCTTTGAACAAGAACATATGCATTAATAAGGAATAGTGGCCAAAAGTTTTCTCCACCTTACCTCTCGCAATTCCAACCAAACTGATGTGAATTTCTTCAGCTAGAAAGGAGGCAAAATCAAAAATGACATCTACACCGAAAGAGGCAATTTGAATCATCATATACATAAGGTCAATGGGCATGAAGTCCTACTCATCCTCACCAAGAATAGGGCACAAGGTCCTATATATCTCTACAACCCAAGAAGTGAAAAGGCTCTTCTTAAAAGGTTCTTTAGAGGCTACAGTTATTACTGGAAGAGTTCCTATGGTACCAATGTGTGCCCTCAATGCACCTCCCCTAATTATATCTCTTTTTTCTTTGTATTCCTTTTCTAATTCCAGCAAATTGATTGGCACATGGAAATCTGATAATGGTTCTAAGTGAAAAACCTCTCTAATTTCTTCAGGGCTAATTGACACTAGAGGCACACCATCATTTCTTCTCACAACCCTAATGGCTTCGTCATAGTTTTTGGCAATATCTTCTAGCAAGTCGTAGTCCATGAAAACACTAGGAACTACTAACTTTCCCAAGTCAAAATTCCATATATTAGCATGAGGGGCAAACAGATTCCTCTCTGAAAACCACTTTTTAAACAAAACAAGGCCAATCTGATTGGTTATTGCATCCCTGACCCAGTTCCCCTTGTCATACAAGCCATCAACAATTTTAAGCCTAGGACTTAATGAAATTAATCTTTTGACCTGTGTAGACTCTGTAGTGGATCCTAGGAGTAACTCTAGGAAATCATTGCAGATATTCCTATTCATATAATTAACTTGCCCAAAGAATGATTTCTTAGGAGGCATCTTGATTGTAACAATGGGAATTGGAATGTTACAGAGGTTATGATTGAGTACTTACTTGATTTTGCCAAAATTATACTCTTTTGAACTTCTGCAACTACTTTCAAACAGATATGAAACTATTTTCACGTCTTCACCAATGCTTAATCACAACGTGATTGATAGGTGCCTATACTCAGAGAAAAAGTAATCTTTGCTGGAGTGGACTGTGATGAATAATAAAAGAAAATCTTACAAATTATACTCTACTTTTTTCTCACACACGAAGTCTCCATTCATCATAAATGCGCGAGACAAAATGTCACCATACTTCCCCTTTCCTTTTAAAAACTTCTGCCGTCAATTCTTGGAAAAACTTGTGATCTAGTAATGACAACTAAGTTGGCTCATTTCCTTAGTAACATATTTGCAATCAAACCAATAGGATAGCTCCACCTATGCCTTTCCTTCAATGTTGGCACTTTAGACTGGGCCCACGGATGACTACAAACACGTGTCATCATGTCACTAACTTGCTATACTTATACTTCGAGCATCTTTCCATGGCAAGCTAGTGATAACCTTTGATCTTGTGTCAATCATGTGGCATACATTTGAAATGACTTTTCAAGGAATCAATGGTGGGCCATCATTTGGTAACTCACTATGCTTAACTTCTAAGCACTTCTTCATAGCAAGCTAACGACAACCCTTGATCTTGGCCCAATCTCACGGTCGAAAAACCTTGAAGTACATTCCTGGGAAGTGGGTCCACGGTACCACTATTGCTGAGCTAGCATAATGCACTGGTATACACATATATATTTTAATCATCCTTTATTTTAAGTTTTGCCGTGTTTTTGACTTTTAGGTTAGCCGTTATGTCGCTACCGGCAAAACATAACAATATCTGGCTAGCGATGCAACAACCCACCGGAAAACCAATGCCGGGAAAAGTAACACAGCTTGAAAAGAATTTTTTCAGGACTTTCCAAATCATCTCTAGTCATAAAAGAAAACCGCCTTTAGCGATGATTTCGTCCTCGCTATGTCACTACTGACAAATTGCTTGAATATTCTGATAGTGACTTAGTGACTTGCCAAAGTAATTTGGACACCAGTTTTATTATTCTTGATGACCACAGACATGTGTCATCATGTCGCCAACTTCCTATGCTTAGCTTCCGAGCACATTTCTTTAGCGAGTCAACGAAAACCGTAGATTTAAAAGAAATCTGACGGTGAGGTAAAAAACTTTCACAAGGATTAAAAAAACAAAATCAACATAGGTGAATAAAAAACATATACGTAACTTCCTTCCCCCCTTTTTTCTTAAATTTTTGCGCCAAGGAAAATTTAAAAGGAAAAAGGGACTAGCCCAAGAAAAACAAAACTAAGTTGGAAACCTAATCACCACTAAAGGATCACAACTTGAAATTTTATCTGGGCAAGACAAAACCTATTATACAAAAATTCAAGCCAACAGTGGCTCTGTCTGGGGATGATAGACTATTCGAGTCTATGCAAGAAATTAGAATCTATGGGAGAGCAGACCACATACTTTGTAAAGATGACAACTTCAAAGAGTGCAGGGCAATACATAGAAACAAGGAACCAGACTGTACAAGGATATTTACAAGGACTTACGGAATACACAAAATGTACAAAACAATAGGAAACCCTAAAACTACTGTTCATGGAGAAAAATAAGTATTTTTGAAGAAAAATACCTCTTCAAGAATTGTCCATGAACTGGCAATTCAAAAATACTATCAAATACATCTTTGAGTATATAAGAATCTTCACCCCAAGTATTTTCAATTAGATATGGGCCTAACCAAATTGGACCAAATTTTCTATGTTTTCCTTTATCCTCAATTCTGGCATTCCACATTAAGACTAAATCTCCCTCTTCAAACTTTCTACTTATAGTTATTTTATCATATAGTGTCTTAACTTGTAGTTGCAGCTTTTGGTTCTTTAGAGATGCTTCTCTTCTGGTTTCTACCAATCCTACCAATTCATCCATTCTTTCTTGCATTTCATCTGTATTATCTTGATCATACAGCTATATGTAATTGTACAGTCCCATCAAGTTGTTTTGAGGCATTCTGGCTTGAATCTCATACATTAAATCAAATGGAGCTACACTAATTGCTTTCTTTACAGTTACTCTGTCAGCCCATATTGCCAACTATAACTTGGAATCCCATGCCTTTTTATTATCATCCAAGGTTCTCTTAATGACCTTCAACAGACTCTTAGTTGTGGACTCAGCTTGTCCATTCCTTTGTGGATGATATGGAGCAGATGATGACTTTGTCATTCCATATTTTTCACAAAACTTGATGAATTCCTCAGACTTGAAGCACATAGCATTATCTGTTACAATTTTTCATGGACAACCAAATCTAGAAATAACATTATTCAGTAGGAAATTATTGACCACTTTACTTGTTGCATTTCTTGTGGGGATAGCCTCTACCCATTTTGTAAAGTAGTCAGTAGCAACCAAAATCCAAGAATAGCCAGTGCTAGACTTGGGGAAAATCTCTCCTATGAAGTCCAAACCCCATTGTTGAAAAGGTGCTTGAATCTCCACTAGCTTCAATGGGGTATTTCCTGAGAACTTTAGCTTTCCAACAAACCTCTGACAAGGAACACATTTCCTAACCATAACTTTGGCATCCTTGAAAAGGGAAGGCCACTAGAATCCAGCCCTCATTATCTTATGTGCATTAGTTTTGGCCATATAGTGCCCCTCACACACTCTAGCATGCATTTCTTTCAAAACCTCTTTTGCCTTTTCCTTATCAACACATTTCAATAATACTCCCTCAAAATTTCTCCACCATAGGTTGCTTTGGACAATTACATACCTGATGGCTTGCAATTTAGTATTCCTCTTTTCATTTTCAGGCAAATGGAGAGGAGCTTCCATGTGTTGCAAGTAATATATGACATTGGTGTACCAATCACACTAGTCCATGTCACATAAGTTAGCTCTGAGATCATCATTTACTAGATTTATTTGGTTAGCCTCTAGATTAGCTTTAGCCATGAGTTTGGCCAAACCTTGACCCCTTACTAACTTTGTTATCTATATATCAATGCTAAATTCTTGGATTCTATTGATCCATCTGCATCTCCTGCCTAATACTTCCTATTGAGAAAATATATCCTTGATTTTAGCACTAGGTATAAAAGCGATAACAATAGAACCTACCAGGTAACATCTGAAAGCTTTTACAGCCTTTCCTAAAGCATATGCTTGCTTTTCATTTATTTCATACTTAAGTTCAGTAGGCTGTAGTGACTTACTGAAAAAGGCAATAGGCTGATCATATCCTTCTTGATTTTTCTGCAATAAGACTGCAGCTACAGTGTGGAAGGATGCAAAAGAAAAAATATGCATGGGTTTTGAATAATCTAGGGTTCTCAATACTGGAGCATTTTTTATTGCAACTTTAATATCCTGGAAAGCTTGTGAAGGCTCACCATTCCAATCTATAGTGGCTCCCTTTTTGAGCATCTTTGAGATAGTCTACTGATCTCAGCAAAATTTGTAACAAATCTTCTAAGGAAATTAACTTGTCCAAAGAAAGATTGAATTCCTTTTACATTTTTTGCCTTGGGGACTTTTTCAATAGCTGCTACTCTCTCAGGGTCTATTTTCACCCCATCCTTAGACACTATATGTCCTAATAGTTTTCCCTCTGTGACCCCGAATGTGCATTTCTTTGGGTTTAAAGAAACTCCATATTCCAGAGCTTTGATAAAGATTTTTTCCAAATGTTTGCAATGATCTTCAGCCTTATTAGAATATGCTGTAAGATCATCCTGGTACACAACCATAAATTTATCAATATAATCATGAAATGCTACATCCATGGCTCTTTGGAAGGTAGCTCCTACACTAATCAGGCCAAAAGGCATCCTCACATATACATATGTTTCCCATGGGGTTGTGAAGGCTATCTTGAACTATTCACTTTCCTTTACTAGAACTTGATTATATCTAGAAAAACCATCCATCATTGACATTAATTCATAGCCAGTCACTTGCTGCAACATGGCTTCCATATTACGTAAGCCATAATTGTCTTTCAGAGATGCAAAGTTTAAGTTTCTAAAATCCACACATAGCCTAATATCTCCATTCTTCTTCCTAACAGGAACCAAGTTTGAAACCTAGGTGGAATGCCTGATTAGCTTGATTATCCCACCATCTCTTAGTTTTGTTAGTTCTTCTTACATTTTTGGGGCAAGGGTAGGATTGATTGGTCTCTGTTTTTGCCTGAAAGGTTTTACATTTTCCTTCAATGGTATGACATGTTGGAACAGATCCTCCCTGTAACCCTTAAGGTCATCATATGACCAAGAAAAAACATGTCTGTATTTTCTAAGTAGGTCAATCAATGTTTTCCTAATTTTAACAGGCAGATTTTGGCCAATATAAACCCTTTTAGGAACTTCATCAGTACCCAGGTTTATTTCTTCTAACTCATGAGGTTTGGGGTCGTTAACTCTTGATTTTACTCTATCTTGGTTATGAAAACTATTTTCCAAGACCAATAACCCCTTCGGCATCTTATTTGTTTTCAATTTCATAATCTCTTGACCAAAAATGGTTTCCTTTCCATTTATGGTTTCAATTAGTCCACTGCAATCCATTTCCTGATCATGGTACTTGTCTTCATTTAACAAAAAATTTGTAATATCTTTGTCATCTTCAAAGACCTGCCAATTTTCAATGTTATTAGGTATGGAAGGTCTATTTTACACCTCAATCTGAGAGATTCCTGCAAATGATATCTCTTTTGGCTTGATTGCTACATTTGCTAACAGATCAACCATCTTATTTTGAGTCCTATCTCTCCATGAGATCCCAAATGCATCAAAGAATTCTATCTGATCCCAAACTGCATTTCTATATTGTTTCAATCTCTTATTCTTGGATGAGTAGGTTCCTTTGATCTGAGAGATAATTAGTTCAGAATCCCCTATAACACATAATTTCTTAATTCTATGATGTATGGCAACTTTGAGTCCTAGCAACAATGCTTCATATTCTGCAATATTATTAGTGCAGGAAAACTTCAAAGTGAATAAATACCTAAAAGTGTTATTTTCAGGGGATACAAAAACTACACCTACCCCTGCACCCTCTTTAGAACTAGCCCCATCAAAGAACATTGTCCATAATTTTGGTGAGTTGATGCAACATTCAACTTCATGTTCAATGATAGCGGGTAAGTTTTCAACTTCTTGAATAATTAATTCAGCCCTGAAAGCATTAATCCCAGTATCTAGGAAACAAGTGGTATCTTTGTCAATTTCTTCTCCTAAAATGTGATTAACCCTTGGCTCCCTATTTACCCTGACAACTTTGTCCCCTATATGAAAAGTGGCATAAGTGAGATCACATTGTAGGCTTCCCCCATGGCAGCACTCCATTTCTTGGAGAGTAACATTCCATAGTGTGGAGGTATATCTACCATAAGGATAGACATGGTTAATTCTACTTCAGGATATGCAGCCAGTTTGAATGGTAAGGCATTTATGGTACCTATGACTGGGACTTCCCTAGCATCCATTCCTCTGCATCTACCCTGCTTGGTATCCACCTTCAATCCCAAGGCTTCCATTACTTTGAAAGGTATTATAGTGTTGGAAGCTCCTGAGTCTATCATGCAATTTTTTAAGGTCTTCCCTTTTATGATTAGACTGAGGAAAAAAGGATCGATATCTTCTATAAATGCCACTGAGGAATCATCTAAAAACATTTGAGGAATCTGGGATATGATACGACTATCCTCTATTACTAATGGGGTTTTTTGGGATACAGTTTGATCTATAACAATATTATTGTTTCCTATTCCACCCAACCATGATAAAGCCTTATTCTTATGCTCTTCAATTCTAAAAAATTCAAACAAGGGCACTTTTACAGTAATTTGAGATAACATAGATATCATATCAACAGGTTCAACAACAATGGGTTTTACAAGAGTACCTAGAGTTGGAATCTTTTGAGCAGTAGGCACCACTATTAGCTTGATAGTATCAAGTTCTGATTTCTTTGGTTGCACAATGGGTTTTGTTGTCTCACTTATCTGAAATTGAACCTTCTTCTTTGGTTCCCATTTCTTACCCTTATTTTCCTTGATCTTAGGCACATCTACATTGAATTTCTTGTTTTGATCATTCATCTTATGAGTGATGTCTTTGATGAATACACTAGATGGATTTCCTGCATCATTATTTACTGCTCTATTTCTCAAATTGTAGTTATTGTGGACTTGTGAAATCCTTTCTACTATAATTCTGTCAATCTCCTCTTTGGAGGGCATTCTTAAACTTGTGAGACCTAAATAAAAAAATGTGCTGCATACCTTATCTGTATCATACCCTTCATCATCTGAAAGCACTTGTTGATGGTGTAGATGGTAAGCAATTCTTTGGCTAGTAATATCATTTTCAGGCTCTTCTAAATCAAAATCTATCAAATCATCACACATGCTTACCATATTACAACTTATATCATCATGGCTTTTCTCTTCAATTTCTTCTTCAGGTTGCACTCCTTGACCTTGGGCAAATGACTGAGCTATAGCACAATAATCAGTAGAATGAGGTGATTGACATATAATGCACCATGGTACATCATCATTCATATTTACAGTGTTCCTTTGCAGGGAATCTAGAGTACCTTGATCCTTCACATTGTGGGTCTGGTTGGGAACTGGCTTACCATCTTTCCACTGAGTGGTGTAAGGGTAATTTTGCATTCTAGGATGCCTATTGAAATTGTTGTTATTTACAGGGGGTCTCTCAGCAACATTTGGCTTATTAAAATTAGTGGGATTCATCTTTTTGAGAATTTCTAAAACCTGGCCTATAGTAGGTTCTTCAGGCTTCTTTCCTATAGGAGTTTTATCACCTTCTCTTTTGTTATTGTTCTTTGGATTGAAAAGCTTAGGATCATCCCTTCTACCTAGTTTGCCAGATGCCTTCCTATTATTCTCTATATTTACTACAATTTTATAGGCATCCCTTAAAGTCTTAGGATCCTTATCCCTCAATTGATAAGCCATTTTGCTATCAAAAGCATTGAGATATGTTGTAAGACAGACATCTTCATTTAACCTCATAACTTGAAATAGTCTGTACATACCTTTCTGGAATCTTACATTGAAATCAAATGTGGACTCATTTGGATTCTTCTTGATGTTGTTGAACTCATTTAGCATGAATCTTGCATTAGTGTTGTCTCCATATCGCTCTTTGAACAATTTCTCCAAATCACTCCACGAGGTAATATTGTCATCAAGCAACCTCCTAAACCAATCCCTTGCATCCTCAGTTAGTGAATGCACAAATAATTTCATTACCATATCTTTATGTTCAACTTCATAATCGTTTAACATATCAATGAAAATTCTCAAATGTTCTTCACTAGTAACAACATTATTCCCAAAGAACTTAACCACTTTATCTCTTAAATCAAATGATATGGGATGTGGAGCACCAGGAATACCAAAAACTGATATTTGTCTATACTTTTTCAGGTATACAAGTTTCTTCTGGAAACTAGGAACATTTGAAGTACTAGCTATATTAGCTTGACTTAGGGGAGCAGCTTGGGATTGTTGAGGTGGGACAATTGGGACTTGGGTGCCAATAGTGGAAGATGAGGTAGGAGTAGATTGGGGTACTCCCTGAGTTGAGATTATTGGACCACTAACTGGTGTAGGAATTGTAGGTGGGATAGACAATTTGGGCCATGAAGCCAATGTAGAATTAGATTTTATGAATTGGATTTTTCTCCTAGTTTCTGTAGCTTGAGCTTCATTCTCAACCTTCTCAAGTTCTTTTGCAAGATCTTCCCTCTCTTTTTGAGCCTTCTTAAGATCTAGATCTAATTTTGACATGGAGGGTTGTATAGTTTTTCTTGGTATAGCTTGAGGCTCATTTATTTGGATTTCTATAGCCTTTCCTTTCCCTTTATCTGGAGCTTTTGCAGTGGGCTCTACAGGATCCACTTGAATAGGTTTATAGGCTTGGATTTGAGAAATAACTGGTTCTTGCCTTTGATTTAAGTATTTCTCTTGTTCTTGAACTTTAGCTCTCAGATTATCAACATCTCCAAAAAAATCCTTATGGAGAGTAGTGGTATTTTCTTCTAACTTTTTATTTTGCTCCTTCAAAGCAGCCATCCTTCTTAGCAAAGCATCCCTTTCTATTATGGCATCCAAGGTAGCTTTCTCCTTTTCCTTTTCAAGAAGAATGCATTTAGCTTCTTCCTCAGCAATCCATTTCTTCAAAAATCCTATTTCAGAGCGCACTTCTTTAGGATCTATAGAAGTTGCCTCTGAATTAGCAAGGTCATCCAGATCTATAAGATTTGGCTCTACATATGGGGCTACTCGGGCATTAAAAAGATTATCAAATGAACTCCTAAATCCTAGCCTATAGTTCATATCTGCTATAGGATCTAGCCTTGATGAAGAAATTCCTATAGTGGATACATCTTTATCCTAAAAGACTCTCTCATTTGGTAATGGGGTACTGAAAATGCCTCCTAAGAGTCTTGTAGTTTCGAGTTCAGAGCTAAGTGAAGAAGACTCTCTTCATATTACTGATTGATAATGGGAATTGATGGATGCATTACCTCTAGGTTTCCAAGTGGGATTTGGATCTGTCTTCTTCTTATTTTGGTTCTTCCTACCACCTTGGGGTAGATCAATATACATTGATACATTGGGATTGGCTCTCATGTAAGCTCTTGTGTTTTTTCTCTTGTCAGCCATATTCACCTTTTGTTACAATAAGCACTAACTTCAAAACCTTGACTGAGTCACCACCCTATTTCGAGAAAATATGTAATGACACTTTTTCTAACTGAAGGAAAACAATACACAACTAGAAACAAAAATATCTAGCACAAATAGACCAATCACTAATGTCGTAAGACTGCAACTCTTGCTTGTTAGATAAGACACTTGGATAGGTTGGATATGTCAGTGTGTAGCAATGGTACTTGGGCTTTATCTTCTTTAAATCCTCAAGGTTCGTCACTAAAAGATTCCCTTATAACCATGAGAAAAACATAGATAACATGACACACACGTACACAACAGGAACAAAGAAATTGCAGTACTTTTCACAGATGTGTTGGACAACTCCCCAGTAGAGTTGCCATTTTGTTGGTGTTGTAAAATATACTAAAACTACTAAGCGACAAAATGCTTAACACTAGAATGAAAATACATACACAATCTAAAGATTAGGAAATTCTTATTAACAATTGTATATGCAAAGTATTTGGACCAAACTTCAACAAAACCACAGATAGTTTTCTACTCTTTTGGCTCTGCAAAACCAGGGTGGGTATACCCAAGGATGATTCAAAACTAGAACAACTGTATGAGGATTATTCTTAGTTTCATTCTGATTCTCATTTCAAGATCCTCAAACATATACATAATTCTTACTAACTTGATAAACACATCCCATAAAATAGATATGGCCAAGAATTCTTCTATAGATCTACAGATGTTCTTAACAATAGTGGCTAACTGAAGCTAAAACATTCCATGCAGACAAGTGCTGGCCAACTTTGAAGATCTATAGGAAATCAATTTTTTTTTTGATTTGATGCTGCATTTTGATAATCATTTATGATCTATTTCTCCTTTAGCTGAATCAATTTGATCAGTGCCTAATCCATTGGGATTCAGAGTCTATAGCAAGTTCTCAGATCTAGTTTGTTGCCTTGCAACAAATTCTGTAAGCAATTCTTATCTGAATTCATCATTCAAAATTCTTCCCACTACTAAAGAAGCCTTATCACATTCAACAAAGCTTTTATTTAATCCATTGAATTAATAGCAGTGATAAATAGATATACAACCTAACTAGATTGCTTTCAATTGCACAAGCCTTTAATTATACAATATCAAGAAAACCAAGTAATTGAAAGGAGACAAGATTCATAAAGAATAATGTGGGGACAGTTCACAATTTGTATTCATCTTCTTTGAAAATGGTATATCATTTACAATAGGCTTAGAATGACCTTCAGAAAGAAACACAACTCATTCTATATTCATGTATTCTCAGAGAATTGACAGAGAAAATACATCATAAACTTGCTTTCAAAAATTTGGACCAAAGATAGACTAAGCATATCACCTAGAAAAATAGAATTCGGACCCTTCTTTTGCCTTGGAATCTCACTTAAATAGTGTGAGATGCAACAAGCTTCAGGCTAAAAGAAATGATAGGTGTCCTTTACAAAGAATATTTACATACACCTATCACAAAAAGACAAAAAGCGGGTAACAGAAGATGTCCATATCAAAACATTCTTTTAAGTAAGTAAGCTTTTGTTATACAATTTTGTGTTGCTGATTGGTTATTTATCTATTTTCTCTGTATAAGTAACTGCCAAATTAGCTGACGATGAAGCTTGTTCTAATGATGGCATATTAACTTCCACCTGTAGGCTTTCTTCATCTTTATCTCAGGTGGCTGGAACAACTTCTATTTTGTCCCCTTCTCTAGCCTTATCAGCATCCTATGGTCCCGAGTTTGTAACTGAAAATGACAGGTTTCGCTTGTCTTCTTCTTCTGATTGGTTTTGAGAAATGATAGTATAAGTAGTTTGGAAGTCCTCATCCTACACATTATCATTGTCAGTTTCATCTGCATCCAACTATTCACTAGAAGCCATTTCTGCCACCCACCTGTCAAATAATGCATCATCTGGCCAGTTGAATTGCAAAATGTCTTTCTATTTTTTTATTACATAATCAGCCACATTATTAATATCAATGAAATCCTATTTTAAAGAATCAAAGAATATTTTGTCTTTCACCATCTCCTCTATTGTGGTGGCCCACCATGCATGCCCAATTTCATTTACTACTTGATTCATTCTTAAACAGAATGCACCATCAAGTTCTTTCATCTATTTCTCTTTTTCTTTTTAAATTATTTGTCTTATCCAGGGCATGAGGAAATAATTTGAAATTTTGGCTCCTATATTTGTCCAAGTGATTTATTATTATCTTCTTTAAATGTGTCCTCTTATTATCAAAGTCAGCAAGGTCAGAAAGAATATCAAAGATTTTTTCAATTTGATCATGGGAAGTATCTATAATAGATAAACACAAAAAGGTTACTTCTTTTTCCCTTCTTACCCACTTATCCACAATAGGCTTTAGAGCTTCATCATTTCCTTTTAATTCCTCCCAAATGTTAATCACCCTGACCAATTGATGATGGATTAATGGCCATTCAACTCTGTCTCCCAGATATGTAAGAGCTTTTCTTAGTTTATCTTCATACTTAGATTCCAACTCTATATGTAAGGCCCATAGTTTAGCCTTTTCTTCTTCAAATTCCTTAGCAATGTAATATCGTGGTGCCTGGGGTGTATCTGGCATTTCAATGAGGGGGGTAGACTTAAAAGGTTCTATAGGGGGACAAGGGTAGGTTATTCTAGGCCTGGTGGATTGTTCCAATAGGTTATTTTCAAGCTCAATCCTCTTCTTTACCTCTTTGTTGTATGCATCCACCACTGTCTCATACTTTCTTTGTAACTCAAACATAATATGTTCCTCCTTCTTAGCAATAGCCAAAAGAAATTGGGAAGACTCCACATTCCAATAGGCTGCCTGTACATGGGAGGTGTTAGCAACCCTTCTTTCAAGTATTTTGCCCATTAGTTTAGACTCATCTAGTTGCGAGGATATGGCTCTAGATCCTTTTTTCAATGACCAACTAACCAAAGTAGCTTGATCCTCAATGAATGTAGTTCCTTGGAAATCCTTTTTATTTGGGTCTTGCAATTCCAATTTACTTGAAACAGAATTGAAAATTAAGGCATTTGCAATATCCCAATTTGGCAACAATAATATGTTAGAGGTTTTTACCATTTGCCTTCCTTCTTCAGGAGTAATGTTTTGGAATTCCTTCATCATTTATTCTTTAATCTAGTCTTGTATGGAAGCTTCATCCATTTCTTGATGCTCTGTCTTCATCCTTTTACATTTCTCCTCAAAGATGTTCATGTTTGTTCTCCATGCAAATTGCTGAAAAGCTCTTGATTTTACAAAATTGTCATCAGATAAAAATTGATGACTTGCTTGTTCTAATACAGGGTCCAATTCCCTGCCTCTATAATCAGCTCTTGTTAGATCCAAACTTGGGAGAGGAGGCTCTGGAAGGTTACCTTCATCCAATTCTACTTGGGTAATAAAAACACCTCCTTGTGATCCAATCTCTTCAACTTGCTCACCTGTGAGCTTCTCTTCTCCAATTCTCAAAGGAGATTGGGTGGGTGAATATTCCTCAGCTTGAGATCTCCCTTCTCTTATTACCTTCTGCCTCTTTGGGCTGGGCTCATCAGGTCCCTCCTCCAAAACTATACTGGTGGATCCCATTATTTGTTTGCCCTTATCTATAGGAGCCTTTTTATTCTGAATTATAGTGTAACTAGGCTTTTTATGTACAATTATGGCTTCTCTGGTCTTATCAAGAGAAGAATTAATAAAAAATTGTTTCTTCTCATTCATGGTTTCCATTATTGCAGGGAAGTTATTTATGAGCTTATTTATCCTGTCAGCCTCTGTATTAGCATTGTCTAAAGGACTATAATTTTGATCAAAAAAATGAATAAATTCTAGGAGCCGGGAGTAAACTCTCCACTTTTCTTTTTTAGTTTCTTGTTCTTGTAAAGAAAATTCATTTCTTATAATGTCTTCTAGGTAATATGAATCATTCTTTACCGGTCCTAGTTTGATCCTATGCCTCAGAGTCTGATTGAAAAATCCCTCAAAATCACAAAAACGGGGGTGGGAGATAGCCATCATATACTGATCCAAAATTTTGTACAAAAAGAGCCATCCTCCTTTAGTAATCACAAACTGATGGGCCACTGTATAGGTAGGGAAAATTGACCCTAGTTGCCTCTTTGACAAGAACATTTCCTCTACTCCTCCTAGTTTCCATAAGACTTCTGCCATCCCTATCTTTAGGGGCACTTGGTAAGGCAAGACATGAGGGCTCCCTTTAAAATCATAAATTTTGAAAATCGTAGAAACAGGGTATGGAATAATATCTCCCCAATTGTGTGAAACTTTCAAATTATGGGGGCTATCCATAGGTCTTATGAGATTCATTAATACTTTAGGGATCCTGGGATTATCACTCAAAAATAGACATCTCAACTTAGAGGCAAAATATCTATCAAATCTGAGAAAACTGGCTTTATTTGCATCCCAAGTCATATCTGCAATCCACAACTGGACTGGTAATGTTTCCCCTTTTTCTTCTCTGTTCAATTTCATCTCATTTCCAAAATATGTTACCCCTTTGAACAAGAACATATGAATTAATAAGGAATATTGGCCAAAAGTTTTCTCCACCTTACCTCTCGCGATTCCAACCAAATTGATGTGAATTTCTTTAGCTAGAAAGGAGGCAAAATGAAAAATGACATCTACACCGAAAGAGGAAATTTGAATCATCATATACATAAGGTCAATGGGCATGAAGTCCTACTCATCCTCACCAAGAACACGGCACAAGGTCCTATATATCTCTACAGCCCGGGAAGTTAAAATGCTCTTCTTAAAAGGTTCTTTAGAGGCTGTAGTTATTACTGGCAGAGTTCCTATGGTACCAATGTGTGCCCTCAATGCACCTCCCCTAATTATATCTCTTTTCACTTTTTATTCCTTTTCTAATTCTAGCAAATTGATTGGCACATGGAAATCTGATAATGGCTCTAAGTGAAAAACCTCTCTAATTTCTTCAGGGCTAATTGACACTAGAGGCACACCATCATTTCTTCTCACAACCCTAATGGCTTGGTCATAGTTTTTGGCAATATCTTCTAGCAAGTTGTAGTCCATGAAAACACTAGGAACTACTAACTTTCCCAAGTCAAAATTCCATATATTAGCATGAGGGGCAAACAAATTCCTCTCTGAAAACCACTTTTTAAACAAAACAAGGCTAGTCTGATTGGTTATTGCATCCCTCACCCAGTTCCCCTTGTCATACAAGCCATCAGCAATTTTAAGCCTAGGAATTAATGAAATTAATCTTTTGACCTATGCAGACTCTGTAGTGGATCTTGGGAGTAACTCTAGGAAATCATCGTGGATATTCCTATTCATATAATCAACTTGCCCAAAGAATGATTTCTTAGGAGGCATCTTGATTGTAACAATGGGAATTGGAATGTTACAGAGGTTATGATCGAGTACTTACTTGATTTTGCCAAAATTATACTCTTCTAAACTTCTGCAACTACTTTCAAACAGATATGAAACTATTTTCGTGTCTTCACCAATGCTTAATCACAACGTGATCGATAGGTGCCTATGCTCAGAGAAAAAGTAATCTTTGCTAGAGTGGACTATGATGAATAATAAAAGAAAATCTTACAGATTATACTCTAGTTTTTCTCACACGCAAAGTCTTCATTCATCATAAATGCACGGGACAGAATGTCACCATACTTCCCCTTTTCTTTTAAAAACTTCCGCCGTCAATTCTTGGAAAACCTTGCGATCTGGTAATGACAACTAAGCTGGCTCATTTCCTTACTAACATATTTGCAATCAAACCAATAGGATAGCTCCACCTGTGCCTTTCCTTCAATGCTGGCACTTTAGACTGGGCCCATGGATGACTACGAACACGTGTCATCACGTCGTTAACTCGCTATACTTATACTTCGAGCATTTTCCATGGCGAGCGAGCGATAACCTTTGATCTTGTGTCAATCATGTGGCATACGTTTGAAATGACTTTTCAAGGAATCAATGGTGGGCCATCATTCGCTAACTCACTATGCTTAACTTGTGATCACTTCCTCATAGCGAGCTAATGACAACCCTTGATCTTGGCCCAATCTCACGGTCGAAAAACTTTGAAGTACATTCCTGGGAAGTGGGTCCACAGTACCACTGTTGCTGAGCTGGCGTAATGCGCTGGCATACACATATATATTTTAATCATCCTTTATTTTAAGTTCTGTCATGTTTTTGACTTTTAGGTCAGTCGTTATGTCGCTACTAGAAAAACATAACAATATCTGGCTAGCGATGCAACAACCCACCGGAAAACTAGCGCCGAGAAAAGTAGCGCAGCTTGCAAAGAATTTTTCTGAGACTTTCCAAATCATCTCTGGTCATAAAAGAAAACCACCTTTAGATATGATTTTTCCCTCGCTATGTTGCTACCGGAAAATCTCTTGTATATTTTGATAGCGACTTAGCGACTTGCCGGAGTAATTTGGACACCAGTTTTATTATTCCCGATGACCATGAACACGTGTCATCGCGTCACCAACTCACTATGCTTAGCTTCCAAGAACTTTTCTTTAGCAAGTCAACGACAACCATAGATTTAAAAGAAATCTGACGGTGAGGTAAAAAACTTTCACAAGGATTAAAACAACAAAATCAACATAGGTGAATAAAAAACATCTGCATAACTTCCTTCCCCCCCTTTTTAAAAAGTTTTTGCGCCAAGGAAAATTTAAAAGGAAAAAGGGACTAGCCTAAGAAAAACCAAACTAAGTTGGAAACCTAATCACCACTAAAGGATCACAAGCTAAAATTTTTTCTGGGCAAGACAAAACCTATTATACAAAAATTCAGGCCAACACCAACAAAGGCATTTGTGAGAGATAAAAGCAAGTGTGTGGGTCCCTTTTTCACTTTTGCTACCTTTTTTAGATTTTTCAAAAGGTTAGAGGCAATTGAATTGGATAGTAAAGTGAAATTAAAGACAAGGGGGAAAAAATAGGAATTGCCTTCTCCTCTACAGGATTTTGACCTTAGAAGGCAATTTTTTGCATGTATTGAAAAATCACTCCTACAAGAATGATTGGTTCATAAATCAATTACAAGATATTTAAAAAGGATAATGGAAGCAAGTTGATCACATTTAGGAAGGTATCTTAAGAAAAATCCAGCTGAGCATATTTTTCTCCATAGAGTACTCCATTCTTAATTTTTTGGAACTTGATGAAAACTTTGAAAGGAAGTCTGTAATAAAAAAAAGTTACTATTGGGCCAAGAAAATTAGTGAAAAGACAAGGAAAAATCCATTCAAACTCCCCACATTTACTAACCTAATGAATTTATCTTTTAATTCACTTGTGTGACATGGATCGTGAAGATCAATGGGTGAATTAAGGATTTCTATATAGAGATGAACAATACAGATTTTCAAACTACTACTCTCTTTATCAAACTATTATGCTATTGAATTGAATAGTGTTTTCAAAGCTTTCACAGTTGCAAAGTCTACTTTCTGCATTATTCGCAATTTTCAGATCTCAATTCATTTCTATCTCAGATAAGATGACAACAAGGTTAGCTAGTTTTGATGGCTTGAATGGAATTAAGTCAACATTACAGAATATTATAGACACCTTGCTCCATTTCTTCAATATGCAAGATTTTGAAAGGAAGTTGAGGATGAAGCCAATTCACCTCATAGTAGAGAAACTCCAAGGAAGAATGCTAGTGGAAGTAGCTAGGTTTCCACTGGTAGTTCAAGCTCCTAGGTTGATTGTTGAATGTATAAATCACTAAAATTTGGATACTAAACAAACTCTACTACCTAATCATATAGTTTTGATCTCAATTGATAGGCAAGTTGTAGTAAATTGCCTTTGAATTCTAGAGCGAGAAGAGTTTTTGAGTTGACAATAGGAGGAGCTATGTCTGATTTCTCTTTGAAGAAGATGGTATGGCGAAAGGAGACTATGAGGTCTTGATTCAAAAAACCATGGGGAGCTAAAAGTAAGGTTCCTAAGACTCTTTTTGGCACTAATCTCAAGCCTAAGATCACAAATATTTTGGTCCTTTTGCATCAATTGAAAGGTGAGGTAGAAGCACTCAACTTTGTAGAACAGTATTTCTTTTTGGTAAAAATCATTTTCTTAGATACAGAGTATGTTGATTGGGTGTATGAGGTAAGTGAGAATTTGTGTAGAGCCCTCAGTGCTACAAAGTTCTACAATTCATTCTACATGTCTTCTTTCCTAATTTATATGTTAGCCTCTCTACAATTGTGGCTAGGCCTTCCCAGAATAGATAATTTCCTTGATGATGTGAAAAGTTGTGAATTTTACCCATGCTTGTAGTTACAAAATAGTTATATAGAATATGTAAAAGTTAATGATGTTTTTACAATGAGGATTTGCAGGGAACTCCAAGGATGGCCAAAGAGGAGATTTAGCCCAGAAGCGATGGTAGCCATCAACTAGTTTGCTAGATATTTTATTCAATTCTCATCCTTTTCATATTTGCATCTTGTAGCCTTCAATGGATTTCCTTTGAAGCTACCCATATATTGAAATGACATGATTATGTTGATAGAGATTGTGAGACAAGCTATCTAGGTGAATGTGATGAGTGCCAGTTTAACAAAGAAGGGGTATGAATTCCCCATGAAGGTTGGGGTTTATATTTGTGAGTCTTGATCTTATGCCAAAAACATGCTCAAGGCCTTCAAGAATAAGTACAAATTAAAAGAATATGAGGTTGTGAAACCCATGTTCAACCCAAATAAATATGTGAGAGATGTGCTTCAAATTGGGAGTGTGACCAAGCATTTCACCACTATAGAGGATTATTGGGCAAATTGCAAGGATGAGTTGAAGAACCAAGATTGTGCTTTTTCCAAACTCATAGTGGAGCAAGTGAAGACATATGGCATCAATCTAAATGTGGAAGGACTAGGGGATGATGGGAAAAATATGTATAGTAATACATATTTGACTAAATTAAGGAATACTCCTATTAGTTCTGAGCCTTATGTTGATATAGAAGAAGATTTTGATTTCATGATGGCTCGAATCATCAAGAGGACTTGGAAATGGGTTGAATGGATGGCTAAAAGAAGCTAGAGTAAGAGCATGACCACTCAAGCTTCTTTGGTAGCTGCTACCCCTACTTCTTCTCAGAGTTCCACACCCAGTGTGATAACCACAACTACTCAAGGAATAGCTCTACCTATAAGAGGAGGAAATCAACCCCTAGATAAGAATGTCCCAATAATTCCTACTTGTCAAGGTGGTTCTCTACTAGTTATTGGAACCCAAGCTAGTGCTAAAGAAAAGAAGGCAGAGGAGCTAAAGAATGGTGCTAATATTTCAGTCCCATCTCCTCGTGCTACTCCAATCTCATCTCCCCATACTACTCTAGCTCCATCTCTACACACTACTCTAGTTACTTCTTCTCATGTCACTCTAATTACATCCCCTCATCATAGCCCTATTCCATCAGTGAGTGCTTCTCTCCTGATGCCAAGTGGTTCCCCTATTTAGATAGTAGAAATAGGAAATGGAAAGAGTAGTAGTAGTGAGTCTACTAAATCTAATGAGTCAAAAAAGAAGACCTAGGAGGTGGATAAAAGTTAGAGTTCATCTAGACTCATTTCCCAAGATCCAAAGAATCCCTTCTCTTCAATTACAGTGATAGTGACCTCAAAGAAAAAGAAAATGTTTAGCATAGAGTCACTTGGAATGGCTTGCAAGGTAATAGGTATCGATTCTTGGTTGGAGGACACCTTAAAAAGGAAGAGAAAGAGAAAAGATGAGAGTGTCCCTGCAAAAGACATTGTAACTCTTGTAGTCCATTTCAGGACTGTGTTGACGAAGGTCAAGAAGCAAAAGAGTCTATCAATACTTGGACAAGATCTAGAAATAGGGCACTTGACCATGGAAATAGCCAAGCCATACAAAGTAAAGAGAATTGAGGATATGATGCCTGATGATTTTACTCTACATTCAATCAATCTTGGAGAAGCCACACATGATACTAAGTTGGCTTATGGAGATCAAGTAATGAAGTTATAGAAGGACAATTGGAAAGCCTCAAATTATCAAAGATCAAGATGAAAGCCAAGATAGAAGAATTGAATAAGTTTATTAGGAAACTAGTTGCTCCACTAGAAATTATCACTAGTGTGCCTATGACTAAGAATCCTACTACTACAGAAGTTCAAGCTCTCATTTCTCAACTTTAGGAAGATAGGTACTTTGGCCAAATTGGGAAAGAGTAGATTGAGAAACTCAAATCAGAGGGAGTTTCTCTCATAGATCAAATTGGAAATGTTACCCTTTGATTGGAAATAGAGAAAGATAATATTATATCTAATAGCAATACTCTAGCTGGAGAAAGGACTAAATGTGATGATTGCATCTCTTTCGTAAAGATGATCATCCAAATGAAACAAAAGCAAGTAGTCAAAGAAAAAATCTTGAAGAAATGGAATGAACCTCTATTTGAGTGGCTTCAAAGCATGTAGTTCAAGTTAGAAATGATTAAACAAGCTAAGAAGGGACTCAAAGAAACAGAGGATAAAGAAAAGAAAACACAAGATAAAGGATTTCATCTTATGAGAGGGTTACACATTGATTCACAAACTAGTGGTCAAGGAAAGGCTCTCATTGGAGTAGATGTGATGAAAAGTAACTTCTCCACATTTTTGGATAATCTATCTGGAGTGGCTTCTAGTATTCAAAACAGAGTGGCAGAGCTATAGAAACTTAGTGAATGCATACACATGGCTACAGAGGAGTTGCCAAATTAGTTAAATGTTGTGAAAGAGCTGGCAAGGGAACATTCAAACTAGCTTTTGAGATTCACTAACATACATGTTCCCAACCATGAAGAGTTGATTCCAATTATAGTTGTTGCTAAGGAAAATAGAGTGAAAACTAAAAAGGGGTTGAAGTCTAAGTGATACAAATTATTCCCCATTGTCATTTTCTTTTGTAATTTTTGCATTTTTTTGTAATATGAAAAATTGGCATCTTGCCATTTGTCATTTTCAGAAGATGAACCGATTAAGCTTCTATTGTAAAGGTCATCTCTTAAACTCTATATGTATGAAGTTGAATGATTAATAAAGGTTGGCAAAATTCTTGGTGTGTAGTACTTTTTATTGTAGAGACAATTGAAGGGTATTTTATATCAATCATTTTCTGTTCTAGTAAATGTTATAGTTAAGTTAACATTTTTCTCTTTTGCTTGAATTGAGACATGGGAGAAACAGAGTTTTATTTCTCCTATTTTGAGATAACGAATGAGTGTAATAAGTGTTGTTATTGTTCATTCAAAGAGAAATCCTTTCAGCACTTTCAATTCATTAATCAAAGTTCAGATTTGAGTTCATTTAGTTTAGTATTCATTATCATCCAGATAAGTTTTATGAATTCATAATATGTGTGAGTGAATAAAACTATTTTGGTATTGAGAAATTTCTATTTTCCTAAGTTAGATTCTATTTAGGTCTAGCTTGGTTATACCTCTACTATTCCCAAGTTAAGAACACACCCCAAATTAGTTTAGAAACAAAACATAATTCACTGAAGGTTGCCATAGGGAGTTGTACCTATTAATTTAAAGAAAATTTTGTTCATCTATAAGTGGATTTTCAACTATTTGTAACCAGATATTGTTCTAAATTTGGGAATTTAAGGGTCATAATCAAAAGGACAAATTCATTTACCAATATGGTGCTAGGTTGTATGACATGTGGTTGGTTCTGATGTTGTTGGTTTGTAGTTGGTTTAATGTCCATAGGGATGTCACATACTACTTTATTTCGAATCTAGGTTGAGGTTGGAGTTCATTGTATTGTTGGATTTCTTGAGGACAAGCAATTTGAGGGAGGTCAGATTGTAATGTCCCCATCTTTTTAGTAGCTCAGTGGAGAATTAATAAGAAATTGATTAAATTAATTTCTTATAAAGTGTTTCAATAAATTAAAATTAAAGAGGTAACTTTATATTTAATTAATTTAATTTTTTTCAATCATTGTTTTGTCATTGATGTCAAATTTTCTACTTGTAGGAATGGAAATTGCTTAAGTGATCCAAATACTACCACTTAGTTGATTGACAAGGAGGAGTTAATCAATAAGTTGTAACTAGAACACCTAGAGAAAGGTTGAAGTTATGTTGTTGTAATGAAGTATAAGGATCAGCTAAGACATTGATAAAATAATACATTGGTGATATATTCTAAGACATAAAGGTTTGACACACTCAGATACATTAGAAGTGTAAGGTTTAACTAGTCAATTTGTAAAGCTTAACTAAGTTCATCTATGAGTGTCGAGCAAGCTAGTTGAAGTTGAGCAAGTTAAAAATTTAGTGGGTGTTGAGTAATAGTCTTGAGGTGCCAAGTGATCCAGGAAAATTCATGTGCCAAGAAATATAGGATACAATAAGTGCCAAGCATCAAAAAAATGTAGTTAATGTCAAGAAAAAATTTTCAAGTGTTGAGCATCAGTAAAACACAGTTGATGTCGAGTAACACAGTAAGTTTCAAGCATTAGTAATCCAATGGTGCCAAGTTGCTACATTATTGAAAAAGTCAAAAGATTCGCTAGATTAGTAACAATAAATTTGTTACATTGAATTTTGTGAATCGGTTGGATGATAAGAATGATGAGTTGGTGTCATAGAGTTTTATGCCAACTAATTTTAGGTGAACACTAATGAATTTATCTTAATGTTTCTAGAAGAAATAAATTGGAGAGAAATCAATATTGTTTTCTCAAGACAATTCAAGTTGATGAGAAGGAAATGAAGAATAGAACTTCTTTATAAGGAGTTACAGGTCAGAGGATACATAGAGGAAGAGGTGGCCATGAGTGATTGTGTGGAAGCCAAGAGAAGGCTAGTGTAAAGTGTCAAGAAATAGACATAGTGAGGAAGAATAGAGAATTGTGCCTCTAAATTGATCAAGTGACCATAGTGAGAGTTGCATTAGCATAACGAGAAAAAGAATCAAGGAGATAGATCTTGAAGGGTGAACAAGCTATCAGAACTGCAAGGAAGGAAAGCCAAGCAAGGAAGAAGAATTGAAGTGTGATCTGAGATCTACAAGGTTTGAGTTGCAATTAGCATCAGGTCAAATATTTGTAATACTTTCTTACCATTGTATTAGACATTGAAATCCTACATTGATAGGTTAGCTTAACAGCTAGTTGGTGAAACCTTTTGAGAAGGTGATTGAAAGTCCCATGGATTTGGGTGGGCCTAATAGCCTTATGTAAATGCTTTAATAGGGTGAAATTCCAAGTTGAATGTTCTCAAGTCCTCTAACAAGGCACACTCCTTATAGGGTGTTGAAATCCTTTAATAGGGTCACATTTAACAGTGTGTCATAGCCTTTAACATGGTAGGCCTTTAATTAGACATCACTTCAAAAGGGTGAGAAAAGAAGGTAGCATGTTACTAGTGGTTTTCCCAAATTGGGTTTCCATGTAAATCCTTGTGTTATGTGTTGATTCTTTATGTTTCATTATTTCATGTTGATTTATAATAGCTTGCTAAGATAAAGATTAAGATTGGATGAATAGTAGAATGCATGGGTCTACTATAGTTTCATTAAAAGTTTGAATTGGACATTATTGGACCTTAAATAACTAATATTCTAGAGAATGCATTAATTATTGGAAAGGAGGAAGCCTCTAGTAATTTAATTATCTAGAAGCACAATTAATTATTGTTTTGCAAGGGAGAGGTTCTTAGAGAGTTCATTAATTATTGAAAAGGGGCAAGCCTCTAGTAATTTAGTTTTTTAGAAGAACAATTAATTATTATATTGCAACAAAGAATCTTCTAGAGAGTTCATTAATTATTGGAAAGGGGGAAGCTTCTAGTAATTTAATTTTCTAGAAGCACAATTAATTATTTTATTGCAAGGGAAAAGCTTCTAGAGAGTGCATTAATTATTGGAAGGGGGAAGCTTCTAGATAATACAATTAAATAATATTTTATTTTCTTCTAGAAGAGTAAAGGAAAAGAATAAATTGAGGTGACAGCTTCATTGTTTAGCATCTAATTATTGTGAATTGTATTTAATAAGAACTTGGGAGAAAAAATTATGGTTTCTAATTTTAGTCAGCCATTGGAGAATGTCAACTCTTCAGTGTTGCAACCATTTGAGGTGGTGAAATATCCACTAAATTTGGTATTCACAAGAGCTTCATTTTGGAGTTCCATCTGTGCTTAAATTGGAGAATAGATTTTGGCTACTATAGTCCACATGCACGATGCCACACTACAGTATTTATGTTAAGTTCATTTACATTCTTGGGCATCACTATTATCAAGTTCCTCTTGCAACTATTAGTAGTTATCATTATAATTTATAAGCATATGATTTTGCTATGATAATTCAAAATCAGATTTTGTCATTACTATAGTTATTATTGTAAGCCCATGAGAATGAACTCAATAAATGAGATACATGTTGCATATTTGTTTGACGAAATGTCCATCTAATAGCATATATGATCAGCATAATAGTTGTATATTAATTGTTTGTAAAAATGTTAGTTGGTTGTAGGTATGCATTTCATATCTAGTTTCCATGTATATACATTGAAAATAAGAAAAGAACTGCACTTGCATATAAGTTCATTGTAAGAGGCATTGTAATATCATTCTAAATTTCTTAATGTGGAGAAGAAACATACAAGTGTTTGACAATATTCTTTGAGCTAAATTTAGTTAGTTTGAGCAAGGAATATCACATTGGTATTAGAGCTTGCTAGCAAAGTGTTTGACAAAATGTTATATGATTGAATTAGTAAAGAATTTGGTATTTGTCAAAGTTATAACCAGTTGGGGTTATTACACACCTCTTCCTACAATTGGGTCAAATGATATAATTTTAGCATTGATAATTGATTTTAATAGACTCTCTTACTTGTAGGATGTGACTATATATGGATTATAGCTCTAGAGGGAGATGTTTGGCTTTAGAGGGAGATGTTAGCTTTAGAGGGAGGCTTTGTAATTAAGAGGGTATTTTATAATTTTATATAACAATAAAGTCATCTAAATCATTACTTGTTCTATAAGAATTAAATTTATAATGAAGTACTAAAAATTATTTATTAGAATATTAATTACATATTTTTCCATATTATTGAGTTCATTGGTTACTCTACTTATTTAATATTTAGTTATATTTTATTTTTTAATGACAAGTATTTAAACCTATGTAAGTAGTATAACTATAAGAACAAGTGCATGTTACTATGTGACACTTGTTTTAACTTAATTTTATTTATTCAATCCCATGAGCCACATTCTCACTTATATCAACTCTCCATTGAGTATGTTCTCAATAATGAGTAAAACAATAATTTCACCATACTACATTTTCATTTACCTTTTATTAGTATATGCTATAGCATAATTGTATAATTTGATAGTAATTTAATTCAATATTATAGTAATGTTAGAATGAATGATGATGCTATGGGGGAGCATTAAAAAACATTTATATGATGTATTCATGAATTTGTTTGTCATTGATGGCAACATAGTAATAATTTTGTAAAGATTGATAAAGCAACAAACTGTGATTTTTGTATTAAGAACAATATATTAATTGTTTGTGAATGCACAATTTCTAGTGCATACTATAGTATGTCTTTGTTGCAAGGGCAAGTGTGTAGAACCTAAATTGACAATGTATGAAAGATATAT
Source organism: Cupressus sempervirens (assembly GCA_028749045.1). Taxonomy (NCBI): domain Eukaryota; kingdom Viridiplantae; phylum Streptophyta; class Pinopsida; order Cupressales; family Cupressaceae; genus Cupressus; species Cupressus sempervirens. The sequence continues at coordinate 167,010,098 of CM053789.1, forward strand.
TTGATCTATAGAGAACCATACGAAAACATAGTATTAAGAAAACAATTCCTATTGTGCGATTGTTGTAGTTCATTACAAATATAATGAAAGGTTACATAGTTAATTGGAGACAATATACTGACCCTTGATGATTTCGGAGAGTGGATAGATATGAAAATCGTACATGTGAAATTTTTCTCATAACGACAAGCTTACAACATTAATTAAATGTGTTTTCATTTAACTAACTAAGTGGGAAGCTGACTCAAGGATTTATTACTGAGCATGGTATAAAGGAAAGATGTTTTTCATGTTTAATACATAGAGAGTAGATGAGACTTATGATTTATTGAGTAGCAGAGTGACTTACCAATGTGTGTAAGTGACCTTAAGGGTTATTACTGAGTATAGAGTTCTAGATATGATTGCATGATCTAAAGGTGAGGAAGTCCAATGTACTAGACAAAGTAAGAAGTAAAATATTGTTTCACATTTATTATTCTAAAAGGAAAAATATTGAGGTCAATTGGATAGTGGATTCATTGATCTAATCCTAAAGCTATTTGGATAGTGGGTTCAACTACCTTCCACAACTCCTAACAAGATTTGAATCTCCTGATAGGGATTCAAATTGTCCTAATAGGGACTCATATGTTTTGAATATGATTAATTAGACTCCTAACAGGGTCTAGCCTTTCACAAGCAACATTTATATTAATACATCATCTTGTGGGTATCATTCTAAGTAGTGTTTTCCCTCTGATCAAGGGTTTCCCTTGTCAACATATTTGGTGTCACTATATATGTCTATCTTTCATGATTTCTAATTACATTACTCACATAATTAAGTTGGATTTAAGTTTATATTGGGAAACATAATTATATAACAGATTTAACACCCCCCCTCTTAGTTATATTGTGAAGATTAACTACTAAAATTTGGTATTAGAGCATCAAATCCTTGATGAAAGGACTTAAAAACCTATGGATATATATAGAAAATATGATTAGAAAGGAAAGTTCAAAATTTGATGACACCAATTTGGACAGCTGGAAGGACAAGATGAAAAATCATCTTTTGTGCATGGGTCTAGGATATTGGCTTTTAACCAAGGTATCTAAGTAGATTGCAGATAAAGACGATCTTGAAAGTTGCATTGAGGAGTAGAGAGAAGTATTCATGTGCAACATAAGGGGAAGAGAATAAATATTGTCATCTCTACCTAAAAGTGAGTATAGTTAGATAAAACTAATCAAAACATGTCTTTAAATTTGGAAAACTTTAGAAGCTAACTATGAGGGTGATATAGATGAAAAAAGAGTTAGATTACAAAACTTGTATTGCACATTTCGAGATGCTAGAATGATGGAAGATGAATCTGTAAGAAGTTATAGTGGAAAAATATCTGAGATTGTTGGAGGAATCAAATCTTATGAAGGAACCAAATCTAATGATGAAGTAATATGGAAGATCTTGAAAAGTTTGACACCACCTTTCAAGATAGTAACATAGATGATTCACCTAATGATACCTTGTACTAAAAATTTAACCAATGAAACATTTCTTGGTAGATTAGAAGTTGAAAATTTTGATTTGTAACAATCTAGAGAATTAGCAAAAGTTGAGACAACATTTAGTGCATTAAGTGTTAAACATGGTCTAACAAAGAATATGAGAGAATGAGAAGACATTGCCAGTAGTAGAAAAATGGTTGAGGAAAAGATCAGAGGAGGAGTAGCTCTACTTGTGAAAAGAGAAAAAGATGGCAAGAACATTTTAAAGTTTTGGACATGTAATGAATATGGTCATTATGCATCCAAGTGTCGGCTGATTGCAAAGATGAGCTAGAGAGCTAGGACCATGCCTTTGCTAGACTCACAATAGATCAAATAAAGACCTATGGAATTGACTTGGATGTGGAAGGGCTAGAAGATGATGGGAAAAATATGTATACTAATACATATTTGACAAAATTGAGAAACATTCCAATCAGCTCTGAGCCATGTGTAAATATAGAAGAATATATTGGTGCTATGATGGTCTGGATCATCAAGAGAACTGGGAAATGGGTTGAGTGGACAATGAAAAAGAACTAGAGCAAGAGCAAGACTACTCAAGCTTCTCTAGCTGCTGCTACTCCTACTTCCTCTCAAAGTGCCACACCCAGTGTTACAACTTTGGCTACTCAAGGGCTGGCTCAATCTACAGGAGGAGGTGATCAACCCCTAGAGAAGATCAGTGATTGGAGCTCAGGTTGGTACTAAAGAAAGAGGGACAAAAGAACTGAAAGATGGAACCACCTCTCTAGACTCACCTCCTCACAGTACTCCAACTCCATCTCCATATGCTACCCCAATTCCATCTCTCCATGTTACTCTAGTTTCATCTCCTCATCATAGCCCTACTCCATCTGCAAGTGCTTCTCTTTTGAAGCAAACTAGTTCTCCCATCTAGATAGTAGAGATTGGAGATGATAAGAGAAGCAACAACGAGTCCATCGAATCTGATGAAGCTACAAAGAGAACTCAAGAAGAAGAGAATGTCTTAGGTTCATCTTGGCTTCTCTCTCCAGATCCAAAGAATCACTTCTCTGCAACAATAGTAGCAGTGACTCCAGTAAAGAAGAAAATGTTCAGCATAGAGTAACTTGGAGTAGCTTCTAAGGTTATTGGTATGGAGTCTTGGCTTGAAGACACCTTAGAAAGAAAAAGAAAGAGGAAAGATGAAAGTGTTCCTAAAAAGGATGTTATGTCTCAAGCGGTATGCTCTGGGTCAGCCATAGTAAAAGCTAAGAAGCAAAAAACTTTGTCTATACTTGGGCAGGATCTAGAGACCGAACATTTGAATATGGAGATTGCAAAACCAAATAAAGAAGGGTAGATTGAGGATATGACTCTTGAAGACTTCACTTTGCATTCAATTGATCTTGGAGAGGCCAGGAACGATACAAAAGTTGGCTTATGGAGATCAGGCAATGAGATAATAGAAGGTTAGTTAGAAAGCCTCAAATTATCAAAGATTAAGATGAAAGTTGAGATAGAAGAACTCAAAAGATTCATCAGGTAGCTATTTGTTCCATTGGCAACCATTACTAGTGTGCCTGCTACTGAAAATCCTATAGTAGAGGAAGTGCAAGCTTTCATCTCACAACTTCAGAAAGATAGACATTTTGGTCAAATTGGGAAAGAGTGGATTGATAAACTCAATGTAGATGGAACTGCTCTGATTGATCAAATTGGGAATGTTATCCTTAAATTGGAGATTGGGAAAGATAATATCTCATCTAATCAAGAAACTTTGACCATGGAGAAAGCAAGATGTGATGAGTGTATTTCTCTCCTCAAAATGATTATCCAGATGAAGGCAAAGGAGGCTGTTGAAGTAAAAAATTTGAAGAAATGAACTAAACCCCTATTTGAATGGCTCCAAGGTATGCAATTCAAGCTAAAGATGATTGAAGAAGCTGAAAAAGGACTCAAGGAAATAGGAGATAAAGTGAAGAGAACTCAAGATAGGGCATTTGAACTGATGAAAGGATTACACACTGATCCACAAACTAGCGGTCAAGGGAGAGCCCTTATTGGAGTGGAGATAATGAAGAAAAACTTCTCCACATATTTAAGTAACCTATCAAGAATGGCTTCAAGAATTCAAAATAGAGTGACAGAGTTATAGACACTAGGTGGATGCATACACGTAGCTACTGAAGAATTGACAAGACAACTAAATTCTATGAAAGAGTTGGCTCGAGAACATTCAAAATGGCTCTTAAGATTCACTAATGTACATGTGCCTAGTCATGAGGAATTAGTTCCCATTATAGTTGCCGCTAAGGCATATAGGGCAAAAGTTGCAAAGGGGAAGAAGTCTAAATGATTTGATGATGCCTCCTTTTCACTTTCTTTTGCAGCTTTTACCAATTTTGTAAATTTTGTAATATGACAAACTGGCATCTTGCCATTTGTCTCCTCAGAAGATGAACCAATTAAAATTCCTATTGTAATGGTCATTTCTCAAAATCTATATATATGAAATTGAATGATTAATGAAAGCTCAAATTTTTTTTGGTGTGAAGTACTATTTGTTGCAGAGACAATTGAATGGTATTTTGATTTCAATCATTTTCCATTCCAGTATGTATTATGATTAGTTAGTGTTTCCTTTCTATATTACAGAGAACTAAGGAAGAATAGAGTTTCATTTCCCCTATTTTCCATAATACAAATGAATGTAATAAGTATTGTTATAATTCATTTGATGAAAGGATTTTGTTAGTTTTTCCCGATTTATTAGTTGTAATTCAGATTTGAGTTTGACTTAGTTTAGCATTAGTTGATTATGCGAATGGATTTATGGATTCATGAGATGTGTGGGTACATGAATCTATTTCAGTATTGAGATGTTATTATCTACCTAAGTTGGACTTAATTTAGGTCTAACTTGGTTATTCCTCTACTGTTCTCAGGTTAAGAACATACCACAAAGTAGTTTAGGAAGAAAACAAAATTCATTGCAATTTTTTTTTAGGGAGTTGTACCTATCAATTCAGAGGAAAGCTAAATTATTCACAAGAGGCTTTCCAAATATTTGTGATAAGATATTGTTCTTAATTGGGTAATAAAGAGTAATAATATAAAAGAACAATCTGTTTACCAATAGGATTTTCTAGTTTTTGTGTTAAAATTATAAGTATAGAAGAGGGAACTAGTGAAAGAGAATAGCAAAAAGGATAAGCATATTCCCATCAAATAAAAAATATGCTTTAAAGAAATGAAAACCCTATTTATTATCATCAAATTACTCCAAAAAGATAATTTTACAAGGGTTGTATAAGGAATGGTGGAAACAGTGGTGGTATGAAGGGTTTTCTAGAGGTGAGTGTGAGGGTTCTTCCTTCCCTAGCTCTTCAAGGAAGGAGGTAGCAGATGGTTTACCTATTAAAGGTTGTGGTCTCAAGTATTTTTGCATACCCAATTTTTATAGTGTGGGATAATGTGTCTCTCAATGTGGAAGTTATGTACATTTGTGTTGTAACAATACCTAGGGTTTGGCTATAATCTAATAAAAAATTTGGCTGGTAATGACCATACCCATCTCATTCATTTTATAAGGAATCCAAGAGGGTCTCATAGTTAGGATTAGTTAGGTTTGAGAATCAATGTATGATTTTGGTCACAAGTTATGCAAAGTTGTTACGTGTTGGTCAATAGTTGCCAAGGTTGGCTAAGTTGGGCATATCATGCCAACTAACCCCATAATGTGTAAACTAGGTAGGAAGGAATGAAAACATGATTTATGTTTCCAAGGAAGGTATTTTTCACCATTTTTAGGTGGTAGTAGATCAATATAGGGAAAATTTCTCAATAGATGAAAAGTTGTCAATGACAACATTGCAACTTTACAATGTTGTCATGACAACATTTGCACAGAAGTTGCATTTCTCTTCAAACTATTTATGAGACTTAACCAATCAATGAAGTATATAGTAGAAGGATATTTAATCCCTCCTAAGTTTCTTTATGGAGGCTTGTTGGTATGAAGAAGGAGTTGAAATAGAAAAGAAAATTGTACATAATATTTTTTATTAAGGCTAAATCAAACCTTTTTTTAACAAGGGACCCAAAACCCAAAAAGTTTTAAGATAAAATTAGAATTGGAATAGTGTTTAAACTAGTAGGTGCACCAGAAAGAAAAATCAATCAAACCTTCGAAAAGAAAACACTAAAAGAGATATGATCAATAACTATCTAGCTACCTAGCTAAAATAACACGAACAAAAGGAACAAAAAGACCATAACAAAGGTAAGCACCTTAGGCCAGATCTTTGACCTTTTCTTCCAACTACTATTAAATCCATTTAGTCTTTTTTATGAATTTATTTCTGTCTCTTTTGTTAATCTAAACCTCCTTCTATTTCTTTTTCATGTTGGAGTGTGTCCCTTTTCCATTTCAAGCATATTTCTCATCCTTTTTTAGTTCTTTTCAACCAAGCATTAGATTAATTTCTTTACCCTTATCTGTGATATTTAGAACCATGTTCAAGCATTCAATTGAAGAGTTGAGTAAGCCCTAATACTTTTCAAGAACATCCTCTCTACTCTTCTTCATCTAAAAAATCTTGTTTTTTAGATCATCTAAGGCCTCTTGATTCTCCTAATCCTCTTTCCTATTATCCTTTTGACCACTTTTGATCTACAATTATTTGATTTCCCCCTATAAATCTCAATATTTTTTATTCAAAAATTTAATAAAGTCAAAGGACCTTTTTTCAAGTCTAAGGGAATATAGAGAGATAGCTTTTATAGCCTTCAAGACTTGATAGAGAGGTTCAATAGGCAAGTCCTTGATGCCATATTCTTTAATTTTTACATTTAGCTTATCATCATCCACAATATGGGCCATAGGGCTTCTCATCTTCCTCATTTCCTTCTTCTCCTAGAAGTTTTTATCAAATTTCTTAGACAAGCACTCAAATCACTTGGTCTTAGTATCTAGAAGAGAAATTACCACACTATAGTCAATAGACTCATCATAGTTGGCTAGTCTTAGAGCTTCTCGCGGTTCATAATATTTCTCACTATTTTCATTCCACCAATCTAACTCTTCTCCCTTGTTTATAGGGAAAATTGAGTATTCATATCACCATAATTGATTTGAGAATCTTTACCATTTTTGGCCAATGGGGGAGAACATTGTGCCTAGAAAATAGAGAAGATAGAGTCTACGAACCTCCTCCAAATAACCTTTCTACAAATTAAAAAAAATTGTCTTCCTCCTTAGAAATATGTGTCTTGATCTCCACATTTCATTTCCCCATATTCTCCCCTTGCTTTCCTATATTATGATTCCCGTATTTATTATCTGATAAAAGATTCACATTGACCTTTAATATCTTGATTTTCTTGACACTTGTTATGTTGATCCTGATATCCCCCAAAATTGTTTTACCCTTCCCCTTTTCCTCAGTTGAATCCAAGTTTTTAATACTTTTTTCACTTATTTTCTTTGTGATTGGATATAGGACACATTTTTTAACATAGGAATGAATCAGTCTCATCAAAACCTCATGCATTATGGGTTTATTAGGATTATTTCTTAGGGAATTTATTCTTAGAGAAAATGAACAAATAAAATAAAAATGGAAATGAAATTTTTTCTTATAATAAAAAGGGTTGAGTAAGACAAAATGGTAACGGCCCTATCATACCACCTGTCTAGAGTTATATACTCTATAATTGCAGTGAGCACCTGATGCCAAAGAAACTTCATATAGGAAATCAAAAAAATAACCCCTCCTCTTTGATCAAGTGACCATCAAGTTCCTTAAGGGATTTAGTAACATCCAATTTAGAGTGCTTTAGGTCCTAGAAGAAACACTAACCTTGAGCTCTCCGCCCTGTAATTTCATGTGTTACCACCACATTGAGCTTGAATTTCCTTCTGAGTAGATTAACCTCTCCATTTTTTTAATCACAATATTGCCTTGCATTAGGTTTCATGGGTTTCAATAATTCCATATATGATGTCATCCCTCCTTCAACTAGTTTATTCCACATCTCTTTTTCTTTTGTCCACTAAACATGGTTACTGGGTTCCCTATTTCTCACTTTTCTACCCATTCTCATAATTTATAGAGACAAACACTTATAAAAATTTGTAGGGGAGAACAAATAAGGTAGAGCCTCAATGAGACATGAATATAGAAAAAATAGCCATAAAGAATGAAAAGTAGTAATAATTACATTATTATAGCTCAAGCTTAACTCATAATACTACCTCTTTATTTCTAAAAGAACTTCCACCCTATACGAAATTAAATAAAATATTTCTTCTTTTGCTAAATGTCTTGTCATGGTTAATAAGAGCCTTATATTCATGATAAATTAAATCATTGTGGCTCAAAAAATATGAGGTTGCCTTAATCACTGCCACGTTAGCAAGTGAGTCAACAAATTTGTTCACCTCTCTATATAAATGTGATATGTAGAACTTTTTTATATATCTTAGAAGGGCTTAAACTTCCTTTATCATATATTTTATTGTCCATGAAGCAAAAAAAAGTTTTGATATACACTTAAGAATATTAAGGGAATCTCTTTCAATCCATATTTCTTTAGGTTTTAAATTTCTTGCCAACTTAACCCCAATATGAAGATCCATTTCTTTAGCAATGTGGTTTCTTTGGGATCTTAATGGAATTGTCAAGGCTTTAAAAAATTACCTTCTTTGTCCAATAATATTGTAGCACACACAACTGGAAATGGATTACCCTTAGTAGCTCCATCAAAATTCATTTGGTCCAACTAGGATAGGGATGGTCCAATTTAGTGGCTCCATCAAAAGACACCTTGCAACATATGGTAATCGATCATATGGGTTGAACAATGTCATAAACTAACCTACCACCCTCTTCAACCCATTTTATTATGATAATTGTCCCTAGAAGTCCTAGGAACCCTAGGGAGATATGGTAATCTATCATATGGGTCAAAGGCTAACCAATGACCCCTTTTCACCAATTTCATCACAACATAAGTTTATAGGGGTCCTAGGACCCCTAGCAACATATGATATTTGATCATATTGGTTGAATGGGGTTGTAGGTTAACTACAAATCCCTTCAACCCATTGCACCATGGAATGTGTCCCTAGGGGACCTAGGATCCATAGAGACATATGGTAATGGATCATATGGATCAGAGTGGGTCATTTCCTTTCCCTTCAACTCATTCCATCATGACATATCTCCCTAATCCTAGGGATAGATATTAATATATCACATGAGTCAAATGGGGTCATAAGATAACATAAGACCCCTTCCAACCCATTTCATTGTGATAAGTGTCTCTATGGATTCTTAGACACCTAAGAAAATAAATAATCCATCTTAATGATTGAAAGAGGGTTGTAGCTTAACCTATGATTTCCTTGGACCCATTACATCATGACATGTATCCCTAGGGGTCCTAGGACCCATAGAGACATATGGTAATCAATAATATTGGTCAAAATAAACCTTAGGATAAGAAATGACTCCCTTCGACCCATTTCATCATGACACATGTCTCATGGTAATTGATTATATGGGTTAAATGAGGTTGTAGGCTAAACTACAACCCCCTTCAACCCATTTTATTACTATATGTGTCTCTAGGATTGCTTGGGACATATGGTAATCCATATTAAGTGTTAAAGGAGGTCGTAGCCTAACCTATGACCCCCTTTAGTCCATTTCATCATAACATGTGTCCCTAGGGATCCTATGACCACTAGGGACATTTAGTAATCAATCATATGGGTCCTTTGACCCATTTCATCATGGCCTGTATTTGTAGGGGTCCTAGGTGTCTAATGAACATATGGGAATCAATCATATGGTTTAAAGGGGGTCATAAGTAAATGTACAAAGCCCTTTGACCTATTTTATTGTGACATGTGTCCCTAGGAGTTCTAGGACTCCTACAGACAAATGGTAATCGATTATATGGGTGAAATGGGATCATAAGATATCTTATGACTCATTTGACCCATTTCATTGAAACATGTGTCCTTAGAGGACCTAGGACCCCTAAGAACATATGGTGGTTGATCATAGGGGTCAAATGGAGTCATAGGCTAACCTACAACCCCCTTTGACCTATTTTATCATGGCATATGTCTCATAAGGTTTTAGGACACCAAGGGACATATGGTAATCAATCATATGGGTCAAATGGGGTCATAGGCTAACCTACGACCCCCTTTGATCAATTTCATCATTACATGTGTACCTATGGGTGCTAGGACCCTTCAAGACATATGATAGTCCATCGTAAGGGTTGAAGGGGTTCATAGGATAACCTACTACCCCCTTCAACCCATTTCATCATGAAATGAGTCCCTAGGAGTCCTAGGATTCATACAGACATATGGTAATTGATTATATGAGTTAAAGGGGGTCGTAGGATAGCTTATGACCCCTTTTGACCAATTACATCAGTACATGTGTCCTAGGGGTCATATTGGTTGAAGTAGGTCATTAATAACTTACAACACCCTTTGACCCATTGCATCAAGACATGTGTCCCTTAAGAACCCTAGGAAATATGGTAATTGATCATATGAGTACAACGGGATTGTAGGATAGCCTACGACCTCCTTTGACCAATTTCATTATGAAAAAAATCCATTTTAAAGGTCGAAGGGGGTCATAGGCTAACCTATGAACTCCTTCAACCAATTTTATTATTATAGGATATATAATAATTGATCATATGGGGTGAAGGGGGTTGTACCTCCATAGACCCTTTATATCACAACATGTGTCCCTAGGGGTCCTAGGATGGCTAGGGAAAAATGGTTATTGATCATATAGCTCAAATGGGATTGTAGGTTAACCTACAATCCACTTCAACTGGTTCCATCATGGTATGTATCACAAGGGGTCCAAAGATCCCTAGGGACATATGTTAATCAATCATTTGGGTCAATTGGGTTGTAGGCTAACCTACAACCCCCTTCAACAAATTTTATCCCAACATGTGTTCCTCAAGGTCCTAGGACATTTAGAGATATTTGGTAATAAATCTTAAGGGTTGAAGGAGGTTGTAGTCTAACTTATGAGCCTTCTTGACCACTTTCATTGTAACATGTGTCCTTAGGGATCCTAGGACCCCTAGACCCCTAGGGACATATGGTAATTGACCATATGGATTGAAGGGGGTTGTAGGCTAACCTATGACCCCCTTTGACCCATTGCATCATGACATGTTTCACTATAGGTTGTTGGACTTAAAGGGACATCTTAGATTGATCATATGTATTGAATGTTATTAGAGGCTAATGTATGATCCCCTTCAACCTATTTCATTATGATATATCTGGTATGTGATCATATTGGTCGAATGGGGTTTTAGGCTAACCTACGGTCCCATTCAACCCATTTCATTAAAACATGTTTCCCTAGGGGTCCTAGGACCTCTAGGGACATATGGTAATCGATCATATCAATTGAATGGTATCATAGGAAAACTTACTACCACATTCAACCCATTTCATCAATGGATATGTCCCTAGTGGTGCTAGGATTCTTAAAGACACAATTAATTGATCATATGGCTCAAAGGGACTCATAAGCTAACCTACAACCCCCTTCAATTCATTTAATTGTAACTTGTGTCCCAAGGGGTTCTAGGACCCTTATGGGCATATGATAGTCAATTATATGGGTCAAAGTGGGTTGTAGGCTAACCTATGTATCCACTTCAATGTATTGCATCACAACATGTAACCTTGGAATAAATCATATGCATTGAATGGGGTTGTTAGCTAACTTACGACCCTCTATGATGTATTTTATCATGACATGTGTCTCTAGGGGTTCTAGAACCCCTAGAGAGATATGGTAATCAATCATTTGGGTTGAATGGGGTTGTAGGATAACCTATGACCCCCTTTGACCCATTTTATTGTGACCAAATCTATCTTAAATGTTGAAATGGGTCATAGGATAACATATGACAACTTCAACCAATTTGATCATGACATGTATTGCTAGGGGTGCTAGGACCCTTAGGGACATATATTAACTGATCATATGGGTCAAAGGGGATGATAAGTTAGCCTACAACCTACTTTGATCTATTACATCACATCATGTGTTGCTATGGGTCCTAGGACACCTAGGAAAATCTGGTAATTGATCATATGGGTCAAATGGTATCATAGGATAATATACAACCCCCATCAACATTTCTCATCATGACATGCATTGCTAGGGGTCATAAAACCCATAAGAACATATGGTAATCAATCATTTGGGTCAAATGAGGCCATAGAATAACTTATGATATCCTTCAACCCATTTCATCACAACATGCATACTTAGGGTCTTAAGATACCTAGGTATATATTGTAATCAATCTTAAGGGTTAAAGGGGGTCATAGGCTAACCTATGACCCTCTTTGACCAATTTCATTGAAACATGTGTCCTTAGGGGTTCAAGGATTCACAAGGACATATGCCAATTGATCACATGGGTTAAAGAGGGTATGGGCTAATTTATGGCCTACTTTTGCCCATTGCATCATGACATGTGTTTGTACGGGTCCTAGGATTTGTAGTAACATATGGAAATTGATCATATGGGTTGAATGTGGATTAGGATAAACTATAACCTACTTCAACCCATTCCATCATGAAATATATGGCAACTGATTATATGGATTGAATGAGATCACAGGCTAACCTATGACCCCCTTCGACTCATTTCATCACAACTTATTGTAATCTATCATATGGGTCAAATTGTTTTGTAGGCTAACTTACTATTCCTTTCGATCCATTTCATCACAACATTTGTCCCTAGTGGTCCTATAAGTCTTAGGGACACACAATAGTCAATCATATGGTTTGAAAGGGGTTGTAGGCTAACATTCAACCCCCTTTGATCCATTTCATCATGACATGTTTTTCTAGGACCCTTAGGGACATATGGTAATACATCTTAAGGGTTGAAGGGGTAGGTAGGCTAACCTACAACCCCCTTTGACCTATTTCATCTCAACATGTATCTCTAGGTTTCCTAGGACCCCTAGGGACATATGTTAATCCATCATATGGGTTGAATGTTGTCATAGGCTAAACTACAATCCCCTTCAACCCATTTCTTAGTGACATATGTCCCTAGGGAAATATGCTAATCGATCATTTGGGTTGAATCTAGTGGTGGGCTAACCTATGCACCCCTTTGACCCATTTCATCACTACATGTGTCCCTAGGGGTCCTATGACCCCTTGCAACATATGATAATTAATCATATGGTTCAAAAGAGGTCATATGCTAACCTAGAACCCCCTTTCACCTATTTCATTGTGATAGACATATGTTACTGAATCATATTATTGTCTAATAAACTATATAATAATATGTAATAATCTCTAATACTATATTAAAATATATATTGTAGTAGCATATGTAATAACATATAATAAATAGAATAATAATAATATTTAGATAATATTTATAATATTATAGATAATATATAATAATATATAATACTATATAATAATATATAGTACTATGATCCTAACATACTACCTAATCATATTTCATATCATATATAATATTATAACAATAAAATTTATTATATAATATATAATAATAAATTATAAAATAATAATATTCAAATGTCATTATAGCTTAAATGTGAAAATATATTTAAATATGTTTGTAAGTCTTTTGGTTTAAAATATACAATTGGTTCTGACTATCTCAATTTTTGGTCAACTCAGAAAATATGTTTCCCTGACATTCAAACTTTGATTGGCCATATGATAATATTTTTTTAATCTAAATTCAATGAAATGAAATGATTTTTTTGAGAGCACTCTCAAGATTTTATTGATATAATTTCTATCAAATTATGAGTTTGAAAAGTATTTATTAGTCACATTCTATGATTTTCCTATTATAAGAAAAAAAATCATTTTTTTATAGTTTTTAATTAGTTAAGGTTGTTAGACATAAGAGTTTTTTTATTCTAAAAGAGTAGTAGAAATTTCACATTTAATTATTTATTTGAAAAATATTACCCAAAAATATGTGTCACATTTGGGCATGAGTCTACTTCTCATATTTATGATGATATTAAAAAATGTTATTATTTGATTTTGATTAAGTGGTAAGATATACGCCTACTTTTTATTTTCACCCTAAAATACTTGTAGTACTAAATTAAAATCCAAAATTTTGACCAAGCAAATAATTTTTTCTCCAAATAATACTTAGTAATTTACAAAGTACATTCAATTTTCTATAGATTCTTTTCTTACAACTTTTTAATATAAAGCATATAACTACGTTAAAATTGTGTCAAGTTCACCTAACCCTAATTTGCAAGTTTTTCACTACCACTTAAGGCCATAGTTTGGTTGAGGATGATCCTAGACATACCCTCAATAGATACACCCTTTAATTCTATGGTAAAAGTACAAACATATGTAGCCCTTCTATAAAGGAAAAGGCTAACAAAAGTATACCTATTTAACTTCAAAGACATAAATCTAGTATTATTATTTAGAATTTGAAAGTGAAGTAAACTGATGAAATTTGTAGAAATATATGAACTTTAGGATTATTATTTTTAATGACTATTTGGAATAAAAAATGATACATTTTTATAATTTTTAAGGATGATTTTTTAGTTCCTAAAAAATGCTAAAAGTTAGGGGTCTAGTTTTCACCAAAAAATGGAAATGATTTTTTTCCCCTTTGATCTCAAATTATGTTATACATTACATATATAGCCAGGACAATAAAAAATAAAGAAACTATTTTGACCTATATTTTCTCTTTTATAAGAATTCAAATTTCAACTCACTTGAAATCGATAGTTTTCATCTCGACCACATTTTTCAAAAACTATTTAAAGAAAATAAAATTTATACATTCTTTAAGAAGACTCTCTCCACTAGAACATCATACTATTTTTAAAAAATAAATTTATATGATTTACTATTTTTTCTTTCTCAAAATCAACATCTTCTCGAGTGTTCAAATATGAACATGAAATATTTTTTAATAACAATATACTACATCTAATTAAATCATTATAAAATCTACATGAGAATATTATTGACTTTGAGGTCTATAAAATGGTGTTTATATGTTATTAAAAAGAGTAGGAGTTATTGAAACATCATTTTTCTAATATAATTTTATTTCTTCAGTATTTGGATACAAACTAGTATAGAACATGCATTGAATAGATATTTCCAATTAGAAAAGTGTGATAATATATATAACTTACCTAGAATGAATTTCTTAATCACAAGTTTGAACAAAAAATATTTTTATATAGAAATAGTCAAACTTAGTTGTTGTAATAAGTGATCCTAAACATGACTTAAGTTTGTACTTTCATCCTCCATAACTATGACACAAGAAACCAATCCAATCTTTTTCCATTTTGTAAAAAGCCAACTTGATTATTAGTCCATGTGTAAGTTCCATTTTTTAGTTGCACATCATGTAGGTTATTATCTATATCAAATTCCACAAAATCTTTGATTGTCTTGATGGGTGTGTTATCCTACCACTTTTATTAAGAGGATTGAGAATTGCATTAAAATCCCTTGCTAGGATAAAATGATGATCAAACTATTTTTTTATTATTCTTGTAGGAGGATCCCTCAAATTCTTCTTATCTATATTCATAGTAGGGCTATATACATTGATAAGAATGAACACCATGTCAAAATTGAAAATATTAACCATCTAAAAATTGTACCTTGTTAATGAATTCACCTTAAATTATATTAGAATTGTATAATACTACTAAACCAATAAATTCTCCAACACTTGGCCTATTTATAATCTTCTAAAGCACCCATTTATCCAAAGTTTTGGAATATGATGATTGTCATAGTTTAGTTTTTTGTACTAATACTACACCTATCTAGGAAGAATAAAGAACTTCTTGTTTTAGAATTCTTTAGAATGACTAAGAGGGGGGGTTGAATCAGTTATTCAAGGTCCAATAATGTCCAATTCAAACTTTTAATGAAACTATAGTAGGCCCATGCATTCTACTATTCATCTAAGATTAATCTTTATCTTAGAAGGCTACTGTAAATCAACATGCACTAATGAAACATAAAGAATTAACACATAACATAGAGATTTACATGGAAACCCAATTTGGGAAAACCACCAGTAACATGCTACCTTCCTTTCTTAGCCTTCTAAAGTGATGCCTTGTTAAAGGCCTTCCCTATTAAAGGCTACAACACACTGCTAAATGTGACCTTGTTAAAGAATTTCAACACCCTATTAGGAGTGTGCCTTGTTAAAGGACTTAAGAACATTCAAATTCTCTTAGTTTCTCATAAATCTCCCTCTTTGACATAAATGCCAAAGATTTAGCATCTCCAACATGCTTGATGTGAGCTTTGCATCGCTAAGTTTTCTCCCTCTATCACCATGCTTTTGACTAATCTAGAATTTCAATACCTTTTATCATCATCTACATCATTCATCTAATATTGTATTGATCAACTCCTTTTCATCCAGGGAAACTTCTCTATTTCTTCAAGTTGCTTGGGTTAGGGGCTTTACCCCTAACTTACCTCTAATTTATTCATAAGCATCTTTAGGTAATGGTTTGGTGAAGATATCTACAATTTGTTCCTTCATGTGAATGTATTCCATCTTCACTTGCTTGTCTTCTACCAATTCTCTGACATAGTGATACTTGATTACAATATTCTTGGTCTTTGCATGCATTACTAGATTCTTAGATATGTTTATAGCACTTGTGTTGTCACAATACTGTATCACTAGCTTGGTTATTTCTTCCTTCATTCCTTTCAGTAGATGCTTAAGCCATACAATGTTTGTGCAATTTATTGTTGCTGCTACATATTTTGCTTCTATTGTGGATTGTGATGTGCGCGTTTTCTTCTTACTTGTCCAAGTAACTAGCCTTTTTCCTAAGAATAGTGCTCCTCCACTTGTGCTTTTCTTATCATCAATGTTACCTCCCTAATCTACATCTATGTAGGAATTAAGCTCAAACTTGTCACTCCTCTTGTAGCATAAACCAAAATCATTTGTTCCATTGAGATATCTCATTATTCTCTTCACTTCCATGAGATGGTGTTTCTCTAGGGTTAGTAGAGAATTTTCCACTATTCCAACTACTAATGCTATATCTAGTCTTCTATGTACAATATATTATAGTTTTTCAATCATGGATCTGTACATTGTCTAGTTGACTTCAGCAGATTCATCATTCTTGGATACCTTATGTCCTATTTCCATTAGTGTGCTGATAGGTTTGGAATCCTCTAGGCCAAATTTCTTGAGTATCTCTTTGATATACTTTGATTGGGTCACAAATATACCATGTATCAGTTGATGTATTTGCAAGCCAACAAAGGACTTTATTTCTCCAAACATTGACATCTCAAATTCATGTTTCATCTTGTCAGAAAAATCTTTGCTAAGAACTTCCTTTCCTCCAAAGATTATGTCATACACAAATATTTTAGATATAAGGATTTCCTTACCTTCTTCTAATTTGATGTACATGTTGTTGTTGTTGAATCAGTTCTTTCAAATCCTATTTGATCTAGATACTTGTGAAGTCTCTAATACCAAGCTCTAGGGGCTTGGTTCAATCCATATAGAGCTTTGTACAGTTTTCAAACCTTATCCTTGTTGTTCTCATAAACAAACCCTTTTGGTTGCTTTATGTAGACTTCCTCTTCTAGTATACCATTTAGAAATGCAGACTTGGCATCCATTTGGTAGACTTTGAATCCTTTATAAGTTGCATATGCTAGTAAGGTCCTTACTCCTTCCATTCTTGCAACTGGGGCAAAAGTTTCTCCATAGTCTAATCCTTCTTCTTATGCATATCCTTTGTAGACTAGTCTTGCCTTATTCCTTGTGATTTAACCATTTTTATCCAACTTGTTTCTGAACACCCACTTGGTTCCAATCACATTCTTATCTATTGGTCTTGGGACTAAGGTCCACGTCTTTTTCTTTTCAATTTTCTCTATTTCCTCCTTCATAGCATTGTACCAGTCATCATCTTGTAGAGCTTCACTTATTGTTCTCGGTTCTACTTTGCTGAGTAGACATGTTTCACTCCTAATCTTTTCCTTGTCATTGGTCCTACCTTTTTGTTTCCAATAATTTGATTTTCTAGATGATGTCTTCTCACATACTTTGCCAATACTAGTTCCTTTCTTGTTTCCATGTTTTTCCTTTCAGCATCTAAATTGCCATGCATGTTTCCTTTAGGTAATTCTTCATTTCTTTCATGTGTGCTATTTCCAAAATCTAAATGGGCATTTTTAGTATTCTATAGCTCCACATCTGAATGCATCTATAGCTCAACATTCATTGTCTATGGAAATACTAAAGTTTGTTGCTGACTCACATTTTGATTTGCAACTTCTCCTTCATTAGGCATGCCTTCATAGAAGTATACGAAGGTCTTGTATTCCTCTATTTTTTTGGTACATTTAGCATTTTGGACTTCTACAAGCTCATCAAATTTTACATTTTTACTTTGTACTACTTTGTTAATATTGACATTTAAGCACTTATAAGCTTTGCTTCTAGTGGAATAACCAAAAACTATGCCTTCGTCACTTTTTGCATCAAAGTTTCCATTCCTAGATTCTTTAAGTATATAGCATTTGCATCAAAATATTTTGAAATGTTTGACATTGGGTGAATGACCATACCATTGCCCAAAACGTGTTGCATGTGTACCTTTCTTGATTTGAACTCTATTGAGTGTGTAGACTGTAGTACTTATTGCTTCTCTCTAGTACTGGAGTGCAACATTCTTCTCCATCATTAAAGTTCTGGCATAGTCAATTACTAATCTATTTCTTCTTTCTGCTATACCATTCTGTGGTGGAGTTCTAGGTGCTGATGTCTACCTTTTGATTCCTTTATCATTGCATAATTCTTCAAATTCTCTTGATGTGAATTCACCTCCTCTATCATATATTAGACATTTTAGGCTCTTTTTTGTCTCTTTCTCAACTCTAGCAAAATACCATTTGAACATTTGGAATGCATCTAATTTTTATTTCAAGAACATGCTTGTCATCATTCTTGAGATGTCATCCAAAAATAGCATTATGTATTTATCAACTTTGTAGCTTTGCAATTCAATAGGACCACATAAGTTAGTATGAACTAACTGTAATACTTCATTGGAAGTATAGGTCTTGCTTTTGAAACTAGACTTGGTCATCTTCCCTAGTTGGCATTGTTTACACATTGTATTTTCAGGCTTCTTCAATTTTGGTAATCTTCTGACTAACTTCATTTTGCTAATGCTATTCAAGTTGTCAAAGTTTACCATGACATAGTCTCTTATGCCATAATCATACATCATCAATCTATACTACAAGACAAGAAGCATCTTCCATAGCTAGATAAAATAGATTACTCCTAGTTTGGTCACCTTTTCCTATTCGACTTCCTTGAGAATCATAGATCTTGGTAGTTCTATTTTCAAATTCTACCTTGCATCCTATGTTGCCTAACTGTGAGACACTTGGCAGATTATAATTCAAGCCTTCAACACAGTATGCATTATCACATGAAATCTTTTCAGTAAGCTTAATGCTACCTTTCCCTTTTATTAGACATGGTGCATTGTTACCAAATCTAACACTATTACCATCATATTGAGTGAAGGTAATGAACTTACTTTTGTCTCTAGTAATTTGATAAGAGCATCCACTATCTATGATCCACTTGTAATTTTTGTTCATACAGGTTACCAGGGCTATTGCTTCATCTTCATTTGATTCATCTTTCATCACCACATAGACTACTTCATCATCATTTTCATCAGTGTCTTCTTCAACAATGTAGAATCTCTTGCCTTTTTCTTTGTAGTCTTCTCTCTTTTTCTTGAATTTGCTTCCATCTTTGTTGTTTTTCTTTTGTGTACATATTGCTGCAATATGATCAACTTCATTACAATTGAAACAAATGATAGGCAACTTTCCTCTAAATTTTCCTTTTCCTCTATGAAATTTTCTTGCTAGCAATTCCTCCAATTGGTCTACATCATCTTCATCAGTGGTACTATCACTTGATACATGTTTTCCTTTTCATTTCTTCTTAGTTTGCATCTCCTCAGTGTCTTGTATTGTCATTTTTCCCTTGAAAGTAGATTCAAAGTTGTCTAGCTTGTAATTTTCAAAATTGGATAGCCCAAATGCAGTGAGTCTTCCAATTATTCCTTCATAAGATAGTGTGTTTCATAGTACACATCTTAGCTCTTGGACGGCTGAAACTCTTATAGCATAGATAGGAAGTAAAGTTCTCAAATATTTGCTACTTACTATTTCTTCTTGTAGCTAACCTCCTAGACTTCTTATTGCACTTACCAATTCTTTCATCCTTGCACCATACTGAGCAACATTTTCTCCTTCTTCCATCTTCATGTCATCAAACTTTCCTCTTAGGCTTTCTCTTTTTTCTCTCTTGACATCATCATCTCCTCCATGAATAGTTGATAGAGTTTACCACATTTTGTGTGCAGTATCATATCCTTTGATATCATCATACTTTGCATAGCTTAGTGCTAAAGCAATCTCCAAAATTGCTTGATTGTGCTCCTTCTTCTTGCTTAGATCTTCTATAGTGAGGGGTCCTACCATGTTTGTATGATCAACTATGATTGAGGTTTGTGCATAGTCACCTATTAATCCTAGGTGCAACTTCATCAGACATTGCCATGTAGCAAAGTTGTCTTTGTTCAGCTTGGGAACATCTCTTTTGGACATCTTGATCTTCTTGCTACTAGTACCTTGAAACAAATCAACAGTGGGCTTTGATACCAATTGTTAGAATTCTTTAGAATAATTGAGAGAGGGGGGGGGGGGGGGGGGTGAATCAATTATTCAAGGTCCAATAATGTCCAATTCAAAATTTTAATGAAACTATAGTAGGCCCATGCATTCCACTATTCATCCAAGCTTAATCTTTATCTTAGTAGGCTATTGTAAATCAACATACAGTAATGAAACATAAAGAATCAACACATAAAATAAAGATTTATGTGGAAACCCAATTTGCGAAAACCACCAGTAACATGCTACCTTCTTTTCTCACCCTTTTAAAGTGATGCCATATTAAAGGCTTGCCCTGTTAAAGGATTTTAACATCTTGTTAGGAGTGTGCCTTGTTAGAGGACTTAAGAACATTCAACTTGGAATGTCACCCTATTAAAGGATTTACATAATGCTATTAGGCCTACCCAAATCCATTAGACCTTCAATCACCTTCTCAAAAGGCTTCACCAACCTAGCTGTTAAGCTAACCTATCAATATAGGATTTCAATGTCTAATACAATGGTAAGAAAGTATTAGAAAGCTTTGACCAAATACTAATTGTATCTCAAACCTTGTAGATCTCATATCACACTTCGATCCTTCTATCTTGCTTGGCTTTCCTTCCTTACAGTTCTGATAGCTTGTTCACCCTTCAAGATCTATCTCCTTGAGTCCTCTACTCATTATGTCAATGCATAAATCTCACTATGGTCACTTGATCACATCAGAGTCTTGATCCTCTATTCTTCCTTACTATGTCCTTCCCTTGACTCTTTCACTAGCCTTCTCTTGGCTTCTTCACAACCATTTATGACCACCTCTGATTTCTAACCTATAACTCCTTATAAAGAAGTTTTTTTCTTCATTTCCCACTCAATTATTCATGCTCTTCATCTTGATTTGACTTGATAAAATGATATTTTTTTCCCTCCAATTCATTTCTTCTAGAAACATTAAGATAAATCCATAAGTATTTTCCTGGGATTAGTTGGCATAAAACTCAATGACACCAACTCATCATCCTTATCATCCAACTAGTTCACAAAATTTAATGTAACAAACTTATCATTACTGATCTGGTGAATCTTTTGACTTTTCAATAATGTAACAACTTGGCACCATTGAAATACCGATGCTCGATGCAAACTACATTACTTTTACATGAACTGTGTTTTACTGATGCTAGGCACTTGAATAATTTTTCTTGGCATCCACTACATTTCTCATTTGCTCGACACATGAATGTTCCTGGATCACTTGGCACCTGAAGACTTTTTCTTGGCACTTAAAGATTACTTGGCACACACTAAATTTTGAACTTGCTCGACTCCAACTAAGAATTTTCTCAGCTTCAACTAGCTTTCTTGGGCCTCATAGATGAACTTAGTTAAGCTTTACAAATTGACTCAGTTAAACCTTACACTTCTAATGCATCTGAGTGTGTCCATCCTCTGTGTCTTACAATATGTCATCAATGTACTATTTCATCAATGTCTTAGTTGAACCTTATACTTCATTGTAGCAACATAACTTTAACCTTTCTCTAGGTGATCTAGTTACATCTTATTGATTAACTCCTCCTTGTCAATCAACTAAGTGATGGTATTTTGATCACTTTAGCAATTGTCATTCTTGCAAGTAGCAAGTTTGACATCAATGACAAGTCAATGATTGAAAAATATTCTTTACCAATTCCATCATTCTTCAATCATTTCCAACACTTCCTATGTTCTATACCTCTTCTTAGATACACTAACACCTTCGACATTCAAAGATAGTATCTTCAATATTGACAAGGAGAACCCTTAGTTCTCCATTTTATTTTTTTTACTAATGAGAATTCTTCATTAAGAATACTTTGAAGACCCACTCTCACCTCCTCTTTAGTCTTAACACCTTTTGGTTTCCTACCTCTAGGATTTCAAGAATTCGCCCTAATAGTCAAGACTAACTAGAGATTTTATAATAGAAAGCATATGAAAAGGATCAAAGGTGAATTTTCTAAGAGAAATATGAACTTTAATCACCTTCTCATTAGATTTGAGAATGCATATATTCCTTTCATTTTTTGTTAGTAGAGGGATATGAGCCATTATTGTTAGCTACTCTTAGTAATACCTCCTATTTACAACTCTCTTTAGGGAAAATATGATCTTGCACTACATTTCCTAGCTAAAACTTTGTTCATCAATACTCCTAGCATTAGATGGCCTTGGATCCTACATCTCATACACATTGTCCAATTCATTTGTTAACAACCCTTGAGAAGGTTGATCTCCTTCTAAGTCTTTTTATAGGATATGTGCAGGATCAAGGTATGCCAAACCATATCATTAAGTAGCAATGGAAAATTAGTCAATCAAGGTTATGTCAACTTGATGTACAATTTTGAAATTGTTATGAACTTTCTATCAAAAAGTTGAGAGAAAAGAATCTCTAGAAATTTGAATTTAGTTTCTAAACTACTAGTCCTTGTTTGAAAAAATAAATATTGATCTGTCAAATTTATTATTTTAATGCAATGGTACAAAAAGTTTAGTACAAAAATAAGAAGTGGATGTATGTTTTATCAACTTAATCAAAATCAAATGATAATATTTGTTAATAAGATTCTATATATAAGAAGTAGACTCATCACCAAATGTGATACATAGTTTTGGGTATTTTTATTCTAAATAAGTAATTAATTATGAATTTTCTACTATAGTAATTTTGGAATAAAAAACTCTTGTGTTTGACCACCTTAACTAATCAAAAATTTTGCAATTTTTTTAATTTTAAAATAAATCTTATAGTAGAAGAAGCATAGAATGTGATGCATTTTTTGGATTTCAAATATGTTGTATCATTTAAAAGTTTAGTTATTTTTCAATCAGTGTGTCAATCAACATTTTATACGTAACTCCATTAGAAAATAAGTAATAGTTACTTACTAAACTCATAATTTGACTAAAATTAAATTTATGGAAAGATAACAATATTCTTAAAAAACCCTTTTTGTTTTATAAAATTTGGGAGAAATAATTCATTAGGTACATGTTTTGAAGTAAAAACACAAAAGAACATGTCAAAAACACATTTATGGGACATTTTAAAAGTTGACCATGTAGGGTTTATGTCAAGAGATATATTAGGCCTTATAAAGGTATTAATTTTTTGGCTTAGTGTCAATATGGGAGGGAAAAATGTTGGAATACATTTTGAAATGCTTTAAGATTGCCACTTATTAGCACACTATGATCTTATTGCCACTTATTGCCACTTATTAACATTTTTGAAAATGTTGGAATACATATTTTTCAGATTGCCACTTATTAGCACACTGTGATCTTGCACATACTCCATACCTTACTACTAACACTACTTTGACATGAATGTCATCTATTCAAATTTTTGATTTCAAATTTCCCATGTTATTTGACATTCTACCATTTTGCATTAGCTTGAATTATTGAGAATTTTCTTGCAATTTTATATCCACCTCACCTAAATTATATTCCATGGATCCATTTAACATTAATGAAAAATATTGGCATGAGAAATATTCTAACTCTACATGAAATCCTTCCTTAATGCCTATTTTCTTAATCATGGTAATAGTAAGTGATCCTAACATATCTCATGCTAAATTTTCTAGTTGCACCTTGAAAATACCTTAAACTTTAAGATTGAAATACTTTAAGATTGCCATACCCAATTTATGGATCCAAGAATTCATAAGACATAAGATCATGTTTAAAAAAATATGCCAAGCCTATTTTCCAAATATTCCATAGCTAAATCATCACTATATTCCTATGACAAACATGGGAAAGCAATCTAATAAGGGGAAAAAAAATAACTTGAATTTGGATGAAAGTTAGGGATCCATGGCATAGTGAGTAATCTTGGTCCATTACAAAATCAACCCTTAAAATTATGAACCTTTTCCCCATCTCTCTTGGAGGTAAATAGAGCCACAAAGGAGCTAGACTTAGTATGAATAAAAAATATATCTTTCTGACCAATCCATGTCTCTTTATCTCACTTAGAGATATCATAAAATAATAAGGATTGGTTTCGAAACCTACAAAACAACATTGTATCTTTAAAATGAACCACATTAAAAAAGTTGATTTGTTCAAGAATATTAACCATCATAGTCATTGAATCCAAACTTATTGATTTATCTAAAACCCCTTTTGAGATGCCAAGTCAATGCCCCATATGTGCACTCTCATGTCCCTTCCCTCCATTACAATAAGTGTTAGGTTTTCCCAAAATTATTGGGGATTTCAATGATGTATCCTCACATATTGACATAGGAGAATCTTGGGTTCACAACAATCCATTTTAGTACAAGTACTTGACTATCCCTTGGTTTCTTTTTGGTATTTTTTCTTGTAGTTAGCACAATGGGTTGTTCGTGTGTTTTCTGATTGAGTTGGTTCAATTGATATGTAATGACCTATGTTCGCAAAGTGATTTTGATAACTATTTCTATATCTTTTTAGTGATATCTTTTTCTTGTCTCATTGGGTTTTTCTATTGCTTGGTATGGTCTATCTTTTGATGTCATCAAGGAGTCTTATCTATATGGCCAAGAGATGTATTTATTTTGGTTGTGATTTAATAAAGGAAATGATTAGTGGGAAGAGTGTTTTGACCTATATTTAGTTTTATATTTTTCTAAAGATCTAGAAATTCTTACAAAGTATTTTGTTTAGTATAAATAGGGAGTCTATTTCTAGGTTTCTGAGAGAGAGTTAGCAAGTTAGGAAGGGAATCCTAGAGGAAATATTAAAGGTCGTGAATCATAAACTTAGCACAGATGAACATTGTTTGGTTCTATAATTGAATATTTTGTATTGGCAACAACTAGTGTAAGGAAACTTGCAACAAAGAATATAATTATTTCCACATAACCCATAATAGATCTAAAATAAAAATGTAATTGAAACCCACATACAAGAGAATAGACAACATAGCCACAAAATTTTCACACAAGATATACCCTAGGAAACCCTCATTGAGGGAAAAACCCAACCTCCAAAAGCATACATTTTTATGTATTATTTAGCAAGAAAACCATTGCAATACAACCATGGAAGCCTTCAAATCCATAGCCATAACCAAGAAAACTATGTGAACAAGCATGAATCCACACATCCTAGGCCATGCTTCCAACCTTCAAAAATGCTCTCTTGGATAACCTATCAAGCTTTGTCCAACCTGACTCTTGCCTTTTGCCCTTTTTCTTCTCTCACCCTCTCACAACAACTACCCTTGTGGCTGCTTATATAGTAGAAAGTCCCACAAAACCAAAAAGAGGTATTACATAAACCATGTGCTACCTAACCCATTGACCCCACATTTAATATTTTAATTTTAATTTCTTTTCTCCAATATTAAATAATTACATCAAATGTTATAACAATATTACAATACAACTCATCAAGTTTGTCCCATGGAAATATTTACATTTTACACATCCATCTAGGTGCAACATTACATAATAAAATAAAATAATACAATATAGAAATATTATGCAATGTGTGCAATACCCATTATCTCAAAAGTCTCCCACTTGTTGTATACAATGCATAGGGTCAATCCACAGCCACATAAATAAACAAGGGAGAAATCCCTCCCAATACATCCACCATCATGGATCAAAGTATACCATGTCCTCCATCCTGGTACCCACAACAAAATCATTGTATCCAATATCTAAAACATGAATGATCTCACTTCCTATTATGCCACTACTACTCGACATATATAGAATCCATCCAAAGATAAAGCCACCCAACCTATTACATTAGAAGATCATAAAATCTTGTACCAACTAAAATGCCAAGCATAAAAAACTTGATGCAAAAGAAATCACATGTATTTGTAGTTGTCAAAATATCCATAGCTAAAATAGGATCCACATCAAGTGCCAAACCCATCCAACTATTCATACCTCTAATGGTACACCAAGTGAATCTCACATCATCAACATATCCAATATGTAACCTATAATCACAAATCTCAAGAGCAATACCTACCACATATATACCAAGAAGCTCCCACTGCAAAAGATAATGTCAAATCTATAAGCAATCCACTCACAACATCTCAAAGAAGTGAATCCATGTAGTTTCAAGGACATCCACAATTCATAAGCCAATAACCTACAAGAAAAACTCTCATAACAAGTCTCCAATAGTCTCCCAAGCTCTCCATAGCTAACAGAGGAAAGAGGTAAAGGAATAACCATGCCAACTCTCACATGACACACGTGAGCACAAACTAGTGATCACACTCTCCAACCAATCTCGAATCCAATGTAAGGAAAATTGAACATCTAAGAAGATAACTAAGACCAAAGAGAAACAATGTAAATCATAACCTATGTAATGTCCTTCTACACACACCTCTAAATTTAAATTGTACAACAATGATCTCCTCCATAAAACTCCAAAATGAAGCCTCAACAACACCCAAACCATACCATATAACTAATCATGGATGCAAGCCTCTCATAAGAAGATCAAACTCATAAAACATTCCTAATCCAAGTAATATGCCCAATATAAAACCATCTCCAAAAAATAAAACAACATAACAACATATACAAATGGAGATAACTAATGCTAAACCATCTCTAAAATGAATGCTCCAGAACTAACTCATGTACATAGCTCAAGAACCATATCCATGAAGACAAGCATAAACATAATGCATTTGAGAAAAAATAATGGGTTATACCTCTCAAGTACCAAACCATCAAGCAAACCAAAAGTTGGGAATGAGAATGCTCATCAAGATATTCAAGTATCCAACCAAGACTCATCTAAGCATAATCTCCTCTCAAGTCCATATCAAGTGAATACCCGTTGGACTTCTTGTTGAAACCATCAATTGTCCCAACAAACACTTCTCTAATCCAAGAGAAATCAACATCACCACTATCTCTAAGTATCCATGAGCACCTATAACCAATCAATCCATGCCAACTTCAAATGCAACATAGCAATATCATGAAGTATTTAGCTTATGATCAATGTACTCAATACCACAAAAATAAACCAAGATCATTGTCAAAGTTCCAACCATGGCCTTAGGAACATAACCATGACAACATGATCTAACCATGAAGATACTATAACATGTCACAACTGAAAACATGTATCAAGAGTATACCATAACATACTAATGCAACCATCTTTACACCAAGGATAACATGTCAAATGAAAGCATAAACCACACCTATATAAAGAACCCTGTGAGTTATCAAGATGCAACCATCTCTATACACCATGAAGAAAACCATCTCCACATACCATGAAGAATGATCTCCACACACCATGAAGATAACAAAGAACTCCATGAGTCCTCAAGATCTAACCATATTTATACACCATAAAGAAAAACCATCTCCACACACCATGAAGCTAACTAAGTGCACCATGCGAATGTCAAAGGTACTTTTGTAGCAACAAGATCTAAGACAAACCTCCAACATTTGCAAAGACTCAATAAATATACTAATGCCAATAATTGCCGTTCAACCATGGTATCGAGTGATGTATGGCATCATAAAATCTATCTCCTAGATGAAGATCCTCTAGGTTTACACTCACATAACCAAAGTGTCAATACCAAATGAAACTAATATCTCCAAACCATGAAGATATAAACCAAACCATGAACTAATCCTACACTATCACCTCATCATTGTCACAAGCTCCCACTAAACCATGTATCCAAGCTATCCATGACATCATGATAAAAAAATCTATCCTCTAACCATGAGAATCAAACCATGGTATCACACCATCAAAATACTCAAAGTGCACATCACGAGCTCCTCAAAAGAAACCAAATAACCATGATCCTCAACTAAGAAGATATACCACCATAACCAAAAAAGGAATAGAAACCAATGAACATCAAGGATGTACCTTTATATCAAATCATGTCGTACCAAAATCCTTGACACAGTGTTCAAATCCCTGAATTGAGAATCTAACTCTGAATGTGTCTAATTTGTCACAATAAATAGTCAACCACAATCCACCCATGACTATACATGGTAACAACATCTCATCCCTTCTACATGAAGTGAAAAATAAGTAAATCATGTGACTAAGGGAATAGAGAACTAAAATCCAAGCCACCAATCTCAACATGCATCAATAATGAAAGATCAATGGGAAAAGACAACCCATAACCAACCTATAAATGCAACCTTTAAGTATAGACTACTTACAACATTGCACAACTTGTAGACCCAACAAGCCATCATACATATCCAAAACAAATACTGATAAACATATCATCATGAGACCAATCTAAAATATGAATTGAGTATACAATGACATCAAATCCAAATTTCTGAAATATACAATGTCATAAACTCACAATGTTACCATAGTCAATATTTATCATAAACTATTTCAATCAATATATCACAAAATAAACCATACCAAACCTATATCAAATCTGAATCAATGTGTAGAGCTCTCTAAGAGCTTTTCATTACTACTCAAAGTCCAAAATCTAACTCTATATGCCCAAGTTATGCCCTAATTTGTGCTCAAAATAAACTATATCTGATTTTAGGGCTCTTAAAACTTAACAACATATAAAAATCATAGAACTAGACCTACACCAAGTTGTAGTGCTCTAAATTAGCTTTTCAATACATATAAGAAGTCTGAAATTTTATATTCTGAGTGAAAGTTATGGCCATTTTACTAAGACAATCTTTTTACCATTTTCACTATGATTTTTTTTGTGACGAAAATTTTAATAGGATTAAATTTGATGACCATCACTGGTTGAAATTGAAAAAGCTCTTTCATTTCCTCCGAACATGACCAAACTAGAGCATATTATATATCAAAGTGTATGGAAACATCAACTCGGATTGAATAGTGAGGTCTATTTTTACCTAGTAGGTCATTTTTGTAAGCTCCCCTTAAAACCCTCATTTAAATGAAACATCTAAAAAACCCTTTTGTCCAACAATTTCACATGCCCAAGATCTACCAACATCCCAAGATAACAACAAATCTGAAACTCTCAAATTTGAAATAAACAACTCCTATATATTTCCCTTTCTTTTATCCTCTCATGCATTCCCATGGATTCAATCTAGGGTTGCAATAATAAAACCATATCTCTGATACCACTTGTAAGGAAACTTGCAAAAATAAATATAACCATTTCTACATAACCCATAATAGATCTGAAACAAACATGCAATTGAAATACACATGCAAGCAAAAAGACAACATAACCACAAAATTGTGAATATACCATGGGAAACCCTCATTGAGGGAAAACCCAACCTCCAAAAGCATCCATCACCATGTATTATTTAGGAAAAATACCATTGCAATACAACCATAGAGGCTTTCAAATCAATAGCCACAACTGAGCAAACTATGTGAACAAGCATGAACCCACACATCCCATGCCATGCTTTAAATGTTCACAAATGCTCCCTTGGCTAACTTTTCAAGCCTTGTCCCACTCAAATCTTGCCTTTTGCCCTTTTTCTTCTCTCACTCTCTCACAACAAGTACCCTTGTGGCTGGATATATAGTAGCAAGTCCCACAAAACCACCAAGTGGTATTACATAAACCATGTGCTACCTAGCCCATTGACCCCACATTTAATATTGGAATTTTAATTTTTTTCCCCCAATATTAAATAATAACATCAAATATTATTACAATGTTATACTACAAGTCATCAAGTTTGTCCCATGGAAATATTTACATGTTGCATGCCCATCTAGGTGCAACATTACATTATAAGATAAAATAATACAATATATCAATATTATGCAATGCATGCAACACCTGTTATCTCAACAACTAAGAGACTCTCTCTCTCTCTCTCTCTCTCTCTCTCTCTCTCTCTCTCTCTCTCTCTCTCTCTCTCTCTCTCTATTATGTGGTTATTCTTTTAACAAGGTTGATTGGTGATTAGAAAATCCTTTGAGCCTAATTATAGACTCTCCTTGCATCATGTGGTATCAAAAAAAGGTTTATCTCTAAGTTTGGAAATCAAGATCTTTGATCAAGGTTTTTTCTTGCAAAACCTCATTGGTTGGATTGGTCTGGGGTAGCAGAGTATGATATGAGTTGTAGTTATAGAGGGTTTTAAGATGGTCTATAATAGGAGGGATGGAGAATTAGGTCTAGCTAATATGTTAAGGAAATTTACTACTCATTTAGAAGTCATTTAGATTGCCCAATATTGTAGAAGACACCTTGATGATATTAATGATGGTGAAGCGAAAGGAGCATATGTTGTTGTTGCACCTAAGCCTGAGATAGATCCAAAGAAGTAATTCCATTGAAAGCATTGACAAGTTTGAAGTCTATACTACAGTTTAATCTTCTTGAATATAGTGGAAATTTAGATTGAGATGAGTTGATGGAATTAAACATTGATACAAAGAATTAGTTTGAGTATGAGACCATAGCACATGAAAATAAGGTGAAAATTACAAGCACAAGTTTGAAAATAAATGCATCTTTTTTGTGAGAACATGGACAACTAGATTGGCAAAAGAGAGGTGAAACTAAAAATATATTTTGGGATAAGATGGTGAATATGTTAAACGGTAAGTTTATACCTTACTATTATCAAATTAATTTAGTGAGGAAGATGTAAATTTTAAAGCAACAAGATAGATTTTTGAAAGACTACAACAAGTAGTTTTATAGATTAAATTACATCTAAACATATCAAGAATGTGGTAGAAGGGGTTTCAAGGTGCCTAAGTGGAATAAGAGATTTTATCCAAGGAGACATAAGCTTGGTTTAGATGGAAATTTTTGAGGAAGTTTATTGGTTTTCTTTGAAAGATGGTAAGAAATAAAATAAAATGAATGTAAAAAGACAAAGAGAAAGAGGTGGTAGATTGTTGAGAAGAAGATGACGATCATATGTTGAAAGTGGTAGATTTGGTCAAGACAAGACAAACAAAAAATAATCAAAATAAAGGAAAGACTAAGTGGAAAGGTGAAAGTTCATACCATGGAAGAGGTAGATATCACTGAGGTGGATATAGAAGATGAGTCTAACAAGGAAATTGTTATGATTGTGCTGAAGAAGTGCATAGATCATTTGAATATAAGAATGAAAATCAAAAGGGTGATAGTGGAATAAAGAACTTTGCATATGATGATTCTCTTAATTAACCTTAGAGGGAAGGAAACTTCATGGTCAAAAGAGAATTATAGAGTGAAAGAAAAAAAAGAGAATATCTAGTAAGAAAGAGTTTGTTCAAGATAAGACAAACTGGTTTTAGACAAAGTTTGGAAGGTGGTCATCGATAGTAGGAGATTAGAAAATATGACATCTGAGGCCATGGTTATTGAGTTGAATCTAGAAATATTGAAGAACCCAAAAGCATATTAGATTTCATGGATCAAGGATGATTATAAACTTACATTAAGTAAACAATGTTTTGTGAATCTAAAAATTAGGAAGTTTTATGATAAGGTGTTGTGTGATATTATGCCTATGGGTTGTTGTCATATCATGTTGGGGAGACCTTGGTAATATAATAAACATGATTTATATAATGGAATATCAACATAGATATACTATTTTCACTAATAGTAAGAGAAAAAAATTGTTACCTCTGTTTGAAAAATCTATACAAGAGATATATGTTTCTATGAAAATTTCTTTGATGGAAGGTAGATAGTTATTAAGGGATATGAAACATAATAGTGGCTTTTTTTTTTGTAATTCCTAACAAATCAAGTGAAAAAATAGAACTAGTTAAAAACTTATTATAGAGGGTTTGATCAAAGAGACTTTGATTCCATATGTAGTACCTACTACACTAGTACATAAGAAGAATGGATAATAATAAATGTATACTAATTTAAGAGATATTAACATGATAACATTTAATTATAGATTTCTTATGCCAAGTATGGATGCTATAATGGATTTTTTGTGTGGAGAAACATATTTTACTAAGATTAATTTGAACAGTGGGTATCATCATAAATGAAATGGAGAAGGTGATAAAGGGAAGACTTCTTTCATGGAAAAATGAAATTTTGTGTGAATGGTTGGTTATGGCTTTTGGTTAAACTAATGCACTAAGTACTTTTATGAGGTTAAAGGATGAGGTTCTAAATAAATTCTTGATTATTTGTGATTATTTACTTGGATGATATACTGATATTTAGTACAATCAAAGAAGAACATTTGTTGCACATTAGATGGGTTTTACAGTGACTAACAAAAGAAAAGTTTGCCATTAATTTTAAAAGATGTCTCTTCATGAAAGAGGAGATAGTATATTTTGGATGTGTAGTTTTAGGTGATGTTTTGAAGATGTATCCTAAGAAGGTTACACAAATTATTTAATGGCCTAAAAATAAGAACATTAGTGAGGCTTGATCATTCCATGGTTTAGCAAGATTTTATCTTTTGTTGATCAGGAATTTTAGTTTGGCCTGCAATGCTCTGACTAAAACAATGATAGTAGATAAAAGATAATTTGAGTGGACACATGGAGTTGATAAGAATTTTGGGAGTTTGAAATATAAGGTTGTCAAATTTCTTGTGTTATTTTTACCCAATTTCAATAAGGTATGTCAATTTGGATGTGATGCAAGTGGGAGCGCTATAGGTGTTGTGTTGTATTAAGAAGGTAAAATTGTTTCTTTCTTTACTAAGAAGTTGAATGATGATAAAAGGATGCATTATATATATAATAAATAATTTTGTGCTACAATTCAAGTCTTGAAGAATTGGAGACACTATTTCATGCCAAAGAAATTTTTTTTGTATACTAGTCATAAGGCTTTGTAGTATTTGCATAGTTAGAATAAACTTACTCAGAGACATATAAAATGTGTTAAGTATCTTTTAGGATTTCACATTTGCGATCAAATATTAGAGTAGAATATCTAATTTCTTTGTTGATGCATTGAGTAGAAGAAGATAATTCATGATTGGAATAAGAATTGATGTTCTTGGTTTTGATGATATAAAGATTTTATATGAGACTAACCTTGAATATTTTTTGAGCCTTGGAAAATGTGTAGAGAACTTATAAGATCAACTAAGTAAGAAGACTATTTCAAGAGAACCTTTTCAAGAATGTATATTCTTCAAGACAATTTAGCTACTGAGAAGAATAGTGAGAACTAATATGATAAAGGAAAAGTATAGTAGTGGTTTGGCTAGTCATTCTGGCATTGATAAGACATTGGGTTTTCTTAAGAAATGATAGTTTTGGCTTTAGTTTTATAAGGATGTTCATAAATTTGTGAAGGGTTATGGAGTTTGTGATTTTGCAAAAGGAGTAAGTTAGAATACTTGATTGTATACACCAATTTCTATTCTTAAGATACCTTGGAGTGATATTAGAATGGGACTTTGTTCTTGTCTTACCAAGAACAACAAGATGAAATGATTCCATATTTGTAGGTGTGCATAGAATTTGAAGATGAAACATTTCATACCATGTAGGAAAACATCAAATGTAGTACATATGGTAGATCTTTTCTTTAAGGAGATTGTCAAATTGTATGTATTACTGAGGAGTGTCATCTTTGGATGAGATAGTAAGTTTTTTGGCTCTATTTGGAGGTCTCAATGGAGCAATTTGTACACCAAGTTGGAGTATAGTTCTACATTTATCAACATAATTGATGGATAGATAGAGTTTTTGAAATGAGTTTGGGCAATCTATTGAGAATCTTAGTTAGAGATAAAACAATTAATTTGGATTGAAAGTTAGCACAAGCTGAGTTTGTATACAATAATTGAATAAATAGGAGTATTGGAAAAACACCTTTTTTAGATTGTTAATGGAATGCAAAAGGGAGGTAGTTCAAATTTGAGAGATATTGATGGATAAGAAAAAGAGAAGTGGTGAGGGGGGAATATTTATTGAGTGTATGACATCATTAGACAAGGAGATGAAACATAAGTTGGATCAAAGTAGCTAGAAATAAAAGGATAATGTAGATATGGCAATGAGACATGAGATTTTGGAGGTTGGTGATGAATTGATCGTTCATCTCAAAAAATGAAGATTTACTATTCAAACATATAGTAAGTTAAAGATGAAAATAAATTGTTCTTGCAAGATATTGGAGAAGTTTGATAGTTGAAAAGCTTATGAAGTGGTGTTAGATAATGATATGGATATTTCACCTATATTCAACAATGTTGATTTCCATGACTATCATGAACATGATGAGTGAAGTACTGAGTGACTATCCCAAGAAGCCAATAGAGGAATTTCAATAGATTTTAAAATGAAGAATCATCAGAACACAAGAGATAAGGACTACATGGAGTATTTGGTGAAGTGGAAGAACAAACTAGTTGAAGACACCACATAGATTTCTCCATTTGAATGTAATTCAACTCGAGTTGTGACACACTAATGATTCAAAAAATTATTTATTTCCAACCCCAAGTATCTACTCAAGTAGAGTATCATGTGTTTTAATTTAGAAATTATTCTAGTGATTGGTTCAGTGAAGTGTTTTTGTGTTTGTTCACAAAGTTGGTTGGGTTGATATGTGATGTTTTATGTTCACCAAGTGCCTTTGGTGACTATTGTTGCATTTTTTTGGTGATGTATTGTTCTTATATCATGGAGTTATTCTATTTCTTAATATTATTTGACTTTTTACTTCATTGAGAATTATTTTTTCTAAGAATGACCTATATATTTAATTCATGTCACAATTTAATAAAATAATCAATCATCATGAAGCATGTGGACCTATATTTAGTCATTACTTTCTCTAATGTAAATTTGTCTTTTTCTCTGTCTAGGAGGACTTAGTAAGTTAGGATGGAGTCTTAGAGAAAAGATTAAAGGTGATAGATCTTGAATGTTACATACATGAAGACAATAATCACAAAGGCCTCACAAGATAACATGTCTGGAGTTTAATGAAAGAATAAAATGTCTTCTTGTTCTATCTCTTTGATGTGGTATTTATTTAAGAAAGGTTTCTTGGTGATTAAATGAGCCTCTAACCCTAATTACTGACTCTCCTTGCATTATAAATGTTAGAGACTAGTTATTTCCTATGGACAAATTGTATGTTTTACTAAGGCATATCATCTTTTACCGAGATAATAAGTTTGTTGGCTATGTTTGGAGGGCCCAATGGAATAATTTGGACATTGAGTTGTAGTATAGTTCTACATTTATCAACATATCCATGGATAGAGAGAGGTTGTGAAATTAATTTGAGAAATCTATTGAGAAGCTTAGTTAGAGATATACCAATTAATTCTGATTGAATGTTAGCACAAGA
Source organism: Cupressus sempervirens (assembly GCA_028749045.1). NCBI lineage: Eukaryota > Viridiplantae > Streptophyta > Pinopsida > Cupressales > Cupressaceae > Cupressus > Cupressus sempervirens. Next base: position 167,045,741 of record CM053789.1, read on the forward strand.
TGAGTTTTTATACAACAATTGAATAAATAGGAATACTATAAAGACACCTTTTTAGATTGTTGGTGGCATGCAAAAGAGAGGTAGTTCAGATTTGAGAGATATTGATGGGTAACAAAAAGAGAAGTGTTGAAGGGGTAATAGTTAAGTGACTATATGAAGTCATTAGATGAGGAGATGAAACATAAGTTGGAGAAAAGTAACCACAAATGAAAGGATTATGAAGATAAGTCAACAAGACATGAGATTTTTGAGCTTGGTGATGAAGTCATAGTTCATCTCAAGAAAGGAAGATTTCTTATTGGGACATATAGTAAGTTAAATATTAATAAATTTGGTTCTTGCAAGATATTAAAGAAGTTTGATAGCTAAAATTCTTATGAAATGGAGTTAGCTAATGACATGGATATTTCACCTATATTCAAAAATGTTGATTTGTATGACTATCATGAACATGATGAAGAAGTGAAGTACTGGCTGACTATCCCAAGAAGCAAATAGAGTAAGTTCAACATATTTTGGAATGAAGAATCATCATAACACAAGAGATAAGAACTACATGGAGTATTTTTTTAGTGGAAGACAAACTAGTTAAAGACACCACATAGAAACTAAATTTGAATTGAATTCAACTTGAGTTGTGACATAGACATGATTCAATGAATTAGTTTTCTCCAACCCCAGGTATCTAGTGAAGGAGCATATCTTGTGTTTTTGTTTACAAATTATTATAATAATTGGTTTAGTGGCGTGTTTCTATGTTCGTTCACCAAGTTGGTTGGGTTGATATGGGAAGTTTTATGTTCACCAAGAGCCTTTAGTGACTATTCTTGCATTTTTTTGGTGATGTCTTTTTCATATATCATGGAGTTATTCTTTTGCTGAATATTGTTCAAATTTTGACCTCATATGTGATGTTTTATGTTTACCAAGAGCCTTTAGTGACTATTCTTGCATTTGTTTGCTGATGTCTTTTTCGTATATCATGGAGTTATTCTGTTGCTCAATATTGTTCAAATTTTGACCTCATTGAGAATTCTTATTTGTATGGATGACATATATATTTAATTCTTGTCATGATTTAAAAAACTAATTGATCATTAGGAAGCATGTGGATGCATATTTAGTCATTTCTTTCTCCAATTTGAGTCATTTTGTTTAATATATAGGGTATCTTGTTCTCATTCTAGGAGAGGCAATTTGTATGTTAGGATGGGGTCTTAGAGAAATGATTGAAGGCGATAGATTACGAACTTTGTATACATGAAGACCACAATTATGAAGGCCTCACAAGTTGACATGTATGGAGTTTAATGAAAGAATACAAAGTCTTTATGTTCTATCTTGTTTATGTGGTTTTTGTTTCAGCAAGGTTGTTTGGTGATTAGACGAGCCTCTAACCCTAATTACCAACACTCCTTGCATTACAAATGTTAAAGAATGGCTACTTCCTATGGAAAATCTTCACTATGTATTCTTCTAACCCCTCCTCACATTAGATCTGCATTTTTTTTAAGGAAAGGGCTTTCTTCTATAAACAAACTCCAATGAAACTTCCCATTTGCTACCAAATATAGTTTGCAAGATAGACTTATTTTGAAAAATTAGGTTTTCCTTACTCTACCCATCCTTTAGTGGACCATTGTTGCAACTCGTATTTGTCACAAAGTGTCCCTCTTCATGTTTGTTATTTGTAGAAAGAGTATTCTTATTGTAGAAAATGGTTGAAAATAGAGCATCCTCACAAAGTTTCACTTAGAAAAGTTAGAAATATTTTTTCAATAAAATATTAATCATATTATAATTTCATTAAGATAAGGGATTATTAAAAGAAATAAATGATATCTATTGGTTTTATGTACAAATTTTTCCAGCTTTTTTCAATCAAGGGAAAAAAAACTTCTAATCATAGAAGATTATGAAAATTTGAATATGAAAATTTGTGATTTTAATTATTAAAAATTATTTTCCTAGTATGAAAATAATGGAATATATATTTAAAAAAAAAGAAAATTACACTTAAAGAAAAGATTCTTCTTAAAGTGGAACTTGGATGACAGGAAATGAGTGAAGTTTAAAAACAAACAGACATTTTATAATGGGAAGTCTTAAATGAAAGAGACATTAGTTTTCCTACACTTCATAAATCAATTGTGTCAAAGTCCAACTATTTGGAAACTATTAATTTAAAATAGATTTGTAAGGACCCTCCTCGTATGAAACTATCTAATATGAATTCTCCATTAAAATGATCATAGGAGATTGAAATGGATGTAAAGTAATGCTTATATTGTGATTGTCCTAAAAGAAACTAATATTTGTTGTTTCATTCATGTTTTAGACACTTAGTGAGTCAAGAACTACTACATCACCTTGACTATTTAAAATATTGATTTTTGCTAATGATGGTACGAAGTGTTTTAACCTGATAATGGGGATTTTGATTTGATATCTCGATGATCAAGTTTTATGCTTCAGATAGTTCAGTATTCTTTAATTAGTGTTGTTATGATGATTAGGTATATGCATGCCTAACGATGATTATTTTGGTACTTTAATCTGAATTAATTAATAAGTTATGTTATTTCATGTTGTGTGATGTTTTACTTTCAGATATTTGATCTCTTCATTTAATACTTTATGATCATGTATGATGATGAAGTGAGTGAATGCAAAACTGACACTTTGATTTTTCAAATTTTAATGAATAGAATGAGATAAACAATTGAGCATTAGAAAATGGATGTTTTTAATTTACATGATTTTCCTGATACATATTTGTACATAATGCATGTGATTTATTGATCTACTAATGTGTGCAATGAGTGTGCAGGAAATATAGTTGGGAAAACCCAATGGAAAGATGAAACTAAACCACTTGTTAATTTTGTGCTATCTTGCATTGTCTTCTTTGGAAGGTTGTTAATTGGTCTCAAAATTATCCTAGATTTTGTTTGGTTCCTATTAAGTCTTTAAGGTTTAAAAATACTAAATTTAAGTACCGTAGGGGAAAGGGTATGGGTTGGGAGTACTTTCCACCCCCTTAGCCTCCTTGGTTGACTTTTAGGGTCACTCAAAAACCCTACTTTTGGTTGATTGTGAAAATTGATTGTCTCCTCCATGAGTTGGTGACTCAAACTCCACCTTGAGGTTACTTGAAGTCTAGTTGAGTTAAGGATCATACTTAGAGGAAATTTGTAGTAGTTTTGTTTTTGTTTTTGTTACCCAATCTCTAGTTATAGAGAACAGATGAAGATTGAAGGAAAAGAAGGATAAGCTCTTCTCAACTTGTCATTTTACCATAACTTTATGTGAAGGTAGGGTTCTTCACTCTTTTGATCTTATTCTTCTTATTGTTCATGCTTGATTCATGCATAAGGCAATGTGATGATCTTTGTATTGCTTGTATGTGTGTATCTTGAGGGTGTTTTGGGAGGGATCTTAACTTGTTCTTAATGTTATTCTTATTCTTGCATTGATGTTTTTTTTTTTTTGAAGGGATTTCATGGGGATTGTTTTGGCATCACTCACCCTTGGGTAGGGAAGAAGTGGCCATGTATGGGGGAAGGGCCTTAGTTGGACCTGTATAGTGTAGAGTCTCCTCTCATGGTGAGAGGAGGGAAAGAGGGTAGGGTGTATGGGCCCCTACTTGTCATCCCATACCTTGTATGAAAATTGGAATTCACGAAGAAGGGAAGGAATGAATACCCCTTGTTATATTGGCCCCGAAAGGGTATTTCTAGAAGAATGAAAGTTCTTGAATTATTAGCCCCGAAAAGGCTATGTTAAGGTATGGTGATTGACATCTCCTGTTGAGAAAATCCACCTCCCCCCCCATTTTGGTTCAATGTTGAACCTATTGTGCAAAACCGGGTTGGGAATGCATGGCTAAATTGTTCATCATATTATGTTGTTTTACCTCCATGTTGGTCCTTGTCTCTCCATAGTTCCCTTGATGTATTGAAGATATTGGAAAAGATCTCTTCTGAAGGACCTATAAGAGAATTCATTTGAAGTGTAACATCATGTAAAATATATTTTAACTATTGATATATTTGGCAAAGATGTCAGGTTTTCTTATTGGTTCTTTCCTGATGGAGCCTTGAACCAGGTTGATTAATAAAGAGACAGTATTGAGAAACCTTCTTGCATTTTAGCTTATGTTATTTCAGTTCTCTCATATGTGCATTGATGAGTAGATAGAATGATGATGATCAATTATGCATTTACAAGTTCAATCTTGATAAAGAATGAAACTATATTATGTTGAAATTCTCAATTCAATCCATGCTTAATTGGAAATAAAACAAATCTTGTATTATTGCTTAAACACATTATTTGATTTCTTGGTTAACTTGGAATTTTGGCAAATTAAATCTGAAAGGAGTAAAATAGCATACACTTCTTTGTATTAAAAAGAATTGAAAAAAATATGCATATATACATCACCTTATTATAAAATACCATTATGCTAGAATTGCCTCTTAGAAAATTAGGCTAGTTAGAAAATCTTCACACTTCAAAATTCACTCAACACTTAGAAAGGAATTGGCTTGACAAAAAGAAAAGTGCACCTACAGGAGCATTTTTCTCTCTGGATTTTGTATTGGCAAATAAATTTATTCCTCATCTGAAAATAGAGAATATTCTCTATTGATGATTTGTTTTAAAAATTTAAATAAAAATCTATAAATAAAACCAATAATTTCTTACAACCTAAATATCCTATCATAATCTACCTACTTAACTTTATTCTATAACTCCTCTCCTCTATCCTTGCTCACCTATAAATCTCTTTCACCTTTACTCCTCATTCCTTTCCTTGCTTGCACTGGAAACAAAAGATTTGCATTGGACACCTCACATACCCCAAGTTGGCATGACACTTGCATTGACCAATGTGTGTGTGAAATTGTAATCAAAGTCAAACACATTTAATATGGCACAGTCCAATGTTATCTCATGTCAGTGGTACCTGTGTGGTCAGAAGGGTGGGGGGGGGGGGGGGGGGGGGCTCAAGTTGTAGCAGGCATTAACGCCAAGTTGTTGCCATGGTTTTTGTGTTAAAACAAAACACGAGTGTTATAATCCTTTTCATGTTTTGGGGTGCCCACTTAAAGGGCTTGACTCACGTAGTTAAAAGGAGACATACCCCTACCATCAAGTACACTTGTCAGTGCTTAAGTCAGCATGCTAGAGGTGGGTGAAATCATAGGGTAGATTGTGCTATGTCCTAGGTTAGATTAGATTAATGATGATATTGTTAACTTTATTCAATTAGTTTCATTTCTTTTCCTTGTTAGTAATTTTAAAAGTTGGGGATTAGTATTAGTTAATAATGTAGTTAGATATTAGGAAAGATTAGTTAGTAGTGATTTTTAAGATAGTTTATACTTTATTAAAAAAAAATTAATATTTTATTAAAGTTTTTAAGTTTCAAATAGATTTGGAAACTAATAAATTGTGTTAGTAGATGTTGATATTAGATTTTTGTTTTATTGTTAATCTAATGTAGTTAATGGATAATATATGTGGTTTTAAATAGTAATTATAGTTTTAGACATTAATTAGTTTTAATTATTTTATTTTATTTTATTATATTGTTACATTTAAAATTTTTAGGTCAGTAAATATATTATTATTGTCTTGGTAATGTTAGAATTTTTATTTTCGTAATAAATAAAGGTAGTTAGAATAATGTTACCATTAGATGATAGTATATTTAAATTTGAGTATTGGTATTTGTTACTAGATTAAAGATTTGATTAAGTTGTTTAATTGTATGAAATACATTATATTAATTAGCAAGTTCATCTATCCAATGTTCTAAATAATTGGAATTATACTACTTGAATGGTCATTCACATCAACGAGTATATTTGTTAATTGTTATTTTAGTTAATAGATTATTTATTTATTTATTTGTATATTATTAATGATAATAAGAATTAAGTTAATTGTGAATTATGTTATAAATTTGACACATTCAAATTTATAAAGTTTTTTCTTGAATTATTATTGTAGTATCTTTATGTTAGCTAATATTTAGTAAAGTGTTGGGTTAGTGATTAACATATGTGATTTAGCACCTTACATTTTAATTATGATAATGTATTATCATTATTATTGAGACATTAGAACAACTTTTGTGTATTTGAATGTCAACGAATTTATGCTATATTTGGTCTCGGCACTAGCTAGGGGCTACGTATAGGATCCAATGTAGTATATCTTTAACTCAGTAGTTTATTTCACACAAAAAAGATTGGTGTGTTTTGCCTAGTATTTTTGGGCATGACAAGATTCATTAACTTCATTGAAATAAATAAAAAACTTTTTCAAAAGATATTTTACAAAAAATATTCTTCTAATTGTGGAAAATGGAGGAATGTAGAATGTCCTTCAAAAGTTTAACTTAAGAAAGCTCAAACACTTGTTTTCATGATTTATTTGAGAAAAAGTGGTTCCTTTTATGGTGACAAGTAATAGAATATATAGGTTAAAAATAGATTTCTCATAGTTAAGAAAATCATTCTCCTTATAGCTGAAATTAAATGACATGAAATGAATAAAGTATAGAAAGAAACACTTATTTTAAAATGAGTGAGTCTTAAAGTAAGGGTGTTAGCTTTTTTACTTAGCATGAATTAACTATGTCAAAATAATATGAACGGAATCTCTTAATTTTTAAAAGTTCATTAGAAAAATGAAAAAAAAAAACTTTTTAAAAATTTGTATGAGTATGACTCATTATCTTTTATAAAAAGATTCTTGTCATTGTAGAAAATGGTCCTCCAAAAGTGCCACTTGAAAAAGAATACATAATATTTTACAGAACCTCTTTAATCCTATCATAAATTATTTTAGAAAAGTGGTTGGTTGATTCAAACCAATAAATTATATTAAATAATGTTCTCTATTTGTTTTCTTGTTTTTTTCAACAAAAAACATTTCTTATTATTCTAAATTCCACATTGGTCAATATAAGTAATGTGAATATATTCATCTATAATTTTAAATGTAATAAATATATTTCAAATATTTCTTCAAAACCAATACCTCTTGAAAGTAGTATTAAATTAGATATGAATGATAACATTCTTAGTAACTAAAATAATTGAACTAAGTTGAAAGTTGTATTTAATTAGATTTAAATGATAACTTCTCTGATTTATTTTCAATGTTATAGGTTTTTGTTGTCATGGATTCAATCAAATATCATACCTATCTATGAATTGATATCTATATTTTAAATGTTATAGATATATTTCAAATATTTATTCAAAATCAATACCTCTCAGTTATTAATCACATTTACATGCCATTCATACTACCATATAAAATAAAGTATTTTTTAATTGAGCTAGTAGATCCCTTTTGTGCTCTCTCTTTTGTTATATGTTTATTAATCTTGAAGTGATCTCTTTTGGAGACATTCTATAGAGGAAAACTTTCTAGTAGATGCATGTAATCTTCATGAAATACATTACACGTATTGAATTCCATATAAATAGATTTATTTATCACTTTAATATTATCAACAATATTCCTAATGAACTAGAGAATGTGTCACATAATTGAGTTGTTCCCTCACTAACACCATCTAACTCTCATCATCATAATTGTAGTCTTCAAAAATTAAACTTTATTTATTATTATTAGTATTTTGTTGATGAATATAATTTCAATCAAAAGATAGCAAATATAAACATGGAGTAAATTTTAAAATTTGACCAATTGATATTTTATATTTTAATACATCAAGTTGGATATTATTTTCAAATTAATTAATTTGTAATAAAAATTAATGAAATAGCTATATAAAAAATAATATATTTTAGGATTGACAATCATTTGGTTTGACATAAGTTTTTTTGTAAGAATTTGGTACAGCTCTAATACCATGTAAGAATTTTTCTAAGGCAATAATTCAATACCAAGATCAAGAAGCTCAATAGATAGCACAAGAGAGACAAATGGTGATCAAATGAGAATGGATATCAGATAATTGGATATCAGATGATTAGATATAAAATGATTGGATAATTGGATGATTCGATAAATGGATGAATACATCATAGAGGGTGCTTGTATATAAGGGCAATTGATATGTCTAGAAGTCACATGAGAGATAAGGATTACAACATGGATTATCCTCCAGTGAGCATAGGAGTTTGTGTGATGATGAGAGGTTAAGTTTACATAGGTGTATCTCATAAAGAGATGTTATAGATACCATGTGCTCAAATAAGTTGCTGACTCCTATATTGTCAATAAGACAACTCACATGTCTATGCATATTCCTAAGTAAAATTAAGTAAAGTGTAATAATAATTAATTATTTACACTAACAACCTCGCCTCCCCCTCCCCCCCAAATTTAAATGCAACTTAGGGTAATGCACTTAAGCTCACAAAGCTAAATGCAAGATGCAATTGTTGGAAATATTCAAGATATAATAGGTTACTGAGAGGGTAGGGATGAATCAGTAACAATAAAACTTTTAAGTCAACCATACACAACATTTACTCATCTATCTTTCCGCATAAAAATTATTAAACATTTAAACCATATATGCACAGAGATTTGGTGACCCAGAAACCTTCCAAAAATAGAAAGTAAAACTGGGGTGGGGATGATACCCACAAAGCTTTGTTACTGCAGTATGAAGTTGGCCGGTTAAGGCTTACAATGATCACTTCTAGTGACCTACCCTATTAGGAGCACAGATGATTTCTAGATCCACCTTGTTAGAGGATTTAAAAACATACTTTATAAGTATGCACTCTGTTAGGAGATTTGAATAAAGACGGTTAAGTCTACCCTATTAAAGGATTTACAAAAATCATTCACCTGTTAGGATGAACCAATAGATCAACTTACAATTTGACTAAGTTCTTTATTGTAGATCACCTTCTATGATTGATGAAATCATTTTCGCTCCTGGTAGACCTTACTGAGTATTCTTTTCTACTAAAGAATTCACATATCATATCTTATGTCCCTCCCTTTTTTGCAATATTCTATCTCTTGTGTATTCTTGAATGTGTCAATTGTATATATCTCTTGAATGATATAATACATTATATATATATATACCATTCCAATAATTATTCATGCAAGGTCGGCCAAAAACAAGTAAACAAAATATAACTGAGTTAGCCAAATGGTAAAATAAACTCGGGTTCTTCAAACAGACTTGATGACCTTCTGATATGCAGCATCCACTACGTTACTCGGCATCGTCATGCACTCAGTAGAGGTAGGGGCTCAGTTCATACTAGTCATACAACGTTGCCTGGAACTCGGTAACCATTGGTGACTCAGTAGAAACTGTTTTCTTCGTTAACCTTCTGAGCTCGATTATCACTTAGTCTTTCCTCACTTGGTCATCACTGAGTGCTTCCTCACTTAGTTAATACTAAGTGCATCTTCACTCAGTTAGAACTGTGTCTGCGATGCTCAGTTTGAACTGTGTCACCATCACTCGGTGTGAACTGTATTACTCGATGTGAATTTTAACTTAGTTAGAACTGTATTACTTGGTGTGAACTATATTACTCGGTGTGAACTGTATTACTCAGTTAGAACTGTGAGATGAGTGTTGTCACTAATGGAAAATAACTTTATGCCAACAATCTCCCCCTTTGGCATTAGTGACAAAAAAAATTACATGCAAAAATTGACATACAGTTCTAAATTTTCAAAATTGATCTTTGCAAGTCTTATTACACATATCTTTCTTACATGTATTCTCCCCCATACAATATGCACAGTATTTACAAGTTATTACACATATCTCTTTCACAATTATCTCTTGGAGTGTGCTATCTCCCCCTTTTTGTCAATAATGCCAAATTAAACAATATATATTTACACAGAGAGTCCAAAATGAGAGATAAACTCAGAATGTACCTTGAGAATAAGAGCCAATGTCTTATCCCAATTTTCTTGCAAAAGTTTGCTGGTGGAGACTGCTATTTGAACTTCTGCAGAGAGTTCAATCATATGATATGCAATTGAGAAGATTTTTTCATGAATCAATGTTTTGGAATGGGCAATATGCTTCTGCATTGTGTCCATGACAGGAAGGATCATATTTTGGATGTCAATCAGAGTACACCTGATCCTTGCTTCCTCTCTCAACAATTCTGCCTGTTTCTTTGACAAAAATCTTATTCTAAGATGATGGGATGAAATTGAACTATGGTCAAGCTGCAACATTTGTGCACTGTTCTTCATATCCTCATCAATTTTATTCAACTTTTCTTTGATTTCCTTAGTATACTCGGTAACATCACAAAGTTTGCCAAAAAGTGAATTTACATTATTAAAAGAATGTTCAAAATTACTCAAAATTGTAGACAGTTCTACCTGTTTTAATGCAATATGCTGAGCAATGTGCTCAAGCACCTTATTGTCAAATTTCTTCTCTGCTTTTTCAATCAATTTTTCTTGGCCGAAGGTATCCTCATTGAATTTATATACAGCCTCTTCCTCCTTAGCTTGATCAGCTTCTTCTTCTTCCATTTCCTTGTCGTCTTCCTCCATTTCATCTTCCTTGAATTCTTCCTCAACATTTATCATCACTGAATGCAGATCCCCTGGAGTATCTTCAATATCATCATCACTATTGTCATTGTCCTTGATTTCAACAATATCGTCATTGGATTTATGTAGATGATAGATATGTTTCCACATGTTTGTTGCATCATTGACAACATGCTCAATGTCTTTGATAAGTATCAAACAAGTGTGAAATCTAATCATCATATTACCTTCATGATCTTTTAGTGATTTCTTCACTTCTACATCAGTAAGACTCAGCAGGAGATTTTTCATGGTTTGTTCAAAGATATCTTTGACAGTTTTGGTTGCAATTTCCCATCTTGGTTGCAACCTCTCCAATAGCTCTTTAGGGTTCTGAGAGGCAATCTCATCTGAAGAGTATTTCCATCTTCCCATTTTATTCAATACCAACTCCTCAATCTGCATTTTCTCCTGTTCTGTTCTTGTCTCGAACTTCAATGATTTGAAGTTTGTGAAGCTAGTACCTTCTTCTAATTGCTTCAACCTTGCCTCAAATGTGAGTGGAGGCTTGATAAGTATAGGTTCCTTCTTCCCCTATCTTGTTCTCCTGGAGAAGACTGCATTAGCTTGCATTTTAGGTTTGGTGATAATCACCTTACCTTTCTTTCGTTGAGGCTCCTCTTCTTTTTCTAACTCGGTTTCCTCTTCTTCTTCATCATCTTCTCCTTTTCCTTCAGTAATCATCAGAGGACCAAGTTCTATTTTTAGTTTTGCAATCTTCCTCTTTCCTTTGCTAATGACCTGAGGGATTTTGATTGAAATCTCAATTCTGGCTTTGGCTTCATCATGAGTTCCAAAGACTGGTTGCTTTGGGTCTACTGATTCATTCACCAGTGCTTCTATGATATCTCAGGTTTCATCAATATTAACCTCATAAGGAAGAGGTTTCACCCATGCAACTTGGGGCCTGACTACCTATATGTATACCTTGTCACAATCTACCATGAAACATACATCTTCTTTGTATTCCTCAACCAGTTTAGGTGGAATCCGGAACCTATTGTTCATTCTTTCCTTAAAATCTTCAAAGTGATTATCCAAAACACTATCAAAATTTTCACCTAACTCTGCAATAAACTCATTTATTTGATAGAGAATGGGAATATCTTTTCTCCATACTACTGATCCTTTTGATGGAAAAGACTTTTGAACATAGAAAAATAAACAGATCAAAAGTGAACCAAATTTGTAGGAATTGTTCTTTGAAGTCCTTATGCTTTCCATATTTTTGTTAAATTGAGACAAAAGCAATTCAGACAGATCAAACTCAACATTCTTCTTTACTATCTTATATGCTAAATCTACTGCTTCGCAAGGTATACTGTTTGGACGGCTGGAACTCTAAATTTTATGAGCAATGACATGAATACCAAATCTTAACTCAACGTCAGCTACTGTACTGAGCTTAAGTCCTCTACCATCCCATTCTGCATGGGTTAGTCTTTGCAATTCTTCCCAACGTAGGGTTTTGGTAGTCTTAGCCTTGCTCAACATGGGAAGGCCAGTAATCTTGTTTATCATTTTCTTTGTGATAAGCACTGGTTGCTCTAACCACAATTGCCCGTTGTGAACCCAACTGAGTACATACCTAACCCATTTAATTTGAAAATTTCTTGGCAAATGTGAAATGTGGGTTAACCATTTTGTTTCAAGATGCTTATGCTCGTGTTTCAAATTTCCATCTATGCTCATTTCTCCTAGGGCATTATCAATTTCTAGGTTTCCAAGTTCTTGAATGGAACATTTGAAATGAGAGTGAATGTCATTTACAAGAAGTACCTTTGGAGGAATTTGAGACTGGGCACCATTAGGGTCAAGTGATTATGTAATTGCTAGTGCTAATTTGAAGTTCGGCACCTTCCATTCCACACCTTTAACCAGCATTTTTGAGCCTCTCTTTGCCTTGGAGCTGCTGCTTTCGAATGCCATTGCTGCTTGGTAAGTGAAGAGAAATTCTGAACAGATCCTTCGCTCTTAAAAAAAATCATTCGAAATTGCTTTAAGCTTGCTCTGGATCGTAGAAGATAACTTAGCTCAAAGTTCATAGTGAAGAATGAGATCAAATTTTTCCCTTTTTGATGAAACATTCATCATAAATGCTTGGTACGATGGTAGATGAAATGACAGGTTGTCATCCACTTGCTTGGTAGATACTATCAACTTGGTAACCAAGAGAAAACATTGATGTACTGACCTAACTCAGTAAGGTCATGAACTGACCTCGCTCGGTAGATACAACTCAATGAGTGAAACTTTGTTGCACCCGATCGAACTCGGTTGAGTCTTGAACCGATTTGGGATCAAAGTGTATCTGCATACTGATCTGATCATTTTTCTTCCTTTGGAACTGCTTAGGATGATTCTTGGAGGATGCAATTCCATACTTTTTTTATGAATGTTAATTGGAAATGATGGAGTCACTCATTTCTTGAGTGACATTGCCATTGCTTGACTTATCTTGTTCAGTAGATTTAGGAATCCATTTTTGCTTCATTTGCTTTCGGATGTTGTCTTCTTTGATTTTCTTTTCATCTTCAATTCTTTCTATATTCATACAATTTTTGGTTATATGACCAAGTTCTATACATATATAGCACCTTACAATAGTGTCCTTCTTCCTTAAGTGATGTCTGGCACAATTTATGCCAGTATGTCCATATTCTCCACAATAGTGACATCTGCACTAGGTGTTGTAGTCCCATCCAAATATGGCTTTGACAAGTTGTTCAGCTGGATTGAATGATTTGGATTTGCATTGGAATTCCTTGTGACCATGTTTATTTCATTTGTGACAATTGCCTTCAAATTTTGGTTTTTCTTTGCACTCATTTGCTTTGTGACCATGTTGATTGCAATTGAAACATTTACCATTGAATTTTTCTTTTCCATTGCTCCAGCATTTGTTTGATGTATGACCTAACTTTCCATAGTGATTGCAAGTAGATTTTTTATTCTTTTGGATAATTTGTTTTGAAGATTCACCTTCTTCATTGTATCCAAGACCAGCTTTACATTTTTGTCTATGAAGATTCTACTCATTTTGCAAATTCAATTGATTCATATCTGCTTGGGATTTCATCATTCTTTCATTGACTTGCCTTTCAGATATTAGATCATTTTCCAAGCTTTCATTGATTTGTCTCTCTATTTTCAGATCACTATGCAAACTTACATTGATTTGTCTCTCAGTGATTAAATCATTTCTCAAACTTTCATTCTCTGATCTTAGAATCATAATTTCTTCATTTGCATTAGATAGTTGTCCTATAAGATCTTCATGCTGAAGGGATAGATTATTCCTTACCTCTAAGTCTTCATTTGCTTTGTTTCTCTATTCCAAAACTTCGCATAACCTGATGGACTGGACTTCTTGTTCTCTTTTGAGTTTTCTCACCTCTTCTTGGAGAGATCCATTCTTTTCTAGAAGTTCTTTGATTTCCTTGTCAACTTCTTCTAAACTACTTGATGGTAACAAATCTTCAATCTTTTCTTCAACATAGTGATGGTCATTCATTTGTCTTGCAAGTTCCTTTATTCTTTTTAGGGATTGAGAAAGATGCTCCTTTGCTTCTTTGAGTTGAACCATGGCCATTTCTTGATCTAGCTTTTCATTTTCAATAACTTTCTCCAGTCTGAATATCTGCATGACTTAGATCTTTGCTCAAGCTGTCAAACTTTGTCTTGAGAACCAAAAAACTCTGATACCAATTGTTGGAAATATTCAAGATATAATAGGTTACTGAGAGGGGAGGGGTGAATCAATAACAATAAAACTTTTAAGTCAACCATACACAACATTTACTCATCGATCCTGCTGCATAAAAACTATTAAACATTTAAACCATATATGCACAGAGATTTGGTGACCCAAAAACCTTCCAAAAATAAAAAGTAAAACTGGGGTGGGGATGATACCCATAAAGCTTCGTTACTGCAGTATGAAGTTGGTCGGTTAAGGCTTACAATGATCACTTCTGGTGATCTGCCCTGTTAGGAGCACAGAGGATTGCTAGATCCACCTTGTTAGAGGATTTACAAACATACTTTATAAGTATGCACTCTGTTAGGAGATTTGAATAAATACGGTTAAGTCTACCCTATTAAAGGATTTACAAAAATCATTCACCTGTTAGGATGAACCAACAGATCAACTTACAATTTGACTGAGTTCTTTATTGTAGATCACCTTCTGTGATTGATGAAATCATTTCTGCTCCTGGTAGACCTTGTTGAGTATTCTTTTTTGCTAATGAATTCGCATATCATATCTTATGTTCCTCCCTTTTTTGCAATATTCTATCTCTTGTGTATTCTTGAATGTGTCAATTGTATATATCTCTTGAATGATATAATACATTATATATATATATACCATTCCAATAATTATTCATGCAAGGTCGGCCAAAAACAAGTAAAAAAAATATAACTGAGTTGGCCAAATGGTAAAATAAACTCGGGTTCTTCAGACAGACTTGATGACCTTCTGATACGTGGCATCCACTACGTTACTTGGCATCGTCATGCACTTGGTAGAGGTGGGGGCTCGGTTCATACTAGTCATACAACGTTGCCTGGAACTTGGTAACCATTGGTGACTCAGTAGATATAGTGTCACTCGGTAGAAACTATTTTCTTTGTTAACCTTCTGAGCTCGCTTATCACTTAGTCTTTCCTCACTCGGTCATCACTGAGTGCTTCCTCACTCGATTAATACTAAGTGCATCTTCACTCGGTTAGAACTATGTCTGCGATGCTCGGTTTGAACTGTGTTGCCATCACTCAGTCTGAACTTTATTACTCAGTGTGAACTGTATTACTCAGTGTGAACTGTATTACTCGATGTGAACTGTATTACTCGGTTAGAACTGTATTACTCGGTGTGAACTGTATTACTCGATTAGAACTGTGAGATGAGTGTTGTCACTAATGGCAAATAACTTTATGCCAACAGCAATGTGGGTCTCAACTACTAGGCCATGTTAGATACCGATGTAAAAATACTATGAAATACATAGAATGCAACACAATGCAATTAAATCTCTCTAAAAATGAAGAAAGAAACAAAACCTCATGGGAAAAACGTCCTCTAAAAAGAGAGATGAAGAGTTACAAGATGTGTGCAAGGATGGAGTAATCAAGACCCCCCTATTATGACATACATCATGCATGTACAAGCATATATTCCCCATAAGAAAAAAAATACATAATGGTATCCCCCCATATTGAATAATCTCCTACAAGGATCTCATGAAGACAAAAAAGTATCTAATGCCTACAAATCACATTTCTCCCTTTAGGAAGAAGATACAACAAGTATAGGTGCAATTATACTTCCAATCATACATAGAAAGATGGATGAGGAATCCATATGTACTATGCTATCAATGTTGCCTCTGAAGTCTGCTTATATGTTGACAAGTTCTTGATGAATGTAGATGCCACAAGCCAATATGGTGGATGTCCAAAAGAAGGTGGTGAACAAGGTAACATGTCCATGTATGAAAGTTGTTGGTGTTTGAAAATGTTACCCATTTCCAATTACCCTGATGAGAACAAGATGCATCTAGGGGTAGCTAACTCCCATTATCAACACATCCATTCAGACACCAAGCCAACTATAAGGCTATACTCCTTCTACACTTCAGGCTCTACAAAACCTAGGCGGGTGAACCTATAGAATCCTTATATGGTACCAGTTATCAAAGCATACACTGAATCTAATACAAAGCAGATAGAAACCCTTATTTCTCCTAATAACTTATAAAATAACATATATCTATGGTAGCTAGATGGAAAACAATGAAATTCATAAGCTGAGTGAGGGCATTCTGTTTATGGCTCTTCAACATGAAAGGGAAATTCATTTGATTAAAGATGTTGATTCAACAAAACCTCAAATATGCAACAGTATAACTAGTGATCCTATAACTAATCAATGCCTAATCCATTGGGCAATTCCATGAATTCAAAATACATCTGTGACATCAGGACATATCTCATATACCCAGACATCAGATCTATCCAACCACCTTGTGATTCAGACATCAGTGTTAATTCAGGTCTCATTCTCATGAAATATCCTTCTCAAACAACCAGTAACCTTGTTTAAACATATCGAGCATTTACTTTGCCCTTTGGTCCAATAGAAAAATACATCAAACATACAACCTAAAAGGGATGCAAATGGGTCTCAAATCTTTGTTCCAAAACCACATAAGACTTACAGATTGCTGAGACAGGAGACAAGAACTAGAACAAAACTAGTGAAATTGTTGCTCATATGTATTCATTTCCTTGAAACTATACATTCAGATGCATAAAATTAAAACATGGAACAACCTAATATCTCAGAACTATCTATATTATCTCTACAATGATGTTCACATGAGAGTTGTGCTGAAGAAAAATGGTGTCACAGTCATGGAAACATGTCAAAATACTGGAACTAATGGTCTCACAGTGCAAAAACTGGAATCCCTAATGGTATCATAGCAATGAACTTCTTCTTCCCAGAAACTGGAACCCTTCAATGAAAGCAAGAAAGAAAGATATAGAAGAGAAAGAATTCTCGGATCTGTTCTGAAGATGACAAGTGTCCACTTCAAATTCCATCTTGTGCAACTGAGTAACCTCTTTCTTCTTTCATCCCATCTGATCTTCTATTTCATCATTACATTGTAACTGATTTGCAAAATATCCCTAGCTGAATGATGAAATCCCTTATTTGCTAAATATCTGATTTGCATCAAAATGCTGATAAAACTTCATCTAACTGACTCAAAAATGCCCCCAATTGAATTCTCCTTATTTTTTACGCACATTCAAGCTATTAACTTGCCAAAAATCACAATTGAACTTCTTGGTCTCAAAATGGTTGCAATTCAAGCATCTGAGACAAATCCTTCTGTAGCTCAAACAAATTGATACCTATGCAACAATTGACTCCAGAATCAAAAGGTTTGTCTTCTCCCGATTCTGACGATATATAACATCGCTTATCTGGCCTCTCAAAAACCCCCAAAATCTTATTTCAAAAATTAGTCCCCCACTAGAAGGTTCAGGCTTGCAACTTTGATTTTTTATAAAATTTAAAAAAATTCTAAAGTATAAACTTTAGAAAATGTCCCATTTGATTTTAAAACTTAACGTGGGAATTTCCAAAAAAAATAATAATAAAATATTATTATTTTTAACTTTTCTATATTTCCCTCACCCTTTTAATCCGTGGTCAACTGCTGTTGACCAAGTGCCACATGTCACTTGCTGATTGGCCTGCCTGATTTGCACCATTTACCACGTGTCGTCTTCTCGCTAACTCCCTATGTTAATTGTTGTGCATCTTTCGCTTGGCAAGTTAGTGAGAACCGTCCGATCATCCACGTGTCAACATCTGGTAAACTATGAGCTTTTCCCACCACATCATTATCTAATCATTCTGTCGTTGCCACTTGTCACCACCTGATTTGCTAATGGCATTACATGCGGGACCCACATAACACTTTGAATCTCGCCAAATTTTGGGGTTTTTCGGCAACCTCGCTATCTCGCTAGCCGGAGTTGCCAAGATTTTTCGGCTGGCGAAGTAGCGAGGCGCCAGATTCTTGAGTTTTTCGAGTGCCTCAAATCGTGCTGACATCACCAACTTAGATTGAGCATTTGTTTAAAATTATACTTAACTTCCAACTGGCCAGATGAATGGGACCCACCCTCTGACTTGTGGCTTCTCACAAGCCTCTGCCTTCAATTCATAATGTGTATTGTGTTCATTTCTATTTTAACTGTTAAAAAATTATTTGCCCAGCCAATGTGGGATTTTAATGGCCTGGGAGTCTCTTTTAAAACGTAGGGTCTCTGTGGCGTGGCACGGCTTCTTTGACTTGCATGGCTTGAACTCCAAAAAATTGTGGGCTCGTTCCTTGTAATGAATGGTGGCTTTCTCTATAAAACTTATGAGTTTTGCTTGAATAAGCATCTCCAAGTTATGCATGTCCATTGTCTTGTTCTGATAATGCTCTCTTCTGTGGTTTGGTTGTGGTTGGAATCGGCTTCCTTATTCCCTTTTTTTTAAAAAAATGTTGAAGAAGCTCCCCAGTGTGCGGCTTTTTTACCCTTTTAAAACTATTGCAAACACCAAATACCGTGGTAAGGTTCTTAATGCTAGTGCAAAAATGTGAATCACTCCTGTAGGTGCTCCCTCCCTTGTACAACATTTCCAGCCAGGGGAGATCATCTGGCGCTTCCATTACTCGCTGCCCTCCAATGCTAAATAGCTGGGATGTGACAACGAAATGGAGAAACTAGAGCACAACTTGTGTTTCACGTAACCCATAAAAAATGTGAAGCTGATCTTCAATAGTTTTAGCATATGAACATATTTTCGGAATCATGCACCCGTATCCAAACCTGCCAATATATTTTTTAAAAGTAACAAGAGTCAAAATGGCACCATTTTCTTCTGGCTGTGGAGAGCTCTGCTTCTTCAAATAATACATCTTAGCAATCAAATTGCATGAGAAAATCATAATGGTCTGTAAGAAATTGCTCAAAAAGCATCCATTGAAATGCAAGTGATCTTAAAAAGTGATGCTTATTTGTTCTTCAAAAAATGGAAATATAAATGTTCAGTCCAAGGTTTTTTTTTTTAAAATCTCAATTTTGTCCCACAAAACTAAATGATCGAGAATATCAAACTGCTCTATTCATGTGCCTGGGCTCTTCTTTATCATGCCAGTGACTTCTTCCATTGGCTGCTATCTCATGTGCTGACTGCTCCTTTCAATGCTATTCCTTTACTACTTGCTGCTTGCTCTGCCATGGGCTCTCTTGTATAAAACTCTACATCTTATCTTAGCCACATGACTGAACAGGTACCTCTTACTCTCCACTTTATCATACACTCATTTATTTCAAATTTTGAGTTCAAAGGATATCATAAAACAAAATTTCGTACAACACCAATCAACTTTAACTTAGAGATTTATGTTCACGTGGGACATAATTCCTATGAGAGTATAATTATGAGCCATTATCCTTATATTATATTGGAATATAATATAATTTTCTCTTATGTTAGCTTATAACCTTTGATAGAATTTAAATTTTTTTGCAAATGATATGGCAATCCTCAATATAGAACATACAGATTTAATTTTTTATACTAGCTTGTAATCTTTTTTGAGCCATTCATTGATGCTCACCTATGAAGAAATGAAGATGATGTCTGAGGGTATTAGAGGCTTCAAAACACTTTCACATGTTCTTTAACATCTCATGTATCTATTTTGATTATTAAATTTGAGTATCACTTCTTGCCTGCAAACTATGAATTTGTATCTGGAGGCCTGCCAGCTGGGCTTAAAAAACGACTCAATCAAATAGTCAGGCCACAAAAATTGGCACGAATGTTCAATCCTACACACTCTATCATATTGCAAATTTTCAGCCCATGATGAACTCTCAGTCAAGAGATTTTAATTGTCGAACATCCATACTTCAATTAACCTGTAGGCAAACAATGTTAAAAAACATAAACTGGGCTCGGGTTCGCCATTATAAATTGGGGTTAATGATCACTTAGGCTTCAAAAAACCTGGATATAGGTTCTTTTCCATGGAGAGAAAATGATTCCATGTTTTTGGCTCATGACGAAGCACAGGGCACATTTGGCGAATTTCCAAAAATAGGCACTTGGAAATTTTAACTGAGAAATGTGTCAAAAAGTAATTTTTGGCAAATGTACCGAAATAAGAAAGTATGCAAATGGATTTGTCATGACTTGGGAACTGGCATACTTCAAGGATTTTTAGGAGACAACACAATGATATAATCTATTTAGGCTCACCAATCACAAGATCAAAGTTATAACTTGTCAAACAGGGGTATGGATCAATCTGGATACCTTACCTGCAACAAAACAATGCAAACTGGGTTTTTAATCATGTTAGCAAATTGATCAAATGGATTCATCATGACCTCAAAATTTGAACATATGAAGTGTCTAACCCCTAGAACACGATGTAAAAAGAATTTTTTCATTTGGGTCAACTAGGTCAAAAATATGATTGGTCGAACAGGGCTTCCCAGAATTGTGAACAACTAGCTAAAGGCACAAAACAGTAAATGACCAACTTTGCGATTTGCAAGACCTAGTCAAAAAGATTCAAAATGACTTGAAAAATGAAACATAGGCTCTCTATTATGGACACTAAATATATCCAAAGTGGCAGGTCATGAAACATTCCTGGGTAAAAGATATTCAAATGCAAACTGGGCCTCTGATCGCTATTTGACACTTGGGCAGAATTGCAAATTTTGACACTAGCTCAAAATGGGACTTTGTAGAATGGTTTGAAATGTCAGTTTAACTTCATAGAACACATAGACGCACTAAATGAAAGGTGTTAGAAACATTAAACACCTCTTAGGCCTCAAACTCACAACCAAGTACAATCTCATTTAAAAGCATTTAAGGGCTTGATTTTTTCAATGGTTCTCAAAATTGATCATGCAATTTTTAGTCCCAACAGTGGCTATGTCTGGGGATGCATGTCCCTTGTGGGTATGGCAAGATTTCAGATATCTGGGAGAAGCAGATCACACACTTGACAGCAAAAACTTCTCGAACAGCTTTATTGAAAATAGGGAAACTACTCTACTATGTACACATGATGACCCGGACCACTGAAAAGTTTTAGAACTCCTTACCTCTGTCATAAACCTGATTCATCCTCCAAAGACAAGGAATCATCCTGATAGGAAGATATGGGAAGAGAAGCAATGTATCCTCCCAGTAATGATGAATTCACACCCATGAAAGTGGCTCCTTGATGATTGAAGAAGTTGCACCATGAAAACAAAATGATGTTCCTCCTTGTAGGAAGAAGTGGTGCCATATGTGTAGTAGAGAATGCTCCCCAACTAGTAGGAATAGTCCTCAAAAGATATGATGTCTGAGAAAACTAGAATATAACTTCCAAAGACAGATATGTCTCATCTAAAGTAATAGAGTCCTCCTCCAACTGTAGAAAAGAAGTGCCCATAATCATGTCAGTCTCAAAAGAAAGATCAAGTGGTTGAGGTTTAGAGTGGTCCCTCACAACAAGTGAAGAATAATTCTCCTCAACAAAGAGAAGATGGATGTCATCAGTAATGTCTCCCACATCTTCAATTCAAGACTCCACAAACAAAACTACAATGTCTACAAGGAAGTCATCCCATGAAGCTGAAATAGGAAGACATGGTGTTTCTTGTTGCACTGAATCAAGAGCATCTAATGGAACTAGATCAGTAGAAGAAGCAAGAGCATCTGGAGGTATAACCTCAACTGGCATTGTAGGTACCACAACTGGAGTGACTAGAGGTAGAATGTCCTCTAGGAATGCAAGGACTTTTGGATCTCCATATGCTTTCCAAAGACATATCCAAAGTTCATAAGGATTACTTGCCTTTCTAAGGACACCAAAACAATCCATACTGATATTTATAAAATTAGCTTGAAAAATCATTCTAAGAACCATTTGATTAGTAGAAGAAGGTAGTTCTTTGGAACATAGATAAGGAAATACTTCCTTATGTTCTCTTATATGATCAATCATCAAAGAACTCCGTTTTCAAAAGTTCCTTTTTGTCAATTTAAATCTTAAACCAAACTAACACTTGTGGTATGGCTCCATGAGATCAAATAATGTATGCACCCAAAAAATACAAAAAAGAAATAAAAGAACCCCCCCTCCCCCAATTTCTGATTTGGCACTTTATATTTAGTGTGATTACAATGGCCACTTGCCAATTTAGGGCATAAGTGGACTTCTAATTTTTCTGATTACAACAAAAAATATGAAGTTATAATAGACTCAACAATATAAGACACAAGATCTCTCAATGATCTAATTAATTACAAGTGTGAATAGTTCAAAATGAGACCAAAATTTGAAAGTACTATGTCTACTTAGAATTATTCCAAGATGATACTAGATCTGGAAAGTAGACAAAAAATCATGCACTCTAAAAAAAAATAGCACCTGAGTATGTGTTTAGATGAGCTTGAACTAAGCCTTTGAAGTTGTAAAAATTGGGATTTGTGATCTATAGAAAAATATAGGAATAGAGATCTCAAGCATCCTACACCAATGTGTAGATCACGAAATTCTACCAAAAACAAAAAAAATTACTTGAAAAAAGGAGTCCATATGAAAGAAATATTGTTGTTTGAAAATCACCTCTGTAATTATTTTTCCTGAATCACTGTCATTGCACCTCCAAAAATCAAATGACTCTACATTTCGCCTCAGATGTCCAATTTTGATGAAACAAAAGACAATTTATGAGTTTTTTTTAACTTCTAAATGTTATACCAATATATAATTTGCACCAACAAGCTCCAATCTTGACCTACAAAAAAAATCTCTCCAATGGCTATTCGATGAAACTCCTATGGCTCTAATACCACGCATGAAGTTTGTATAGCTCTGATGCCATGTAAGAATTTGGCCAAGGCAATAATTCTATACCAAGATCAAGAAACTTGGTAGATAGGACAAGAGAGACAAATGATGATCAAATGAGAATGGATATAAGATAATCAGACATTAGATGATTAGATATCAAATGATTGGATAATTGGATGATTTGATAATTGGATGAACACATCATAGAGGGTGCCTATATATAAGGAAAACTAATATATCTAGAAGTCACGCAAGAGATAAGGATTACGATTTAGCACATGTCCACCAAAGGTAGATTATCCTCCATTGAGAACAAGAGTTTGTATGATGATGAGAGGATTAGTTTACATAGGTTTATCTCATAAAGTGGTGTTGTAGATATCATGTGCTCAAATAGGTTCCTAACTCCTATGTTGTCAACAAGATAACTCATATGTCTATGCATATTCCTAAGTAAACTCAAGTGTAATAATAATTAATTATTCACACTAAAACTTTTTAGTGAAAGATGGTAATGTTCTAATTGTTTCTATGTTAGCATTACAACATCAATATCTAGAGGATATAGTTGGTTTCATTTAATTTGTTTCAAATGTTTATATTTTATTTAGCTATGAAGTAATATTGTTGCCAAGATGAATTTATGAGAGAGAGGGAAAGTTAATTGAGTTAACTAATAGAGAAATGGAGAGAAAATGAAATAATAATTATTTTTCACTATTTCAATATTTTCTCTCTCCCCGTACTCTAACTTCTAGAGAGAAGTTCAGGGTTTGAGTTTGAGTTTCATTCTCTCATCAACAATTTTCTTTCTCCCCGTACTACCTCTCTCTACATACTCAAAATTTTAGAGAGAAGTATAGGTTTGGGTTTGCCTTCTCCCACATAATTTTCTCTCTCCTCATACTAAAATACTCTCTCTCTACGTACTCCAACTTTTTAACCTAATCCTAACTTGAACTTTCAAACCCAAAGCCCAACTTTAAAACAATTGATGGCTGGAAATAAAATTCACAAATATAATCTTGAAGCCTAGTTTTATCTATAGGGAAGTGCCAAATGATTGTTTTGGGCAATGGTGAACAAGAGATTTTAAAGCTGACCTCTTTCAACCTAAGCACCAATATCCTACATTCTCATGCAATGGATTCATATATATATTCTATTATTTTCTTATTCTAGCAGGAAATTGAATAATAGAGGGATCTAGGGAAACACTAAGGACTACTCTGCTACACTAGGGCTTGGCTTAATCTCATAGCTACCTTCTTGGTCATTTTAATTCCCATGTTTTACCTATGGTCCCAAGTATTGATTCTCTAGCTTCTTTCAGTTTCATTTACAACATCTTCATCAATATATGCATACAATTTGAAAAGAATCATTTGAAAAAATATTTAGATGTGAATTTAATGAAGTGCAAAACATAGATAATGCACATGAACTATTTGACTACAATTTTCAATGTAAATATGGGTGGCTGGGGAAAAGATAAAATCCACAAAAATCAGTGTAAAACATGAATAGACAAGGCATGTGACCTGTTTGGAAAAACCATCCCTAATTTCTTCAACCCATAGAATTTAATGGAAGCATAGACAAGTATGCAAACTATTTGACAAAATAATTCACCTCCAGGTTGTGGTGCATTGAGTAGTGTTAGTGGGTCAATCTTCCATAATCGATGCAAATGAAATGTTCAAAAAATTTATTAAGTTCATGTGATGATGAAGCATGCTTCGATTACATGCCCATATTTGATGATTCTCTAGATCTACACCCGATGAAACATTCAATAGTGTTCAAATATCGAGTTCCAATGATTGGGTTACTCGGCGTAAGAAGAGATGTTGTAGCTACTATGAAAAAAGAAGCATCATGCATGTTTTCTTTGATACTACACCTACAAAAACTCATAGCTCATGATCATTAGAGATGTTAGAACATGTATGCATATCAATTGTTTGAAGAAATTCTAATGTAAAGTGTGCCACATTTGATCAACAAAATGTCCAGTTAGGGTGCTATACTAGAGATTCTACTGAGATTAAATTGAAATCATCAAATTAAAATAATCTTTGTATTGGGTTTCTTCTTTTCTCATACAAATGCGACGGTTTGTAGGCTTAAGTGATATTGTTCATACAAATCATTAGAATAATGAATGGATTGATCTTCACACTACAACTCCAAGATAGTCATAGAAGACTCACGACATTATCATGAAAAATGACAAAATGGGATTTGTTTATCATAGAATATGAATGGAGTATGGATGCATTGCTCAATGATAATGTTTGAAGACTTAGATTCCAAGCCACAAAGAGGAGGAGAAATGAGAGGCAGAGTATCTTGGTTGGTGAGGTCTGATGAAATGTTTCAAGATTAGTTACCTTGCTAAAAGGAGATGCACTTTCAAAGTGAAGAGCAATTTAATGGTGTCTCTCCAAAATGATCATGTTTAGCTGACCAATGGAATGGCATGTATACATTTAGCTGTCTTTGTTGATAAAAAAAAACTATCACAAGAATATTTTAATAATATGATGTTCACACAATTATATCAAAATAGGAAAATTCAAGTAGACAAGTACACCCAATATAGAGAGTATGATTAGTTTCCAACCTAACATAAAATATATAAGTTGATGTCTTGTATCTTGGCCATTTCAAGCAACAAAGTTTGAGGAGGTCATTGTCTTGATGGAAAGTTTGATAGATGGAAACCTAGATATGAGCAGTTTGATAGGTACCAGGAAGGAGTTGGTTGGACATATGAAGAAAAATTGAATCTTTGCAAAGGTTGTTGATTTTCCACACACAATCTGAGTTAAAGCGTCATAGACTACAAGTAATGTGCACCATGTTCAAGTGAATGATCCAATCAATTAATGCTAACAATTCACTAAATTCATGTTCATGACAAGTTAGGATATATGTATGTATGAAAAATGAAATGCATGGGCATGAAGTTGGAGGTGAAATTGGCATGGGTACACCTAATATGAGCTATAACCTATAGCAAGTGAAGTACTTGATCACAGTTGATAGTGAGAAGTGATTTTAGGTTGCTTACATGGCGTCAAGCTACATTTGACTTTCAACGTGAAGGTTAGTGGCAGTTCTCTTGAGTGTTGTCAAATGACATCCATAGTTCTGCATAGTCATGTAATTGTACATGGAGGTCACTATTGAGTAGTGCAAAGAATGACTAGAAGCTTCTGGAGCAAGTTGAAAAGAAAGGAATCAAGTCAAGGAATGGGAGAATGTCATTGTTGTTGTTTGAGAAAAGATGATTATATTGATAAAGGTTTGGGAGGTTGCAACACATCTTTCTATTGACCTCCATGTCTTGGGTGTAATTGTGACTTGTGTGCTTCTAATAATGAAGAGAAGGATTCATCATCATATTTTTTAGGTGCATCATCTTCAGTCTTTGAAGGGATTTATTTGGGACATCTTTGGATACATCAATTCCTAATACATATTGAGCTCCACCAACACCACTACCTTATGATGTGGATATGAGGTATTTTAAGATAGTATGTGATAGACTTGGGGTAAATAATTAATAAGAGTGGTTCTATTTAGGGCAGAGATGTTTAGAATATAAGTGAAAACATTGATGAGGGTCAAGATGAGGCACTAGCTGCATTTAGAATTTTGAAATGTGTAGAGTTTAATAATCAAGGATTCTAGACATTTGATGAATTTCATGCTATTGAACATTGAAAAGTAACATATGTCACTTATTGTAACTAAAGTTAGAATGTAGATTTTTTATTGATATAAGTTAGAGCTAGAGCCATTTTTCAAATGCGTACCAAATTCCAAACTCTAACTTTTTGAGTAGCTACAAACCCGAAAGGTTAGTTATTCTAGAATAGCTATAAATTCTTGAATCTCAATGTAATAAGGGACTTTTTGGACTTGGAGATAGGGAACATTATGCTCTAATAACAAAGCAATTTTTGCAAAGTGTGTACAATTGATGTACTTGTAATCAGTCATTTCTTACATTCATGGTGCAAAGAAATAAAGGAAGTATAGTTGGCATTCTCTTTATAATGAATCTAAATTGTTGAAGTGTTGATTCATCATATGAGTTTTTTCATGGTATGGTGTGAGTATTCGTGAATCGTTGAATTAGCATTGTGTTAGTGATAGTCTTCAAGCGTAGTTCTTGATTGCTTTCATTAACAGTTTACATTGTTTTTATGGAAACATTGAATTCATGTGGTGCATGTGCTATCAATGGTTTCATTTTCATTTTCTAATTTTTACTCATCTTTATCAAAAAATCAAAAATTTCATCTTATGAGGGAGCTGCCCCTCTAAATGTAGAGGAAGGCTGGATATCATTGGCCTATCCAATTGTTGTGAATAGTTTGCTACATACACTTTGTTGGGCTATTTCTACAATGACAAGTCTGTTTACCAAAAAATATTAACCATAATTTAGACATAGGTTTATTCATTTTATATAACTTTATTAGGTTAGATCAAAATTGATGTTGGTTGTCTATACTTTACTGGTTCATTTGCTAGTTCTATGTATCCATTTTCAACCAAATCCTATAAATCTTGTGAAGAAAATAATGTCCTCAGTGTTACTGCCCAATAATCATAATTTTTTCCATTGAACTCTAAGATTTATGGATTGCCAAGCTTGTACTTGCTGCCATTATTGGCTATGTAAAAACCTTCTAATCTTGAGAGCTTTCTAAATGAAAATCTTCATCCAATAACCTTCATCTGTAATACCATTGATAGAAAAAGGCTGAGAAAAATAAATAAATAAAATAAACTAAGAATAAAAAATAACACAAATGAAAGACAAATTTTCAATATATTTTACATATATTCAAGAAATACATAATTGATTCCACAAAACAGAGTTGCTGCTCTATAATTTCATCTATGTAAAATACTATGTACATGTTGTTGCTACATCAGAACAGCTTTCTTTTTCTGTTCCTCTATATATGAAACTTTTTACTTCACACTCTTTTCCTCAACTCTTTGTCCATTGTATATGAACAACAAGGGGAGGAAATAACACTCCAAGAAAAATATATTAAACATATAATATAGACATTTAAAGTCCATCGTAGATGGGATGGCGCTATGCTCTGACAAAAATGTACAATTGACCAATTTTTGAAACATAAAAAATATCATAGATTTTTTTGAAAATTTCAGCATTTGATCTTCATGATCTATAACAAAAAATTTAAAGAAAAATCACTATGTTTACGTGAATTTAGAAAAAAATATAATTTGATTTTAATTTGTCTTTGATACATTTTTGTGAGGGATTAGCCTGTACCCTGTAGATGTCTCTTAAAAAGTTCATGATAATATTTTTCTCAATACAAAAGTTATCCAACAGAAATGAATGAAAAAATTATAGGGCGGCAAATGGTGAGAACAATTTATTACTCAGCTATCCATGGTTTCATGGACTACAATGATCACGTGATACACGCAAAACATTTGAAGCAATATCTTGTTGAACAATGCAATGATTGCAAGATATGCAATTTGATGCATAAATTCTTATTGTTGTTATTTTGTTTTTAAAGTTGTTGTAAAACTTTGAATTAAGTTTCTTTCTTTAAATAATATGACTTTTAAAATTGTTTCTAAGTAGTGATATATTTTATTTTCCTATAACAATGTACTCTCTCACTTTCTAATAAAGATATCTTTGAGAGTTTTGTGATTGTAATTTCGTCACGATTGGTCTGGCAACTGGACAGCTTTAACCAGTGTTCTTCATTTTTGCGCAATAATGGAAGCTATGGAACCAGATATGAACTTTATCACAGTGGTGGTACAATTGTATTACAGTGCAATAAAATAAATTCAAATCATTGAAAGAAAACACACACCACTGATCTACATATTATTTAAATATTAAATAGAATCATTTTTAAACATCACATACTAGAAATTAAGTTTAGAAAAAAAGTGTCAGATAATAATAGATAGTAGCTTAGTACCTGCCTTTAGATTTTTATATAACTATAAGTTTAATTCAATAAATTTATTATAGTTTATTAAACATATATATATATATATATATATATATATATATATATATATATATATATATATATATATATATATATATATATATATATATATATATATATATATAATGTGATACTATTATATTGTAGATAAATTATAATATCTTTATAATATTATTATTTTTTAAATAATTGTATAAAATAAGAAATATATGTTTTAGTATTTTTAATTGAATTAAAAAATTATATTATAAAAATTGTAATATTAAAATATAAAAATATAAATCAACCCACTTACATTAAAAATATATATAAAAAATGAATCACATTCATCTTAATAAAAATCAATTATACAATCCATCAAACTTGCCAATGTAAGAGCCAAAGTTAAAAATCTTGCATCTATGCTACATATTAATTTGATAAAAAATAGTTGAAATTAATTAATTCTGAGTCCTACAAACCAAAAAAATTTAATCACTAGTTAAATCCTATAAAACTAAAAATGTGTCACATTAGTACTTATCCTACTGGCAAGTACTAATAAGTCTACTTCAAATATTTATCTTTTTTAATGTAAAGTATAGACACATCAAAATATGATCAATTCATGATTCTAGATTGACTAATATATTAATATTTATATAGAAATTAGTTTATTAAATATAAATTTTATTTTATATCATGACAATACTATTATAATCAATCATATTTTAATCTACTAAATACTTGATTGAAAAGAAACAAATAATAAAAAAAACAATTTGAACACCATCAATATTTTCTTTTTATAATTGAACGTAGATTTAAATAATTTTCAATATATTTAACTCTAAAATATTTTTTATGTAACATATATTTGTCATGCTTCTACAATATTACCTAAACTTAACCAAACTAGATTAATAGTATGCAACAAGAATACATTTCATATATATTTTTCCAAATTCCTTAATGAATTTTTTACTAGAATTTTTTTTAATATTTTAGCATTTCTTAGAAAACTAATTACACTGAGAGGCGTTCTATACAGCCACAGCACGACAGTTACAATGTCAATAAAAAAGAAAATGCCAGCTGTGGGCTGCGGAGTAAGGCAGCAAGACCGCTTGTCAGCGGCAGTTACTACCGCCCCTGACATGCATGTCAGAGGTGGCAGTAACTGTCGCTGACAGGCAATCTTGCTGCCACATAAAACAACGCCACATGGGGTGGCGGGGGTGATGGCCTGTCACCCCATTTTATTTTATTTTTTAATATTTTTTTTTCAATGAAACAGATAACGTGGCGGGTTAATGTATTTTTTTTTTAATATATTTTTTTTGAAAAAAACAGATAACGACATGTAGACACACTTTTTTTTTAAATTTCGTTGTGTAATATTGTCTTATTGGCATTTTTTAGTAATTAATTTGAATTTTGTAGAGGAGTGGAGGAGTGGAGATGTGGAATTCGAAGAGTTCCTTTAGTGGAAATTGAATAGTTTTTTCGTGGGAGATGAAGAGTTTTTTCTCTGATTATAAACTTCCAAATTAAATATTAAAAAAGAATTCCCGAAATAATAGCTAGCCGAAATAATAGGAAGCCAAATGGAGGCCGAAATAATAGGCCCGAAAAAGTAGGGCCTGAAAAAGTAGGACCCGAAAAAATAGGGCCCGAAAAAATAGGGGCGAAATAATTTCAATATGATTTTTTTTTTGTTAAATATAATTCTACATGCACATTCATGCTTTTATTTTGCGGGGAGTGGGGGAATTTGAAACAAATTCATGGAATGTGAAGAGACGTCTGTTGAGGGATATGAGGAGCCTCTCAGAAGTTATAAAACCAAGGCTCCTCATTTCATTTTCATTTTATGTTTTTGCAGGAAGGAAGAGGTGGAGGTTATTGGAGGATTAGATTGGAGTTTTTGAATAGGAGTAAATTGAAGTTTTGGAGTAACATTTTTGTAAGTGAGATTTCTTTTTTTTATTTACATTTTCATTTAGATTTAGATGTAGATGTAAATTGAAATTCAAAATTAATTATAATATTCTACTTTGATTTAGATTTCAATTTTAATTAATTTCAATTTGGTTGGCTCTCCTCCACAACAAATAGTGTATTGTGTATTTAATGGGTGCATTGGAATGCAGATTATCAGCCTAATGGCCAATCTCCAGTTTCTTGAAAATATTCGTGGAATTTCGTGGAATGTGAAGAGACGTCTATATATTACGCCGAGAGTAATCGTTCTCACATTCGTGGAAATAATTTTTTTTGGGATGTAGGGTTCGGAGCTATTGGTAAGGGAGACTTAGAGGTCATTGAGCAAGGAACTGGTGACATTACTCGGTTCCTTAGATAAAATGGGGAAAATATAAATTATTCTTTTATGTATGTACAAAAAAATTAGAAAGATTTTATGTATGTAAAAAATTAAAAGAATTCTATATACATCTAGATTTTTTGAAAAGAATTCTATTTACATCTAGATATTTTGATTGAAATAACCATAATGTAAAAACAAAATATAAAATAGAAATGTTAATAAATGTATGTAGAAAAAATTAGAAAGATTGCATGCATCTAAAAAAATTCTATTTACATCTAGATTTTTTTAGAATGGAAAAAAATGGATAATAGAAATATCAGTTGCATGTTTCTAGAAATAAATTAGAAAAACATGTATCTAGAAATTAAAAAGATTCTATATGTGTCTAATTTTTAGATTTTACTTTATTCTAAACTAATTATTGATGGATATATATTTTAAAAATATTTATGTAGTTTAAAGTTTAGATTTTAATTAATTTGTATGCAAATAGGAAAAAGAATAAATATTTTATATATATGTAAATTAATTTCTATTTTTAAAATTTACAAGTAAATGAGTACTTTATTCATTTAAAGTAAACAAGTTTTTAAGTAATATATTTTTATTTTAGAAATATATTAATCATAATGTTCATTTATTATTACTTATTTAATATACTTACTCTCAAATCTAAGACAATAGAAATGATATGTTATTAACTTTGAAATAGGAAAGTGTTAAGCAAGTTCGTTTACAAAAATACCAAAAATATATTTGGTTTTTGATCAAATTGGAGTTAATATTAGAAATATAAATATGATCATTAAAAATTAAGCTAAATTCAGTTCAAAACAATAATATTATTTAAATTTAAATAAATTTTTTTGAAAAGAATTCTATTTACATCTAGATATTTTGATTGAAATAACCATAATGTAAAAACAAAATATAAAATAGAAATGTTAATATATGTATGTAGAAAAAATTAGAAAGATTGCATGCATCTAAAAAAAATCTATTTACATCTAGATTCTTTTAGAATGGAAAAAAATGGATAATAGAAATATTAGTTGCATGTTTGTAGAAATAAATTAGAAAAACATGTATCTAGAAATTAAAAAGATTCTATATGTGTCTAATTTTTAGATTTTACTTTATTCTAAACTAATTATTGATGGATATATATTTTTAAAATATTTATGTAGTTTAAAGTTTAGATTTTAATTAATTTGTATGCAAATAGGAAAGAGAATAAATAATTTATATATATGTAGATTAATTTCTATTTTTAAAATTTACAAGTAAATGAGTACTTTATTCATTTAAAGTAAACAAGTTTTTAAGTAATATATTTTTATTTTAGAAATATATTAATCATAATGTTCATTTATTATTACTTATTTAATATACTTACTCCCAAATCTAAGACAATAGAAATGATATTTTATTAACTTTGAAATAGGGAAGTGTTAAGCAAGTTCGTTTACAAAAATGCCAAAAATATATTTGGTTTTTGATCAAATTGGAGTTAATATTAGAAATATAAATATGATCATTAACAATTAAGCTAAATTCAGTTCAAAATAATAATATTATTTAAATTTAAATAAATTTTTTTGAAAAGAATTCTATTTACATCTAGATATTTTGATTGAAATAACCATAATGTAAAAACAAAATATAAAATAGAAATGTTAATATATGTATGTAGAAAAAATTAGAAAGATTGCATGCATCTAAAAAAATTCTATTTACATCTAGATTTTTTTAGAATGGAAACAAATGGATAATAGAAATATCAGTTGCATGTTTGTAGAAATAAATTAGAAAAACATGTATCTAGAAATTAAAAAGATTCTATATGTGTCTAATTTTTAGATTTTACTTTATTCTAATCTAATTATTGATGGATATATATTTTAAAAATATTTATGTAGTTTAAAGTTTAGATTTTAATTAATTTGTATGCAAATAGGAAAAAGAATAAATATTTTATATATATGTAGATTAATTTCTATTTTTAAAATTTACAAGTAAATGAGTACTTTATTCATTTAAAGTAAACAAGTTTTTAAGTAATGTATTTTTATTTTAGAAATATATTAATCATAATGTTCATTTATTATTACTTATTTAATATACTTACTCTCAAATCTAAGACAATAGAAATGATATTTTATTAACTTTGAAATAGGGAAGTGTTAAGCAAGTTCGTTTACAAAAATACCAAAAATATATTTGGTCTTTGATCAAATTGGAGTTAATATTAGAAATATAAATATGATCATTAACAATTAAGCTAAATTCAGTTCAAAATAATAATATTATTTAAATTTAAATAAAATAAGCCATGTTTACTTTGAAAACATCAAAAAACTAATTAACTAATACAATAATTAAAATAAATGAATCTATTATGACATAGAAAAATATTTTCGAAGTATAATTTCTTTTTTTTTCAATCAATATGAGTTTATTTTTATACTTGAAAAGATAAACCATCCTAATTGTCATCCTTAGTTAACCCTAACAAGAAACCCTACCTTAGCCCTAGCCCCAACAATGATGTACAATCTAACTATAATCCAACATTAAACTATAATTATAGCACTAAAACATATCCCTATTGATATTCTAAACTCTAATCATAACAAAAATCTCAGCCCAAACCATAATCTAAACCAAAAACCTACACACTAATATTGGTTATAGTCCTAACCCTAAAATCTAACCCTTAACCATAATGTAAAAACAAACTCCAGAATATTGATCAAAATCCTAAACCTAACTATAGGGATAACCATGATATTAAACTCTAAATCTAGTCCCAAGGTCCTAACCATGGTGTAAACCTATAACCGAACTCTTAAAAAATTTACTAATCCCTGATCCTAATCACTTTCCCAACTTTAAACTTGAACCATAAACCATAGTTGTAACCATAATCATAAACTTAAACAAAACCCTAACCCTAAAGGTACAATCATAAAATTAATCATAGCTTAGACCCTAATCCTAGCACAAACCACAATCATGACCAAATATAAATCTTCACCTTACCCCTAATCATAATTTCAATGTTAACCCTAACATTAGTTTCAATCCTACCATGATATGAACCCTAATATAGACTTCACCTTGATCCTCACCCTAATCTCAAGTCTAATTAAACCCTGACTAAAACCTAATCTAAATGATATATCTAACTATAATCCTAACTGTAACTTTCATACAACCCAATGCTAACCCTCATGTATATTTAATCCCTAATCTTAACTCTAAATATTCTATAAACTCTAGAATTGACCTTGATTCTAACCATAACCATAGACGGCATAGATGCATCGTGATTCCTCACCAATGAAGGATTAAGTCGCAAGCGTCGATGTAGATTCTCCCCTCAAAAAGGATGACTGAGATGCAACGAGGAAACTCCTCCCAATGAAGGATTAAGTAACATTCGTCGATCAAGATTGGCTTTATTTCCAATGGATGACTAAGATGTAGTGAAGAGATTCCTCCCAACGAACGAAGCAGATAGTACAAAAGGTGCGAACCCCCTCCATGTGGCACAATTTTGGGTCTCAAAGACTCATGAAAGCATTGTGGAGTGAGGAAATGTTAGAAAGGCAATGCGTGGTAGCATGATGCAATTCTGGGCTTCAGAGAATTGAAGAAACAATGTAGCATGATGATGCATCAGAATGGAGATGCATGGTAGCATCTTGTGCAATTCTAGGCTTTAGAGTGTTTCGAAGACACTAGCATATAAAGAAATGTTAGAATGGGAATGCATGGCAACATCTTGCACTTTTGGGAAGATGGGAAGATAGCTTGCGAAGAAATAAGATTTATCGAATCTTGCAGCATGAATCAACCTGACCAAGAAAAAATGATCCAACATGGTCAATGAAGAAATCGAGCCAACACAAAATGTTAGCCACCAACTTTAGCGATGGTAACCCTCTGCAAAGAACCTATCCCATTTAAGGTCTCTCAGATCAGACATCAGTGATGGGTTGAATAGGGGAAAAAAATAGCACACAATGCCCTCCTAAATGAAATTCTAAATGTAACACTAATAACCATGGTCCTACTTCTTTCCCTAACCTTATCCATGAGCGTGGGAATATACATATTATTATGTAGGTCACCTTATATAATAATAAATATAATCTAAAATCCCAACCCTTACTCCCCTCCTAATTATAACTGTGACCATAAGAAAACTTCTAAATATAACCCTTCCTCTAACTCTAACCCTAACCCTAACCCTAACTATAACTATAACCCTATCCCTACCACTAACTGTAACCCTGAATCTAACTCTACCATAATTGGACTTTAACCCTAACTATAACTGTAACCCTAAACCTAACTCTAACCTTAACCGTAACCATAACCATAACCCAAAACCTAACCCTAATCGTAGCTAGAATTCTAATACTCTGTCTACCCCTAACTAAAACTATAGCCCTAACTATAACTCAAACTCTAACCCTAACTCATATTCTAACCCTAAACCTAACCCTAACCTTGACCCTAACCCCAACCCTAAGCCTAAGCCTAACCCTTTGTCTACTCCTATCTCTAACCCTAACCCTAACCCTAAATCTAACTCTTACTGTAAATCTAACTCTACCATAATTAGACTCTAACCCTAACCCTAACTTTAATCCTGACTGAAACCCTAACCCTAACCCTAACCTTAACCATAAACATAACTCTAATCTAAACCTTAACCATAACTCTAACAATA
The DNA here is from genome assembly GCA_028749045.1 of Cupressus sempervirens. NCBI lineage: Eukaryota > Viridiplantae > Streptophyta > Pinopsida > Cupressales > Cupressaceae > Cupressus > Cupressus sempervirens. The sequence goes on from CM053789.1 coordinate 167,081,864, forward strand.
ACCATAACCATAACTCTATTCCTAACCTTAACCATAGCTCAAACCCTAACCCTAACTCTAATGGTAACCCTAACCTTAATTCTATCCCTAAGGTTAACATTAACTATAATGGTAACTTTGTCCCTAACCATATATCTATGTATGACTATAACATTTTACATTACAATATCCCAAAAATAAAAAATATTTTTTTAATCTATATCAAACTCCTTATATTAAATTTTTAAAAATATTTTGAAGCATAATTTTATAGGAACTTCATACAACTCTAATTAAAAATTAATTAACAATTTTATAATAACCTTATCAAAATAAAAAATAAAAAGTAAATATTTTTCCTATTGCGCCGCAACTACTACTAGCTTATATATACCTATATATATATATTACGCCGAGAGTAATCGTTCTCGAGGCGCCTATTTTTTTTCATAAATCCCAATTCTAAAATAACCTTGGGATTAAATAAAAATAGGCACCTCGAGAACGATTACTCTCAGCGTAATATATATATATAGGTATATATAAGCTAGTTTAATTGCTAATTATACCAAAACTCTAGTGACTCATTGAGAGCAAACAACTTTCATGTATCATATACATGTAAAGATTTTAGTACGTATACAAGATTGATTTTTGCTGCCACACTTATATAATGACTTAAAGTACACGTGTAACTTTATATATTCTATAATCTCTCCATAACTAATACATAAATACACTAATACGAACTTATTGCATAATCTCAACTTTACAAATACATTCTTTGTACTTGTCTCACGATAATATTATAGCTCTCTTGTACACAAACCTAAGGTAACTTTTGCAATTAGTTACTATTTTTTTGATGAATAGTCATTTTTTATTAATAAAAAGGGGTTGGGGAATACAAGATCACATCGTGAGAGTTTACATGAGGTTGAAGCAAGGAATTGGGTCTCAATTCTATAGATTTCCATGGATTGAAATCATGCTATTTTAGAAATGGGTACCTATTTTTAAAAAAATGGTACCCATTTTAGGCTCAAACACCCAATGCAAAATTTAAAAAATGGGCACCTGTTTTTTAAAATTGGGTACCTAATTTTTATTTTAAAAAATGGGCACCTATTTATGAAAACATAAAAAAATTATATTTTTTTGAAACAGGTACCCAATTTTTAAAAGCAAAAAATGGGTACGCATTTCTAATATTTTTTTTTTAAATTTTTATGGTGGGGGGGGCGTGGATTTTATATGTCGATTTCACTTTTTCAAAATGTGTACCCTTTTTTGAATTTCAAATAACGAGTGCTCACTTCTTACAACATTGGGTGGAATATTTGTCTCATACCTCAGATTTTTGTTTGGGATAGGCTGGTGATACCAAGCCTATGCCTTCACCTCTCAAGATTTGTCTAAAGTATTGAACTGACAAATTCATAGCTTGCCATAATTTTGAGAGGGTATTCTCGATCAAATTTTTTTAATGAAACAAAAACCCATTAGAGCTCTCACTATCCCAATTTTAGAAATATAAATTTAACAGTGATATGATTTTATTTACTATTTTTACATTTTTTTAATGAAAGGTGGTACCTAAATGTAAAATAGTGAAGTTCACTAAAAATTTAATAACTTTTTTTATTTTATAATTTTTCTTAAATTAAATTATATGTCATCAATCTACATACTATTCTTTTGAGGTTAAAAAAACATTGAACAAAAAAAAATTTTGATCAAATTATTGTATCCATAAAAGAGACGTTTTAAAATTTACCTTTATAGCTAATTAATAATTAATAAGAAAAAAATTAAGGAAAAATATTGTCATCAATCTTAGGTGTATTACGTCACTCCTGTTAAAAAGATTTATGGAAATTCATTTATTTGTATCAAATTATGGCGCTCGTACATGAGTGTGGTATGGTCTTGAAACAGATAATTTTGAAAAAGTAGTTTTCAATGATCCATAGCAAAAGCAAAATCTATCATATGAGTACACAAATAAATTACATATTCAAAAACTAGATTTCTAACATTTCAAATTTTCTTTCTGAAGTTTTTTTAATATTCAATCTCTAAATGCCTCAAATTTTGACATCAATTGACGAGAAATTTCAAAAATAGGAAAAAAACTTCCACTATTTGCCCACAAGTGAGAGCCAACTTCTTGTACTTAACCCACGACCAAAGCTAGAATCAAGAACTATTCATAAAAATTTTATATAAGAAGCAACCCTTAGAAAGCTAAAGCAGTGCCAACTGAGGGGGATGGTTCATCCTAATCATGAAATCCTTGGTCATCCTTGGCATTGGTAGGTGGAAGGGGAATTGTCCAGTTGTGAGCAACATCATCAAGGGCTTGGTTAGCTTCCTTTATATCAGGCCATTGAGGTGAGATGGCCAATTCCAAACGAAAGGGCAACTTTCAAGAAATCACATGCCAAGGACTAGGAGGAGTCAAAGACTAGCCTATGTGACCATAGGGTGGGGAAATTGAGCATGTCATGAAAAACTATAGCCACGAATCAGAGAGTAGTGGTAGGAAGCCTACAAACATGATGTGTGCGAGTGGCAACCTAAAGAAAACTAGCCTCCAACAGTGGCCTCTAGGTAGTATGGTATAAACCAAGGCATCTAGAGGTAGTTTGATAATAGTATAAGTGGCATTATCCTAGTGATTAATAATCTGTTGAAGGTGGACCACCTCCAGGGCCACCTTGTTTGCTTTCACTTCAATTTGCATTATTACATTATTAAAAAAGCATGCTTTAGTGTACATAGCAATATTTATATTAAGAAAGATGTGAGTTAAAAGAACAATATTTCTATCTTTCCACAGAGCAAACAAAATCTCCATCCTAAAGATATGTCAAATCTAGGTAAATTTTCTAGGGATCTTGGGGAAATCATCCAAAATAACCATATACCAAGAAAAGGGTTCAGGCCCAAATATCTTAAAAAATCCTAAATCTAGTGCAAATAATTTTGAGCACATCTACATAAATAGAAAATATGCAGCAAAAACTTTGGTTGGCCACAAAATCGACACCTAGGATTTAGAACTACAATATTCTTAAGATGAGGCCCAAGGGGAAGGTCTTGAAAAGCCAGGGACAAGGAAAAATGAGCAATCTTGGGTTCTGTAATGTCACTCCAAATAGTGTCAAAGCACTTTGTCCATTGAGAAAGGGAAGATTACAAATGTTATCTCTAATTGAGTGTATCCACCATCGGTAGATGGGAAGAAACTCATCTATATCCCAAACTTGGCTTTTAGTTAGTGAAAGGAGTGGTAGGACACCACTTCCAGTTAGTACACCAAGGCCAAATAGACTAGATACCCACTTTATGAGTTAAATAGCCTGAAATTGCAAAAAGCAACAAGTCAAAATTCTATCAATCTAAACGGGAAAGACAAAACTGAACTTGTATATCTTCCCAAGATCTAAGACTGATGAGACCCAAAGAAAAGATCTTTAGGAGTCTTGATGCCTAGTTTGAAAAATGGAGAGCACTAACACCTTGATTCTTGTCTAGGGGAATAACCTAGATTGAAAATAGAGGAGACCATTGAATAATCTACTAGTTCAAAGAGAGCTTATCACAAAACTCATCACCAGACCAAAAAATCCAAGGCTTAATAGCTTCTCAAGATTTCCATATGCTCTTGATAACAAAATAGACTTGTATGTGGATGGGTTATTGCATGATGAGAAGGGTTTGAAAGCCAATCCCCTTCCATGCAAGTCTATTAATAGGAAACCTAGAGGAAATGTAATAGAAAACTAGAATCTTCTAAGCTTCATCTCTAGTGATGGCACAAACAATCCATTTGACATATAGAGAAAGACCTTTCTTTTGTGTTGAGAGGAGGCTAAGACCTCTAGACTCTTTGGGGAGAAAATAAAAATCCCAAGCAACTCTATAAAAGCCATGGTGGTTGGAACTAGAAGCCCAAAGAAAATCATGGAGCAATCACTTTAATTTCTAATAGGAGGCTTTTGAAGGAGCCCAAAAAGAAGAATAATAGACATGCATAGCTGCAAAAAGTTTAGAGCAAATCTAAATTTTTCTACAAGAGAAAGCAATTTTGGAAGCCAATAGTCTAGCTTCTTTGTAATCTTGGCAAGTACAACATTCCACAAAGCCACTAGAAACACCAAATGGAATGCCTAAAATGTTGAAAATCTCCCCGTGTGTGACCCATTTCCATTCAAATTAGTTAAGCCAAGGTAGACCTAGCAAAAAAGGCTAGAAATAATAGAGAATTTTATGCCATTGAATAGTAGAGCCAAAGGCTTGAAAAAAAGTATCAAGGCAATTTAAGACATTATTGATGTTTTCTTCATCCTCCGAAAGAGTGAGAATAATCATTAGGAAAATGACCATTAACCAACTAGGAAGAGGATTTTGGTAAAGAAATGTCACAAACCAAACCTAAAGACATAGAGTGGGATAGAAAGTAGTCAAGCCCTTCACCAGCAAGAACATATAACACTGAAGCTAGAGGGAAAATTTGCTTGATGGAATGAAAAATACCAAAGGCATTAGATTGGGAGTTATTGATAGTAATGCAAGCATTAGCATCTCCAAAGAGCATCTCCATAGATTGTAGAAAATTGGGACCAAAACCAAGAGCTTGGAGCATAGCCAAAATGAAAGACCATTCAATCTGGTCATAGGCTTTAGGAAAACCTATGTTGAAAAAAAATAGATTGCTAATTGAACTTGCAAGCCCACTCAATACCTTCCCAAATAGCAATGATGTTGTCAAGAATATATCTAGATTTGATAAAGCTAGTTTGCTTGTGCTGCACAACTAAAGGAAGGAGATGCTGAATTTTAAGAGAAATTGCCTTAGCAATGTTAGAATCTGATAAGATTAATAACCCAAAAAACTAGTGCAAAGAATAAATATCTAAACTATGAATGAAAATGATACAAAATCAAAATAGCATCAAAGAGTTAGTTTCCAAGAGAGTAATGCAAATGTTCGAAGCAAAATATCATTAAGAGGATGCAAAAAATAAGAGATGCAAATACAAGCCAGGTAGCATGCTTATATAGGCTAGGAAGAGGGAGGAGGTGGCAACACCAACCAATGAGGAGCAACCATCTATCGGACTAAAGATAGAAAAGTATCTTCCCAAGATAGCTAATGGATGCTCACATGTAGGAAGGTGACACCTCACAACCATTCACCTAATAAGACATGCTTTATTAACCTAAGCGAGATTATTAAAAGTGTAGGAAAAACCTAGCAAAATAGGAAAAATAAAAAACTACACTAACAGCTCCCCATAAGCGAAGCTTAGGTGGATGTAGAAATGGATCCCGGCAAGTCAAGCCTGATGAGGTACCCATGTACATAAAATTCCCCCAAAAGAGAGAGAAAAGAGACTCCCCAAAGAAAATTAGGACTCCAAGTTTTCTTCCCTTAGGAAAAGGGACAAGATCCCAAGTGTGGTTCATCATCAAGGAACTATACTCTTCCTGCATAGCTATATCCCACTTAGAAATACCAGAAGCCTCATGAAAGGATTGTGGATTTGAGACAGTAGCAATGAAGATATGTAGAGCATCCTGGAATTGTGAATGAGTCTGCTTGGTATCTGATGGATCCCCAGCCCAATCACCTACAAACTGCAAGGTCTGTCTAGCCCAAAGTGGACCAGAAGATGGAGAATCTAGAGGAGAATCATCAACTTGTAAATGATGACTAGGAGAGGAACGAGGTGAGTCCTTTGAATTACTCTCTACATCAGAAGTGAAGGTAGAAGACTGCTCAAGTGAATCTGACCCATTAGAAGATCTATCACGTATTCCAAGTGACTTCAATGTCAAAGTAGAAGGCAACCCTATGACTATGCTCTGCTGGTTAAGCTGATGCAAGTAGTGAAAGTTAAGATGGCCAAACTGCTCATGCCATAATCTGCTCACATCATTAAAGTGAGTGAGAAAAATAGTCAAAGGAGGATCCGGAACAAAGTGAGAAAACATATAGAGTCGTGACTGATGATCTGCTCTCCCAACTGCAACTGTAGAATCATTGTGCAACTCACATATCTCCACTGAATCAGGAGTGAACTCAACCTGCTTGCCTAAACCTATGTGAGTGATCTGGTGTACCGATAGGAGATTAGTTGACAATGAGGGTACATAAGGAACATCATGGAATGTGTCATCCCCCACATCAACAAACCCTCTCCCACACACCTCAACAAGAGTGTTATCACCCATCAAAATAGAAGGCATAGTACACGGCTCCAAGGATGCAAGTTCTTCCTTAGATGAAGCCATATGGTGTGAAGCACCCGAATCAAGAACCCAAGTGGATGGTGAGGAAGCAACTACAAAAAGGACCTTGCCCTTTCCTTTCCCCTTGCTATTTTCTGTTTCTTTGTTAGACCCTTCATTAGATCTTTTTTTGATAGACTCAAGAACACTAATATTATTCTTTTCAAGAATGTATGTTAAGTGATCAAGTTGTTTCTGCAAACATTTATGTTCATCATGACCAGGTTTTTTACAATAGGCACATTTGACCTTTTCTTTCTTAGACTTATCACCCTTGGAAGATGGTGTATCAATAGTTGCTTTTGAAGAAACTAGCATCTAATCCTTCTTCTCCTCGCTATTCTTTTATTTCTTGTCCTTACTATTGTTGTTACTACTTTGTCCTTGTTGTTCTTTTGTGCCTTGGTTGGCAACCAAGGCATGCGACTTAGAGGACTTAAGAATGCCCATCTGGATTAGCTTGTCCTATTCTTGAGTGAGATTGACAGCAAAATCATCTAAAGATGGAATGGTGAATAGAGTACCAAGTGCACCCTTAGTAGCATAGAAGGTAGAGACAAATATAGAATATTCTGAACTTAGCTTAGAGAGAATACTAAGAATTAGTTGTTCATCTTTCTTTTCAATTCCACATTGTTTTAATTGCAGCCTTAGTGATTTCAATTTGGTGAAGAAATCTTGGATTGTGTTGAAATTGCTTGGACTCAAACTAATTAATTTATTTTCTAACATATGACCCCTCATTGAATCTTGTGTACCAAATAGTGTTTCTAGCTTTGTCCATACTTCATTTGGTGTATCCAAAGACTCAATGTGAAATAGCAACTCAGAAGAAATAGACAAACACAATGTTCCAAATGCCTCATCACATTTGCTAAACCACTTAGGCTTATCTTCATCTTTAGCAGGTTCAATTTCAAGTCCCATAGTTATCCTATTTAATCCAGCTTTCCTTAAGTGAATTGTCATGTGTGATTTCCACTCAAAGTAATTGTATGGAGTTAGGATGGGCATATTTGTTTGATCCATGATGAAGAAATGCAGAGAAGAAATGCTAGAAAGAAGAGAACCCAGCCATGACAATGCCCCCCGCCCGCCCCCTCTTTACTCAATCAAAGAACCCCCCCCCCAAAAAAAAAATGATTTGGCACTTTATTTTAGTGGGTTTACAACTACCACTAGAAATAAATACTTAGTGGTCTTGATTTTAATGCATTACAAACCCTCATGAAGAGCATATGCTAAAAGTGAACCTTGGGCACAATAATCAAGGAAACAAATAGCACCACTGTGATCTACTCAAAAAAATACACTTTCAAAAAAAAGAATCACCTCGATATGAGGTCGTATGAGAAAGTTATGATCCTCTAAAGTTTCCAAAATGAGAACTGTGCACAGTCACAGCTAAGAATCTACAATTTCTGAAGAATTCATGCATGAAAATCAAAAAACAACTCCACTAGTGGATAGAGCACAAAAAAATAGCCAAGTTCATAACAAGAATCGTCAAAATCGGAGTCTCTATGAGCAAGAACGAGACATTTGAAAACTACGTTCAAATTTGCAACTACCAACGGAGAGGGGTATTGATGTAGCTTTCTGCGCTAGATCTTGCAAAATATATAGATTGCATGCAAAGTTTAAAAGATACCTAGATGGTTTTTCGGCGCTGCGAACAAAACCCAGAAAGCATTTTCCTTGCTGATGTATAGAAGATGTTGCTGTAGTGTAAATCAAACGCCTTTAACTGTAAAAAAAATAGCTCCAAAAATCAAGAAATGACCCTAGCAACCAAAATATGACATGCAAATGCTGGATCAGCTTCCTAAGTCCATCAATGGCATGCTGAAACCTGTAATACTGATTGAAACTTCCAAATATGCAAGTTGGTTGTCAGATTTGAGATTGAAACCCCAGAGAAAAACCATTTTTGTCAAAAAAAATTTGATTCTCAAGATCATCCAAAGATGCAAGAGAAGAGCATACTTCATTTTTCAAAAAACTACAATAAAGTTTATTAGCCCCCCCTCGAATCTCTCAAATAAGGAAACTAAAATCTATTCTTGCACATAGAAAAGCTCTAATACCATGTTAGAATCTGATAAGATTAATAACCCAGAAAACTAGTGCAAAGAATAAATATCTAAACTATGAATGCAAATGATACAAAATCAAAATAGCATCATAGAGTTAGTCTCCAAGAGAGTAATGCAAATGCTGGAAGCAAAATAGCATTAAGAGGATGCAAAAAATAAGAGATGCAAATACAAGCCAGGTAGCATGCTTATATAGGCTAGAAAGAGGGAGGAGGTGGCAACACCAACCAATGAGGAGCAACCATCTACTGGACTAAAGATAGCAAAGTATCTTCCCAAGATAGCTAATGGATGCTCACATGTAGGAAGGTGACACCTCACAACCATTCACCTAATAAGACATGCTTTATTAACCTAAGCGAGATTAGTTAAAGTGTAGAAAAAACCTAGCAAAATAGGAAAAATAAAAAACTACACTAACAAGCAATAATCTTATAGGACACATTAAGAAGGGTAATGGGCCACCAATTACAAATATCCTTAGGAATTCCATCTTTAGGTATGAATTTGATGTTTTCTTTGTTGATAATAGCTCCTAGGCTTTTAGAATGATACACTTGAAGTTAAACTTTATGCAGATTGGGACCAATATACTCCCAATGGTGTTTGTAAAATTCATAAGGAAACCCATCACACCTAGGGGACTTGTCATTGGTCATAGAGAAAATTTCCTTTTTAAGTTCTCAGAGGGTAAGAAGTTGCTCACAGAAAGCATGTTGCTCAACTGCTAGGTGGTTTGGAGTAACAAAAATACACTTTTTGAGAGCTTTTGCCTGAGCAACCAAATTTCCCTATGAAGCAAACATATTTTCATAGCCATGAACAAGAGCTTGTAGGATGTCAGCAAGATGAAGAGAATAGAAATGCATTGTTTGATCTTTTTAATCCCAAAATTGTTATGATGGGCTCAAAGAGCCTAAAAGAACTCCTTTGAAGCTTTATTGCCAACCTCCAACCAATGGAGGTGAGCTTTGATTTGAGTCCCTTGAGAAAAATAATTATTTCCAACCTATTTGTCATGGCACAATTTGGCAAGTTGAATTTGCAATTCAACATCAAAATGGTTAAGGGTGAGAGCCTCAAAAGCTTTCTTGAGAGTAGTGGATTCATAAGATTGCCTTCTGAAAATTGCCAACTGCCACCCATAGATGCACAGAAAGTGAGTGGTTTGCATCATTTGACCGCTGAATCCACCTTATCTAGGAATGCAAATGTGGCTCCAAATTCCAAACACATAGGATATGAGAAATAGTGGAAGCATGCATTAACACTAACTTGCTGGAAAAAATTGAGTCACGACAACTTGTTAGACAATTGTGTGCTACGAGATAGAAAAATAAATGAAAGAGGATTTTGGTAAAGAAATGTCACAAACAAAACCTAAAGACATAGAGTGGGATAAAAAGTGGTCAAGCACTTCAGTAGCAAAAACATTTAACACTGAAGCTAGAGGGAAACTTTGACTGATGGAATGAAAAATATGAATGGCATTAGATTGAGAGTTATTGATAGTAATGCAAGCATTAGCATCTCCAAAGAGCATCTCCACAGATTGTAGAAAATTGGGACCAAAACCAAGAGCTTGGAGCATAGCCAAAATGAAAGGCCATTCAATCTAGTCATAGGCTTTAGGAAAATCTATATTGAAAAAAAATAGATGGCTGATTGGGCTTGCAAGCCCACTCCATACCTTCCCAGATAGCAATGATGTTGTCAAGAATATATCTAGATTTGAGAAAGCTATTTTGCTTGGTCTGCACAACCAAAGGAAGGAGATGCTAAATTTTAAGAGAAATTGCCTTAGCAATAATCTTATAGGACACATTAAGAATGATAATGGCCACCAATTACAAATATCCTCAGGAATTCTAACTTTAGGTATGAATTTGATGTTTTCTTTGTTGATAATAGCTCCTAGCATTTTAGAATGATATGCTTGAAGTTAAACTTTGTGCAGATTGGGACCAATATACTCCCAGTGGTGTTTGTAAAATTCACAAGGAAACCCATCACACCTAGGGGACTTGTCATTAGTCATGGAGAAAATATCCTTTTTAAGGTCTCAAAGGGTAAGAAGTTGCTCATAGAAAACATGTTTCTCAATTGTTAGGTGGTTTGGAGTAATGAAAATACACTTTTTGAGGGCTTCCTCCTGAGCAACCAAATTTCCCTATGAAGCAAACACATTTTCATAGTGATGAACAAGAGCTTGCAAGATGTGAGCAAGCTAAAGAGAATAGAAATGTATTGTTTGATCTTTTTAATCCCAAAATTGGTATGAGTGGCTCGAAGAGCCTAAAAGAACTCCTTTAAAGCTTTATTGTCAACCTCCAACCAATGGAGGGGAGCTTTGATTTGAGTCTCTTGAGAAAAATAATTATTTGTAACCTATTTGTCATGGCACAATTTGGCAAGTTGAATTTGCAAATCAACATCAAAATGGTTCAGGGTGAGAGCCTCAAAAGCTTTCTTGAGAGTGGTGGATTCATAACATTGCCTTCTGAAAATTGCCAATTGCCACCCATAGATGCACAGAAAGTGAGTGTTTCACATCATTTAACCACTGAATCTACCCTATCTAGGAGTGCAAATGTGGCTCCAAATTCTAGACACATGGGATATGAGAAATAGTGGAAGCATGCATTAACACTAACTTGTTAGAAAAAATTGATTCTTGATAACTTGTTAGACAACTATGTGCTATGAGATAGAAAAATAAATGAAATAGTGTTTAGTTAACATCACGTCTGGCAAGGGAATGACAAGTAAATATTGATCTTGAGAAAAGGAGAAAAAAGATTCTGTAGTAATAATGGAATGATCGAGACATTTTAAAATGCGGTTAGAGCTAGCTCGAAAGTTCGACCAAGTGTGCCAAACCCCATTATGTTCGTGATGATTAGTATTGGAATAAAAAATGTTGAATTTGTTATGCATGTAGTACTAGGCTTCCCTTTCCCTAGCTGTCCAGCAAAAAGGAAAAATTCCATCTTTGTTAGAGGCCAACTCAACCATATCAAAGTCACCACACATAACCCAACTAGCTGGGGGAAATTTGTTAGCCAAACAGCCCCACAATTAAGATCTTTCCATAGCATCATTGGGAGCATAAACATTAATGACTCTGAAAGAATGATTGTTAATAGAAGGAAAAAACTGAATGATTTTGTGCATGTGATCAAAACTATACAAAATAATAATAGAATTAAGAAGAGGTGACAGAAGAGTAACTACACAACCTCTTCCAGAATTGTACTGAGAGGGAAACATAATGCCATCCAGCCAAATGATGCAACATGCAGAGGAAAGCATGAAATCAAAGATCTTAACTTCTTGCATATAGAGAATATCTAAATTACCAATTCTATGATAGGTACTCCTGACATAGTACTTTCTAGAGAGGTTTGTAAGACCTCACATATTCCATGATAAAAAATTTATGAAAATTCTTTCATATCTTCCTCATCCTCTAGAGAGGAGTAGCTATTCTACATTAAAGTTGAAACTAGGCTAGAGCCAAAAGGAAAATCCTTTGGACTGATGGCTTGACATTTCTCCTCTAGATTCTCAGCACATCTAGGAGGACTGTGAGAATGCCAATAATTCTAAGTCTCTATGGAAGAAGCAATAATAGGGGTGCAAATCAAAACTAAGGTGTTAAACCTGGTGGCCACCTTAATCCCATATGAACAAGGGTTTGAAATCTATGAGACTCCATGGTTTGGTTCCAAAAAAATTTCTTCTCTCCCTACAATAGCTGGGGTTTGCGCTCTTGTTGAGATAGGAGGAACCAAAATGAAAATTGCATATGGCTATCCATAAGCTAAGGGAGTCTTTCCCTTGCACCCAACAATAGTCCATTCTTCCTTTTGCTTTACTGCTACTAGCATTATAGGAACCTCTTTAGGTGGGGGTTTAACCCTAGGAACAGTCAAAGGGTAATCCCTAATCTTGTGTTTAGCTGAATGACACCTATAAAAAGTGTTAGGTAGGTTCAAATAAAGCACCTTCTGAGAGAAGGTTTGGGAACCAATCTATATCTCCAAAGAATCCTTAAGATCCTTAGAGAAATCAACCTTAATGCAAACACATTTCTAAAGATGAGAATTGAAAAAACTTTCATGTTCCTTTGTAGTAAATTTTCCAAGACTATTGGTAGTGGACTCAATAAAAAGATATCATGGCAAGGGTAAACCTGAGAACTCTACCCACATAAGAACCCTAATCTTTTTTTTGTCAAAGACAGTGAAATCTCTCTACCATCTTTTAAAATCAAGCAAGGAAGAAAACACAAACCAAGGACTAGTGATAAAAACCATGTCTACCTATGACAAGTTGGAAAAGAAAAATGAAAAAACTTTTGGTAAGATTTTTCACAGTGTCAAGGTAGACTCCATGAGGAGTCCATCTCTTATTAACCCATTCTCGAAGCATAGCTTTAGAAGTCATCCTACCAACAAAATATCCTATTAAGGTATGTTGTTATAACCAATCATAAGCAACATAAAATTCTTGCAAAGGAAAGATAATATCAGGATTACCTTGTAAAAAATCTTTGGGACATACTTGGAAGGATGTTTGTTCAATAGAGGCACCATGGCTTTCTAAAGCAATAAAATGAACACAATATCAACAACTCGGTCACTATTGGCTGGGGCCATTATAAACTAGCTTAAAAACTACCATAGTAAATGTGATTTGATAGGTGGAAAACGTAGAAGGAAATCTCAAAAAGAGATTTGTATGCAAGGAAACTTAGACATTGCATGAAACCCTAGCAGAGTGAAAAACCCTTCATTTTCATCCACCACTAGTTAATTTGACGTAATATATTCCAAAGAAACATATTTAAAACATAATTAACTAATGAAAAGGAAAGTAAAGATCAAGAAGAATTAGACCAATTGCATCCCTTGAACTTTCCACAACCCTTGGATTATACGATGCTTTATGGGATTCTTGGTTAGTGTTGGTTTTGGCTCACAACATTCCATCAATCCTCTACATTTTCTCAGGTGTTCGATTACTTCCCATAGCTTATCTTCCTCAAAATCTTGTGCCCATTTCTAACACTTCTTTACAAGCATACCTAGTAGCCTTGACATAGAAAAGGAAATAATATTTTGTGCAACTTTATTTATCAATTTTCCAAAATCTGGAATCTCATAATCCTGCAACATTTTTTCAATCTTATTTTTCTTAAACATTAAGTTGCATAATTTATAGGGGTAGTGCATTGGTACTATCTCCATCTAGTCCTTGAAATCTCTTAAATTTGTAGCAATGGCCTCAACCTCCCCTCCTTGTAGATTTATATTTCTTAGAAAACCTACACATTCATCTAATAGTTCTTTTATAATTCCATGTGCATCTTGTACATCTATGATAGGCTCTTCAAAACTAGGATCTAGCTTTTTGTACTGCATTTGTAACCTATACAACTCTCTTTTGGAAGCCATGCTAAGTTGATCCCTATCCTTTTCAAGAGTTGTAGAGTGGCATATTTCATTAGCTTGGAGATCTATATCAGACTCATTTATGAAACTCAACAAGTCCCACACTTCATGACAACCTCTTAGAAATTTATCTAAGGAAGATGTTCATCAGAGACACTATTGTAATCCTTAGAGATTATTTTTCTAAACTTGGGAAATACTTCAAAATAGATGGAAATGCTTTTCTTTGAAGCATATTGAGAAATTTTTTTATATCCTCTTCCCACTGCTTAGAACGTAGGTTAAAAATTGAGTTGATCCCCTCACTTGATGTTCCTTTCTCATAGCCTTGATCCATTAGATTCTCTACTTCTATTGGCTTCCCATAGATTAGAGGGATCTTCTCTAGGCATACATACATGCTCCAAAATCATTTTATACTTTTCATGTACAAGAACTAGATGTTCCTTCCTCATGCATTTATGAAGTCTGTACACAAATTTACCTATAGTGACTTCTAATAAAATACCACACCTCTTGCCAAAACAAACCACACTTATTTGAACCATCACAAAAAAATATAACAACTTGTGCAACCTCAATTGTATAAATATATTCATGGGAAAATTCTTCAAAAAATTATATAACCTGTCTCTGATAGATATACTCTCCATCTTCGGGAATTATTGCCAATCTTTTTTTGAATTATAAATGTGAATGAACTCAACCATACTCCTAGCCTAGAAATCCTCCACACAGAAACCTCCTAGAACTTTGGTTATAAGATCTAAAATGTGATTAGATAAACAATAATCTCCAACAAACAAGTATCCATCCTATCGTAATGAAACTAAAGAGTAGACGAAATATGGTATAATCTAAAGTATTATAAGGATCTATAACACTAAATTTACCAAATTTTCTTGACAAGAGGGAGATTACAATATAAAATGTGACCGCTACCATAATTGCTAAATTGAGAATAGACCTATTAGAAATTTAATGCATTTAGCCGGTTGCCTCTAGAGCCAAACACCCACCTACCTGCCTAACAAAATTCAACTTGGTAGGTGAGTTTGAATTTGAAATGAGAGGGAAATTTTTTTGCCAAAAGATAAAATGAATTTGTTTTTTCATTTGGTTAGGTTGGAATAAGTTGGAGATAGAGAAGAGAGTAGAGCATAGAGAAAAAAGGAAGATCAACAAATCAAAGTAGAGGAAGAAACTGTAGAAAGTTCAAAAGATAGAAGGAAGATTCAGTTTTTGTGTTTGCACTAGCACATGTTGAATCCTTTTGTTATTCTATAAGTTCATGTTAATTTGTCTTGTGAAGTAATGATTGCTCATAGAAATGTTAGATGCAGCCATTAATGTTGTAAGTTTTATATTTAAGTTTTATCAATTTGAAGTTTTTAGAGGTTTTTGGTGTAAGCTAAATGCTGCCAAATTTCATAATAGTTTTAACTTAGTTGAATAGAAAATAAGAAATCAAGCATACTTGGCTCATTGTTGTCTCCCGTCTATTTGACATTACATGTTTTTTATTTAAGATATTCATACTTGCATGTTTTGAAGTTATCCCCTTTGTCATTTAATAACTAAAATGTCTAGAGTATAAGTCTATTAAGAAACTCACTCGATTTACTCTTTAATTGAGTTCTCTCTTTTGTTATTCCTACTGAGTTCACTTGGCAACCATTGAGCCAAGCTCCATCTTTCCTTCTCTAACCAAGATCACTTGGCACCCTCTTATATTGAGTTTCCCTTAGTGCCAAGCTACTTGTCTCCTTCTTGTGCCAAGTATACTCGACCTGTACTACTTGGTACTCAACATTCATTGCATATTGAGCAAACTATCACTTGAAACCTTCTTGTACTGAGATTTTTTAAAATAGAATTTATGATTTATTTTTCACATGGTATGAGAGATTTAAGGCCCTACATCTATAGTGAGTTAGGGAATTTGATTTCTAATTTATTTGGCATGGTAGGAGATCCAGGAAAGTTATGGTAGTAGCCACTATCCTTCAATGGACAAAATTATGATACATGGGAAAAGAAGATGAAAACCATAATGGTAGCTAATAACTTGTGGGAGTTTGTGATCAATGGGTTTAATGATGTTACAATCTGAACAATTTATGTTGCACTCACAAATGCATAAACAATTTAATTGAAAGAGTCAAGGAGAAAGGATGAAAAGGCAATAAGTTTGATTGAGCCAGCAATGACAGAGATAGTCTTTCCCAATATTGCAGCAAAAAATTATGCAAAGGAAGCATGGGATATCCTTGAGACAAACTTCAAGGGGATAGATAAGGTTAGAGTAGTAAAAGTATAGATTATTAGGAGAGAGTTTGAGAACCTTCAAATGAAAGACAATGAACCTATTGCAGATTTTACCTCATGAATCTCCACTTTGATAAACCAACTCAAATTAAATGGAGAAGATTATGAAGAGCAGAGGATTATGGAAAAGATAATGAGGAGTTTACCATAGAAATATGAAAAACTTGTGATGACCATAAAGTTAGCAAAGGACCTCATGACATTGAGCATGGATGAGTTGATGGGAACTCTTCAAACCCATGAGCACCAGATAAATAGATTAGTTGCAACTTCCCAAGTGCTTGAAGGTGCAAGAGAATTCAAGAGGCATGGGGAGAAGAAAAAATGGATCTAGTAGAGGCTCAAAAAGTAAAGGTCATGGAAGGAATGGTCAAAGGAATGTTTTTGTAGAAAGCTTAGGACAACTAAGAAACCAAGAGGGAGCAAACATCTCTCAAAACAATTCTACTACTTTCATAAGTATGGGTATTAATTATGCAAGTGAATCCTAGAAGAAGTAGGGTGATTAGTCAAAGTAGAATACAAATGTGGCTGATTTGAACATGGGAAATGCAAATAATCCCACCACTTTCATCATGTGCATCATTGGTGAAGAAGGAAACCCTAAGGTAT
Source organism: Cupressus sempervirens (assembly GCA_028749045.1). Classification (NCBI taxonomy): domain Eukaryota; kingdom Viridiplantae; phylum Streptophyta; class Pinopsida; order Cupressales; family Cupressaceae; genus Cupressus; species Cupressus sempervirens. Next base: position 167,098,635 of record CM053789.1, read on the forward strand.
GGTATGTAGATAGCAGTTGTAGCAACCACATGAGTGGTAATAAAATTTTATTTTATTTCATTGATAAAAATTTTAAGTCTAAAATTAAGATAAGAAATAATGGAACCATTCCCATATTGGTCAAAGGATCTATTATGGTCTACACCAAGCAAGGTGAGTAGAAGGAGATGCAAAATGTGTATTTCCCTCCTGATATGAAGCACAATTTAATGAATGTTGGACAACTCATTCAAAATGGGCACAAGGTGTTGATGGAAAATGAAAAGTGTGTAATTCATGAGAAGGATGGGAGTAATAGATTACTTGTAGTAGTTCAACTGATAAAGAACTAGATGTTCTCATTAAAGGTAGAGACATGTTTCTCTTCTCAAGTTAGTATTGCACCTCCCAAGCATTCATGTACAATAGTACATCAGCAATTAGTTGTTAGGAACACTATTGAAGACCCCTCTAAGCTTTGGTATCTTAGGTATAGACATCTTGGCCTTTTTAGTTGAAATTTGTTGTCCAAGAAAAAAATGGTAGATGGTTTGCAAGCATAGTAGATTCATATGACAAGTGTGAGGCTTGCATTTTGGGTAAGCAACATAGGCTCCCCTTTAATTAGAGATTCTAGAAGGGCTAGAGTATCATCAGAATTGGTGCATTTTAATTTAGAAGGCCCTATGCAAACTACTTCTATTGGGAGGAGTACTTATTTTATGATATTCATAGTTGATTTCAATCATAGGACATGGGTGTACTTCTTTAAGAATAAATCTAAAGCATTTGATAAATTTTTTGAATTTAAAGCCTTACATGAAAAAGAATATAGAAACTATGTAAATGTCATTAGATTGGATAGAGGAGGGGAGTATACCTTCAATATGTTTGTAAATTTTTGTAGGAAGAATGGCATGAAGAAAGAGCTTATAGTCAGTTATACTTCGTAGAAAAATAGACAGGCTAAGAGGAAGAACAGAACCATGTTGAAATGGTAAGAAGAATGATGAAAGAAAAGGAACTCCCAATTGAATATTGGCAAGAGGTTGTAGCAACAACAATGTACTTGATTAATAGGTTTCCTACAAAGTCAATTCATGACAAGACACCTCTTAAGGCATGGGCAAGGAACATATGGACTATTGAGCATTTGAGAGTGTTCTAATGTGTAGCATATGCGCATGTGCCTAAGGAAAAAGGGTAATAGTTAGATGACAAAGGCATAAAGTATATCTTCATAGAGTATATCTTGGAAAAGGTTTACAAATTATATTATCCAATGTCTAAGAAGATCATCATTTCAAGAGATGTGGATTTTTTTGAAATTTAGTCATGGGATGGTTTAGCTAATTAATCTTCAAGCACTTCAAGCAGAGTGCCAAATATTGACAAGGATGAAGGTGGCATTGGTAATCATGAAGATGATGGAGTAGAAATCATGGATTATAGATAAAGACAAAAAGGAAAGTAACCCTTTAACATGTTGAGCAATAGCTCCAAGCACATCAAGACAACGCTAAGCTAGTATGTAGAACAATAGTAGTAGCAATACTAAAAATTCAGATCTCACTCTTGCCTACCTATTGCCAAGAAATACTAAGAGTCTAAGGGAGATATATCAAGATAAAAGGTATGATAAAGGTTATGATTAAAGTTCAAATTTTGCATTATTTTCTCATAGTGATCCAATTTTTTTTGAGGAAGTTGTGAATGAAGAAAAATGATGCAATGCCATGGATGAGGAAATATATGTTATTTAAATAAATGAGACATAGGAGTTAACCAATTTTCCTCCCAAGAAGCAAGTAATTGGATTAAAATGGGTTTAAAAGACCAAGTAAAATGTAGAAGGAAAAATACATAGGCAGAAGGAACATTTAGTGGTCAAGGGTACAAGTAGCAATATGACAGAGATTATGATGAAACATATGCCCTAGTCAAAAAATGGAAATTGTGCATGCTCTCATAGAAATTGTAGCCTCACACAAATGGAAGGTGTATCAAATGGATGTGAAGTTCACCTTTTTGAATTGTGCACTAAAATTTGAGCAAGGAAGATTGCAACAAAAGTGTGAATCCAACATTATACAAGAGTATGGTTGAAAGTTTGATCTATTTGATTGCAACTTGGCCAAACATGATGCATCCAGTAAGTTTCATTCCTAGATTTATAAAAATAGGAAAGGATTCCCATTGGTAAGAAGGAAAGAGGATCCTAAGGTATGTGAATGGTACTAGAGGATTTGGCATTTTGTATACTATAGAAAATGATTTCAAATTGGTTGGTTACATGGATAGTGACTGGGCTAGAAGTTTAGATGATAGGAAGAGCACTTCTAGATACATGTTCCATATGGGATCAGGTGCAATTTCATGGGCATCCAAGAAGAAAAATATTTTTTCTCAATCTATGGTAGAAGCTAAATACATAGCATCAAATGCAACAACATGTCAAGCTATTTGGTTAAGGAGAATCTTGATAGATTTGAATGAAAGGCAAGAGGATGGAACCACAACCTTTTGTGATGACATCTCCTGAATTGCACTATCTAAAAATCTAGTCTTCCATTGGAGAAGCAAACACATAGACATCAGAAATCACTTCATCAAAGTGTTGGTGGAGAATGGAAATATCAAAAAGGAAATTTTCAAGTCTAAGCACTAGTGACCAAATATATTTACTAAGCCATTAGGCATTGGAACTTTTGTACACCTAAGAGAGAGTCTTGGTGTAGTCGATCTGGATTAGGATTGATCCTTGTTTTTTTGGATTGAGACAAAGGGAAGTATCAAAAATTTAATATAGTCAGTTGTCCCTCAAGCCAAACACCCACCTACTTGCCTAACAATATTCAACTCGATAGGTGAGTTCAAATTTGAAACGAGAGGGAAAAACATTTGTTTCTAGAAGATAAAAGGAATTTTTTATATTTTTATTTGGTTAGGTTGGATTAAGTTGAATATAGAGAGCAGAGCACAAAGTAGAAAGGAAGTAGATTAGTAGATCAGAGCAGAGGAAGAAAGCATAGAAAGTTCAGAAGATAGAAGGAAGATTCAATTTCTATGTTTGCACCAGCACATGTTGAATCATTTTTTTATTTTATAAGTTCATATTGATTTTTCATGTGAAGTAGTGATTTCTCTAGGCATTACTTTATGCAGCCATTAGTGCTATAAGTTTGAAGCTTAAGTTTTTAGTGTTTTCTAGTTGAAGCTGAATGCTCTCAGATTTTGTAATAGTTTTATCTTAGTTGAAAAAAAAAAAAGTGCACAAGAAAGAATGCATAATGAGCCATTTGTCATTATATATTTTGCATTTAAGATATTCATACTTGCATATTTTGAAGTTATTCCCTCTATGTTTTAATGGAAAAAATGTCTAGACTATAAGTCTATTAAATAGCTCACTCGATTTACTCTTTAACTAAGTTCTCTCTTCTATTGTTCCTATTGAGTTTTTTGGAATGTCTAAATGGGAAGAGTGCTTTTGAGAGGGGGCAAAATGGGGGGTGGGGTGTGAATCAGAAGTATTGACCTTTTCACTTGTTTTAAATCCTTAATAACATATAACTAAAATTAACATGCATGCATATAAACATTAAACAATCATGAGAAGCAAACATGCAGTATCACATAACACTTAAGATTTTGGTGACCCAAAAACCTTCTAGGAATAAGAAGGTAAAACTGGGGTGGGGATGATGCCCACAAAATTACTACAGTAATTGATTTCAACCACTTCTAATGGTTTGCCCTAGTAAATGCCTACCCTGTTAAAGGCTTTACACATTTTCCGATGTGACCTGTTTAAAGGATTTACAAACACTTTACATGAAGTGTCACCCTATTAAAGGATTTACATAAGGTTGTTAAACCCACCTAACTTAATAGGATTTTCAACTTCCTAATATAATCATGAGAGAATATTAGAATAATACACCTGATCTAATGCAATCTCTGATGCTGATCTCAAGTACTTGATGTACTCTTCTATCACTGATCTCTACTAGATCTGATCTATTGATTGTGTTCCTTTTTCTATTCTGATCAACTGGGTGTGTAAATGCCATCCTTTCCACTAAATCTTTGACAACAATGTTCTGCAATGACCTTAATAATAGGCTCTGCTTTTCCTTCTTCTTTCAACTCTTCTCCCTTTTTTTTTTGGTTTAATGGTGTCAAGACTCCCTTATAAGGGTTAGTGGTTTGTTATGCATATTTGATTCAAGTGTTCCTGCTCAAACCCTTGAAATTCACCCATTGGTTGCATGCAATCTCTAATTTTCTTATTGGCTGCATGAGGATTACATAGGTGGTTGGGAGGATTTGATCTTATCTTTTTATCCTATCATGAGTCATGCATAACCATTTCACATCATGGTTTGTGATTGCACAAAATTTTATGTTGATCCTGCATTTCTCAGCACATGAAGTAATACTGATGCTTAGCACCATCTATTCTGGATTTCTCAACATCTACTGTGTTTCCTGGTTACTCGACTCCTGTAGAATTACTGTGTCACTCGGCACCTATAGAATTCCTATGTTACTTATCACCTATTAACTTCCTATGTTACTCAGTACCTATTAACTTCCTGTATTACTCAACACCTATTAACTTCCTATGTTACTCAGCACTATCTGTGACTCGGCACATATGATGAAAAATGGTTAAGTGTGTTGACACTTATTTGTCAATCTTACTTATTTGATCAACAATCTCCTCCTTTGACATGAGTGTCAAAAACACTTAACTGATCATTCATGATCTAGACCTTATGTGTACATTCTTCACTTGCTTAACTTACATAAAAAAATTCAAAAAAAAAAAATTTAAACAATCAATATACCTTATGACTCCCCTTGAGTTGTTTATGACTTGTCATGTCATGAAAATTGTGCCAATTTTCCTGATCTACTTTGTTCTTTGACATGTTTCTAACCTATTCCTAACTTTTGAACTTGTTATCTCCTTGTCTTCTTGCTATATGCATTTCTCCTCCTTTAATATATCTCCCCCTTAGAATATTGTCTCCTACATTATCTCCCCCTTTTTGACACTAATGTCAAAGGGTTCTAAATAGTAATGCCATGGTTGGCCAAAAATGCCTTGTTTACCTCAAGGAGTATTTTGAGAGTTGCATCCCAGTTATTCAATGCAATATCCAATGACTTGTGTTGGATTGCAAGCTTTGCTACTAGATCAACAAGTCCTTCATGTGTAGAAATATTTTGATTCTTCTTGAGGACTATTTTAGCATACATTTTCTCCTTGTGTAAGACTTCCAAATGAGGAGTAATTGAGGCTTGAATTTGCATCAATTTTTCTTTAATAGTGGCCTCTTCTACTGATAATGCAGCTAATTCCCTCTAAGTGTGAAGCATTTGAGTAAAATAATTCTCACTGTGTGTAGGATTTGAGGGTAGTTTCATATTGGAGAGCTTTAGTTTGCTCTCAATGTTCAAAATTTTAGGATTTATTTCTTGTGTGAACCTAGAAAAATCACACAATTTGTTGTAAAGGGAAAAGATGTTCCCTAGTCAATCTTTACCTTATCCAATTTCTTGGATAGGTCAACCTATCCTAAAATTATGTTATTGGCTATCTTTTGGTTGAACTTTCCTAGAAACTTCTTTTCTGACCATTCCATTAACTTTGTAGTTGTATCATGGTCTTCATTATTAACTTGGTCAACTATATGAGATAGTTGTCAAGGATTGGCCTGCTTGCATCTGGAGGTTATAGGCTAAAGGCATCCATGAGTATATCCTTGATCTCATTGGTTTCCTTCTTATATTTGTATTCCTTCCTCATTGCCTCTTGCTTCCTTCTTTTATCCAATACACTTTTTATCTCATTCATCTTTTCCTCAGTTAAAGTGCTTGAATCATAATTGGGTATTTGAATTTCTTCATCAAGCTTAGGAATACCATAATGAATGGTCCTGGCTACCCTAGTAGAACTTGAGCCTGGTGTCCTGACTTGTAAGGTCAACATGTCAATACTCGGCTTCTGAACTAGTTTGGTAGGAGTTCCTATTTTTGGAAATTCAACCAAAGTTTGTATTGCAGACTCCTACTTATCCTATGTTTCTTCCCTATCCTCTTCTTGTGCCACTACTACTGGAGGTGTACTTTTTATCTGTACTAATGTTTCTTCCCTACTATTGCACTCAGCTCCTGATGAACTTGCATGGCTATTCTTGGTGGTGATGGAGGTGGTAGAAATGAAAGTTCAATAATTTGAATGGTCTAAGGTGGTTCTTGTGGTGGAACCTCACCTTTCTTGATTTTATCTACTAACTTTTGGAGCTCATCTACAGTAACCAATATGGGACTTGCACACAATTTCGCTTGAAGAGTTCTTTGGACAAGGATCTTAGTGAGATCCTCTGCAGTTAATGGGTAGATGTTTTGACTTGTGGTGTTAGTAACATCCTTAATCTTTATGATTTCTTCATGTGTGATGGAAGAGTGAGGAGGGCTAGGAGGTGGTAGTTGTGTGTCTTGCACACTTTGGTCTTGCTACCCATCAATACCCCTGTCTTCATCTTTTCCTTCCTCTTCTTCAACCTTTTTCTCTACTTCGGTCTTCTCTTCTCTCCTCTTTCTTCTCTCTTCTAGCTTAGCAGTAGCTTCTTCTTTTTATTACTCTTCAAAGAAATCTTCAATTTTATTATATAAGTTCTTCCACGATCTTGTGGTTCTTTCTACAACTTCTTCAATTTTGTTTTGGAGAATGGAGAATGCCCTATACTTAGGTGTAAACCTAGTGTTATGCCTTTTGACTACTTTAGTTATCTATTCCCTTGTCAAATTAGGCAATATGTTTGCTAGTGTTGATTCTCTCATCTCCTTCTCCATTTTCAAACAAAAATGCCATTTGTCTTCTACAATTTTAGACAATCCTTTTGGCAATTGTCCATCTAGTTCAAGAGGTGTATACTTGAACTATGCCATTATTGCATAGACTAATTGTTCCATCCTATTCTATTCCTCTTTAGTGAACTTATTGAAATCAACCTTTTTCATGTCACTTAAGTCTCCATTCCTAATCTTTTCACATAATGTATCAACTAAAGACTTAGGAGAATGACTTACCTTTTCAAATTGATCTTCCTCATCAATATCAGGTTGAGCCACATATCATTTTCTTTTCCTTGGTTCTTTCTGTGCCTTCTTTTTTTCTTTCTTCTTTTTGATAGCTTTCTCTTTGACTTTTTGTGTGGAGGCCCTTGTTGTAGCCCTGGTTGTTGGCTTCTTGGGTGTTGGCATGGCAGCTTTCTTTGGTTTAGGCTAAGGAGTAGGAGGTGTCTTTTCCTTCCTTTTGATGACCTTGCCTTTGATGGGTTCTTCCTTGGCTTCTTCTTCCTCGGTACTCTCATCTTTGTCTTCACCTTGGCCTTCTGTCAATTAAAGTGGCCCTCATTCTAGCTCATCTTCATCTTTCTCATCATTACCTTCCTCTTCATCATCACTAATCTCCTCTACTTCTCCTGCTACACTTGTTTTTCCAACACCAAATTTCTTCTTTATCTTCTTCGCCATATTTTCCTTCTTCCTCACTACTATGGCTATCTTAAGGTCTATTACCATCCTTGATCTAACAACATCATAGGTTCCAAATGACTTTTTAGTTTTATCCATCTCCTCTATAAGTAGTGTTGTGATGGTTGTTGAAGCTTGGTCAATATCAAGCTCACATCCCAATGGTCTAAGCCATCTTACTCTTGGAAGGACTGCTTGGATGTAAGTATAATCAATGTCAACAAGAAAGAATATGTCATTTGCATATTTTTTCACCAATGAGACTAGTATCCTCATTATTTTCTTCATTGCATTCTTGAAATCATCAAAATAGATAGACATTTGATCATCAAAGCTATCTCCCATTTGTGCAATAAAATCATTTATTTGATCAGCAATTGTTTTGTTCTGATCCTAGTTGACTTTGCCAAATGAAAGGAATTCCTTCATCACATAAAAGAACATACAAACTAACACTGACCCAAATTTGAATTGTGCTCCCTTGGATTTTCTAATAGCTCCAAGATTTTCATTAATCTGTTGCATCATGAGCTCTGCAAGGTCAAAGGTGTGATCTTTCTTTACAAGCTATTATGCCACATCCATTGCTATGCAGGGTACACTATTCAACCTGTTGGATTGATAAAACTTATGTGATATGATCCTTATAGCAAAATCTAGAAGGGGATTAGAAATGGTGTCTATGGTCAAGCCTCTATTGTTCCACTTTTCTCTTATGTTTTTCTCAATGGTTTATCTCTTTTCTCTTTTGAGTGTCTTGGGTCGATCTAGGGTTGGAAAACCTATGATCCTATGAACCATCTTCTTAGTAATTTTAACTAGTCTTTTCTCTAACCAAAATGATCCATCATGGATTCTACTAAGTACCATGTGTATCCACTTAGTTTTATATATGATTGGAAAAACTAGGGCTTTGGTTAAACCCTTCTTCTCTACAATTGAAAATTCATCCTTCAATATTCCATCATCACAGAGTTTGTTGTAGGCATTGTAGATTTCCAAGTCTCATATGGCTCTTATTTTATAGTTATAACACCTTCACACATCCTGAACCATAACAACTTTGTCAGGGATGGATGATAGGGCACTTCCGGGATTATTTTTGTATGCTACCTCTAGTATGGGCCTAAACTCAGGTTGTTTAACCTTGTTGCTGACAAGTTGAATTTCATGGCTCTCTTTCCCTTTGGTGGACTTTGAACCAGATGCCATTTTAAACCGAACTAGGGTTTGACGTTTAAAGTAAACTTCACAAACTATACAACTCGACACCTGAAAGAAATACATGGTTAAATGCTTGAGATCTCTTGGGTTGATAATGAATCATTACAAATTGCTGATTGAATGCTTGAAAATTGCTTATTCATTCTCCTAGTAATCGCTCTTCATTTAAATTGCTCAAAATGAATTGATTTTCACCTTTAAGCGGCTCAAAAACCATGCATTTAATGCATTCTTGCACCTTCACCTATCACTCAATTTCCAAAGATTTTCAACTTGGCATCTATTGTATTTCACTTGGTAGCTATTATCACTCGACATCTATTGATTTTGTCAGTAAGTTGACAAGCACTTATAGGCTTTGCTTGGCTTCCACTTGACTTCTTAACTTGGCTTCCAAAGTAGTTTTACTTGGTAACCAAAGACATCTCGGCATCATCTTTCAAGCTTTATCTTAGCATCTTAACTCATGTAAATTTATACTTTGCAGTGCTTCTTCACTGTTTAGGGCTAATGCATGATACTTTTTTATATATATCAGCCCTATAGTCCATCTTGTGATTAGTTGGATGAGATATGATCACTTAACCTCTTGGGTGAAGTGACCCTTCCATTGGATGTACTTGGTCCATCCTTTTTATGCCATGCCTTCTTCATGTTTGTTCTAATGTTTTCTTCATCAACCTTTTCTTTGCCCTTATTTACTTTAGTCTTGGGTGCCTTGGCCTTTGTTGGACAATTTTTGCTAACCTATCCAATTTTCAAGCAACTAAAGCAAGTAGTTTGGTTCAACCATCTTTTATAGTTCCCCTTGAAATGTGTTCTAATATATTTATGGGGTATGTGACCATACTGTTGAAAATAATGACAACTTTGTCTTGTATTGTAGTCCCAATTGTAATGGTATACATAGTTGTCCCTTCTTACATGCTGATTTGGTGTCCACATAGGCTTTGATCTACACTCAAAGGCTCTATTTCCATACTTCTTGCAATTATGGCAGTTTCCATCAAATCGTTGTGTCCTTATGACACTAAACCTGCAGTCTTATGTCATGTGACCTTGCATGTTGCACTTGTGATAGTAATCCTTGCTTTTGGGTGTGTTTGGCTGATTGATCCTTCTACTCCTGCAAACATTAGCAGTATGTCCCCTTTTATTATAGTTATGACAAGTGGGTTTAGAATCCTTACCTTTGTCACTTCTTTTCTCAACACTCTTTGATGATTCACCAACTTCAGTGTTGGTGTATCCAAGTCTTGATGTATCATGGGTTGATCTTGGGGTTTTTAGCAACTGTTCAAAGTACTTGATAGCTTAACTTGACTTGTTCAGATTCTCTATTGTTTCTTTTTCTCTCTTCAATTCATTTTGCAGTTGTTCATTTTGCATCCTCAAAGTAGAGATCTCTATATCATTCATATAGAGTTCATGATGAAGGTTCATCAGTTGGGCAAGTGTATCCATCTGCATGTTTGAGATTCTTGTTAGTCTAGTAGACTTTTCTTCAAGTCTATTTGCAAGATTTCTTTTTTCATCTTGAAGCATGACTCTTTCGTCAACTACTCTTTTCTTTTGCTTAGTGATGTCTTGACCTATGATTCATGTTCCATCTTGAGAGATCTTATCTCTTCTACTTGAACTCTATTTTTCTCCATCAGTTCTTCTATTGCTGCATCAAACTCTTTGGAATCTCCTTTGGAAAATACTTGTGTGGTGTCAATCTCCTTGTAATGAATATTATTTTGGGCTATAGCTATTTCTTTCCTTCTTTTTAAGGATTTTCTTAATTCCTCTCTAGCTTCCTCTACCTTGTGTAGAGTGAGGTGCACATCAATCACCTAGTTTTCAATGATCTTCCCAAGTTTGAAGACTTCCATCTTTAGATCTTTTCCTCCAAGTTGTTAGGCTTTTTCTTGAGAGAACTTGGCTCTGATACCAATTGTTGGAATGTCCTAATGGGTAGAGTTCTTCTAAGAGGGAGGGGGGTGGAGGGGGCTGAATCAGAAGTACTGACCTTTTCACTTGTTTTAAATCCTTAATAACATATAACTGAAATTAACATGCATCACCACATAACACTTGAGATTTTGGTGACCCAAAAACCCTCCAAGAATAAGAAGGTAAAACTAGGGTGGGGATGATGCTCACAAAATTACTACAACAATTAAATTCAACCACTTCTAATGGTTTTCCTTGTTAAAGGCCTGCCCTATTAAAGGCTTTACACACTATCAGATGTGACCTATTGAAAGGATTTACAAACACTCTACATGAAGTGTCACCCTATTAAAGGATTTACATAAGGCTATTAAACTTCCCTAACTCAATAGGATTTTCAACTTCCTAATACAATTGTGAGAGAGTATTAGAATAATACACATAATCTAATGCAATCTCTAATGCTAATCTCAAGTACTTGATCTACTCAAGTCTATCACTGATCTCTACTAGATCTGATCTACTAATTATGTTCCTTGTTCTGCTCTGATAAACTAGATGTGTAAATGTCATCCTTTCCACTAAATCTTTGAGACCAATGTTCTACAACGACCTTAATAATAGACTTTGATTTTCCTTCTTCTTTCAACTCTTCTTTCTTTTTTTTTTGTTCAATGGCATCAAGACTCCCTTATAAGGACTATTGGTTCATTATGCATCCTTGATTCAAGTGTTCCCACTCAAACCCTTGAAATTCACCCATTGGGTGCATGCAATCTCTAATTTTCTTATTGGCTACATGAGGATTGCATAGGTGGTTTGGAGGATTTGATCTTGTCCTTTTATCTTGTCATGAGTCATGCATAACCATTTCACAACATGGTTTGTGATTGCACAAACTTTGATGCTGATCCTGCATTGCTCAGCAAATGAAGTAATACTAATGCTTATCACCATCTATTCTGGATTGCTCAGCATCCATTGTGTTTCCTGGTTACTTGTCTCCTATAGAATTACTGTGTCACTCAGCAGCTATAGAATTCCTATGTTACTCAGCACCTATTAACTTCTTGTGTTACTTGACATCTATTAAATTTTTGTGTTACTCAACACCTATTAACTTCTTGTGTTACTTAGCACTATTTGTGACTTGGCACATATGATGAAAAATGGTTAAGTGTGTTAACACTCATTTGTCAATCTTACTTATTTGATCAACAGAGTTCACTCAATATCCTTATTTACCAAGTTCACTTAGAAACCATTGAGTCAAATTCCACCTTTCCTTCGGTGACCAAGATCACTTGACACCCTATTTTTTGAAGTTGGCTTTAGATTCAAGTGACTCAACTCCTTCTTGTGTCAAGTGCAACTGGAACCTACTTCCTATCACTCAACACTTAGCAGCTTCTCGTGCTAAGATTTTTTTTTTAGAGTTTCTAAATTATTTTTCACAAGACCTAGCTATCATGTAATTGGCCTAACAAACACAAGAAATCATCCATAAGGTAAGATATTTATCCTTAAAGTCATCCCAAGATATTGTGGTCCTCCAATCCTCATTAGTAGGGGAGATAATAATAGAGGTCACAACATTCGAAGGAAATAAGCTTGTCCTATGAATGCTAGGGAAAACTCCAAAAGCCCATTGCTTTAGAGGGTCATGAAATTTTTTATTGGCTAAAATGGCACAAATTGATATTAAACCAAGGACTATAATACATATAAACGATATCCAATTTCTAATTTCCTTCCTATTTCCTTCCACTACCAGTTTCCCCCTATTGCTGCACTTTGGAATTTCCTCCCAATAAAATCTCTGATACTCACACTTTGTATTATTTTGGTATGCATCTTGTATAACTTTGTGGGTTTCATAAGAAATTTGGATTCATATACTGACCCCTAACACCAAAGAAGTTGTCACACTTGAAGTAGCCATTCCATGCAGTAAATACCCTAGAACAATTCATAGAGAAACTCTCCCACTAATGACTAACTGTTGAAAGGAAGCTAGGTCATGCAAGCTACTTGATTTATTCATAATACTAATATTTCTCCACCAAGAAATTATTGGAGCTGTTATACTTCTTAGGGAGAAGGCTTTACCTAGTAGCCAAGTTGCCCTTTTTAATTGCAAACCACACATCCAACACTATGAGAAAAATAAACCAACCATAGCATGCTAAACTTAAGTTATCACTATAACTAAAACTTGTAGAGATAGAGATTCGATAGAACCCATATTACCCAAAAAGATCTGCAAAATCCTCATATCCCATATAAGGTGCAAGTGATGGGGCATGTGTCATATAATTTGCAAGAGATGGAATGGGTTCCATATGAGATGGAGGAGATGTAATGTGTGCCATATGTGGTGTGGATGATGCAGAATATGTTATAAAATTTGCAGGAGATGCAATGGGTCCCATATATGGAGGAGATACAAGGGTGCCATATGAGATGGAAAAAATGACACACGAAGTGTAGCAAACACAAGTTTGAAAGAAACATAAACTTCAATATAGTTTCTCCCCTTTTAATATGTCAATTTCAAACCATAGAAACCACAAGACATCATGTGATTTTCAATTGTTTTTTTTATTAAAACAATGATATTGATAACAAGAGCTCTACAAATCTTGGGTCCCTACCTTTTTAGCATAATGTTCTAAAAAGAGTTCAATATTCAGTTACATTTACAATGAAGAGAATAATGAACTACAGAGAGTTCAATATTTCATTGCATTTATGATGAAGATAATAGTAAACTTGAAATTCTCTCTAGTTTCAGCATAATGTACTAGGTGGATGTTGTTTGTAGTCTTCTCCATATTCTTAGTTCCAATCTACAAACAAAGAAGTAAGAGAAATCAAAATGGTCTTCATTAAAAAATAAATAAAACAAGTAGAGAATTTGGTAATAGAAAAACAAGGAAACAAGAAGAGAATTTGATAATAGAACCTATTGTATTCAGAAGAAAAGATTACATATATACATAAACAATAGAATTTGATAATAGAGCCTACTGTATTAAGAAGGAAAAATTATAGATATACATAAAAAATATAATAAACTTGAAGGAAACTAATAAGATTAGTATAATTTACAAATATCAACAAAAAACTTGAAGATTGGGAATATTGATACATGCTTCTCCTACTCCATCATTCTTAAATGTTAAACTTTTAGATTGATAATATTGATGCACACTTCTCCTCATACATAATTCTTAAATGTAGTCTAAAATTTTAAATTATCTTCATTGTTGAAAAGAGTTTTATTTTTGTACATGATACAAGCAAAATTTAATATTTGTAAGTATAGTTTAGCTATATATAATGAAATACACAACATAACATTAAGCTACCTCAAGTTTTCATCTTAGCTTGCACCAATAGAGTTTTATTGAATAATGGACAATCTTTATTGAATAATGGAAAATGCTAAAGTAGAATAGTTTGAACAATTTTTAAGTTTCTTTTTATGTTGAAATAAAGAAACTTGTACTTATTTAGTACAAATTGATGAACACAAGTAATGGTATTGGATTTCAAAATAAATAAATTTCAATTGATGTGAGAGTTTGAATTAGAATTTATAGTTTAACATCAATGTTTCCTATTTCTATAGACCTCTAGCATGACGTAGGACTCTTGTTTCTAAGTAAATTTAAATTAATGTGAGATCTTGAATCAAAATTTATATTTCAACAAAAATGTTTCCTTCTTCTATTGATGTATAGCACGACCTAGGACTCTTATTTCTAATTCTGCTGAGATGTAGGTAATGCCCCTATTTTTTGCATTGGATGATTAATTTATAAATTGGTGGTTTATCATCTTTAACTATGAGCATTCATCAGATTGAAATGTATAAATCAATGGAAAATGATATGGTAATTTCTTCTACAAGAAGCTACAAGCCAAGTGCTAGAAAATATAGCTAGCTTAACCTAGTCTAGAAGAAATGATAAATTCACCTTCATGGAGCTTGCATATAGATGGGTGATACCTTGTTGTGAGATTTCCTTTTGTTCAACCTAGTCTGGGTGTCTAGGATAATACACTACATGTTCTTGTAATAGATTGATGATGGCTATTCAGTGGACAAATTAAGGAAAAAGATGTTCTCCTTCTAAGAAGAAATAACTTGTCAAATGGCCTCCACATAATAATATCAATCTTATTAGATCACTTTATAGGGTCATTGGTAGGATCCCTAAAATACTAGAGGTCTTCTTAATCCCACTAGTGAGCCATCGTAAGGTCAGATGATTCATTTGAGTTTACCTTGGCATAGCCTCTTCAAATTGTAGTCAATGGTTAATAAAACAATAATTAGTGAATGATTCTTGAATAACCAATCATGTAGAGGTGTTGTAGGGTCATGTCTTGCAATAGTATATTGGTTATGATTTTGTCCAATTGATTTTATGAAAATTATAAATACTTGGTTAGGTTTGAAGTATTACCAAGTGTCTGAATTCTATTGAGAAAATTTTACACAATTCTAGTTAGAGAATTCACAATTAATCATTCCTAGACATGACGATTCTTTGATTCTAAATTCTTAATCATGCTCTCCGATATGATGGTTTCTCTTTGAAGGATTTTATTCAGTGTGTATATGATTCCACATTGCATTTTCTTTAGGAATAACAAGTTTTAGTGATAATGATTAACTTCTCAATGGAAATAGAGATTATAATTATAATATGAGATTGATTGCAGCTATTTTTTTATTCCAATCAGTCCTAAATGTCAATGCATATTATCCTTTATGCATCATAGTTCTCAATATTAGCACAATTGATCAACTAAAACAATTGATCAAGTTCCAAATAGGAATCAAAACTTATGTTTCCAATCAAATAATCTGATTCTATCATGCAAATGGTTCTTGCTAAATATCAATCATGTTTTGTAGATTAAAGAAAGCACATGTCATCAATAAATAGGTGATACTTTTATTCTCAATGGAAAATAGTCTAAATCTAGATGATCGGTGAATGATTTTTTCTTTTCAAATATAGAACATGTCAACTATGAAAAAATAACTTGACCTTGTTAAACATGAGAGAAATGAAAGCTTTTAACCCACTCTCAATTATCTCAATGACATAAGAAATAAAGTTGAATTGGGCTATTTGTTGGAATGTTCAAAAGGGAAGTGTACTTTAGGGGGGGTGAATAAGAAGTAACAAATTTTTTTCTTTATAAACCCTCATTAACACATAAATGAAAGTAAAGTGCATGCAAGTAAACACATAAGAAAACATGAAATGAAAGCATGCATCACCACATGACATAAGAGATTTGGTAACCCAGAAACCCTCCAAGAATAAGAAGGTAAAACTAGGGTGGGGATGGCACCCACAAAATCATTGCAGCAATATGTTTAACCACTTTTGATGGTTTGCCTTGTTAAAGGCCTGCCCTATTAAAGGCTTTACACTATGTCAATAGTGACCTAGTTAAAGGATTTATAAACGCTTTACAAGAAATGTCACCCTGTTAAAGGATTTACAAATAGGTTGTTAAACCCACCTTATTTAATAGGATTTTCATCACCTTCTCCAAAGTTTCTCCTACATAGCTATTAATCTAACCTATCAACATAGGATTTCAATCTCTAATACAATGGTAAGAAAGTATGAGAACATTTGACCTGATAGAATGCAATCTCCAATTGCTGAGTTAAGGTACTAGATTTGCTCTTCCTATTCTAATCCTTGATTGACCTAATCTCTATGTGTATCCCCTACTTTGTTTTGATCAAGTAGATGTGTAGTTGCTGTCCATTTCACTAAGTCCTTGACACCTTTGTTGATTGCTTTGTTCTGCAATGATAACTTTGAAATTTTACAACTCTAACAACCCCTTCAACAACCTTCATTATGGTGTCATAGTCTCCTTATAAAGATATTGTGGACTTGGGGTTTGCTATGCAATCATGAACTTAAAATTCCTACTCAAATCCTTGGATTTCACCTATTGGTTGCATGTTTTCTTCAATTTTATAATTGGCTACATGTTGATTTCATTGGTAAGTGTAAAGATTTGATCTTATCTTCTTATCCCTTCACGAGTCATGCAAAAATGGTTTTACATCTTAGTTTGTAAAGGTACAAACTATTATGTTGATCCTATGTTACTTGGCACATATTGCATTACTGGTGCTTGGCGTGAACTATTTCTAGATTGCTTGACACCTATTACATTCTTATTTTGCTTAGCACCTGTTATACTTTGTATAGCTCAGTAAATGAATGTTCTTGGATCACTCAGCATCTAAAGATTTCTGGATCACTTAGCACATGAAGTTTTCTGGATCGCTTGGCACATGACCTTTCCTGGATCACTTGGCACTTACTACATTCTATCTTGCTCGACATGAACTATCATTTGACACTTATTGAGATTCTAACTTGGAATGCATTATGTACTTGGCATATATGGTAGAAATGATTAAGTGTGTTGACACTCGAATGTCAAGACCATTCTATAACCAACAATCTCCCCCTTTGACATGAGTGTCAAAAACACTTAACTAAGCATTGCTGAATTGACCTTATTGAGTACATTCTTTATTTTTCTCAGCGTTCATTCAAAATTTCAAAAATTGTTCATAATTTTGTGAGTAACAGTATACCTTATGACTTCCCCTGAGTTGATTATGCCTTGTCCATTCTTGAAACCAAAATTCTATGCTTAAGTGCCTAATTCACTCTGTCCTTTATCTTGTTTCTACATTTTGTATGTTGTATCTAATCTATATGAAGTCCTTTTTTCCCCTTATGATTGCCAAAATTTTGCAATCTCCCCCTCAACCCTTATCACTTGTCTCCCCTTTTGGCTATTTACAAACTTTCACTTTATTCTTAAAATGAATGAAAGAATGTAATTAAAAATGATCAAAATTTGGTTTGCTATCCCCCTATAGTATCTACATATATACATATCTCCCTATAATGTATATATCTCCTTCCCCTTATATATATATATATACATATATATATATATACATATATATACATATATATATATATACATATACATATATATATATATATATACATATATATATATATATATATATATACATATATATATATATATATACATATATATATATATATACATATATGTATATATATATATAAATATATGTATATATATATATATATATATATGTATATGTATATATATATATATCCCCCTTTTTGACACTAATGTCAAAGGGTTCTGTGGAGTAATACCATGCTTAGCCAAAAATGTACTGTTTACCTCTAGGAGTATCTTCAAAGCTACATCCCAATTTTCTAGTGCAATTTCCAATGACTTTTGTTGGATGGAAATCTCTGCTACAAGGTGTACAAGTCCATCCAAGGTAGAAAGATTTGGATCTTTCTTGAAGATTCTCTCTGCATATGCTTGCTCCTTATAGAGGACCTCTAAGTGTGGGGTTATAGAGGACTGGATTTGCATCAATTTTTATTTTATATTTGGCTCCTTTGTTGTTAGTATAGCTAACTCCCTTTGTGTGTGAAGCGTTTGAGAAAAATGCTTCTCAGTCTGAGCTAGATTTGTTGGAAGCTGCATGCTAGAAATCTTGAGATTTCTTTCCAAGCTCAATATTCTTTGGCTAGTCTCTTATGTGAAGTTGGAAAAATCACACAACTTGTTGTATAGTGAGAATATATTCCCAAGTAAAATTTTCACTCTATCCAATTTCTTAGCCAAATAACCTTGAGACAATGCTATATCATTAGATATTTTCTTATTAACTTTCCCTTGAAACTTCCTTTCTAACCATTCCATTAATTTTGCATTTGTATCGTGGTCTTCTTTCGTCACCTAATCAACTATGTTTGAGAGTTGCTCTACTATTGGCCTTGATGCATTTGGTGACTACAAGCTGAGGGCATCTATAAAGTTTTCCTTATCTAATTTAGTGCTTTCCTATACTTGTATTCCTTTCTTAATACCTCTTATCTCCTTCTCCTATCCTGTGAACTCTATATTTCATTAATCTTTTCTTCAGTGAGGGTGCTAGATTCATAGTAAGGTATTTTGATTTTTTCATCAATCTTAGGAATTCCATAATGAATTGTCCTTACTATCCTTGTTGAGCTTGAGCCTTGTGTTTGAACTTGCAATGCTAACATGTCAGTGCTCAGCTTCTAAAGGACTTGAGTAGGAGTACCTATCATTGGTAATTCAACCAAGGTTTGTATTGTAGTTTGCTCCTTATCTCTTGTCTCTTCCTTCTCTTCTACTGATTTCCCTTTGTCACTTTCAATGGGTGGGGGAGTTCTTGCTAACTATTTTAATTTTCCTTTGTCTTCCCCTGCTACTGCACTCAGCTCCTGAAATGCATCAGTTACTAATTTTGGTGGAGATGGTGGTGGGAGTAGTAGGATTTTAGTAGTTTGAGTGGTCAAAGGTGGTTCTTGTGTTTCCATCTTAATTTCTTTCATATCTACTACTAACTTTTGTAACTCATCAACACTAACCAGTATTGGACTTGAGCATAATAAAGCTTGTTGTGTTGATTGGTCAAGGATCTTTGTGAGATCCTCTATAGTTAAAGGATTGATGTTTTGACAAGAATTGTAAATAACATCCTTTATCTTAATGCTCTCTATAGGTGTGATGGTGGCATGAGGAGGGCCAGGAGGTGGCAGTTATGTGTCTTTTACACTTTTCTTTTACTATTCATCTCTTTCCTTTTCTTCTCCTTTGCTCAATTCCTCCTCTTTCTCTTCCTTATTCTCCTCTTCATCTTTCTTTTCTTCTTCTCCTTTCTTCTCTTCTTCCTTCTTTTGTTCTTCCTTATTTTCTTCTTCCTTCTTTTCTATTTATTTCTTTAGCCTTTTGGGTTGTGGCTTTAGTGGTGGCTCTTGTAGTAGGCTTCTTTGCAGTGGGCTTTACCCCTTTCTTTGCCTTAGGTTGTGGTGTAGGCTAAGTTTTGGCCTTCCTCTTGGTGGCTTTGGTTTTGGTAGGTGCTTCCTTGGATTCTTCTTCCTTGACACCTTCTTCTCTATCCTCACCTAGCCCTTGTGTTAATTCTAAAGGCCCTTGCCTTGGCTTTTCCTCTTGTTCACTCTCATCATCTTCTTCATCTGCTTCCTCTTCCTCTTCAGTGCTTATTGCTTTAACTCCAAACCTTTTCTTGAGCTTCTTTGTCAGTTTATCCTTCTTCTTTACTATAGTGGCTATCTTCACATCTATTACCACTTTGGATTTGATAACATCATAAGTTCCAAAGTGTTTTGTAGCCTTATCTATTTCTTCTGCAAGTAGAGCAGTAATTGTGGTTGAGGCTTGATCTACATCAAGTTCATATCCTAGTGGCCTAAACCATCTCACTCTAGGTATAACTGCTTAAATGTAGGTGTAATCAATATCTACTAAGAAACAAATGTCATTTACATGTTGTTTCACTAGTGAGACTAGTATCCTCTTCCTTTGTTTCATGGACTTCTTAAAGTCCTCAAAATAGCTAGCTATTTGGGCATCAAAATTTTCACCCATCTGCTTGATGAACTCATTAATTTGTTCAACAATTGCCTTATTTTGATCCCATTCCACCTTACCTACTAAAGGGAATCATTTCATGACATAGAAGAAAATGCATACTAATACTGGTCCAAATTTACATTGGGCTCCCTTAGACTTCCCTATATCTCCAAGATTCTCATTGATCTGATGTAGCATGAGCTTTGTAAGGTCATATGTATGATCATTCTTTACCAATTTGTATGCAACATCTACTGCAATACATGGTACACTATTCAATCTACTTGACTGGTAAAATTTATGGGATATGACTTTGACAATGAAATACAATAAAGGTTTAGTAATGGTATCAATTATCATTCCCTTATTGTTCCATTTTGTACTAGTATTCTTCTTTATGGCATCCCTTTTGTCACTTCTTAGGGTCTTTATCCAATCTAGGGTTAGAAAACTAGTAACCCTATGGACAATTTTCTTGGAAATCTTTATTGGCCTGATCTCTAGCCAAAAGGCTCCATCATGGATTTGGCTCAACACTATATGAATATATTCAATTTTAAAGATAGTGGGGAAAACTAGGGCTTTGGTCAGACCCTTCTTCTCAACTGTGGAAAACTCGTCTTTTAGTACATCCTTATCACATAGTTTTTCAAAAGCATTAAAAATCTCCAAGTCTCCTATGGCTCCAATTTTGCAATTGTAACATTTTCTTACATCTTGGACAATGACCACTTTATCTAGTATGACTGAAAGGGCACTAGCTAGATCATTCTTATAAGCGACCTCAGGAATGGGTTTAAATTTTGGCTATTTTACGTCATTACTAACTAGTTCAATTTCATGTCCATCCTTTCCTTTGGTAGATTTAGACCTAGATGCCATCTTGACTAAACTAGGGTTTAAAATTCAAATAAAAGTTTGAAACTACATAGCTTGGCACTTGATGAAATACATGTGAATCAATGAACTCAAGTTGAATTGTAGTAGAAATTCATTCAAATTGGTGTTGAATCACTATATGATCACCTCTTCACTCTACTCATCTTCACTATGTGTTTGAATGACTTGAAATTGAGTGATTTTCAACTTTATTAGGTTACCTATCATTTATTGCATTGTGATAATAGCTGTACACTCGGCATCCAAAGGTTTCATCAACTCAACATCAACTAAATTTCATTTACTCAGTAGCCACTATCATATCTTACTTAGCATCAACTAGATTATCCACCTTGACATATACTAAAGTTTCACTCAGCATCCAAAGGTGGCTCGACATCATCTTCATAATTTCTAAGTTTTAGCTTGGCATCTTTTCTCATGTAGATTTCTTCTTTGTAGAACTTCTATGTTCTCTTGGGCTGATGTATGATATATCTATGTATATATCAGCCCCATGTACCTATTTTATGCTTAATTGGATGAAGTGTGATCACTTGACCTTTTGGGTGAAATGACCCCTCCACAGGATGTGCTTGGTCCATCTCTCCTTTGCCATGTCTTTTTCATTTCTACCCTAATGTGTTCCACATCAACTTTTTCCTTACCCTTGTTGACTTCTATCTTGGGTACCTTGGCCTTTTTTGGGCAATACCTGTTGACATGTTTAGTCTTCAAGCAACTGAAACATGTGGTTTGACTTAACTATCTGCTATAATTCCCTTTGAAGAATGTTCATATGTAGTTCTGAGGAACATAACCATATTCCTGATAGTAGTGACAACTTTTCCTTGTATTGTAGTCCTAATTGTAGTTTTTGCATAGTTGTTTCTCCTTTCAGGATGATTAGGTGTCCACATAGGCTTTGATCTGCACTCAAAATGTCTATGTCCATACTTTTTGCAGTTGTAGTAGTGACCATCAAATGTTGGTGTCCTTATGACTTTGGTTCTGCAATCTTGTGTTAGGTGTCCTTGCATGTTACACTTGTGAAAATAGCCTTTTCTTTTAGGTGTGTTCTGTTGTTTGATCTTTCTACTCCTACAAACATTACCATTGTGCCCCTTTTTATTATAGAAATGACAAGTGTGTTTAGAGTTCTTACCTTTGTCACTCCTTTGCTTAGAACTCTTTGATGTCTCAACTTCTTTAGTACTGGTGAATCCTAGTCTTGAAGTGTCATTGCTTGATCTTGGTGATTTTAGTAACTGCTCAAAGTGCTTGATGGCTTCACTTGACTTGTTAAAGATCTTTGCTATTTCTTTTTCTCTTTTCAACTCATTCTGCAACTATTCATTCTACATTTTTAGAGTAGAGATCTCAATGTCCTTCATGTTTACCTCATGATGAGCATTCATTATCTAGCTAAGTGTATCCAATTGCATGTTTGAAATCTTTGTGAGTTTTGTGGACTTCTCCTTGAGTCTATTTACAAGGTTTATATTGTCATCCTAAAGCATGGCTTTCTCCTCAACTACTCTTTTCTTTTATTTAGTAATTTCACATAGCATCATGGATTGTAATTCTTGTTCCATCTTAAGAAATCTTATCTATTATGCTTGAATTCTATTTTTCTCCATCAATCCTACTATTACTACATATAACTCCTTGGAATCTCCATTAGCAAACACTTGTGTGTTGTCAATCTCCTTGTAGTCTATATCATTCTCAGCTATGGCTATGTCCTTCCTTCCTTTTAAGGATTTTCTTAGTTCCTCTTTTTCTTGCTCTATCTTCTATAAATCAAGGTGCACATCAATCACTTGATTGTCAATAATCTTCCCAAGTTTGAAGACTTCCATATTTTGACCTTTTTCTCCAATTTGTTAGGCTTCTCCTTGAGAGAACTAGGCTCTGATACCAGTTTTTGGAATGTTCAAATGGAAAGTGTACTTCTTGGGGGGGGGTGGGTGGGTGGGTGAATCAGAATTAACAACTTTTTCTCCTTTTAAACCCTAATTAACACATCACTGAAAGTAAAGTGCATGCAAGTAAACACATAAGCAAACATGAAATGAAATTAGACATCATCACATGACACAAGAGATTTGGTAACCTAGAAACCCTCTAGGAATAAGAAGGTAAAACTGGGGTGGGGATGATACCCACAAAATTATTGCAGCAATATGTTCAACCACTTTTGATGGTCTACCCTTTTAAAGGCTTTACACTATGTCAATAGTGACTTGGTTAAAGGATTTATAAGCACTTTACAAGAAGTGTCACCCTATTAAAGGATTTACAAATAGGTTGTTAAACCCACCTAATTTAATAGGATTTTCATCACCTTCTCCAATGGTTCTCCTACCTAGCTATTAAGCTAACCTATCAACATAGGATTTCAATCTCTAATACAATGGTAAGAAAGTATTAGAACATTTGATCTGATAGAATGTAATCTCCAATTACTAAGTTTAGGTACTAGATCTTCTCTTCCTATTCTAATTCTTGCTTAATCTGATCTCTGCGTGTATCCCCTACTCTATTCTAATCAACTAGATGTGTAGTTGCTGTCCATTTCACTAAGTCCTTGATACCTCTACTGATTGCTCTATTCTGCAATAATAACTTGGGAATTTCACAACTCTAAAAACCCCTTCATTATGCTTTCATAGTCTCCTGATAAACATATTATGGACTTAGTGTTTGCTATGCAATCACAAACTTAAAATTCTCTCTCAAATCCTTGGATTTCACCTATTGGTTGCATGTTGTCTCCAATTTTTTGATTAGTTGCACGTTGATTTCATAGGTAAGTGCAAAGATTTGGTCTTATCTTCTTATCCCTTCATGAGTCATGCAAAAATAGTGTTACACCTTAGTTTGTGAAGGCACAAACTATTATGTTGATCCTATGTTACTCGACACATATTGCAATACTGGTGCTCGGCATGAATTATTTTTTGATTGCTCGGCACCTATTACATTTCTATTTTTCTCAATACCTATTATACTCTATATTTCTTAGCACATGAATGTTCCTAGATCACTCAGCATTTGAACATTTCTAGATCACTCAGTACATGAACTTTTCTGGATCACTGGGCACATGAAATTTCCTAGATCACTCAACACTTACTACATTTTGTCTTACTCAGCATGAACTATGACTCAACACCTATTGAGATTCTGACTCAACATGCATTGTGGACTCAACATATATGCTATAAATGATTAAGTGTGTTGACACTTAAATGTGAAGACCATTCTATAGCCAACACTATTCACTAAAGTCTCGTTTTACTGGTTATTTTGTAAATTGTTCTTGCAGCACATTGTTAGTTCTGATTACATTCTTTTGGTAAAATTCTATTGCCAACTTGTTGATTAATTTTTTTTTTTTTTTTTTTGTATTGGTTAAACTCCATTGAAAGCTTGTTGATTACAATTTGTTTGTCATAATGGTTATTATCTATTTTCCTGACATAAAATTAGAAATAAACTATATGCATGATATGTTGCATAAATTTACATCTTGAAGCAAAAAAGATAGAGAATGAGGTAAACATTGAAGAACTAATTCAAATATATTCTATAATTCAAAAAAGACCAATAAGTATCCAAAAAAAGTAATACAATAGAACAAAAGGGAAAAAACACTCAAAGTTTTATTTTGTTAAAACAATAAAAAAATTGGCTAATGGACAAGAAAAACTATAGGATATAAAAGGGAAGCCTACTTGAGACACAAAAATCTTTTTTTAATGCTTTACTCAAAAAATTTACATGATATGGCCTAATAGTATATTAGTATAACATGCAAAATATAGTGATCTCATGGTACCCAAGAACTAGACAAAAGAAAGAAGAACTTTTGGAATGTTCTATTCTAGAAGGATTGAAATTAAATTTTTGAACTACCTAATTCAATAATCAAACATAAATTAGTTATATTGAATGATTCTAAGCTCCAATTAATTCAATGATGAAAGATAAAATTACAATTACAATTAAAGAAAAATTTCAAATTGCAAATTTGTACTTACAAAGAAATTATCAGGAATGTTGTATATATAATTCTTCCAAGATAGGAGATAGCCAAAGTAGTGACATAAAGTTTTCTTAAAGGTAATACAAGAAGCCTTGGAGCCCAATAACTCAGTTATGATCGAGCGGTTGTAGATTTAATAATCAAAGCCATTGTGCACCTTCATTGTCTTGTGTGGGTCACCATCTTGAATTATGATAAGATGGTATGCTTCAAAATAAGGCCTCCAATTTTCCAAAAGTCCAGATTTATAGTGGTGGTTATAGAAATATCCAACTCCCCTATGAAAGCTATTGTAATAGAGATATTATATTTGTCTAGTGCTACCTAGAAATGCAGGAAAAATTATAAATATATCATCAATGCATTGGATCAATTTAAGAACGATCTAAGATTTTCCTCACTAGGATGCTATAAAATATTGACAATTAGTTAATCATTTAAATGATGGTGACCCTTATGATAAAGAAGCCAAATTGAAGAAGGATATAGTAGGGTAGGTAGTCTGGTATCCTTTCATTAGTGTTTCTTAACATGCCTATGCTTTTAAATAGAATACTAGAAGGATAGTGAACTATCAAAATATGGGACCTTTTATTGGGTTTTATCTTTTATGTAGCTTTCACTTCCTAAAAAATATCAAAGACCTTTCATATTGTGCTTCTTTGATAATAATGGTGACATATGTTGCTAAGAACAAATATGATACATGAAGAGATGAGTATAAGTGAAGAAATAAAGCATAATCTTGATGATAGAGAAAGGGGATCAACTCAATTAGTCTTACCATACATGTCTTTTCCAACTAACCAAACCTTACAGAATCTTTAACTTTTACTTAAACACCCATGCATTATGGTTGATATATTGTAGCTATGGGTATGTGTAGGATCATGGTCAACTAACCTATGCCCTTAAGTGGCAATAAAAAATTAAAAAAATTAGGGTTATGTCAACTTGACATGCAATTTTCTACTTGTTATTAGCTTTATATCAAAAAGTTGAGAGAAAAGAATCTCTAGAAAATTGAATCTAGTTTCTAAACTACTAGGTCTTATCTCGAAAAAAAAAATTTTGAGTCGTCAAAATTTTGAATTTTAATGCAATATTACAAAAAATTTAGAACAAAAATAAGAAGTACACATATGTCTAACCACCTTAATCAAAATCAAATGATAATTTTTTATAATAATATTTTAGATATAAGTAGTAGACTCATGCTTGGATGTGACACATATTTTTTGGGTATTTTTATTCTAAATTAATAATTAATTTTGACTTTAGTATTTTTAAAAGAAAAAAACTCTCATGTCTAACCACCTTAACTAATACAAAACTCTGCAAAATTCAATTTTTCATTTTTTTCTCTTATAGTAGAAGAAACATAGAACGTGATGCATCTTTTGGATTTTAAAAATGTTGTACCATTTGAAAGTTATAGTTATTGTTCAGGTAGTGTGTCAGTCAACACTGTATATGTAACTCCATTAGAAAATAAGTAATAATTACTTACTAAACTCATAATTTGAAAAATCTTACATTTATGGAAAGAAAAGAATATTATTAAGAAACACTTTTCATTTCATCAAATTTTGGTGAAAAGAAGTCATCAACTACATGTTTGAAGTAAAAATCAAATAAAAATAGGTGAAAAGAACATTTTTAGGATGTTTTTAAAGTTGACCATATAGGTTTGGTATCAAAAAATATAGTAGACCTTATAAAGATATTAATTTTTTTCATTTAGTATAAGGGTGGGTGGGAAAAAAATTGGAATATATTTTGAAATGGTTTAAGATATTTCAGAGTACAAATTTTTCAAATCGCTACATTTTGGCACACCATGATCCTGCACATACCCTTATGCAAAACCCAATATCCCCCAAATTGTCATAATTTTTCTTAGTATGGTAATCTAAATTATGAATTTCAAGATGCAACGACTACCAATAAACTATGGAGATTATTCAAAATTTCCAAAGGTTGAGGAATAGACCTTTCGAAGCTTGGATGAGAGGTCCTCAACATTCAAGGCACTTGAACTATTTGATATTGGAATGGAATGAGATAAATATAACTCAAAAATAGATTTGGCCTCAAAAATAGATTTTACCACATGCTTGAATGCCTCCAAAAATTGATTTCACAAACTACCAATCATTTTTCTCACATACACAGTAAGAAAGAACAAGAGAACAAGGATTGAAACATACTAGTGGCAACTCCTTTCAAAAGATGTAAAATTTGAGCTTAGCTATGGCATATAGGAACCAATGCCCTTTACTATTATGATGATTGAAGTGGTTTGCTATTTTTCCTTGAGACACTTTCTACTATACAAGTAGTTCACTTCATCGCCATATAACTTGTTGTACCACTACTGCAACTATAAATCCCCACCAACAAAATTCAAATATGAAAATTGTTCATAAGATATTATTTTTTCATATATTTGATTTTTTTACTATATATCAAATTTAGTGAAGATTCATACACACATAATTGAATAGTTTAAATCATTGATTCAAACCTACAACCCATATTTTGGGCCTATTTTAGAAGTGCCCAGACTTGCAAGCTCAGTTAGAGAGATTTTTTTTAGTTGGTCAAAACCAAATCTCAATTACCCCTTCTTGTGACCAAGTTTACATGAATAATTAATTAGGTTATTTTTGATTTTTGAGACTCTACAGGTATTTTGATAATGGATCTACCAAGAACATATGACATGCATTATCATTAAATTTATTAATGTAATCTGAACCCATTTCTAGTTTTTATAAAATCAGAGTAGAAATCAAATAACCATTCTTTCTCAACATAATTCATGAGGGTGGTTATTGAATTGTTTTATCAATCTCCTCTTTAAAAAAAAATACCTATATTAAAAAACATAGAATAAAAAATAATCATGAAACACATTAATGAAAAATAAATTTAGGAAATGATTACATTTTCTAATCAGTTGTTAATGCTTTGCCAATAGGCATCAATATGCCAAAGCAAAAGATTTTTGTCTATTAGAAGATGAATTGAAAAGGAATAGAATACATGTTTTAATAATAAACCAAGACAAGAATTGGTCATGCAAAATGCCACATGATCCTATATGTAGAGGATAGATGGAACCCAAGAACAACAACTTGTCATCCATTGTGGCCACATCCTGTGATTCTCTAAGCTCTTTTTCTCTGAATTTTGTGTAGGATAAAATGAAAATATTGTGGGGAAAAATCATCTCTTCCAATGAAAATAAAGGAATTTTACAATATAAAATTTATTTTAATAGAAATCAAAATGAAAACTATAGTGCATATGGCATATTTTACATTTTGTACAATTTTCAAAATAGAGAGAAATACCAAAAAGAAGCTTGAAAACTATAGTCTCCTTCCTTTAAGGCAGGGACTAATAAATTTAGATTAGATTTTGAAAAGAAATAATTGAATTGAGAGATCACATGACCCCTTTTTTTGAAGGAGAAGGTTAATAGATGCCAAGAATTCATCTTAGTAATCTTATCAAATTGTAATTTTCCTTTTATTTATTTAAAATCTTATAAGATGAAGCTTTGTCTATAAGAAGATATTAATGAGGAGGCATCAAATTCTAAATGAATTCTAAGAGCATGTTCCCATGTCAATGCTTAGCTTATTTTGATAAGCAGTTGGTCAACAATTATAGGAAATAATTGTAGATCTTGTGGTCCCATGAACATAATACTTTTACAAAGATGAAACTAGAGGGGGAGCGATGCTTATTTTTAGCCCCTCTAATTTGGTATACCTTTTAAATTTCCATAGAACACTAAACTAAAATGCACTTAAGTAAACAATAACACAATGTAAGATATTTATTTAATTAATTAAAATGAAAATAAAAAAAAATCTATGGTTTTTTGTTATTTTAAAATGAAAGTTCTTCTAATTTCTATGAGAACTCTAAACTGCTTAAATATAAGCACAAAATGAACTTAAGTAGCATGAGAACACAACATAAAATATTTATTCAATTAACTAAAATGACAATAAAATGAAATCTAAATTTTTTAATTTATTTAAAAATAAAATTCTTCATTATTGTAATTATAGTTATATAACTTTACATAGAATAAAATTAATATAATAATTTTATTAAATTTAATTATATAACTTTTTATGGATAATCATCAAGCCTTGATTATTTATCCTTTATTTTTTATTATTTATGATGATCAATTATTATTATTATGTGTTAAGATTCATTTAATTATATTTACTAAACTAAAAGACACTAGTATGATAAGATAATTTAATATATGGAAAATTTCCCTCTCCTAGAAAATTATGGAATAAACTTTAAAAAAATAGAATACATCTTTGCATTTTGATTGTCTAAAGTCTTGGCCTAAATTACTATTGTAGGTTTTAACAAGCATCATTAGTACTTGCCTAATTTAGTAGCTGGTTTGAATTATTATATTGTAGATCATTTTATTTTTTCAATTTTTTTATTTATCAGTAAACAACTAAGGCCTTTTTATTATATAGATGTAAAAAAATAATACAATGTTTCTTTGTTCAAATAGGCACCGATAGGAAAGAACAAAGAAGAAAACCTCCAGTCTTGCTCATGACTTTTGTCCTATAGAAGTTTACAAATTAAAAAGAGCATGCCCCAATTTATCATTATCGTAATTAATACATGCACATGACTATTTGTAGAATGTTCATATGTGTACTCCTTTATTTCTTTATGCTCTTTTATTGGAGATACTACTGAGCTGATAGTTTTTGTCTTTACCTATTATTTTGGTACTAAGAACTTATATCAAAACATTAGTAATATTAGGGAGCCAATTTTACAATGCATAATCCCATTGGTTTCTAATTCTTAATCCCATTTTTTTAAGATTTAGTTTCCTCCTTCTGATCATAGATTCATTTATCTTTTATTTATAAGATTAAGTTTTTAAAAGATTTTGTTTACTTCTTCTAATCATAGATTCATTGATCTCTTACTTTTAGTTTAAGATTGCTAATACTCTTAATTTAGTTTAAGTTTAGAAATATGGGTGATGACCTAGAGTGCCATATTTCCTTACTCGTTTTTTATAATAATTAATAGTTAAGGTCTTAAGGGTTGACGGGTTGAAAATAGATAGAGTGTGATAAAGTTATACTAAAGGTTAATGATATTTAATACTAAGTCATGAATTTATTGGTCTTGATATATTAATATATCTTCACCATCTGCTCCATTATTTTCTAGATAATTTTCCTTTTTCTTACCTTCTTAGAATATATGCTGAATTTTATTTTCTTCTAAAAGGTCTAATAAATTAAAAATTTCTTCTAGTTTTGAATTCAGCACCCAATGTGGGGTTTTCCTTTTTTTCAAGGCATTAAATATGATTAGGGAGTCCACTTCTATTATTAGTTTCTTAAATCCTAAATTTAAAATTAATTGAAGACCCTCTTGGAGGGCTTCTAATTCTACTAAATTATTTGTGATGATGCCCATAGGATTTACTATTTTGATGGCCCATTTTCTAGAGTCCACATTAATGATACATCCTACACATACTATATAAGATTTCCCCTAGATGCTCCATTGAAATTTAATTTTGACCATCCTTTCAGTGGAGGTTCCTATTTGCAATTTTTCCTAGCTTCTAAATTTTCTTATTATATATCTTGGTGTAAATAAGTATTTACTATTTACAATTTACTTGAGTTTATTTAGGTTAATGCCTGATTTTATTATTTATTAGTTAGTGATCTAGGAGTATGCGTACTCTTGTGAGTTGTCATGTTGAGAACATAGGATTTAGCACTCTAATTATGGACATGGTGTCTACAACATAGGAGTTAACACTTTATTTGAGAACATGGTTTCTACAGCATCTCTACATGTGGGACACCTTGTCATACTTATCCACTCATTGATGCACATATATTCATGCACAATGGAGGCTGTGTGCTTAGTTGTTATGCTTATCTCCTAGTACATTCTAGACACATTCTAGATGCATCTAAGAGGCCTTTATATACATGCACTCCTAGTGTGTATGTACATGATTTTCACATAATAGAGATCATTCTCATATTGATCATACTCTTCTTGGTTTACTATTGTTCTTATGCTTCAGCTCCTTGATCTTGGGTGAATATTTCCCTAAGGAAAATTCTTACATGGTATTAGAGCTATACCAAATTCTTACAATATACTAGTGTTGGATTGATAAGTTTGTTCCAATTTTTCTTCATTTCTCCATTCCATTTTGTTAAGGATCCTTCCTCTTTTAGTATTTTCCTTAAATGGTTATTCATGACTACTATTATACAGGCTTCTAATTTGTTGAACAATGATGCAACATTGAGATTTTAATCACAAAATATCCACTTGTTCCTTTCTTTCCAGATCTCCCAAATAAATATGGATGGGCTTATGTTCAAAACAATTTCATAGTTTTTAAAAGAGCTATCATTAGGCCATCCTATCAACTAACTCTCAAGGTTCTTAGATATAGTGGATGTCCAAAAAAGTTTTTGTTAGAGCTCTTCCCAACATTCTTTTGCATATAAACATTGGAATAATAGGAGCCATGTATTCTCACTTTCTTTTGTTCATAAATAGCACCTCAAAGGGCCCTTGATTCCTATTTTCCTTAGTCTATCTATTTTTAATAGCCTCTTTTGGATTGCCACCCTAAGAAAGATTCATACTTTTGGTAGGCATGTTGAATCCAAATAGAGTTTGAGAGACATATTTATAGCTTCCCATCTTTGTGACTATATAACTAGATTATATCATCTTTTAACATTGTACCTTCCATCTTTTGAGGCTCCTCAAATAAGTTTGTCACTTCTTTCTTTATGATTGAGCTTTCTCGGATGAACTATTTCCTCAAAAGTCCTTTTTACTTTAGGATCCAGATTTATATTATCCAAGAATTTCCATTCCCATATATCTTTCCCATTTTCCTTCTAGAGTTTCTTGTAATTTTTAACCTTTAATCCCCCATATATTTACTAATATATATTTTACATTGGTTGGGATGCTTAAGGTATCTAGGGGGGCCAACTCCATCCCATGAACCTAACCAGAAGAGTGCTTCTTCTCCTCTACGTATATCCCAAGTTACATATTTAATAATAAGTGATCGACATTTTACTATAGAATTCCAACTTTATAATCCTTTTGGTAAATTGTGCATTCTAAAAATGGAAGTGGGATAAACTTCATTTAAGGACTTTTTGTATCAAATTTTTGGCCACTTTTGTTCTTGTTCTTGGTATATTCACCATACCAGTTTCACTCTTAATGCTTCATTTTGCTAATTGAAAATTTTTAAAACTCATTGGCTTTGCAAATATCATTGCATTTTATTAGGGCCATTTTCTTATGTTCATTTTTATCATTCTAGAAAAAAATTCTAAGCTTTCCTTCTAGGATTTTATTCACTTTTTTCAAAAGAAAGAGGAATAACATTTGATATGTGGGAATTGTTGAAAGTATAAATTTGATTTTTGTAACTTCTCCTACTTTTGTTAGCCATTTTCCTTTCCAACTTCCTATTTTCTTGTGAATTATCTCTACAATATTGTTCTTTTTTCTAGGATATTGGCATGGAAATGATCATTTTTTATATCCCATAATATTGCATATATGGTTTTATATGCTAGGCTTGATATTAATGAAGAAAATTTTAGACTTGTCTACATTTAATTTTTGACCAAAAGATTACATATATTGATGTATGATGTTTTTGAAGTTTTGGGATTCAACCAATGAGCTTTGTCCAGGAAATATTGTATCATCAACAAACTATTGGTGAGTGATATTGGGAATATTTTCTATAACAGTGATACCTTTATTTTAACCTTTTGCCTGGGAACTTCTTATTGATGTCGCGAATGCATCTTCCATAATGATGAAAAGGAATGGAGATAAAGGATCTCCTTGTCTTATAACTCTAGAACTATCAAAATAGCCTTTTGGTGTGCCTTTTATGATGAGTAAGATCTTAGGTGTTTGTATATATTTGAAAATGATATTAATCCAATGGCATGAAAACTCAAAGGCTTCCAATGTTTTACATAAGAATCTCCAATCCAATTTATCATATGCCTTTTGTATATCCAACTTCATAAACATACCTGCCTCTTTATTCTTGGTTGTAGAGTGTATCATTCCTTAGATAATGATTATACCATCTAAAATGGACCTTTCTAGTACAAATTCTATTTGTTCTTTTGATATGAGTTTAAGAAGTATCAATTTTAGATGTTGAACTAAGGCTTTTGATAGGATTTTATATATAGTTTTAAAGAGAACTATAGGTCTAGAATCACTATTAATTTTTGAGTCAAGTTTTTTGGGGATTAGAGTTAAGAAAGTATGATTGATCTTTGTTAATATTGATCTTCCATTTCTATATGCTTCTATAGCCTCCAATAGATCTATTTCAATAATATCCCAATTTTTTTTGCCAAAGAAAGCATGAAATCCATCTAGCTATAGCAATTTATTATGTATTAGCTAGATCTAGTAGTTGGAAAACAAATATAACTTTCAAATGGTACAACATTTTTTAAATCCAAAAGATGCATCACATTCTATGTTTGTTCTACTAAAAGGAAAAAAATGAAAAATTGAATTTTACAAAATTTTGAATTAGTTAAGGTGGTCAGACAAGAGAGTTTTTTATTCCAAAAATACTAAAGTAAAAAATTAATTTATTATTATTTATTTAAAATAAAAAGACACAAAAATATGTGTCGCATCCAGAAATGAGTCTACTACTTATATCTAAAATATTATTAAAAAATATTATCATTTGATTTTGATTAAGGTGGTCAGACATACGTCTACTTCTTAATTTTGTTCTAAATTTTTTGTAATATTGCATAAAAATTCAAAATTTTGACCAATCAATTTTTACTTTTTTTTAGATAAGTCCTAGTATTTTAGAAAGTAGATTTAATTTTCTAGAGATTATTTTCTCTCAACTTTTTTATATAAATTTAATAACAAGTAGAAAATTGCACGTCAAGTTGAGATAACCCTAATTTTTTTTTTATTGCCACTTAAAAGCATAGTTTGGTTGACCATGATCCTGCACATACCCATAAGTTATATTATATTCCATTTTTCCAACTTTATTTTATTTTTAAAAAAAATATTGATTATAAAATAGAGTCTTTACTAAGTTAAGCCAAAAAAAACTAATGAGGAGCATAGTCAACAAATGATCTATGGTTTGTGCAGATCTTTAGTTAAACATCAGACCAACTGCACACAAAAATATCAAGATAGAGTATCAAAATGACATACATAGTAGCAACATAACTAGATATCCATCTAGGTTGTTCATGAAAGGAGACCATTGAAACACCACAACCTTAGTTCCTCATCCATGATAATAGTGTTGGAATCCTTCATAAAATTCTTCCATGGAAGTACTGGTGCACAGGGCAAGGAACTTATCATAATGCATATATTTCTTCCTTCATTGAAATATTCTCTATTTTTAGTAATTACAATCATGCTTTTGGCTTCATGAGACTCTGTGAGTATATTAACCATTATGTCTACCCTAGTATTATTGTTCATTGGCTTGTACAACATGGAACTAGTGCTAGCCTAATCCCCTTCACCAACTTGTGAATTCAACTCCTCTATTTCCTTCATCACCTTGATTTGCTCCAACATATCCTTAAGAGTTCCCTCAAATAAGTGCATTGCATCAGATTTCACCTCAAATTTAATATCTTCCTCTTGAAGCATTTTTGTGCAATAACTTGAAACCATCAAAGCCTATCTTTCTTTATCCTTACAGCTAAAGGTAACATGCATACATATTTTATGCCCAGTGAGTTTCTTAATAGACCTAGTATAGATTACATTTCTATCTTTAAATACATCATCATTCCTAATAAGCCAAATAGACCAAAGAAAATAATAAGAGAAAATGGCCTAGAATCTATTATGCTACTTAGGAAGGCTAGGGATATACCTAGAGACAGCAAAGAGTGTAAGTAATTTAGACTTAATCTAGACACCAAACTAGTTTTGCACCCCTTTAGAAAATTTGCACTCAAAAATCAAGTAGGACATGGTTCTAGGCTTGGAGTAAAATGAAAAAGTGAAGGGGTTACCATCATTATTTCACATTGCAAGTTTATGAAGAAAGGTTTTCCAAATAAAGAATCAATTTTTTGGTTACACGTTATGGTGCCAAATAGAGGATAGATGTTTCATCTAACTCTTACATTCTAAATTTCACTTCCATTTGGAATTAAAGTAGTCAAACACATCACTATTGTTATACAATATATTATAGAGGCACTTAACCTTCATATTATATAGTTTTGAACCATTGGCAAACAAAGGAGAAAAGTCTATTGGTGTACTGATCACATTCATGAGGGAGTGTGGCCTTAGTCTACTCATCTTTCAAAATAGTATAGTTTATCTTTTGGGATTGAGGTAAGGGAAATCTAAATGAAAGGTTCTCCCGAGTGGACAAACTTTTCTCTACTATAAGATTATTGAAGGTATGAATACCACTCCTATCCTAGGCTTTATATGAACAACTTTGTAATAGAGAAAGTGGTTTCCCTTTCCATTCTAGGTTCCACTAGGTAGATTTCTCCCCATAAAATTTTCCTTGTTTGTCTGTGAGTCAAGCCCCTACCACCCACTATTTCACTTTGTCCCATGCTTTCTAAATGGCCTTAAACACTGTCCCCCCTTCCTCCTTGATTCTCCATCTATTTGAGAGCAGATAATGTAGGTAAAACCCTTTCCAAGTCTTTCCAAAGGAAAATAAACCTCTTGTAATATCATATCTAGTTATTAATTTCCATAGATCATTTCCCTTTGTGGACCTAGAAATCAATTTAGCAATGAGAGCAATACCTTGAAGTCTTAGGTCTTTTAGTCCCGTCCCTCCCACTTCTTTCCTCATGGTATATGACTTCCACTTTACAACATGTCTCTTCTAATTCCGTTTTCCATCTAACCATAGGAAATTCCTAATAACCTTTTAAATGTATTTTAATTGACTTTGATTGAGGATCCATGTAGAGGAGTCGGATATGGTATATACTGAGAGTATTTTCTAATATAAGTCTTAACTCTACTCTCCAATGATAGGTAATTATTGTTCCATCTTCCAAATTTTTTGGTAATCTTTTCCTTGATCTACTCCCATATTAAATTTAGATTCAGAGAGACTGAGAATCAAATCCCTAATGACTATATGATTAGGTATTCCCTAGGAGAGTCAAAATTTACTATCCCATATAGGTGGTTGATCTCCCCAACCCAATACGATAGATATGGCTATAGAGACTTTCCTACCTAAGGGTTTGAAAAATATATCCAATTTGGATGTAAGATTATTTTTATTGTTTTCTATCAAATCTATTAGGAGACATGTATCATCTACAAACTTGACATTATTAATTTCCTCATCATTAGGAAGGATAATTCCTCTAAGTTTCAGAGAGATAAACCTATCTCTAACGATATATTGTAGGCATTCTTTTGTAATGATGAATAGTGAGAGAGAAAGTGGTAAACATTGTCTTATAGATATAGAAAGGAAAAATGAATTTGATCTCAGGCCATTGACTTCTACAATAGCATGTGCTTCAGCCATAAGAGTGAGTACCATATCAAAAAAATTCTTTGGAAGTGCCATAACTTCCATCATCAATTCAATAAACTTCCTTTCTATTCTATCCTAGAGCTTCTCATAGTCAATCACACAAATTCCTTCTTGGTGTATAGAATTTTTGGCCCAATAAATGATTTCCAAAAAAGTAATTAGGTTTTCTAGAATATATCTACCTTTGAAAAAATCATTTTGTGTGTGGTAATCACATAAGGTGAGATATATTTATGTCTTCAAGCTATGATTTTTTCATGAATCTTATATGAGACATTGAGGATGGTGAAAGGTCTCTAGTTCTTAATGAAGGTCTTATCACCTTCTTTAGGGATAAGTTTAATCAATCCTAAGTTATTGTACCTCCTAGTGATCCTTGATCAAATCCTTCTTGACATCAATATAACATCTATAAATCTTTTCAAATCCAATAAAGGTGAGTCTTGTAGAATTCCATGAGAATCCCATATGGTTCCAAGGCCTTATTATTTATCATCTAAGTGATAACTTGATTAACCTCTTCTTCAAAAATTTGGGAACTAGGTATTTTTATCCTCCCCTACTAGCTAGTCTAGTATTAAATTCTTGATCCTTATCCTTTCATTTTTCCAATCCAATCTATGTTTTTCCAAAGTGAACAATTTCTTATTAAATTTTGAAAAATCCTTTACAATCACTTTGAGATCAGTGATAATGTCATTCCATTCTCTAATAGTATTAATTTAGTTTCTTGCTTCATTAGTTTTAAGTAACTAAAATAAATATCTAAATCTGTTATCCCCATTATCTATTTAGTTAAACATTTCTCTATTTTGGCCCTTTGTATCTTAATATGTTGGATATTTATAAGCACATCTCTTGCTTCATATAGCTCTCTTTCATGGGTATAAACCTAAGGGTTAGATTCTAGGGATGTTTCTACCTTAATCAAAGTTTTATGACCTCTGTTGGCTCCTTCCTTCTCATGTCCCTAGATTTCTTCTTCCCCACTACTTTGAAGATTTGTTTAAAAATTTATATCATAGTATTTCATCTTGAGATTGAATCATGATGTGTTAGTACTAAATAATTATACCATCTTACCATAATTTTGGCTATGTTAAGGTCATCATCTTTTAGTAGGGTAGTATTGAAGGTGAAGCTTTCTGATTTGGGATAATAGTTATTCTAGTTAGCTATACATAAAATGCTAGCAACAATGGGATGGCAATCAAAGAGAAAAAAGGGATACACCAACACCTTGGAGCCTTCACCAAGTAATTGAAAGATAAATGTGTTTTTATTCACATGAAATTGATATAATCTATAGTAGATTCTATGACTACCTTTCTCAAAGTCTATCCCTCCATAACATACCCACTTATGATCACTTTTCTTACCTGCTAGGTTGTCAAATAGGATATGTTTAGAAATCATATTATTTTTTAATAATTTCTAATCCCCCTTCTACTCAAATTTGCATCATCCTACTTTATCTTGTTGATGCTCAAACAGATTGAAGTCTCCATCTATTATCCACATGATATTATGTAGTAGAGACATCCATTTCTAGATAGAGATGCTACTCATATGATCATTAGATGCATATAGAAAGAACATTCCAAATTACCTCCCTTAATTGTTAAGGATAACCTTTACAACTCTATTGCAATGAGATGATCCCCAATCTACCACAAGGCTATTTCATTTAGGATCAATTAGGATTGTAGTTCCTCCTCTTTCTCTCTCATGATTGGAAGGAAAGGGTTTAGCTTTCTTCCAAATACACTTAAGGGCAATATCAATCTAGAATTTATTAACTTTAATCTCTTAGAGAATTAGGAAGTCAATGTCCTTATGAGCTTTAATCACTCTTTTTATTATATATTTTCTATTTGGGATTTCTAAGCCCCTCACATTCTAAGATATGTATTCGACAATTATAATTGAGAAGGAAGGGAAAATTTACCTTTAGGAGAACTAAACTTCTTAAAAGTATTAGGTAAATCATCAACTAAGGCCTTAAATTTTTTGGAAAGGATGGAAGATGTAGAGGGTCTACCTCCTTTTCTCTTGGTAACATGTTCCCCTTCCTTTTGAGACCCAAATTCTTCCACTACTTTTTCCTCCTACTTCTTAGGATTCCATCCTTTTTTCTTTTGCATTAAAAAGAAAGAATTTAGATCTCATTCCCTTAGCATCCTCAATTATTTCCTCATTAGAATCATCAATTTCTTGATCATCATTTTCATTCTCACTTGGAATTCTAATTCCAAAATCCAACATCTTCCTACATTCTCCATTGATCAGGTTTGTATCAGAGTTAGGAGTAGTTGGGATTACAATTAGATGAAAACCATTTAGTTTGCTATCACCCTCATAAAAATCCATAATGTGAAAAGTTTCTCACTCCTTGGTGATTTTTTAGAGTTTCTTAGTTCCTTGGGGTCATGAGACTTCAAATCAAAATCTATTGTGTCATATCTTTTTAAAACTTCTTCTAGTTCTTCAAGTGGTGGTAGGAATGCAAAATAATTAGTCTTTCATAAATTTATGTCCTAACTATTTCTTAATTTTCTCTAGAACATTTACTTCAGCATTCAAATTTATTTTCTTAGGTTTTTCTAGAATTAAGTCTATGGCTTCTAGAGATGGTGAGGGAAATACTAGGTTGAATGGCTCCTAGATAAAAATCAAAGGGCCATTCTCAGTCAGAGGTTTGAAAGCCATTTGTAGGGCGTCAAGTTCCATTCATACGTATTTTTAAATCTTATGTGTTTTGATGCTAAGAATGAGATTTCCTTTAATAGGTTCCTTCCTCTCTTTGATCACCTAAGTTTCTTTCTTGTGTTTATTTCTATCTAGACCAATGGGAGGTTTATGTTTTTGCATAGTAGGACATTTTTTCTGATGTGTCCATCTTTTCTACATAAGAAGCAATAATTAATGACTCTTAATAATAAAAGAGGACACAAATAATTTCCTCCTTGGAATAGAAAGAATATATCCTTTGGGATGTATTTTCTTGGGTCAATGCATATCAATATCCTCACATCTATGTGTGTAAGCCAAGTGGAATATTTATCAATCCTAAGGAATTTTGTCAATGGGGTCTAGTGCCTAGTGGATGATATTTCACATGAACATGATGACATTGGCTACCATAATCCATCATGGTGAGGAAAGTGCCTTAATTTCTTTATTGATAGATTTTGGGGACTAGGGAATTTCTCTAAAGGTGGAGTTGCCAATCTTATAGAATTATTTGTCAACTACACTCTTTTGTGACTTAGGGTCCTTGAAGAAAATCATAAAAGGGCCACTTTGAATTATTTTATAGAAGAAAAATTTAAACCCTATCTTTTTTAAAACATTGATTATGTAACCATTTTCTCAAGTATGATATGGCTTGGAGTTTCTTAATATCTTGGATTTCAAGGCATATGGCAGTATCTCCAAGTCTTACAATTTTGTCTTCTATCACTTTGTTCATCCCAAAATTAGGAATAAAGACACACAAAAGAGAGGAAGAATCCTTACTTGAATCTCTTCCTCCCTTGTTGTTTCCATCTCATTTCCCCATTTGTACAAATTTCACTCCATCTGGGACAAATGGTTTATTCTACACTACCTAGGCCAGTGAGTTTGATAGGGCTGGAAGATGGGTGGATGGATTTTGATGGTTTGGAGATGATGCAACTTGTTGAACATCTAGTGACATGTTTTTCATCTTTCCTACCAACTTTACTGGGCCATAAATTCTCCAAGGTGGTAGGTGCTTGATCATAGTCTTGTCACCTTGTGTGGCTTGCAATATTTGTATCCCTGGAGGATGGGTTACAAAGCACCTTGACCTCTCAGCTCTTCCTATAATTGGATCAAATTGAATATTTTTAGCATTAATAGTTGATTTTAATATTCTCTCTTACTTGCATGATGCATCCATATAGGGATTATAGCTCTAGAGGGAGATGTTGAGCTTTAGAGGGAGATTTTAGCTCCAAAGGGAGGCTTCATAATTAAGAGAGTATTTTATAATTTTATATAACTATATAGTCATATAAACAATTACTTGTTCTATAAGCATTAATTTTATAATTATATTAAAAATTAGTTGTTAGAATGTTAATATTTTTTTTTTCATCTTACTAAGTTCATTCCTTACTTTACTTATTTAATATTTTAGTTATATATATTTTTTAATGACAAGTATTTAAACCTATGAAAATAATGTAACTAAAAGAACAAGTAAATGTCACTATGAGGCACTTTTTAAACTTAATTTTATTTATTCACTCCCATAAACCACAATCTCACTTATATCAACACTCCATTGAATATGTTCTCAATAATGAGTAAAAAAATAATTTCACCATAGTACATTTTCATTTACCTTTTATTAATATATGCTATAACACAACTATATAATTTGATAATAATTTAATTCAATATGATAGAAACACCAACATTAAAGAGAGAATATTTAAATATATTTAAAATGTTTAAACAAATTTAATGAACAATAGACATCATTTTTTCTTCAATTTTATGAAAAATGTCTACCCAAGATAAAAAATTATGAAGGCTCTAATGTTTACCTAGCAACTAGAAGGAATACTTTCTCATCAAAGATTAGTATGACCAAATCACACTAGCACATAACCTTCATTTCTTTGAATGAACAATTATGTATTCTTGAAATTAACTCAAACATTCAAAACATAAGAAAATCTACAAGATTTAGTAAACTAGAGACATGATATGTGGTTTGGTGAATGTGAATAGAAAAAGTGAACACATAGATAACAAATGTAAAGGTAATTTTTACAATCTTTAGCACCAAAATTTATAACTTCTATCTTTAGAAAGAAATATATAAGTTGACTATGAAAATAAAAGTCTTTTTGTCATATAAACCCTTCTATTGAAAGTCAAGTCTCTATAAATGAGAACTTGCATAAACAAATAAATCACTTGAGGAAATATGGAAATCAATAACAATGCTTCTACAAACATGGAGATAATAATGGAATATGGACTAGAATAATTATTTAAGAAACATGAAATCTATAACAAACTATAAAAATATAATCAATTTTGATTGGTGGAAATGAGTCCATTGAATCATTAGTTAAGATGAATAATTTATAAAATAATGCAATGAAACTTAGCCTATGACAAGTAATAATAATAATTGAGAGGCTCTCTCTATATTAATTTATCTAAATAAAATATTATTTGAATTATAATTATTATTTATATAATATTTTTAATGAAATTATTATATTCTATTGAAGATAATAAATTTATATATTGTATAGTTTTGAAATAATAATAAATTATTTTAATCATAATATAATAATTACTTTAGTTTTGAGATTTAAAAAATACATGACTTATTTTCATTTTAAATAGTTTTCTCATATTTAGAAAAATACATTTCATTATCTTTTTATT
Organism: Cupressus sempervirens; assembly: GCA_028749045.1. NCBI lineage: Eukaryota > Viridiplantae > Streptophyta > Pinopsida > Cupressales > Cupressaceae > Cupressus > Cupressus sempervirens. The sequence goes on from CM053789.1 coordinate 167,140,874, forward strand.
CAATAAATTAAAGAGTTAAGCAAGTTTAGTAAAATTTGTGTATAAGACCCCAAATCGTAGCCAATCAATATGATGAAAAATAATTTTCAAATTTTTGTGACTTAAAAGTTTTGCATATATATATATATATATATATATATATATATATATATATATATATATATATATATATATATATATATATATATATATATATATATATATATATATATATATATATATATATATATATATATATATATATATATATATATATATATATATATATATATATATATATATATATATATATATATAATAACAATTAAAAATGAAAAAAATGAAAAAATATTGATTTATAAATGATTGAACATTGATGTAGGCACTTGTACAATAATCCTTAGGATTCCTCTCTCTAGTTGGACTTGGCATGCATACATACTAGATTGAGGTTAAGGGATCATCTTCCTTAAATAACATTGCTATCAAGATTAGATATGTCAATTTTACCAAATTATGAAACTATGAATTCTTATTTGTTATAATATTTGTAACTCTAGTAGTTGGTTGGGGTCGAATAGTTGATCACCCAATTGTAAATATATTATTCAATCTTAAAACAACTTTTTAATTATATTATAATTAAAGAATACACATGTAAATAAATAAATTCCAAACATTGATAATAATAGACAAATACTTGAATACATGAAAACTTATAAATGTTATAGTAAAAACATATAAATAAATTTGTTACAAACTGAAAATAAAATATCATATCTATCTTGGCTCTTTTTGAAATAGTTAGGCTTCTTCCATATAGTTCCTAGAAATAAGGTTCAAGTCACTTAATGATTATTGTCTATTGTGCTTCTCTATGGAGAATTGAACTACCCTTAACAATTAGTGAAATAGTGGGGTGTATTACTTGTAGTTCTTAGAACCAAGGTTTAAACACTTGAAGGAATTTTAATGGGCCTTTGAAGGATAAATGTCAACATGTGGGTGTAAGTGGGCCAGGGTGGTCTCCTTTGGAGAAAGGTTGGGTAATGATTAATTTTTCTGGTTCTTCCAAATACAATAAGTGCCCTTTGTGGAGTGACCTTTTGGCTCCAAATGATAAAGGGAGTATTTGTTGGAAATATAGATGTTGTAACTGAGAGGGAGGGTGAATCAGTTAGCACAAAAAAAAATCCACAGATCCCTTAGATGTCTGATAAATCTAATTCCTGCTGTCACTCAGTAGACATCATAAAATGTTGTAACTTGGTTAGTGCAATGAATATTAATTTTAATAGATCTTAACATGCATAGAAATAACTTGCAACCATAAAAAAAATAGCATGAACACATGAGATACCAGATTTAACATGGAAACCCAATATGGGAAAAACCACAAATGTAACTAGCTACTAATTTTTAGTCTTTTGAAGTGAGCCCTGTTAGGAGCCAACCCTATTAAAGGTTACAAAACACACTGTTAGGAGTGACCCTGATAGCGGATTTAATCACCCTATTAGGAGTGGCCTTGTTAGAGGTCTTTAGAAAAATTTAATAGAATTGTCACCTTGTTAGAGGATTTACAAAATGGTTGTTAGACCAAATATGCTAAGAGATTTTGGAATCATTGTTACAATGATTAGAAAGTAACAATGAAATGACCTGAATGAGATGCAACTAAAATTGCTGATTATAGATCTTTGTTCTACTCCACTAGATCCTTCCTGATCGAATATAGATTTGGTACTCCTCAAGCATATCTCAACTTCCTTCAAACTCATTCTCACAAACAATCAATCCACTTGCATGCTCCCTAATTCATTCATTCACACACTCTTACAATTAGAATTCTGAATTTGACATTTCATATATACCAATCAAATTATCAAGTCATCTCATTGACAAGTTACAATCACCAATAATCATTACCATAGTCAGCTAGCAATAATACTTAAAACATTTAAGCTTTAATTCACAAATTAAAAAATTCCTTCATTGACCGACCCTGCTCAGTAAACACTATCCCAAAAATGATTTCCTGTGTTAACTATCAGAAGCTCAGTTAACACTATGAACTCTACAAATTCTTTTGTGATCGAGTGAACTCGATAAACACCAACTTTCCTTTGCTAACCTTGAGAGCTTGGTTAACACTAATTTCTACCACAATTTCCTTTGACGATTGAGTGAACTCAGTAGACATTGTCTACACAAGGTAATGTCTAGGAATACTTGATAGACACTAAAAATCAACTTGCAGACCAACTAAGCTTGGTAGATGCTAATAGATAACTAATATGACATTTGTGTAACATCAAAGATAACACACAATTGGATAATTTTATCCAATAATCTCCCTCTTTGGCATTGATGCTAACACAACATTTCATAGCATGATGAAATTTGAAAACAAGAATTTCTCTATTAGAAAGTTTCTCCCTCTTAGATTTTATACCTCAAGCTTTACTTTTCTATAGTACTCTTCCTCTGTGAAGGAATTACATAGATTCAAACAATAAACTCTCCCTCTAACTAATTTCAAAAAGATATAATAGTAAGCTCTCTCTCTTTCTTAGTAACCTCTCCCCCTTACCTTCATCTTCAAAAAAATTTCAAAAAGGTATGCTAGTAAGCTCTCCCTTTTTGACAACACATGTCGAATAAGTATCAATGTACCTTAAATACTAACTCATATGCAATATGTCCTTGACTATGCTATATCAACTGATAGACTTTCAACTTGGTTCCTATTGATGCATCACTAAAACTTTATTTTAGTGAGCTTTAGATAGGGGAACGACCCCTAACTTACCTCTTAGATACAAGAATGCATCCTTAGGTAGTGGCTCAATGAATATGTTAGCAATATGTTCCTTTGTATGGACATATTCTAATCTGATTTCCTTGTCCTGCACCAATTCTCTAACAAAGTGATACTTTATAGCAATATGCTTGGTTTTGGAATGCATCACTGGATTCTTTGAAATGCTAATTGCATTTGTGTTATCACAAAACATGACAACTAGTTCTTTGATTTTAACCTTCATGCCTTCCAACAACTATTTAAACCAAACAATGTTAGAACAATTTACTACTACTGCAACATACTTTGCGTCTGTTGTAGATTGGGATGTGCAATTTTTCTTTTTACTTTTCCAAGATACCAACCTTTTACCAAGAAAGAATGCACCACCACTTGTACTCTTTTTGTCATCAATATTTTCTACCCAATCAACATCAGTAAACACTTTCAAATCCAAATTTCCTCCAAGTTTATACCATAAGCCATAATCCTCAGTTCCTTTCAAGTATCTCAAGATCCTTTTTACTACCATCATATGATTTTCTTTAGGTCTAGTTGAGAATCTTGCTACTATAACAACTGCTAAAGCAATATCAGGCCTTGCATGAAAAAAATATTGCAATTTTTCAATTATTGATCTATATAAGGTCTGATCTACCTCTTTTGAATTATCATCTTTTGTAATCTTTCATCCTATACACATGGGAGTTCCAACTAGTTTAGAATCTTCCATACCAAATTTCTTGAGTATCTCCTTGATATACTTTCACTAAGTGATGTAGATACCATTCTTGCTCTGCTCAATCGAAAGACCAACAAAGAACTTAATCTGTCCAAACATAAAAATTTCAAATTATTTGTTCATTTGCTTTGAAAATTCTTTAATTGACCATCATTCTCTATAAAAAAAGTGTCATCCACAAAGATTTTTGTCAAAAAAAATTGTTATCTAGTCCTTGCTTGGTGTACAAACTACTGTTATCATTAGTTCTTTGAAAACAAATCTGAATAAGGTATTTATGCAATCTTCCATACCATGCTTTAGGAGCTTGTTTTAGACCGTACAATATTTTTTGTAACTTACAGACCATGTCCTTGTCTGGATCAATAAAGCCTTTAGGTTGCTTAATGTAGACTTCTTCATCAAGAATACTATTGGGCATTCATTTTGCATGAGGTCAATGTAGGAATCCATAGTGTAATTCCTCTCTTGAAAAGAAAATCTTTTTAAGGATCCACTCCAAGGTTCAGTTTTTTTCTTGCGATGTACCAAAATCTGCTCAGTAGAAGATAAATGTGAATGTTCATGAGGATGCCTTTGCTAGTTCCAAAAACTCTTTTACCTTGGAATCAAGTAAAATTTGTTCGCTGTCTCAAAATATCACACCAAAAGAACACTATTTTTGTATTTTCTATTTTTTTAATGAATGCAACTCTAACAATGTAGCTCGTATGAGGTCCTATTCTAATAGGGGGGTTAGCAAAGAAAATAATGAAACTGAAAGAAAATATCATGAAATCAAATAACTTGAAATTAAAATTCCTAAACGGACATAAGCTATAGAACACAACATGCTACGAGTTAAACCTTCAAATAAATTAGTAGGAAACCAATAAAAATAGGAGCAGTGCTTCCTAAAATCCATTGATGCAATCGTCGGTGAGAACTTTTAACAAATCGAATGATGTTTCACTCTTCATCAAATCACAAGGCCACAAAAAGTGTGCTCATGTGAGACAAAAAGCTATGTAGAGACAATCAGGTGATCTCTTCTCAAGCTCGTTATGTCAACGGACTTCATATATCTATAGCAAACACTAGAACTAAAAGATCTCACAACCAAAAACAATGCAATAAACCTTTGGCTCAATCACAATCTCATGAACAAAATGCACAAAATAATGACACATTTAGGAAAGAATAACTACACTCCAAATGCTAGCACCAAAAGCATATCTTTATTGCATAATAATGGCATCCTTTTTTACATTTTACAATGGGGTATTTATAAGAAATTGTCTCCTCAATTTGTGTTGAGAGTGAGAGATATCTTGATGCAATAAAATGCTTTTAAAACATTAAAACAAACTAAATATATACAAACTAGTAATCTAACTAGTGCTTAGAGGGACTCCATTCATATTTTATTCATTAATTGGATGCATGAGTCCTTTACATGTCAAAAAAAATGAAAGCAATGAGAGAGAAAGTAGGAGGAAGCCATCAGTCAAAGTAGAAGTGCATGGAGACACCAAAAATAGAAGCTAGTCCTTCACTTGATGTGTGTCGTAGTTAACTTGCCATCAAAATGTGTTTCCAATGCATGGAAAGTGCTACTTTTGGAACTGGCAGTCAACTGTCAGCACACCTCTGAATTGCAGAGTTGCGGAGTTGTGGACCTCGACTGGGTCAAAATCTCAAAAATTTACTAAGTGTCAAAATTGAAATTCTGGCATCTGGGTTTTGCTCATCTTTATCCTAAAGATATGTTTGGATGTTTACCCTTGAATTTCTCTATAATCTTAGTAATCTTAGCAGCATCAAGAACATCCAAAGCTTCATACTTATCTTTGACCTTCTGTCTGTAGTTGTCCATCTCAATTTGAGTTTCTACAAAATCTTCGAGTTTGGTATCCAACTCTAACAATGCTTCTTCTATCCTGAAGGCTTTTCTGATGTCTTCATTACTGGATTCTTCCTCTAAATTCTTTCTAAAGTTTTCCACAGCTACCTCAACTAGTAAAAGCTTCTCTCATTCTTCATCTTCAAAAATATCCAAGCATGCATCACTATATAACTTTTCTGCTTCCAAAATCCTCTCTCGGGCTAGGTCCTTGAGCCTATGTATCTCATCATGCAATGTTTCCATCACTTTATTTCCCTCTACAATATTTTCTATCCAATCATCTATCATGTCTAGCTCTTCTCTTGTATATACATCAATCAGAATGCAGTACCTTTGTCCTTTTATGGCCTGTAGAATTTGCAAATCCTTGCTCCAAACCTATACCTCATCCATAATACTGAAGTCTTTCCTCAAAATTGCCATGATCTTATCAACATTGTCTTGTGTAGCATGTAATAATTTCAAACTTCTTCTAATTATAGTGACACCCCTATGCTCAAGGTTGTCTCACCAATCTTGACAAGCTCTCAAGAATGGAATGAGTCGTAAACCTTCCCCTTCTTTAAGAATGGTGGTCAAAGTCTCCTCACGATATTTAGAATCAAGAGGACCAATAAATTTAGCTAGATATCCTTTCAAGATCTCAACTTTCCTTTGAAGTGCTCTAATTTCAATCTCATCACGTTCCATATGGTTAAGAACCTCTTTGACTCCCATAGTCATCATCTGTCGAGAAGTATCCCATGTGGGCTTCCCTGACATGATTTCCTTCATTTCATAGTCCTGAAGGTTGACAACTTCATCTGTACCTTTCAGAGGGTGAGCCACCTACGTAAATAAGTCCTAGTTCTGTGTAGTAGTAATGAATGCAAATGGTGTTGCATCCTGTAATGGAGAGTTAGGCTTGTCCAAAATCTCTACAATGTCACAAATATCATCCTCTGAAGCAAGGAATTGATGCTTAGCACTTCTCATTATTTCTTTTTGGAACCATCTCGGGATATGTCTTTCTGTAACCTTGGCTCTAGATGATGAAGGGATGTGTTCAACTACCTCCTTCCCTCTATCACTTTTTCTTGGAGTTTCTTGTTGTGAGGGTTCTTCTTCTATAGTCTCAATTTCTATAGATCTCATAGTTTGATCCTCAACTTCCTGGGAAGGCTATTGTATACATTCCATTACTTGTGCCTCTTTTGATGGCTCACTAGTAACCCTTTGTTCTGGTTCTCCTTGTAATGATAATTCCTTCTAAAGATGTTCCTTTGAAATTAGAGGTGGAGGTGTAATTAAAACCTTATCTACCATCATAGCCTGAGGTGAAGATGGGGGCGTTGGATGAGGACCTTGTGTCTCAGGTGGCATCTGCGTCCAATCTTTCTGTTGAAATTCACTTGTAGGAGTATCTCTAATCTTATCTCCAACCAATTTTGTACCCACTAACATGAAATCAAAATCTGGAATGTAGAGAATATCATCACCTAGCTCCCTTTTCTCATTCACCCATCATTGTACTTCATCTTTTGAAGCAGAGAGCTCTACCATTTCAGCTTGGGTGGGTGGTGGGGTATTTGTGACATTCTTCTTTCTTTCCAATTTTATGGCTTTGGCTAGTTGAGTTCTCCCTTGTAGAGGCACTTTCTCTTCCTCCCCATCTAACTCTGTTTCATCCTCATCTGATTCTTCCTCAAGAATGGTTTCAAGAATAGTTGGATTAGGTACTAATCTTTTATGAACTCTCTGCCTCTTGTTCATTCTAACCTTAACCCTCCTTCGCTTCTATGAAATCATAGGAGAAGTGAGCTCTTCATGCATCAGATGAATGGATGTCTTTGGAATCTCTCCCTCTTCTTGTTGGCTTGACAAAACAAGAGGCAATGGAAAATCAACTTGGATATGAGAAATTCCAGGGTCTCAAGGGTCCTAGGGAGTAGATTCATGTTGCTGCAAAGGGGCCTATTCTTCAACATGCTCTATCTGGATCCTCTAAGGAGTGGCTCTCTTCCTCTTTTCTTTCTTCTTCTCTGAAGAATGGTAGTATCCCATTGGGCAATCAAGCTGGTAGACTATTTATGGCCTGATAGGAAATTGGAGCGCAAAGATAGAGACTATGAATTTCCTCCCCTTTACCCTTTTTGGGTGAGCATGTGCATGGAATATCACTGAGTCTAGAATTGGATCAAGTGGAAAGGGTTTCTTGATCCAACTCTTTGTCATTCTGATGACATGTCTTGCTCGATGTTTAATATCATCTCCTTCCTCTCTATCAATTTTTGCATTTAGGATAGGCCTTTCACCAAATTTATTTGTATTGAATAAGGGATCTAGTAGCTCCTATGAATCTTGTAACCTTATCTCATCTGGGATGGTCAAATGGAGAGCCTTCTTTGCTAAATACAAAGTTATTCTACAATAGTCCCTAATACAAACATCATAGTCATTTGTGGCATTCATCCAATGATCTTCAATGGCATCTTCATGGTAGAACTCTTTTCCTGCTAGATTTTGTACTTTACCAACATTGTCAAAGAATGGATGGGGGAGTTATATTCTCTGAGAGGATAATTCTCCCATTCCCACTTGAAAGTTAGGATATCCCACTTTCTCTTTCCCTGGTATGCTCCTATTATAAATGGCCAATCCCAACAAGGCCTTCATTGTTTCTTGATCCTCTCATAAGCTGACTCAATCTGTGGAGAAATTTCCATTAGAACCAACTTGTCACTTGGGTACCTTGGGAGCTTCTTTGGATGATTGGATGCACTACCAACCCGAATCTATGTGAATGTTCAAAACTGGATGAAATATGCACCAAGAGCTATGATCTATGCCTTGGCCTCATCAGACAATCTCTTCCCATAATCTTCTTCAATGAATCGAATGATGGAAAAGATGAAGGCATCATCCATGATCTTGTACTCTTTGCTTTGCAACAAGAGCTTCTTCTGAACTAACTGAGGATAAACTATATATGACCATGCATTAGGATCCTGCATACTACCCTTCTTCTACAACCTGGGATAGTCGGTGGCTCTTGCTGCAAGTAGATATACCACATAAGAAGTCATATAGAACTTCTTCTTGTCCTTTACTATCTGCAACTGATCACAAAAGTTCTCACTAAGTGTGGTGGCCCAATCTAGTGGCATCTTTGTGTGTCTAATAGTCTCAATGAAGTTAACCATGAATGGAGTGAGATGACCCACTCTAGGCAATCCCATAACTCCGCTCAGGAGAATTATTGAATATCCAATGTTATCCTTCATGTATCCTTGAGTCATATCTACTTTATTGATTATCTTTCCTTGAGATGGCTTCTCAATGAAGTGTGAGGAATATATGATGTTGATGGCCTTCTGGTGATGATCCTTATACCACCTCTTAGCTACTTCATATGACAGCCTGATAAACTAATCAGCTCTAGGTAAGTGAAAAACTCTCTCAATATTATCAAGTCGTAGATCTAAGACCACTTTCCTAGTGATTCTCTTTACCAACCTTTCCTCAGGAACAAAATGTCGAGATAAGGTCATAATCAATTCAGCTAATTGAATGGTCCCAAGATGTGATGCTGCATTTACCAATCCAGAATAGATTAAGGTGGATCTCAAAGAAGATCTTTTAGTTGGGTTGTTACAAACCCTCAAAAACTCTCCCAAGTCCATGTGTCCAAGTTCTTTGTCTTTGATCTCAGAGTGTTCATCAAGCAATCGTGACTTCAAGGTTACACCTTGGAACTTGTACACAACTAGCTTTGTTGGTGATCCAGATGTGGATGCCACTTGATTATATTACCTGCATGTCACAAAAGAAAAAAAAATGATTAATTACTGGATACATATAAAACATTAAAAAAAACAATATTCTAGAACTTATTTTATTTGTGTTTTTTTTTTTTAAGACTTTTTGACTTTTTTGATTCTAACTTATTTAATCGAGTTTTCTTCTCTTGACTCCCAAACTATGAGTCCAGAAGTCGAAAAAAGTAGGGGGTCCCATTCCTAGTGAGGAATTGGGCATGTGTTGTGGACACCATAACAAATACCATTTAGAAATGTAGATTTTACATCCATTTGATATACCTTCAATCCTTTATGTGCTGTATATGTAAGTAAGGCCTTGACACCTTCCAATCTTGCAATAGGAGCAAAAGCTTCACCATAATCTATACCTTCTTCTTGAGCATATCCTTTGCATACCAATTTAGCTATGTTCCATGATACCTATCCATCTTCATTTAACTTATTCCTGAATACCCATTTATTTTCAATCACATTTTTATCTTTGGGCCTAGGTACAAGAGTCAAGGTTTTTTCCTTTTCTATTTTCTCTATTTCTTCATTCATAGCCTCAATCCAGCTTTTATTTACCAATGCATTTTTGACATTTCTAGGTTCAAAATTAGCAAATAAACATGTAGCTTTTAGCTTACTTCTTTTCATGGTACCTTCTGATTTATCTCCAATAATCTAATTTGGTGCATGATGCCTCCTAACATATTTGGCTAACACAAGTTCCTTGCCTCTTGAATGAATTGCATTGCTATCCTCTTGAACTTCAACCTCAGGTTCTAGTTTCTTAGGCTCGGTAGGTATTGGATTGATAGCTTTAGACTGGGACTCAGGTCCTTATGACTCAATTTGAACTTCTTGCAACTTAGTAGCTATGTTGGGCTTGGTAGATATAGTCTTTTTGTTGACAGTTGTATTTGGCAATGTATCAATAGAAACAAATCTCCTATAATCTTCAGGTTCCTTTTTGCTTTCTTCTTCTATCTTTTCTACAAACTCATCAACTTTCACATGTGCACTTTCTATAACTTTGTGAGTAAAAAAATTCATACATCTATATGCCTTACTCTTGAAAGAATATCTTAAGAATATTCCTTCATCACCTTTAGCATCAAATTTTCCTTTTCTAGATTCTTTCAAATACTTTCAGGTAACTTACATTAGGTTTATAGCCATGCCATAACTCATAAGGGGTTTTGAATGAGTCCTTCAACTATACTCGATTTAAGGTATGAACTGCACTGTTGATAGCTTCCTTCTAGTTGTAATAGAAATGTTATTTTCAATCATTGAAGTCCTTACACAATCCATGATAGATTTGTTCCTCCTTCCAGCTATTCCATTCTACTTAGGAGTACTAGGGGTTGATACCTATCTTTTGATTCCTCTTTCAATTCAAAAGTTATTGAATTCATTGGAGATGAATTCACCGCCTCTCTTTGATCTCAAGCATTTCAATATTTTCCATATTTCCTTTTCCACTCTTGCTAAATACCATTTAAACTTTTCAAATGCTTGTGACTTCTCTCTTAAGTACATAAATGTCATCATTCTACAGTAGTCATCAACAAAAAGAATGAAGAATTTTTCTCTAGTATAAATTTCTACTCCAATGGGTCCACACAAATTAGTAGGCATAATTTCCAAAATGTCTTTAAATTGATAGTTTTTACTTTTAAAACTAGTCTTTCCCATCTTACCAATCTGACAATTCTTGCATAGACCAACATCAGGTTTCTTCAAATTAGGAATGCCTCTTACTTTCCTAAATTTTCTTATTTTTACCATGTTATTAAAATTTACATGACACAACCTTCTATGCCATAACCAACTTTCTTCAACTTGAGCAATAAAGCATGACCATTCACCAAGATCAAGATAGAACAAGTTACCCTTTGTTTTTTTTCCTGATCCAATCAGTTTTCCTTTGTCATCCAATAGTATTGCTTTGCCATGCATGAATTCCACCTTGAATAAATTGCTAATTAGCTATTCTAAATTCAATAGGTTATGCTTTAGTCCTTCAACCCTATATGCATTATCACATACAAGTTCATTGGTTAATGAGATTCTACCTCTTCCTTTTATAGAACAAGGTTCATTTTTTCCAAACCTTAACTACCACCATCATAGTCTTAAAAGTTTTCAAACTTTTCTTTTTCACTAGTCATATGATGTGAACATCGACTATCTATAATCCATGTATCATTTTTCCTCATATGAGATATAAGTGCCATGTCATCTTCTTCTTCATCACTAGTAGATTCATCTTTTATAGCAATGTAAACAATTTCATCTTCACTACTATCTAAATCCTTATAATCTTTAGCCATAAAACATATTTTCTTACCTTTGTCCTTGAATGATTTGTGATTTTTGAAATCATTCTTGTCATTAAGGGGACTTTATCTTTGTAGTTTCCTTTGCTTCTAGAATATTTCCTTGCAAGTAGTTCTTCAACAACTTCAAGATCATTGTTAAAAATTTCTTTTGATTCTTCTTCACTTTTTGACTAAATTTCCTTAATCTTCTTGCCTTTCTCCTTAATTGAAAGCTTGGCTTCAAATGTAGATTCAATGTTCTTGGAAGCTGGAACATAACTGTCATAATTATCTAGCTGAAATTTTGTCAATCTTCCCACTATAGCATTCAAAGTTATCTTGTGATTTTCTTCACATCTTCTTTCTTGAATAGTAGACATTCTAATTACATAAATAGGAAGTAATGCTCTAAGAACTTTACTTATAATAGTCTCTTTTTCAATTTTTCTTCTAGAAGCTCTGATTACACTAACACTTGCTTTGATCCTTTCAACATATTTGGCAATTTTTTCATCTTCTCTCATTCTCATCTAATCAAACTATCATCTTAGGCTTTCTTCTTTGGATCTGCTCACATTGTCATCACCTCCATAGATTTCTTCTAGCTTGGTCTATATTGCATGAGTAGTTTTGCAGTCCTTGATCTCATCAAATTCTTTATAGCTTAGGGCAGATGCAATGTCTATCATCATGGTATTATGAGTCTTCATCTCGGCAATGTCATTGATGGATAATGCGCCAGTAAGATCTATATATTCTTCATCAACATATTTCAATCTTGTATCACCAATGGAAGCTAGATGAAGTCTTAGAAGGCCTTTCCATGCTAAAAAGTTATCTCTATTAAGCCCTAAAATTTCTCTCTTGTAAGACATCTTGATCTTTAGTTTAGGTCCTTGAAACCCTTCCTGTAAGAACCAAAAGCTCTGGTACCAATTGTTGGAAATATACATGAAGTAACTGAGAGGGGGGGTAAATTAGTTACCACAAAAACAAATCCATAGATCCCTTAGATGTCTGATAAATCTATTTCCTATTGTCACTCAATAAACATTCATAAAATGTTGTAACTCAATAAATGCAGTGAATGTTAATTTTAGCATATCTTAACATGCATAGAAATAAGTAGCAACCATAAAATAAATAGCATGAAAACATTAGACACCAAATTTAACTTGGAAACCCAATAAGGGAAAAACAACCAATACAACTAGCTACTAATTTTCACTCTTCTAAAGTGAGTGTTGTTAGGAGCCAACCCTGTTAAAGGTTAAAAAACACACTATTAGGTGTGGCCCTGTTAGAGGATTTAATCACCCTATTACGAGTGGCCTTGTTAGATTTCTTTAGAATAATTCAATAAAATTGTCACCTTGTTAGAGGATTTACAAAATGGTTGTTAGACCAACTTTGGTAAGAGATTTTGGAATCACTACAACAATGATTAGAAAGTAACAATGAAATGACTTGAATGAGATGCAACTGAAATTACTAATTACAGATCTCTATTCTACTCTACTAGATCCTTCCTAATTGAATATAGATTTGCTACTTCTCAAGGATATCTAACCATCCTTCACATTCACTCTCACAAATAATCAATCCACTTGCATGCTCGCTCATTCGTTCATTCACACACTCTTACACTTAGAATTCTCAATTTGGCCTTTCATATATACTATTCAGATTATCAAGTTGGCTCATTCACAACTTACAATCACCAATAATCATTACCATAGTCAGCTAAAAATAATAATTAAAATAGTTAAGCCATAATTCACAAGTTAACAAATTCTTTCATTGGCCAACACTATTCTAGAAATGATTTCCTATGTTAACCATTAGAAGCTTAGTTAACATTGTGAACCCTACAAAATCCTTTGGTGACCGAGTGAACTTAGTTAACACCAACTTTCCTTTGCTAACCTTGAGAGCTATGTTAACACTAACTTCTATCACATTTTCCTTCGATAATCAAGTGAACTCCATAGACACTATCTATGCAAGGTAATGTCCAGGAATGCTTGGTAGACACTAAAAATCATCTTGCAGACTAATTGAGCTTGGTAGATGCTGATAGATAACAAATATGACATTTGTGTAACATAAAAGACAACACAAAATTGGATAATTACATCCAATAGTATCCTCATTATAGGTACAAAAATGCTAAAAAAATTTTTAAAAATGAATTAGAATGCATGATGGGGATTAGGGAAATTTTGATGGCCAAAATATTGGGGTATAAGGAATTCATCTTGAAAAGGATTTGACATGAATTGTGAATTTCATAGTGAAAGGGGAGATGGATTCATGGTATATTAACAAACATATCTGTTAGATATAAGACCTCTTGGGAGATTTTTATAGTATTTTCATTTCTCATATTCGTTTAGGAGGTGAACACATTGGTAGAGAAACTATCTAATGTACGGGTGAATGGGTCACTGGTAGATATATTGAATTATTTTAGGATTTTTTAATTTTTTGAGAATGTCAGACCTATGAGAGGAAATATATTTTAAAATCTTATTCTTAACATAACATAATGTTAAAGTTTGGAAATTTCAAAATTTGGAGGTGGAGTTTGTATTGTTGTGTTACCCCAATTGTCAGTATGTACACTTAGGGGTGTTGTGGTAGTGTATGCCTTATTTGAGCATTATTTGATCTCTCATGTATCTACCACAACATAGGGTGTTTGATTTCTTACATCATGACTAGAGTAGAGGGATTTTTCGAGAGGCTTTGATTTTCTTTGAAGGTAGAAATGGGAGTTGGGAAGTCTTGTGTTCTTGTTTGTGCTCTTTCTTGTTTACTAACTCCATTTTTTTGAGACTCTCATGTAGGAAAAAATTTCATTGGTGTCACTTATTTACCTACATTAATTGAAGTGCAAGCAATTTTAGTCTAGTGAATGGAGAATATTTTCAAATTTGACCATATGGAGTTTTGTGAGGTTGTCTGTCTAATGTTTTCAATAAAATTTTTGAAAATAGATCTGAGGCCCAAGACAATTTGGAATTTTTTTCATTCTTCTTTACCTTTGTGTTAATGATGAGTTCTTTAAAGGATGAGGTGTTAAGGGTTAGTTGCACATTTTTAGAGCTCGAGTGAAGTAGAATCTGACAAATATAGATTGGTTCAAGGGTAGAGTTAGGTGTGAACTTGCACATGAAACATGGTCCTTCCATCTCATCAAAAATTGTGATGGGAACATGTGGTCATTGATTATTTAGACTTCATAAAGTTTAATGACAATATAAATAGTGGTCTTAAAAAATGGTTCAAAGGACTTTCTAGTTTTGTGATAAAATTAGAAGTATAGAAGAGGGAACTAGTGGTAGAGAACAACATAAGCATAATAATATACTAGTGAAATAAAAAATCCTCTAGAAAGATATGGAAACCCTAGTTCTTGGCATCAAATTGATCTAAAACGAGCATTTTATAGGGGTTATGGATGGAATGGTAGAAGTGGTGGTGGTGTGAAGGGCTTTTCCATAGGTGAATGTGAAGGTTATTCCTTCCCCGGCTCTTGAAGGAAGTAGTTAGTAGGGTGTTTTACCTATTGAAGGTTTGTGATCTCAATTATTTGGGCATACCCAATTTTGACAATGTGGGATAATGTGTCTCTCAATGTGGAAGTTATCTACATTTGTGTTGCAAGACCACCTAGGGTTTTACTATAATTGAATAAAAAAAAGTTCTTGTAATGACCATATCCACCTCCTTCATGTAATAAGGAATCCAAGAGGGTCTTATAGGTATGATTAAATAGGTTTGAGAGTCAATGTGTGAGTTTGGACACAAGTTTCCCAAAGTTGTTAGGTCTTGGTCAACAGTTGCCAAGATTGACCAAGTTGGGAACATCATGCCAACGAACCCCACAATTTGTTAAAGGGGTAGAAAGAGTTAAAACATGATTTATGTTTCTAGGAAGGTATTTTTCACTAGTTTTAGGTGGTAGTAGATCAATATATAGAAGATTTCTCAATAGATAAAAAGTTGTCAACAACAATATTGCAAATTTACAACGTTGTCATGAAAAAATTTGCACAAAAGTTAAAATTTTCTCCAAATTTGTTATTGGAATTAATGAATGAATGAAATAAATAGTACAAGGATATTTAATCCCTCCAAAGTTTATTTATGGATATTGGTTTGTATGAAGAAGGATTTTGAATAGCTAAGAAAATTGTTCACAATATTTTTTATTAAGGTTAAAATAAACCCATTTTTTACAGGGGACCTAAAATCCTTAAAAAATTTACATTAAATTGAAATAATTAATTATGAAAGTGGAATAGAGTTCTGAATAGAAGACACACCCAAAGGAAAAACCAACCAAACCTTGCAAAAAGCAATAGTAAAAACTAGATGACCAGCAAGAACAAAATGAATAATAAGACCAACACAAAGGTAAGAACCTCAAGCCGGATCTTTAACTTTTTCTTCCAACTAATATTGAATCCCTTTAATCTTCTTTGTGACTTTATTTATGTCACTTTGGTTAGTCTAAACCTCTTCCTTTTGTTTCTCTTTCATGTGGGAGTATGTTCTATTTCTGATTCAATCCTCCTTGTCATTCTTTTCTAGTTCTTCTAGATCAAGCACTAGGTTAATTTCCTTACCCTTTTTTGTGACATTTATAACCCTATTCAAGAATTCAATTGAAGAGTAAATTAAACCCTAACACTTTGAAAGAACACCCTTTGTACTCTTCTTTATCTGGAAAATCTTATTTTTTAGATCATCTAAGGCCTCCTGATTCCCATGTTCCTATTTCCTATTATCCTTTTGACCACTATTGGTATTGAATTCTTCAATTTCATTGTATAAATCCCTATATTCAAGATTCAAAACATTAATAAAGTTGAAGGATAATTTATCAAGTCTAAAGGAGTACAGAGAGATGGAATTTACAACCTCCAAGACTCCTTAGGGAGGGTCAATAAGAAAGTCCTTGACATCATCTTCTATAATTTTCACAGTGAGCTCATCATGATCCATAATGTAGAGTAGAGGGATTCTTGCATTCCTAATTTCCTTATTCTCCTAGAAGTCTTTATCAATTTTCTTGGACAAGTACTCAAATCACCTGGTCTTAGCATTAGGAAGGGAAATGGACATATCATGGTCAATAAACTCATCATAGCTAGCCAGTCTTAGAGCTTCCTTTAGTTCATAATCTTTCTCACCATTTTTATTCCATGTATTCATCTCACCATAATTTATTTGACAATATTTACCATTTTTGGCCAATGGGGGAAAAATATTATGCCTAGAAATTAGCAATGATAGAGTCTAAAAGCTCCTCCAAATAAAATTTCCACTAATTAAAATTTTCTTCTTCCTCCTCAGAAATATGTGTTTTGATCTACACATTTTAATTCCCCATACTCTCCCCTTCCTCTCCTTCATTATCACTTCCCTCCTCATTATTTGATAAAAGATTCACATTCACCTTTAATATCTTACTTTTCTTGACACTAGTTATGTCAACCCCAATATCCCCAAAAATTATTTTACTCATCCCCTTTTCCTCCCCTAAATCAAAATTTCTAATACTTGTTTCACTTATTTTCTTTGTGATTGGATGTATGACACATTTTTTGACATAGCAATGAATCACTCTCATCAAAACCTCATGCATTATGGGTTTATTAGGGTTATACCTTCTAGAATTCATGCTTAGAAAAAATGAAAAATGAAAAATAAAAGGGAAATACACCTTTTTTTTTAATATTAAAAATGGTTGATTAAGACAAAATGGTAACTATGGGCCCTATCATACCCCATATCTATAGTAATATACTCTATAATTGACGTGAGCATATGTCGCCAAAGAAAATTGATAGAAGAAGTCACAAAAATACCCCCTCCTCTTTTATAATCAGACCATAAAATTCCTTAGAGGATTTAGTAACTACCAATTTAGAGTATTTTAGGTCCAAGAAGAAACACTAACCTTGAGCATTCAACCCTATAATTTCAGGTATTAACATGGCATTGAGCTTTAATTTCCTTCCCCTAGGTTAACCTCTCCATTGGTCCAATTATTAATAAAATCTTCCCTCACATTAGGTTTTGTAGGTTTCAAAATATCCATACATGATGTGATCCCTCCCTCAAACTAGTTTACTCCACACCTCTTTTTCTTTTCTCCACTTCACATAGCTATTGGGTTCTCTCTTCCTCACTTTTCCACCCATTATCACAATTTGCAGAGCCAAACACTTAGAAAACTTTGCAAGGGAGGAGAAATAAGATGGAGCCTCAGTGAGACATGAACATATAAAAGACACATAAAGAATGTAAATTAATAATAATCACACTATTCTAGCTTGAGCTTAACCCATAATACTTACTCTTAATTTCCCAAAAATATTCCATCCTATACAAGATTACATAAAATATTTCCTCTTTTTCTAAATGTCTTATCATAGTTAAAAAGAGACTTATATTCATGATAAATTTAATCATTTTTGCTCCTAAAATATGAGGTTTCCTTAATCATTGCCATGTTAGAAAGTGAGTAACAACTTTGTTTGCCTCTCTTTATAAATGGGATATGTAGATTTTTCTAAAAAAAATCTTAGGTTTTTAACTTCCTTTATCATATTATATATTGACCATGAAGGAGAAAACACTTTTGATATACACTTAACCATATTAAGGAAATCACCTTTGATCCATATTTCTTTAGGTTTTAAATTTCATTCCAACATAAGTCCATTAAGAAGATCTATCTCTTGAGCAATGTGGTTAGTTTGGGATCCTAATGTAATTGTTGTGGATAAAATAAAATTACCTTCTTTTTCTCCTAATATTACACCACATACAACTAGGATTGGATTACCCTTAGCAACTCCATCAAAATCCATTTTAGTCCAACTAGGATAGGGATAGTAATATTTAGGATTTTTCCTCTTTTCTTTTATATTTTCCTCACATTTTTTCCTTTGGAAACTATTTCCTTTTGCATTGAAACCAACATTTTCTTTATCCATAGAGTTATATTTTTTAGAAACATTATTCTTGATCTCATTAGCCCGCATTTGTAAAGGGTATTCTTCATCCTTGAACACCTTGTTATTATGTTTCTTCCTAAGGGACCATAAAACATGGTGGAATAAAAGCGTCCAAAGATTTTGGTCTATGCTTCCTTTGTAATCTTTCCACAACCTCTATGTTCCAGCCATGTTTTATGGGATAATCCAATAGAGACTTAATAATTTCCATCCAAGTGTTCCAAGAATAGAGAAATTAATGAATATGTGATCAACCGACCTAGCCCAAGCTAGTCAAAGAAAGAACCTATTAAGAAAGCACATACCACTTTTCTTGAGGATATCCAGAGCCAGTATTTTATCTTAGTAGGAAAGATATTGAAATTTTATAATTTGATGAAAATAAGATTATTGTTCCAAAAAGAGGCCCAAACAAAAGGTAGACTATCTATCTCAATCTCCATCCTAGATTTAAAAGTCCTTGTATCCCTATCAAATGATAGAAGTATTAAGATGGATTTTAATAGAAATAAATATAGGATCAATGTTTGACATATGAAGCCATTTACCTTCTTTCAAATAGTAAATCTTTTTTTCTCCAAAGTTGAGGGGATATATTTCCATAATAGGATTATTATTCATAATTGATGACAAGGTTTTTTTCATCACCCAAAAGTCTTTCAAAAAGTCAATGGTTGTCCCATTTCCCAATTTCCATCCATCTTTTAGGCTTGTACTCGCTTTAGCCTATTTGATGCCCTTCCACAAGATATAACCGAACATCAAATTATCATTAGAAAGGAAAATCTCTAGAGAGGGAATTTCTTTTAAGTATTTTTCTCCACATTATACTATTTCAATGTTTCTTCTTTCCATAAATCCTCCAGACTTATTTTCCCATCAAAGACCAAGACCTCCACTTTTTAAAGGTCTATAAACCCTATCCCAAGCCATGAGGGATATATGTTTCTTTTCTTCCACCCCTGACTAGAAAAAGTTTTTTTGATTCTTTCAATCAAATTTTTGAATTTAGCTAGAATATGAAAAATGCTCAAAGAATACATAGGAAGGATTTAGAAAGTACACTTCATTAGTTGAAGTTTACCATCTTAAATTATAAGTGATGCTTTCCATCATTAGATTTTCTTATGGAATATGTTAACAAAAAATGTCTAGAATGATTCAAGGGGCTTTATACCCAAAGGAAGATAGAGGTAGGTTGCTTGGAAAGAACCAATTTGACAATCCAAAAAATTGGCCATTTTCCATTTCCTTTTGACAAGAGTAATAATGAAAAAAATAGAAATTTTATACCAGTTAATTATTTATCTAGTAGCTAAGGTATAAGAGAGAAGGAACATTTAACACACTTGAGCCTTCTTTTAATAAGCCTCTCCCATTATAATAGTATCATCAACAAGGTGTGCATGATAGAAGATCATTTCCTTAGAGTAAGGTTTCAAGCCCTTTGAAAAACCTAAAGCAATACAAGATTTCCATGAATGGACAAGAGATTTTCCCATTATATAAAAGAGAATTGGAGAAATGGGATCTCCCTACCTTAATCCGTTGGAAGGCTTCAAATATCTTGAAGAAGAGTCATTCACAAGAACTATTGTAGAAGAAGTCAAAATCAATTGAAACATAAGCTAAACAAAATGATCATAGAACCCATAAGACTTCAAAATTTTGAGAATAAAATCCTAGTCCACACTATCATGTGCCTTAAACACATATTGTTTATGAAGGAAACTAGGACTATTGGAACAATTAGTTCAATGGACAACCTCATACACTTTGAAAATAGAATCCAGTATTTGATAACCTGGCACAAAATCATTTTTCTCTGATGAAATCAACAAAGAAAGAAAAGCAAAAAAATGAAAATTAAATGCCTTAAAAATAGAGTTGCAATGAGTGATTGGTCTGAAATCATTGACAAAAGTGCCTCTCACTTTTTTGGAATCAAGGAAATAAAGGTTGAGTCAATTTCTTGAAGGAGGATTATAGAACCTAAGAATTCCTTTACTGCAATAAAGAGATCTTTCCCTATAATATCACAAAAAATCTAGAAGATGAATAGAGGGAATCCATCTAGTATTAAAGATTTGTCTCCTTGCAAGGAGAAAACAATATCCTTCATTTCTCTAACTAATAGAATGGCCAGATTAAACATGTTCTACTTGTCATTTAGAAATGACAAGAATATTCTCTAATAATTTAGCTTGTATTTTCAAAATCATATATTTGTCTTTAGAGAGAAGAGAAGTAGAAAACCCAATGAATTCTTCATAGATTTCCTTATCAAAAGTTTTTAATCTTGAGATTGAGATAATTTTTAAAATTTGGTTAGCTTCTTTACATTTATAAATAATGATGTGGAAAAAAATTAATTCCCACCTCTAGATTTCAACCAAAGATCACTATATCTCTACAGCTATAAATGTTCCTCTTTAGTAATGATATCATGACATTTATTTAAGGTAAATACCTAGGAAGTGTTGCAATATGAAAATGACCATTCATATGTCACTTTCTAGTTGCAAAGCTACAAATAGCTTCTATGTTTGAGAGGGGACCGAGAAACTATGCTATTAGGGTCAACACCATTGATGCAATATATTTATCAAGGATAGAGTTAGGGATAAGGGGACCGAGAAACTATGCTATTAGGGTCAACACCATTGATGCAATATATTTATCAAGGATAGAGTTAGGGATAAAATTCTATATTTTCCACCCTCATACCCCATCTTGATTTCATCCTTTGAAGGAGAAGAAGAAGACATACCTTTTGGATCCCAAAACAAGCCTGTCAACTTCTTAGGAATGTCAACCACTACATTGTCAACATGGGAACCACTTCTTTCCCTCCTTTTTCCTTCTAAGGGCTACGGGGGCCTAGAAAAGAGAGCTAACCTTCCTACACAGATGATGCTATAAAAATATCTAGTTGAGAAATGACATAAAGCACCAATGCCTTGGGTAGGGAAGATAGTGCCCCACATGGGTCCCACAGATTATCTAAATAGACACCATCTTCTAGATTATCTATAGATAAACCAACTAAAAGCCCCTCATCACCATTATTGATCATCATTAAATATTTTAAAATTAAAATATTTCCCCCATAGAGATCATTGTTTACATTCTTACAATGCTAATCTTATGAGTTAGAGCTATTCCTTCTACATCTACATCTAAATCCACATAATATGAATTTTTTTCATTATAATTAGTTAGAAGAATTTTTTTGGGTTATTTTTTAGTTTTGTATAGTTGAATAAAAATCTAAGACCACTAGCCTATTTAGTGCATGTTCTAGGGTTTGGGTAGTAAAATAATATTCACTTGAATTCCATAATGAGTTCTTCAGAAACATTAGGAATCTAAAAGTTCTTTCAATGTATAGTGTAATATATTAGTTTGGATGAAAAATAATGCAGGATGGGTTGGTAAGTATGATCAAAGGGAATCAAGGATTTTATTGAGATCCTAGGAAACCTTGAAAGTAGTGATAGGTGTTGGTGATTCTATTGGAGATTTTTTTGGTTAATGATAAAAGAGTTAGTTCAAGCACTTATTAGGTTTGGCACAATTGGGAAAGTTGTTTTACAAAAACTTTGTGAACTCAAAACTCAAAAAATATTTTAGAGTATCCAAAATGGTATCTAGATCAAGAATTATTCATGTAGTTCATTTGAAAAAAAATCAAGTTTCTTGTATGAAACTAGATTTCAAGACCTAATATAAGCCTAATAGGGCTACTAGGCCTCTAAGAAGTGCATTTTGAAATTAGTAGAGAAAGTATCCTAGAAAATACAAAATGGAGTAAAGTATGATTGAAATAAAAGGTTTGAAATATATTCCATCTTGCTAGTTCTTTGGCATGAAAATGGTGAGAGTTTGAGTAAACTTACTTTATGGGGTCAAATGGAAGGCTAGTTGTTTTCAATTAGTAGAGAGTCTTTATTGAAGGGAGAAGTAAGTATGAGTTCTCTAAGGGATAGGGTAATTAAGAAGATAGAACCCTAGAATTTCTAGGATGAGGCCTTGGAATGAGTCTAATTTATCTTAAGGTTAAAGATTGACTTATCAATTTGGTATTGGTTTTCATGTTTGTAGGGCTTTTTTGAGTGGTATTTTGTATTAATCCTTATTTTTAAATTAATTTAGTTTTTATTATGGATCCAAATAAAATAAATTCATAGTAATCTATTATATGCGACTCACTAAAAAAGTAATACACCCATCTAATAAAAAAATATGCTCACTAAAAAAACAATTGTTATCTTAAAGTACAAAAAATGTTCTTATGCATATACATATTGGGGTAGAAATGTAAATGAATTAGAGTTTTCATATAAACTATCTATCTTATCACAAACATATAAAAGGTGGATACAATAAACATCTTGTATATTCCCACTAAATGTGTGAGATTGTCAAAATTTCTTAATATTCAACTATTGATCCCTTTGTGTTTGATATAAGTTATATTTTATATACTAATGTGTTACTTTTATAAATAAATAAAAATTACACTGTTGAGGTGTTTATCCTGTTGTATTTGATATAAAAGTTGGATGTAACAAACATTCTTGATTACTACTAATTATTTGGTCTATTTTATGTTTCACATATGTTAAATTTTATATTGTTATGCAATACTCTATTAATAAAAAAATAATATTTTAAATCACTACATGGATAGTGCTACAACCTTCAGCTTTCTTAGAGAATTGTGGAGTCTCATGATTAAGGCAAGGTTACGATGGGTTGAGTTTTCTTTGTAATCAATTATGCAAAAAGTCTATTTTTCCTATTACTCGGTTGATCATGGAAGGTGTGAAAATTTCAACGAACACTAAAATATCCTTCAAAGAGGCTTTGTAGTGCTTTCTAGACCTTGGTAAGAAAATTTTAGGCTTCTTCATGGTTTTAATAGAGAAGTGATGAACATTGTCTGACAAAGAGTGGTGAGGGTGCTCATTCAATTAATTACATGTGAAGGATAGTATAAAAGGTTTCATTCCCATGTTTTTCCCAATGTTAATTTTTTAGGAGAAATTATGCTTTCTATTTCCCATTTTGAATTTACTCTTTTATTTAGAGTTTATGTTTCTAGTAGAATTTGAACCTCCACTCCTCTCATTGCCTTGCATCTAAGATGAATAAGAAAGTTTGTTAAGCCAGTTTCCCCTCTGTCAGGAAAGCCTACACCCCAAACACTCCTAAGGCATCCTCAAGTTCAATTCTTTGGGCTATGGTCCCCTTACAAAACTAAAAAAAAAAATGTGATCTCCCTGATAAAAAAGATGAAATGGTGGCTATTTTTTGTGACTTTGAGAAGGGCTCTTCCTCAGGTATGGAGATACATAGGACCACTAACAACTCCTATAAATTTTTAAAACCCTTATCCATGGGTTCCACCATGTACCACCTTTCCCCAATTTGGATTTAAGCTACCCTAGACATCCTCAAGTGTTTAGGGGACCCTTTCTTTGCCTATTCCCAAAAAATAAGATGACATCATTTATTTGGATTTTATTACCTTGTAATTGGAAGAGATGGCGTCTTGTTACTGTATGCACCCTAAAATGGTTGCCTAGACTATGGCCCCCATTATTCAATTTTTCAAATTTATTGAATAAATGGTTTGCAATTTTTATTAAATCAATTCAAATCAATTTCTTTGATTTTTAATTGTAATTAATTTAATTCTTGAAATATTTCTAAACGATTTGATCATTTTATCATAAGTCTTATTTAATTAAAAACAACCTCTCTTTTAATTAAATAATTAATCCACATCTAATTAATTAAGAAAAAAACCTCTCTTTAATTTAATTAAAAGAACTTGCTCCCTTTTAATTAAATAAAATCTCCTTTGAATTAAAAGAAAATCCCTCTTTGAATTAAATAAATAAAATCCCACTTGAAAAAGAAAGGAAATAAATTAAATAAATATTTTTTTATTTTCTTTACACTTAAATGCACATATTTGTATGTGTGATTCCATTTAATTTTCCTCCTCTTTTCTCATTGGTGAAATTTTATCTCATACAGATCATTCTTTCTCCACCCTTGATTAAATTTTATTGCCTCTTAATCTTAATCATCCATTCTTCTTTATAAGGGAGAGCCCTCTCCTCATTTTGGACATCCATGATTGTGTAATTGTTATGTGGCAGGTTTTAGCACCATGCTTGCTTTAGCACCTCAACCCAAATCTAGAATACTATAGGAATTGGGAGTGTCTAGAGCTAGATCTGACCTTGCCATTGCGTCCAAAACCCTGAACTGGTGAAAATTGACTATAAACTTGGCTATCTTGGCCCAAAGTTGATCGTTACACAAAATTTTTCGCAAATCAGAACTCGAAGGCCCCGATTTGCAGTTTGGGTATGATCTAATTAATTTGATTTTTGGATCTAAATTTATTCTTTGTAATTTTTGGATTTTTTATTCAGTTAGTCACGCAAAGAAATTTCTTTTTCTCGAACCAGGTAGTGACACCTCAGCTTGGCTCTATATTTTAAATAGAATTATTATTATTATGCAGGGTATTTTTAATTTAGTGAGCATAGTACATAATTCCTAGGAAGCAGTCGAATTGAATCTATATTGCATAACCCAGAACCCGATATATTCCTTTCAAATTCTTGAGCTTGGAAGCCACATTTCCCGATTGGCAGATTTCACTTTATTCTTCCACCATGGACCAAGTCCCTGCACCGACTGCTAAAATCATTTTCTATTCACTTCACAAGTTCAAACATTTATAAAGTGGACATAGCATACCCATGTTCAATGTGGGACTAAAGTCCCTTTACCGGCATGGCCAAATACATTTTTAAACACTACAAAAAGTCTCCGACACTACAACAACTTTCTGGCATCCTTGTGACCATTCCAACCTACGGCATGCATCAGTACTTAAATTGCCCATGTAGATAGTGGATAGTCTAGCACAAGTAGTGAACCCAATTCCCTTGAGACATGTGGCACTATTTTACTCACTTAAATCACATGAAATTAGTCTATCCAATCAGCAGTGATAAGACTATAGGTGGACTACACAGTCAGTAGACCTACCCATGTCAGCACAACTGACTCAGCAAACCACTTGGTAGGACACATCAGCATCTCAAGACTACCACATAACTAGTGGAACCCTCTTTTTCCATGTCATCTATATTGATCTGACACATGTTCATCCATATAGTATGGACACACCTAGTTAGCTGACATGTCACCATAGGGACTGTCTTTCTTGCAGACATCATCATTTTATGGAGTTAAAATTGATGGCCATTTGAGCATCATTTCCAAGAATTTTACAAATATAGTGATGGCCATTTGACCATCAAATTTAGACTCTTAGTTTCTTATCTAGGCCCCTATTTAGATTGCTTTTCACTTTGGCAGCTTGACTTTGTGAGCCCACAACTCGAACATCTAGACTTCGATTTAGGTGCAATTTTTTTTTGAAATTGGGTAAAATTACCTAAATTTTCTAGTTGTGGTATTTCTTTCTAGTTTTGGTGCACATATTTTGTAGAAATTGCATTTTTTGGTGATTGTACCTACATAATCCTATGTTTTGCAACTTCAAAAGCTTTGTATGGGCACATCTGGTCACTTTTTCATGTTCTTTTTTTTTGAAAGTGTGTATTTTTTCATCTACTTTCCAAATCTAAAGTATAGTTCTAGGGTTGTCTGGACTAATTTCTCACTTTTAGAATTATGCCCTTTTTGACATTGTAAAGCTTTTATTCTTTTTTAGAATTGTTGTAAATCTAAGCTACAATGCTTAAGTGATGGATTTCAGCCTCATAAGGCAGTTGTAAAAGAAAAATTAGAAAGTCCCCTTTTTTCAATTTGACAAGTGGTCCATTGTAAGCGCACTACTTATAAAGTGCCAACAACATCTCTTCTGGGGGGGTCTTTTGATTGAGTGAAAAGGGAGGGTGTGTACTGTGTTCTTGTGTCTCTTTTTTTCTACCCTTTTCAATTTCTACATCATGGGTTTTAAATTTCCTCCTCTAACTTCATGCAACTATTCTACATGGAAACATATTACATAGAGTACATTAATGAAAAAATGATATAGTCTTTATGTTGATGGTACAATTACCAAACCTACTAATGCTAAAGAACTCATTGATTGGAAAATTCAAGACCAATAGGCTTTAGGATTAATTAGGAGTTGTGTACATGGTGATCTTCTCTTTCACATTAAAAATTGTTCAAACTCTAAAGAAGCTTGGGATAAACTTGAAAACTTGTATGGTAAGGTGGATGAAGAAAAGGGATTTTAGATTGATGATGTTCTACTTCTCTTGGATCCTAATAATTATGACACAATTCAAGATTACATCATCAAAGTCAATGAGTATAGGGTAGATTGTGGAAATCCCATGAAGGATGACAGGTTGATTCATCACATCTTGAAGAGGCTACCTTCTGAGTACGCCAACTTTGTTTCAAGTTTTAATACTTACAAGTTGACCATGGGATCTGCTCACCTCACACCTTCCTTTGGTGCATTTGCAGACATGTTGATTGTTGACCAATCTCACTTGGTGGATTTTGGACTTCTCAAGTCATCTAAGACCAAAGCGTTGGTGGCTAGAGATGATCACAAATCAAGTCAAGGGGGAAAAGCAACAACAAAAAGAAGTAGTGGAAGCAGAAAACACAATTTGAGACACAACAATCCTCCTCTAAATAAGGTGGTTCTTCTTCAAACAAGAAGGGAAGCAATGAAAAGAAGGACAAAATTTTTTTTGCATACTACAAAGGGCCAAATCATGATGAGCATCATTGCAAGACAAAAAGAATCGATGAGTTAGAAAATCTACTCAAGAAGAAGTGCCAAGTACTTCCAAGGATTCAACTCCCACCTCTTCAAAAGGTAAAGCTCAAGCACTTATGGTGAACTCATGTTATTCGGAATGGATACTTGACTCAGGTGCCTCTTACCACATGGGTTCTTCAAAGGAACAATTTTCTTCATTGAAGTAGTCAAAGGTACCACACCTCTTTGTGGGAGATCATACTAAGATGGAAGTTGAAGGGAAAGGACATGTGGAAATGGAAAATGGGGAATTCAAAGATGTTCTCTACATTCCAAAACTAAGTTCCAATCTCCTATCAGTTTACCAAATCACTCACCTTGGAGATGGTCACCAAGTTGATTTTCTTCCATATTTAGTGATGGTGTGAAGTCTCAAAGATGATTCATTGGTGGTAGCTGGGAAAGTCAACGATGAAAAGAGGCTTTATTCCTTCTCCCAGTTTGTGCCTAAGAGTCCTTCCCAAGCCTTGTTAAGTCACTCTACTTCAAACATCAACTTATGGCATAAGCAGTTTGGTCACCTTGACTTCCGCTCTCTTCAACAACTTTGCTCTAAACATATGGTCAAAGGTCTACCTAATATCAACTTTTCTAAGGGAGAGTGCTCATCTTGTTTAGTGGCTATGAATCTCAAGGAGAAGTATGATAAAGGGAAGTCTTCTTGAGCTCCAGTTGTTCTTTAGCTAGTTCACATGGTATTAGTAGGACCCTTTGTAGTGACTTCAATCAGCCAAGGCCACTACATCCTCACATTTGTTGATGATTTTTTGAGATTTATTTGGGTCTTCTTCCTTCATCATTAGAGTGAATTGGCTCATAAAATTCAAGACTTCAAGACTCATGTTGAACACAAGTCAAGGAAAGCCATCAAGGTACTAAGGGTGGAAAATAAGAATAGATATGTAGACAAAAGACTCAAGAAATTTTGCAAAATTGAGGGGATTGATCTTCAAAACTCACTAGCATTTAGTTTGCATAAGATAGATGTTGCAGCTATGAGGATTAGGACTCTCAAGATCATGGCAAGTTGCATGATTAAGGCCAAGTCTCTCAATCCTACACTTGAAGTTGAAGCCATTAGTAGTGCTACTCACATACTTAATAGGTCTCCTCATCTAGCCTTAGATGGCAAGACTCCTTTTGAGGCATGGTGTGGTAGAAAACTAGTTGTGAGTCACCTTAGAGTATTCGGTTGTCTAGCATGGGCAAACCTTTCTTCCAGGAGTTGCAAGGCACCATCACCTAGGCCTTGTACCTTCATCAGTTATGAAGACAATGTGAAGGCTTATAGACTAATGGATCTAGAGACTCATGAGATTTTTGTGGAGAAGGATGTTCATTTTGAGGAGAGTTCACCAAGCTTATCCTCTACTCCTCTCTGCACATCATACATACTGGAAACTGATAGTGACACTAGTGATAGTTCTTCAACAAGTTCAAAGACATGGGGTTCTATAAATAGTTGTAGTGAGAGGTCACATTAGTCTAGTCCACATGCTTATATTTCCATAGTGAAAGGTCCATCACATCATGGTACATCTCGTCTTCCAGTTCCAACTTCAATTGACTTGGGAGACAGACTTAAGGACTTACATCTTCTCATTGATGATGGTGATCCTTCTATAGTTGTTGTGAGGGATCACTCTTGGTACAGTTATATTTTTCTTCAGCCTTAACTTCAAACATTTAAGTCATGGGAGTGCCCAAGTTGAAGTTGAAGTTGAACCTTTGGGTCAGTTCAAATTCAAGTTCAGTGATTTCATAATATACTTTCGAGTGTCAAAGTCAAAGTTGAATCTTCCTGCTAGTTCAAGTTCAACTTCAAGTTTTATCATTAGCAGAAAATGTTAAAATCAAGCCAATTATTCTCCTATTCATCATCATTAATATTCACATATGGGGATGTTGAACTTGAAGTTGAAGTTCCATGTCAGTTCAACTTCAACTTCAAGTTCATGTTGGAGTCGGTGCAACGTGCAGTGTTAGTTCAAAGTTTCAATTTCAACCCTGGCAGTTAGAAGTTCGAGAATCATTATGATTCAATCAAGATTGAGAGCTTCAAAATTTTATTTGAAATGGTGAAGCCTGAAAAGAATCCACCATTCTTAAGTACAAAGCTCATGGACAATTTCAAGTATGTAGTTTAGAGATCAAAGGCTCAAATTCATCAGTTCAAATTGGTGGCTCAAGTTTAAAATCAAGCTTAGATCCTATTTCAAGGTTTGAAGTCCAAGATCCAAGTTTAGAAGGTGGTGGTGGATAATGAGATATATAGTAGGAAAACAACATGTGATTCATGTGTAGGTAGTGGTGTATATATTGTTATAAATTTTAATATAGCCTGTAGCTATAGATTTTTGTCAACATTAAAATAGTCACAATGTCGAGAGCATAACATTTTATCCCACTATCAGATTTTTCTCAATTTTTGATATGTTGTAGAAAATCAAGTTTTCTAAATCTTCACTAAAGTGATCTTCAAAATTTGGCCAAGGTCAAAAGTTATGATGAACTAAATGTAGGTATGTCAATGCACCAGCAAATACAGATATTCTATAGTTAGAAAAATGGTCATGTTGTGGGTCCCATAGATTTTAATCTATCTATTTTATTGAGCTGAATTTTGGATATGTTTGAGGAAACTTAGTTGTATAAATTCTCTCCAAGCTGTTTTGTAAAATGCATAAAAAATCAAAAGTTATCATTGTTACAAGATCATGATAATAATTTGTTACCAGAATACGCCACCTATCCAACATGCACATGTAATTCATTTTAATTTTGTAGTGATAGGCATCCATAAGAGGAATTTGGATGAATGTAAGCAATATCATAATGTTTATTAAACATTATTTTTATCTTTTTGATACAACACCCTTCCTCAATAATGGATGGTGGTATATGAAAGGTTGCGAATAGTTTCAAGAAACGGTTATTAAAACTGAAAAAGAATCGACAGAAGGAGAAGATAAATAGTAGATAGAATAATAAGAGAAGTTTTCTTCTTTTTTTGGGGGTGGAGTTCTATAGCTACTACTACAGGGGGAAGAGATTTCTATTTTGTAATAGAGGAAGTAGTTTCATTTTATGTAGATTGACTGTGATAAGGGGATTGAACAGTACTATTATTGTTTTATCATGTCTTTGAAATAAAGAGGGACATAAGTGTGTTAAATTTTATAATCATATACATTTGTGTTTCTAATCTGAAAGGATTTTGGAATCCTTTTATTTCTATTTTAGATGGACTTCTTTATTACTATGTCTAATGTGATATATGTAGTCTTGTGGTTATGTATTCACTTTTTTTATATAAAGATGTTTATAGCTTTCTCAATTTTCTCTGTAATATTGAAACATAGTAGATAGTCCTATGGCTATTTACTAGTTTTTCATTCATTTCTAGTTTAGCAATCTATTGATCACATTCATTCCATATTGATGGATGAATGTCTGAAAAACCCTTCATGTCTTCAGGTTAAAGACATAGCCATATATCACATTCATTGAATATCTTTTATGAGGGAGTTGTACCTCTCAATTCAAAGAAAGAGTATCAATAAAATGATAATCTATCCAATCAGTAGTGCATTTTGTTCTTCTTTTGAAACATATTGAGTCATTATTTGCATTTCTATTCGAAGGACAAAACTATTTACTAACAACTTTGACCCTCATGTCCATTCTCTACATGATCAATCTTCAGAGGTTGGCATGATTGTGGATCCTTATGAACAACAATTATTGGAGTTCTCTTTGTCAGTTGAGGAGATAGATAGTTTAGTGGAACAAGTTCAACAAACATCCTTGCTAGATCTACATTCATTCTTTTTAGCATAGCTAGAAGGGGTGAACTTCAGCATCAGTAAAGGGATACTTGACCAAGTTTCAGGGCCAACATACATCTTTAGGACTATACCTTTGGTATTGTTTCTTCCTAAGGGGAGGCACACCATTCTGCATTCATGGACCAGATTCTTCATTGGAGCGGCTTTCACTTGTTGGCATTCTTCTTCTTTTTTTGGGGGGGGAGGAGCCTATTATGTCTCTCTTCCTTCTCTCATTCTTTTATGTATATACTGGATGCATGTTGTAATGGGGGGGTCTTGATTACTCCATCCATCAATGCATCCTTATTTATCTCTCTTTTTGGGGGAGGGTTTTTCCCATGAGATTTTCCCTCTTTCCCCACTTTATGAGAGATTTTCATCTTCATTATGTACATGGGTACCTAACATGGCCTAGTAGCTAGGACCCATTATGCATCCTAATCCTAGTTTTGTAAGCTTAAGGGCATTCCCCTAAGTTTCACTTAAGGGGGGGGTGTTGGTGTAAATAAGTATTTACTTATTACACTTAAGTTTACTTAGGTTTATGCATTATTTAATTATTTTACATTATTTTATTTGCGAGACACTTAGGAGTTTGTGCACTCTTGTGTGTTCTCATGATGACATCACAAAGAGTCTACACCTTTTTTAAGCACATGTTGTCTACAACCCAAGAATCTTCTACAAACATATGACACTTTCTCATTCTTATCCATTCATCTAGAATGTTAGATTAGGTGCTTAGTTGTCTTATCTTTTGGTTGTTTCTAGAGACATTCTAGGTGCTTCCTGAGAGGCCTTTATATACAAGCACTCCTAGTGTACTCTTAATCATGGCATATTGAATACATTGTCATTCTGATCATACTCTCTCTCTCTCTTTGGTCTATTGTGTGCTTGTGTTTGATTTCTTAGTTATTGGGTGAATTTTTCCCTTAGGCAAATTCTTACAACATTCTTATTTCCTTTCATAGATTATATTTCTTTTCTTCCATTTCTTTTCATTTTCATCATTAGATTAGTTTGGATCTTCATTTGCATTCATATTTTGGTCTTTGAATATCTCATTTATGGTGTACTTGCATGGGCACAAACTAGGTCAAATTGAGGGCCTCCATCAAAAACCCTTGCACTCCATGAATAGAAAGCTATGAGATGTCATTCTAGACCTCATTCTTGAGAAATCTTGGATATAATGACTCATAGAAGTGTCTCACATTTTGGGCATACATTTTTGGCACCCAACATGGGGAAACCAACATTTACTTGCTGGTTTTAGATATTTTTGGAGCTAACCCTCTTATACAGATTTGTTTGGAGATAAAAAAAAACCCTTGATCTAAAAGATTTAATCATATCTCCCAAATGACTTGATGTTTTGGTCTGAAATTTTGTTTGCAGGGTGGTGACATATCACAGAAGCTTCAGTGAAATTTGCAAATTTTTTGAGGTATTTTTTACTTTTAATAAATTTCTCTTGATTTTTCATGAAAATTTTTTTAGGGCTCAAATTAGAAATTTTTCAGAAAATGAATTCTAAATAAGGTTGATTCTTTGTAATTTGATTTTAGAGATCATAATAAGACTCAATAATTTGATTTGCAAAAACTGGTTTATTTTTACAAAATGGTTCTCTAGGGCACAAATGAAAATATTTTTTCAAAATTCTAACATTTTAGCAAAGCTCTCTAATTTTTGATGGGGTCTCTTTTCTTCATTTAGGGTTTTGGGTTTGGATTTATGGAATATAGGTCCAATCTTGTTGACTAGGTTAAAAATCATGATTAAATTGAACTTTATTTGTACAATGTTCAATGCATGATATGAGTTGTCATTTTTTATGAAATCAAATAGTTTAATATATTTTCATATGAATTTTCCTATTTCTTCATGATTTCATATACTTGATTGAAGTTTTTGAAGGTAACTTGGAGGTCTAAAGAGCAAAAAATGGAAAAAAAGGAAAGCATGAAATCAAAGTGCACACATTCTAAACCTTCTCATATGAATTATAAAAAGTGATCATTGTGTTCTTTTTCATTGTAAAATAATTTTGTTTTTGTCAGAATGTTTGGTCTATCTTCCCAACATTGAAAAAAGGGCTTAAAATGAATCATTTACATTTGGATTTGAGCTTAAAATAAAAACCTCATTTTGTTGTTAAATCTCCAAGATTTTCTTATTGATGTTTTCTTCTTGCATCCTTATTAAGGAGTTTGATGGGAATCTAAATAAGTGATCTTGATTTTTTTTTAAAGGGGTCTACCTAGAGAAGTGAACACTCTAGAGGATGACCTTAACTCTCACATTTGGATGGAGTATAAATAGTGTGATTTGAATCTAAAGACAAGTCCCTTAGAAGTAGAAATATTGTCAATCTTGGATAAGTCCCAAAGAATTTTATACCTTTGGGAACTAAAGGTGGAGATTAAATTACTATTTCCTCTTGGCTATTTGGTAGTATTCTTTTTCATTTATGGATTTAGGCCTCACGTACCTTGCATATATAAAGGACATCCCCTAGTTTTGATTGTGAAACCTTATAGAAATTTGAATAGGTTGTTGGTGTGTTTGATGTGATTGAATTTTTAAAACATTGCCCACTTTGAACAAAAGGGGACACATTCATCAAATTGAGCCTTAAGGATTCTTTCCTTCCATATGTTTTAAACCTTATGCTACCAAAACTCAATCAAGCCTAGATGATTATGAGTTATCCTATGCCATTAAAAAGTATCTAGACTTACCTACCAAACCTTAATCAATTCTAGATGATTATGAGTTCTTCTCTGCCATTAACAAATTTCCAAACTTACCTGTTTGTTTCTATTTTCCAAGGTCTATATCTTCTACTCCAAGACATCAAGTGTCTTCATCCTATAGATTCAAAGACCTCTTGAAAGAGATAGTGACTAATAAATCCTTTCAGAATATGTTAATATTTCATGATGGGCCTATCTTTGGCTAAGATGTGAATGACAAAAATGGTCCTAGCTATACTTTTGAGAGAACTTTTACTAATTTGGGATTTCCATATGATGTGGTGCTTGAGACCTTATTTTCAAAAGAGATAATTACTTTTCCATACAAATTTTCTACACCTTATGAACCTAAGGTAAAACCTTATTGGTGGAGAGATGTTCACTATTGTGGCTACCATACATACAAAGGTCATAAAAATGAAGATTGTATTGTATTTAATTGTATAATTCAAGATCTTATTGATTATGGAATCATTGATGTTGAAATTCATAAAAACCTATGTAATGAATATACTTTTCTTGAGCAAGATCATGTTGATGAACCTATGTCTAGTGTTGATTTCATTGATACCTCCATTTCTTCCAATACTTATGCATCTCCCAAAACTTCAAAGCTATCCAAAATTCTTCCATCAAAAAAAGTTCCTAATGCTTTTCATGCAGTTCCCTATAGTTATCCTCAAAGCCTACCTCTTAAAGAAACCCAAGCTAGTCTATACTTGGCTAAAAACCCTTTTCATGTTTCTAAGACTAAACATCCTCAACCTTCATGTGATACTATGTCTTGTATTACCACTTTAGCTAGTCCTTCATTACCCCTTCAAGATCCTATCATGAAAACCTCATATACTCCCTTGTCCTTTGAAGTGGATTCATGTCAAAAGGAGTCAAAAAAGATAAAAATAGAAATGTTAAGAAAGATCAAGATCAAGCACCTCTTCATCTCCTTCAAGATGTCACCCCTCCATAACCTATGTATTATCTACCTCGTAATTATGATGAAGAAACTACATCCACTATTTCCCTTGATCTTATTGAAAACTATGAACAAATTTTTTTGCATATTTTATCCAAAGAAGCTTGTCAAGATCAAAGAATC
This sequence comes from Cupressus sempervirens, assembly GCA_028749045.1. NCBI lineage: Eukaryota > Viridiplantae > Streptophyta > Pinopsida > Cupressales > Cupressaceae > Cupressus > Cupressus sempervirens. Next base: position 167,175,959 of record CM053789.1, read on the forward strand.
CCTTCTAATTCTACTTTTCCATATTCACTTCAGAACTATGCTAAAGCTTCAAATACTCCTATCAAAGGTGTTTCTTCTATTAAAGATACTCATGAATCTATTAATGGCCTTAGTCACATTTCTCACTCTAAAGATGCTAATATCCCTATTCACTATCCCTTTGCATCTCCTAAATCTATCCTTGGTCCTTATCCATGAAAGATAAAGCCTTCAAACCTTCCATCTATTTTGGGACCTTATGTTCCTCCATATCCTGCTTTCACTCCTATCTCATCTCCTAGCTCTCCTATCATAGCTCGAGATAAAAAAAGACACTCATCCTTGATGAATTCTCATTCATATATCCATATAAACCAATCATATAATCCTTATTCATCCACAAAACCCAAGTCTCTTAGAAGAAATTTGGATGATCAATTCAAGAATAAACATAAGAATCCATTTAAAAATTAATATCACTATGTCCCATCTAATCGACATATGAATGAAAGGAAAGAACAATTATTCAAGAGACCACAAAGGTCTATAACCCAAAGAGTTAAATCATCATAAATATAGGTTCCTAAATCCATCATTGAAGAAATGCATTTTAAAGCATCCAAAGGAAAAGAAAAATCCAAAGTTATATGGATTCCCAAGTCTCTTTTGAAAGACTTGAATATTTAAAATACTTTAAAGTTACCATTCAAGTTTCCAAAGCTTCTACTCCATCTTCTCCCAAAAATCTTCCTAAGAACATTCCAAAGACTTCCAGTCTATATCCTACCAAAATTCTCTTACTTCCTCATACATCCAAACCTCAAACTATTTCCTCCATGATTACTCGATCATTTTGCAACCCTTCAAGTTGTCTGTCAATGTTGATCTTGCCTACTTTCTCACCTACCCTTATGCGATATTTTCAACACTACACTTACCTGCTATCCATACTCGTTATATCTTTCCAAAGCATAAAACCTTTTCCTCCATACACATTATCTACCATCTCCTTTCCATCAACCTATTAGCATCTTTTAGCATACTTTCTATGGTCTTGTCATATCATGACTCATATTTTCTATAGGACCACTATTTAAATTAAAATAACTTGAGCTCTTTCTAAAAATTCAAAAAGAAAAAAATGAAAGAAAAAAGAAAAAAGAAGGAAAAAATGTACCTTGGTGAAAACTTGGTAAAAAGGCACCATGGTAGAAAAAGTAAAGAGAAATAAATTTGTCCTATGGTAAAATCAACTTCTTGTAGCACCTTGGATAAGTACCATGATGAAAACCTAACAAATAGGGGTCATTTTTAGGTATTTCCTAATCAATCTATCCCATATTTCCTCTCTGATTATGAAAAATGTTGAGCTATCCTTGTGTATTGGCTATCTTATTCGTCAGCTTTCCTATTATGCTTTTTCATTCACTCATAGCCTATACATATTTACCTTTATTAATATTACTTTATCCTATGACTCTTCTATCAATTTGGCCCCTTGGTATTCATCATGCAATGATAAAAATGTTTCTTAGGCCTCTTAAGATGCCTACTTTTCTTGGACTACATGCTTTCATTCTACGTTAGTTATTAGTTTCAACTAGTTATCCCACATGCTATCTATTAGAGTAAATAATTAATTATTAATTATTTATTCTATTTACTTAGGCTTAATTAGGTAGATTCATTTCATTTATTAGTTGTAGTCTAGGAGTTTGTTATAAGTAGTAGACATTACATGAGTTTTTTCTCTCCTAAGTCATACTTATCCTCTCACCTTGTTCAAGGACTTTCCACCACATGTGGATGTATGCTTACTTATCAGACTTATCTCCTAGAGTCTTCTAGCTTTTTCTAGGAGATTCCTTGAGCTCTTTATATTCGATCTCCCTCATTTTATTTTCATCATCTCATTCTTGCATATTATAAATACATATTTTCTTGTGTTGCAATATCTTTTTCTCTATCATGTCCATTTAGGGTTTTTCCCTTGCTCAACACTCTTCCTTCCTTGGCTTCCCTTTGATAGGTTATTGCATGTAGGTGATCTTGGGAATCTTTGGAGTTGGATTTTATCAACTCCAAAATGTTATCAAAGCCTTTCTACTACTGCTTCATTGAAGGATTTTTGAAGCCATGATTTGGAGTTACAAACCCTTGTTTGTTTGTGCATTTTTTCTTCAAATCAAGGGAACATAAAAATTTTGGAGCACATTGGACACAAATAGATGCTGCCATTAGATTCAAAAGGTGCTTTTCAGCTAGGATCCATATAAAATTTTCCAATTTTGGTGACAGGGCTCAAGGAGGCAAAAAAATTTAGATCAAGGGCTTTCATACGATCATACAAACGATTTTTTGGCCAAAAAAATTAAAAATTTATTATTCAGGTGTGCCGCTTAGAGGCCACCACCACACCACCACCATGTAATCTACACTCCACTACAACTAGTGGTAGCATCAATGGGTCACTGCGGTGCCACCCTGCAATCTGTTCCACTAGTTTTAGTGGCTCCACTTGGATTTGCATCCTCTGTGCCACCCAAATTTCACTCTGTTAGGGAATGCCACCTTATCTCTCTGCTCCATAGGCTCTTCAACTAGCCCACCACCTCTGTCCACATATGCTCATTTGGCATCCATTTTTAGTGGCATGCAGCCTTATTTCCAGCATAGTCAACATTTTAGGTACTAACACGTGGCATAGGTACAATGTGGCACATTGCCATGTGGACCCTACCACATTGCCTGCCACGTTAGCTTGCTACCATGTGGCATCCACATGACTGCCATTTTAGGTACTAACATGTGGCATAGGTACAATGTGCCACATTGACACATGGACACTACCACATCACCTGTCACATTAGCTTGCTACCATGTGGCATCCACATGGCACTGCCATGTGGCATCCACATGGCACTGCCATGTGGCTCCTCTTTCTTTGCCTCGATGGGTCGCAGGCCATCAAATTTAATGACATGATCTGTTGACATCAGCACTGCATCATCCACTTCTTACACATCTCCTTCAAGGTCCTTTTTGACCTACGTTCAGGATTTTGGCCATAGAGCTGAAAGAAGTGCCAGAAAGTTGGTTCCAAGACAAAGACATTGGTGTAGGTATTTTTAGGTTTTGATGTAGTTTTGTTGCCTATTTTTTTAGTTGAAGTCTGAAGTTATGTTTTTGACTCCAACAAGCTTTTCTTTTGCACCCCTTACCCATTTTTTGAAAACATTATATTTTTGGAAAGCTGGTTCTCTCTACTTTTCAAAAATGATGTCATTTCCTTTAGATTCTACCCCATGCTCTTTCTATCATGTTTTTGGCATTTTTGCTCTATAGTGGATATCTTGGGCATTTTAGGTCTGAGGATCATTTTCTTGGCATGGTTTAATTTGTTTTGGGCTGTCCTATCTTTTGTGTTTTGATCATTGTAGATATCATTTGTAAGAAGTTTTGTATATGTACTGAGTTAAAGTGTCACTTTTGCATTTCAGATTCATGAATGTTGGTTTTGAGATAGTTGTATATGCAATATTTTTATAAAGCACTAGGGGGGAATAGTTGTTTGCTATTTTAAGCCTTTTTCTTTTGTCAAGTGAGTGTCCCTTCCATGACATTAGTCCCATGCAGAGTCAGTTTGATCGTGTCTTTATGGGTGTTTGTACCTCTTTCCCTCTCTTGTCATTCTTGGTTCCTTTGTAGGAGACTTTGGCCCACCTTTTAAGTTTCCTGTCATCTCACCTCATCTACATTAAGGGGGAGTTATTTTGTTGCTCTAATGCTTATGTGGTTCGATGGTTCATTAGTGTGAGCTATGTATTTAGTGGTTGATCCTACATATAAGGCAATTGCAGTGGCTGGCTACCTATGCATTTCGGTGAGATAGATCATCTACCATATAGACCTGCTCAGTTCATGCCTTCTTCTTCCATGGAGGTTCTTCAGATTAGCAATTTTCTTTTTGATGGTAGATTTTGCAACTTCTTCATACTTCGATGATGCTCTTCATTATCACTCTTTGTTTTTGTTTTAGGGGACATTTCCCTAGTTGGAGGCTTCTTTAGTTCTTCACTAGCTTCTTACCTCTTTTTGGGGGAGGGTTTTTCCCACATGGTTTTCTCTTTTTCCCCATTTTCAAAGGTTGCTTCCTTTTTATTTGTACATGGGTACCTAACATGGCATTGTTTTCGGGACCCATTCTGCATTCATCTTAGTTTTGTGAGCTTAAGGAATTTCCCTAAGTTGCACTTAAGGGGGTTGTTAGAGTAAATAATTAATTATTAATTATTTATTCTATTTACTTAAGCTTACTTGGGTAAATGCATTTCATTTATTAGTTGTAGTCTAGGAGTTTGTTATAAGTTGTTGACAATATGGGAGTTTGTTCTCTCCTAAGTCATACTTATCCTCTCACCTTGTTTGAGGACTTTCCACCTCATGTGGATGTATGCTTAGTTTTCACACTTATCTCCTAGCATCTTCTAGCTTCTTCTAGGAGATTCCTTGAGCTCTTTATATTCAAGCTCCCTCATTGTATTTTCATCATCTCATTCTTGCATATTATAAATACATATTTTTTTATGTTGTAATATCTTTTTCTCTCTCATGTCCATTTAGGGTTTTTCCCTTGGTCCACGCTCTTCCTTCCTTGGCATTCCTTTGACAGGTTATTGCATGCAAGTGATCTTGGGCATCTTTGGAGTTGGATTTCATCAACTTCAACACTATCTCCTTTCATAGCTTTATTTTCTTGTCCAACACATGCTTTATATGGATATCTTTCCCTAGCTTGGGTAGTCTTGAGGAGTCATTCCTTCATGATCACTTTCACTTGCTTCATGCACTCCTTGCTTATCGATCATATCTACTTGCTTGTTGCTACATCATACCTTACACCTTCCTTGACAATGGAACAAAATGATGTGGTCTTGCTTGAGAGTGAGTAATCTCTAAGTCATTCTAAAAATCCAAAAAAATCATATATGATACTGAAAAAAATCATTAAAAGCATAAAATGTCTTCAATAAATGATCATCTTAGTAAAGAGCACTTTTATGTATCTCCAAAAAATTAATATATTCCAAAAGAAGAATCCAAGTGGTGAAAACTTAGAAATGCATGCTAATTGAGGCCTTTACACCCCTATTTCTTAGTGTGTATCCTCGACACTTGGCCTTTCTCTATCATGCCTTGTCCTTGTTGCCTTGGTTTGGAATTGGTCTTTATCTAGGGGCATAACTATGATCACTTTGGTCTCTTTACTGCATTATTCTTTAGGACATCTTGCACATGTTACTTTTTAGGACCACCGCAATTGTATTTTTCTATATAATCCCTAACATTGAGTGTTTCTCAACACTTATTGGAAACATTTTCTATAGTCTAGGATGTTGTGATGCTTCTTACTAACACATTTTATGTACTAATGAAAGTAGTCATGTGACTTATACACACTCAGTTCAAGTAAAAATTGTCTAAGACTTGTTGGCTTATTTTTCTTTTCTATGTTGTCTATGACAATTTATTTATTGATTGGATTGTTCCCTCCCTAATAGTCTCTCAAGGATGTCATGAACTAGAGGACTTGGGGCATGGTGCATATTTTTCTTTGCTTTCTTCTTGTGGGTGTGGTCTTGAAGCTCTAGAGTGTCTCTTGTTGTTCCCTTGAAACACTTGATAGATTTGAGGCATCATCCTTGATTGTTTTTGCGCAACCATTCTTATAGTCATTGTGGCATCTATGCATTGATGTGAGCATGGTTTTGCTACATCAAATTGGGTAAGCTAAATAGAAGTCATCTTAACCTTTATGTCTTTGATGCTTATGTTAGAATCTTTCCACATTCCAATCTGATATAAATCACATTCATATCTTCATAGTTGCACTTGTTACAAGGACTATTGTGTGATTTTTTGATGTTCATTACTAGTATCCTAATGATTAAAATAAGTTCTTTTACATTCTCTACTAAATGATGAACACAAAATCCTACATTACAGTTGCTCTCTTGCAAGTACACCTTTGAATTTTCATGTAGCTTGCATTATTAGACTTCATGTTAGTTTTCATGTTTAGATTGCATTATGAGTTTGAGAAGGTTTTCTCTTCATCTTTCTTGTTGAATTTTAATCAACTATGGTCATGTTTGATCTTCATTTCCTTATCTTCTTTTGTGATCTCAATTCAAATTTCTATCTTAAATAGTTGATATATTTTGGGGCATTCTATTTCTTATGGAAAAATTTCTTTTCTTCTTTTTGTTTCTTTCCATATCTTCCAAATTCCTACCTTCCATTTGCTGTCACCCTAGTGATTTTCTTCTAATTCAACTTTGGGCCATAAGTTTTCATGCTTGACGATCTACCTTGTTTCTATGAGTCTTATATCTTTCATCTTACATCATCAATTTTATCTTTTGTTCAATTTGATCAAAATGAGTCTTATATCTTTCATCTTACATCATCAATTTTATCTTTTGTTCAATTTGATCAAATTTATCAAGTTGTTGTTTCTCCTCTATCTCATTTACATTTTGATCATAAGGAGGCAACATCTATCAACTTCAATCCTCAATTTAGTTTTATCAATTTTAACCTTGACTTTTTAAAGTCAAAATTTATTTCTATTCTTTGTCCTGATGTGTCCTCGAATTGACCACACATCTATGTTGTTTTGTGATCCCAAATCAATCTTGTAAGAATTTGGTATAGCTCTAATACCATGTAAGAATTTTTCTTAGGGAAAAATAAGGCCAAGATCAAGAAGCACAAGACAAAGAACAATATGGACCAAATGATGTATGATAATAATATTGGTATGAAAATGAAAATAATGTACATACACACTAGGAGTGTTTGTATATAAAGCCCTCTAGAATGCTTCTAGAATGTATACGAGTTAGTGAAGAGATAAGCTCAACAATTAAGCACACATCCACCAAAGGTGGATTATCCTGAATTATGCATGAATGTATGTGCATCAATGAGAGGATAAGTATGACAAGGTGTATCTCATATAGAGATGTTGTAGACACCATGTGCTTAAAATAGATGCTAAGTCCTATGTTATAGACACCATGTGCAAAAGAAAGTTGCTAACTCATGTGTTATCAAAAAGACAACTCATATGAGTATCCATACTCATTTTTTTATAGAAAATTGGTAGCAACTGTATTCAAGAGAAAAAATTAGTGTCTAAACTTAAAACATATATAATAAAAACTATATAATAAACTTATCACATGAAAAGTTTGCTCCTATTTGACAGAAAAAAATATTATAACTTTTGATAATATAAGATTCACAATTTATCAAAAATAAAATTAACATTATTTCTAATTTCAATTATCACTTCATAATTTATTTTAGAATTCCTTTAATAAAGTATAAGAAGGGTGGAAAAATACAGATAGAAAGAATGACACATATTCGATTCCAATTCAAAAATCTGAAAATTCCATTTCAATCTAGGCTATTTCTCAATGTCGTAAACATATAAAAATTTAATTTCACTAAACACTAATGTCTAAAATTTAATTTTCATCAAATAAATTGAACTAACAAAAGAATAGACCCTACAAAAAAATATTATTTTATCAAAATTTGATACCAAAAGACACATAGGTAGTGCACTACAATAAAAACATTGTTAATTTCATAGTCAAATCCCTAACCCATTGTAAAACCTCATTCTTAGTAATCTAATTAGATTATCCATATTAGAGCAATCTAACGCTACTAGAATTCATAATCAACTTGACATTACCTATTTGCAGACTTTCTTTTGATGATGATTATTGATGAAATATAAGTTTGACTCTCTATAGAACAATTGAATGAATATCCTCCTAGATCATTAATGTCATTTTCTAGTAAAACTAGCTCTACATGATTCCTTCATGTGAGTACATAAAATAAGATGGCACTAGTGAGATAATACTAGAAATTGAATTGAAGAAAGAACTATCCATATATAGGAATGTCACACTTCAAACTTGATTTTTGTTATTTCTTCAAAAAAATTATGTTTTTTTCTTTAGATTTTCATGTACTCCTTTTCCTTTCATCTGATGAACACTTTATTTAATAAATAAAAACAATTGTTCATATGATCAAATTCTCTATTGAAGCAATTTATTTTCTATGTCCAAATTTATTCAAAATTTTAAAAATAAGTGGCTCAAGTTCAATTGTTCTCTACTAATGTAGGCCTGAGCATCCTTGGAATTTTGGCTGTAACTACCTTGGCTTTCTTAAGTTAATTTTTTTGGGCCTATTTGTAAGCCTATCACCCAATTTCGGATCTCTTTTAAATCAAAACTATAACATTTGAATGGAATAAAACTTATTAACAATTAGTGGCTTGGTGATCAACTTCCTTGATCTAGCCTCTTCAAGAAACTCTAGGAATGATTGAGATCTTGGCCTTGTGGAACTTATGCTTCGAGAGGAAAACTTTAGCTATTGTGGAATGTAAAAAATAGAGCAAAGAAGAACATTTTTCTTGCATGCACATTGCACATGCCACTAGAATTCTACAATAGACACCTTACAAAGGAATGCCAGTTAACACAATTTTTTTCCATGCTAATTTTATGATGGAGAAAATGAAAAATACTATCAAGAAAATTGGGGGCACCAATGATAAAAGAGAAATTAAGTTTCAAAAATTCTTTTCAATTAAAAATATTCAAACAACCTTAGAATAAATTTTTTTTCATGGTGTCCAAAGCACTTTAATACAAATAAGATGATTGAAAGCTATAGTCTTTGCCTATTTATAGGCAGAACTAATAAACTATAACAGAACTAATAAGAGAAGAGCCTAGAGAAATTTCAATATGGATAGTGTTAGTATGGGCATTGTTAGAGAACCTGCTAAAATCTAGGTGTTGGGGGATCTTGACAGTAGCACCCACTATGACGAGCTCCTTGACCTAACTCTTCTGGTTCTCTCTGACAATGTTTGTGAAATGGGTTTCAATTTTCTCAACAGTGCAAAGAATAGCCTGATCGAAAATTTTCACTCCATTAAGTGGCTTTTTTAGGAAATTGAGACTCTGAAGGATAGGTCCAACCAGACCAACAATAGGGGGGGATGTCAAGGATCATGAGGCCAGAGGTAGTAAAGACTAGGTGGGCAGCCAGGAAAAAGACAGAAGCTAGGACCCCAGAGACAATCAGGAGGACAAAATCACCTGGCTCAAGCAGAAGGTCCAAAGGCTAGATTTCGTGCACCAAGTCATAACTAAATAGATTGTGGATACCCTCCATACCTTGAACAAAAACATTGTCAATCTGGGGGACTATTTGACCAATGCCAGTCTTGTGGGGAAAGTGGAGCAGAGTACAGAGCATGGAACTAGCCGGGAAGATCCTCAGAAAGAGACTGGAATCTAGGATAGTCAGGGGGACCAGATGCATTTCCTCCCCACGATCCAGGAGGAAGAGGCCAACTAGAAGGAAGGTGACGCTACAGAAACCCTGCAGGCAATGGAAAAGAAGGGACACTAGTCTGCCTGCTAGGCTCTGTTCCTGGCCTTTGTTTCTTAGGCTTTGGGCCTTTTTGTTTCTGGCCTTTTGAGGCAACTTTTTTTCTATTTTTTATGTTTTAGTTGTTTTATGCTGTAAAACTTTGGGTTTCGGTATCCCTGTAAAACATGTTTTCCTAATAAAAAATATTGGCATTTGGAACTCTAATTAAATATTACTTCCAATTTATTTTAATTTTGTTCAATAATAGAAGTGTTATGATTAATATATTTTATTAGATTAACTTCTTACAATAAATAAAGATATGGTCAACATTTTTATGTTTTCAAAAAAGGAAATATATTATACATCATTTCTACTAACAAATGTGGAATTTAAGATAATAACAAGATATTATTTTAATATATTATATAAAAATATTCTAGAATTTTTTTATTAGATGTCATTTATTAATTTCTAATGAATTGCTTTCCTTCAAGAATTATAATATGATTGAAAAGTTAATGAAAACAATTATTTGAGTGCTAATTTTGGAAGATATTTTATGTTCCACAATTTTCCACAATAAGAAGAGTATTTTTAAAAACTACTAATGAAATTCATAAAAAAAATTTAAAGCTTCTTCTTTTTCAATGAAACTGCCATGTAACATACAGAGGAACAAATGTGCACAAATCCTTTCTTTTCATTCTCTTTAAATTATAAACCATAAAAAATTAGAATTTACAAGTATAAAATAAATCTCTTTTTTAACTATAAGAAAAGTTAGTTTTTATATTATCAATTTTATTATTTCTAATTTAAATTTTATTTTATTTTTAATTATTGAGACTACCACTTTTCACATTTAATTTTTCACAATCTTCTATGATAACAAGATGTTTTTTGTCCTTGGTTGAAGAAAGTTGAAATAAAAATTAGCTAATACTAAAAGCTATCATTTCTTGTTTCAATAAATCTTTTAAACAAATTATGATATGACTCAAGATTTATGAAATAAAAATGATTCAAACTTTTATGAGTAAAAGTTTTGAAGGACACTTTATTTTCCACCATTTTCTATAATTAAAAGAAACTTTAAGAAAAGAACAAATCAAATTCAAACAACTTTTTAAAAAAGTTTTTCTTCAATTGAATGAACTATTAAAAAAAGAGTTTCCATTTATTATGATTTGACATAACTTTATGAAGTATAGAAAACCTAATGTCTTACTTTTTAAGACTAACTATTAAAATTTGTATTTTTCTTGTATATTTTACCTCACTTATATCATTTAATTTCTTCTAAAAATTTTATTTTTTATTTGACAATTAAAGAAAACCTTTTTTTATCGTTTATACTCTATTATTTTTTATCACAAGAAATAAGTTCAATCTAGAAGAACATTAACATAAAACCATAATATAATCTAATAAAAATCATCTATTTATTTGACAATTAAAGAATTTAATTTTCAGAATTTAATATTCTAGTATTACTTTATCATAAAAAGAAAGTTCAATCTAGGAGCACATTAATAGAAAGTGATCATATAGCTTAATAAAAACCCATCTATTGGAATATTCAAATATGGAAAGAGTACTTATGAGAGGGGGGGGTGAATCATAAGTACCAAACTTTAGCAAATAAAACTTTTAACTGAAAGTAAGTTGCATGCATGTAAATACATCAAATAAACATATAACAAAACACATGCATCGATAACACTTAACATTGGAATTTGGTAACCCAGAAACCCTCCAGGAATAAGAAGGTAAAACTGGGGTGAGGATGATACCAACAAAAATTACTGCAGCAATATTGTTCAACCACTTCTGATGGTTTGCCCTGTTAAAGGCTTGCCTTGTTAAAGGCTTTACACTGTGTCAATAGTGACCTGGTTAGAGTCTTTCAAACACTTAACATGAAGTATTACCCTGATAAAGGATTTTATCACCTAGTTAAAGGATTTATCGAAATAGTTGTTAAGCTAACCTATCACCATAGGATTTTTATTCTAATACAATTGCTAGAAAGTATTAGGTACAATAAACCTAACTGATTACAATCCTTGATTGCTGATTGCAAGCACTTGTTCTGCTTTCTTTGATCTGGATCCTTTTTTGATCTAATAATCCTCACTTCTAAAAATAAAATTCCTTGCGAACCCTTGTATATCTTCTCATACCTCTCAACTCTTGCATTTTACAATGAAGTTTTGTCTTCCTTATAAAGACATTTGAAGATTTAGGGTTAGGTATGGACCTATGATCCATATTCAATCTTCATTTTTCACTCAATACTTTGGCCTTAATATTAGCCTCATCTACTGTTAAGACAGTTATTTCTTTGTGAGTGGGAAGCGATTGAGAAAAATGCTTCTCACTTTGAGCTGGATCACTCAGTAGTTGCATGCTTGAAATGTTTAAATTTCTTTCCAAGCTCAGTATCTTTTGGCTAGTTTCTTGTGTGAAGTATGAAAAATCACACAACTTTTTATACAGTGAGAATATATTCTCAAGTACCTTCTTCACCTTATCAATAAGCTTTGCTAATTCTACTTGTGAAAGTGCGATTTGTCTTGATATTTTCTCATTCACTTTCCCTTGAAATTTTCTTTCTGACCATTCCATAAGTTTTGCATTGGTTTCTAGGTCTTGATTTGTCACCTGGTCAACAATATCTGTTAGTTGCTCTGTGATATGCTTTGACTCATCTGGTCATTGCAAACTGAAGGCATCTATAAAGATGTCCTTGATCTCATAAAGTGTTTGCTTATTTTTATACTCTTTCCTGAGTATTTCCTGTCTTTTCCTTCTATTTAATGCATCCTGCACCTCATTGATTTGATCAATGGTTATTGATTTTGAGTCATAGCTCAGTATGACTATCTCTTCATCTAATTCAGGGTCTCCATAGTGAAGTACCCTTGCAACTCTGGCAGTACTGGATGATGGTACTAAAATCTGTAATGGCTGGTGTGAAGGAGTTCCCGAGGTAGGTAAATTTATTAATGTTTGAATTGCCTCTTGTTCTTTAGGGGTTTTTACTATTTCCTCCTCCTTCTGTCTACCATGATCAATTATTGTTATCTGTGGAAGTGCACCTTGTATTTGTGCTATAGGATCAGATTTAATGGTCTGTCCTGTTTGTTCCTTTCCTTGTTCTATAGCTGCACTTTGTTTTTGTCTTGCAGCATCAATTATACTAGTTGGTATTTAAAATTGACTACTAGTAGTTGTGATAGAAGGTGGTTCTTGTGTATTCACCTTATCTTTAACTATACTTTCTACTAGCTTCTGTAACTCATCTATACTGACCAATACTGGTTCTATACATAATATTTCTTGTTGTTTTGATTGGTCAAGAATTCTTTTCAGATCTTCTGCAGTTAATGGATTGACATTCTGACCAAAAGTACCAGGAATATCAGTAATTGTTATAGTATCTCTAGGTGGGATGGATTCTTTTGGAGGGCTAAGGGGTGGCAATTGTGTGTCTTGCACACTCTGTTCTGGTTGCTGCTCTAGCTCAGTTGTTGCCATTATATCCTATTTTTGTGTTTCTTCCTCCTTTCCACCTTTCTTTTCTTGTTCTCTTTTCTTTTCTTCTTCTTCTTTCCCTTTTCTCCTCTCCTCTATTGGTATAGTTGCTTCTTCCTTGTATTCTTCCTCAAGAAAATCTTCAATCTTTTTATACAAATTCTTCCATGATTTCATTATTCTTTGAACAATCTCTTCCATTCTGTTTTGAAGTATAAAGAATGCCCTATATTTGGGTGTAAACCTATTATTATGCCTTTTGACTGCTTTGCTAATTTTTTCCCTTGTCAAATCTGGCAATACACTGGCTAGGGTTGATTCCCTCATCTCCTTCTCCATTTTAAAGAAAAAATGCCATCTGTCTTCTATAATTTTTGATAGCTCCTTTGGCAATTGACCATCTAGTTCAAGTGGGGTGTACTTGAACTGTGCCATCATTCCATACACTATTTCTTCTATCTTATTTTTTTCTTCTTTATTAAATTTACTAAAATCAATTTTATTTAAATTATTCAAGTCACCACTTGCAATCCTTTTACATAGTGTATCAACTGATGAATTGCTTACCTCTTCTATTTGTTCTTCGTCATCAGTGTCAGGTTGAGCCACATACTTTCTTCTTTTCCTCATCTCTTCCTAAGATTCCTTTACTTTTTTCTTCTTGGCAACTTCCTCTTTAGCCTTTTGAGTAGAGGCTCTTGTTGATGCTCGTGTTGTTGGATTTTGAGGTGATGGAGTGGCAGCTTTCTTCATTCTAGGCTTGGCTGAAGGTTGTCTTGTTGCCTTTCTCTTTTTTGGCTCGGCTTCAGTTGGTGCTTCCTTGGCTTCTTCTTCCTCTGCACCTTCCTCCTTGTCTTCTCCAAGACTTGGGTTAGTTCTATTGGCCCTTGTTCCTGATCATCTTCATCCTCACTGTCATCTTCTTCTTCTTCTGCCTTAGCCTTAATTTCCTTGCCAAACTTCTCCTTGATCTTCTTGATTAATTTATCTTTCTTCTTCAATGTAGAAGCAATTTTTAATTCCATTTTTATTTTTGATCTTACCACATCATAAGTGCCAAAATGTGGTGCATTTTTATCTACTTCCTCTTCCAATAATGCAATTATTGCTGCTGATGCCTCATCAATATTGATTTTGTATCCAAATGGCCTTAGCCATCTTACCCTTGGAATTACTACTTGGATGTAAGTAAAATCTATGTCAACTAAGAAACATATGTCATTTGTATGCTTTTCTACTAATGATGTTTGTATCCTTGACCTTTGCTTCATGGATTTCTTGAAATCCTCAAAATAGCTTGTCATCAAGGTATCAAAATTTTCTCCCATTTGCTCTATATATTCATTAATCTGTGTAATGATGGTTTTTTCCTTCCTCCATGCTACTTTACCAAAAGAAGGAAATTCATTCTGTACATAAAAGAATATGCAAACTAGGATTGCTCCAAATTTGCATTGTGTGCCCTTTGTTTTTCTTATGGTAGCTAGGTTTTCATTGATCTGTTGCAATTGTAGTTCTGCAAGATCATAAGTATGATCCTTTTTCACCAATTTGTAACCTACATCTACGGCAATGCATGGTATACTGTTGTGTCAATTGGATTGATAGAATTTGTGAGCAATGACTCTAACAGCAAATTCTACTAGAGGATCCTATATGGTATGAATTGTCATTCCTATTTTGTTCCATTGTGCACCAATATTCCTTTCAATGACCTCCTTTGATTCACTTCTTAGGGTTTTGTACTGATCTAGGGTTGGGTACCTTGTTACTCTATGTATAATTTCCTTTGTCAATTTGATGGGCATATCTTCTAACCACAAGTTTCCACCATGGATTTTTCTCAGTACAAGTCTAATCCATTCAGTTTTGAATACGCTGGGAAAACTTAAAACTCGAGTCAAACCCTTCCTTTCAATGATTTTAAATTCTTCTTTCAGTACTCGATCTACACATAGTTTATCATAAGCTTGTCTAATTCCCATGTCTCCTAGAGCTCCTAACTTGCAATTGTAACATTTCCTCACATATTAAACCATTACAACTTTTGGGGGAATGTGGGAGAGAGCTTCGGCTGGGTTGTTTTTGTAGGCAACTTTGGGAATAGGGCAAAAATCAGGTTGCTTCACTTCATTTGAAACTAACTGGACTTCAAATGACTCTTTTTCTTGGGTTTTCTTTGAACTTGACACCATTATTGTGAACTAGGGCTTATACAACAAATGGGTATAAAACTGCATAGCTTGGCACAAACGAAAATACCTTTAGATAGATGAAAAATGTGTTGAATGAGGTTGCAATCTGCTTGAAATACTAGATTCTTGCTATGAAGTCGCTCAGCTCTCTTTCTTCTCCTTTGCTTCTTGATTGCGATGCAAAAAATTGATTGAAATCGCGATAATATACACTAATTTTATCGCATTGAATGCTCAATTGCCAACTCGGCTTCTAAAGAAATTTTGACCTAACTCAGCTTCCATTATTTCCATTTTACTCGGCTTCTATTGGAGTTATCCAACTTGGCATCAGTTATTAGCTCAGTCACTGCTGGGAGCTCGACATCTATTTTGACTCAGCATCAACATTTAGTTTTCATCTTGACATCTTGTTTCATGTAGATTTATATTTTTCTTAGCTTTTTTTTCTTGGGACTGATGTATGATATAGCTTTGTATATCAGTTCTATGTACTTCTTGTGCTTAGTTTAATGAAGTATGATCACTTAACCCATTGGGTGAAGTGATCCCTCCACTTGATGTGTTGCACTCTTCCTTCTTTTTCCAAGTCTTATTTATTTTCCCTCTTATCTTTTCAACATGAATCTTTTGTTTTCCTTTGTTATCTTTAGTCTTCGGTGCCTTTGATCTTGTAGGATAGTTTCTGCTGATATGACCAGTTTTCAAACAACTAAAACATGTAGTTTGATTCAACCATCTTTTGTAGTTTCCTTTGAAATGTGTTCTTATACAGTTCTGTGGTATATATCCATATTCTTGACAATAGTGACAACTGTACCTAGTGTTGTAATCCCAATGATAATGGCTTTCGTTCCCTTTTGTTTTTGCTGGTTGATTTAATGTCCACATAGGTTTTGATCTGCATTCAAGTGCCCTATGTCCATAATTTTTGCAATTATAACAATGTCCATCAAATCTTTGAGTCCTTGTGACATTGGATCTACAATTTTGTGTCATATGTCCTTGCATGTTGCACTTGTGACATAAACTTTTGGGTATGTTTGATTGATTGAATCTTCTACTCCTGCACACATTTGTTGTATGTCCCTTCTTATTATAGAAATGAAAAGTGGGTTTTGAATTCTTACCTTCATCACTTCTTTGTTCAACACTCTTTGATGATTCTCCAACTTCAATGCTATTGTATCGTAGTCCTGATGTATCATGGGTAGATTTTGGTGATTTCAACAACTGTTCAAAATACTTGATTGCTTCACTTGATTTGTTGAGATTCTCTGCTACCTCTTTTTCTCTGTTAAATTCATTCTACATTTGTTCATTTTGCATTTTCAAGGTAGAGATCTCAATATCCTTTACATTGAGTTCATGATGAAGATTCATCATTTGGGCAAGTGTATCCATCTGCATGTTTGAGATCCTTGTCAGTTTAGTACATTTTTCTTCAAGTCTGTTTGCAAGATTTCTTTTATCATTTTCCAACATCACTTTGTCTTCAACTGCTCTTTTCTTGTATTTAGTAATTTCACATATCATTATGGCCTGTGATTCATGTTCCATCTTAAGAGATCTTATCTCATCTACTTAGATTTTGTTTTTCTCCATCAGTTCTGCTATTGCTGCATCAAACTCTTTAGTCTCTCCACTGGAAAATATGTTGGTGGTATCAATCTCCTTGTAGTGTATATCATTTTCAGCTATGGCTAGATCCTTCGTCTTTTTTAATGAGTTTCTCAACTTGTTTCTGAATTCCTCCAAGCTATGCAAAGCAAGTTGCACATCTATCACCTGATTTTCAATGATCTTTCCAAGTTTGAAAGCTTCCATCTTTAGATCTTTTCCTCCAAGCTGTTAGGCTTTTCCTCAAGAGAACCTGGATTAAGCTCTAATACTAATTGTTGGAATATTCAAATATGGAAAGAGTACTTATGAGAGGGGGGGGTGAATCATAAGTACCAAACTTTAGCAAATAAAACTTTTAACTAAAAGTAAGTTGCATGCATGTAAATACATCAAATACACATATAACAGAACACATGCATCAATAACACTTAACACTAGAATTTGGTAACCCAGAAACCCTCCAGGAATAAGAAGGTAAAACTATGGTGGGGATGATACCCACAAAAATTACTGCAGCAATATTGTTCAACCACTTCTGATGGTTTGCCCTGTTAAAGGCTTTACACTGTGTCAATAGTGACCTGGTTAGAGGCTTTCAAACACTTAACATGAAGTGTTACCCTGTTAAAGGATTTTATCACCTAGCTAAAGGATTTATCAAAATAGCTATTAAGCTAACCTATCACCATAGGATTTTTATTCTAATACAATTGCTAGAAAGTATTAGGTACAATAAACCTGACTGATTACAATCCTTAATTGCTGATTGCAGGCACTTGTTCTGCTTTCTCTGATCTGGATCCTTTTGTGATCTGATAATCCTCACTTCTAAAAATAAAATTCCTTGCGAACCCTTGTATATCTTCTCATACCTCTCATCTCTTGCATTTTACAATAAGTTTCATCTTCCTTATAAAGATATTTGAAGATTTAGGGTTAGGTATGGATCTACGATCCATATTCAATCTCCATTTTTTGCTCAATACTTATCTTTTGCTGATTGGTTGCATGCCTTTAGCATTTTTCTTATTGGCTACATGCAAATTACATAGGAAAAATAAAAGATTCAATCTCATCATTAAATCCTTCAAGATTTACCTTATGTATGCTATAAAAATTGTTTGCATCATAGTTTGTGCAATTACAAACTTTTATGCTGATCTACTGAATTACTCGGCTCCTGAAGTATTTTTGATACTTGGCACATACTATTTGTTGGATAGCTCAGCACCTTAACAAAATTGTATTACTCGGCACCTTATTTTACTCGACACTTGTTAACACTCGGCACTTATTAACACTCGGCACTTGCTAACACTCGACACCTTTTATTGCTCGACACTTATACTTCACTTGGTAACTGATCTTTACTCAGTATCTGATCTTCACTCGGCATCTGAAAACTACTCGGTATTTGATTTTCACTCAGCATTTGAAAACTGCTCGGTACATGAAGATCACTCGGCATGCATGATGTACTCGGCATCCAATGTGGAATATGATTGTGTTGGCACTCAAGTGTCAAAAACATTATGATGTTAACACCATCCATTCCAAACAATTGGAGTCAACAAGAGCAACCCTCATTATAATAAGACAAATCTTTCTCAAAATACCAATCTCAAATACATGTAACTTTTTAAAGAGCTTCTCAATTTTATATCATATGATTTATGCAGGTATAAATATTAATCTCTCTACCCATTCTAAATTAGTCTTCTATTTCTATATCATCAAGTTCCATTCCTTGTTCTGATTACATGTGCATGAATAATGTATTTTGTATTCTCTATCATGGCTTCATGTTAATGTGCATGGGTGCCTAAATGGTCACATCATGTATTTATCATATTACTTTTATTGATGTCCTTTTTTCTAATCCATGAATAGTTATAGTTGAAACATACTACTTCAATGCTTGTAGGGGGTTTATTTGCTACATATAAGGCTATGAAATATGAATGTTAAAATGCTTCAATATTTCTGATTTTCTCTTGCTTTTGCTACCTCCTACCACTAATAATAGGCTTGCATTCTACATTCTTCTTTTTTGCTACAAGAACATTACCTAGTTCCTATTGTGGCTGAATTTTTTTCCTAAGTGTTACATATGCAATTTTTAATCCATTTAATTTATTTTTCCTCCACATAGAACAAACAAATTAGATAAAATATTGGTTTTTCTCCTTCTGCACAATCCTTTTTAGCCTTTTATGTGTGTCTTGAGGATAGTCATTTGAGTAATTTATGATTCTACATGCATGATATTTGTAATATATCAAACATTTATTAGATCTTTCTAGGTCTAATCCCCTTATTTCATTGTAACCCTTGGATGATTTGATATAATGCTAGAAGGAAACTGGAGCTAGTGACCAATCTTTGCATACCAACTCAGGCAATGTACCATACCTTGTATCTTGCTTTTACGCATGTATTTTATTTTAGGTATTATGTATATTGTTGGCTATTCTCATGACATGTGCTATCAAATGCACCTTTTTTATCATTATTACATGTACTTTTTATTATGCACATTTCATATTTCATTGAATATGTGCACAATGTTTCACTTACCCATGCTCCTCCTTATCTTCATTTAATATGCTCCTTTATTTATGATGATTATATACCTAATTTTTCTCTTGATTTTTGAATGAACACAAATATAATTAAGATAGCATAAAAGTGAAAAACTAGGGTATTGTAGAGGAAAATTTACCTAGTAACTAGGATACTAAGTGTCACCAATTGGAATGATATGAGAATTGGTAACATCTGTAGTGAATTCTACTGATTTCTTGTTTGCTAAGCATCATTTGACCAGTTACCTTAGTTTGTCCATTGAGCATAGAGTCTGATATGCAATAATGAATAAAAGTGGAAACTTGAATATTGATGCAGGATAAGCCTTCCTTATAACTATTTGATCACTTTTGAGCTTGAAACTCTTAATGAAATTTGGGAAACTAAAACAAAATTTAAACTAATTGTGCTAGACAACACTTATGCAAACTTGGAAAACTAACCTACTCTAGCCTAACCAACAACAACATAAATGCTAAATAAATACATTTATTGGTTGGCTAAATTAGCTTTTCTTATTCTTCAAAGTGCCATGATTAGCATGATTAAGGGAAAATACAAGAATATGGAGAAATGGAAAATACTTGACTATTTTATGCAACATCTCTTGAGGAATGAAAATGGTGTGAATTACTTCACATTGTTGATTGATAGTATCTACATTTGGGGCTGAACTAGGCTATTGCATTTGAACTTCTCCATTTACATCTTCATGTCAATTGTTGGTATGAATGATGACTCCTCACTTATCTTGAGTTGGGCCAAATATATGATTGGATAGCCTCTAGAAAGTACAAAATCAAAGTCTACTTTGTTGGTTTCTTTAGTGCTTCTCTCTATTTCTAGATTATCATGGTTATCTTGCATAAGTGAGAACCGTGTCAATTCTTCCTCTACTATTAGGTGGTCCTCTACTTCTATTAAGTTAGCTAAAGGTTTATCACAACTATCAACCCAATGAATACCCCTAATGAGTGGCTATATCTTGTGCTTAGGATATGTCTTAGAATCAATAGGAGAAAAAATTCCAAAATAGAGTATCTTATGGTAAGCATATGCTATACATTCTCTATGGCAAGAATTTCACAAAAAACCTCTATAATACTTTCAAAATAGTCCTCCAAGCCTTTCTTAGCTACCATCTCATTAAAATTTTAAGGTATGTGCAGGATCATGGTCAACAAAACTATGCTCTTAAGTGGCAATAAAAAATTAGAAAATTAGGGTTATGTCAACTTGACGTGCAATTTTCTATTTGTTGTTAACTATATATCAAAAAGTTGAGAGAAAAGAATCTCTAGAAAATTGAATCTATTTTCTAAACTACTAGGAGTTATCTCATAAAACTAAAAATTGATTGGTAAAAATTTTGAATTTTAATACAATATTACAAAAAATTTAGAACAAAAATAACAAGTAGATGTATGTCTGACCACCTTAATCAAAATCAAATGATAATATTTTTTTAACAATATTCTAGATATAATTACTAGACTCATGCATGGATGTGACATATATTTTTGGGTATTTTTTTTCTAAATAAATAATTAATAAATAATTTTTGACTTTAGTATTTTTGGAATAAAAAAGCTCTTGTGTCTAACCACCTTAACTAATTCAAAACTTTTGCAAAACCAAAAATTTCAATTTTTTTCTTTATAGTAGAAGAAACATAGAATGTGATCCATCTTTTGGATTTAAAAAATGTTGTACCATTTAAAATTTATAGGTTTTTTCCAAGTAATGTGTTAGTTAGCACTTTATACATAACTCCATTAGAAAAATAAGCAATAATTAGTTACTAAACACATAATTTGGAAAACCTTACATTTATGGAAAGATAAGAACATTCTTAAGAAACCCTTTTCATTTCATCAAATTTTGGTGAAAAAAAAGTTGTTTGCTACATGTTTGAAGTAAAAATTACATAAAAATAGGCCAAAAGCAAATTTTTAAGATGTTTTTAAACTTAACGGTATAGGTTTGGTATCAAAAGATATAGTAGACCTTATAAAGATATTAAATTTTTTCATTTAGTATCAAGGTGGGTGGGAAAAAAATTGCAATAGATTTTGATATGGTTTGAAATATTTCAGAACTATAGATTTTATAGATTGCCACTTTTTGGCATACCATTATCCTACACATACCTAGTACCTCTACCTCATCATTCTAAACAAAAGAAGCTAATTTATCAAGGAAAAATATGACCCTTTCTTCTTTCTCATCACTTTATCCTACAATCAATGAGGTATGTTCATCATTATGTTGCAACTAGGAAAGAATCTCAAAGAACACACTTGACTCCTCCTTTCTTAGATGATTTTACTCCTTGAGTTATGTTACTTTCTCTACTAAATTTAATGTTAGAACATCCTAGGTTTTCTTTTCTATAATATGAACCACATCCTCTCCCTAATGTACAAGACTAGGAAGCTCATCAAGAAAATTGAATGAACTCTAAAAATATCTTTTTTTCCAATATGCAATTCTTCTTGTAGAAAGTTCAAAATTTCAGCCCCAACTTGTTATTTAGGAAGGAAATTTTCGCAACTTGGAAAATCAAACTTAAAAACATCCTTCTTATTTTGCATCAAAACATTACGATATGATTGAGCTTCCAAAATGATCTTTTCATATGGCACTATCTAATGAAGCACAAGTTCCTCTTCTTCATGGATGAGCATAGGTTGTTGAATTGGCTGCTCATTTGAGACTGTATTGTGCTTTTCCTCTTTTGGTTGATTACAACTCAGAAAAGTTAGAATCTTAGACTCTTGTACTCAAGCCTCAAGCTCATGTACTTCTGTAAATAACATCCTCATTTTGGTATGTTCAACATCATGGTGTGTGAAAAAGTGGTGATGTGAAAAAAGTGGAGTTTTAAAACATCTAAAAGTATTTCAAAATCCACTCTACCTTTTTCCCACCCATTGTGATACCAAGGCAAAAAGGTTAGGCCAAATCTTATTTGGTATTCAATCTATTATGGGGTACTTGATATAATATCAAGTATTCAATATGACATTGGATACTTAAAACATGCAAATAGGAATGTTTTTTAAAAAATACTTGAAAGAAAAATAGTCATTTTACTCATTTTTGGCTAGTAGTGTTTTTTGCTTCTATTTCAGGTATCTGATCCGAGAATGAGTATACAATTGAGTTAACTATTTTATTTTATTTTGATGATTTTGAATGAATTTGATTTAAACTTAGGATTTATTTAATAGTTTTCAATGAATTATATTTAAAATTATGTTTTATTAATATAATTTTTTAAATTTTTTAATTTTAATTTTAAAAAATTTTATTTTGCAATTTAATAGATATGGATGCCATGAATGATATTAATGACATTGAGACATGAAACAGTCTTCCTTAAAACCCTCCACTAAATAATCTAGTACATCATTAAGACCATCCACAAAATGATCCCCTACCCCATCAAACCCTTCTTGAATTGAATATTTACTAGAGGAAAATCTTACTAAACATAGGGATTTGCAAACCACATATAACATTATACTTGCATTCGCTCCCATATTATCCATGTTAAACACATAGGTAATAATATTTAAATAATTACCGATGAACAAAATATTGCTCTTCACTAGCACAAGTAAATGCATGCCATGTTTGATGATGGGTTGGACTATGATGAGGTTGAGGCCCTAAACATAGCTAGAGATGATATGGTTAACCTTTTGGTGGACACAAAAAATGGTAAAATAGTAGACCATAAAAAGACCAATTTATCAATTAAAATGTGCATGAATGAGGGTATGCATGTGAACTTTTCGAATCATTGGTGGATTATTTTTGACAAACCTCTACACAATAATCTAGAGGTTCTATTCTATTTCATTAGAAAACTATATGCCAAATTTGTGTTGGGCCTCAAGGTGAACTACTAGAACATGAGGCCTAGCATGGGTGTAGGAGGAGGAGCTCCTTAGGATAGACCCTTTCCCTTCTATTTTAGGTATTAGATTTGAGAATGGGTATACAATTGAGGTAACTAATTTTTTATATGTTTTTAATGGTTTTGAATGAATTTGATTTAAAATTAGGTTTTTTAATAGAAATTATTCAAAAGAAATATTTTAATTTAAAACTTAAAATGCTATTTTGCAATTTAATAGGTATGGATGACTTGAATGATATTAATGACATTGAAGATTTAATAGAAGAAAATATTACTAAACAGAAGTGTGTGAAAACCACATATAACATTGTACTTGCATTGGCTCCCATGTTATCGACTTTGAACACCACAATTGATAATATTTAAATAATTATCGATGAACAAAATATTGCTCTTCACTAGTATGAGTAAATGCATGCCATGTTTGATGATGAGTTGGAAAGTCATGAGGTTTAGGCCCTAAACATAGTTGGAGATGATATGGTCAACATTTTTGTGGACACAAAAAAATGGTAAAATAGTAGACCATAAAAAGATCAAATTATTAATTAAATGGTGCACAAATGAGGCTATACATGTGAACTTTTAGAATCATTGGTGGATTATTTTTAAGAAAGCTCCACACAAAAATTTAGAGGTTCTATTCTATTCCATTACAAAACTATATGCCAAAATTGTGGTGGGCGTCAAGGTGAACTACTGGAGCATGAGGCTTAGCATGGGTGTAGGAGGAGAAGCTCCTTAGGATAGACCCTCTTCCTACTAGAAGAAATCTGACACTTTTGTGCCCCCTACTAATGTCTCCCCTCTTCCTCTAATGCAAAATCCTCATATCATTCTAGAGGCTAGCTCTCATACTATAAGAGCCATCCATAAATTGGCTATCCTATTGATATCACAAGCTAGGTCATTATTACCTTTGTGTGTTTATGATGTTGGTGCAATCTCATCACATGTTTGTGTGCCTCATACTTACATAACATTCAAGACTATTTTTCTAGGTCTCACAGGTGATCTTTATTAGTATTAGTTTCTATTTGAGGAGGATGATACATAAGACACACCTAAAGGGATTACATACACTATTGTGAGAGAGGACGGGCATGTAGAGCCATGGGATCATTCTATTTCAGTACTTGTATACTTTTTTTTTCATGAAATATGTTATTTAAAATTAATATTTATAATATAGTAATTTTAACCCATACTACCTTATACATGTATGTGATCTTCATTCATGTTTAGTTGATGACTAAAGAGGGGCTTAGATAGGTTGATGATGTCATGATCTTTGCTATTTAATTTGGCCTTGCGATGCAAATGCTACATTATGTTGTGTTCTCATTATTTTTCTATTTGATATTGAAACATATATGGTTTCTAATCTTTCTTTTATCTTGCAAGTATCACCTATCAAGGGGGGTAGAGTGTGGGTGGTGAGGCATAGGCCATTGACAATGGAAAGATAATTAGGTGCTTTTAAAGTGATTAAATATCAACGAATTCTTGTAAAATGCTTGTACTAATATAATTTAATTATATTTTTTATTGTACAGGGTGTGGCTAATGGTGATGAGTCCAGATAGAGTCAGTATTGCAGACCCTCTAGCATTTCCATTTGTAGCAAGAGCCCCATCACATGTATAAGTATCATTTATTTGTGACTTTCCTTATTTTCATAAACAAATTCAAAACTAATTTCCATGATATTAACAAGTAGGCTTTTTTATCTCATAGGAAATAGTGTGCAAGAGGCTAGATGTAATAGTTTTGTATGTTTTCTCACACAAGCAATATATCTAGAGGATAAGTTGATAAAGGTAAGTTTTAGTTTGAATTCTTGATCATATTTTATAAATTGTTCATTCTATAGATTAAAATGTTATATTTAAAGTTGTAGATCCATCTAAAAAACATACTTGAACATATATAGGCCATAACCAACTAGGTTCCACAAATGTTGACATATGAGAGGACTTTTGACTGCCATAGGAGATCAATGACAGATGTATTTTTTTATAAAAGTTTAAAACTATGATTCTTCATTAAAACAAGGATTATTATGCATTTGATTAATTAAGTGTTAGATACATAGAAACATATAAATTTAGTAATCTAACTTTGGGTTTTCCTTTTATGTTTATATAGGAGGCATCTGATCCACTTAGTTTATTGAGAGGATAAATTTTGATGATGACCTAGCATCATAGCATAGTGTAGTTATCATAGAATCCATCATGAAACATTTTGAGATGGCATATTCTATATTGTATATAGAAACATTGATATTACACACATTTTTATGGCATGATCAACCACATTTTGTATATGGGTCTATGTATTTTGATATATATTTGTGTAAGTTGTCTATGGATACATGAACTTTGATATATATTTGCATAATCTTTCTATGGATACATGTATTTTGATATATACTTTTTTTATTTATGTATACAAGGATATACATATTAATTTACTATAGTATTATTCAATTTATCATGGATCATGTGTATTGTTCATGTTTATGCAATATCATTCATTTAAATCATGTTTGTTATATTCAATTCAAATACAATAATTTGTGAATATTTTATGAACATTTATTATCAAATTTTAATGCAATATTTTATTTGGAATTATATCACATATTTTTAATTTGAAATGATCTATCCAATTCCTTTGGATGCCTACAATTAGCCAATCCATGGCCAATTTTCTCTTAGGAGCTCATCTTTGGTCTTACAAGATGTTTCAGTATATATTGATCACAAACAATATAAGAACCCTTTGGTTAAAATAGGGGTGTCAATACATATCATTATTTTATTGTAGACCTTCATATCATCATGTTGTAGCATTTCACATTTCATTGATAAGCCCAACAAGCTCTGACTTATGACCCTCAAAAGATCGACCTCCAAATGCACCTAGAGCATCTTCAAGACTCTTTGGTATGGGGTGGTTGTGAATGTTATAGGCTCTTTCTAGCTAGTAAGAGGGTGTTACTATTTTTCATCTACCCATCTAGAGCTAATGGCACTCTTGATTCAATGCCAAAATCAATCGTTTCAAAGTTATGCAGTGATGCACCAATGAATTGAGGCACCTTGCATGTTTTGGCATTAAGCAAGATCACTATGCCAAATCCAAATGGAATGTGATCTCTCCAAAATGAGATAGGCGTAAAAGAACAAACCTATGTCACCCTTTTAAAAAGGGAAATGCTAACAAAAGTATAGTTGTTCACCTTCAATGACATGAAATAGGTATTATTGTTGAGAACTTGAAGATGAAGTAAACTAATAAAATGTGTAGACATGGATGGAATTTAGGATTATAATTTTTAATAATTATCTAGAATAAAAAATTATATATTTTCCTATTGTTAAAGATAAATTTTTCTTGCTAAAAAATGCTGGAAATCAGGGGTCTAGTTCCCACCAAAAAACTACATGGAAATAAATCATTTCCCTTTGATCTCAGATTATTGTTATAGATAACATATGTAGCTAGAAAAATCAAAAATCAAAAATCTCTTTAGAACTGTATTTTTTCATTTATAATGATTCAAATTTCAACTTATTCAAATCAATAGTTTTCATCTCCCACCATATTATTCAAACTAAATCTATTCCAACTAGAAGAAAAATTATAGATTCTAGAGGAGGACTCTCTCCTCTAGAACATCATATAATTTTCAATTATTAAATATGATTTATTATTTTTTTGTTTCTCAAAATTGACATCTTCTTGAGTGTTAAAATATGTACTTGTAGATTTTTTTAATTATAATATACTATATCTAATTAAAACACTATGAACTTTATATGATAATATTCTTGAGTTTGAGCTCTATAAAATGTGTTTATATGTTATTGAAAAATTATCATATTAAATAGTAAGAGTTATTAAAACATCATTTTTCTAAAATAATTGTGTTTCTTTAGTAATTGGATACTGACTAGTATAAGACATGCAATTAATAGACATTTCCAATTGAAAAAGTGTGCAACCATATATAACTTAGCTAGAATAAATTTATCAACATCAAATGTTAGCTTGAAAGGTGACACAACCTTTTACTGCTATCCATACGTTATTATAAACCTCAAAATCATTGTCTTGTATTATTTAACATTTCATCGATAGCCCCCATGAGCTCCAAGTTACGACCCTTAGAATATCAACCTTCAAATGCAATTAGAGCATCTTCAAGACTCTTCAATATGGGGTGGTCACAAATGTTGTAGGCTCTCTATGACAAGAACAAGTGTGTCACTAGAATTCACACACATATCTAGAGCTAATGGCACTAACAATTCAATGCCAAGATCAACAGTTTCAAAATTACATAGTGATGCACCAATGAGCTAAGGCACACTACAAGTTTTGGCATCGAGTGAGATCTTTGTGTTGAATCCAAATGGAATAATATCTCTCTAAAATGAGATAGGTTATTATAGAACTCAACATCACTATCTTGTAGCATTAAACATTTCACCAATAGCTTGAGCCTTTTACCATGATGCATCTTCCTCTCATTAAGTGTGTTGAAGTAGCTTCATAATTATGATGTTCCCTACTCTTCATAATATGGGTTTGCTTATACTTCATGAATTCCTTAAAGAGTTACACAAGCTATAAGTTATGACCCTTAATATATCAACCTCCAAATGCATTTAGAGGATCTTCAAGACTCTTTAGTACAAGATGGTCATGAATGTTGTAGGCTCTCCATGACTAGAACAAGTTTGTCACTAGGGCTAAATGACCAATCTAAAGCTAATGGTGCTAATGGTTTGATGCCAACTTCAATATTTTCAAAGTTATGTAGTGATGCACCAATGAATTGAGGAATTCTACAAGTTTTGGCATTGAGCAATATTATTGTGCCAAATCCAAATAGAATGTGATCTCTCCAAAATGAGATAGGTTATTGTAGACCTTGACATCACCCTCCTATAGCATTTGAAATTTCATCAATATCCCCATGAGCTTCATTTTACAACCCTTGGAATATTGACCTCCAAATTCACTTAGAGCATCTTTGAGACTCTTTGGTACAAGGTGGCCTCGAATGTTGTAAGTAGTCTATGGGGTGAGGGTTCCAATTTTTGACCAATTTTGACATTGAAATTAGTATTTTTGAAACAACCCTCACATTCGGGTGGCTATAACTTTGAAAGTATTAAGAATTTGAAGATGAAATAAACTAGTCATTTCTAGTAATTTGTTCTTACTTTTTAACTATATTTAAAAATTTAAAATAAATAATTATTTAAGTAAATAAAATCTTCTCCCCTAAAAAGTGGTACATATGAAAAATCAAAATTTTAAAGAGTGACAGTTATTTTGACAAGCACAACTTTTATTCCACAAATGGTAATGAATTAATTCCTTTTATGTTGGATTTGTAACATCTATATCTAGAGGATAAATTTTTTTAATTCAATTTGGTTGCATATTGTATAGTTTATGAAGTTTTAAAGTGACATCAATTGTAATTCAAACATACATTCATTTTGACAAGCATAACTTGAACTCAGTATACCATAAATCAATTTTTTCTTTTTCATTAGAAAGATAACATAGTAACTCGTTTCCTAGATATTTTTCAAAAACAAATTGACCTAATTTACTATTTTTCCTAAAGTGTTGAAGTCAGTTGATGTTTAATTGTTAATCAACCTATAAAGAGTTAAAATCATATTTGAAATTCTTAATGAATATAATACCTATTAAAATTATATTCATTGGAAATATTTCTTTGAAAAACAAAATTTGACATTTTTAGATTTATATTATGATGTTGTTTAATCCTAGTATCGAGGGTCAAAAGGCCATTTCTTTCTTTTTGTTTTGAAAAAGATCAAAGTTTTTTTTTTAAATGTTCATGCAAACACTATATTCACATGAACATTTCTATATAAAAAAATATAGATTGCAAGGAAAAAAAGGATTTTAGAGATTTGTGTGAACCTTAGTATTTGTGCGAACCCATAAATTATGTTTGCAATATGGCTGAAAAAAGGGTGTCACTAGAGTTTCACCACCCATTCTAAACTTATGACATTGATAATTCAATGCTGTAATTACTAGTTTCAATGTTACATAGTGATGCACCAATGAAGTAAGGCACACTAAAAGTCTTGGGATCGAGAAAGATGCTATACCAAATCAAAAAAAGAATGTGTTCTCTTTGAAATGTGATAGGTAATTTTAGATCTCAATATCATCATCTTGTAGCACTTGCAATTTCATTGATAGCCCCTTTCAGCTCTAAATTACAACCCTTGGATTGTTGACCTCCAAATGCACTTAGAGCATCTTTGAGACTCTTGGGTATGGGGTGGTCATGAATGTTGTAGGCTATCCCCAAATAGAAAAAAGGTGTCACTAGGGTTCATTCACCTATCTAGAAATAATGGTGTTGATGATTTTATGCCAAGATTACTTGTTTTAGAGTTATACGGTGATGAAAAACTGAACTAATGCGCACTACGAGTTTTGGCATCGAGTGAGATCAATGTGAAGAACCCAAATAGAATGTGATATCTTTAAAATGAGATAGGTTATTGTATAACTTGATATCATTGTACTATAACATTCAACATTTTATTGATAACCCCCATGAAATCTGAATTATGACTCTTGGAATATCAACCTCCAAATGTAGTTAGAGCATCTTCAAGACTCTTTGATATGGGGTGGTCACA
The DNA here is from genome assembly GCA_028749045.1 of Cupressus sempervirens. Lineage (NCBI taxonomy): Eukaryota > Viridiplantae > Streptophyta > Pinopsida > Cupressales > Cupressaceae > Cupressus > Cupressus sempervirens. The sequence continues at coordinate 167,206,006 of CM053789.1, forward strand.
AACATTGTAGGCTCTTTGTGGCTAGAACAAGGGTTTCACTAGGGTTCACCCACCCATATAGAGCTAATGGAACTACCAATTTGATGCCAAGATCACTAATTTCAAAGTTACGTAGTGATACACCAATGAACTAAGGCACATTACAAGTTTTGGCATTGAGCAAGGTCATTGTACTAAATCAAAATATAATGTTGTCTCTACAAAATGATATAGGTTATTTTAGACCTCGACATCACCATTTTGTATCATTCAAAATTTCATCGATATACCCCATGAGCTTTGAGTTATGACACTCATAATATTGACCCCCAAATGCATTTAGAGCATCTTTGAGACTCTTCAATATGAGGTTTCCTTGAATGTTGTAGGCTCTATGTGGCTGAAACAAGAGTGTTACTAGCATTCATCCACCTATCTAGTGTTGGAAATAACAAATGGGAAGAATACTTTGGAAGGGGGCAGGGGGGTTGGGGTGTGTTAGAGTAAATTATTAATTTACTTAAGCTTACTTAGGTAAATTCATTTATTTGTTAGTTGTAACCTAGGAGTTTGTTTTAAGTTATTGACAATATGGGAGTTTGTTCTCTCCTAAGTCATACTTATCCTCTCACCTTGTTCAAGGACTTTCCACCTCATGTGGATGTATGCTTAGTTGTCACACTTATCTCCTAGTGTCTTCTAGCTTGTTCTAGGAGATTCTTTGAGGCCTTTATAAGTGATCTCTCCCTTATTGTACTTTTAGAATAAGACTTTTAGTATATTGTAAATACATATTTTCTTGTGTTGCAATATGATGGGGACACAACCCAACAATAGAATACACACAATAGAAAGGGGGAATTATATTAACTGAGCAAATATGCTAGTACAAACAGTGCAGAGGAAATAAACTTCGAAACATGCCCTACGGGCTTACAATAGCATAAATCTGGAGAATATTTCTCCTTTTAGCACCTCCTCTCAAGCTCCAATCCGAACTGCCTTTTACAATGCCAGAAATCTCCTTAAATAGACCCCAGAGGGTTAAGGACTAGGAGTACATTCTAGAAAGTACTAGTAAGCATCCACCGACAAAATGGAAGGTTCCAGAAGCTGCGTTAGAAGTCGGTGCAAATCTAGAAGAATCCAGAAATGGTAGCCGAACTTCCGGGAGGCATAACTTTTGAACCGTAGCTCCGATTGACGAACCGTTTACATTTTCGGAAAGCTCTCAAAGCACTCTATAGCCCTATGGACAAGATTCACTCGTCCCTCATTTTTTGGCCCTTTTTGAGGTCATTTAATGCCCCAAACCTGACTTTGAAGCATTCTTAGGGGGTCTCCAAAACCCGAAAAATTGCAATAACTTTCAAACCGTGGGGCCTTTTAACCTGATTCTTTTTTTGGAATGCTCTAAATCTCAATTACATTCATCTGGCCAAGTCGCACCTTCTAGGTCACCAAAATGATGGTCAAATTGCATGCTCCTATTTTTTCGGGATTTTCAAATGCACTGATAGTTGAACTATGAGAGTTGGAACCTTTATTTGAGCCAAATGGGTATCCAAAAATGTAAAGACATAAAATAGAAACTAAGTCTAAGTACATTTTTTGGGTGACACAGGATTGCCCTTATACCTCTGGATGCTCCTGCATCAGACACCCAGGGTAGATTGAAAAGTGACCCTGTCACTTTATGGATGGTAGAGGAAATTCCAAATGGGAAACCTCAGCTGTTGAAATCCAAGTTGAGTCCTCGATCGGCCGTCCTTTCCATTTTACCAAATACTCTTCATACTGCCTGTTTCTGGTACTCCTACCCACACGTTGATCTAGAATGTCTTCTATCTCCTCCTTCTTAGAAGCAGGAATTGGACACGACTCTAAAACCAGCTCCTCATCTGCACCATCATCATGATACTCTGTCAAATTTGCAATGTTGAAAATGGGAGAAATGTGAATACCATCTGGCAGCTCCACCTCATACGCATTTCCTGAGTTATGTTTCTTCAAAATTTTGCAGGGGCCAAATTTCTTCATTTTCAGCTTGTTGTAGGTACCAACTGGAAATCTTTCTTTTCGTAAGTGCACCATGACAAGATCCCCTACTTGGAATTCCTTATGTCTTCTCCTTGCATCATCCCTAGCTTTATACTCTTGATTCATCTTGATAATGTGTGCTTGAACCTCCTCATGTAGATGCTTGATGTGTTCAGCAAATTCCTCAGCTTCAGCACTTGTTCTCTCCCCTTGTTCTATCTTCCTCAATTCTGGTGCAGTCCTTGGGCTATTTCCATATACAATTTGAAATGGTGATTTTCCAGTACTCCTATTTACAGAGTTATTATAAGCAAACTCTGCCTATGGTAGAATCAAATCCCATCCCTTGGGCTTATCTCCAACTAAACATCTCAGCAAATTGCCCAGACTTCTATTTACCACTTTTGTTTGGCCATCAGTCTATGGGTGATGCGTGGAACTAAATTTCAAATCTGTTCTCAACTTCTTCCACAATGTCCTCTAGAAATACCCCACAAATTTAGTATCTCGGTTAGAAACTATACTCCTTGGAAGACCATGTAGTCTTACCACTTCTTTGAAAAACAAGTCTGCAATATGGAAAGAATCATGAGTTTTGTGGCATGGAATGAAATGTGCCATTTTGGAGAACCTATCAACCACCACGAATACTGAGTCATTACCCCTTTGTGTCCTTGGCAATCCAAGAAAAAAATACATACTTATGTCCTCCCAGGGCCTTGATGGAACAGGCAATGGCTGATATAGACCAGTATTTTGACTAAAACCCTTGGCAACTTGACAAACCTGGCAACTTTGTACAAACTTCTTCACATCCTGTGTAATTTGAGGCCAAAAATAATGTTCTCTAAGAATGGAAATGGTCTTATCCCGACCAAAATGTCCTACCATCCCTCCACTGTGTTTCTCCTTAATTAGATTTTCCCTCATGGAACTCCTTGGAATGCACAATTGACTACCTTTGAGCAACATGCCATCCTGAATCAAATAGTCTAACCACTTGGTTCTATCTACAGCCACAGGTTCTTTACAAGTTTTCCATGCTTCAGCAAAATCAGGATCCTTTGGGTACAAATTCTTGAGTTCATCAAACCCAACTACTTCAACCTGCATTATTGTAAGCAACAACTGTCTCCTACTTAATGCATCTACAACCCTGTTAGATTTTCCACTTCTATGCTTCAACACAAATGTATAAGTCTGCAAGAATTCTACCCACTTCATATGCCTCTGATTCAATTTACCTTGGCTATTTAGGTACTGTAATGCCTGATGATCAGTATACAAAACAAATTCCTTTGGCAATAAATAATGCCTCCATTTCTTTAAGGCCTGAACTATTGCATAGAACTCTTGATCATAAATAGAATACTTCTTCTTTGCATCATTCAATTTTTCACTAAAATATGCAATAGGCTTACCTTCTTGGCTTAATACAGCCCCAAGAGCACTACCACTAGCATCACAATCCACCTGGAATACTTTTCTAAAATCTGGAAGTGCCAACACAGGCTGTTCAGTCACCTTCTTCTTCAGCAATTCAAAACTTCTCGCAGCTGCTGCAGTCCATTTGAACTCTTTTCTATCCCCTCTTATTGTATCAGTTAGAGGTGCACATATGCCACTGAAATTCTTAATAAACTTCCTGTAAAAACTAACCAGACCATGAAATGATCTTACCTCAGTAGCAGACCTTGGAGTAGGCCATTCCAAGATGGCTTTTACCTTTTCTGGATCCATTTTGAGACCTTCAGGTGATATAACAAATCCCAAATAGACTAACTCCCTTTTTGCAAAGACACACTTCTTTAGATTAATTAACAGTTTTTCTTCCCTTAGCCTTTCAAGGACACTACGAATATGCAGTAAATGTTCTTCCAAAGTCTTGCTGAAAATTAAAATATCATCCAAATAGACAATAATACATTTTCCCAAGAACTTCTTAAGTACCTCATTCATGAGCCGCATGAAGGTGCTTGGGGCGTTTGTCAATCCAAAGGGCATGACTAACCACTCATAAAGACCCTCCTTGGTCTTGAAGGCTATTTTCCACTCATCTCCTTCTCGAATCCCTATCTGATGATAGCCACTCTTCAGATCTATCTTTGTGAAGTACTGAGCTCCACTCAAGCAGTCCATAAGATCATCCATCCTTGGTAAAGGAAACCGGTACTTGATGGTTATCCAATTTATAGCTTGAGAATCTGTACACATCCTCCACTCTCCATCCTTCTTTGGTGCAAGTACTGCAGGTACTGCACATGGACTCAGGCTCTCTCGAATCAAGCCCTTCCTCAACAGCTCCTGAACCTGTCTATTTAGCTCCTCTGTTTCAGTAGGAGTCATCCTGTGAGCAGCCTTGTTAGGCAAACTAGCTCCTGGAATCAGATCTATCTGATGACTGATTTGCCTTACTGGTGGCAATCCATCTGGAACATTATCAGAGATAATATCTCCAAATTCCCCTAGTAAATCTGAAACTTCAAATGGTATTTCACTACTACCTTCTTTATCTTTCCTAGGAATCAAAGCATAGCACATACACTGATGTTTCATGCCATCTAAAAACTTCCTTCCATCAACAAGACAAATCCTAGCACTACTACATACCTTTTCACCTTCCTTTTTCATGGGCTTCAATTTGTGGCGAACTCCATCCTTTGTCAGAGAGTATGTGTTTGCATGTCCATCATGTATTGCATGTCTATCAAACTGCCATGGTCTACCCAACAATAGATGGCAAACATCCATCAAAATAACATCATAGAGAACTTCATCATGGTAACTCCCAATTTTGAATTTTACTAAACATTGTTCACTTACCAGGACCTTATGATCATCTTTTACCCAAGAAATCTGATAGGGCTGGGGATGTTTCTCCCTCTTGAGCTTCATCTTAGAGACCATCTCTTCTGATACCAGGTTATGAGTGCTACCACCATCAATGATCACATCACAACATTTATCCTCACACTTGCATCTGGTACGGAACAAACTCCTCCATTGCCCTGGTTCATTCTCACCACTTAGTAGGACTCTTTCATTTACCAAGGTCTCTCCTCTTTCTGCATCCTCTAAATGTGATGATTGTGCATCCTCATCCACATGAGCAACCCTAGCCTGGCCCTCAGCTCTCCTATCTATCCTTCCTTGTCGTTGAGGGCATTCAAAGGCACGATGACCTTCTTCATTGCAATGGAAATAGGTACCACGAAAGCCTCCTCTTCCTTGTCCACGTCCTCTACCTCTTCCTCTTTGATTTCCAAAGTCTTGATCATGGGAGCGGTTGAAACCCTCATTCCTTTGGTTCCTGCTAGTGCCCTCATCTTCATTTTTCTTTTGAGTTTCATTGCGGCCTCCAGATGATCTACCGCTTCCCCTTCCTCCTTGACCGCGCCCCCTTTGTCTTCCTTCAAACCTCTTACTCAACTTCTCTTCAACTCATAGGGCAAACTGGTATGCTTCTTCAACATTGGTCATTCTTACCAGACTTAGCTCCTCCTGGATGCTAGGTCGTAACCCACTGATATAATGAGCAACCTTCTCCTTATTTTCTTCTGCATGCCCTGCTCTAATCAGGAGTCGGTAAAACTCCTCTGTATATTCTTGGACTGACCTTCTTGCTTGCTTTAATCCATGCATCTTTTTAAATAGATCAAGCTCGTAGTCCACAGGAATGAACTGCTTCTTCAATTTTTCCACCATGCGATCCCATCTTGTGATCTTCTCCTTTCCTCTTCTAAGTCTTTCCAGTTGAATCTCTTGCCACCAGATTTTGGCGTGGCCTTTTAGTTTGGCCTTCGCAAACTTAACCCTATCTGGGTCCCTTATATCCTCATACTCAAAGTATTCGTCCAGTTCATTGATCCAATCGATCAACTCATCTGGTTTCAAATTTCTCGAAAATATACCCACTTCAATTGTAGGTCTTTTCCCAAACCTAGAAATGGCCCTAAAAAGCCTTTCCTCTACAGGATTCAGAACTTCCCCGTCAACTTCCATTACTTCCTCTTCATTGTCATCCTCACTATTGTCATCTGCGGCAATATTTGCTCCTCTACAAAGCTCCTCTTGCAATGCTTGTACCTGTCTCTGGAGGGCTCTAACCTCCTTAGGATCAATAGCTCTGGCCCTTCTGCCACGCTCTCTTTGTGGAGGCATCTTCTAACTCAAACCCACAACCACACAGTCCTGGTGCAAACTGCCTCACAGTCGGTGCTCTGTCTGCACACTCAGGAAAACCTGCTCTGATACCACTTGATGGGGACACAACCCAACAACAGAATACACACAATAGAAAGGGGGAATTATATTAACTGAGCAAATATGCTAGTACAAATAGTGCAGAGGAAATAAACTTCGAAACATGCCCTACGGGCTTACAATAGCATAAATCTGGAGAATATTTCTCCTTTTAGCACCTCCTCTCAAGCTCCAATTCGAACTGCCTTTTACAATGCCAGAAATCTCCTTAAATAGACCCCGGAGGGTTAAGGACTAGGAGTACATTCTAGAAAGTGCTAGTAAGAATCCACCGACAAAATGGAAGGTTCCAGAAGCTGCGTTAGAAGTCGGTGCAAATCTAGAAGAATCCAGAAACGGTAGCCGAACTTCCGGGAGGCATAACTTTTGAACCGTAGCTCCGATTGACGAACTGTTTACATTTTTGGAAAGCTCTCGAAGCGCTCTATAGCCCTATGGACCAGCTTCACTCGTCCCCCATTTTTTGGCCCTTTTCGTGGTCATTTAATGCCCCAAACTTGACTTTGAAGCATTCTTAGGGGGTCTCCAAAACTCGAAAAACTGTAATAACTTTCAAACCGTGGTGCCTTTTAACCTGATTCTTTTTCTGGAATGCTCTAAATCTCAATTACATTCATCTGGCCAAGTCGCACCTTCTAGGTCACCAAAATGATGGTCAAATTGCATGCTCCTATTTTTTTGGGATGTTTAAATGCACTGATAGTTGAACTATGAGAGTTGGAACCTTTATTTGAGCCAAATGGGTATCCAAAAATGTAAAGACATAAAATAGAAACTAAGTCTAAGTACATTTTTTGGGTGACACAGGATTGCCCTTATACCTCTGGATGCTCCTGCATCACAATATCTTGTTGTCTCTCATGTTTGTTTAGGGTTTTTTCCCAACTCCTCGCTCTTCCTTCCTTGGCTTTCCTTTGATAGGTTTTCACATGCAGGTGATCTTAGGTGTCTTTGGAGTTGGATTTCATCAACTCCAAAATGGTATTAGAGCCTCCTTGCTATAGCTTTGTTGAAGAATTTTTGAAGCTGTGATTTGAAGTCACAAACCCTAGTTTGTTTGTGCATTTTTTCTTCAAATCTGGGGTAGAGCAATTTTTTAGAGGACTTTGGGCCCAAACAAAACACTGCCATGGGATTCAAAAGGAACTTTTCAACTAGGATCCATATAAAATTTGTCAATTTTGGAGATAGAGCTCCGGGAGACAAAAATTTTTTGCTCGCAGGGCTTTCGCACAATTGTACAGACGATTTCAATGAATTTTTTTTTTTAAATAATAATTTTGGGTACGCAGCCACTGTGCCATTGCAAAGCCATTGCCATGCCACCTGCACTTAGCCCATAGGCGACTGCAGCCAGCTGCATGACCACTGAACCACCATGACAGCATTGCGGCTAGCGCGCTCCTCCCTTAGGTGGTTCCTCCTTCTCTACACCACCCAACACTGGTGGCTCCACCTTGTCCATGCCTCTCCTCTGGTGGAAACCTCCTACATTCTCTGCTTAGCCTTTATGCTCAACCCCATCGTCACTCCTACACAATCACCGCCACTTGTCTGTGCCAGTGCACAATCAACATTTTTTAGTGTAGTCAGCACTGTTCAGAGTGTGAAACATGGTAGGGATGCCACATGGCCTCTACCACATTAGCCTTTCTTCCACGTGGCATCTTTCTTGCTGCCACGATCATTTAGCTATCAATTTTAATGGCCTAAATTTCTGACATCAGCATGATGTCACCTACATCATCCTCTTGCACCTCTCCAAGGTCATTTTGACCTACTTGTAGTTTTTTAGCCATAACTTGAGTATACAGAGGTATTTTTTCAATCTGAAAGAAGTGCTAGAAAGTTGGTTCTAAGATGAAGACATTGTTGTAGGTATGCTCAAGTTTTGATGCATTTTTATTGCCTATTTTTGCAGTCAAAATTTGAAGTTCTATTTTTGACTTTGGCAAGCTTATCTTTTGCATCCCATGTCAGTTTTTTGAGAACTTTATATTTTTGGAAAGCTAGTTTTGTCACCTTTGAAGAAATGTGGTCTTTTTCCTTATTTTTTGGCACATGCTCTTTCTATCATATTTTTGGTATTTTTTCTATATGGTGGATATCTTGGGTGTTTAAGGTTCGAGAATCATTTTCCTAGCATGGTTTCCTTTGTTTTGGGTTGTACTATGTTTTGTATTAGCTTGTTTTTTATTTTGATCATTGTAGCTATCATTTTGAAGCACTTTTGTATATGCATTGAGATAAAGTGCCACTCTTGCATTTTGGGGGTCATGAAAATTGTTTTGAGTCAGTTGTACATTCACTATTTTTATAAAGCACCATGGGGGGACAGTTGTTTTCTATTTTCAAAATTTTTCCTTTGTCAAGTGAGTGTCCCTTCAATGAAATTAGCCCCATGTAGTGTCAGTGTAACCATGTCTTTATAGGTGTTTGTACCTCTTCCTCTCTCATCATTCTTGGTTTGTTTGCAGGAGATTTTTGGCCCACCTTTTCAATTGCTTATCATCTCACCCCATCTACATTAAGGGGGGGTTATGTTGTTTTTGTAATGCATCCTTGGTTTGATGGTTCAATAGTGTGAGCTATGTATTTAGTGATTGATCCTATATACAAGGTGATTATAGTGGCTAGCTACCTATGCATTTCGATGAGATGGATCATCTACCATATAGACACACTCGGTTCAAGCCTTCTTCTTCCACGGATGTTCTTCAGATCAGCAATTTTCTTCTTGATGGAAAAGTTTTTGTGGCTTCTTCATGCTTCAGTGATTCTCTTCATGATCACTCTTTGTTCCTATTTTAGGGGACATTCCCCTAGTTGGAGGCTTCTTCAATATTTCACTAGGTTCTTACCTCTTTTTGGGGGAGGGTTTTTTCCATGTGATTTTCTCTCTTTCCTCATTTTTAGAGGTTGCATTTTTTTGCATTGTATATGGGTACCTAACATGGCCTCATTGTAGGGACCCATTCTACATTTCTTTATTTTGTGAGCTTAAGGAATTTCCTTGAGTTGCACCTAAGGGGGTTTGTTAGAGTAAATAATTAATTTACTAATTATTTATTCTATTTACTTAAGCTTACTTAGGTAAATGCATTTATTTATTAGTTGTAGCCTAGGATTTTGTTATAAGTTATTGACAATACGAGAGTTTTTTCTTTCCTAAGTCATACTTATCCTCTCACCTTTGTTCAAGGACTTTCCACCTCATGTGGATGTATGCTTAGTTGTCACACTTATCTCCTAGCATCTTCTAGCTTGTTCTAAGAGATTATTTTAGGCCTTTATAAGTGCTCTCTCCCTAATTTTATTTTTAGAATAAGACTTTTAGCATATTGTAAATACATATTTTCTTGCGTTTCAATATCTTGTTGTCTCTCATGTCCATTTAGGGCTTTTTCCCAACTCCTCGCTCTTCCTTCCTTTGCTTCCCTTTGATAGGCTTTTGCATGCAGGTGATCTTGGGCATCTTCAAAGATGGATTTCATCAACTCCAATAGAGGGGGGGAGTGGGTCAATCAGAAGTAATGCATTTTATCCTTTAAAACTTTTAACTAAAGATAAGTTGCATGCATGTAAACATATCAGATAAACATAAAGTAAAAATATGCATCACAACACTTAACACTAAATTTGATCACTGAGAAACCCTCCAAAATGAGAAGGTAAAATTGGGGTGGGGATGATACCCAAAATGTATAGCTTTATGGCTTGCTCGACACATATAGCATTCAGACTTGGCATGTATAGTAACTCAACATTTATGGTTCACTCAGTAGCTGAAGTCACTCAACACCTATTGGAATTCTAGCTCGTCACATACTATGGCTTGGCATATATAGTGTACTCGGCTTCAACAAGAAAATTGGTTAAGTGTGTTGATAGTCAATTGTCAAAAGCAATCTGAGACCAACAATCTCCCCCTTTGACATGAGTGTCAAAAACACTTAACTAAGCATTATACTTGATCTTATGAGTACATTATTCATTCTATTTGGCATATGTACAAGACTTCAAAAACTTATTCAAAATTTTATATACCTCAAAATCTTGTAACTCCCTCTGAGTTGATGTGACATTTCCATTCCTATAACAAAATTTTTGTTGATGAGTTTGTCTCATGCTAATGTGTTTGATACTCTTTGCCTTTGTTTTTGTATCTATGTACCCTATTTCTGCTTCCTGTGCTTTGTTTCTATGTTACCATACATTCTTATTTACAACTCCCCAAAACATCAAAGCATTGTATCTCCTCCTTTTTTACATCAAAAAATTGCATCTCCCCCTTTATTAAATCTCCCCCTTTTTCACACAAATGTCAAAGGGTGCTAGGGATTAGGACCATATTTTTCCAAAATGTACTATTTACCTCCATAATAATCCTACCCAATTCTCCAAATAAATTTCCAATGATTTGTGTTGGATTGTTGCCTCTACTACAAGATGAACAATTCCATCCAAAGTAGAAAGACTGGGATCCTTCTTTAGAATAGTTTCTACACAAGCTTTTTCTTTATGGAGTACTTCTAGATGTGGGGTAATGGAAGATTGAATTTGCATCAGTTTGGTCTTGATATAGGTCTCTTCTATTTTCAATGCAACTAACTCTTTTTGTGTGTGAAGCATTTGGGGAAAATGCTTCACACTCTATGCTAGATCTTTTGGTAGCTGAGTACTAGAAATCTTTAGATTTCACTCCAAGCTTAGAATCCTTTGGCTTGTCTCTTGTATGAAATATGATAAATCAAACAACTTTTTGTACAATGAGAATACATTCTCAAGTACAATTTTTGTCTTTTCAATCTTTTTAGCCAATTCAACTTGTGAAACTGCTATTTCATTAGATATTTTCTCATAAACTTGTCCTTGAAATTTCTTCTTAGACCATTCCATGAGTTTCACATTGGTTTCTTGGTTTTCATTTGTCACATGTTCTACAATATCTGATAGTGGTTCTAATATAGGCTTGGTTTCATTATGTGTTTGCAAGCTAAAGGCATCCAAAGGATATCCTTAACTTCATGTAATGCTTGCCTTTATTTATACTCCTTGAGTATTTCTTTCCTCTTGCTCCTATCCAATGCTTCTTGCATTTCAGTGATTTGTTCTATGTTTATTATTTTGGAGTCATAGCTTGTTATGACTATCTCCTCATCCAATTCAGGATCTCCATAGCAAAGTACCCTTGTCACCTTTGTCGAGCCTGAGCTCGGTGCATAAATTTGCAATGGCATTACATCAGTGCTAAGCTATTAAAGGACTTTTGTAAGAGTGTCAGTAGTTGGTACATTAACCAATGTCTATATGGTGGCCTTCTCCTCCTTCTTTGGAGCATCCTTGTCTTCCTTTGATCTCCCTCGATCAATTATAATTATTTGAGGTATAACTTTTGTTTGTAGAGATGTAGCAATCTATCCCATTTTCCTTTTTGATGTATCTTTATCTTCTTCTACAGTTAGCTTTTGTAGCATGGTATCAACTATTTTCAATGTGTCTACTATTGGAATTAGTGATGGAGGCATTAGAAGTTGAACACTAGTAGCTATAGAGATGATAGAAGGTGGTCCTTGTGGATTCACCTTATCTCTTGATGAGTTAGCTATTGCTTTCTACAACTCATCTACACTGACCAATATTGGATTATTACATAACTTTTCTTGTTGAGTGGAGTGGTCAGGGATCTTATTGAGATCCTCTATAGTCAATGGATTGATGTTTTGACAAGATGTATTAGGAACATCCTTCACAATTATAGTAGCTATAGATGTGGAGATGACATGTGGAGAACTAGGAGGTGGCAATTGTGTGTCTTGCACACTCTATTCTTCTTGATGCTATTGTTGATCAATTGTTACCATTTCATATTCTTTTTATATCTCCTCCTCTTCTCCTTTTTCCTTTTCCTCTTCTTCTTTCTTCTCTTCTTCTCCTTTTTCTTTTTTCTTTTCCTCATTTTGTTTCTCTTCCTTCTCTTCTTTACTATCCTCATTGTTATTTGCATCTTCATCCTCTTCAATGTTCTGTCCCTCAAAGGGATCTTGTTCTCCATCCTTTATAGTGGTCAAGTCATATATTGACCTACATAATCTTGTTGATTTGTTGAAAACTTCTTCAATTTTATTCTGCAAGATGCTGAAGGCTCTATATTTTGGAGAAAAATTGCCCCCATGTTTCTTATTTTCTTTAACTATTTGACCTTTAGTCAAGTTTTGCATCACTTGTGCCAAAGTGGATTCACTTCTTTCTTTTTCCATTTTTAAACAATAATGCCGCTTATTTTCAACAATTTCATATAACTCCATGGGCATTGTATTGTCTAATTCAAGAGGCGTGTTCTTGAAATTTTTCCATCATGGAATATATAGATTCTTCAACCTTATTCTGATCTTCTCTACTTAATTTATTAAAATCAATATTTTTCAATTAAAAAGAATATGCATTCTTTCTAACATTATCACAAATTTTATCAATATCTGACTTAACAGCATGGCTTACCACTCTAAATTGGCTGATATCTTTAGATTCTATCCTTTCCTCATCATCAGACTTTGGTTGTGCAACATATTTTCTCCTTGGTTTCTTCTGCATAGGACTAGTTAGCTCAGTAGCCTTCTTCTTCTCTTTTTTTTGCTCCTTGGATTTTTGAGTTGAGGCTCTTATGGTGGCTCTTGTCATTGGTATAGTTGGCTTGGCTTAAGTATACTTTACAACCTTATTTGCTTTAGGTTGGGTTGTGGGTTGAGCTTTGGATTTTCTCTTCTTGGGCACAGCCTGAGTTGGTGCTTTCTCGACTTCTACTTCCTCGACACCTTCTTCCTTTTCTTCATCCTCACCTAAGCCTTTAGTAATTTGCAATGGGCCTTGCTCCTATTCATCTTCTTCATCATCATCATCCTTGGTATCTTCTTCATCTTCATCTCCTATTGCCCCTTCAATTCCTTCTCCAAATTCCTTCTTCAACTTCCTTACCAATTTATTTTTCCTCTTTATCACAAAGGTTGTCTTTAATTCCATTTCAACTTTGGATTTCATAACATTATATGTTCCAAAAGTTTTCGTAGCTTTGTCAATTTCTTCTACAACCAATGCTATGATTGTTGCTAATGCTTCATCAATGTTTAGCTCATATCCTAATGTTCTTAGCCATCTAACCCTTGGAATTGCCACTTGGATATAAGTATAATCAATATTAACTAAGAAGAAAATATCATTGATGTGCTATTCCACTAGGGAAACTGGTATCATTAGTCTTTGCTTCATGGATTTCTTGAAATCCTCAAAGTAACTAGTCATTTGAGCTTTAAAGTTGTCTCCCATTTTCTCAATGTACTCATTGATTTGAGTAATAGCTGACTTATTTGATTTCCAATTTACTTTTCCAAAAGAGGGAAATTCTTCCAGAAGATAGAAAAATATATAGATTAGAATTGATCGAAAATTACACTGAGCACCTTTTGATCTTCTTATTGCTCCCAAATTCTCCATGATCTGACTAACAATAATTCTTCTAGATCATATGTATGATCTTTCTTGACAAGTTTGTAGGCCATATCCACAACAATACACAAAACACTATTCAATCTACTTGATTGATAGAACTTGTGAGATATAACTCTTACTGCAAAGTCCAAAAGAGGATCTATGATTGTATCAATAGTCATTCCCCTTTTGTTCCATTTAGCCCTAGTTTTATTTTCAATAGATTCCTTAGAATCACTTCACAGGGTCTTGTACTGATCTAGGCTTGGAAAACTTGTAACCCTATACATGATTCTCTTTGTTATCTTGATAGGTCCATCTTCTAATCATAAATAACCATCATGTATTCTACTTAGGAAAATTCTTATCCATTTGGTTTTGAAAACTATGGGGAAAGCTAGGGCACAGGTTCAGCTCTTTCTTTCAACTATTTGAAATTCTTCCTTTAACACTCCATTTTCCCACAGTTTATCATATGCTTGATGAATCTCCATGTCTCCTATTGCTTCTACCTTGTAATTTTAACATTTCCTAACATCTTGCACCATCACAATTTTGGGAAAAATAATGGATAATAAATTGATAGGGTCATTCTTATATGCTACTTCTAGAATTTGCCTAAAATGCTTTTGTTTAATCTCATTGCTAACTAACTGAACCTTGACACCTTCCTTTTCCTTAGGGTTTTTAGAACTAGAAGCCATATTGCAAATCTAGGGTTTCAAAAGATATTAAAATCTTTAACTATGCAACTTCACACTTGAGGAATACCTTAGATCAATGAAAATGGTGCTTGATCTTTGTCAAAATCTATGCAAAAGCTTCAATTGTTGTTCATCAATCACTTTTGTGCTCTTCTCATTCTTTCTCTGCATTTGAATGATGAGAAATGATAAAAAATTTGGCCTTATCCTCTTCAAAACATAACATTAAATGCTTAGTGGATATATAGTTGTACACTTAGCCCTTAAAGATTTCCTCTTCATTCAGCTTCTATTGGCAACTCAGCTATGACCAATCACTCAGATCCTACTAGTAGCTCAGCATATACTGACATTCACTCAACATCTTAGGGAAACTTTGTGAAAACTTTAAGTTTTAACTTTGCATCTTTATTCATGTTGTTTTCTCCTTTGTAGTACTTGTTTGTCTTGGGACTCTTTTATGATATAGCTTTGTATATCAGTCCCATACACCTTCCATGCTTAGTTGGATAAAGTGTGACCACATGATCTCTTGGGTGAAGTGATCCCTCCATTTAATGTTCTAATTCCATATCTTCTTTTCCATGTTCTATTCATCTCTCCTCTAATGTACTCCACATCAACCTTCTCTTTTCCTTTGTTGACTTCTGACTTGGGTGCTTTTGACCTTGTTGGACAATTCCTACTGACATGACTAGTCTTCAAGAAACTAAAACATGCGGTGTGACTTAACCATCTATTTTAGTTCCCTCTAAAATGTGTTCATATGCAATTCTTAGGAATGTGTCCATATTCCTAATAGTGATGGTAGCTCTGTTAAGTATTGTAGTCCCACTTGTAGTGATGTCCATGGCTTTTGGTCTTTGTTGGTTGGTTTGATGTCCACATAGGCTTTGACCTACAGTCAAAAGCTTTATAACCATACTTCTTCCAGTTAAAGCAATGACCATCAAATCTTGGTGTCCTCATGATTTTGGTTCTACAGTCTTGTGTCTGGTGTCCCTGCTTATTGCATTTGTGATAGTGACCCTTGCTCTTGGGTTTTTCCTATTGATTGATCTTCCTACTCCTACATACATTAGCAGTGTGTCCCTTTTTACCATATAAATTAAAAGTGGGTTTAGTATTCTTACCTTTGCCACTTCTTTCCTCTGCACTCTTTGATGTCTCTCCTTCTTCGGTGCTGGTGAAGCCTAGTCTTGATGTGTCATTGCTGGATCTTGGTGATTTCAATGGTTTTTCAAAGTGTTTGATGGCTTCACTTGATTTTTTGAAGCTCTCTACTATCTCCTTCTCTCCTCGCAAGTCATTTTTCATTTTTTCATTTTACATTTTTAGAGTGGAGATCTTAATGTCCTTAACATTTAGCTCATGATGAGCATTCATCATTTGGCTAATGGTATCAAGCTACATGTTAAAGATTCTTGTAAGCTCTATTGACTTCTCCTCCAGTCTTTTGGCAAGTTTCTTTTATCATCTTCAATCATAGCCCTATCTTCAATGGCTTTTTTCTTCTATTCAGTTATCTCACATAGCATCATAGCTTGTTACTCTTGCTCAATTTTGAGAGACCTTATCTCTTCTGCTTGAGCTTTGTTTCTTTCCATCAAATCTACTATTGCTACTTCAAACTCTTGAGTATCTCCATTGGAGAACAATTTTGTGGTATCGATCTCCTTGTATTGTGTGTAATTTTTAGCTATGGCTATATCCTTTCTTCTTTTTAAGGATTTTCTCAATTCTTCTCTGGCTTCCTCCAAATTGTGTAGAGTGAGGTGCACATCAATCACCTAATTCTCTATGACCTATCCAAGTTTGTAGACTTCCATCTTTAGATCTTTGCTCTAAGATGTGAGGCTTCTCCTTGTGAGAACTCAAATTTAATAGCAATTGTTGGAATTGACAAATGGGAAGAATACTTCAGAAGTAATGCATTTTATCCTTTAAAACTTTTAACTAAAAATAAGCTACATGCATGTAAACATATTAGATAAACATAAAGTAAACACATGCATCATGACACATAACATCAAATTTGATCAAGTAGAAACCCTCCAAAATGAGAAGGTAAAACTAGGGTGGAGATGATACCCACAAAATATCACTACAACAATAATGTTTGACCACTTTTGATGGTCTTCCCTATTAAAGGCTTTACATTGTGTCAATAGTGACCTATTTAAAGCATTTACAAACATTTTACTTGAAGTATCACCTTGTTAAATGATTTATCACCTTGTTAAATGTTCTACAACCTAGTTGTTAAGCTAACCTATCAACATAGGATTTTTCTTCTAATATAATTGCTAGAAAGTATTAGATAAATAAACCCGATAGCTTACAATCTATGATTTCTGATTTAAGGCACTTGATCTGCTCATTCTAATATGATCCTTTGAGATCTGATATGTCACTTTTTTAAAGTACTAATACTCTGTTATTGATCAACTAAATAGTGCAATGCTACTCTATTCTTCTAAGTCTTTTGACCACATTTGCAAAAAACAAGCCCTATAAATGCCCTTTTGATGAGATTGTACCTGGCTGTCAGTATGAGGCCTAGATGGTGTTTAAGTGGCTTAACACCTTCCATTTGACATGTGCATGTGATCCACAATGTTATTTTTCCATCTTGAATCATTCTGTGAATTTCCATTTTGAGCTAGTGTCAAAATTTGCAATTCTGCCCAAGTGTCAAATAGCGACCAGAGGCCCAGTTTGCATTTGAATATCTTCTACCCAGAAATGTGTCATGCCTAGCCACTTTGGGAGTGTTTAATGTCCATAAAAAAGAATCTATGTTTCAGTTTTCAATTCATTTCAAATTCTTTTGACTAGGTTTCGAACCCCTCAAAGTTGGTCAGTTACTATTTTGTACATTTGTGTAGTTGTTCACAATTTTGGGAAGCCCTGTTCGACCAATGATATCTTTGACCCAGTTGATCCAAATGAGGAAATTATTTTTGCACTATATTATAGGGGTCAGATACTTGATATGTTCAAATTTTGAGGTCATGACGAATCCATTTGATCAATTTGCTAACATGTTTAAAAACCCAGTTTGCATTGTTTTGTTACGGCTAAGGCATCCAGATTGATTCGCATCCTTGTTCGGCACGTTATAACTTTCATCCCATGACTGGTGAGCCTAAATGGATTATATCATTGTGTTGTCTCCTAAAACTCCTTCAAGTATGCCAGTTCCCCAGTCATGAGAAATCCATTTGCATAGTTTCATATGTCCGCACATTTGCCAAAAAATTACTTTTTGACACATTTCTTAGTCAAAATTTCCAAGTGCCTGTTTTCGAAAATTCGCCAAATGTGCCCTGTGATTCCTCGTGAGCCCAAAACATGGACTAATATTATCTTCATGGAAAAGAAGTTATATCCTAGTTTTCAGAACCCCAAGTGATCAATAACCCAATTTATAGTGTCAAACCCGAGCCCAGTTTATGTTTTTTAACACTGTTTGCTTGCAGGATATTTAAAGTATGGATGTTCGGCAATTAAAATATTTTGATTGGGAATTCTTCATGGGCTGAAAATTTGCAGTATGGTAAAGCATGTAGGATTGAACATTCATGCCGATTTTTGTGGCTTGGTTACTTGATTGGATCAATTTTTAATGCCAGCTGGCGGGTCTCCAGACACAAATTCACAATTGATCAACAATGAGTTTTAAATGATGAATTGATATTTGATGTTGAATCTTGTTAGTCTGAGATGTCCAAATTGATCAATTTGATGGATCAGTGGTTAAATGAAAATTTTTTAGCCAAACCCACCTTGGGTCCAACTATTCTCATCAGATTACAAAAACATATTTGGAGAGTAAAAGCATACTGAAGAGTTATAATGATTACAAATTTCAAAATTATTTGTTATACAATATGCAAATAAAGTTATGCTTTAAGATGAGAATGATAAGGGCCTTCACATGTTTGTATAAAAAAAGCTAATATTGAAGACTTCATGGAATGATGTAATATGAAGAAGATGCCTTTTACAAGTTACTCACCAATAAATGGAAAAGAAATTGAAGGAGACGTTTACAACAAAGCATCATGCAACTGATTCTATTAAGTTCCAAAAGCTTGATGATGCTACCAGAAGTGAATCAATTAGAGATGGGCCAATAATCTTATTAGATAATAAAGATTTTCCAATTCAATTTTCTTTTCAGACAAATGGATTCCATGGAGAGCACTATGCAGCTATATAAAAAAAACGTGATATACATGGACTCACAAATTTAGAAGAAGTCTACAGAAGGTTATCCTATAAGATTCAAGTAGGCTTTTTGTGCATATGGTGTTACACACAAGGGGAATCATTGATTGGTTGCCGGCTTTGGTATTTCATAACTTTCTGGATCATTTTGTGGTGCCCAAATTAAACTCCAACAACATATTTTTGTGACTCAAAGACAAAGCCTAGAATAGATTACAAAGGAATGCCCACAGCCTGCAGAATTTCCATGTAGAAAGAAAATTGCATCATTTTGAAGCCCACGGTTTCTAAAGAGCACTCACGCATTAAGAGCCAGCAGTAATGGATGTGAGAGAATGCAACACAATGAATTGAGAAACCGCCAATATCAAAGGAGTCTTCACACCTAAAAATTTGGAACATGCAATTAAAAAGAAAGCATTCTTTTCTTTATTAACAACACCCCACGTATTGAAGCAGGGAGCCGGCCAGAGGTTCAGAAAAGTGTTAAGATGCAACCATATCATCCTCTGGAGGAATACATACATGCGTGGCCAAAAAATAAAATTGAAGCTTACAGAGATTGTGGGAGAGTACGCTAAGGAGGTAAAAGTCCTCAGTTCAAGGCTCTTGGCTACGATTTCTTAAGCTATGGGACAGGATTTTGATTATTTGGATATAGTTTTTAAGAAGCATAGACAGATTATGAACATAAATTACTATCCACCATGCCCAAATCCTAATCTCACACTTGGATTGGCACCTCATTCAGAACTAGGAGGCCATCTAATAAAACTGACATAATCCATATACAAGCCACAAGAGATTGATGGAAGACCAAAATAAAAATGGAGGTGCCTTTCACAAGGGAATGCGTTCATGGGTTTATCCCACATTGCCAGTATCTGGGTAACCTCTATTATTTAAATATAACAACAGTTATAACTTATAATGAGCCAAAGTCAGAGGCCTTTTGTGAAGGCCAACGCATGTGGCAGGTAGGCCCACCAATTCGGCCAAGTTGGCTAGACAGTGCTAAGTTTTGGAAAAGTGTGTGCAAAAGTGTGATGATGTCAGCAGGAATGGAGATCGAAAAACTGAGAAATCCGGCTAGTCGCTACTTCGCTAGCTGAAAAATCTTGGCAACTCCGGCTAGCGAAGTAACGAGGTCGCCAAAAAAACATAAAAATCTGGTGAGTTCCAAAATGTTACATGGGTTCAATAGTAGTGCTGTCAGCGAATCGAATGTTGTCAAGTGGCAACGACAAAGTGGTTGGGTAGTGATGTGGTGGGCAAATGGCAGGCGCGCACCAGATTGCGCCATGTGGAAAATCTGACAATTTGCATTACCTCGCTAACCGAAGTTGCTCACCAGTTAAGCATGGTAAAGTAGCAAGGAGATGACACATGGCGGATGATGCAGATCAGGTGTCCAATTAGAATGCACCATGTGGCATTGGTCAAACCTAGAGTTGACTCGAATTTGGAAGTGCTAGGAAAAATAAAATGATTTTAAAATTTTCATTTTAAAATTATTTTGCCAACAAACTGACATGGGTCTTTTAAATTAAATTTTTTTATTTCCTAAAGTTTAAATTTTAAACTTTTTGAAATTATTTTAAACACAGACCTGAACAATCTTAACCAGAGGAGTGTTTTTCAAATCGAGATTCTGGGCATTTCTAGAAGGCAAAGTATGCCTTATCATATAACGTCGAAATCGTGAAAGTCTAAATTTTTTGATTCTGAGATTAGTTTTTGCACATGTATCAGTTAGTTTGAGGTACACGAGGTTTTCCATCAGGTACCTAAATCACAACTATATTCAGACCAGGAAGTTCAGTTTTGATTTTTTGTCAAGATAATGACCTGGATATGCATAAAAGATGGTAATAATGCAGTTGGGATTGAATTGGTTACATTAAAATTAGTAAAAACTCATAATTTCACCAGAATTGCATAAGGTTTCTGATATTTTAGATGCAAAAGGATTTCATCATTAGGCAGAGATATTTCAAAGCAGTTGCAATGTAATGATGAAACAGAAAATCAGATCAAGATGGAGAAGGAAGGACGAAGTTTTCAGTTGCCAAAAGATTAAATTTCAAGTGGACACTTGTCATTCTAAAATTAGATCTGGGAATTCATCTGGGCTATACCACTCTTTCTTTCTGTCATTGTAAGGGTTCCAGTTTTTGCACTGCGAGACCATTCTTCAGCATTTTCTTCTTGTATTGAACAACATTTTGAGTTTTATGCAAATAGTTCATGTCTGTTAGGTGATTTATGAAGTATTCTGTACATCTCTCATGTATTTGATTTCAAAGAAAGCAAATATAGAGCAGCAATGGTTTCAATTTCAGCCTGAATCTTGTCTCCTTTTTGTGGATTTGTAATCATTTCTAGTTTATGATCAAAGACCATAGATTAGGTTGCATCTCATTTAGTGATGTATGTGATTGAAATACCTTGCTAATGGAACCAAGAGCCATGTAACCGCTTGGTGTTTATCACAGGGTTTACTGATTTCATGATGGGATTTTCTGAGTATGAGATTCATTTTGATGCAGATGTCAATTCACAAGGTGAAAGATAGATCAGGGATCTTAATGTAGAGATATGTTTGAGGTTTCCAGGAGATGTATGGTTATGATTCATTTAATTGCCCAACAAATAAGGCACTAGTCAGAGATAGGATCATTAAGTTTTGTTGCTCATACTTGGGTCTTGCTAATATCAATCTATTAAATCATTTTCATTTTATTGTTGAAAGATTTTCAAAGTATAACCCGCACTTAGCTTTCCAAGTTTCATGAGTCATGTCCTTAGCTATTTCATGCTTGTGATCTCCTGGTTAAGCATAGAAGAATTAGGGGTTTCATTTGCGATTCTAGATCCTAAATATGGTTATTGCACTGGTCACATAGTCAGATCTAAAGAGGTTCACCTGCCTAGGTTTTGTAGAGCTTGAAGTGCAGAAGGAGTACAGCCTTATAGTTGGCCTGGTGTCTGAATGGATGTGTTGATAATGGGATTTAGCTGCCCCTAGATGCATCTTGTTCTCATCAGGGTAATTGGAAATGGGTAATGTTTTCAAACACCAAAAAAATGGCGACTCTGTTGGGGAATGTATTGAATCAGATTTAAGACTAACTTTGAGAAGTTGAAAAGAGCAGATTCAATACAGCAGGAGAAGTGCATTAAAATGTTTCGACAGTAAGTTCTCTGATTTTCTTTCCAGTTTTCTTACTCTAAATCATGCACCCCAGTTAAGTTTTATCCATTACTGCAGTATTTTTCAAAGTTGAATACAGATTGTGTTCAGTCGAGTCAGCTGGTTATTGCTTTCAAAATATAGCTGTAAGATCAGAGTTAGAATTGTTGAATAAAGGTTTCTCTCTTTTAAATGTTTTTTAAAGATTTGCAAATTCTACAAGTTGGAATTTCAATTCAGATCTGCCATGTTATAAATCATATTTAAAATCTTTCTCACAATAGTGAGTGGCGACTCTATCTAAAGGATCTCTGAATCATTGTAGATCAGTGATGTATAAATTGTTTTCAAGAGTTTTCAGTGGAATCAAGCATATTTAAAAGTTAGATGAATTTGCAAGCAAGAAGAGAGATCTATCATAAGTTTTTGACAAATAAGTTTGGAAGTGTTGTTTGATCTGTTGTGTAAGAATTTGTAATGATAAAGATGAATCACAGCTATGATTTCATTTCTCTCTTCAAGGAGATGGCGACTCTAAAGGTTTGATCAGTGGTGTAAAGAATTCAGCTTAGCACCAGGCCAATCAGCAGATCAGTGGTTTCATGCAGCAACACTTGAGGTATTTTATGCTTTCATATGACTTCTTTTCAATGAAAGTGAAGTTCCACATATGTGTTCTTCGTCAAGTGAAGTCTTAGCACTAAGAAGAGGAAAGTGATTTTATAAGTTCTATGCACTTCATTAGAATGAGTTTCGATTGTTGTTTTAAATTTTGTGAAGTGTGTTTGAAGTGTTCATTTGATAGAGGGCTGTGAAAATCTGCTGCAAGTTATGAATTCTGAAAATGTTTAATGGTGAGTGAGTCTTGAATTTGAAGACTGTTAAGATTCATTTCACTTAAAATGTAGTCGGTTAGTGAAGTTCCTAGATCCATCTCTACCAAGCGGTATATGCCATCGAATTTTAATGGTATTCATGGTTTTCCAAATACTATGCCTTGTAACCTCAGACAGTATTTGCCTAAGTTTGGTGGAAACCATGAAAACTCAGCCAGTCATCATGTTCAGTTGTTTAGTGACTTGGTTGGTGATTTTGAAATTGCTCATGAAGACATTTAGATGAAATTGTTTGTTCAGACTTTAGAGGATGATACTAGGGACTAGTTTACATTTTTACCAGCATGTTCAATTTCATCTTGTGATGAATTAATGTTAGCCTTCATGATGCAGTTCAGGGAAAGAGTAAGCATCTTTGAATATTTTGATAAGTTTTTGAAAATTGAAATTAGGAATGGTGAGTTAGTTCCTGAATTTAATATCAGATTTGCAAAGATTTTGAGTGAATTTCCTAAAAGTTGCAAGCCGGATGATCAAATGTGTTTAGTGGTTTATCTCGGTGCATTTGATAGGAAGATGAACTATCTGTTGAGAGATAAAGAACCCAAGATTTTGCATCAGGCATTCATGACAGCTATAGAGATTGAGAATAACATAAAATATGGCTTAACCCGGAGTCACTTCTCTAGAAATATTGGCTGGCAATATGAGGTGCAAAGCACAAGTCAATATCATAAGGAGTGTTTGATTTTAGATCAGCAAATAAGCACTCATGCTGTTGTAAATAGTTTTTTTGAAGCCTCAAAAATAAAAACATCTGAGCATGAAATCTCTCTGTTGCAAAAAAGAAATGATTCCATTCATGCTGAAGTGAATGCACATGTTTATGGTATTTCAACAACCAATGATAGAATTGATTCACTTGATGAGTCATCCATGCAAGATATAAATCCGGCCATTCAGTTTCACATTGATAATTTGCATTATGTTGAAAACATAATGAATTAGGAAGAGGAAAGGTATTCATCTCAGTATGAGGAGGAAGAAACCAGAAGTGATATATCAAGTGATAGAGATGAAATTGCTGACCCGACATGCCATGGAGAGATGACACAATATAAAGAATGTAAACCATATGTATCTCAGTCACAATCAGAAGAACTAAGCTCATATATTGATAATATTTCAGTGGTAGACATGCATTCTCTTGACCAACAGGATATGCAAGAAATGAATTATCTCATTGAGAGATTGCATCATGTTGAGAACGTTATTAAATCTGAAGTTGAAAGACAATCATATGAATGTGAGTATGATAAAGCTGAGAATCATTTTTCAAGTGATAATGAAGTTGCTGATCCGATATATTATCAAGAGGTGTCATATGAAGCTGATGATGAGAGTTATTACTCAAGTCAAGAAGAGCATAGTGCTAGTGCGTGTTCGTCTTCATGTGAATTAGATGTTGATTGGGAAGAAGAGAGCAATGATGGAAGTGAGTGTTCTCTTGCTAGTAAAGGTACGAATACTATTTCTAAATCTGAAAGTGAGTTTCCATTTCAGAATTGTGTAAATAAGTTCGAGATTGAAAGTTATGAAGAAAATGTGTGTACACAATATGAAGACAAAGAGGTTATCCATAGAGACGTATTACCTAATTGTGTAGAAGAGTGTCTTGAGGATGAGTGTTGTGATGATCAGTACATGATTGATTCTGAGATTAATGCATTAGCACCTATTGGTAAGATAAATGATGATTTTCTTGCAAGACATTTGAATCACCTATATGGAGACAATGAAAGCAACTTTGATTTGTATTCTGCATGCTTCGTTGATGGAGTGGATGTTGAGTCTTCATATGATTCTGATTTTTCTTCTTCATATGCTGAAAGTGTCCATGACAATAATGTTATAAATGGTTTTTAAGTTTTCACTAATATGTTATATGGTGGGGAGTTTGATGTTGATCAGCACATCACTTGTCCTAATGTCTACAAAGGCACTTTGCATGGAATTATTAATCTTTTTTTTGAAGAACGCATGGACAATTCAGATTTAGTTGAGAACGAGTTTGATGATGATACCTTGTCTTACTATTGTAAGAGATTAGAATGTTCTTCTCCTGAGTTTGATAGTGAAACTAATGATTATGTAGCATCTGAGGAGGTAAATGACAAGGTGTTTGACAAAGTTGTTTTTGAAAATCAGTATGCACCTTGCAATGAGATTTATGATGACCTCTCAGATGTGAAAACTAATCTATTTGCTGATTGTGAAGAACCATTTAAAGATTATGGATTATTTTCAGATTTTGATGTGGATGAAATATGTGAATATCAGTCAAATTGTTCATTTGATTCCTATCCGGTTATGCAAAGGGATACACATTTTGAAGGTATGAGTGGTCTTTTTCCCCAAGTTGAATATGAAGCCTTCATATTCAAAAATGATAGCATGTATGAGTCATTAAATGAGGAGAGTTTTCAATTTCAGTCTGATATATTTAAATATGCTGATCAGTATCTTCATAATGAGCTAACGGTTGAAGATGAAGTAAGTTTTTATATGCATTATGAAAGTAACAGTGATAATTTTGTTTTGCCGAGTGATTTGTTATATGATGATAATATGATTGGTGAAACTGATAGGAGAAGAAAATTCAGTTTACCGCATGAAAGTTCAGAGAATCATGTTTATGACAGAAGTAAACAATTTTTCTGAAGTTCGGTGGCCTGGGGCCATCGTGTGTACATAGTCTTGGTAGTTGTAGTTGTTTCCTTGCTTTCAATAAGTTGTTCGAGAAGAGTTTTGAAGTTTTTGGGAATGGTCTACTTCCTCCAGAGATCTGAATCCTTGCCATGCCCACAAGGGGCATGCAGCCCCAGACAGAGCCACTATTGGCACTAAAAATTGTGTGGTCAAATTTGACCACGTTTGCAAAAAACAAGCCCTATAAATGCCCTTTTGATGAGATTGTACCCGGCTATCAGTATGAGGCCTAGATGGTGTTTAAGTGGCTTAACACCTTCCATTTGACATGTGCATGTGATCCACAATGTTATTTTGCCATCCTGAATCATTCTCTGAATTTCCATTTTGAGCTAGTGTCAAAATTTGCAATTCTGCCCAAGTGTCAAATAGCGACCAGAGGCCCAGTTTGCATTTGAATATCTTCTACCCAGGAATGTGTCATTACTAGCCACTTTGGGAGTGTTTAATGTCCATAACAAAGAATCTATGTTTCAATTTTCAATTCATTTGAAATTCGTTTGACTAGGTTTCGAACCCCTCCAAGTTGGTCAGTTACTGTTTTGTACATTTGTGTAGTTGTTCACAATTCTGGGAAGCCCTGTTCGACCAATGATATCTTTGACCCAGTTGATCCAAATGAGGAAATTATTTTTGCACTATATTCTAGCGGTCAGATACTTGATATGTTCAAATTTTGAGGTCATGAAGAATCCATTTGATCAATTTGCTAACATGATTAAAAACCCAGTTTGCATTGTTTTGTTACGGCTAAGGCATCCAGATTGATTCGCATCCTTGTTCGGCAGGTTATAACTTTCATCCCATGATTGGTGAGCCTAAATGGATTATATCATTTTGTTGTCTCCTAAAAATCCTTCAAGTATGCCAGTTCCCAAGTCATGACAAATCCATTGCATAGTTTCATATGTCCGCACATTTGCCAAAAAATTACTTTTTGACACATTTCTTAGTCAAAATTTCCAAGTGTCTGTTTTCGAAAATTCGCCAAATGTGCCCTGTGATTCCTCATGAGCCCAAAACATGGACTTATATTCTCTTCATGGAAAAGAACTTATATCCTAGTTTTCAGAACCCCAAGTGATCAATAACCCAATTTATAGTGTCAAACCCCAGCCCAGTTTATGTTTTTTAACACTGTTTGCTTGTAGGATATTTAAAGTATGGATGTTCGGCAATTAAAATCTTTTGATTGGGAATTCTTCATGGGCTGAAAATTTGTAGTATGGTAAAGCATGTAGGATTGAATATTCATGCTGATTTTTGTGGCTTGGTTACTTGATTGGATCAGTTTTTAATGCCAGCTGGCGGGTCTCCAGACACAAATTCACAATTGATCAACACTGAGTTTTAAATGATGAATTGATATTTGAATTTGAATCTTGTTAGTCTGAGATGTCCAAATTGATCAATTTGATGGATCAGTGGTTAAATGAAATTTTTTTAGCTGGACCCACCTTGGGTCCGACTATTCTCATCAGATTAAAAAAACATATTTGGAGAGTAAAAGCATATTGAAGAGTTAAAGTGATTACAAATTTCAAAATTATTTGTTATACAATATGAAAATAAAGTTATGCTTTAAGATGAGAATGATAAGGGCCTTCACATGTTTGTATAAAAAAAGCTAATATTGAAGACTTCATGGAATGATGTAATATGAAGAAGAAGCCTTTTACAAGTTACTCACCAATAAATGGCGAAGAAATTGAAGGAGACATTTACAACAAAGCATCATGCAACTGATTCTATTAAGTTCCAAAAGCTTGATGATGCTCCTAGAAGTGAATCAATTAGAGATGGGCCAATAATCTTATTAGATAATAAAGATTTTCCAATTCAATTTTCTTTTCAGACAAATGGATTTCATGGAGAGCACTATGCAGCTATATAAAAAAAATGTGATATACATGGACTCACAAATTTAGAAGAAGTCTACAGAAGGTTATCCTATAAGATTCAAGTAGGTTTTCTGTGCATATGGTGTTACACACAAGGGGAATCATTGATTGGTTGCCGGCTTTGGTATTTCATAACTTTCTAGATCATTTTGTGGTGCCCAAATTAAACTCCAACAATATATTTTTGTGGCTCAAAGACAAAGCTTAGAACAGATTACAAAGGAATGCCCACAGCCTGTAGAATTTCCATGTAGAAAGAAAATTGCATCATTTTGAAGCCCACGGTTTCTGAAGAGCACTCACCCATTAAGAGCCAGTAGTAATGGAGGTGAGAGAATGCAACACAATGAATTGAGAAACCGCCAATATCAAAGGAGTCTTCATGCCTAAAAATTTGGAACACGCAATTAGAAAGAAAGCATTCTTTTCTTTATTAACAACACCCCACGTATTGAAACAGGGAGCCGGCCAGAGGTTCACAAAAGTGTTAAGATACAGCCATGTCATCCTCTGGACGAATACATACATGCGTGGCCAAAAAAAAAACTGCAGCTTATAGAGATTGCAGGAGAGTATGCTAAGGAGGTAAAAGTCCTTAGTTCAAGGCTCTTGGTTGCGATTTCTGAAGCTATGGGACAGGATTTTGATTATTTGGATAGAGTTTTTAAGAAGCATAGACAGATTATGAACATAAATTACTATCCACCATGCCCAAATCCTGATCTCACACTTGGATTGGCACCTCATTCAGACCTAGGAGGCCATCTAATAAAACTGACATGATCCATATACAAGCCACAGGAGATTGATTGAAGACCAAAATAAAAATGGAGGCGCCTTTCACAAGGGAATGCATTCATGGGTTTATCCCACATAGCCAGTATCTGGGTAACCTCTGTTATTTAAATATAACAATAGTTATAACTTATAATGAGTCAAAGTCAGAGGCCTTTTGTGAAGGCCAACGCATGTGGCAGGTAGGCCCACCAATTTCGCCAAGTTGGCTAGACAGTGCTAAGTTTTGGAAAAGTGTGTGCAAAAGGGTGATGACGTTAGCAGGAATGGAGATCGAAAAACTGAGAAATTTGGCTAGTCGCTACTTCGCTAGCCAAAAAATCTTGGCAACTCCGGCTAGCGAAGTAGCAAGATCGCCAGAAAAACATAAAAATCCAGCGAGTTCCAAAATGTTCTGTGGGTTCAATAGTAGTGCTGTCAGCGAATCGAATGTTGACAAGTGGTAGCGACAAAGTGGTTGGGCAGTGATGTGGCAGGCAAATGGTAGGAGCGCACCAGATTGCGCCACGTGGCAAATCTGACAGTTCGCATTACCTCGCTAACCTAAGTTGCTCACTGGTTAAGCATGGCGAAGTAGTGAGGAGATGACACATGGCGGATGATGCAGATCAGGTGTCCAATCAGAATGCGCCATCTGGCATTGGTCAAACCTAGAGTTGACTAGAATTTGGAAGGGCTAGGAGAAATAAAATGATTTTAAAATTTTCATTTTAAAATTATTTTGCCAACAAACTGACATGGGTCTTTTAAATTAAATTTTTTTATTTCCTAAAGTTTAAATTTTAAACTTTTTGAAATTATTTTAAACACAGACCTGAACAATCTTAACTAGAGGAGTTTTTTCAAATCAAGATTCTGGGCATTTCTGGAAGGAAAAGTATGCCTTATCATATACTGTCGGAATTGTGAAAGTCTAAATTTTTTGATTCTAAGATTAGTTTTTGCACAGGTATCAGCCAATTTGAGCTACACAAGGTTTTCCATCAGGTACCTGAATCACAACTATATTCAGACCAAGAAGTTCAGTTTTGATTTTTGGTCAAGATAATGACTTGGATATGCATAAAAGATGGTAATAATGTAGTTGGGATTGAATTGGTTACATTAAAATTAGTAAAAACTCATAATTTCACCAGAATTGCATAAGGTTTCAGATATTTTAGATGCAAAAGGATTTCATCATTACGCAGAGATATTTCAAAGCAGTTTCAATGTAATGATGAAACAGAAAATCAATTCAAGATGGAGAAGGAAGGACGATGTTTTCAGTTGCCAGAAGATTAAATTTCAAGTGGACACTTGTCATTCTAAAATCAGATCCGGGAATTCATCTGGGCTATACCATTCTTTCTTTCTGTCATTGTGAGGGTTCTAGTTTTTGTACTGCAAGACCATTCTTCAGCATTTTCTTCTTGTATTGAATAGCATTTTGAGTTTTATGCAAATAGTTCATGTCTGTTAGTTGATTTATGAAGTATTCTGTACATCTCTCATGTATTTGATTTCAAACAAAGCAAATAAAGAGCAACAATGGTTTCAATTTCAGCCTGAATCTTGTCTCCTTTTTGTGGATTTGTAATCTTTTCTAGTTTATGATCAAAGACCATAGATTAGGTTGCATCTCATTTAGTGATGTATGTGATTGAAATACCTTGCTTATGGAACCAAGAGCCATGTAACCGCTTGGTGTTTATCACAGGGTTTACTGATTTCATGATGGGATTTTCTGAGTATGAGATTCATTTTGATGCAGATGTCAATTCACAAGGTGAAAGATAGATCAGGGATCTTAATGTAGAGATATGTTTGAGGTTTCCAGGAGATGTATGGTTATGATTCATTTAATTGCCCAACAGATAAGGCACTAGTAAGAGATAGGATCATTAATTTTTGTTGCTCATACTTGGGTCTTGCTGATATCAATCTATTAAATCATTTTCATTTTATTGTTGAAAGATTTTCAAAGTATAACCTGCACTTAGCTTTCCAAGTTTCATGAGTCATGTCCTTAGCTATTTCATGCTTGTGATCTCCTGGTTAAGCATAGAAGAATTAGGGGTTTCATCTGCGATTCTAGATCCTGAATATGGTTATTGCACTGGTCACATAGTCAGATCTAAAGAGGTTCACCTGACTAGGTTTTGCAGAGCTTGAAGTGCAGAAGGAGTACAGCCTTATAGTTGGCCTAGTGTCTGAATGGATGCGTTGATAATGGGAGTTAGCTGCCCCTAGATGCATCTTGTTCTCATCAGGGTAATTTGAAATGGGTAACATTTTCAAACACCAACAGACCCTCATAATATTGACCTCCAAATGCACTCAAAGGATCTTTGAGACTCTTTTGTATGAGGTGGCTGTGAACATTGTAGGCTCCCTATGACAAGAAAAAGGGTTTCATTAGGATATTGCCACCCATCTATACCTAATGATGTTGATGATTCAATTCCCAGTTTAAGTGGTTTAAAAGTAATGCAATGATGTACCAATGAATTGAGGAACACTCCAAGTTTTTGCATAGAGCAAGATCATTCTACCAAATCCAAAAGGAATGTGATATATTTGAAATGAGATAAGTTATTGTAGAACTCAAAATTAATGTTTCATATCATTTCATGTTACATTGGTATCCCTCATGAGAAACAAGTTACGACCCTTAGAATATCGACCTCCAAACACACTTAGAGCATCTTCGAAACTCTGCGGTATGTGGTGGCCTCAAACATTGGAGGCCCTCCATGACTAAAACAAGGGTATCATAGGGTTTAGCCACCCATATAGAGCTAATGAAAGTGATGATTTGATTCCAATATCATGAGTTTCAAAGTTATGCAATGAGGCACCAGTGAACTGAAGCATAGTGTAATTTTTGGCATCAAGTGAGATCATTGTGTCAAATCCAAAAAAAATGTGATCTCCCCAAAATGAAATAGGTTACTGTAGACCTCAACATATCCATCCTATAGCATTTGACATTTTATTGATAGCCTACAGAAGCTCCAAGTTACAACCCTCTGAAGATTGAACTCCAAATGCACTTAGAGCATATTTGAGATTCTTTAGTATAGGGTTGCTAGGAATGTTTGAGGCTCTTCATAGCTGGAAAAAGGGTGTCCCTAGGGTTAGTATTAAGTAAAAACATTATTTTTTAGCTCCCTTAAGCTTTTGGTATTGGGCATAGAGCAATTTTGGTGTTAGTATTAAGCAAAAGAATCATTTTTTAGGTCCCTCCACATTAATTACATTATGTAAAAACATCCTTGTTACTTACATTAAATCAACAAGTTTACATTTACAATATTTTTAGTGTATCATCATTATTACATCAATACACAACTACCAAAAATCATAGTGTGATAAATCATAGTATCAAAAATAGAATAGAGTTTTCTTCATTCTGCTACTTATTTAGTTTTTAATCTTCATGCACAACTACTATTCATGATATAAAAAATATCAGTAAATAATTGTACTAAACAAGAAAATCATTGGTTTACCAAATCATTATAAAGAAAAGAAAATAAGACGTAAATATACCTAGTCAAGTATTCATGTAGGGTCCTCTCTCTACTTTATGGTCTCCAATAGGGCTTCACAATCAACATTAGTAATAGTAAAAAGTTCTTTTATTGTTGGTCTTCCTTGATGCTTCAACAACTTCACATTTTTTGCTATAATAAGATGTGAATACATGAGAATTGTTTTGTGCTTTAGATAGTCTTCAAAAGCATGAGTTCCATTCCTTCTAATCATGTATGTCTGCAACCATGTTCTGCCAACAACAACTGAACCTATATCATATATGAATCCATCATCGTATATAATCAGTTGTGCAAGATTTTTTTACCTCTTACATAATGTGCTAGCCAATAATATTATTTCTTGACATAGTGCAAGATAAGATAATTCCTAAAGGAGATGTCTTAATCCCTAATAAATAACCACACAGTGAAAACACAATACAAGATACAAGAGCTAATACCAAACACAACTCTTTATTCATAAAATAAATAATTACATACAATGTACTCTATTGTAAGGCCTTCTAAGTTAGGACCAAATACAAAATAGATTACAATAAATAGTTCTACAAGATCTCTCAAGATCTAATTCCAACACTAGCTAGTCAAAATCCACACTCTGGTAGAAGTGTTCAATGTAGATATAAACTTGTACTCACAAGGCCACCAAGTAATCTCTTTGTTTCCCAAGCCTTAGCTACTGGCCCTTCAAAGTTTATTCCTTTTCCACATCCTCTTCTCCAAGCTAGATGAATAATAATGATAAGACAAGAACCTCTACTTGTACCAAACCAAGCTAGAAGTCAGCCTAACAAGTTACATTAAATAAACCCTCACATTAGATAAAACCTCAAACCACAAGTTACATTAAATGCCACTTATTATATACCTTTTTCCCTCTTTTCTCTATTTTTATTTATTTTTAATTTTCTTCTATTTTTCATCACTTGCTCTCTCCTCCATAATGTTTTTTTAATAATAATTTACATTCCCCCTTTTTAAAATTTTTTATGTCCCCTTTTATTTTTTGAAACAAGATGCTCCAACATCAGACTCCCCAATGAACATAAAAGAGTGTTTCCCATACTTTGATGCTAAAAGAAATATCTATAACCATATTCACCTTCACAAAAGGCTTCCAATCCATCAAGGATGAGAGAACAAATCTGTACATCAACCATTTTTTCTTAATCCACTCAAACATCATAATCAAATGAACCTCAACAACCTAATTAGCACGCTCACTCCCAAGAACAAACTGAACATAATGCTTCACCAATAATTCTTACAACATGTCAACCATCAAAAAATTAGGAACATATAGATCAACATTATCGTGTAGATCCCCAACAACATCAAAGAAATTCAAGTCCACATCTATGGCAACATGATTATCCACAACCAAGTGCTCTACAATTTCAATCTCATACTTAACCAATTAATCATGAAAACATATCTCCATCCTCACATCAACAAGGATAGGAATATCCTTAGCACCAACTACAAGTTGCTCTATGGGTTTCACATCAAACTCCACAAACTTATCAACAAAACCAACCTTGCTATGCCCTCTTCTCTCTCCAATAAGTCTTCTAACTAGCCATACAACTCTCTTTCAGATTGGTAGACTCAAACTCCAAGAGGATATAATTTTATTTTTTGGTTCCTCAATTCTTTTAGAAACAGAAGCATCTATAAAAACATCAACCCAAGAAATTTTCTCATTAATCCTCTTCTCTGCTATATTATTGATATTCACAATCAACCCAAGGTCCAATCTTATTGAAAGCGTCTTCCAAGATCTTTGCAAACCCAAGTCCTAGTTCCTCAACTTTGGTGTTTACTCTACACACTCAAGAACAATTACACTATCATGCCATTTGATGTAGTGCAAGGTAGGAGAATCGCCAAAGGATATGTCCTAGCCCCAAGTAAATAACTAGACAATGAAAAAATAATAGAAGATACAAGATCTCATGCACAATAGAACTCTTTATTTATAAAATAAATTATTACATGCAATTTACTTGGCTGTAAGGCCTTTTGAGTTAGGGCCAAATACAAAAGCAATTATAATAAACAATTTTACAAGGTCACTCAAGATTTAATTTCAATACTAGCTAGCCTAGATCTAGAGTCTAGTAGAAACCTCCAAGGAAGATCTAAATTGTTAGTTTGTGGTAACTGAGCAAGCTCCACACTAGACAAAAATCTCCCACTTGGAGACTGATCCTATAGCAATATCACTACCACATGGAGCTCCCATTGGATCAAAACACCCTAGACTTATTTGTTCTTTTATTTTCTTTAGTCTAGAAGACCAACCAAAGATGAAGAGAAGACTTTCATCTTCTCCCTTGTCACAACCTTTGTAAACATAATTGCTAGATTTTCATCTATATGTATCTTTTCCATCTTTAATTGCCCATCATCTAAAACTGACCGAATGAAATGGTACTATAACTTTATGTATTTTCTCTTTGAATATAGAGAAAACTTATTCACAAGATGAATGACACTCTAACTATCTATAAATAAATAATTATCCTTTTGAGGGTGTTCTAATTCTTCCAAGAATAATCAAATCCATATCAACTCCTTAGTTTCCTTTGTAGTAGTAACATACTCTGTCTCTATAGTGGATAAAGTATTAACCTTGTTTAACCTAGAAACCTAGCTCATTGCTATTCTACCAACAATAAATACATAACCTATAGTACTCTATCTTGTATCAATATTCCCTACCAAATCTAAGTCAACATATTCTTGTAAATTAGTAGTAGAGCCCCCAAAATGTAGACACTTATTGGATGTTCCTCTCAAATATATGAGAATACATTTAACTTAAATCTAATGCTCAAGCCCTAGATGACTCATATACCTGCTAATGACTCTCACTATATGTGCAATATCTTGCTTTGTACATACCATATCATACACCAGGATTGCTACAACTAAAGCATAAAGTACCTTAGACATCATATGCTCCTCTTTGTGTGCCTTTAGACACATCTCCTTAGTCAAGTTGAAATGACCAGGTAAAGATGTGTTGATAGATTTAGTGTCCTCCATAGAGAAATGATGCAATGCCTTCACAATAAAATCAGCTTGAGATAATGTTAGTTTCCTATTCTTCCTATATATACAAATCTTCATACCAAGGATTTCCTCTACTACCCCCAAATCCTTCATGTTAATTGAATGTGCTAACTAACATTTCAACTCATTAATGTGATCCATGTTAGACCTAGCTACAACCACATCATCAACATATAAACATAAATTAATGTATTTTTTGTTATCCAACCTCTTAAAATAAACACAATGATATGAATGAGACCTATTGTATCCATGCTCATGCATAAAACTATCAAATTTTAGATACCATTGCCACAATGCTTACTTCAAGACATATAAGCTTTTCTTCAATCTACACACTGAGTTCTCCTTACCTTTGAACTCAAAACTTTGTGGGTGTCCCATATATATCTCTTCATCCACATCACCATGAAGAAAGTTTTTTTAACATCAAGCTACTCCAAATGAAAATCTTCAGTAGCCACAATACTTAAAACAATGCGAATAGAAGTCATTTTTACAATAGGATAGAATATATCATCAAAATCAATGCCTTTTTTTGTGCAAATCCTTTTACAACTAACCTAGCTTTAAATATTTGTTTACATCGATCCTCTTTTTTTAAATTATAACCCCATTTATTCAATAAACCTCATTTACCTAGAGGCAACTTGCATAAATGTCAAGACTTCTTTTTCAGCAAGAAGTTAATTTCATCTTCCATAGCAATCTCCCACTAAATCTTAGTAT
Source organism: Cupressus sempervirens (assembly GCA_028749045.1). Taxonomy (NCBI): domain Eukaryota; kingdom Viridiplantae; phylum Streptophyta; class Pinopsida; order Cupressales; family Cupressaceae; genus Cupressus; species Cupressus sempervirens. The sequence continues at coordinate 167,241,550 of CM053789.1, forward strand.
CCATCTACACAATTTCATCATCATATTCAAGTTCATCAACATATGTTAGTAAAATAGAGTATAAAGAAAAAAAGAAAAATTTGGAGGTCTACTTAGCCTTGTTGACTATCTAACATTCATTGGGGTGTGTGGTAATTATTTTTGTAGTTGTAGATCATGATGAATTATTGGAACATCATATTTTAGAGTATTATCCAACACTACATAATCATCTTCTTTCTTCTCATGTTGTCACAATAGATCTTTGTAATACACTTTCTCATTGAATATGACATCACTGCTTCTTACAATCTCTATACATATGTAGGAGTAGAAAGACCTCTATTAATCGAATATACAATAGTATTGATATCCTCTACTCACATGTTTAAGGGTAACCCTTCATACTACCTCATGTTCCTTGCACACTCCACTAAAGTCTTGTTCATGTGTTCAAGCACTACATTTTCCTGTGGAGTACTTGGAATAGTTTTGTGTCTATGAATACCATTAGTGGAACAATAATCTTCAAATTCATGACTACAACACTCAACACCATTATTAGATCTAAGAAATTTTAATTTCTTACCAGTCACATTTTCAACCAAGCATTTATGTTTCTTAAAAGTTTGAAATTCATCAAATTTCTATCTAAGGAAATAAACCTATACTTTTCTAGGTGTGCATCAATAAATATAACATAATAATGAGAGCCACCAAAGGAAGATACCTAAGTTGGTCCTCATACATCTATATGCACAAGCCCTAATCTCTCACTTTTCTATTATTTCCCACTCTTCACAAAGCTAGCTCTCTTTTGTTTTCCATACACACAACTTTCATAGAAATTCACATTGATACATTTTAGACTTGATAAAACTTTATTTTAATGAAGTAATTTCATACCTTTCTCACTATATGTCCAATTTCATTGTACCATAGTACTGTATGAAAATTTACATCAACTATTTGTTCTCCCTACTCAACCGGATCAACTATTCCTGAAAATTCATTTTCTCTGAAACAATCAAAGTAGAAAGAAAAATATGAACTATACAAATATATAAGGTGCCTACTTTCACACTTTTTTCTAGTATAAGGGAACCTTTTCAAACCTTCCAATTTTTAACATTAAAAGTAACTACACAACCCTCATCACTGAGTTTTCCTACTAAAATTAAATTCCTACTCAGCCTTGGAACATGTCTTACCTCATGTAGTAGCCAATGATTCCCATTTTGTAACTTAATCTTAAATTTTCCCTTTCCAAAAATATGACATGGTTTCTTATCCCCCAAATGAGTAAGCCCAAAATCCCCTTGGACATAATAAATAAAATAACCTCTATGGGGTGTAGTATGAAATGAAGCTCCATAATCTAAAACCCAAGAATCATCAAAACTTTATAAAGAAACAAACAAAGCATCCTCTTTGTATTTGTAACTTACCACATTTATGTCTTTTTTCTCTTCTAGTTTATGTCCATCATTATTCTTTTGAGTCCAACAATCTTCTTCTTATACCCTAGTTTTCTACAATACCAACAATCTCTTGGTCCTCTAGATTGAGACTTCTTTCCCTTTGACTTTCCTCTTTATTTTCCATGATTCCTAGAATTATTTCCCCAAATTACTTGTTATGCCTCTACTTTTTTCATTCAAAGCACTTCTTGATGTAGATCCACCTGAGGTTTACCTATGAGTTTCCTCACTCAGAATAACACCAATCACATTAGCATATTTAAGGGTATTAGATCCTAAAATAGAATTAATCACAAAAAATACCAAGTCATTCCACCTTTTAGACAAAGAACAAAAAATCAAGAGAGCCCTAATTTCTTCATCAAAATTAATACACACAAAAGATAACTAACTAGTAACAATATTAAATTCATTTAAATAATCTACAATAGATCCACATTCTGCCACCTTCATATTAAATAAATGATTAATAAGAAATACCTTATTTGAAGCAAAGGGCTTTGAATACAATTTCTCTAGGGTTTGCATCAACTCTTTTGTAGTCTTCACTTTTTTAATGTTAAATGTCACCAATGGTACTAGGTGTAACCAAATACTTCCAAGTGCCTTTCTATCTGAAATCTCCCAGTCCTCATCTATCATAGTTCCTTATTTCTTTTATTTTCTATCTAATGGCTTCCATAAATCCTTCTTATATTGACAGTCTCCCATTTGCATCTTCCATAACTGAAAGTTCTTCCCATTAAAATTGTCAACCTTCATCTTGCCCTCATCTACCATTTCTCCCACTCAACCATGACACTTTTCTATAAAGAATAACTTAAAAAACAAAATTTCTCTAATACCACTTGTTACAACTTACTATAGATAGAAATAACAATTACATGCATATATAAACAATATTAGAAAATAATAGATCACATAGAAGAGAACACAAGACACCAAGATTTAACATGGTTCACCCAATCCCTAGGCTATGTTCACCAAATAGAAAGTCCAATATTATTACAATCCACTGACTACAACCTGAATACAATATGTAATCCATTACAACTCAATGCCACTGCAAGAAGCAATTTTTGTATTACACATTATAAAATGTACCTAACCCTAAGCCCTTTCGTACAAGTCTTTTATGTCATTTTAGGGTTACAACATGTTTTCCATATGTCAGTCATACATCATCCATAGCTCAACAAAAAATTTGAACCCTAAAGAATTATGAAGTATGTATAGTACTTCCCTAGCTAGTCACCACAAACTAACAATCTCCCAATTGGGGACTAATTAGGCTCCACACTAAACAACATAAACTTGTGCTTGCAAGCCCAAAAAGTAATCTACTTATTTTCCAAGTCTTAGCTACTTTCCATTCAAAGTTTTCTCCTTAAACCAAACTAAGCCAAAAGTCATCCTAGAAAGTTACATTAAATAAACACTCAAGTTAAATAAACCATCAAACCACAAGTTACATTAAATGTCACCTATTAAATACCCTTTTCCCTCTTTTCTTCATTTATATATATATATATATATTTATTTTTCTTCTATTTTTTTATTACTTTCTCTCTCCTCCACAATATTTTTTTAATAATAACTTTTTTCCTTTTGTTTTTTTCTAAAGATTGTATATCCCTTTTTTTTTTTGAAGCAAGATACTCCTGCATCATTTCTCATCATTTTCTTGTAGTGAAACTAATGGAAAGATATGTTCTGGCTGAAGAAGATCCAATCAATTGTTATGCTCAACTAAAATTTCCATGTCATCATTTTTTTATAGAGGATATGATAAACAATGGAATAAGATAATGTAGAGTCCATGTGTCCATCCACTCACCCAACTTGTAGCAATCCCAATGAGACTGAAAATAACTAGCAAAAAATCAATCTAGCTATTGTGTCCAAATGGTCCATATATAATAGTCAAATCTCCAGAATGACTATGTTTTTAATGAATCTCTAACAGTAGCACAATTTGATCTATCATCTATCAAACCTTCCCCAACTAGCTAAAATAACATTTGTACCACTGGATCAAGACTCCCCCCTATGATAATGTTGAAATACACCAATCAACAATGCTACGAGCATCACAAATCTCTACTCCTGAAATCTTCAATTTCTCCTTAACTAGATCTCTTTCACGCATGACTCTACTCCATCATGTTACCCTTTCCAATGGCTGGACCTAAAAAATCTCCAAATATAAGGCACCCTCCTCCCTATGTGTGTCCTATACAACCAATAAAACATGTGAATATTCTTGAATTGACCTATGCAATTATCTCACCAAATGATATGTCTATCCATAGCAATGTCATTATCCTATAAGAAATCAAAATAATTCTTGAATTTTTTTTCAAAAACTCATGAGAGTGAGATCTATAATCACTCATGTAAAATTGGTTCTCTCTAATAATCTTCCTATTATGTTCTACACTATTTACGGCATGTCTATATATGTTATGTACACAAAAATAGCAATCTAAATGGAGTTGTAATACTGAGATTGTGTCTCATTTTGGGGCTGCAATGTGTAGTTTTGTATAAAGTCAAAAACTGATATAATAGTGCCAATGAGAAAAGTCTCCTTACACATTATAATTTTTTTATCCAACCAGTAAGACCTATGACTTTGCCTTACATACTTGTAGAAAATATTTGTCTTGAAATCTAAAATAAAACTAGCCACACTAATTTCTTTTGGACCCAACTCACATCTAAAGCCCTCACCTACAGTCTTCAATGTGTATTTTCTATTTCATATACCATACTTTTACTATTTTCCTCCCAAGATCTTATTCACACCCCTCATGGAAACATGTTTCAAACTTGGATAAGCCACCACATAAAGAACAATTCTCATTAAAAAAGAATTTTTATAAAAGAAGTAATCATCAACTTTAGGCCATTAAAATTATTCTAGAAAGTCTCTTGGTGATTTTGGAATCTCACTAGCACCACAATTCTCCAATATTTCATTACTATGAAAAGTAGAATGGACGGAGCATAATAATTTGTGGTGCATAGGAAACTCCACATGATATTTGTAGTAACATGCATTTCGAATCTTCAGTGGCACACAATAGAATGGCTTCAAGAATTCAAAATCTTTTTGTGATATATGCAATCTTGGAAGACTCTCTCTAAATTCTTTGAACAGCATAGTTTGACTTACCTCCAAATAATATTTAGGATGTGACATGTGGTCTCTAATGCCAATTCTCAACTTCATCAAATCTTTAGCATTCGGTGAGACTCTTGAGCTAGAGAGCCAAAATGGTGTAATTTCTTTCTTCACATTGTCACTTAGCTTCTTATCAAAATGTGGAAGTCTCCCATCAAAAGCCCATGTATCATTTTGAAGTGGATCATCAATTCTATCTCATCTAATAAGTGCTCTTCTCAAAGTAGTACAATTTAGGTTCATGTCAATACAAGTTCCCATCATATATCTACCCTTTCTTAAATGATGAATCACCGAAGAGGTTGTAATAACCCTTCGAGCAACTATTTTCCCAATCCATATTCCTATTATTTCCCCTAATGAAATTGAGAGCACTGAAAAGATTCTTCAAAATAATGGCATTTCTTTCCATTTTCTATTGACGTGAACCTTCAATTTGGAAAGCATAGCTCTCATCTTTTGCATCTTTAAAAAGTGCATAAACAGTTCAAATTGCTCCAACATTGTCTTGTTGCCTAAAAACATTTTATATAGTCATGAAGCCCATCACTAAATGGTTATTGGAAATGTTTTTCCTTCCAAATTACTAACCATCATTTCATCAATTTCAATTATCTATTTTGGTGTCCTAGGACCTTCATTTTGGTTATAATTAGGAGGTATGTAATGTTCTTGTGCATTTTCATTTTTGACATGATTAATCATGGAATTTACATTATGAACTTGTAAATTTTAATTCTCCAAATTTTCAATCCCAATATTATCACTATCAATTGGTACATTTTCATTCCCAAACTAAAAATATTCATTTTCTAATTTTTGATTTCACCTTTGATCAATACATCATCAATTTGATTCACATTTAACATACTTTGTCTCTTCCTTTGATGATTTTCCCTATCCCTTTACCTATATGTTTCAATGTCTTCATTTGATACCCTCCTTTTGCATTTAGCCTTTTGAAGACTATGGCTCCCCATTTAGGCAAAAATATTAGATGCCTAATCAAACAAAAAAATTTCTCCACACTTGTGAAAAAAAAAAAAAAATTGTGATTGTAAAGTCTGCATTGCCAAAGAATATTTCAATAAAAGTCTTCCAGTAAACAAATTCAAGTCCCCAATTCCATAACTGGTATCTGATTCTGTATTGAGTATATAATATTATCAGATACCTAATTTAAGAGTAGATGCCTGATATGGAATCAAGTACCCAAAATTAATGTGCAAAATTTGGAGGGAAATCAATTGGAAAAGTATGGTAAAATAATTAGTATTATATATTATTAAATATTATTATGTAATAATATAGTATTATTATTATATAATATAGTATTCCATTATTATTATTATTATATAATATAGTATTTATAATCATATATAATTTATAATGTTATTATTTGGTAATCAATCATATGGGTAGAATGGGGTCATAGGCCCACCTACCATCCATTTCATTGTTGCATCTATCTCTAGGGGTCCTAGGACCCCTAGGGACATATAGTAATCCATCATATGGGTCAAATGGGGTCATAGGCTAACCTAAAACCCCCTTTGACACATCTTAAGGGTTGAAGGAGGTTGTAGGCTAACCTACATCCCTCTTTGACCTATTTCATCATGATGTGTCCCTAAGGACATATGGTAATCGATCATATGCATTCAATGAGCTCATAGGCTAACTTATGACACTCTTGAACTCATTTCATCACAAAATGTTTCCCTAGGGGTCCTATGACTCCTAAGGGCATATGGTAATCCATCTAAAGGGATGAAGGTGGTCATAGGATAACCTACAACACCATTTGACCCATTTGATTTTGATATGTGTCTCTAGGTCATAGGATGCCTAAGACCCTATGGTAATTTCTTATATGGGTAAAATGAGCTCATAGGTTAACTACAACACCATTTGACCCAATTCATTGTGACATGCATCCATGGGGGTCTAGGGATGTATTGTAATTAATTATATGAGTTGAATGTGATTATAGGCTATCCTATTACCCCCTTCGATCCATTTTACCATGACGTGTGTCCCTAGTAGTCCTAGGACACCTAAGGAAATATAGTAATACATCTTAAGGGTTGAATGGGTTCATAGGATAACCTACGATGACCTACCCATTTCATCTTGACATGTGTCACTAGGTGTCATGGGGACATATAATAATCAATCATATGGATCAAATGGGGTAATAGGTTATCCTATGACCCCCCTGCGACCCATTTCATCATGACATGTGTCTCTAAGGGTTCTAGGACCCCTAAGGACATATAGATATCCATCTTAAGGGTCGAATGGGGTCGTAGGGTAAACTATCAACTCCTTCAACCAATTTCATCATGACATGTGTCCCTGGGGATCCAAAGACCTCTAGGGACATATGGTAATTGATCATATAGGTTGAATGGTGTCGTACATTAGCCTATAACCCTCTTCAACTCATTTCATCATTATACGCATCCCTAGGTGTCCTAGGACCCCTAGGAACATATGATAATCCATCTTAAGGGTTGAAGGGGATCATAGGCTAGCCTATGACCCCCTTCAACCAATTTATTTTTGACATGTGTCCCAAGCAGTCCTTGGTCCCCTAGGGACATATGGTAATTGATCATATGGAGTAAAGGGGGTCATAGGTTGGCCTACAACCCCTATAAACTATTGCATCTCAAAATGTGTTGTTAGGAGTCCTAGGACCCCTAGGGACATATGGTAATTAAGCACATTGGTCGAATGGGGTTGTAGGCTATCCTACAACCACCTTTAACTCAATTCATCTCAACATGTGTTCCTAGGGGTTGTAGGACTGCTAGGGACTTTTGATAATCCATCTTAAGGGTTGAATGTGGTCATAGCCTTGATCCATTTCATTGCAACATGTATCCTTTGGGCTACTATGACCCCTAGAGAAATATCATAATCGATCATATTTGTCAAAGGGGGTCATAGGTTTGACCCATTTTATCACAATGTGTCCCTATGGGTCCTAGGGCCCCTAGGGACCTATAGCAATATATATAAAGGGTTGAAGTGGGTCATCAGCTAACCTGTGACCCCCTTTGTCCTATTTTATCATGACATGTGTCCCTAAAGGTCATAGGAACCCTAGGGAAATATGATAATTGATCATATGGGTTGAATAGGGTGATAGGATAGCCTACAACCCCTTTTGACACATTACATTATGAGATGTGTCCTTCAGGATCCCAAGACCCCTAAGGACATATGGTAATCCATCTTAAGTGTTGAAGGGTGTTGTAGGCTAACCTAGGACCCCCTTTGACCCATTTCAATGTGAAATGTGTCCCTTGTAGTCCTAGGACATCTAGGGACACAGGGGAATTAATCATATCAACCTCTAGACCCCCTTTGACCCATTGCATCACTACATGTGTCCCTAGGGATCCTAGGACTACTAATGACATATGCTAATCAATCATATGGTTGAATGTGGTCATAAGCTACTGTACGACCCCCTCAATCAAGAAGAGCAACTCCTATTCTATCAAGATAACACACAATCTCACCCAGAAGCATACATAGAATACTCCTATTCTCATTGGTTACCTACTAATCTTTTCGAAGGCTTAACTCACAAATGTGTTGTTTTCATGGTTTATGTCCATTAGGAATTTCCCTTTCATGCTACTTACTTTCATCTCTCATTACCTTATCTTTGTTATTTTCTTTGCTAACCCTTGCTTAAATTAGGAATTCATATAGTTTCATTATTAGATTGCATTCATTTAAAAATATAAAATAGCAAAAAGCATATCTCTTTGGTGGTTAATTTTGAAATAGCAATCAATTGTTCATCTTATCCAAATTGGTTTGAACTGGCAAAGGCTTCTTCATGAACACTCACATTTATCTTCAATTGAGCAGATTCTAGTAGGTCACAAGATCACTCAGAACCTTGGAGTGGATCCTCGGATTAACTTTTCAAGAGAAGAGCCTGAAAGGATTCCTATTATTAAGCATCATGCAAAATGACAACTCAACATGAGCAATGAACATATCCATTTCACCAAAGGTTTCCACTCCAATAAGGATAGGAAAATGCACATCATCCAAATCTACATCCATCTATCAAATACTAGAATCTTAACCACCTAATCAATGTGCTCACTCATAGGAACAAACTAAACATAATGCTTCATTAGAAAATCTACATCCATAGTAGCAACTAGCGAATCAACACTAGCAACAAAATCCTTGTCAGAAGTAATATGTAGATCTCCATCAACACATTCCAAACTCACAACACCAACAATCTCATTTCTCACAACAAGATGCTCTGTAACACACAACTCACCACTAATAGTAACCAAATCATCCACAACCAAGTGCTCTATAATTTCCATCTCAGTCTCAACTGACTTATCATGAATACCAATCTTCAACCCATCATCAACATGGTTAGGAATATCCTCAAAAAAAACCTCAAGTCTCTCTATAGGTTCTATATTAGACTCTACAAACTTATCAACAAAATCACCCTCTTCAACCTTGACCTTGTTATGTCATCTCCTCTCTCAAACAAGTCTCTTAACCAACCAGACAACTCTCTTTTGGATTGGTAGACTCCAGCTCTAAAAACATTTGCAAAATGCCTTCCTCACCCTATCCTTAACTCGATCAGCCAAGCTAGCTTCAAATTGAGCATACATCTTAGAGAACCTCCTATCCACCACATCATGAAGATTCACAATCATCTTAGGGTCCAATCCTCTCAAAGCCATCTTCCAAGATTTTTGCAAATCCTTTGCTACAAATATTCCCCATGCTCCTTGTGACAAATCAAATTATTTGCAAGTCAGATCATAACCTGCCACCTTGCACAAACAATCAACAATAAAACCACAATTCCAGGAACATAGATCTGTAATACACAAATTCTCTATGATCATGCCTCAACAAGATCAATCTTCCATCTTCACATCCATTGATCCATTTGTAAGTCCTTTGCAATTTCCAATCAAAACCACAATCATCCACCTCACAACCAATAAGTCTAGGGATCCAAAAAGAACAATCCACCATGAGATCATGCTCTTCTTCCATCAACTTCTCCAACCCAAGATCCTCGTGCAAACTAACTCAACTTTGGTGATCTGTCAATACACACAGGAATAACCTTTGCTTTGATACTACCCAAAATAGTCTAAGGTAGGAGAATCCCCAAAGGAGATGTACTAGCCTCCATCAAATAACCACACAGTGGAAACACAACAACAAAGAAAAAATAATGTAAGATTTAATACCAAATCACAACTTTGTAGCCATAAAATAAATGATTACAAGCAATATGCCTAGCTATAAGGCCTTCTAGGTTAGGGACAAATACAAACAACAATTACAATCTTAGTTCTACAAGATCACACAAAATCCAACTCACAAATCCAATTCCAGCTAGTCAAAATCCACAACTAGAAAAGAACACCAAGAAGAATCCACACTCATACCCTTATGTCCACTAAACAATCCTCTGGTTCTCAAATCACATCTACTAGCTCTTCAAAGTTCACATCCTCTTCTCCAAAGATAGATCTGTGATGTCCCCATCGATAAGATGCATATAATAAATAATAATATAATATTAATAATGGTATAGTATATTAATATGGCAATTAAATATCATATTAAGTGATAAAATATAATATTCAGATTAATAATGTAAATACATAAAGTAGATACATTATGTACTGTATGTATTAGTATTAATATTAATAAAAGAAATATAATTTATATTAATAATATAATATAATTAATATAATTATATTATTAATAAAATATAATTAATATTCATTATGAGAAGACATGACCCTAAAAATTTATATATATAGAATATTAAATATTGAGAGAGGGCATCATCAAAAAGTTATGAAGAAATGTAGAAGGAAAAAGGAGATATTTGGCTCGTAAAACCAATCATCAACAAATATATATTAAATAGTTTAATATCCTAGTAGGGGAAATTACAATTGGTATCAGAGCGGGTTTTCCTACCACCCTATGAAGTTTTAACAAATTTATAGTCTATAAGATTCAAAAGGGCCAATTAGAAAGATAGATTTTCAAAATTAAAAAGCCAAAACTACAAATGTAGAAAGGGGTGAAAATTGGAGATATTGTAAAAGATGGTAGAATAGAAGTTTCAGAATCCATTCATGCAAAGACAACATTCATTCATTGTAATGTAAGAAAGGAGAATGATTTAACCATAGATTTAGCCATGGAAAAATATGTCCAGGTGGATATAATCAAATGTAATGAATAACATTGTGTATGAAGAAAATGCAAGAGTAATTTATCTCATGCATGGTTGTGTAGGCAGAGTGTTATAGTGTTTGAATAAAAGAAGAAATTGGTATGTCTTCTATTTGCAATAGAGCAGGAAAAGCTTCTGAACCAGCATAGATATTTAATTTAATTTCAATCCAGTTCTAAAAAGTTTCATAGTGACCATATTGCCATAGGAAAGTAGTGATATCTTTGGAATTCTAGGTATTTTTGAAAATGAATTTAGAGTGAGAAACAACTTATTTTTCATGCAAACTATTGTGTTCCTCTCTTAAAATTTTGGAGGCTATTTGACATGGAGAAATAGTAGCGTTGGAAAGTTATGTCTCTGAAATTATATTTCGTTACCTTGTTATTCAAGCTATATAATCTATATAATTATTTAGCATCTTTGGTGAAAACTTAATTATCTTGAAAGAATTGTGGATAGAGTTGCAAATATTATATTGGAGAAGATAGAAAAGATTCTATTGTTGTTCAACTAGTGTTAAAACTTAAGATCATTTGCCTTTGAGGTAAATTTCTAAGACATTATGCAATTTAAGAAGCCATAGATGTTGATAACATTATGTTAATGATTTACATGGCATTTTTATGGTGATTGAGATAAGAATGGGCGGTGAAGATTCGTTCAAAAGAGAAGTTATTTTACATGAATCCTTAACTAATCTAAATGATCATATGTTTGTAGTGAAAAGTGACTTGATAAGGAAGAGAATGGCCTTTCACTTATAACTTAAATCATAGTTTTGTTAGGAGATCTTCTGAAATATCTAGTTGATACTAAATGTGTGAAAGCATTGTAAGCGAGAAAGTTTAGGTCTATATCAATGAAATTATGATTCTTCAGGAAGTTTTCGATTGTTGGAAAGGAAGAACCAATCCTAAGCTAAAGATGGATGTTGGAATGAATAAAAGTTATTAATAATGTCTTGGGACTGTGAAAGTGCAAAGTACCATTCTACTGGGCAGAATGTTAAGAGTCTTAAACAAGTTGTAACCTTTATTTGAATCTATGTCCCAACTATAGATTTTGATCTTGCAATACTTTTTAACTATTATTCTTTAGATATTTGGACATTTCTATAATTTTGACATGTATGAGAAGTATGAAAGAAATATAGTGGCACTTCTAAATAATGCGATAGAGACTATATTGTGATCAATTTAACAAGGGACAATTCACAAAAAAAAAAGAGAGTGAAGAGTAACAACAAAGAAGAATAAGACTTGTGCACCTCCAAGGTATTTAAGAGGGGTGTTTAATATAATTTTATTGATAATTTGTGAATAACTTGATATGACCCCTTATATTAGTGGATAGGGAGTGTGTACAGGGTGAGGAGTAAATTAGTCGTGTTGGGGCATAAGAATCTCAATATGGATTTTAAGATCTGAGGGAGCCCCAACCTGAGCATGTCCAAACTTGAGCAGAAGTAAACCTTTCATCCATAATGAAATTAAACATGTTCCTAATCGGTAGGAAGTGTGAATAGGGGGAGGAGTAAATTGGTAATGTTGGCGTGAGAGAATCCCAATATGGATTAAAGATCTAAGGGAGCCCCAAGCTAAACATGTCCAACCTCAAGAAGTAGTAAATCTACCATCCACATCAAAATTAAGCATGTTCCTAGTGGGTAGGGAGTTTTCATGGGGGAGTAAATCGATCACGTTGGGGCATGAGAATCCCAATATGGATTAAAAAATATGAAGAAGCCCCAAGTTGAGGTTGTCCAAACTCGAGTAGCAGTAAATCTACCATCCACTATGGAATTATACACCCTATTATAGAACCAACTATGGAAAATTTGTTAAAAATATGCATCTTCAAGAAATTTTGACTTTGAGATAGGGGAAAGGAGTGCTACATTCTGGATCAAAGTGATAAAACATATCCTTACCTTTTCTTGTTTCAAATTGTAAGCAGGATTATAACATGTATACTATGTGTCTACATCGTGTCTTCATGCGTTAATAAGTTTGATTTGTGTCTTCTTCATGTCTTCATGCATTCATGTGTCTACCTCATGTTTGCATCACATCTTCATGCATTAATGTGTTTACTCAAATGTGTCTTCATTTATATGTTCTTTCATTGGTTACTAACATATGAAAATTGCACATGCTTAACACATATGCAGGGAAAATAATGAATTTGAGTTATAAATTCCCTGAGGACAAACAAATTTGAGAGGGGAGGACTCTGATGGCCCCAACAATAAAATCTATATAATAAATAATAATATAATATTAGTAATGGTATAGTATATTAATATGGCAATTCAATATCATATTAAGTGATAAAACATAATATTTAAATTAATAATATAAATACATAAAGTAGATACATTATGTATTATATGTATTAGTATTAATATTAATATAAGGAATATAATTTATATTAATAATATAATTATATTATTAATATAATATAATTGATATTCATTATGAGAGGACATGACCCTCAGAATATACATATATAGAATATTAAATATTGAGAAAGGGCATCATTGAAAATTTATGAAGAAATGTAGAAGGAAAAATGAGATATTTGGCCAGTAAAATGAATTGTCAAAAAAAAAATATTAAATAGTTTAATGTCTGAGCAAGGGACATTACAGGATATTCCTCGATGATTCACTCCTCTGAATGAATGTAAGACTCCAACACAAATTAACTACCCATACACAAATTAAATACCATAGTCGGCTCACACTTGAGATCAAACATAGATAACTCAGCAAAGTTAGAACTAAGACCTAACCAAGTGCCAAAAACCACCACACCAAGAAACAACAACCTCCAAGAATAATTGAGCTCCTTGATTGACTGAGTCATTCAAACAAGATAGAAACTGAACCAACCAAGCTCACTTGTATTTATCAAGTCCTTCTTCATAGACTGAGTCCCTTCAATGACTGAGTAACTCAAGAAATGATGCTACTAAGCTACACCAATCTCCTAGTGTGTTCCAAGTTCCTCCAAGCATTGTTGAGCTTCTTCAATGACCTAGTACCCCCAAGCCATGCCAATATCCTTCAATAATTGAGTACCTCTAGGATTTCCAAGCCCATTCATCCCCTGAGTTCTCAACCAAGATCTATCAAGAGATGACTGAGTGACCTCTACTAAGCACCTTTAAATCAATCAAGCACCAGTCTAATCATTCTCCAAAGAAACTCTCGATCCTTCTCCCATGAACTCCAAAGTAGCCACTAAGAAAACCCAAGATGCTCTTGCATTAGCTTATGTCATAGTTAACTACCCCTATTTGTCAAGTTGACCATGTGATAACAAGGTTTGTTTTTAGTTCAATTGTTGGGATGGTGATGTTGATCAAATAAATAGTATTGAAAAATGAGTGTCAATACACTTAACCATTTTCACTATGAGTGTCAATTACACAATGTATGCTGAGTTAGAATTCTAGTTAGTGTTGAGTCATAGTTAGTGCTAAGCAGATCACAACATAGTATGTTTCGAGCAACTCAAAATGTTCATGTATCAAGTCAACTAGAATTGTTTGTGTGTGAAGCAACAGAATCATTCAAATGTTGAGCAATTCTGAAGTAACATATGCCAAGCTATATAGGATATAACAGGTGCCAAGCAAACTAGGAAACATAGTTGATGCCAACCAATACATAAATAGTATGTGCTGAGCATCAGAAACACTTCATGTGTCGAGCAACACATGATCAACATAAGAGTTTGTGATATCACAAACCAAGATGTAAAATGGTTATGCATGACTCATGAGAGGATAAAGAGATGTGATTGAATTCTTCCATTTTCCTATAAAATCAACATGTAGCCAATCAAAAAATTGGAGACAACATGCAACCAATAGGTGAATACAAAGGATTTGAGTGGGAACATTTTAATCGAGGATGCATAAAAAACCACAAGTCTTTATAAGGAGATCACAACACCATTACAAGAGTTGTTCAAGGAAGAAGAAGAATTCAAGGTTATTACTAAGGTTGTTGTAGAACAGAGGTGTCAAAGACTAAGTGGAAAGTACAACATGTACACATCCAATTGATTACAATAGAATAGGGGATACATTCAGGGATCAAATCTAGCAAAGATCAGTAAAGGAAGAGTAGATCAAGTGCATGAGACAAGTAATTAGAGATTGCATTCAATTAGGTGTAATGTTCTAATACTCTCTCAAAATTGTATTAGAAGTTAAAATCCTGATAGGTTAGCCTAACAGCTAGGTAGAAGAGCCTTTGGAGAAGGCCATGAAAGTCCTATTAAGTTAGGTGGGTTTACTAGCCTATATGTAAATCCTTTAATAGGGTGACACTTCATGTAAAGTTTTTTTAAATCCTTTCAAGAGGTCACATTTGATTGTGTGTAAAGCCTTTAATAGGGCATTCAATTAACAGGGCAAACCATCTGAAGTGGTTAAACTCATTACTAAAGTAAATATTTGTGGGTGTCATCCCCACCCTAGTTTTATCTTCTTATTCCTCGAGGGTTTTTGGGTCACCAAAATCTCTTGTGTTATATGGTGTTGCATGCTTACTTTTCATGGTTGTTTAAATATTTATATGCATGCATGTTAATTTAAGTTATATGTTATTAGGGATTTGAAAAGGATAATAAGCTAGTACTTCTGATTCATCCTCCCCCCCCCCCCCCCTCAGAAGCTCTCTTCCCATTAGGACATTCCAACAATTGGTATCAGAGCTAAGTTCTCTCAAGGAGAAGCCTAACAACTTGGAGAAAAGATCAAAAGATGGAAGTCTTCAAACTTGGGAATATTATTGATAATCAAGTGATTGATGTGCACTTTGTCCTACACAAGGTAGAGGAAGCTAGAGAGGAGCTGAGAAAATCCTTAAAAGGAAGCGAGGACATAGCTATAGCTGAGAATGATATACATTACAAGGAGACTGACACCACACAAGTATTTACTAATGGAGATTCCAAGGAGTTTGATGCAACAATAGCAGAACTAATGGAGAAAAATAGAACATAAGCAGAAGACATAAGATCTCTTAAGATGGAACAAGAATCACAAGCCATGATGCTTTGTGAAATCACTGAACAAAAGAATAGAGCAGTTGAGGATAGAGCTATTCTTGAAGATCATAAGAGAAATCTTGTAAACAGACTTGAGGAGAAGTCCACTGAACTAATAAAGATTTCAAACATGCAATTGGACACACTTAGCCAAATGATGAATGCTCATCATGAACTCAACATGAAAGAAATTGAGATCTCTATACTGAGAATGCATAATGAGTTGAAAAGAGAGAAAGAAAATTAGAAAACTTCAACTAGTCAAGTGAAGCTATCAGGCACTTTGAGTAGTTTCTAAAATTACCAAGATCAAACAATGATACATTAGGATTTGGATTCACTAGTACTGAAGAAGGTGAAACATCAAAGAGTGCTGAGCAAAGGAGTGACAAAGGTAAGAACTCAAAATGCACTTGTCATTACTATACTAAGAAGGGCCATACTACTAATGTTTGTAGGAGTAGAAAGATCAATTAGCAGAACACACCTAAAAGCAAAGGGTATTATCACAAGTGCAAGAAGCAAGAACATCAAACACAAGATTGCAGGACTAAATTTACAAGGACACAAAGATTTGATGGTTATTGCTACAATTGCAAGAACTATGGACATAAAGCCTTTGAATACAAATCAAAGCCTATGTGGACACCAAATCAACATACAAGGAGAAACAACTATCCACACCATTACAATTGGGACTACAATACAAGGAAAAGGTGTCACTATTGTCAAGAATATGGTCATATACCTTAGAACTACATAAGAACACACTTCAAGGGGAACTACAATAGATGGTTGAATCAAACCACATGTTTTAGTTTCTTAAAGACTGGCCATGTCAATAGGAACTCTCCAACAAAAGCCAAGGCACCCAGGACTGAAGTTAATAAGGGAAAAGAAAAAGTTGATGAGAATACATCACGGAAAATATGAAGAAAACATGGCAAAAAAGAGATTGACCAAGCACATCAAATGGAGGGGTCACTTCACCCAAGAGTTCAAGTGACCACACCTCATTCAATTAAGCAAAAGATAAGCACATAAGGCTGATACATATAATGATGTATCATACATCAGCCCAAAAGAACATAGAAGCATAGTAAAGAGGAAATTTGCATGAGTTAAGATGCCATAATGAAAGTTGAAAGATGATATCAAGTTACCTTTGGTTGCTGAGTAAGACTCTAGTGCATGCCAAGTTGAATAGTCTAGTTCTTGCTGAGTAAGACTTGATAATGGTTGCTACGTGATTGACAAGATCAGTGGATGTTGTGTTGGAAAAATTCTTTGAAAGCTGAGTGATAACTGTAAGCACAAACTACATTAAATGTTAGGTTTTGAGCCTAATAAAACTAAAAATTATTCATTTTTTTATCATTCAAACAAAGAGAAAATATGAGTAGAGTGACCAAGTGATTCTACAATGATCAATAGGCAATTTGCAACAATCTAATAGCTACCCAACTCAATTTCCTCGATTTGCTAGGTATTCCATTCAAGTGTCGAACTATGTAGTTTGTAAAGTTTGTTAAAATAGTAAACCCTAGTTTGGTTAGCAATAGCATCTAGCTCTAAGTTAGCTAAGGGAAAGGATGGTTTAGAGATTCAATTAGTTAGCAATGAAGTTAAACAACTAGAATTCAAGCCTATCCCAGAGGTCACATACAAAAATGATGCTGCTGGTGCCCTATCTGAGATTCCTAACAAAGTTGTAATGGTTCAAGATGTACGCAAGTGCTACAACTGTAAGATAGGGGAAAAAGGAGATTTAGAAATAGCAAATGCAAATGAAAAGCTATGTGACAATGGAAAATTGAAAGATGAGTTTGCTATAGTTGAGAAGAAGGGATTGACAAAAGCCCTAACTTTCCCTATAGAATTTAAAATTGAATGGATAAGAATTGTTCTTAGTAGAGTCCATGATGGAAATTTTTGGCTAGAAATTGGCCCAGTAAAATTCACCAAGAAAATAGTGCATAGAGAAACTAGATTTCAAACCCTAGATTGGCCTAAGACCCTAAGGAGTGATAAGAGGGAGGCTATTGAGAAGAACACTACTGCCAAGTGGAATAACAAGGGTATGAAAATAGATACAATCAAAGACCCCCTGATTGACTTTGTTGTGAGGGTTATACCCACAAATTTTACCAATCTAGCAGGTTAAATAGTGTACCTTGCATAGCAGTGGATGTATCATATAAACTAGTGAAAAAGGATCATACTTATGATCTTGCTGAGCTGATGATGTAGCAAATCAATGAAAACCTGGGAGTCAGAAGGAAATCTAAAGGGGCTCAGTATAAATTCATTGTAGTATTGGTTTGTATGTTCTTTTATGTGATGAAAGAATTCCCCTCAATTGGGAAGGTGAATTAGGATCAAGACAAGACAATAATTGAGTAGATAAATGGGTTCATTGCATAAATGGCTAAAAACTTTGATGCCCAAATGACCGGCTACTTTGAGGAGTTCAAATAGTCCATGAAACAAAGAATGAGAATCCCAGTCTTGTTGTTGGAGGAACAAGTGAAATTTTTTTTTTTTTCTAGTGGACATTGATTACACATATATTCAAGCAGTTATCCCTAGAGTTAGATGGATAAGACCATTAGGATATGAGCTTGATGTGGACCAAGCTTCAACAGCTATAACAACATTACTTGCAAAGGAAACTGACAAAACTACAAAGCTATTTGGTACCTGTGATGTCAAATCAAGAGTGGTCATAGACCTCAAGATAACTAGTGCAGTCAAGAGGAAAGACAAGCTTGTGAAGAAGCTTAAAAAGAAATTTGGAGTAGACATTGGTGAGACAGGTACTGCAAAGGAAGCAGAAGAAGTAAGTGATGATGAAAAAGAAGATGACAATGAAAAGGATGAAAATGATCCAGGGCAAGGGCCACTTTA
This sequence comes from Cupressus sempervirens, assembly GCA_028749045.1. NCBI lineage: Eukaryota > Viridiplantae > Streptophyta > Pinopsida > Cupressales > Cupressaceae > Cupressus > Cupressus sempervirens. The sequence goes on from CM053789.1 coordinate 167,260,447, forward strand.
GTTGACCCAAGGCCTAGGAGAAGATAAGGATTAGAGTGTCGAGGAAGAACAAGCCAAGGAAGCACCCATTAAGGCCAAAGTCATCAAAAGAAAGGCAACGAAATCACCTACTCCTTAGCCTAAGCCAAAGAAATTTGCATAGCCTACACTTAAGAAGCCAACCACTAGAGCTACCATAATAGCAACCACATAAAAGGAAAAATAAGAGGCTACCAAAAGGAAGAAATCCACTAAGAAGATTGAAGAAGAGCCTAGAAAGAGAAGAAAATATGTGGCTCAACCAAACTTTCATGAAGAGAAGATAGAATCAAATGACAACAATCACTGAGAAAAAAATACAAATATAGGCAAGCAATGAATGAAATCAAAGATATATTCATGGATGCCTTCAACCTAAAACCTCCATATGAAACAAGGCCAATCAATGAGAAACTATCAAATATAGTTGATCTTGTGAATAATAAGGACCATGATACAAACACCAAACTAATGGAATGGTCAGAAAACAAATTCCAAGCTAAGGTCAATCAGAAGATATCTAATGACATTATTTTGGGACAAGTTGACTTGGCTAAGAAATTATATAGAGTCAAGGTTGTACTTGGGAACATCTTCTCCCTTTCCACACAACTATGTGACTTTTCCAATTTCACACAAGAAACAAATCATAAGATATTGAGCTTGGAGAGAAATCTTAAGATTTCTATCATGCAACTACCCACAAATCTAGCTCAAAGTGAGAAGAATTTTGCATAGGTGCTTCACACTTAGAAGGAATTAGCTATATTAATAGTAGAGGAGGCAAATATTAAAGCTAAGTTGATGCAAATCTAGTCCTCCATCAACCCTCACTTAGAAATACTTCACAAGGAGCAAATGTATGTAAAGACAGTCCTGAAGAAAGACCCAAATCTTTCTACCCATGAAAGCCTTGTAGATTTAGTAGAAGAGCTTGCAATCCAACACAAGTCATTAGATGTTGCACTAAACAACTGGGATGCAACTCTGAAGATACTCCTTGAAGTAAATAGTGCATTTTTGGCCAAGTACAATATTACTCTATAGAACCCTTTGACATTAGTGTCAAAAATGGGGAGAAATATTCTAAAGGGGGAGATATATTATTGGGGGAGTAATAAGCATCAGAAGAGATATGCAGATAAGAAGAGTAATTTATCAAATTTTGACAAATTTTGATCTCTTTGATTACATTATTTCACTCCATTCCTTCATTCATTTTGAGAATAAAGTGGAATGATTGTGAATAATCATAAAAGGGGAGACAAGTAATAAAGGAGTGAAGGGGAGATGCAAAATTTTGGTAATCACATGAAAAACAAGGACATCACATAGATCAAAAATAACATATAGGCTCAAAATGTAGATATAGGTCAGAAACATGACAAAGGACAGAGAGGATTAGGAATATTGGCATAGAATTTCAATTTCAAGAGTGGACAAGGAATAACCAACTTAGGGAGAGTCATAAGGTATATTTATACTCACAAAATTTTGACATTTTTGCATATAAACCAAGCAAGTAAAGAATGTACTCAATACTATTGTATCATAAATGATCAACTAAGTGTTTTTGACACTCATGTCAAAGGGGGAGATTTTTGATCAAATAAATAGTATTGAAAAATGAGTGTCAACCCACTTAACCATTTTCACTATGAGTGTTGAGTACACAATGTATGCCAACTCAGAATTCTAGTTAGTGTTGAGTCACAGTTAGTGCCAAGTAGATCACAATGTAGTATGTGCCAAGCAACTCAAAATGTTCATGTGTCGAGTGATCCAAAATTGTTTGTGTGCTAAGCAAAAAAATCATTTAGATGTTGAGCAATTTAGAAATAACATGTGTTAAGCTACACAAGATATAACATGTGCCAAGCAAACTAGGAAACATAGTTGATGCCGAGCAATCCATAAATAGTATGTGTCGAGCATTAGAAACACTTCATGTGCCAAGAAACACAAGATCAACATAAGAGTTGGTAACATCACAAACCAAGATGTAAAATGGTTATGCATGACTCATGAGAGGATAAAGAGATAAGATATAATCCTTCCATTTACCTATAAAATCAACATGCAGGTAATCAGAAAATTGGAGACAACATGCATCCAATAGGTGAATGCAAAGGATTTGAATGGGAAAATCCTAATCAAGGATGCATAAAAAACAAAAAATCTTTATAAGGAGATAAAAACACCATTACAAGAGTTGTTGAAGGAAGAAGAATAAATTGAGGTTATTACAAAGGTTGTTGCAAAACAAAGGTATCAAAGACTAAGTGGAAAGTACAGCATCTAGACATCCAATTGATTAGAATAGAACAGGGGATACATTCAGAGATCATATCTAGTAGAGATTAGTAAAGGAAGAGTAGATCAAGTTCCTTAGAGAACCAATTAGATATTACATTTAATTAGGTGTAATGTTCTAATACTCTCTCACAATTGTATTAGAAGTTGAAAACCTATGCTGATAGGTTAGGTTAACAGTTGGTAGAAGAGCCTTTAGAGAAGGCCATGAAAGTCCTATTAAGTTAGGTGGGTTTAATTGGCTATATGTAAATCCTTTAATAGGGTGATAATTGATGTAAAGTGTTTGTAAATCCTTTCAACAGGTCATATTTGACAGTGCATAAAACCTTTAATAGGGTAGGCCATTAATAGGGAAAACCATCAGAAGTGGTTAAACTCATTGCTGTATTACATTTTTGTGGTTGTCATCCCCACCCTAGCTTTACCTTCTTATTCTTTGAGGGTTTCTAGGTCACCAAAATCTCTTGTGTTATGTGGTGTTGCATGCTTACTTTTCACAATTTTTTAATTGTTTATATGCATGCATGTTAATTTTAGTTATATGTTATAAAGGATTTTAAAAGGATAAAAAGCTAGTACTCTTGATTCAACCCCCCCCACACCTTAGAAGCACTCTTCCCATTAGGACATTCCAATAGGCGATCGTTTTGTGTGTCATAATCTCTTTGTCAAACACATTTTATAAAATCTATTTCTTTGATAGACCTTTTTCTCTTATATATTTTGGTATATTTTCTTTGCTCTTTAGTTTCATCATAATAGGGTGGATTCTCATCTATTGGAGATGATTTTCCAGACAACTTCATTTTTATTCTCATAGACAAACTTGGAAGAGGTGTCTTTCAATGGAGGATTTCTAGACAAGGAGAATAGTTAAGTTGATTCACATGTACCACTTAAAAAGAGAATGACAACAATTCTTCAATATAAAGACATCAAATTCAATGATGTTGAGCAAGATGCAAATATTTCCAACAAGAATATTTACCAAAGTCAAGTTTCACAAGGTTGTACACCTTGGGTTGATACTTCAGCGGAGTGTGGTCTTCTTCAATTAGTTGTGTGCTCTTTTTTTCAAAGGTTATTATAGGTAATTTTTCTTATTTCATTTGAAAGCACATGAGGAATGGACATTCAATTCAATTGCATAAAGTTAAGAAAGAGTATTAGAACTTATATGCATGCTAGGAGAATATCCTATTGATTTGTGGGATGCCTATGAAATTTTTAATCTAGCAAAGGATTTACTATAGAAAGGTTGTAAGAAAGGAAATTCAAATGAGTAAATCAACTTAAATTTTAGCTTGCATTCTCAAGGATGGGTAGATAATGGGAAACAACTTCTAAATGAGCATCAAAAATTACCATTACCATTAGTTTTGAAGCATTTCCAAAGCATGGAGAAACAAAGTGTGAGGATTACAACAATATCACTCCTCAAAATCTTCATTGTATTATGGATGCCCAAGTTAGATCTATTGAAGAAATCCATGAAGTGAGATCCAGTGAGGAAAATTATGAAAGATTTTGACAAAGAATGGGACTTGTTGAGATTTGCACACGAGCGTGATATAGATCTCTAGGCCAATGAAATAATCCTCTTGGATGATCTTCAAAAAGATAAGGACCAAGTTGGCATGGCCATAGAAATATAGTTCTACAAGTTTCAAATGGAGTATGAAAAACCTATCAGTTGTGAAGATTGTGTTGTAGATGTCAAAGGAGAACATAGAATTCTGGAGGCTCTATTAATGGAATGTGAGGAGTTCCTTAGAAATAAAAATCTATAGGATGAATAAGTGGTGTAAACTTAAGAAATTTTTAGAATTGGATGGAAATAGCACCAAGGTACAACCTCTAAAAATTATGCAAAATAATGTTGGGTGATAATAAAATTGAAGATTTTGTTGCATTAACAGATATGTCATTAACAAAAGTTATTTCTTGTTGTATGTCAAGGCTAATGATATTCTTGTAAAAAAATGTTGGAAATGGGCACAAAAGTTTTAAAGATGATAAATTATGGGAAGAAATTGACTTAGTAGGAAAATGTAGAGGAAGGATGGAGGTATCGGCCTTATGCTAGAATTTAAAGCAAATGCCATAAAGAAAAAGCTAATCCAAGAGATGTAATCAGTTTCATTCCATCATGATCTTAAATTTTCCTTTTATACTAGTTAGCTATGTTTTGAATTTTAGTGCATTTCTTTTTAGAATATTGTATTGTATTGAAGTGGATATCAGAAGTAGCAAATTTTATTGAAAAGAATAGTTCTTTAGGATTTGAATAATATTTTCTTAAGATACAAATAAAGCATGTATAGGTAATTGTGAGAATATACAATGTGTAAAGTTTCAAATTGTTTCCATATAGATCATGAGAAATATATGTCCATGTTTTCATTGTTAAAACATTTAGATACAAGTTTAAAAATATATGTTGGCCATTAATTTTAAATTTATATGGTTTTCAATAAATATATATTAGAGTGATAAGTACGAGATAATTTCCATAGCAAGTCAAATAGTGTGATTTTTGAGTCAAACTCGTTGACCCATGTTTCATGAGCATTGATTCAGCATGAATCCATCTCTCATGAGAATAAACAAAAAACTTAGCATTCATTGGGTCTAGGTTGATGCTCACAGGGGTGAAGAATCAAGACTTCCCGAGAGGTCACCATTCTAGTACTACTCTAGCCTGAGCACGCTTAACTATAGAGTTTCCACCATGGTTAAACCCAAAACTTGAAACAAAATTTGAAAAAAATTCACAAAGTGTTGTGCCTTATGAACCATTCATTAGAAAGCCCCTTAATCTCATTAATTGATAAGTAGGAGATAATTTCCACAAGTAGAATTGTGATATTGTTGTCAAAATTTAACTGTGTGATTTTTGAGTCAAACTCATTGACCCATGTTTCATGAGTAGTTATTCAAAATAAATCCATATCTCATGAGAATAAATGGAACACTTAGCACTCATTAGATCTAGGTGATGCTCATAGGGGTGAAGCACGAGGACTTTCCAGGAGGTCACCCATCCTAGTAGTACTCCAGCCTAAGTGTGCTTAACTATAGAGTTTCCTCCATGGTTAAACCCAAAGATTGAAACCACATTTGAAAAACCTTCACCATGTGTTGTGCCTTATGAAACATTCATTAGAAAGAACTCAGGCTGGAGTAGTACTGGGATGAGTGATGTCCTAGGAAGTCTTGGTGCTTCACCCCTATGAGCTTCACCTAGATCCAATGAGTGCTAAGTATTCCATTTATTTTCATGAAAGATAGATCATGTTGAATCACTACTCATGAAACATGGTTCAATGAGTTTGACTCAAAAATCACACAGTTAAATCCTGATAGCAATATCACAATTTGACTTGCTATGGAAATTATCTCGTATTTATCAATTGATCAGCTTAAGGGGCTTTCTAATAAATAGTTCATAAGGCACAACACTTGGTGACAATTTTGTAAATGGGGTTGCAAGCTTTGTGTTTAACCATGGAGGAAACTTTGTAGTTAAGTGCGCTCAAGCTAGAGTAGTACTAGGATGGGTAGAGCTCTCGAGAAGTCTCAATGCTTCATCCTTGTGAGCATCACCTAGATCCAATGAGTGCTAAGTGTTAAATTTATTCTCATGAGAGATGGATTCATGTTGAATAACTACTCATGAAACATGGGTGAATGAGTTTGACTCAAAAATCACAAAGTTAAATCTTGATAGCAATATCACAATTTTACTTGCTATGGAAATTATCTCATACTTATCAATTGATGAGCTTAAGGTGTTTTCTAATGAATGGCTCATAAGGAACAACACTTGGTGAATGGTTTGCAAATGGGCTTGCAAGCTTTAGGTTTAACCATGGAGGAAACTTTGTAGTTAAGCGCACTTAGGATGGAGTAGTACTGGGATGGGTGACCTCCTAGGAAGTCCCAATGCTTCACCCCTATGAGCATCACCTAGATCCAATGAGTTCTAAGTGTTCCATTTATTCTCATGAGAAATGGATTCATGTTGAATCGCTACTCATGAAGCATGGGTCAATGAGTTTGACTCAAAAATCACATAGTAAATTCTGATAGCAATATCACTATATATTAGAGTGTTCCTTAATTAACAATATATAATTGGAATGTTTATATTTATTTTATTTCTACATAGGATATTGAAAAATTAAATATTTTTAAAATTAATATTGTGAAAAGTTAAGTCAAGATATTGGATGTGGTGGACAATTTAATCTAATAAAGGAATTTGAAAATCTAATGTAAAATGTATTTTTGCTAGATATAACTATTAATTTAACTTTTCAACATAACTAATCCCTATTATAACAAGCTTATCCCTTTCATCAATTTCCATGAAAAGAAGGCTTCATTGATGCAAGATGATTCTTTTCCAATATTAATGTGAATTGATTCCCTCTTTACTTTTAGGAAAGAGACATCAAGTATAAGAATGTAAGAGATTCAAGGAGTGGAATTTTTGAAAGATATCCTCTATTCTTCTACTTAATTCAATATCCAACCATCACATTCAAGACTACTTCATCTATTTGTATAGATATCATGACACCAAGTCTACTTATGAAGGTACACATATTAAATTTTTAGATCTAGCTTATGTTGTATGCTAACACACTTTCTATGTTGGAATTACAATTAGGAAAGCAAAATTCAAAGGTGGGGGAGGGGTGCGTGAATATGAAGTGTTAATCTTTGAACCAATAAAAATTTTAACCTTAAAAACAATACATGCATAAATTGATTTAAATAACGTGTAAAGTAAATGCATTCATATAGACACTTAACACAAGATATGATTACCCAAAAACCCTCGAATGAGAAGGTAAAACTAGGGTGGGGATGGCAACCACAAATCTTCACTACTACAACAATAAAGTTCACCTTTTAACATTACATGATTTGACCATTGTCATGATCTACCCTATGAAATTTCTACCCTATTAAAGGCTTACAAAGACATTAAGTCCTACCATGTTAAAGGATTTCAACACCCTGTTAGAAGTGTGCCTGCTGAAAGGACTTCTAATCATTCACCTAGAATGTCACCTTAATAAAGGATTTTCTAAAGTCTATTAGAACTACTCTATTAAGAGATTTTACCAAAATCACTGGTTAGGATGTAAAGGCATAGATCTTATGATTGGCTCTAGTCACCTGATGAAAGATCAAATCTGCACATTAATCTCCTTAATCCTTCTAATCTAATGTGTCAATTGTTGTATCCTTCATTTTTTTCTCTCCTCTCACTGATTATGTAATTCATTCCTGTATGCTATCCTCTAAGTCTCCATGAATGCTAAGTCTATGCATGCAAACTTCTTTACAATCCTTTCTTGCACTCATAAGAACTTTTAGGGGTTTGTCTTCCTTAATAAGACTTCAAGACTTAGGGTTAGGTATGAATCTATGGCTTATATTCATCCATTTTCCCTCTTCACCATTCCTATTTTCCTGATTGGTTGCATGTAATTGCCTAGGAATAACACAAATAAATTTGTCCTTATCTCCAAAAGACTACAATCTATCCATATGTCGGCTCAAAAATGGTTTACATATTTTTTTGTGCCATCACAAACAACTATGTCCAATATGTGTTACTCGACACTTGATAGTTCTGATACTGAGGATGTGAGAACACTCATACTTGACACTTACTATAATTCTATCTTGCTCAACACTTGAACTACTCGACATCAATTGTTCACTTGGCACATATACTTTCTTGGCACTATCTAGTTGCTTAGCACTTAAGTGACTCGACACTTACTGTATTTTTGGCTCAACACATATTGCAACTCAACACTTGTATATAATATACTTAGCATATGTACTAGCTCAGCATTATATTTAGTAAATAGCTTAAGTGTGTTGACACTCAATATTCAAAACCAATCTAAGATCAACATTTCTATTTATTTATATTTTATTTCAATTTTAAGGTTCATTCCTAAATTGGGGTTTAAATAAGAGAAATACTTCTCTATGTCTAGACTATAATCTACAATCAAAGTCATTAGAAAATTAAGGGAAAATATTTACTAAGATAACTTAGTACTTGAAAAAGTTAACAAAATCACTATAGCTCCTCCAATAGCATCAAACTAAAGATGCAAATTATTCATAGATTCTAGGCTCTCTTCCTAGTAATATGATTTATCCATAAATTCTCTAAGTGAATATTCTTAAACTTGATGAATAATTACATCTTTCTTGTAAATCTAATACTCATTTTATGGTAATTTAGATGTGTTTTCATTAATATCAACATATATTTTGGATATTTTGGTTAGCAATATAATATACTTAGAGATAACATTAAATTATTAAAGAAAATTGACCATGAACACTATAAGATGTTGTAGATAGTGTTGGTATTTTGAAACATCCTAGTTTCAAATTACCCTGATGAGAACAAGATACATATAGGGGAAACTACTTCCCATCTTCAACATACCTTTTTAGATGCCAGGCCAACTATAAGGCTATACCCTTCTTCTACTTCAAGCTTTGCAAAACCTAGGTGGGTGGATGTCAGATTCACTTATATGGTACTAGTGCTAAAACATACACCCAAATTTAACAAAGTAGATAAAACCCCTAATCTTCTAACACCTATGCAGATGTCTTAAACATGGAATAACTAATAACATGGCCTAAGAAATTGATAAGCTAAGTGAACACATCACATTTTAGTTATTCAACATTAAAGGGAAAGATATTCGATTAAATTTGATTTCAGAAAAACCCCAAATATGCAATAGTAAGAACAAGTTGATCCTATAGCCGATCAATGCATTATCTATTGGGCAATTCTAAAAATCACACACATACATCTATGATACCAGATCTATCTTATCACTTTGTGAATCAAACATTGACGTTCATAAAGACCTCATTCTCATGAAATATCCTTCTCAAAATAACCAACAACCCCATCAAATACATCAAGCATTTACTTGGCCATTTGTTATAACAACAAAACATATTAGACATATAACCATAAGGGGATGTAAATGGGTCTAAGTTCTTTGTCCCTAAACAACATAACATTGCAGATTAGAGAGATAGGGGATGAGAATCATAATAAAACTAAGAAAATTCTTGCTCATTGTTCTCATTTCTTTGAAACTATACATTCAGATGCATGTAAAACAATTCATAAAAACACTAAAACATATCAAAACTAGCTATATTATCTTAACTACTATTGTTCATACAAGAGAGATATACTAAAGAATGTGGTGGAATCATAGCTCTAGATCAAACAATGTGGTCTCATGGACAAACTTGAACTGACATGGTATCACGGCAATGAGAAATTTTCCCAAAAATTGGAACCCATACAATGAATTAGAAAGAGAAATATATAGAAGAAGAATGAAATCCTAGATCTGATTTGGAAGTGACATTTGTCCACTTGAATCTTCATTTTTTGTGGTAGTAAAACCTCTCTAATCTTTCCACCCATGAAATCTGATATGATTTTCATCATTGTTTTGTAACAAACCTAAAATATCTCTTCCTCAATGATGAAAACCCTTGTGCAACCAAAATATCTGAAATACACATGAAATGTCGATAACATCTTGATTCAACTAACTTTGAGGTAACAAATTTTTCCCATAACTGCATTTTTATTACCTTTTACACACATTCAGTTCATCACCCTTCTAGAAAAAAAATTTGAACCTCAATACATGAATGTAGTTTTAAACAGAGAATTTGTGACAAAACATCATTTAACTTGAGAAGATGGCTTCCTATGAAAAAAAAAACTCTAGCTATGGAAAGTTCATTCTCTCCCAATTTCGATGATATATAATATCACTATGTTTGCTTACCAAAATCACCCAGAAATCATAGTCCTATAACTAAATTTCATTCAAATTTTACACAAAATGTTAAATATTTCCTAAAGTCAATACTTTAGGTTATATTTTCAAAAAAAATTCAAACCTACACATAATTTCAAAGGAAAAGGAATAAAATATTAATCTTTTCAAATTGATTTTTTCATCCAAGTCAAACTAACTTTGATGGGGCTAAAATGTGTAACCATCTCATTGACTAAACCTCTAGAATGTCACCTACCACTAGGTGCCATTTGGCCCCCTCTGACTAGTCACCGAAGCCACTTCCAAATGTCAACATCTTACTGGCTCGCCTGATCTCCTGACTATGTTGTCATGTCACTACCATGCGTCACTCGAGAATTTGTTAGATTGTTGTACTACCATGTCACAAGAACCAAGGCCCACTACCACATGGTAACCAGGCACTACCCCACATTTAGCTGACTATGAATGCAAGAATATAGACTATGGCAGCTAAGCACTTCCCCACATTCAAGTGACTATGAATGTGAGAATGCAGCCTTGTGACACATGTCTACCTCGTGCCATGTGTCACTTTGAAATCCATGTCAGCTTGAAACATCCTTACCATGTGGCATTTGCTAGCTTGAAGCATCCTTTCCATGTTTCATTGTTTGATTGGTTTATACAAGTCCAGCTAGCATCACAGGTCAATTTTTGATTCATTTGGATTTCATGTCATCACCACATTTGATGCATTGGGTCCTTTTGCATGAGGCTAAGACTTTCAAAAAGACCTTGTCTTGGAAACAATAGTAGATATTAGTGCTTGGGCTTATAAATATTTTTGAATCACTTAGCATGGTGAATATGGGACCAAACATCTCTACTAAATTTTTGCTCTTCAAAATTGGACAACCTCTATCTTTGATGTGCAATGGTCTCCTCTCTGCCAAGAATGGTCTTTGTTCTACAATAGATAATAGTATAGCCCTTCTCCTCTTTTTTCTTTCCCATGCCAATGAACTCTAACCTTGCCCTCACCATAGAGCTCCCCATGTGTGGACATGAATGCTTCTATCTCTACAAAACTCTTATTTCTTTATCTCAGCTTTCTAGTATTGTCACCCAAAACAAGGATAATAGTAATGAAAATCCATTATACAATTTAATTTGGTCAAATCAAGTAATGCATTCTATTATTGAAGAATCTTCTCAGCCACAATATAGAATGTGGAGTGTGATGCAGTTGAAGACATTGACACTAATGATTGGCAATTTTCAGGAAAACAAGTGCCTCCATGAGATATGCTACATGGGCCTCTTTTTCTTTCCTCCCACATGATTCCCCAACCATGAGACACCCTATTTTCTTTAGTCATACCAGCAAAACATAAGTTGCTTCCTTATGAAAATAATTTTCTTTACAGTCTTTAGACAAACAATGTGGAGATAAAAAATGGCATATCACCTTGTTTTGTGATATCCTTCCAATCTCTTCACATGACACTAACCAATTCATGACATGTATTCACTCAAAAAATAGGGATGCATATAGATATGCATGTTTTGATTTTAGAACTTATAAGGTGAGGAGCATCTAAAACTTGGCATAACACATCAATCACCTCACCCAACTGATCACAAGACTCATCTACAATGCATATTTGGTTTTTGCTTTAACATGGTTTGCCAAATCACTTACTTAATTGGTTTTATTCCTTAAATTTACTTGCAAGCTTCTTTTCACTACTTCACATCTATATTTCCATGGTGGCATATGGCTAATGGCATCTTCAAACACTAAATGCAGTGTTATAAGAGTTTAAGTGGTGACTTCACTCATTCATCAACTTGCTTCCTAGCAATCATTAGAAAAACTTGGTAAAAAATCTCAAGGACACAATCCATGGTATTAATATGTTCCTTGGTGATAGTATCAACATTTGAAAATCTTTGTTGATGTCCACCTCCCTTCATTCCAAAACCATTCTGTCCATCCTTATCCATAGAACTTACCATGGTTAAGAGGAAAGATGGGGCATTTGGGAAACATAACTATGATGGAGGGCATTGCTATGTGAGGGCTCCTTCTCACAAATAAGAATGCTTCCCAACTTGTATACATCATATAAAGAAAATATGAATGTGAGAACTCAATCATAATTTGATGCAGGAGCATCAAGAGGTATAAGGGCAATCTTGTGTCACCCAAAAAAATGTACTTAGACTTAGTTTCTATTTCACGTGTTTTCATTTTTGGATACCCATTTGGGTCAAATAAAGGTTCAAACTCTCACAGTTCCACTATTAGCGTTTTGGGTTAGATTTTTAAATCACCTTGGGATACATGTAAATGCTAGAAAAATAGGAGTATGTAATTGAGCCATCATTTTTATGAGCTAGAAGGTGTAAATTGGTCGGATGATTGTCATTGTAATTTAGAGCATTCCAGAAAAAGAATCAGGTCAAAAGGCCCCACAATTAAAAAATTTATTGTAGTTTTTCAGTTAATGGAGACATCCTAAGAATGCTTCAAAGTCAAGTTAGGGGCATTAAATGACCTCTAACAAGGCAAAAAAAAAAAAGGGGGACGAGCAAAGCTGGTCCATAGGGCTATAGAGCACTTTGAGAGCTTTTCAAAAATGTAAACAGTTCATCAATCGGAGCTACGGTTCAAAAGTTATGTCTCCCAGAAGTTTGGTTACCATTTTTGGATTCTTTTAATTTTGTGCCAACTTCTAATGCGACTTCTAGAGCCTTCTATTTGGATGGTGGATGCCAACTAGCACTTTCTAGAATGTATTCCTAATCCTTAACCCTTTGGGGTCTATTTAAGAACATTTCTGGCATTGTAAAAGGCAGTTCGGAGTGGAGTTTGAGAGAATGTACTGGAAGAAGAATTTATCTCTAGATTTATGCTATTGTAAGCCCATAGGGTATGTTTTGGAGTTTGTTTCTCTGCACTAAGTGTACTAGCATATTTTTACAATTAATAAAAATTTCCTTTTCTTGTTGTGTCCATGTTGTGCTTGGGTTGTGTTCCCATCATAATTGTCCTCAAAAAAGTTATATTTGGGTAAATTGTTCAAAGGTTTAACCTCGTGTATTTTGCTACTTAACTATGGGTTCATGTGCACTTCAAGTATTTTGACACTTTAGCCGAACCACTAATAAGCTAGATTATGCCTCATTATTAATGTATATCTCTATGGGAACTTGCATAAATCTCTTGAATATGTGTTAAAATTTCTTACTCAAAGAGGCAAAGGATATGCTTACTTATTATGAAGGGTCATCTCAATAATTTCTCTTGGATTTCTTTCTCCATAGAAATCCAACACCTTCAAATCTATGGAATAGGAGATAAACCTCTCAAATTCATGGCATATAGATTCTTTGTATGCCCACTTGACCTCAAACAATAGAATATGTACATTGAAAAGTTATAATGATAGCAACCATCATAATCTCCATTTAAAACATTTTGGAACTCAATGTCTCACTAGTTTGATGGAGTTAGTTGGGCCCTAGAGTGGGTTCAACCAAAAAAAAAATTGTTTTCAAACAACTAATATCTCAAACTGATTTGATGAACTCAACTTACTAACTGGAGTCAATTTGCATCACTAATTCAATCATTAAAACTCACTTTTAACTTTTCATGCAAAATCTTGACTTTGTACCAAGAGGTCCTTTGACTGGCTTTGAAAATTGACAAAAACACCTGACTGGGCTTTGAAATCAAACACACTAATTCTCTATTCCTCATTCTTGCACCATGTTGAATCTTGTCTTATAATGAATTGTCAATAAAAATATATTGATTGTTAAAATTTTCTTCTCAGAATTACCTACAAGGAAACATGTTAGAATACCATAAATCACATTTAGATTTGGAAAATTGACACTTAGGGGAACAAAAATTGGGGCCTTGCTTTACTATCATTAGGAGAGTATAAATCTGTAATTAGGGCTCATGATGAATAACATGGTGAAAATTATGAGCGGTCAAAGTGGGACACTCAAATTTTTAGGAGCGAAAACACTAGCAAAAAAATTATTTTTGCAAACAAAATGGACGTGGGAAAGTGCGTAGATGGATTAGTCAAGACTTGTAAACTGGCACAATTAAAGAATTTTTAGAGTAGAACAAAATGGTACAATCCATTTAATATCACCTATCACAAATTTAGAGTTATGACATCTCGAACAGGGGTACCAATCAATCTACACTTTATGACACCAGTAAAACTTTACAAATTGCATTTGGAATCATGTTTGACAACTGATCAAATGGATTCATCATAAGCTCAAAATTGAAAGATAACAAGTCTCTAACCTCTAAAAATAAATGCAAAAGTAATTTTCTCATTTTAGTCAATTCGGTCAAAGTTATAACAAGTCAAATAGGACCTCCTAAAATTCTAAACAATTTGCATCAGCATGACAATAATAAATGACCAACTTTAAGGGATTCAAAACCTAGTCAAAGCATATCAAAATGACTCAAAATATAAAACTTGAGTTCTTTAATATGGATAATAAAAACTTTCAAAAAGGTGAGTAATGAAACATAACTGAGTGTGATATATTCAATTGCAAACAAGGCCTCCTGTCATTTTTTGACATAGGCAAAAATGCAAATTTGGACATTGCTCAAAATGAAACTTCATAGAATGACTCAGAATGGAAATTTATTGTCATGGGACTAGTGGATATACTAAATGTAAGGTGTAAGAAACATTAAACACCTCTTAGGCCTTTAATGGGCAACTGGGTACACATGCATTAAAAAGTGCTTATAGGGCCTAATTTTTAGGATGCTACTCAAAATTAGGGCTTCAATTTTGAGTCCCAAAATATAGTTTATACTTTTATCGTATCAAGATACAATGATGCACATGATTATTTTAATATGATATGATATTAGGAATGATGAATGGTTCTTAGACTACCTCTCAATATTGATACTAGAATTTGTTTGGTGTGTACTTCAAGGTTGATATTGTAATCTTTGCTTTTGGCAATATGTTTGGGAAATTTTGACCTATCCTAAATTTAAATAGTTAGTGGTGTTGAGATCTCCAAAGGATCTTTTAGTTTTATTAGTAGATATTGATAGCATTCTTAAGGTTGGAGATGAGAGATTTTGGTGAATCTAATGATTTGTTCTTCCTTATATGTTTGTTGTTTATTCATGATATCTATGGATATTGTTGGGCTATGTACCTAATAATTTTGTAGTGCACATCAATCATGGTGATCAAATTTGGATGATTTTTTTAGTTGGTGGTGACTTTTCATGTGTTCTTGACTAACTTGATCTATAAAACATGTACATATTTGACTCTTTATTTGGGGATACCTTATTAGCTTAAGGTTTTTGATATGGCTTTGTTTTAATTTTCAACAACATAATTTGAATGGTATACATAGTGGAATCACATATTCATGAGACCTTAGAGTAGAGCGCAAATAGAATGACAAAGAACTAATCTAGACCCAAGAAATAATTGTCAAATAAAGACTCTATGAATGTCCCATATTTCCCTAAATACAACTACTAAGGTTTCTCTTACACTAGCATCTTAGTGATAGTTCTAGAATGAGAATATTCTATAAATGCAGATCTACAAATGCCTATCCAAGATCTATGTGAGAATGCAAATTATATGAGTATAGTAACCTTAGAATGCAATGATATATGTATGCAATATGACTAAATAAGTGCTAAATAATATTAGATAAACAACATAACAATGCTAGAATGACTCTAGAATGAAATGAAATCACTATAATAACAATGATAACATGATAACATGATAACTCTAAATATGCCTATAGTATAGATGCATCAAACTTGGGTCCTTTTGCTCTTGAATTTCCCTCCTATTTATAGGATTTTAGAAGTGGTTGGGGTAAAGATCAAGATTTCACTTTTAATTGGAGGGTAATGGTAAAATTGTATAAGTCTCATAAGGCACCAAGAGGAAAAGTCCAATAGACTTAGTTTGTGAAGATAAAAGAGGATTTTTTTCAATTCTTTTAAATGTGGAAAGGAGCATTTTCACTTTTGTGATGATAAATGGCTTTTATTGATTTAATAAGTGTTCCATTTATTTTCAACTTTTATCTTTTCCCTTTTCTCTTTTTATTTTATTTTATGATTTTTTGAATTATTTTTCCTCTTTTTATAGTTGATTTAGGTCCTTTTTGATTTGATAGGTGATTTGATTGATCAATGACCTGATGTTACCATTGATTTAAAGTTTGTTGTTTTCCTTCAATTTTATCCTTAATTTTGTGTCATTTGATTGAAATTGCATTGTTTTAGGTATTTGTGAATTTTTAGGTGTCTACAAATGCCCCTCTTTGAGCTAATATGTGAAGCATATTAGTTCAAAGACTATCTAATTTTTTTAATTTTAAGTCAAATTGTGATAACTAAATGTCTAATCCATGATGTTTGATTGATTTAAGGTTGATATGATGCCTACTTGTTGATAATTTTTTATTTGATTGCCAATGATTTGATGTCTGATTGCTGACAATTTGATGTTTTAAAATTCTTCTTTTAGGATATCTTGATTGGATGCCCCAGTTTGATTTAATGGTAAGATGTTGGCTAGGGTAGAATGTCTTTGATATTTGACAATTTTTGATGCCTTGGTACATTGCCCCCTCAGAAATGAAATTGGAAAAATTGACGTGCAAAAATATGGATATTCCAATTTTATTTTTCAAAAATGTGGATAAAAATAATTGATAGTAAAAATGTGTGGTCACAAAGTAATGTGTAGAATAAATCCAATGATATTAGATATATAGAAGAAGTGCCCCCCTTAGCATATAGAGTAGGGAAAAATAAAATGTTTGTCTCTAGATTTAGAGTGGAACAAATAATAGGTTCAACATTGTGTCTTAACAAAGCAATGCGTAGAATTGATCAGGCAATGTTGGATAGATAGAAAATAGTGCCCCCTTGGGATATAGAGTAGGGAAAAATAACATGTCCATCTCAAGATACAAAGTAGGAAAAAGAATTGGTTCAATATAGAACCATTAGTTGAAGAGCTAGATGTTGATATTTGATTGATTGAGGATGATCACTTGTAATGAAAAAATAATGTTGTTGTTCAACTGTTTGATGAAACAGGTGCATGGGTGTCAGCTTGTGGAATAAGCTAATGTCATTGTTCAATTTTATGAATTGTACCCATGGCCATTGGAGAGTATTGATAGATTATCAGTGGTCAATCAACATGTGATTGACAGATGTGGATTTACCTATATGTTGCTAATGGGATGAGTGACCCCAATGAGCAGGGAACTCTGGATCAGACACATTCAAATGATGTAGGTGGTGAGGCACAGTGGTGATCTATGAATAATTTTGTATTGAACTTTTATTGGCTTATCATGTGTATCAAGGATGATGATGACCTTTTGATCTTGATGTTGATGACCTTTTGACCTTTGGATGTTGATGATTTGATCTTTTTGATATACGAGTATGTGATCTTTTTCATGTTAAGACTTGTGCACTTGTTATATCACAGACTTAGATATCTAATGTTATTAATGGATGCATTTGTGTGATGATTTAATTTATATGATAGTTGCAGATGTTGAGGTAATGAGGATGATTAATGTAGCATATAAATTCTTAAAAGAATAACATGATATTGTTGGATACAATTGTCTAATTATGTGTTTTCTTTGATGTTATGCAAATGTCATATAAGTTGTTAGTCTATGATTACCGAGCTCACTTGGTTAGCAAGATAGGTTCTCTTATCTACCGAGCATTTCTAGAGATTACTCTACAAAGATAGTGTCTACTGAGCTCACTTGAGCATCGAAGGGAATTTTGGTAGGAAGTAGTGTTAACAGAGTTCTCATGGTTAACAAAGGAAAGTTGGTCAAAGTTAGTTTTCACTGACTTAACTCGGTTGCCAAAAGATTTTGCAAGTTCACAATGTTAACTGAGCATTTTTTGGTTAAGATAAAAAATATGTCAGAACTAGTGTTTACCAAGCTAGGTCTGCCAATGAAGGATTTTGTTGATTTGGGTTATGAAGCTTAACTATTTCAAGTATTGATTTCAGCTAACTATTCTAATATTTATTGGTCATTGTAATTTGTAATTGAGACAACTTGATAATCTAGATGGTATAAATGAGAGGTCAAGTTGAGATTCTAGTGTGTGTGTGAATATGCAAATGTATTGAGAAGGAAAGTGTGAGTGAACTTGAAGGATGGTCAAATATCCTTGTGGAGCAAAAAAATAACATTCAATCAAGAAGGATCTAGTGTGAAGTAGAATAGAGATCTATAATCAACAATTTAGTTGCATCTCAATCAGGTCATTTCATTGTTACTTTCTTACCATTGTAGCAGTGATCCAAAATCTCTTAACATAGCTAGTTGAATAGCCAGTTGTAAATCCTCTAACAGGGTTAGAGTTTCATTGAATTATTTTAAAGACCTCTTGCAAGGCTGCTCCTAATAGGGTTATTAAATCCTCTAACAAGGTCACACCTAATAATGTGTTTTGTAACCTTTAACCAGGTTGGCTCCTAACAAGGCTCATTTCAGAAGAGTGAAAATCAGTAACTAGTTACATTGGTGGTTTTTTCCATATTGGGTTTTGACATTAAATCTTGGTGTCTCATGTGTTCATGCCATTTCTTTTATTCATGCAAGTTAATCACTATGAATGTTTAAGATCAGTAAAGCATACTTTGAATTTATCGAGTTACAACATCTTTCAGTATGTCTATTGAGTGACTATAGTAATTAGTTTTATTATACATCTAAGGGATCTGTGGATATATTTTTTTGATAAGTGATTCATCCCACCCCCACCCCCTCCCCCCTCCCCCACTCTTAGTTACTCCATCTATTATTCCAACAATTGGTATCAAAGCTTTTGGTTCTTATAGGAAAGGTGTTAAGGACCTAAGCTAAAGATCAGGATGTCTTACAAGAGAGAAACTCCAAAGCTTAACTTAGACAACTTTTTAGCATTGAAGGGATTCATGAGACTTCATTTAGCTTCTATTGGTGATTTAGGATGCAAATATCTTGATGAAGAATACACAACTCCTACTGGCACATTATCTGTTGGAGATATTGCGAAGAAAAAGAACCATAACACCATGATGATAGATATTGCATCTACTCTTAGCTATGAGTAATTTGATGATATCAAGGACTACAAAACTACTTTTGAAATGTGGAACAAGCTAAAGGAAATCTATGGTGGTGATGACAATGTGAGAAGAGCCAAAGTAGAAAGCCTTAGAGGACAATTTGATTAGATGAGAATGAGAGAAGATGAAATATTGCCAAATATGTTGAAAGAATAAAAACAAGTGTCAATGCAATTAAAGATTTTGAAGGAGATATCAAGGAAGAAACCATTGTAAGTAAAGTTATAAGAAAATTGCTTCCTATCTATGCAATTAGAGTATCTACTATTTAAGAAAGGAGATATGAGACAACTCATAAGATAACTTTAGACACCTTAGTAGGAAGATTGACAACTTTTGAGCTAGATAACTTTGATAATTATGTTTCAGCTTCCAATAATATTGAATCTACATTTGAGGCCAAACTTTCACTTAAGGAGAAAGGAAAGAAAATAAAGGACATTCAGTCAGAAAGTGAAGAAGAATTAGAGGAAAGTTTTGATAGTGACCTTGAAGTTATTGAAGTTCTACTTGGAAGGAAATATTCTAGAGGTAGAGGAAAATACAAAGGTAAAGTTCCCCTAATCTATTTTTCATGTGAAGAAAATGGTCATATTGCTGCCAGGTGTCCAAACAAAGAAAGCAAGGATGAGAAGAAAATTCACATGTGCAATGGAAAGAAGGATTTCAAAAATCACAAATCATTCAATGAAAGAGATAAGAAGACTTTTTTTATGGCTAAAGATTCTAATAATAGTGAAGATAAAATAGTTTACGTTGTTGTAAAAGATGAATTTGATGATAAAGAAGATAAGATGTCACTTATCTCTCATGTGAGAAAAAATGATACATGGATCATAGATAGTGGATGTTCACATCATATGAATAGTGACAAAACAAAGTTTTAACACCTTGAAGACTATGATGGTGGTAGTGTAAGGTTTGGAAACAATGAACCTTTTTACATAAAAGGGAGAGGCTAAATCTCATTAACCAAAGAATTTGTATGTGACAATGCCTATTGGGTTGAAGGACCAAAACACAATTTGTTGAGTGTGGCATGACTTATCAACATTGGATTCAAGGTACAATTCATGCATGGCAAGGAAAGACTAATGGATAACAAAGGAAAAATGATTAGATTAGGTAAACAAACAAAATGTATTCTATTTTATCTCGATCTTGGTGATTGCTCATGTTTTATTGCTCAAGTTGAAGATAGATGGTTATGGCACAGAAGGTTATGTCATGTATATTTTGATAACATGGTGAAAATAAGTAAGTTCAAGAAAGTGAGAGGTATTCCTAGTTTCAAGAAACTAGATGTTGATTTATGCAAGAATTGTCAAATTGGCAAAATGGGAAAAACTAGTTTTAAAAGAAAAAACTATCAATTTGAAGATATCTTAGAAATTGTGCAAAATGATTTGTGTGGAACAATTAGAATAGAAAGCTATACTAGAGAAAAATTGTTTGTTCTTTTTGTTGATGACTATTGAAGAATGATGATTGTTATGTATCTTAGAGAGAAGTCAGAAGCATTTGAGAAATTCAAATGGTATCTAGCAAGAATAGAGAAGGAAATAGGAAAAATATTGAAATGCTTAAGATCATACAGAGGTGATGAATTCATATCCAATGAGTTCAATAACTTTTTCATTGAAAGAGGAATCAAAAGATAGGTATCAACTCCTAGAACTCCCAAATAGAATGGAATAGCTGAAAGAAGAAACACATCCATCATGGATTGTGCAAGAACTCTAACGATTAAAAATAATGTTGCTATCAAATAATGAAATGAAGCTATTAGCACTACAGTTCATACCTTAAAATAAGTACAGTTGAAGAAAGACTCATTTAAAACTCCCTATGAGTTATGGTATGGCTATAAACTCAATGTAAGTTACCTAAAAGTATTTGGAAGTAAATGTTATATCTTGAAAGAATCTAGAAAAATAAAATTTGATGTCAAAGATGATGAAGGTATATTCTTAGGATATTCTTGCAAAAGTAAGTCATATAGATGTTTGAATTTGTCTACTCATAAAATTATAGAAAGTACACATGTGAGAATTGATGAGTTTGTAGAAAAGACTAAAGAAGAAAGAAAAAAGGAATTAGAAGACTACATAAGATTTGTTTACATTGAACCTGATGTGTTGCCAAACACATCTATCAATAAGGAGACTTCTTCTCCTGAGTCTTCCTCAGTTACCCAGTTGCAAGAATTTCAAATTGAGTCACAATGATCTAAGTCACAATTTGAAGCTACTAAGCCAACGCCTATCGAGTTGGAAGGACTAAAGCCATAGATAGAAAAACCAGAATGAAAATTTGAAATTCAAAATGAAGACAATAGAATTCATTCAAAAGGAAAAGAACTTGTATTGGCCAACTATGTTAGGAGGCATCATACACAAGACTAAATTATTGAAGATAAATTAGAAGGTACTATGACAAGAAGTAAACTAAAATGTACATGTTTACTTGCTGATTTTGAACCTAGAAATGTCAAAGATGCATTGGAAAATAAAAGTTAGATTGAGGCTATGATTGAAGAAATAGAGAAAATAGAAAAGAACAAAATATGGACTCTTGTACCTAGGCCTAAAGATAAAAATATGATTGGAACAAAATGGGTATTTTAGAGTAAGTTGTTCAAATATGGTAAAGTATCAAGAAACAAAGCTAGATTGGTATGTAAAGTCTACTCTTAAGAAGAAGAAATTGATTATGGTGAGACTTTTTCTCCTATTGCAAAATTGGAAGGTGTTAGGAACTTACTTTCATATGCAATACATAAAGGATTTAAGGTATATTAGATGAAAGTTAAATCTACATTTCTCAATGGTATTCTTGATGAAGAAGTCTACATTGAACAACTAGAAGGTTTTTTTGATACAAACATAAGAGACATGGTCTACAAATTACAAAAGGCATTGTATGGTCTAAAAAAAGCTCCTAGAGCATGGTATGAGAGGTTGCACAACTACCTTATATAAAGTGTTTTCTAGAGAACTAATGATAACAATAGTTTGTACATGAAGGAAGGACCAAATAAAAAATTGTATTGGTAGAGATATTTGTGGATGATACTTTATTTATAGGGAATGATGATCTATGCAAAGAATTTTTAGAGAAAATGAACAAAGAGTTTGAAATGTCTATATTTGGTAAGATTAAATTCTTTGTTGGATTATAGAAATAGCAAAGCAAGAATGGTATCTACATCACTCAACCTAAGTATATCAAAGAGATACTCAAGAAGTTTGGTATGAAAGATTCAAAAGTAGTTGGAACCCCCATGTGTACTAGACTAAAGCTTACCAAAGGTGATGATTTAAAAGAGGTAGATCAGACCTTATATAGATCAATGATTGGAAAATTATAGTATGTAGTTGATGGGAACACAACCCAAGACAAGAATGACCACAATAGGAAAAGTTGTAAAATATTATTATTAGTGAAAACCTACTACTACATTTAGTACAAAGAAAAAAAACTCAAAGACAAGTCTTATGGGCTTACAATAGTATGAATCTGGAGAAAATTCCTGCCCACAATACCTTCTCTCAGACTCCTCTCTAAACTACCCTTTATAGTGCCAAAAATGTTCTTAAATAGACCCCAAAGGGATAAGGGTTAGGAATACATTCTAGAATGTGCCAGTTGGCATCCACTGCCAAACAAAAGGTTCTAGAAGTTACAGTAGAAGTCGGTGCTAAATTAGAAGAATCCAAAAATGGTAGCCGAACTTCTCGAAGGCATAACTTTTGAACCGTAAATTTGATTGACAAATTGTTTACATTCTTGGAAAGCTCTTAGACTGCTCTATAGCCTATGGATAGATTTTTTTGTCCCCCATATTTTGAGCCTATACAAGGCCATTTAGTGCCTCAAATCTAATTTTGAAGCAGTCTTAGAAGATCTTTAGGAACTATAAAACTACAATAACTTTCTAACCATGGAACCTTTTGACCAGATTCTTTTTTTGGAGTGCTTTAAATTACAAATATAATCATCCCTCCAATTTACACATATCCCAAGGTTCTTAAAAACTCTCACCCAAAAAACTAATAGTGGAACTATGAGAGTTGAAATCTTTATTTGACCCAAATGGGTATCCAGAAATGAAAACACATTAAACAGAAACTATCTCTAAGCATATTTTTTGGGTGATATAAGATTGTCCTTACACCACTGGATGCTCTTGCATCAAACACCTAGGGTAGATTGAAAAGTGACCCTGTCACTTTATGGCTGGTAGAGGAAAATCCAAAATGGAAACATTCGTTGCTAAAATCCAAGTTGAGTATTCTATTGGTCATCCTTTCCACTTTACCAGGTGCTCTTCATACTACCAATTTTTAGTACTCCTACCCACATGACTATCCAAAATCTCTTCTATCTCTTCCTTCTTAAAAGTAGGAATTGGACATGGTTTGAGCATCAACCCTTCATCTGCACCATCATCATGATACTCTGTTAAGTCTTCAATGTTGAAGATAGGAGAAATGTGAATCCCATCTGGAAAATCCACCTCATATGTATTTCTTGAGTCATGTTTCTTCAAAATTTTGTAGGGGCCATATTTCTTCATTTTTAGCTTGTTGTAAGTAGCCACTGGAAATCATTCCTTTCATAAGTGTACCATAACCAAATCCCTTACTTGGAACTCCTTACGTCTCCTCCTTTGATCAGCCCTAGCTTTATACTATTGATTCATCTTGGTAATGTGTGCATGGACCTCCTCATGTAGGCTTTTGATATGTTTAGCAAATTCCTTTGCCTTGGCACTTGTCCTCTCCCCTTGCTCCATCTTCCTCAATTTGGGTGTAGTCCTTAGACTACTTCCATACACAATTTGGAATGGTGATATACCAATACTCCTATTTACCAAATTATTGTAAGAAAATTCTACTTGTGGTAGAATCAAATCTCATCCCTTGTGGGCTTATCTCCCACTAAACACTTCAACAAATTTCTCAAACTCCTATTTACTACTTCTATCTGTCTATTAGTCTGCAAATGATGTGTAGAACTGAACTTCAATTTCATCAACTTTTTCCACAATTTTTTACAAAAATAGCCTACAAATTTAGTATCTCTATCAGAAACTATACTCCTTGGAAGACCATGTAGTCTCACCACCTCTCTGAAAAACAAATCTATAATATGTACAACATCATGAGTCTTGTGGCATGGGATGAAATGTGCCATTTTGGAGAGCCTATCAACCACCACAAATACTGAGTCATTGCCCCTTTGAGTCCTTAGCAATCCAAGAGGGTAAGTGCACCAAGTTGTGGTGCCAAAAGGGGGGTATAAGTGGACACCTTCTTCCTAAAATTTGCAAATTTTGAACTTCAACAAGAATTTGAAGATAGTTACGCTCAAAATTTTTAGATATGAAGAAAACAAAAGTCGTAGTCCTTTGAATCTAGTCTCTAAACTACTAATTTTTTTTCAAAATTGTATAATTTTAGGTCCTCAAAAAAGGGGGCCACAAAAAGTGGTATTGTTTATTCCAAAAAAACATAACACAGTACAAAGTGTGGCCCCCCTAAAATTTTAACTATTTTTTTGAAATTCTTTATTCACTTTGGTCAAAAGTTACTTAACACTATGTAGTTTATCCTAGATTTTTTGGGTAATTTTATAATGTGTATTTTTTTTTAATGAATTTTTTAACTAGACACATCCCAAAAATGTGAAATATATGTGTGCTCCCCCTAGAAATAATTGAAAACTAATCTAAAATCTAAAATTTGTTTTTCAAAGTGTGTAGAATGGAGTCTAGTTTCTAAAAAACTAAGTTGTTGCAAAATTTGATGAACGAGATAAAATCTATAGCCTAATTAGTACATGGTGTTTTTTGACAAATAATGAACATACATTCAAAAAGAAATTATAGATGAAATGCTTGAAATACTTCAAATTAAAAATAAATTATATGGTTAGATAGCTAACACAGAGACCTATAATTCTATGTAACCTAATCTTATCGATACCCAACCACGAGGAATCTTGAAGGGGAGCACACAAGAAAAATCAATCATTTTTGTATGTTTGCTGGAAAACATGTCTCATAGCTATTTATAAACTCCAAACCTTTGGGTTGGATCTCCAAGGAAAAACCAAGCCTTAGGCTTGGGTTTAATGCAAAGCTTTCAATAGCACGCACACACTATAGTGCGAATGCGCTATTGGAAACATTGAATTCTAAATAGCACGTGTGTGCTATAGAATGCATGCACTATTGAGGCATAAATTGCAAACCAAGACCAAAAGAGAGATGGGTGGGGGCGGGGGGGACAGGGGAATGGCTATGTGTGTGTGTGAGAGAGACAAAGAGATAGAGAGAGTAGGCGGTGGGAGACAGATTGGGAGAGGGAGAGCAAGAGAGAGAGGAGGATGGGAGTGCATGTGTGTGAAAGAGAGAGAGTATGGAATGGGAGAGGGGGAAGATAGAGTATTTTGAGAGAGAGAGAGAGAGAGAGAGAGAGAGAGAGAGAGAGTGAGTAGGGGATGGAAGAGAGAGTAGGCAATGGGAGATGGGGAGAGAGTGCGGATAGAAATGTGTGTAAGAGAGAAAGAGAGAGAGAGTAGGGAATAGGAGAGAGTGTGAAAATGTAAGAGAGTGTAGGGGGTAGCAGAGATAGAGAGAGTAGAGAGAGAGAGAGAGAGAGAGAGAGAGAGAGAGAGAGAGAGTAGAGAGGGAGAGAGTGAGAGTGAGAGTGAGAGTGAGAGTAAGAGAGAGTGAGAGTGAGAGAGAGAGAGAGAGAGAGAGAGAGAGAGAGAGAGAGAGAGAGAGAGTAGGTGGTGGGTGTAGACACCTAAATCCTTTAGAAAATAAAGTATTTTTATTTTCTAAAAACGTCCTTGATGACATCATCATTTATTAATTATATATTTATTTAATTAATTTGTTTATTTTTATGCCATTAAATCCCTTTATCTTAATTAAAAATATTTAATTAAGGAATCTCTCCCAAAAATGTTTAAATCTTATTTCCTTATTTATTAATTATTTAATTAATAAATTGACCAAAAAATCCCAAAATAAATAATTTATTTAGTTTTTGCCCAAAACTTGGCCAATTTCCTTAAGACCACTAACCTCTTCCAAAATCTTCTAATCCTTCTTTAATTTTGATCAAAGGCTAATCCCATCATTTCTTAACCCTAATCACAACTCAAAATATTTAATTAAGATTAAATATTAATCCTCATGTTTATTAAAAATATTTTAATAAATATCTCCTCAACCCAAACCCTCGAAATAAATAAAACTTTATTTATTTCTTAAAAACCTTATTTATCCTCATCCTAGGAAGTTCTGGACTCTTCTAAAAAGTCTTCATCCTCATCTAAAGCCTAGACTCTTCTAGAAGATGTCAATCCTTATCTTTAACCCTAGTCCTAATCCCCTCCTGACCTTGTCACATTCCCTAAACATGGGTTAAGACTTGCTAACCCAAGCCAAAGCCAACAAATATCTCCTCCTTCACCCACCCTCATTAAATTCCATCCACTTGCCCATCTCTAACAAGCCTAATCTAATCTTAACCCAAGCCTAGTCCAAGCCTTAATAATTTGCACATTCCTAAGTCAAGCTTAAGACTTTCTTAATCCAACCCAAATAAAAATATTTCACTCTCTCAAAAATATCCCAACCATAAAACTTTATGAAGCCCACAAAGCCATAAATGACTCTTACAAGCCCATTCATTTCTCTTTCAAGCCATTATGAGGGTCTTTATGAGCTTTGGGCCTCCTTTGTTGACCCCTCAACCCCGCTTGCTCTAACTAATGACTTTGTGACATGAGTCACTCCCTGATTGGCTATAAGGAAGCACAATCCATGTGCTCTCCTCTCATTCAATCTAAACCTTCCATAAGCTTTCTCCCATCCTTGCATCCTAGCCTTTGATCCCTCAAGCCATTTGCCTATTTAAGGAATCCTCTCCCAAGCCATTTTAACACAATCTAGAAAGTAAAGCCATAATGTCATTTTGAGAAGCCATTTTTACATCAAATCCATTCACCAAAATCTATCAAAAATCCTCCATTAAAGCCCATTTGAGAATTTTAGCATACATACATAATCAAGCCATCTTAGTTATTAGACACACCTCTACATCAAGTGATCATCCTCATTGAGAGAGCCTATCCATGGCTCATATTCTCATTTGAGAACTTCACTTTGTCTCTCATGAAGCTATGTTTAATTAGTAAGCAAATGTTTTTTGATTTTTTTAATTTAGTGTTTCTAACATACTAAAGTAGCATATACAATGGGAGAGGGAGTGGGAGAGGGAGAGCGAGTGATAGAAAAAGTAGGGGATGGGAGAGGAGAGAGGGGGCATGGGTGTGTGTGTGTGTGAAAGAGAGAGAGTAGGAAATGAGAGAGGGGAGAGGTAGATAGAGAGAGTAGGCAATGGTAGAGGGATGGGAGAGAGAGGGAGAGAGTGAGGGTGAGAGAAAGAGAGAGATAGTAGGTAGTGGGAGAGGGAGTGGGAGGGAGAGAGAGGTGGAATGGAAGTGTGTAAGAGAGATAGAGTAGGGGATGGGAGAGAGTAGGTCGTGGGAGAGGGACTGCGAGAGAGAGAGAGGGAGGGAATGGGAATGTGTATTTATTTATAAGAGAGATAAAGTAGGGGATGGGAGAGAGTATGAGAGTTTGAGAGAGTAGGAGGTGCCAAAGAGAGCTCGTACAGGATGGAAGCGAGAGAGAGAGAGAGAGAGAGAGAGAGAGAGAGAGAGATTAGGGGATGGGAGAGAGTGTGAGAGAGAGTAGGGGATGGAAGAGGGAGAGTGAGAGTAGGGGATGGGAGAGAAAATAGAGAGGGAGAGAGAGTACTTGAGAGAGAGAGATAGTAGGCAATGCAAGAGGGAGTGGGAGAGGGAGAGAGAGGGGGGATGGGAGTGTGTGTGAAAAATCTAGAGAGTAGGGTACGGGATAGGAGAGAGAGAGGGGGGGAATGGGAGTGTCTGTGTAAGAGAGATAGAGTAGGGGATGAGAGAGAGTGTAAGAGTGTGAGAGAGAGTAGGTGGTGGTAGAGAGAGCTCATATGGGATGAGAGAGAGAGTGTGAGATTAGGGGATGGGAGAGTGTGAGAGAGAGTAGGGAATGGGAGAGAGAGAGTGAGAGTAAGGGATGAGAGAGAGAGAGAGAGTAGAGAGAAAGACAGAGAACTTGAGACAAAGAGAGATAGTAGGTGGTAGGAGAGGGAGTAGGAGAGGGAGAGGGAGAGAGCTAGGGGGGATGGGATTGTGTGTGATAGATGTAGGGAGTAGGGGATGGGAGAGAAGAAGAGAGGGGGGATAAGAGTGTGTGTGTCTATGAAAGAGAGAGAGTAGGGGATGGGAGAGAGTGTTATAGTGTGAGAGAGAGTAGGGGGTGGTAGAGAGAGAGAGAGTACGATGATGGGGGAGAGAAAGTAGGCAGTGGGAGAGGGAGAGAGAGGGGGGGATGGGAGTGTGTGTGTAAGAGGGATAGAGTAGGGGATGGGATAGAGTGTGAGAGTGTGAGAGAGTATGGGATGCAAGAGGAGAGATAGAGTAGGGGATAGGGGAGAGAAATTAGTTGGTGGGAGAGGGAGGGGGGATGGGAGCGTGTGTAAGGGAGATAGAGTAGGGGATGGGAGAGAGTGTGAGAGTGAGTAGGTGGTGGCAGAGAGAGCTCGTATAGGATGGGAGAGAGAGAGACTAGAGAGGGAGAGAGAAAACTTGAGAGAGAGAGAGAGAGAGAGAGAGAGAGAGAGTAGGTAGTAGGAGAGGGAGTGGGAGAGGGAGAGGGAGAGAGATAGGGGGATGGGAGAGAAGAGAGTGGGGGGATAAGAGTGTGTGTGTCTATGAAAGAGAGAGAGTAGGGGATGAGAGAGAGTGTTAGAGTGTGAGAGAGAGTAGGGGGTGGCAGAGAGAGAGAGTATGATGATCAAGGAGAGAAAGTAGGTGGTGGGAGAGGGAGTGAGAGAGGGGGAATGGAAATGTGTGTAAGAGAGACAAAGTAGGGGATGGGAGAGGAGAGAGAGAGTAGGGGATGGGGGAGAGAAAGTAGGCAATGGGAGAGGGAATGGGAGAGGGAGAGAGGGGGGGATGGGAGTGTGTGTAAGAGAGACAGAGTAGGGGATAGGAGAGAGAGTGTTAGAGTGAGTAGGTGGTGGTAGAGAGAGCTCATATAGGATGGGAGAGAGAGAGTGAGAGTAAGGGATGGGAGAGAGAGAGAGAGAGAGAGTAAGGGATGGGGGAGAGAGAGTAGAGAGGGAGAGAGAGAACTTGAGAGAGAGATAGTAGGTAGTAGGAGAGGGAGAGGGAAAGAGATGGGAGGATGGGAGTTTGTGTGACAAATGTAGAGAGTAGGGGATCAAAGAGAAGAGAGTGGGGGGATAAGAGTATGTGTGAGAGATCTAAAGAGTAGGGGATGAGAGAGGAGAGAGGGTGAGAGAGGTAGAGAGAGTAGGCAGTGGGAGAGGGAGAGCGAGAGAGAGAGTAAAGGATGGGAGAGGGGGGAGAGAGAATGTAAGGGATGGGAGAGGGGATAGAGACTAGGAAGAGAGAGAGGGTAGTGGATGGGAGAGAGAGTAGGGAGGATAGAGAGTAGGGAAGATGGAGAGTGATGATTTTCCACATAGTGCATACGCACTATAGTGCATATGTGCTTTATAGTGTGTACACACTATGTGAAATCACCTAAAAATAGACAAAAAGAAACTATGGGGCCTATTTCAACAATTCTCTACTTATTATTATGGGGTCTATTATGCACTCTATTATTCAACTATGGGGTCTATTATGCACTCTATTATTCTGATAAAAATCATGGGTTTCAACATAGGAAACACTATTTCAACACTTTTGGAAGCTAGCAAACACCAAATTAAATCATTGGATACATGATTGGAAGACTTTTTGAATATTCCTTGTATAGAAAAGGTTAGTGCAATCTATTTTAAATATTGTTTGTTGATATATAGATACAAATTTGATTATAATTTGACATGCTGTTTAATATATAGTGAATTCATTGAAATTAGTATGTTTGAATTAAATGTTATTTCAAATGGTTAGAAATTTGACAAGTTTTTTGATATATATTGTGTATTCATTCAAATAATTATATGTATTTGAATAATTTGTAATTTACACATTTTAAGTAATTTAGATATTTGAATACTTTTCCATGTAGAAATCATCATCATGCCAAGGAAGAAACCAAAAACTCAAACAAATGAAGAGAGAGAGAGAGAGAGAGAGAGAGAGAGAGAGAGAGAGAGAGAGAGAGAGTTGACAATTAAAAGAGATAAAATGAAATTACTACGTGAGCAAAGAAAATTGCAAAGCAATAATGAAGCGTTAACTTTTGAAGAGGATCAAGAACTACCAATACAAAGAAACAAAGAGGAAAAATTGGAAAGACAAAGAGAACGAATGAGACTGTTATGCTCAAGAAGACAATTGAATTGTTAAGCTACACCATCTTCCAATGTTGGAGTCATATCGTTCACTACACCATCTTCCAATGTTGGAGTCATATTGTCCACTACACCATCTTCCAATGTTGGAGTCATATCATCCGCTGCACCATCTCCTAATGTTGGAGTCATATTGTCCACTACACCATCTTCCAATGTTAAAGTCATATTGTCCTCTCATGTTGAAGAGACACTGATTTGTAGATCTGACGATATACACACTCCATCATGTCATGTTGGAGGCACAATATCAACACATCAAGTAGGTGATATTCCATCTATTGCATCTTATTATCAAGGAACATCATCTTCAATTCAAGATATGCAATACACTTTAACATATGTTGATGTTCAAAATATTGAGAGATGGAAGAGATTATAACACCCTCTATAATTCATTTTAGAAGACCAAAATATTTGATTGATATTGATACTAACATTTTGAAATCAATGCCTGACAAGATTAGCAAGCATACTTGTCAAAGAAAAGTTAATCGTATGTAGAGATTATTTTTTGAAGAATTAAATATTACAGGTCAATGCCAATTATTTGTTGAAATGATGAAGAATTTGAAATTTAGGCCTATTATGAAGATTCTTGAGCTAAGAATGATGGATGATTCAAATAAAAAAAATATTGTAAAGAATCTAATGAGTGCTTATGACAAAGTGGGTTCTAAATCATGCACCAAAGATAGTAATATCACAAGATGAGTACTTACATCAACAATAGTAAGTGGCCAAATGAAAAAATCTTGACTCATGAAAAAGACAAGAAAAACATTAAAAATTGGTAGAGGTACTCTAATGAGTTATGGAAATTTAGCGATATGTATCCTCAAATTTGAATAAGTCAAAGATTTTTTGAGATGGGTAAACCTTTTTATGTGAAGAAAAATCACACATGCACAACTTTTTTTTGTAGGATACATATTGAATTTTCTAACCATTTTGATGTTTTTAGGCATATATGTGTAGTTTTGCATTCTTAGTTTGTTTTGCAGGATTGTGACATGAATGAGCCACCAAGATCTTCAAGAGAATTCATATCCAACATTTTATGTGAAATAGGTGATGACCAATAATTTTACGAGACATCATGCTTGGATGGTACATGCTTATTTTGTGGTTCTTTGCAACTTTTATCAACTTGTCAACATATGGATAGTACACATGCAATTGGAAATGAAATAATAGATTACAGAAAATTTAAGATAGTGACATATGCTCTAAAAGATGGAAAACATGGTAAAAGATGTGATTTAGTCATTGAAAAGATTCCAGTCTATGGGTTCATGAAGATTTTTTAAGAAAAGATTATTTACGAATATAGAATGTATACCCATAGAGCTCGAGGGTAATTATATTTGCAATTCAAGTTCTGCAAGAATACGTTTCCACTAGATACCATTGTTTTGGTTGTAGATTTCATAGAGAACTACACACTACAACCACAAAATAAGGTGCAAGAAAAGTATTATACATCTCAATAGTTTCCATATTTGTTCACATAACATTCATGCACTCACCTAAAAGTACAAAGGATGACAGAAAGATTTTGAGGAAGTACCATTTTTACATCAGCAATGATCGATCAGATTCTACAAAGTTTGTACATGGTTGTTTTCAACTATTTTATGGAGATTTGGCTAAAGGGGCATAATATATCATCAGTATATTATTTGTTCAAACAATTGTGCATCTCAATTCAATAATGCATGGATGTTCTATTGGTTGAACAAGATGCACAAATTGTGTAGAATTCAATATATGTGGAATTTCATAGAGGCTGATCATGGTAAGGGAGAGCATAATGGTGCAGGCACATGCATTAAAAGAGCCTTGGCTCATGAAGAAATAAAGTAAAAATATGGAGCAATATTGATAAATGAAAAATCCATCATCCAATCGTTTAATTCTACAATGGGTCTAGGTAAGGAAGGTGAGTCTATGTTTCGTAGATTTTTTTGGTTGATAGATAATACTAACATTGCACTATATCAGGATTGTTGCACACTATTAGGATCTAGTGAGTTGCACTCTTTTAGAAGCTCTGATGCAAGTTCATGGAGTATACACTCATGAAAAATGGCATGCTATTTTCCATCATGTATAGAGAAAAATTGGGATGACTATGAGTCAATTGAATGGGTGGACAAATGGGATATATGGGTTTTGGATGCAATTGACACCTATCGTCCCCCATAGGCATTGGAAATGGTAGAGATGCATTCATCGATTGACTTTGACCACTTGTTAGATCTAGTGGAACCTGGTAATATATATATTTATATATCTTTGTAATTTCAATATGTAACTCTATAAATTTTACCCAGGCATTTTTTGAATTAATGACCACATTTTGTACATTTTTTTGTTATTGCACCTGAAGACAATGGAGAAGGGATAGATTATTATTTGTGTCATTATGTTGAAGCCAAAAAAAAGTTGGATCACTCGATTATAGATGGTGAAGGTTTAGAGTACCATGTCAGTGCAGTGGTTGTAACAGGCACATGGCTTAGATGATATTCTATGAAGAACCCTAACTTGTGGTTATTCGAGGATTGGTAAATAGAGAGGAAGATTCTTCATTATTCAAACCTTGTTGTCACATAAAATTTGAACTTGATAAAATATGGTGGAAAACCACATAATAAGATTCTTTGGAAAGTTCACGAGTCAGACCATGAGGTAATACTTGAGACATTAAAATGTCGAGTAGATCTGGTTGGCTCATTAGATTGAATAGGGAGAGAGGGAGAGAGAGAAAGAGTGATCAATTGGATCTAAATACAATGTTACAACCTCTTTCCCAAGATGATCCACATGACTAAGGTGGACCATTTGTTATGATGTGTAAGTGATGAGATTTAGTTTCAATCATAGATTTTATGTTTTGATTTGTTTAGAAACTAGATACATTATTTGAATTTATATTAGATTCTTTAATAGGACCCATTTTTAGATTAGTCTTTTGAATAAGTGAAAGTTTAGAATTTTTTGTTTAGATCAAAATGTAATGAAAGAACATGAAAATTGTTAGAATGTGAATGCTTTGTGATGTAAATACATGATTGTGTGCATGTAACTAGAAACTTCAAATTGGTGAAAGCAAGGATACAATGGGAGAAGTTTTGAATACTCATCAAGCAAGGGTTATCATATAACTCAGAAAGCAACGATTTCTACAAATGGATAATTCTTAATGAAAAACCAAATTCAATTTTTTTCATTCTCTAATTTTAGTCGATTCATCTTATCTTAGATATTTTACTATGCTAATTCTTCATTTGCAGGTCACCAAAGAAGAGGGCTAATAAAGTTGAAGCACAAGTGATAAAGGGTGAGATGCCAAAATCATCTGCGAAATGGTATTATCAATTCAAATCCTCAATATTTATTAGCTTTATTTGTTCAAGTACCATTGTATGTTAATCATCTTATGCCTAGAATTGCAGAGGATCACAATCATCAAAAAGTAAGAAGGAAAATAGGTCTCAATCAGATGATAATGGGGTAGTTATAGATATAGTTCTCTCTAAGGATAATGTTGATCAGCTGATGTATAGGTTGAGAGAACCAAAAGACTATTTAGGTCTACTAAAAAGAAATCAAACTTTTGATATTTTAGGATACATTATGTATATTGATGGATTTGACAAGAATTAAAAGTATATAGACAATAAATTTAGTCTTCCATAAAATGGTTCTTATATTAACAACTTTTACTGTATTTATTGATTTTGTTCCAGCATTTAATGTGATTTAAGTGATGTGGGTATATATTGGGAAGGTTGAGCATATGCTTTGAATGATTTATCCATGATCATCATGAGATGACCATCTCAAAAGTGTTTATTAAGCTCATTTTCTTGGCTACAAGACTAATTTACTCTTAATTTTGTTCCAAACCATGGTTGCTTTTAATAGATACCCAAGAATACTTGCAATCATTGCATTCCAATTTGTTGGACTTTGACTCATTCTTATCATAAAGTTGGAATGTTGGAAAGGGTTAATACTTGATTATGTATATTCATCCCATGTGTGTTCCATGAGGTTTTTACTATTGTAACATTTTAAGATTTAATTTTTTGGATTTTTCCCTCATTTTGTACATGATAGGTTTGTTCAAGTGACATATGATGAGGTTGTCTATACAATCTAATGATTGAGTTGACATGATTTAAGAAGTAAAGGGCTATTTAATGTAGCTATTTAAATCATGCATATTTGATGGCCATTTCCCTCTATTTTGTAGTACTTTTTCACAACACTATTTCTAACATGGTGTTAGTTGTTCAAGTTAATGAATGATCACAATATCTATGACTATACAACAAGTGTGTGTGTTTGATGCAAAGCCCTCCTATATTCCCCTAGGAACCACAACTCAACTCTGGGATTCTCTTGTATTCTTGGAACCTACCCAAGGAATTATACTCTAATAGGGTTCAAGAGGAGGTCTCTAACTTGGTAACATCTTACTACAACCATGTCTAAGAGGTTATAACTCAAATCTTTAGTTTGTCTTCTAAACACTCACATTGTTCACCATGCTCCTAGTGTACCCTGTGCCTCCAACATACCAAAATTTGTCCTTGGCTTCATACCATGGCCCCAACACCTTGGATCATCTCAGAACATCCCATCTAACATGTTCCAACTCCTTGCACACTCTCAACAACTCATCTCTTACACTTTCTAAATTTTGCCTCTTCTAGGCTTGTTTCAACTAGCCCTTGCTAGTCACTAATTTTCTGTTTTCTCCAAACTTTTCCACTGAAATTCCTAAAATATTTACTGATTAAAATACCCTTTTCCTCACTCTAAAATATACTTCAAAACTAAAAACACTTGTTTTGTAAAATATCACTCAAAACTAGCTATTTTAGTCTACCAACTAGGCCTAGTTTGAGGCCATTTACAAAGCAACTCACAATCCCTTGACTTTTGGAACTCCCATGACCCAAAAAATTCTTAATACATGACTCAAAATCAAGGATTATTCTATTTTTTTTCTCTCATGATCGACTTTACAATGGTTTTTACAAAACCCTCCTTTCTAGCCCCTTTACCCTGGGGCTTTCTAGAACTCTTACTTTGCAACGTCTCTACAACCCCAAAATAGTTCAAACACCTTCAATTTTTTTATATTAGATTACTTTCAACATAAAATGAAACTCTTTTTTGGAGAAAACACTAAATCCACCTTGGGAGCAATCACATACCCCTTTTTATGCACTCAAATTTTAGGGAAAACTATGCATTCATTGCTCAAACTTCAAAACTCTTACATTATCAATCAATATTGACCATCCAAACTTGTCTCCCACACATGGGAATGATGTTTTAAACTCATTTAGACTCTCAAAACCAAACGAAACCTCCATAACTACCCCTCTAACCACCTTTGTGCATTAATCACCTTATTTTGTTGTCAAATTGACACTTTTAGTTGTCAATTGACAAGT
Organism: Cupressus sempervirens; assembly: GCA_028749045.1. NCBI lineage: Eukaryota > Viridiplantae > Streptophyta > Pinopsida > Cupressales > Cupressaceae > Cupressus > Cupressus sempervirens. Next base: position 167,296,782 of record CM053789.1, read on the forward strand.
TTTTGATATTCATTGCTACATGAATATCCCATTACATTAATATGGTCATTTGAGACCTTATTAAACACAAAACATTAAACAATCATAACTACCATTTGGACCCCTTACATGACTCAATTAGGCACATTTTGGCTTATATTGCCAATGTTGACAATTTTACAAAATATTGCACTTTTAGTGCCTTTTACATCTTTTAGAGGCTTTGATAGCCTTATTACATTATTCAAGACCTTTATAGGTCTTTTCTATCCACCCCTAACCTAGGATCAATCCAAATCCATTCCTAGTGACCCCTAAGTACCTTGTAGGCTCAATAATGCCATTAAGGCTTTCATTAAAGCTTTGATTATAATATGATCAATCTATGATTAAAAAAGACCTTAGAAGGCCATTTGTCTTCCAATCCACCTAAGGATTTTTCATCTTCCTTTTCCTTATAAATATTGGATTTGAGTGTAGTTTCAATATTTGGTAGCTTATTACCAAGAGTAGTCATCTCATAGAAAAAAAGTCTTCCAGCCTAAGCTTCTCTTGAAACTTGTTTTATAGTTCTTAATTTCAAAATAGATATGACTTTTTTCATTGTAACATGTAGGCACAAATCTCATAAATTTACTCATGTTCATCATCATCGCTTAATGGTGTAGGGGCACCAAGGTCATTCTATGAAGATACATTCATTGAAGACACCAAGGACTAAGGATCCAATGGATTTCTAATATAGGGAGACTCTACCCTACAAATGGTCTCCACTTCACAAGCCCAAACCTCAAACTTAGGGTACTCAAACAACTTGGATCAACACTTAGGAACTCCCTACCACCAATAGACCTACAAAGGAAAATACTTTTTAAATTCTTTTGACACTCAACTTTTCAGATGGAAATGGTTATTATAGACTCAAACGAACAAAAAAAATCCCAAACTTGAGGTTTCAAACCACTCAACAATCAAATTTCAAAACTATTACCAACACTTCCTACTAGGACAATTTTTAGTTTTAACCATCAAACTCCCAAAATATACAAAGGACCCCCCACTATTTTTTCATTTTTGAACACTCTTCAACATCCCCTAAGAGATTCCAAAATATTAACCACCAACTCGGCTCTAGCATCAAGCTATGCCCACTTTGTGTCACAATCCTAAATGGCCAGTTTAGGTTGGGTTACAAGGAAAACATAAAAAATAGGTTCATAGTCTTGGTTAAACCCCTTGGATCTCTTCCATATATTAAACATTTCCTTCTATGCCCTTCACTTGGGTCAGATTAGTCAGTTTGGGAGTTTGATCCTTCTTTTTCCTTCAAATCTAGACTATACATAAGATTATGTTCATTCTAGGGCTTTCTGGTAAAATAGATACCATGCTCCTATAGCCTTGAATCTTTATCATCTCAAATAACCCTCTCCTAACTTTTATTGCACAAAGTGGCATTGAAATCCCACAGTGGGTTTGCAAGTTAGGATACCATCTTGCTGAAGCTCTCAAATTTTGAGTAAATCTGACCCACCTACACTAAAACTGATATAACTTGTCTTCTATAAAAGATAAAGACCTCAAACCAATTGAAATGGAATCTTGACTCAACCCTCTATCCAGCCATATAATACTTGTACCACCACCAATCCATGCAGTCCATACAAAATTGAAAAAATAGTAAGAAAAGACATAAAATATGAGTTTTTTATTCACCAATACTATCCACTGTCTGTACAATGACTTTTACCATGTGTGGGGATCTTAATTACATTCCTTCAAATAGTTATAACTTCCATTTGGATGGTTGGAACACCATACAACCTCATTTTTAGTTTGACAACTATTATTTGCAAAAATTGCTCTTTAGCAACTTTTTATATTTTGCAATTTTTTGCACTTTTTTAGATTGGTTTAGTAGTTTTGAGTCCTATAATAATCATTTGGAATGATTAGGATTCATTTAGATTGGTGGTTAGTTGAAATTCCAGAAAGTGAAAAAATTGCAAATTGCATTAGCAACTTTTGCAACAATTTAGCAACTTTTGCGAAATAACCATAAAACTATCTATATTCCAATATTTCTTTGAGGTTTTATTGTTTTCGAACCTTTTCTAATTCATAGAATTGGAATCAAGTGGAAAAATTAAAAATTGCACTTTTTGTCCAAAGTTGCATTGTTGAAAGTTGTAAAAGTTGCTCAAATTTGCAACTTAGTGGAAAAAGGGTCATGGGATCGAACTATCTACTCCATTATCTTTGAGTGGCTGGGTAAACACTATCTCCAACCTCATCCTATCCCCTTTAGTGCTCAAACATTCTTGAGCATGCCAAACCAGAATGTACCTAAGGGTCATTAAATGCCATAGGGCTGCAATCTTTGATGGGGCATATCTCAAAGCTCGTGTGAGGTATGGATATGATTCCATTTCCTACAAGACCATGTTGCAAATACCTACAATAACCTCTCTCACTTTTTGGAGATCACACTCTTTCTATTTTATGATGGCATCTCGGGTGATGTTGAAACTCGCAATGTTGGCTAGTACAAAGTTTCTAGCTGCCAAATCTCTATCACCTTTCATTGTTGGATCTGCTCCATTAGCTCTGGATGGTTAGGTAAACCTTATCCCCAATCTCATCCTATCCCCTTCAGCACTCAAACTTTCTCGGGCATGTCAAACCAAAACATCCCTAAGGGTAACTAAATGCCATAGGGATGCGATCTTTGACAAGGCATTTCTTAGAGCTCATATGAGGTATGGATGCAATTCTAGTTCCTACAAGACCATTTTGTGGAGAGCTACAATAACCTCTCTCACTTTTTGGATATCACACTCTGTATATATTTTATGATGTCATCTCGGGTGATGCTAAAACTTATAGTGTTGGCCAATACAAAGTTGGCAACTGCCAAATCTCTCTCACCTTTCATCATCAGATCAAAATATCTACTTCATTAGTTCTAGGTGGCCTGGTAAACCTTATCCCCAATCTCATCCTATCCCCTTTAACACTCGAACATTCTCGGGCACACCAAACCATAACATCCCTAAGGATCACCAAATGTCATAAGGCTATGATCTTTGATAGGGCATATCTCAGAGCTCATGTGAGGTATGGATGGGATTCCAATTCCTACAAGACTATGTTTTGGAGACCTACAATATTGTCTCTCACTTTTTGGATATCACACTTTGTTTTCATTTTACAATGCCATCTCGGGTGATGTTGAAACTTGCAGTGTTGGCCAGTACAAAGTTGTCAAATGCGAAATCTCTCTCATCTTTCATCATGGGATCAAACTATCTGCTCTATTAGCTTCAGGTGGCTAGGAAAACCCTATCACCAACCTCATCCTATCCCCTTCAAAGCTCAAATGTTATTGGGCACACCGAACCAGAATGTCCCTAAGGGTCACTAAATGCCATAGGGCTATGATCTTTGATGAGGCATATCTTAGAGCTCGTAAAAGGTATGGATGCAATTCTAGTTCCTACAGGACCATGTTGTGGAGAACTATAATAACCTTTGTCACTTTTTGGAGATCACACTCTATTTTCATTTTATGATGCCATCTTGGGTGATTCTGAAACTTGCAGTGCTGGCCAGTACAAAATTTCCAACTGTCAAATCTCTCTCACCTTTCATCATGGGATGAAACTCTCTACTCTATTAGCTCTAGGTGGCTGGGTAAACCCTATCCCTGACCTTGTCCTATCCCCTTTAGAGCTTGAATCTTCTCAGGCACAATGAACTAGAATGTCCCTAAGGGTCACTAAATGCCATAGGGCTATGATCTTGGATGAGGCATATCTCAAAGTTAGTGTGAGGTATGGATGCGATTCTAATTCCTACAGGACTATGTTGTAGAGACCTACAATAACCTCTCTCACTTTTTGGAGAACACACTCTATTTTTTTTTACAATGCCATCTCGTGTGATGCTAAAACTTGTAGTGTTGGCCAGTACAAAGTTGTCAAATGCCAAATCTCTCTCACCTTTCATCATGGGATTGAATTGTCTACTTCATTACCTCAAGGTGGCTGGGTAAACCCTATCCACAACCTCATCCTATACCCTTTAGTGCTTGAACATTCTCAGGCATGCCAAACCAGAATGTCCCTAAGGGTCACTAAATGCCATAGGGCTATGATCTTTGATGGGACATATCTCAAAGCTTGTGCAAGGTATAGATGCAATTCTAGTTCCTAAAAGACCATGTTGTGGATACCTAGAACAACCTCTCTCTCCTTTTGGAGATCACACTCCATTTTTATTTTACAATGCCATCTCAGGTGATGTTGAAACTTGCAGTGTTGGCCAATACAAAGTTGCCAAGTGCCAAATCTCTCTCACCTTTCATCATGGGATCAAATTGTCTACTCGGTTAGCTCTAGGTGGCTAAGTAAACCCTATCTCCAACCTCATCCTATCCCCTTCTGATGTAGATGAAAGTATGATGAGCCCTTTAGAAAACCCAAAATGAGCAAAAGTGTAGAAGTGTTCCAAGAGACCTTTCTAGGTCTTGATGGAAAAAATCTACAAATAGTCAACTCTAGTAGGTGTCAAGGCATCAATAGGTTTATTTTGGCATATCTAACTTGTTCCAATCAATACCTTTCAGTTTCAATACCTTCTAAGCGAAAATGCTCAAGGTACCAAAATGTTGTCAATGCAAGTTTTTCCAATTTTGTGACAGCAACAAGACAAATTGATCAATAACTTTTGTTTTTCCCAAAAGAATCTTTGAAGAAATGCATTTTTTGGATACCCTTTATACCCGCACGAAACATATATAAAACTTAGATACCCATCATTTGGAAAATATCAGAGATCCTTTAAGCTACCCCTATTTTCAACAATGTAAGAATGATGCAATTACAAAGCAACTGATAGGAAGACTTAAGATCTGGTATGTTGATATCAAAGGTAGATTTGGGGCCATTCTCCTATCTAAAGTTAACTAAAGGAATATGTTGATTGTATCACTTCATATGTACTTACAAAGAATATCATATGTATGAATTGATGTAGTGGTATAATCCATTGAGGGAGAAGTCTTAGCATGACTTAGAGAGAATTCTTAGCATGACTATGGGAGAATTCTTAGTGTGATGTTGTAATGCCAAGATAAATAAAAAGAAAGAAATTTATAATCAAGAATAATAAAAAGTAAAGGGGCATATATTATGAATGATTTGTTACCTTTGGAATTTTTGTCAAAGTTTGGGAGATTGGTTATAGGGAGATTATTTATATGGAGATCAAGATAAAATATTGAATGGACTTATATCAAAGGTAGTGATGTAAAAATAGAAGATATGAGTCAAAGGGGGAGAAATGAACTATTGGTGAATGCTACTCAGGGAGAGAAGTGTTATAGTTAAGATATGAGTCAAGCAGAGACATGAAGTAGAGATGTGTTGCAATCTAGCTCTATGAGTATTTTCATAAGGGGAAATATATAATAGGAAAAAGTAGAAACATAATTATTGTGTTTCATCATAATTTGAAGATGATAAATATTGGTGAGTATTGAAGAATATGAGTGTACTCATCCATGAATAAGTCAAGAGGATATGTGAGTATTGTCATGTTGTACTGTTATTATTTGTAATTGTTGCCATTAATGTGAAAGGGGGAGATTGTAGGAATAAATTATGCAATACTACTACTTGATTTATTGGTGAATATTGGTATAGATTTGATAATATGTGAATACATTTTGGTTGTCATTAACATTCAATATTTTACTTAGTGTTTTTAGCATGTTACTAGATATTGATTGAATAAAGTATGCATTGTAGAATGTTGTAGGAGTTTCAATCCTATAGTTTGATTATGCTATGTATAATGATGCTATTTTTATGATAGTACCTCTTAATATGAATAATTGAGTAAGTTACAATTGATGAGATCAAACTAGGTAATTGCTAAAATAGTCATTGACAAGCAATACATTTATTTCAATGTTATAAATATCAAAAACATAGTAAATAGGTTTGTTTTGGCATATCTAACATGTTCCAATCAATACCTTTTAGTTTCAATACCTTCTAAGCCAAAATGCTCAATGTACCCAAATGTTGTCAATGCAAGTTTTTCCAATTCGGTGATAGTAGCAAGACAAATTGATCAATTACTTTTTTTTTTTCCAAAAGAATCCTTAAAGAAATGGATGTTTTGGATACCCTTTATCCTTGCACAGAATATATTTAAAACTTAGACACCCATCCTTTGGAAAATATCATAGATGCAACAATTTAAGAATGATGCAATTACAAAGCAAATTGATATAAAGACTTAAGATCTAGTTTTTAAATTTTTCATAGTCTCTTAAAATGCCTTTGATTACAAGATTCCACACCCAATTTCAATCTAAGAGTTCCCTAACCACAGAAGCCCCAATTCACCCTTTTAGAACCCTTGTTCCTAGGGCTTGGTCAATCCCACACATGCCAAAACTTTTCTGACCAATTAAAGATGCAAACATCAATGCTTTTTCATCACAAGAATTTTCCCAAACTCAAACACTATCCTTATTAAGAAAAATCTCCTGCTATAGGTCTGTCCCCTAAACTTTAACCCTTGTTTTCACAACTTTCTTGCTTGGTGGCCACCAATTCTTCAGATTAAATGCTCATTACAATTTAGTAAGCATGGTAGATGTTAGAAAAGTATCTTAGGAAGTATGGTTTAATTGTGCAATTGTATCTATGGTGATTCTTACAAACTAAGTTGATTTTTTGAAGTTCCTAAGTTGTGTTATTATGATATCTCTACTATCTCTACTACTATCTCTGACTTTTTTTAATTGATGATAAAGAATGGCAGTTATGTATTGAAGCTTAACAAATGGAGAACTTCTCAAGCTACTAATTTCTTTCATGGAGTTCCTAATAAATCTCAAGGTTCTCATTTAGGTGACCAATTTCCAGGAGGTCCATGAATATTGCTTGATAAATTTTATTGCTCGGAGGTCCTAATCGATCTTGACTTATAAAGTTTATTTCTAATCAATATTGTATCAAAAATTCAAACTAATTAGGTATTGAATTAAACTTGATAAACAAATGATAGAAAAGGAAAACTTTAAACATGAACAAGATCATAAATTATATGACGATGACATATTGCAAATGATTAACTTATGCTTAAATAGTGATAAATTTTATTGTTAATCAATACTCTATCAAAGTTTCAAACATATTAGGTATTGAATTTAATGTCATACATAAACATATCTAATTTAATGCCATACCTGCACATATCTAATTTAATTTTATACACAAACATATCTAATTTACTGTCATACATGAACAAACAAATATAAAATGATAACCAATAATGTCATAAGTCAAATAATGTCATACATCAAATATAAAATTTCATATACATCAAATGTGTATCAAATATGTCCACTGATGCCTATATATATACATGTCTAGATCAACTATATCTTTTCCTTCCCACGAGGGGAAGAAAAAAAATCTCTCGACGTCTTCTATCGTCATGTGGAGGGAGATGATGGAGATGATAGGGTCCTCCTAACATGCTCACTCATCCTCTTGTTGAGGCTATTCTCCAACTTGAACTGATACAAAAAAAGTAGATATGAATCAATATTTATTATACATTGAAATCAAATATATGTACACACAAAATCAATTATTTTTGTACTACCATCAAATAGTCACTTTTGTACTGCCATCAAATAGTCACTCTATAAGTCCACCTCAAAGGCTCATGTATGATTAGGCATGATGAGACCCTACAACAATTCAATAAATATAATCACTTATAAATAACATTAGAAATTTTGAGACTAACTATTAAAAAAAACTAAAATGAAGAAAATACTTTCATACCTCAGTCAATGGGTATGAGCTAGCCATAGCTGTGGCCACTCCACGATCAATAGACTGTCAGAGATGAGGAGGTGTGCCTGACATCATGAGTTGCATGTCATAAAATACACATCACATGTAACATGAAACAAGAAATAAATATAATCAAATGACTTCAATTAACATGAAACAACTGTACCTATACAAAGCTCGTAAGGTGTCTATGCTTCGAGTCCATAGTAAAGGTTGAGGGTCCTGCAGAGAACTGATACACATGCATAATCCTTTTGTCAATCCTTAATATGATTACTTAATAAATATATGTATTAATTAAAATGATTAAATTGATACATACCTTTGGACTCATGGAGGGGATAAAAACTGGGCCTAGAGGATCGTTGCTAGGCTTGACAACACTCTGACCCTAAATTTTGAACAATGTCAATAGATGCTAATTAATTAATCATTCACTATACATATGAAATGTGATCAAATTAGTAAATTATAATTGTAATTTACCTATCTATCAATGCATTTAGGAACTGATCAATGATGAGCCCATCATTCACACCATGTCCAGCATGAGTGCCAAATGCGCATAGGGATCCGCATGAAGTGCACATGTGACCACAATACACAAAAGGATCCCCCTCAACTAATGGGCTCATGGAATGGATTAGGGTCTACATCAAAGCATTAATAGTCCCTAGAGTGTTGGCCTCAAAACTAAAGGAATAGTCACATGCTCATGATGTGGCTTGACCACAAGTGCCCTAACTACAATAGGGTCACGACATGCTTCTGACCTCTCAAATGATGACCCTTGACCTCTACCCTGGGAGTCTAATATATCAAAATAATTGGGGACCTCCCCAAGGACAAACTCACAATATAATTTCTTCAAAAAATACATGGGGGCCTCATGATTGATGCAAAGAGGGGCATCAAAAACCATCCACCATCTATCCCAAAAATTATTTCTAATAGCATTGTGTATGCACCAATGGATGGGGAACCATTTAGCACCCTCTCTAACAGTATTTTGCTCACTGAGTTTTCTAAATAATGCACATATTCTAACTTTTGGTATTTCTTTTTTTCTAACATCTTCATATGACAATTTATTTGCATAAAATCTTTTTTGTTCATCCCTCTTAACCCACAAAATATCTAACTGACCACTAACTGAGGCTATCTAGGTCTTAATGGATTCGAGGGATGATGCCAATTAAGCCCTCATTGGATTGGTTTGTCTAAATTCTTTCAACTGAGCAATGAGTCCTTCTAATTCAGTTTTGCCTCTCTTTATTTCATTTATTATATTTTCTTGTGTGCCTGGTGGAGGTCTTGCAATTGGTTCAGGTTGTGAAATTTGTTGTTCTTCTTGAAGAGGGTTTTGGTTTTGAGGTTCTTGAGGGTTTGATGGATTTTCCAGTTGATTATGGACATTTCTTGATAAAAAATCAATTGAAATCCAAATAAGTAAACAAATCTAAATAAAAATTGTAAAAACCCTACAAAAAAATACGAAAAACATATCAAACAATGCAAAGTTAATTTTAGATCACATACGGCATCGACATGGGTGTGCTTGTGATCTTGAATTTTTCTGGTGAGGAGGCATATTGGCAAGGGATGGTGAAAATGTTGGATTTTTCAACTCACATTAGCACTGCTCTGCAGGAATAGTAAAAACCTCTGATGAAAATGATGGGTTGTGGGTGTACAGCCCATCATATATAAAAAAATTATTTTTAGAAAAGAGCATATACACTATGGCTTAGGTTACCAAAGCCATAGTGTGTACACGTTATTGAAAATATGAAAAAAAAAAAAAAAACTTGTCACCTTTTTGGCACCACAACTCAGTACATGTGCCCAAGAATAAAATCCATACTTATGTCCTTCCATGGCTTTGATGGAATAGGCAATGGCTGATAGAGTTCGGTATTGTGACTAAATCCTTTGGCTACCTAACATACTTGACAACTCTATACAAACTTCTTCAAATCCTATGACATTTGAGGCCAAAAATAATGTTCCCTAAGAATGCCAATGGTCTTATCTCGACCAAAGTGTCCTGCCATCCCTCAACTTTGTTTCTCTTTGATCAATTTTTCCCTCATGAAACTCTTTAAAATGCACAACTGACTACCTGTGAACAACATACCATCTTAAATCAAATAGTCTAGCCACCTGGATCTATCTATAGTAATATGTTCTATACAAGCCTTCCATGCTTTAGCAAAATCACGATGCTCAAGGTACATATTCTTGAGTTCATCAAACCCAACCACTTCAACCTCGCCTACTCAATGTATCTACAACCCTATTAGACTTTCCACTTCTATGTTTCAACACAAAGGTATAGCTCTGCATAAAATCTACCCACTTCAAATGTCTCTAGTTCAATTTACCTTGGCTATTTAGGTACTGTAATGCTTAGTGATTAGTATACAAGAAAAATTCTTTTGAAAATAAATAATGCCTCCATTTCTTTAAGGCTTGAACTATTGCATAGAACTCCTGATCATAAACAAAATACTTCTTCTTTGCATCATTCAATTTTTCACTAAAATATGCAATAAGCTTACCTTCTTGGCTCAATACAGCCCCAATAGCACTACCACTCACATCACAATCTACTTGGAACACTTTACTAAAATTAGAAAGTGTCAATAGAGGTTGTTTTTTCACCTTCTTCTTCAACAATTCAAAACTTCTTGCAGTTGTGGTAGTCCATCTGAACTCTTTTGTATCCCCCCTTATTGTTTTAGTCAGGGGTATACATATGCCATTGAAATTCTTAATGAACTTCTTGTAAAAAATAACTAGACCATGAAATGATCCCACCTTAGTAGCAAACCTTAGCATAAGCCATTCCAAGATGGCTTTTACCTTCTTTGAATCTATTTTGAGACCTTCAAATGATACAACAAACCCCAAGTAGACTAACTCTTTTTTAGCAAAGCTACACTTCTTCAGATTAATCAATAATTTCTCTTCCCTAAACCTTTCAAGGAAACTACAAATGTGCAATAAATGTTCATCCAAAGTCTTGCTGAAAATTAAAATATCATCCAAATAGACAATAACAAATTTTCCCAAGAACTTCTTTAGTCCCTCATTCATAAGTCGCATGAAGGTGCTTGGTGCATTGGTTAGTCCAAAGGGAATGACTAACCACTCATATAGAGCCTCCTTTCTCTTGAATGTAGTCTTCCACTCATCTCCCTCTTAGATTTGTATCTGCTGATAGTCACTCTTGAGATCTGTCTTTGTGAAGTACTGAGCTCCACTCAAGTAGTCCATAAGATCATCCATTCTTGGCAAAGGAAATTGATACTTGATACTTATCCTATTTATAGCTCAAGAGTTTGTGCACATTCTCCACTATCTATCCTTCTTTGGTGCCAGTACTATAGGTACTACACATGGACTCAAGATTTCTTGAATCAAACCCTTCCTCAATAGCTCCTGAACCTATCTATTTAGCTCGTTAGTTTTAGTAGGAGTCATCCTATGAGTTGCCTTATTAGGAAAACTAGCTCTAGGGATTAAATCTATCTGATGACTAATTTGCCTTACTAGTGGCAACCTTTTTGGAACATTATCAGAGATGACATCTCCAAACTCACTTTATAGGTCTGACACTTCAAGTGGAATTTCACTACTACCTTCCCTATCTTTTCTAGTAATCAAGGCATAACACATACGCTGATGTTTCATGCCATCTAAAAACTTTCTTCCATCAACAAGACATATCCTAACACTACTACATACCTTTTCAGCTTCTCTTGTCATGGGCTTCAATTTGTGACCAGCTCCATCCTTTGTCAGAGAGTATGTATTTGCATGACCATCATTTACTGCATGCCTATCAAACTACCATGGTCTTCCCAACAACAAATGATAGACATCCATTGGAATAATGTCATAGAGAACTTCATCATGGTAACTCCCAATCTTGAACTTGACCAAACATTGTTCACTAACTAGGACCTTATGATCATCTTTCACCCAAGAAATTTGATAGGGTTGGGGGTGTTTCTCCCTCTTGAGCTTTAGCTTAAAGAGCATCTCCTCTAACACCAAGTTGTCAGTACTACCACCATCAACAATCACATCACAAAACTTATCCTCACACTTGCACCTAGAATGGAACAAAATCCTCCTTTTTCTAGGTTTAGTTTCACCACTTAATAAGACCCTTTCATTTACTAGAACCTCTCCTCTTTCTGCATCCCCTGAATGTGACGACTATGCATCCTCATCCACATGAGAAACCATTGCTTGACCATCAACTCTCCTATCTGTCCTTCCTTGTTGTTGAGGGCATTCAAAGGCACAATGACCATCTTCATTGAAATGAAAATAGGTAACATGGAAGCCTCCTCTTCCTAAACCTTTTCCACAACCTCTACCTCTCCCTCTCTAATCTCCAAAGTTTTGATCATGGGAGTGGTTGAAACCATTATTCCTCTAGTTCCTGCTAGTACCCACATCTTCATTTTTCTTCTAGGTCTCATTTCAAACTCTAGATGACCTCCCACTACCCCTTCCTCCTTGAATATACCCTCTTTGTCTTCATTTGAATCTTTTTTTTAGCTTCTCTTCAACTTATATGGAAAACTAGTATTCCTCTTCAATGTTGGTCATTGTAACTAGACTTAACTCCTCCTGAATGCTAGGTCACAACCCACTAAGGTAATGTGCAACCTTCTCCTTATTTGCCTTTGCATGTCTTGCCCAATAAGAAGTTGAAAAAATTCCTTTGTATATTCCTAGAAAAAATTTCCTACTTGCTTTAACCCTTGCACTTTCTTGAACAAATCAAGCTTGTAATCAATAAGAATGAACTGCTTCTTTAGTTTGTCCACCATGCGATCCCACCTTGTGATTTCATCCTTTCCTCTTCTACTCCAGTCAAGCTAAATCTTTTGCCACCAAATTTTGGCATGGCCCTTCATTTTGGCCTTTGTGAACTTAAACCTATCTAGGTCCTTGATATCCTTATACTCAAAGTACTCCTCTAGTTCATTGATCCAGTCGATCAACTCATCCAGTTTTAGATTTTATGAAAATACACCCACATCAATTTTAGGTCTTTTTAAAGCTTAGAAATGGCCCTAAAAAGCCTCTCCTCTTCCTAATTTAGGACTTCCCTTTGCCTTCCCCTTCCTATCCAATATTTTCTTCTTCTTCATTTTTTTTCTCACTTTTGTCACCTACAGTGACATTCAGTCCTTTGTAGATCTCCTCCTCCAATGCTTGAACTTGCCTATGGAGGGCTCTTACCTCCTTAGGATTAATAACTCTAGCCCTTAAACCATATTCTCTTTGTGAAGGAATCTTCTTGACTCAAACCCACAACCACATAGTCCTAGTGCAAACTACCTCACAGTTAGTGCTCTGTCTACACACTCAGGAAAACTTGCTCTGATACCACTTGATGGGGACACAACCCAAGACTAGAACGAACACAATAGGAAAAGAAAAATATTATTATCAATGAAATATTGTATTGCATTTATTAACAATAAAATATTCTCAAAGACATGCCCTATAGGCTTACAATAGTATGAATCTAGAGAAAATTCCTTCTCACAGTACCTTCTCTCAAACTCCTCTCTGAACTGCCCTTTACAGTGCCAGAAATGTTCTTAAATAAAACCCAAAGGGATATGAGTTAGGAATACATTCTAGAATGTGCCAGTTGGCATCCACCACCAAGAAAAAAGGTTTCAAAAGTTGTGTTGGAAGTTATTGCAAAATTAGAAGAATCTAGAAATGGTAGCCAAACTTCTAGGAGGCATAACATTTGAACCGTTTACATTTCTAGAAAGTTCTCTAAACTCTCTATAGCCCTATGGACATATTTTATCACCCCCATTTATCAAGCCCATACAAGGGTGTTTAGTTTCTAAAATCTGATTTTGAAGCACTCTTAGAAGGTCTCCAAGAATCAAAAAATTACAATAACTTTTTAACCATGGAGCCTTTTGACTTGATTCTTTTTTTGGAGTGCTTTAAATTATAAATATAATCATCCCTCCAATTTAAACCCTCTAACTCACCATATTATTTCTCAATTACATAATCCTCATTTTTTGGCATTTAGATGTATCCCAAGGTGCTTAAAAACTCTAACCTAGAAAACTAATAGTGGAATTGTGAGAGTTGGAACCTTTATTTGACCCAAATGGGTATCCAAAAATGAAAACACATTAAATAGAAACTATATCTAAGAACTTTTTTTTACTGATACAAGATTTCCCTTACACCACTAGATGCTCCTACATCAGTAGTTCATACAAGGCCTAATATTTCTCTTGTAGTTGGTATAGTGGCGAGATTCTCGGTAGAACCTAGAGAAAATCATATGATGGCAATCAAAAGAATTTTGAGATATTTGAAAGGTACTAAAGATGATGGTTTATGGTATAAATTTGGAGGAAATTTGGACCTAAAAGTATTTATTGATGCTGATTGGGCTAGAAATCTTGATGACAAAAAGAGTAAAAGTGGTGGAGCATTCTTTCTTGGTAAAAGGTTGGTATTTTGGACAAGCAAAAAAAAAAACTACACATCCTAATCTACAACAAAAGAAGAATATGTTGCAGTAGTAGTGAAGCATTCCAATATTTTTTAGTTTAAACAATTGTTGGAAGGCATGAAGGATGAGATCAAAGAACCATTTGTCATGTTTTGTGATAATACAAGTACAATTAACATATCTAAGAATCTAGTGATGCATTCCAAAGTGAAGCATATTTCTATAAAATATCATTTTGTCAAAAAATTGGTACAACACAAAAAAATTAGATTGGAATATGTGCATACAAAAGAATAGATTGCAGACATATTTACCAAGCCATTACCTAAGGATGCATTCTTGTATCTAAGAGGTAAGCTAGGGGTTATTCCCCTATCTTAAGCTCACTAAATAAAGTTTTAGTGATGCATCAACAAGAACCTAGTTAAAGATCTATTGGTTGATGGAACATAGTCAAGAGAACATTGCAGATGAATCAATACTTAAGGTACATTAAATACTCATTTGGTATGTCTTGTCTTTGGAATGTGTTGTCAAAGAGGGAGAGTTTACTATCATATGTTTTGAAATTTATTTGAAGAAAGAAGCTATGTAATTCTTTTACAAAGGGAGACTACTGCATTAGAGAAGTTTGTGGTATAAAATCTCAGAGGGAGAAACTTTCTATCAGAGAAAATATTGTTTTCAAATTTCATTGTGCTATGACATGTTGTGTTACTGTCAATGCCAAAGAGGGAGATTGTTGGATACAATTGTCTAATTGTGTGTTGTCTGTGATGTTACAAAAATGTCATATCACTTGTCAGTCTGTGATTATCAAGCTCACTTGGTTAGTTAGACAGCTTCTCTTGTCTACCGAGAATTCTTGGAGATTACTTTGCAAAGATAGTGTCTATCAAGCTCACTCAAGAATCAAAGGGAATTATGGCATGAAGCAGTGTTAATTGAGTTTTCATGGTTGATGAAGAAAAGTTTGCCGAAGTTAGTGTTCACTGAGTTAACTCAGTTGCCAAAAGATTTTACAAGTTTTTAGTGTTAACTGAGTGTCTATTGTTTAAGACAAGAAACCATGTCAGAACTAGTGTTTATCGAGCTAGGTTGGCCAATGAAGGATTTTGTTGATTTGGGTTATGAAGTTTAATTATTTCAAGTATTAATTTCAGCTGACTATGCTAGTGTTTATTGGTCATTGTAAGTCTTAACTAAGCTTACTTGATAATCTGGATGGTATAAATGAAAGGTTGAGTTGAGATTCTAGTGTGTGTGCCAATATGCAAATGTATTGAGAAAGAAAGTGTGAGGAAATTTGAAGGATGGTCAGATATCCTTATGGAGAAGCAAAGTAACATTCGACTAGGAAGGATCTAGTGTGAAGTAGAATAGAGATCTATAATCAGCAATTCAGTTACATCTCAATTAGGTCATTTCATTGTTACTTTCTTATCATTATAGCAGCGATCCAAAATCTCTTAACATAGTTGGTTTAATAGCCAGTTGTAAATCCTCTAACAAGGTGACAATTCCATTGAATTATTTTAATGACCTCTTGTGAGGCTACTCCTAAAAGGGTGATTAAATCCTCTAACAAGGTCACACCTAACAGTGTGTTTTGTAACCTTTAACCAGGTTGGTTCCTAAGAGGGCTCACTTTAGAAGAGTGAAAATTAGTAACTAGTTACATTGGTGGTTTTTCTGATTTTGGGTTTCCATGTTAAATCCTAGTGTCTCATGTCTTTATGTTATTTCTTTTATGCATGCAAGTTAATCACTATGAATGTTTAGGATTAGTAAAACATACTCTGCATTTATTGAGTTACTACATCTTTCAGTATGTTAACCAAGTGACTGTAGTAATTAGTTTTATTAGACATCTAAGGGATTTGTGGATATGTTTTTGTGATAACTAATTCACCCCCCCTCTCAATTACTCCATCTATTATTCAAATAGATATGTGGATAGTGAATGAAGTAGTTAAATAACATGTATGAATGAAATGTGCTAATGAGATGTGTGAATGAAATGTTAGGTAATGAGATGCATAAATGAAATGAAATGTAATGTAATGGCATGAATATAATGAAATATAGGTAATTGAAATGTAAGGAAATGAAATAGAATGTAATTCATTGTAGTGTAATGTGATGAAATGAGGTGTAATTTGATTAAATGTGGTGTGATATGATTAAATGAAATGAATAAACAAAATGCAATGACATGAAATGTATAAATGAAATGAAGTGAAATAACATGAAATGTGATAAAAGAAATGTAATGTGATGAAATGTAATGGATGAAATAAGATGTAATGTGATTAATATGTAAGGGATGAAATGGAATGTAATAACATGAAATGTGATAAAATGAAATGTGATAGAGGGTATGTACAGGATCATGGTGTGCCAAAAAGTGGTGATCTAAAAAATGTGTAGTTTTGAAATGCCTGAAATCATTTCAAAATCTATTCCAACTTTTTTTCCACCCACCTTGATACTTAATAAAAATAATTAATATCTTTATAAGGTCTACTATATCTTTTGATACCAATCCTATATGGTCAACTTTAAAAACATCCTAAAAATATGTTTTTGACATGTTTTTATGTGATTTTTACTTCAAATATGTAGCTAATGACTTTTTTCACCAAAATTTGATGAAATGTAAAGGGTTTCTTAAGAATGTTCTTATCTTTCCATAAATGTAAGGTTTATCAAATTATAAGTTTAGTAAGTAATTATTACTTATTTTTTAATGGAGGTGCATATAAAGTGCTAACTGACACACTACTTGAAAAAGAACTATAACTTTCAAATGGTACAAAATTTTTTAAATCCAAAAGATGCATCACATTCTATGTTTTTTCCACTATAATAAAAAAAATGAAAAATTAAACTTTGTAGACTTTTGAATTAATTAAGGTGGTTAGACATGAGAGTTTTTTAATTCCAAAAAATACTAAAGTCAAAAATTAATCATTAATTATTTATTTAGAATAAAAATACTCAAAATATGTGTCACATCCAGGCATGAGTCTACTTCTTATATCTAAAATATTATTATTTGGTTTTGATTAAGGTGGTTAGACATATGTCTACTTGTTATTTTTGTTCCAAAATTTTTGTAATATTGCATTAAAATTCAAAACTTTGACAAATCAATTTTTAGTTTTTTGAGATAAGTACTAGTAGTTTAGAAACTAGACTCAATTTGCTAGAGATTTTTTTCTCTAAACTTTTTGATATAAAGTTAATTACAAGTAGAAAATTGCACATCAAGTTGACATAACCCTAATTTTCTAATTTTTTATTGCCACCCAAGTGCATAGTTTGGTTGACCATGATCCTACACATACCCTAGAATGAAATGTGATGAAATGAAATGCAATGAAATGAAATGTGATGAACATGAAATGAAATAAAATATAATGTAATGACATGCATGAATGAGAGGAAATAAAATGTAATGAAATGCAATGAAGAGTATGAATAAGATGAAATGAAGTGTGAAGAAATGAAATGAAATGTATAAATGAGACATGAAAATGAGATGATAATAATGAGATAAAATAGAAGAGAGAAAATGATACAAATAAAAGTGAAAAATGGAAGGAAATGATAACAATAAAAAACAAGTGTCTAATGTGTGATATGTGACGAAGATGGCATGTTATGAAAGAATAAAGTGAAAATGAAAAACTGAGAAATAAAATAATTAAGTGAAGTAGGAAGTGAATATAAAAAGAAATGAAAATGAAGATGATAAAAATATGCAATTGATAAGAAATATAAAAGGGGAATGATAATGGATGAAATGGCAATGCAATGAGAAATGAAGGGTACTAGGTATGAAATGAAATGAAAAGATGCAACCTCACTTTTGAGATTTGAAAGCCACAAAGGAACCATGAGGAAGAAGGGTGGAATAGTGAATGCATAGAATATGATGAATAATGTGATTAATAGTGATCAAAATTGTTTGAGATTCAAAGGTCACAGGACATAGTAGGTGAAATGGATATTATGAGATAATGAAGTAAGATGCATGACGATGAGGGAAAGTCCACAATAGTTGAGTGGTAAAAAAATTCCTTGAAGTGGAGAGAGTCTGGGAAAATAATGTAGAGTAGGAAGTCACATGTTTTCTAGGATTGATGGAGAAAGCTCATGAGGATGGGGTGCAAACAAAAGAAAAGTGGGTAGAGGTGGTGGTAAATTTAGAATGGGCTTGAGTATGGTCATTGGAAGAAGAATTGCAAGTGGAAAAATCATGAGCAAAGGGAAATGATGTGGACCTATGGGTGGAGTGATCATGAGCACAAAGATTGTAGGTTTCACTAAGAATCGTGCAAGTGGGTTTGGAAAGTGCATAAAATGCACTAGTGTTATTGCAAAGAGCAATGTGAGTCTTTTATGAAGGCTATTACAAAATCAAATACCTTGTCATTGTAGTTGCAAGAGCAATTAGCATTGAGCAAGTCAAAGGTGAGGCAGTTACACTAGAGATTAAATGAAGCAAAAGTGGATGTGAAGCACTAGAGGATGGCGACTGACCAGATGCAACAAGAGTGGTCTATGGTCCAATGAGCTATCAATATATTAGGGATAAACAAGCTAGTGGAGAATGTGTTTATGGATATGCAATAGACTATGAAAGTGCATCAAGAAGTTACCTATTATATGGGGCTTTATCATCGGTCTCTCCCCAATGAGAATTGATGAGAGAATTAGTTTGTAGATAGGGAATTCACCCAATTGCTGAATGCCCAATTATGTGGTGGAAGATTTCCAATTCCCATGGATGTTGTGTGGGTATGAGGAGGATTTACTCTAGGGGGATCATCCTCTGGAGCTGGGTTTGTGGAAATGTCCCTCAATTAGACACCCTATCCAGCCACCTCCCCAAGGTAGGATGGAATAAATGATCTGCTATTGTTGTTGTCATCCTAATAGAATAAAAAGTGTGTTTATTTTTGTGGCAAGAAAAAGGGGTAACTGTGGCTCATGTTAAAATTGGAAATGTCAAATAAATGTTTTCATTTTTTATTTTTTCTATTTTGTGAATATATTTTGGATGTTTTTGGCATTTTTAAAAATATGTGGATGTTTTTGAAACTTTTGTGAATATTTGGATGTTTTTAGAGTTTTTAGCAAATATTTGGTAGGTTGTCAATCTTCATAAAAATTGGAACAATGAGATATGTAGAGGAAGATTGACCTTCACTTATGTGTGCAAATTGAATGTTGACATGGGCTCTTATTAAAAGATGAGTACAAACTTGTGTGATATTTTGAGAGTTGCACTGCCCAAGGTGGAAAAAGAAGGAAGTGTTAAACCACAAATTGCAAGTCACAATTATGTATTTATTGATAGACTTTGTAGATAGGCTTAAAACGAAGGGTCAAATTTTCTCTAGGTGTATGATGAGACAGATACTCATGGTGCTTGTGAAAAGGTGTTTGGGCCTATGGAAGGCTTTGATGGCCAAAAAAGGTGTTGGTGCCTAAAAAGGGGCTTATGGGACATTAAAATGGTGTTTAGGCCTGAAAAGGCGCTATGGGGTCTTGAAAAAGGTGTATGAGTCAAAAAGGGGCTAATGGGGCCTTAAAAATGACATTTGAGCCTAAAAAGGCATTGTGGAGGCCTAGAAAGATGGCAATGGGGCCTTAAAAAGGCATTGAGGCCTGAAAAGGCATTAAGGCCTCAAAAGGCACCATGAGGCCTTACAAAAGTCATTGGGGGTTGGAAGAGGCATTTGAGGTCCTTGTAGTCTTTCAAACATATGCTTACTTATTCTAAGCCCCTGTTAGATGATAATGAAAGAGTCTGACGGATATCTGGGCTTTTTAGGATAATATTGATATATTTGTTGAAAGGTTGCTAGCGTAGTCATGGTCTCTGCAATGCAAATAAGACTAAAAATCCATTAGGAGTTGTTCTTGATAGAATCAAAGAAAAGGGACTCTAGTAGGATCTTATCAGCTATCTGCATTGTGCCAAATTTTCCAAAGCCCAATGAGATGTTTCAAGACATAACTACACTGCTTCTTAATAAATGGGTATTCCTATTTATTGTTTTTGTCGAAGGTAATAGGGCAATAAAATATGCCATATATATTTAAATATTTTTCAATGTAGTGGGCCTCACCATTGATTTAATATAAAACCGACCAAGGTATGCAAACCCATCCTGAACGAGCAACAATTATAGACAGACACGAGCTTGACATGAAATCCATGGATCATCTTTTTGAAAATTAACAAAAAAAATTTATGAAAAATTAAATAGCTTTTTTGGGATGTGTTCATCACTTTTTGGCCTTACTTTTGGGTTGTTTGTGATATTTCTGACATTTTCTTTGACTATTTTTGATAAGTTTAAAGAATTTTTTAATATTTTTGACAAGTTTTAACAATTATTGAATGTTTTTGGCAAATTTTAACAAGTTTTGAATGTTTTAAACAATTTCTTTTTTTTCATAATTTTTAATGTTATTTGAATGATTTTGACAATTTTTAAAATTTTTCGAAAGTTTTTGATGATTTTTGATCTGGTGGGAGGAAAAGGATGATGTGAGGGAGATTTGTTGGAATATGGAGATAATCGAGGCCTTGTTGGATCACCTAATGAGTTAGGGAGACCAAAAGTGAGGGCTAAAAGTCAGCTTAGAGAGCTATATTTGAGATGATGGAGACATAAAGGGTATTTGGGACTTTAAATGGATTTGATAATGATGCAGGAGCATCCAGAGGTATAAGGGCAATCCTGTGTCACCCAAAAAAATGTACTTAGACTTAGTTTCTATTTTATGTCTTTGCATTTTTGGATACCCATTTGGCTCAAATAAAGGTTCCAACTCTCATAGTTCAACTATCAGTGCATTTAAAAATCCCGAAAAAATAGGAGCATGCAATTTGACCATCATTTTGGTGACCTAGAAGGTGTGACTTGGCCAGATGAATGTAATCAAGATTTAGAGCATTCCAGAAAAAGAATCAGGTCAAAAGGCCCCACGGTTTGAAAGTTATTGCAGTTTTTCGGGTTTTGGAGACCCCCTAAGAATGCTTCAAAGTCAGGTTTGGGGCATTAAATGACCTCAAAAAGGGTCGAAAAATGGGGGATGAGTGAAGCTTGTCCATAGGGCTATAGAGCGCTTCGAGAGCTTTCCAAAAATGTAAATGGTTCGTCAATCGGTGTTACGGTTCAAAAGTTATGCCTCCCGGAAGTTTGGCTACCGTTTTTGGATTCTTCTAGAATTGCACCGACTTCTAATGCAGCTTCCGGAACCTTCTATTTTGTCGTTGGATGCCTACTAGCACTTTCTAGAATGTACTCCTAGTCCTTAACCCTCCGGGGTCTATTTAAGGAGATTTCTGGCATTGTAAAAGGCAGTTCGGATTGGAGCTTGAGAGGAGGTGCTAAAAGGAGAAATATTCTCCAGATTTATGATATTGTAAGCCCGCAGGGCATGTTTTGAGTTTATTTTCTCTGCACTGTTTGTACCAACTTATTTTCTCAGTTAATATAATTTCCCCTTTCTATTGTGTCTATTCTGGTTGTTGGGTTGTGTCCCCATCAAGTGGTATCAGAGCGGGTTTTCCTGAGTGTGTAGACAGAGCGCCGACTGTGAGGCAGTTTGCACCAGGACTGTGTGGTTGTGGGTTCGAGTTAGAAGATGCCTCCACGAAGAGAGCATGGTGGAAGGGTCAGAGCTGTTGATCCTAAGGAGGTTAGAGCCCTCCAGAGATAGGTACAAGCATTGCAAGAGGAGCTTCGTAGAGGAGCAAATATTGCCGCAGATGACAATAGTGAGGATGACAATGAAGAGGAAGTAATGGAAGTTGACGGGGAAGTTCTGAATCCTGTAGAGGAAAGGCTTTTTAGGGCCATTTCTAGGTTTGGGAAAAGACCTACAATTGAAGTGGGTATATTTTCGAGAAATTTGAAACCAGATGAGTTGATCGATTGGATCAATGAACTGGATGAATACTTTGAGTATGAGGATATAAGGGACCCAGATAGGGTTAAGTTTGCAAAGGCCAAACTAAAAGGCCATGCCAAAATCTGGTGGCAAGAGGTTCAACTGGAAAGACTTAGAAGAGGAAAGGAGAAGATCACAAGATGGGATCGCATGGTGGACAAATTGAAGAAGCAGTTCATTCCTGTGGACTACGAGCTTGATCTGTTTAAGAAGATGCATGGATTAAAGCAAGCAGGAAGATCAGTCCAAGAATATACAGAGGAGTTTTACCGACTCCTGATTAGAGCGGGGCATGCAGAAGCAAATAAGGAGAAGGTTGCTTGTTATATCAGTGGGTTACGACCTAGCATCCAGGAGGAACTAAGTCTGGTAAGAATGACCAGTGTTGAAGAAGCATACCAGTTTGCCCTACGAGTTGAAGAGAAGCTGAGTAAAAGGTTTGACGGAAGACAAAGAGGGCGCGGTCAAGGAGGAAGGGGAAGCGGTAGATCATCTGGAGGCCACAATGAAACTCAAAAGAAAAATGACGATGAGGGTACTAGCAGGAACCAGAGGAATGAGGGTTTCAACCGCTCCCATGATCAAGACTTTGGAAATCAAAGAGGAAGAGGTAGAGGACGTGGACAAGGAAGAGGAGGCTTCCGTGGTACCTATTTCCATTGCAATGAAGAAGGTCATCGTGCCTTTGAATGCCCTCAATGACAAGGAAGGATAGATAGGAGAGCTGAGGGCCAAGCTAGGGTTGCTCATGTGGATGAGGATGCACAATCATCACATTCAGAGGATGCAGAAAGAGGAGAGACCTTGGTAAATGAAAGAGTCCTACTAAGTGGTGAAAATGAACCAGGACAACGAAGGAGTTTGTTCCGTACCAGATGCAAGTGTGAGGATAAATGTTGTGATGTGATCATTGATGGTGGTAGCACTGATAACTTGGTATCCGAAGAGATGGTCTCTAAGCTGAAGCTCAAGAGGGAGAAACATCCCCAGCCCTATCGGATTTCTTGGGTAAAAGATGATCATAAGGTCCTGGTAAGTGAACAATGTTTAGTAAAATTCAAAATTGGTAGTTACCATGATGAAGTCCTCTGTGATGTTATTTTGATGGATGTTTGCCATCTATTATTGGGTAGACCATGGTAGTTTGATAGACATGCAATACATGATGGACATGCAAACACATACTCTCTGACAAAGGATGGAGTTTGCCACAAATTGAAGCCCATGAAAAAGGAAGGTGAAAAGGTATGTAGCAGTGCTAGGATTTGTCTTGTTGATGGAAGGAAGTTTTTAGATGGCATGAAACATCAGCGTATGTGCTATGCTTTGATTCCTAGGAAAGATAAAGAAGGTAGTAGTGAAATACCATTGGAAGTTTCAGATTTACTAGGAGAATTTGGAGATATTGTCTCTGATAATGTTCCAGATGGATTGCCACCAATAAGGCAAATCAGTCATCAGATAGATCTGATTTCAGGAGCTAGTTTGCCTAACAAGGCTGCTCACAGGATGACTCCTACTGAAATAGAGGAGCTAAATAGACAGGTTCGGGAGCTATTGAGGAAGGGCTTGATTCGAGAGAGCCTGAGTCCATGTGCAGTACCTGGAGTACTTGCACCAAAGAAGGATGGAGAGTGGAGGATGTGTACAGATTCTCGAGCTATAAATAGGATAACCATCAAGTACCGGTTTCCTTTACCAAGGATGGATGATCTTATGGACTGCTTGAGTGGAGCTCAGTACTTCACAAAGATAGATCTGAAGAGTGGCTATCATCAGATACGGATACGAGAAGGAGATGAGTGGAAAACAGCCTTCAAGACCAAGGAGGGTCTTTATGAGTGGTTAGTCATGCCCTTTGGATTGACGAACGCCCCAAGCACCTTCATGCGGCTCATGAATGAGGTACTTAAGAAGTTCTTGGGAAAATTTGTTATTGTCTATTTGGATGATATTTTAATTTTCAGCAAGACTTTGGAAGAACATTTGCTGCATATTCGTAGTGTCTTTGAAAGGCTGAGGGAAGAGAAACTGTTAATTAATCTAAAGAAGTGTGTCTTTGCAAAAAGGGAGTTAGTCTATTTGGGATTTGTTATATCACCTGAAGGACTCAAAATGGATCCAGAGAAGGTTAAAGCTATCTTGGAATGGCCTACTCCAAGGTCTGCTACTGAGGTAAGATCATTTCATGGTCTGGTTAGTTTTTACAAGAAGTTTATTAAGAATTTCAGTGGCATATGTGCACCCCTAACTGATACAGTAAGAGGGGATAGAAAAGAGTTCAAATGGACTGCAGCAGCTGCGAGAAGTTTTGAATTGCTGAAGAAGAAGGTGACTGAATAGCCTGTATTGGCACTTCCAAATTTTAGAAAAGTATTCCAGGTGGACTGTGATGCTAGTGGTAGCACTCTTGGGGCTGTATTAAGCCAAGAAGGTAAGCCTATTGCATATTTTAGTGAAAAATTAAATGATGCAAAGAAGAAGTATTCTGTTTATGATCAAGAGTTCTATGCGATAGTTCAGGCCTTAAAGAAATGGAGGCATTATTTGTTGCCAAAGGAATTTGTTTTGTATACTGATCATCAGGCATTACAGTACCTAAATAGCCAAGGTAAATTGAATCAGAGGCATATGAAGAGGGTAGAATTCTTGCAGAGTTATACATTTGTGTTAAAGCATAGAAGTGGAAAATCTAACAGGGTTGCAGATGCATTAAGTAGGAGACAATTGTTGCTTACAACAATGCAGGTTGAAGTAGTTGGGTTTGATGAACTCAAGAATTTGTACCCTGAGGATCCTGATTTTGCTGAAGCATGGAAAGCTTGTAAAGAACCTGTTGCTGTAGATAGAACCAAGTGGTTAGACTATTTGATTCAGGATGGCATGTTGTTCAAAGGTAGTCAATTGTGCATTCCAAGGAGTTCCATGAGGGAAAATCTGATTAAGGAGAAACACAGTGGAGGGATGGCAAGACATTTTGGTCGGGATAAGACCATTGCCATTCTTAGAGAACATTATTTTTGGCCTCAAATTACACAGGATGTGAAGAAGTTTGTACAGAGTTGCCAGGTTTGTCAAGTGGCCAAGGGGTTTAGTCAAAATACTGGCCTATATCAGCCATTGCTTGTTCCATCAAGGCCATGGGAGGACATAAGTATGGACTTTGTTCTTGGATTGCCAAGGACCCAAAGGGGTAATGATTCAGTATTCGTGGTGGTTGATAGGTTCTCCAAAATGGCACATTTCATTCCATGCCACAAAACTCATGATGTTGTCCATATTGCAGACTTATTTTTCAAAGAGGTGGTAAGACTACATGGTCTTCCAAGGAGTATAGTTTCTGACCGAGATACTAAATTTGTGGGGTATTTCTGGAGGACATTGTGGAAGAAGTTGAGAACAGACTTGAAATTCAGTTTCACGCATCACCCACAGACTGATGGCCAAATAGAAGTGGTAAATAGAAGTTTGGGCAATTTGCTGAGATGTTTAGTTGGGGATAAGCCCAAGGGATGGGATTTGATTCTACCACAGGCAGAGTTTGCTTATAATAACTCTGTAAATAGGAGTACTGGAAAATCACCATTTCAAATTGTATATGGGAATAGCCCAAGGACTGCACCAGAATTGAGGAAGATAGAACAAGGGGAGAGACTAAGTGCTGAAGCTGAGGAATTTGCTGAACACATCAAGCGTCTACATGAGGAGGTTCAAGCACACATTATCAAGATGAATCAAGAGTATAAAGCTAGGGATGATGCAAGGAGAAGACATAAGGAATTCCAAGTAGGGGATCTAGTCATGGTGCACTTACGAAAAGAAAGATTTCCAGTTGGTACTTACAACAAGCTGAAAATGAAGAAATTTGGCCCCTGCAAAATTTTGAAGAAACATAACTCAAGAAATGCATATGAGGTGGAGCTGCCAGATGGTATTCACATTTCTCCCATTTTCAACATTGCAGATTTGACAGAGTATCATGATGATGGTACTGATGAGGAGCTGGTTTTAGAGCCATGTCCAATTCCTGCTTCTAAGAAGGAGGAGATAGAAGACATTCTAGATCATCGTGTGGGTAGGAGTACCAGAAACAGGCAGTATGAAGAGTATTTGGTCAAATGGAAAGGACGACCGATCGAAGACTCAACTTGGATTTTAGTAGCTGAGGTTTCCCATTTGGGATTTCCTCTACCATCCATAAAGTGACAGGGTCACTTTTCAATCTACCCTGGGTGTCTGATGCAGGAGCATCCAGAGGTATAAGGGCAATCCTATGTCACCCAAAAAAATGTACTTAGACTTAGTTTCTATTTTATGTCTTTGCATTTTTGGATACCCATTTGGCTCAAATAAAGGTTCCAACTCTCATAGTTCAACTATCAGTGCATTTAAAAATCCCAAAAAAATAGGAGCATGCAATTTGACCATCATTTTGGTGACCTAGAAGGTGTGACTTGGCCAGATGAATGTAATCGAGATTTAGAGCATTCCAGAAAAAGAATCAGGTCAAAAGGCCCCACGGTTTGGAAGTTAGTGCAGTTTTTTGGGTTTTGGAGACCCCCTAAGAATGCTTCAAAGTCAGGTTTCGGGCATTAAATGACCTCGAAAAGGGTCAAAAAATGGGGGTCGAGAGAAGCTTGTCCATAGGGCTATAGAGTGCTTCAAGACCTTTTTGAAAATGTAAACGGTTCGTCAATCGGAGTTACGGTTCAAAAGTTATGCCTCCCGGAAGTTCGGCTACCATTTTTGGATTCTTCTAGAATTGCACCGACTTCTAATGCAGCTTCCGAAACCTTCTATTTTGTCGGTGGATGCCTACTAGCACTTTCTAGAATGTACTCCTAGTCCTTAACCATCTGGGGTCTATTTAAGGAGATTTCTAGCATTGTAAAAGGCAGTTCGGATTGGAGCTTGAGAGGAGGTGCTAAAAGGAGAAATATTCTCCAGATTTATGATATTGTAAGCCCGCAGGGCATGTTTTGAGTTTATTTTCTCTGCACTGTTTGTACCAGCTTATTTTCTCAGTTAATATAATTTCCCCTTTCTATTGTGTCTATTCTGGTTGTTGGGTTGTGTCCCCATCAGATAAAGGCTAAAATGGGTATTGGGAACTATTGACCATGGAAAATATTTGAGATGTTTAGTGACTTTGTTGTAACTCATGTCTATGATATCTTAGAACATAATTGAACTCCATGTTCCCTCTAAGCTACCTATCTTCCCCTTGTTGCTATTTTATTGGTTGTCTTTGCTTCTATGAACTATGTTTGATGCCCATAAAATGTTGAATTGTAACCCACAAGTGTTTCTCAATAGGGTATTTATGAAATTAACTCAATTGTGCTAGGTAGGGTGGCAATATGAAGTGAAGAGGCTACAAGAAAGCATAATTTGTCTCAAAGAGGGTTGTTTTAGCCATGTCTTGTTGTCTCTCTACATTGAAGGACTTATGTTGTTAAGGGAAGTCCAAAGGTGTTATCTCTCACTCATTTTAAACCAACAGTGATATTTCTCATTCATTTTGTACCATTTTTTTGTTTTTTTTGTTTTTTGTATATTTTTTGGTATTTTCAGTGATGAGGTGCTTCCTCAAAGCTTTAGACATAAAACCTTTTGAGATGGATGTTGTTGATGATCTCTTTTAGTTCCTCTCTATCACAATTTGAGAGTCTATAAGTACTAGTACTGAAGGATTTTGTGATAATGTAAGGATCAATCCAATTAGCCTCCCATTTTCCTTTCTTCTCTCTAGCTACCTAATTCTTAAGGTTTTCCTAGAGAATTTGAAAAACATGAGGTTTGAAATTTTTGTTTTAGTGTCTAGACAACCTATTCTAATAAACTTTGAGATGCTTGTGTGTTGTACACTTATGTTCTTCTAATAGTTCTAGCTACTCTAGATGGGCCAATCTATAGTCTTCATCTGACAGGATATCACAGAGGGTAACTCTCAAAGATGCGATCTCAACCTCTAATAGAAGAATGACTTCATAGCCATAAACATAGCAAAATGGTGTGGTACCTGTAGGTGTTTGAACACTCATCATGTAGGCCCATAAGGAAGGGTTTAGCTGTAAGTGCCAATCTCTATGAATATCATTAATGGTTCTCTTGAGAATGTTGATGATGTTCTTATTGGTAGCCTCCACTTGGTCATTGCCTTAGAGATAATAGATTGATGAGGAATGGTGTATAATGTGAAATTTCTCACATAATTCATCAATTATTTGTTTTAAACTAAAGGTTTTGTCTATTAGGATGGCATGAGTATGCCAAATTGACAAATGATATGGTTTGAAATGAATGAAGATATTTGTTTTCTTGCAAAGTCTGCAAGTGTTGCCTCTTTAACCCATTTGGTGAAATATTTAATTACGGTGATAATCTATTTATGTCCATCAGAGGAAGGTCAATGGGTGGCTCTAATAAAATCAAAGCCCCATTGATAAAAAGGCCATGGTGTGGCAAAGGGGTTGAGTTTGTGTGCTAGTGCATGAATAAGATTACCACAGATTTGACACTTTTTGCAAGTTTTAACATACTCGATAGAATCCTTTTCCATGGTTGGCATGAAATAGCCCATCTTAAGAATTTTCTTTGCTAGTGTAAGTTCAATGGAGTGTGACCCACAGGTGCCTGCATGGACTTCTTGCAGAGTGACTCTAGACTCATCCTTTTCAAGACATCTAAACAAAGTACCATCAAGACCTTTCTTATACAATGTATTAGCCACCAAAGTGTAATGCAAGGTATGTCAAATGAAGTTACACCATTGGTTTCATGAGAGGTCAGAGGGAATGGTGTTATCATGAAGGTAGGTGGTGATAGAGTCATACCAAAGGGAATCAGGGGTGTCTAAATGGAAAATAATGAGGGAATTAGATTGAGTAAATGTAGATTGAACCACCTCTTCCATTAAGAACTCATATCGCTCATGTTGAACTAGTAACTAAAGTAAGGAGGCCATGGTGGCCATGGTATCTACTACCCTGTTCTTCTCTCAAGGAGTTTATTCAAAAGTAATGTGAACAAAACATGCCTTAAGTGTATCAACCATATGCTTGTAATGTAATAATTTCTCATCTTTGGTTTGATATGTGTTTATGACTTGATTCATAATCAACTAAGAATCCCCATAGACTCCAAGGGCTATTAATTTCCAATCTAATGCCAGATTTAGACCTAAAACTAATGCTTCATATTCTGCCATATTGTTTGTGCATGGGAAGAGTAGTTTGTAAGACTTGGGAATAGTGATGCCTAGGGGCATGATGAACAAAATACCAGAACCTAAACCATGGTGGGTGTACGAACTGTCAAAGTAAAACTTCCATGTGATGGGTTTAGTCTAGAGGATATACATATCTGGAAAGATAGCTAGGATAGGATTTAAGCTCTTTATGGGTACATCTACCAATTGATCATAAATGGCTAGTCCTTTTGTAGCCTTCCTATAAAAATAAGATGATATTTCCTTCAAATGTTTGGGTAAGGTATCAATCACCTTATCTACCAATGCCATAGTTGGGTTTTCATCATTAAAATGCATCACTTCTATTTTTTAAAATTTTTTTGTCAAGACTAGCCACAACCTAGTGTTTGTCATTAATGCTTTGATGTAATTGATCTATACTGCTATGATTGAGATGATTGATATCCGACCCATCTTTGTACATTTCTCCTACTCTTTGTAAATGAGATGGTTCAACCAAGTTAAGGTAGATGAAAACATCATGGTCATTGTTAAAATTAGGAATATGGTGATGGTCAGTTGTATTCCAGTTGATGAGCTCAGGATGGATTAAGGAGAGGGGTGTCTAATATGGATAGGATTTTGTAGGGTTTCAAGACATGACCTTGTTTGATAGTTCATACTGTTGACATTCCATTCATGTTTGTTATTAGTGGCATACACTTATTTAGATTGTAAGTACATACCAAGCATTTTAGTTGCTATCGAGTCCTTTGGATAGGTTTTAGTTTGCGTCGAACAGTTGCTACAAAGTTGTTGATCAGTAGTGTAAACAAAGGATCTCAATGTATGTTGAGTTTACTAGTGGAAACTGAGTTGTGTAGTGCAAACCAAGTCTTGTAGTGCTTATCAAGTTTGCAACTACTATGATGTGAGTCTATTGTTAATTGAGTTACTTAGAGTTAACCAAGTGACTCAGTTTCTACCGAGCTTGCAGAGAATTTAGTGTTGACTGAGCTATGTAGTTATAACCAAGTGATTTAGTTTATATGACAAGTTTCATAGTATTCACTAAGTCATCAGTGCAAATTGAGTTCCATACTACTTGGAAGTGATTAGTACGAACCGAGCTTCTACATCTACCAAGTACATGATGATGCTAAGCTTTGACAGTGGATGTTGAGTATTAGAACCTCATCAAGCCAATCTTCAAAACTTGAGTTCCTATGCTTTGACCAACTTTGTAATATTTGTATCAACTTGTATTGTGTCTGACTTTGTAATTATGTAATTAGATTGGTATATATGTAATGTATTGTATCACATCTAATGAAATAATATGGAACAAATATATTAAGTAGAGAGGAGTGAATTACAAAGGCTACAATAATATAAGGAGTAACAAAGATTTATCAATCACATAAGGGTGATTTGTACACTCAGAGGAATCTCATTCAGCAAACCAAGTTGTAGATCAGAGATCAACTACTATTTCATCCTAATAGGTGGATCAGTCAAATTCTATAACAAGGTAGACCTAATAGTCTTATATAAATCTCTTTACTGAGTGCATACTTTATTTTATGTTTGTAAATCATTTTGCAAGGTGCACCTAGCAGTCCTTATTGCTCATAATAGGGAAGATGATTAGAAGTGATCATTGTAAGCCTTAACAAGCCAAATTTATACTATAGTACTAAATCTTATGGGTGTCATCCCAACCCCAATTTTACTTTCTATTTGGAAGGTTTCTAGGTCACCAAATCTTGTTTGTCAAAGTGTTGTGTATGCTTTCATGTTTTTAGTTTCTCATGTATGCAGTTAGATTAGAATTCACTGCTAATTAAGATAAAGTTTTATAAGTTATTTATTCACCCCTCCCCTCTCAATAACTTAGCCTGTCATAATATTTCCAACAATTGGTATCAGAGATTTGTGGTTCTTAGAAATAAGTTTAACAGCTTGAGCAAAGATCAAAGGCAATGGAGGTAGACTTGACAAGGATATTGACAATGAGAAGGTAGATTTGAAATTTTCTATTAAACAACACAAGAAAGAAAAAGAGAAACTCTCTCAATAACTGAAAAGAAGAAAAGATCTTGCAATCTAGATGAATGATCAACTCTACATTGAAGACATCCATTCAAGAAATTCAAATGAAGCTAATGAAGCAATCAAAGAACTATTGGGAAAGAATAGTACCCTTCAAGAAGAAGTAAGGAAACTAGGAAGAGAGAAAGAAATTTAGTCAATAAGATTATGTGAAGTTATTGAAGAGAAAAATAAGACAAGAGAAGAGATAGAAGGAAAGAACAATGAAATTCAACACCTATCCCTTCAACAAGTAGACTTTGTTAATCAGCTCACTAATGCAAATGAAGAAATCATGAATCTTAGATCACAAATTGAAAGATTGTAGAATGGCCTAAACGCTGAAAGGAAAACCAATGAAAGGATGATAAAATCTCAAGAAGACATGAATCAATTAAATGAGCAAAGTCATTATAGAGAAAAGGGGAAAGTAGGAATTGGATACATAGAAGAAGCTAAATCATCCGACCAAGGAGCTCAAAAGAATAAACCTACTTGCAATCACTATGGTAAGAAAGGTCATACATTAAATAGATGTTGGAGCAAATGAAAAGAAAAATTCAATGGAAAGTGCTACAATTGTAATAAGCATGGTCATACGGCTAATGAATGCAAAGAGAAACCTAAGTTTGAAGGCAAATGTCACAAATGTAAGAAACATTGGCACAACTCATCATAATGCAAAAATAAGATATTGAATCCAACAGAACAAAATTGTAAAAGCTATATTTGGTTGGTGCAAATGTCATTACCATGGAGAATTTGGACACATTGGAAGAATTGAAGATGAAAAGAAGGAAAAAGCTAAAAACATCAAAAAGAAAATGAGACAATAATGGATTCCAAAATCTACCAAGAATTCAAGTCTAAGCAATGATCAACAAGTCACTCAAGAACTAGGTGACTCCACCATTTCCATTTGATTTCTTAAAGGAGAACTAGGTCTATGCTAATAAAGAAGGCATCTAAATTAGTTCTAGTTGATAGGACAAAAGATCCATATCATCATTCAAGATGCAAAGGGATCATCATTCAAGATGTAAAGGGATCATCAAGTAAGAGGTACTAGTCATTACTGAGTTACCTTCCTTA
Source organism: Cupressus sempervirens (assembly GCA_028749045.1). Lineage (NCBI taxonomy): Eukaryota > Viridiplantae > Streptophyta > Pinopsida > Cupressales > Cupressaceae > Cupressus > Cupressus sempervirens. The sequence goes on from CM053789.1 coordinate 167,329,519, forward strand.
TCGAGCAAGGTCAAGTTGCAGACTCTACTGAGTGAGGTTGAGAGTAACTAAATTTTATGTAGTTACCGAATTATGAAAGACCCTACCAAGTATTTGATATGAAGTGGATAATAGTCTATCAATTTGATCTAGCATTTTTACTAGGCATTTATGGTGAAATTTGATAAAAAGGAGTGAAATCAAAGTCATTTCTCACTGTGAATTATCGAGGGTTGTTTGCATAAAGAAATCTTCAAGAGCATTCAAGTGATTTGAGAAAATTGTTACAAAAAGTTTTCAAATTCTTTCAAACCCTATTGAGAAAAGATGAAAGCTTCTAGGAGCAAGGCAAAGAAAGGATCATATATGTTGGTTCATGGTGTGGAATGGAAGGTGCTGGATTTCAAGCTTACTCCTACCATTGTGGAAACCCTAGATCCAAGTGGAAAACAATCTCAAACACCTCCAAAGGTACTTTTAATCAATGAAATATATTCTCATTTTAAATGTACAATTCAAGATATTGGTACTTTGGAAATGGATGAAACTCTAGAGAAACTACATGTTAATTGCATGTTGAAATCAAAACACCAACATCTGGAAGCTAAAGGTTTAAGATATATTCCACATATGCCATGAAATTTTTAAATTAAATGGATAAAATACATCCTTAGTCATGTGCATAATGGTCATTTGTGGTTGGAACAACCAATTTTGATCACAAAGAAGATGATCCATAGGATCACCGATCTCCCCATGTTATCAAAAGCCAAAATGACCAAAACCCTAAGTCAAGTTGAACTAGAAAAGAGAAACCTTGCCAAATGGGATGGAAGGGGAATGAAGATAAGTAGTGTGACCAACATGGAACTAAAGTTTGGTGTTCACATCATTTTACACAAAATCTATATCTCTAGCTATGGATTTTTCTTATAAGGTAGTCAAGAATAATCTCTCTCTTGACCTTGCCAACCTACTATTAAACCAGTTCAATAAAAACATGGAAAGCATCAAGACTTTAAAGAATAATCCATGTAAGTTTGGTTCACTCTTGAAATGTTTATTTTTCTATGCTAAAAAATTCTTTTCATGAAATGGTACTATTGTTTGGAGAAAAGATGTACTAGTCATTTATCATATTAATGATTACATTGTTGAAATGGGAGAGAATTATGGATAACTATATTGATGCATTTAAGAAGAAAATGAACATGAATTCAAAATACCTATGAAATTAGTTGAGGATTATAAAGATGGTGTTTGTTTCATGGTAGATAGTGACAAGTTGTATATTTAGGCCGTAAGGCAAAGAATTGCATGGGTAAAACCTCTAGGATATGAGGTCAATATTGATGAAACCAAAGACATAATTGAAGAACTCATAAATGAGCTAGTGGATACTAAGGCTACTTACTTTGGCACTTATGATGAGGCAAAGGTTGGGATAGAACTAGAGATCAAGCTTCCTCAGGTATCTAACAAGGGCAAGAAGAGTATTGCCAAACTAAAAACTAATTCTACTCTTCTATTAACTGAACGAAAAGGTGAGGAGGAAGAAGTAGAGGATGAAGAAGAATCAGAAGAAGAGGAACCACTAAAGAAGAAGGGTAAGGTAATCATTACCAAACCTACCAAATCATCCACTATTATATTCACAAGAGATCCTCTAGGAAGAAAGGTAATACAAAATGAGGAGACATAATTTTCAAGGGGTCTCCACCCACATTTGAGGAAAGAATGAAAGAATTGGAATTAGGTTCTAGAATTACAAACTTCAAGGCACTAAAATATGAGTCTAGGCATGTAGATGAGCAAAATAAGATAGAATATGTATTAATATCCAAGATGGGTAAGTGGAAGTACTCACCTAACTAGCTATCTTAGTAGATTCCAAATGCTTTGATGGAAAGGATTAAACCAAGATGGGAGCATGCAATGAAACTAAAAAAGATATACATGCACAAACCCTAAGGTAAATTATGAAAAATTTGAATGACAAGGAAGTGAAGGAATATTTGAAGAAAAATAAAGAAAAGTTAACTTTAAGATTCAACACTTGTCTTATTGTTTTGAATGAAATTGAGCATGTTGTGAAGAATGCTACAAACACATGGAAGAATGTCTATCTTCTTCATAAGCCAAGTGATTTTTTTGTATGTGTAAGTGATAAGGATGATGGTGATGATTAAGAGGAGAAAGATGATGAAGAGGTAACTCATTTTGATAATATAGATGATGAAGAGGAACATGAGCAAGAAGCTACTGATGAATACACAAGATGTTGAGGAGACTGACCCAGTCAAGATTGCTACAGTAGTCATAGCCACACTTCCTCATTCTCCTAGAAAAACATTGATCACATCAAGCCCAAAGATAGCTTTAGTAGGATTGATTATGTCTAGCATTGAAAGCACATGCACTCAATCAATCTTTGCACCAGTCCAACTCAACAGATCATTGATTGAAGTGCGAAGCACTTCATCTACCAAGCTACAAGTTCTACCCTCTACATCAATTTATCTACATTAGGTATTTCTACTATTATTTCAATGAGTGCAATATCCATTTTTGCAGTGAGTCCTTCTATTTCAATAATTGGTATTTCATCAATAAGTGTAGTTTCCACTTTTTTACCAAGTTCTATAATATCTACAATTGTTTCCATTCCTGATATGCAAGTAATAAGTGCAAGGACAATTAAGACCAAGCCTCAACGAAGCACAAAATTTTTGAGTTAAGGAAAAGAAAAGGAGGAAGATATAGATATTGATGAGGAGATTTTCATTCCTAAATGGGACATCTTAGATCTATATTCTGATTAGATGCAAACTGTTGGTGAACTATGTCGAAAGAAAGCCAAGAAGAAAAGGCTAAGAGAGGAAATAAACAAAGAGTTTAAGATCATTGAGGATGCTAAGAACATTCTAGCATAGGACCTAGGCATAGAGGTTGACACTTCTCAACCAATTATGTATCAGTTGACAAAGGCAATCCATAAATATAATGAAGATTTGGATGGACAAGATAAATTATTGTAGAAAGTTGAGAAAAAGTTTGAGAGTAAAGTTTTAGAACTTATTGCTCAACAAATTGTCATTCACCAAGTAGAATTATCTACTATTTTAGGCTCTCTAGAAACCTCTTACATCAATGTATCTATACTTTTTGGAAAACTATGTGATACATCAATTTTCACAAAAGAAATAAGAGACAGATTGTCTAAAATTGATGAAGATCTTAAGGCTAGTGCACATCAATTGCAGCTTCACCCAAGTTTAAGCTCTACCCACATCAATAGGATCAGATTTTTGAAAGATAAATAGACATAATTGCTCAGAGAAAAGGCAAGAATTAGATCAATTTTGATAGATATTAAGAATATGATTCTCCCTAACATGGATTCAGTATAGAAGCCCATTGTACACTCAAAAATGCTCATCCATGACAATAATTTCTCCATTGTAGACCACATAATTGAATTGTCAGTAGAAGTATAGGTTGCATTGCACACATGCAAGGTCTTGCAAGAGAATTGGGACAAGACTTTGGCACTTATCCTAAAGGTACACTCAGATTTCTTGTCACATTTTGGCATTACTATGTAAATACATATAGCATCAATCTTTGGCATTAATGTCAAAAAGGGAGAAAGAATATTGGAGAAGCTATGAGAAGATGTGAGAAGATATAAGGAAAAAGGGGGAGAACATTGAAAGAAAATTGTAGATTATAGAGAAAATGTATATTATATGTATAGTATAGTATAAATTATGTATGGGGGAGCATTACCATGTACAGGAATATATCTCTTACAAAATAAATTTTCAAAAATCTCAAAAATATTATACTCTAATGAGTTGGAGACATAAGGCGATGGATAAAGATATCCTTGAATTTAGTTTTGATTGATAAGAGTTTTTGTCACTAATGCTAAAGGGGGAGATTGTTGGCATTCCAGTCATGTTTGTTACTAGTGAAACACACTTATTCAAATTGTAAGTTCATACCAAGAATTTTAGTTCCTATCGAGTCCTTTGGATAGATTTTAGTTTATGCCAAGCAGTTACTAAAAAATTGTTGATTAGTAGTGTAAACTGAGCATCTCAATGTATGTTGAGTTTACTATTACAAATTGAGTTGTGAAATGAAAACTAATTCTTGCAATGCTTACCAAGTTTGGAGTTACTATGATGTGAGTGTAGTGTTAACTGAGCTACTTAGTGTTAACCAAGTGACTAGTTTCTATTGATCTCACAAAGAATTTAGTGTTGATCGAGCTATGCAATTTGAACCAAGTGATTTAGTTTATATGATGAGTTTAATAGTATTTGTCAAGTCATCAATGTAGATTGAGTTCCATACTACTTGGAAGTGATTAGTATGAACTAATCTTCTATGTCTACCAAGTGCATGATGATGTTGAGCTTTGACAGTGGATGCTGACTATCAGAACCTCACCAAGCTAGTCTTCAAAACCTAAGTTCTTACACTTTGGTTGACTTTGTAATATTTGTATAAACTTGCATTATTACTAACTTTTTAATTATGTAACTACATTGTTATATATGTAATGTATTGTATCACATCCAATGTAATAATATGGAACAAATATATTAAGTAGAGAAGAGTGACTTACGAAGGCTATAGCAGTATAAGGAGCATCAAAGATTTATCAATCACAACAAGGTGATTTGTACACTTAAAGGAGTCTCATTCAGCAAACCAAGTTGTAGATCAAAGATGAGCTACTATTTCATCCTAACAGATGGATCAATCAAATCTTTTAACAAGGTAGACCTAACAGTCTTATATAAATCTCTTTACTAGGTGCATACTTCATTATATTTCTATAAATCCTTTTTAAGGGTGGACCTAGTAGTTCTTATTGCTCCTAACAGGGTAGATCATTAGAAGTGATCATTCTAAGCCTTAACAGGAACACTTTATACTATAGTAATAAAGCTTGTGGGTATCATCCCCACCCCAATTTTACTTTCTATTTGGAAGCTTTCTAGGTCACCAAATCTTGTGTGTCAAAGTGTTGTGTATGCTTTCATCTTTTCAATTTCTCATGCATGCAGTTAGATCAAAATTGACATAAAGGATTAATTTCTAATTAAGATAAAGTTTTATAAGTTGTTGATTCACCCCTTCCCTCTTAGTAACTTATCCTATCATAATATTTCCAACACATACATTGTATCAATTAGGTCCATAATTTGTGCTTCTTCTAAAGTATCAAGGAAGATAGAGCTTGAGGGTGGCTTGTAGTACTTATCTTCAACTTGTACTATAAAGAAGTTAGAAAATAAAGTTTGAAACTAAAACCCATAAATAGGTTCATCATCCTCATATGATGTGATGTGAAGTGTCTATTCTTTATTAGCCTCTAAATTGTTCTGATGTGTGTTGGCTCTTGGTGAGGTAAAGTCTGAATGAGAAGTTGATCCTTGTGTGATATAATTATTGGATGTGGGAATGTGAAAAAAATCACATTGTTTGTAACGGATAGGCTCTTCAAATAAGGATTCAAATTCCCACTCAGTAGAATTGTCATCATCTTCCTTATTAAGTTTGTCCATGGATGGTTCTCTTGGATGATGTAAATCCAAGATGGATAGATATACATTCTTGGTGTCAGCTACTTTCCAGTTATTACCATCTCTTTCTTTGGGCACTCACACCAAGGTGTAAGAGGATGCATCACTATGTTTGGAATGAGACTTGGAAGTGATCTATTCATTGTCTTGTTCAAAGTACCCTACACATGTTTTTGATCTATTGGACTTGAAATGTGTTGCTAGAGGTTCAAGTACAATACCTCTTACTTTTCCTAAAGAGCTATTTCCCATGTATCCCATATTTTTCATTAGATCGAAACCTTTTCCATAAAGGGGAGGGGAAATGTCAATGTTTTGTATTTTTTCATTGATTCTTGCTATGGAACTTGAAGGTACACCACTTTTCTTGACAAAATCTACATGGTAATGCCTAGCAATTGAAGATGGTTTACCATGAGATCTTAGAGATAGTAGAGGATCAAATAATGAGACTAAATACTCTCCTACCCCTTTGCGTTGCAATTTTCACTTATGATCAAATTCTTTCATTAACCAATCCATTTCCTCATAGTGTGACTACTTGAGGTTTTTTGACTATGATTGCAAAGAAGTGGAAGAACTAGAACAACCTACTTTCTCTTTTCCCTTAGTCAATGTAGGTAAGTGGTTGTTATCTCATCTAGTGGAGCATGAAATGTCTATTGATGTGGACCAACTGATATCATCTGTTGGGATGTTGGTTTCTTCCCTATTATGAGGAACAAGGAAGTTATAATATTCAGTAAGGTTTTGATCCCAAGGTATGGTCACCTCTTGACCCATGTATGGAAATTTGTGACATTGATGTTAAGTGGAAGGAAAAACTTGCAAGTCATCAATCCATGACCTTCCTAATAGGATATTGTAAGTTAATTTTAAGTCCAAGACTCAACAAATAGTTTCTTTTACAACTGGGCCTACCCTAATTGGCAGAATAACAATGCCCTTGGAGGATGTCTCCTCATCGTCATAAGCCTTAATGGTTATTTTCTTCTTTGGATAAACTGTATCTTTTGTATACCCTAAGGCTCTTACCAAATTCAATGTAAAAATTTTTAGACCCTCCGCACCATCAACCAAGGCTCTTTTGACTCTGTTTCTATGAATAAAGACTTCAATGTGCAATGGGGAGTTTTGCTGATGATGATAGACATGTCAGCTTGGGCTAAAAGTGATACACAATGGGGGTTGACAAGGTTACTTACCATGTTTTGGAGTCTATTAACATCTAAGTCATTTGGCACTAAAGATATATTAAGGATCTCCTTATGTTTAGGCAATATTTGTAGCATTTCAAAGATGGAAATGTGGGCAAGAGTCTTCAATAATTGGTTAACTAGGGTATATTTGTGTACAACAAAACTTGTGGTTGCATGATCAAAACCAATTATGGATCTTGGTAGAATGAATTTAGAGGCTTGACCTTAGGTAACAATGTTTGACAATTGTTTCTTATGTTTTTCTTTAATTATGATGATATTTATGACATCATCGAATCCAAAGATCATATTAATAGGGTTATCATAGTGATGAGCATCATTAACTTTGTCATAGGATTCACCCTTCTCATGACTCATGAAAGGGTTTTTGAGGGCCATGTGGTCTTCATTGTTGTGAAGGTTATTCACTTCTATAGTTCCATTGTTGATCAATTTTTGTATAACCCCTTTAAGAGCATAATAGTTGTTGGTTAAGTGCCCCCTATTTTAGTGGTAGGCACAAAAATGCTTTTCACTCCATCATTTTTTTTTAACTTGTGGTTCATAGGGATTGGCTTTAGGGAGTACAGTGAGTTCATTGGCTAAGAGTGTTTGCAATGCAATCTCGTAAGACACCCTAATAGGTGTATATTCCTTAGGTATATCAGAAGATTGGTATCCTCATGAGCTTGATTATAGGCTACTTGTTGATTGGACATTGAAGGAGTACTTGTGTTGCATTGGTGAAATGGACAAACATCATCTTATCTAGGTGGGTTTTGTCTAGTATTCACATTGGTATTATTGAAAATAGGATACTGCTAGTTTGGATGAGGTTGAGTTTGTCATTTAACATGATTAGCTTCAACCATCCCATCATTGACTATTTTTCTTTTTTTATTTCTTCACCACAACTTTTTTTTATTAGGGGACTGATAAGATGTATTTTGAGTTTATGAGGAGTTGTTTGAGAAACCATTACCATCTTTTGATAGCTTGATGATATCATTGTTTATTAGGGTCTCTTCTACTTTGGCTACATTCTCTAACAAAGTTTTAAAGTCCTTGGAAACTTGAAGTTGGAACCAATAATTCATTGGCTTTGAGAGACTTTTGATGAAGATGTATGTCTTCTCCTTGTCTAGGATATCTCTATGGTATTTGGAAAAAGTATGTCTCCACCTTTGCAAGAAGACTTTGAATGACTCTTCGGGGAGTTTTTTGGTATTGGATAGATCAATCATGGTAACTTCCCTTTTGATATTATATGAATATTATGCTATGAAGATTGAGGTCAATTAATTAGAGGATTTAATGTTGGAAGACATCTTGGAGAACCACTTCATGGATTTCCCTCCTAGGCTTCTAGGAAACATTTGCATTAGGTAAGTTGTGTCATGAAAAAATTCCATATTTAGAGTATAAAATTATCTAAGGTGATCCTGAGGATCAGATTTACCAAAATACTTATCATATTTTGGTAGTTTCACATTCTACAAGAAAGGTGTGAAGGTGATGTTTTTGCTGAATGGGAGGGGACACACCTTCTTGAGGCTGAATTTTGCAGGTTGGATTTTCCCTCTTTTAATCCTTTCCATTTTTAGTTGTAATTCTTGTAATTTTTGTGGAGCAATATCCAATGGTGATTCTTCTTCATCCCATTTAGGGTTTGTTACATCAAAATTGGATGGCATTTTCACACCTTATTGTTCTAATGCTAGCAAGTAGCACTCTTTGAGTTTTTCAAGTATCTTGTCCATGATATCAACAAGCTCAAAGTTTTGCTAAAAATCTTCAAATTTGGTTTTGATGCTCTTCTCATCCCACATGTTTGATGAACCGATTTTGGAAAAGAGCTCTAATTTTTGGTTGAACAGGGGTGATTTGTGGGTAGGTGTATTTGGTGAATAGTTGGTAGGTGTAACAGAGTCACTAATGTTTGAATATTATGTATATTTGATGGTTTTCTTGGCTATTCACACACTTAACTACATAGGCAATCATTTTGGTTTTGTGACTACACTAGTTTTACATTGTGACATGATATGTAGATGGGATTCCTTTAGTTCTTTTGCATTTTGACAATATGAGGGCTTCTTTTAGACCAAAGTTGGTAAAATAACAAGCTATGCTTGAAAAGGATGTTTGATAGTGTTGACAATGGTAAAATTCAATCTCACGAAGTTAGATAGGGAATGAATTTGTGATTTTGGTTTATTTCTAACTTGATATGTGGGGTGGAAGTAAAAAACCTTAGTTGGAGTTAGATCATCGCTTGTTTGAAAAATGGTGATGATCGATTTCAAAATCTCTTAGTTTTTGCCAAATGTCAACAAGGAAAAAGGGTATCCAAATCTATTGTTTGTTCATGAAAATTGTACGTAGAGGTATCCCCTATTTAGGATTTTTCTCAATATGCTACAAAAAGTCCTGAATGCGCTATTTCAATAATTATATGTGCTATTTCACAATTTAATAGGTGTTTTTCTATAGGGCATATGTGCAATTTAATTATTCAAATATGCTATTGTTTTAGTCATTTGCACTATTTCAAAATTTATATGTGTTATATAAAAGGTCAAATGCGTTTTTTTGAGGACTAGATGCACTATTTTAGGTTATTCAATAGTTTTTGAGCTCTATTTCATATCAGTTTTCTATTACATTTTCTTGAAAGGACTATGGTCTGAAAGATTGAGATTATTATGTATTAAAGCATACACATTTCAAATACAATTGTACTAGAAATGACAATGAAATAAACTTACACACACCTAGAAAATGAAAGAAATGGCTTCCTAACAAGGTTATCTAAGGCTGTTCACTACCAAATTTTAGTGTTTACCCAAAAATGTTCGAATTTACCTCTCCATGATAGAGAGCTTCCCACCAATACTAAGGAGGTGTGGTGCAATCTCTTGTGAGACTACTAGAGGAAGGGTATATTTTGAAGATGGTTGGCTTGCATTGGATTAAGACTACAAGATTGGAAGGGATTACCTCTCACTGGCCCTACTAAGGCAAGTCTTTGTAGGTAGCAGTTCTTTAGCTAACTAATCTAATTAGTAAAAAGGAGGAAAATTAGAAGTTGAAAGCAGGCTTGAGAGTTTGATCACTCTAAGAGAGTGGAGCATATCCCTACTACTTTGATCTCCCAAATATGATAGGCAAAGTATTGTTCAATTCTAAGCTCTTAACTATAGAAGACAAAGGGGCTCCTAATTAAGCTAAGTGTTTGTTCATTCACTATTTATTTTTTGCTGATCCTTGCAAAATTTTTGGAATTTTGCTAAAATCTTGTGAATTGAGAGCATAGGCCTAATTTTGATCAAATCATCAAGATCAAACTCCCTACTTAAACTAGGTTATGGATTTAGAAATTCTACAATCTAAATGATGAGGGTCTAGGTTTTCTTACCTGATTCAATATTAGAAAAGGCTAGGTTCATTTTTGAGGGTCTTCATTCCTATCTTGTGATTTTGGTATCATAAGAGTTTCGATCAGACTAGAAGAGATCTCTAAACAATCGTTAATTAGATCTACAAGCTAGATGTGATGATTGATAACCCTAATCAGATGTGCTATAGAAAACAACATATACATTACAAAATAGAACAAATATGCTACAAAATTAGTCAAATGCACTATTTAGGAATGCAAAAGTGTTACAAAATCTAGAAAATGTGCTACAAAATCTACCAGATGCACTATCAAATGTATCAAATGTGTTACAATTTTTTTTAGATGTGTTACATAACACTTCAAATGCACTAAAAGAATAAGTGTAAGTGTTAAAATAATGTTTAAAAGTGTTGGGCATTACGAAAATTGTAGATCTAGTCTTTGTGAGCTCGAGAATATCTTTGAAAGTTTGTCGTTCCTATTATAAGCTTCCCAAACATTGGAATACCTATAACTAGTCAGATCTGCACAAGAAACCAAAGAAATATGTAGATCTATAATAAAATATAAAGATTAGCAAGAAAACTTAAAGAAAGTGAGGCTTTAAGACAAAGCCTAATGGTGGGCACCAATTTGTACATGGTGGAATCGTGTATTCAAGAGACCTTAGAGAAGAGTCCAAATAGAATGACAATGAACTAATCTAGACCCAAGAAATCATTGTCAAATAGAGACTCTACAAACATCCCATGTTTCCCTAAGTACAACCACTAAGATTGCTCTTAGACCAGCATCTTAGTGACACTTCTAGAATGTGAGTATGTTATGAATGTAGATCTACAAATGTCTATGCAAGATCTATGTGAGAATGAATATTATATGACTATAATAAGCCTAGAATGCAATGATATATGTATGTAATATGAATAAAAAAGTGATAAATGATATTAGATAAACAAAATAACAATGCTAGAATGACTCTAGAATGAAATGAAATCACTATAATAAAAATGATAACATGATAACATGATAACTCTATTGGGTCCTTTTTCTCTTGAATTTCCCTCCTATTTATAGGATTTTAGAAGGGTTTGGGGTAAACATCAAGATTTCACTTTTGACTAGAGGGTAATGGTGAAACTATAAATATCTCATAAGGCACCAAGAGGAAAAGTCCAAGAGACTTAGTTTGTGAGTATAAAAGAGGATTTTTCCAATTGTTTTAAATGTGAAAAGGAGGATTTTCACTTTTGTGAGGATAAATGGCTTTTATTGATCTAATAAATGTTCCATTTATTTTCAACTTTTTTCTTTTCCTTTTTCATTTTTTATTTCCTTTTATGATTTTGCAAAATTTTTTCCCTCTTTTTAAAGTTGATTTAGGCCCCTTTTGATTTGATAGGGGATTTAATTGATTAATGATCTAATGTTACCATTAATTTAAAGTATATTGCTTTCCTCTGATGTTATCCTTAATTTTGCTTCATTGATAGAAATTTTGTTGTTTTAGGTCAGTGCCAATTTTTTGCGTCTACAAATAGGTTTTTATGTAATTTGAGATGTGGAATTTGATTATAAAATTGGGGTTTTTATGACATTATTTATATTTTAATGTTAATAAATTATATAGGGAATTAGGGAAATATTTTGTATTGTGGATGCTTGACAAGTTGTAAAGAAAGAGTGTGAAATGTGCTGGAGATCAGGTTAGTGCTACATACAAGACATATAAGCATTGAACAAATATTTGCATTCTACTTCATTGGTACTAACCTAGGCACAGGGTAAATACAAGAAAATATAAATATATACACCATAGTATTGTAGGTACATATAATGACTCATTTAGGATGCAATCCAAGGTAATCCAAAAAAATAGATAACTCACCTAAGATCAATAAAGGTAGAAAAATTATAAATTAAATATTATTATGGAAAATTGAATATTTTACTTTCATACTTGTAAAGTAATTTGTAATATTAATTTAGCCACACTTTAAAAAATAAGAATACAATATTTTTATACTAGTTGAAATGCATAATAATATACAATAAAAGTATTGTTAGAATTCTTTTTAGAATAACTGAGAGTGGGGGTGAATTAGTTATTCAAGCTTGAATAATGTCCAATTCAAACTTTTAATGAAACTATAGTAGGCTCATGCATTCTACTATTCATCCAAGTTTTAACCTTTACCTTAGCAAGCTACTGCAAGTCAACATGCAATGATGAAACACATAGAATCAACACATAAAATAGAGATTTATGTGGAAACCCAATTTCGGATAACCACCAGTAACATGCTACCTTCTTTTCTCACCCTTATGAAGTGATACCCTATTAAAGGCTGCAACACACTGTTAAATGTGACCCTTTCAAAGTATTTCAACACCCTATAAGGAGTGTGCCTTGTTAGAGGACTTAAGAAAATTCAACTTGGAATGTCACCCTATTAAAGGATTTACTTAAGGCTGTTAGGCCCACCCAACTCCATGGGACTTTCAACTACCTTCTCAAAGGCTTCACCACCTAGCTATTAGGCTAACCTATCAATATAAGATTTCAATGTCTAATAAAATGATAAGAAAGTATTAGAAAGATTTGACCTAATACTAATTACAACTCAAACCTTACAGATCTCATATCACACTTCAGCCCTTCTATTTTGCTTGGCTTTCCTTCTTTGTAGTTCAGATAGCTTGTTCACCCTTCAAGATCTATCTCCTTGAGTCTTCTACTCATTATACCAATGCAATTATCACATCAAATCAAATTCTTGATGCTCTATTCTTCCTCACTATGTCCTTTCCTTGACATTTTACACTAGCCTTCTCTCGGCTTCTTCACAACTTGACCATATCTTCCTCACTTTGATATTCTAACCTATAACTCCTTATAAAGAAGTTATGTTATTCATTTCTTGCTAAATTCTTCCTACTCTTCAACTTGAATTGACTAAGAAAATGATATTGCTTTCCCTCCAATTTGTTTCTTCTAGAAACATCATGAAAAATCCATTAGTGTTCACCTCAAATTGGTTTGCATAAAATTTTGTAACACTAGCTCATCAACCTTATCTTCCAACTAGTTCACAAAATTCAATGTAACAAACTTATCATTACTGATCTAGTGAGTCTTTTGACTTTTCAATAATGTAGCAACTAGCCACCATTGAAATACTGATGCTTATCACATACTACATTGCTTGGCATCAACTGAGATTTTATTGATGCTTGACACTTGAACAATTTGCTCAACATCCACTAAATTTCTAGTTTTCTTGGCACCTATTGTATCCTATATTTCTTGGCACATGAATATTGCTGGATCACTCAGCACACACTAAATTCTAAACTTTCTTAGCTCGAACTGAGAATTTGCTCAGCTTCAACTAGCTTGCTTGGCACTCACAGATGAACTTAGTTAAGCATAGAAAATTGACTTAGTTACACCTGTAGACACCTAAAAATCCTTTAGAAAATAATATTTTTATTTTCTGAAAAAAGTCTCTGATGACATCATCATTAATTAATTAATTATTTAATTAATTTATTTATTTTTATGCCATTAAATCCCTTTATCTTAATTAAAAATATTTAATTAAGAAATCCCTTCCAAAAATGTTTAAATCTTATTTAAACATTATTTCCTTATTTATTAATTATTTAATTAATAAATTGACCAAAAATCCCAAAATAAATAAAAATTTTATTTTTTGCCCAAAACTTGGCCAATTTCCTTAAGACCACTAACCTCTTCCAAAATCTTCTAATCCTTCTTTAATTTCGATTAAAGGCTAATCCCATCATTTCCTACCCCTAATCCCAACTCAAAATATTTAATCAAGATTAAATATTAATCCTCATGTTTATTAAAAATATTTTAATAAATATCTCCTCAACCCAAACCCTTGAAATAAATAAAAATTTATTTATTTCATAAAATCTTATCCTAGGAAGTTCTAGACTCTTCTAGAAAGTCTTCATCCTCATCCAAAGCCTAGACTCTTCTAGAAGATGTCTTTAACCCTAATCCTAATCCCCTCCTAACCTTGTCACATTCCCTAAACATGGGTTAAGACTTGCTAACTCAAGCCAAAGTTAACAAATATCTCCTCCTTCACCCACCCTCATTAATTGCAATCCACTTGCCATCCACTTGCCTAGTCCTAAGCCATCTCTATCCCTTTCTCTAATCATGTTTACAACCCTAAGCAAGCTTAAAACCCCCCTAAACCCTCAAATTCAAATTTCATGGTATCTCTCACAAATATCCTCAACCACAAAACTTTATAAAGCCCACAAAGTCATAAATGTTCTTACAAAGCACTTATGAAGGGTCTTTATGAAGATTTTATCTCTTGAGCCTCCTTTGTTGACTCATCCTTGCCCTTTCCTGCATCCTCTCACCCTGTGACATGTGTCACTCCCTGATTGGCTATAAGGAAGCACAATCCATGTGCTCTCCTCTCATGCAATCTGAGCCCTCCATAAGCTTTTTCCCATCCTTGCATCTTAGCCCTCAATCCCTCAAGCCTCTTGCCTATAAATTGGATCCTTTCCCTTTGCAAAATAACACAATCCATGAAGTAAAGTCATAATGCCATTTTGAGAAGCCATTTTACATCAAAACCATACACTCACATCCAAATTCCAACTCCATTTGAAGCCCTTTTTGAAGCATAAAGCTTGAGCATACATCCTATCTATTTAGACAAAGCTACTCAACAAGAGAGCTTCTCATTGAGAGAGCCCATTAATGGCTCATATTCTCAATTGAGAGCTCATCTTAGTCTATCTTGAAGTTTATGAATTTTGTTTAGTTTGTAGAAGCTTTATTTAAATTTGGTTTCTATTAGCATACTAACATTGCTCATATACATTTTGGCACGCCCGGTGGGACCCCGCATGGGTCATGTTCATTAGCTTTTTTAGTCAAGTTTTGTATGTCATTTTCTGATTTTGGCTAATTTTACTTGTTTTTGTGATTGGTAGGATTGTATAAATTTGTTTTGTAGCTCCACATGAGCATTAAGAAGACAAAGGAACTCATAATCTATCTCACAGTGTTTGCAGATTTTTCAAGCTTATAGGTAGACAAAAAACTTGAAATTCTTCTTCCTCTTCTTGTCTATATTCTTCTTTTTCCATCTACTTCTTCTTCTTCTTCTTGTGGGAGATCTTGGCCATTTTTTTTTTAAAGAAGCAAAATCATACACACTTCTTTCTAGTGCTTAAAATGAACCCCCAAATCATACTTAAATCCATTAAAAAATTAAAAATTTGCAAAACAGGAAAAATCTTTTAACAAGTGAAACTAAACCAATCTAATCATTTGCATCCTTGCAACATCAAGGTTTTAGATGCATTCATGCAAAGTTAGGAACACTTCATTTTTTGGAATTTAAAAAGAACTTCAAGTTTCCATTTCAAAAGATTCAAAATCAACACTAAGTGCACACTAAAATCTAAATCAAACTCAAAGCATCAATCAAGGATAAAATGAACCTCATTTGCAAATATGTTAAAGTTCTTTTAAAAATCTCATGAAAACTAAAAGTCCTAAATGGTTGCCAAAAATTGTCCTAAAAGCTTTGTTATTTGTTCCAAACAAATGTCTTGTTGCAAAATCTTGAATGTTTCTTAGGTTTTTCATGCATCAAAACAATCTAGGAATATCATTTTTGGGCTTAAAATATGCAAACTAGAACGCAAAATCTTGAATGAAAACCAAAGTCCAAAGAGTCATTTTCACTTTTGAGTCCAAAACAATCTTGAATGATCTAAGGTTTAAACAAAGCACTTCAAAGTTCTTAAAACAACACACAAAATCTCAATCTTGAATGCTCAAAGGAAAAAACTTGAATGTTTAATCACTTGTCTTTGAATGCATGTTGCTAAACACACTCTTGAATGCCATGGATTAAAATCAAATTTTCCTTGAATGCAAGATTAAAACAACAAATCCAATCTTGAATGCCAAGGATCAATTAACCATTGCAATATCAAACACTTCATTTGGAGCTTTTAAAATTGAACAAAACAAATCTCTTTTTCACATGCAATTTAGGCAAAGTTTGATTTTTGGACATTTAAGAAACTTCATTAAGTTAAACACAAATTTGAAAAAATCAATTTGAGTAGTTCCTTGGACTAACCTCTTTTCTAATCATCCATCAAATATTAACCATTTCTTGCAATCTCAGCGCCATTCATGGGGATGGGTCTACTTGAAAAGGGTGTTAAATGTTCCACAATCTAACTCACTCACTTGGTCTTTGAAATTTTTCTTTAACTTTATCAAAATTTTTAAATGACCAAAACTCTAGATTAAATCGATCACACTTCAAGTTTGGGCACTAAAATTGAACAACTATTGACGTGGAGGGCCTCCAGGTGCGCGCTTGACAAAATCGAGTCTCACACATCTTTGCTTTGGGCTTAAAAAAAAATCACACCAACTCTTGAATGCTTTAAAAGAAATTAATCGAGACTTGACGTGGAGGGCCTCCGGGTGTACGAGTTTGCTTTTGTTGACCCTAACTCTTCTTCTTGTTTTCATTCTTTGATCGATTTATTTTTGTCGATGCTTCAAAGTTGGAATAAACATTGTATCTTAAACATAAGTGCTTGCAAAGTCTAGATCAGAAAACTTAAGCATCAGTTGGTAAAAGAACAAGCGTGTTTTTTAGCCCAAGATCATCCAAGTCTTCTCTCCCCTTGTCGTCTTTCGAGGCCATCTTGGGTGCATAAGATTAGGATCCAAAATCTTTTCTTAGCTTTTTAGGAGGCCTGCTTGGGGATTTCATCACCCCTTAGGATGACCTCAACTACAGTGTTTCGGCGGAGTATAAAGATCGGGAGGTGAATCCAAAGACACCTCTCTTGGGATCAAAATTTTATCACTCGGGCTAAGCCTCAAGGAACTTTATACCCTTGAGAAGTGAAAGAGGAGAAGTGGGTTACCGCTCCTCTCGGCTGTGTGACATCTTTTTGGTTTCATCTATGGATTTGGGCCTCACGTACCTTGCGTATATCAAGGAATCCCTAGCTAAACCAAATTTCATCCTTGTAGAAAGCTTCTTAGGATGTTGGTGTGTTTGACGTGCTTGCTGAAAACTTTTGTCTGCTTGTTTGTTCATAGCTTTTGAATGAATATTTGCCAATTTTGGTCGAAATCCTAGAAAAGCAAAAATCTCCCAGCTCAAGGCATACTTAGCATAGTCACTGCCTTATCAAAAAATCATCCAAGCTCCCCCGCTGCAACCGAATCTATCTAGTTCTTTGCCTTAGAACAATCCCAAATCCAAAGTCCATCCAAATCATCCCCCTAGCCAGCTAGCAACCCAATCCAAAATCACCCAAGCCTTTAAAGAGTTGTTGTTACTCTGCCAGAGTTTGCTATCCAATCAATCCAACCAATCCACCAGCCTCACCAAGGTTATCCCTTTGACAGAGCTTTGTCTAGGGTAATCTAGCTTTGTCACTTGTTATCCCTCATCACCTTGAGCTAAGGTTGGGATCCACAAGTGGTCAATCTCATGTCATGCCCATTGGATCATTAGTCTATCCTTAAGTTGACACAATCTCCACCAAATCCAGTGCATAGGAAAGCAAAACTCTCACTTTTTGACAGCATACCCTTGAAGTCTTCCACCCACAAGAAAGCCAAAAATCTCCAACCAATCCTCCTTAGGTCTGTCATGCAACTTTGACTCTCCCTAGGAAATCTTTCATCAGCCAATCCAAAATCTATGCTTAACCCAAATCCAACCATGAGCTTCTGTGTTCATCCATATGCAAGACCCCATCCCCATCAAACTCATCATCAAAGCATGAAGTACCAATCCTATCATGATGTGTTTGGTCGCATTGTCCTTGCTCTTGCCACCTCCTATTCCAATGATGATGAAAATCTTGTTAACTATGATAGGTATATTGAAAGCCTTAGAAACATTCCCCCAAGCATCCCCCAAAATCCAAGAGTTATTCCAAACTATCTAGTCATGCCATCTGATATTCCAGCTTCCCCTTCATCACCCCATCAACCAAGCTTCCAATCTTCCACCCCCATCACACTAGCTATTCCTGTCAATCCACCTCCACCTTTGACACACGAGTATCCAAGGAATCTCCTAGAGGAAATACAAGAAAAGTTGCCTCCAACAGTCGATAAGCCATGTCATCTAATCCAACCATGTGAAGTAGTCAGTGATGAAGCTTCCCCATCTATAATATCACCTCCATCTCCCATAGCTATCATCCCCATACCATCCATCAAATTGCTTAAAATCCTTCCACTTCCCGCAAGCATCAAAATTCCACCACCTGTCAAATCCCTCCAAATCCTATCCACATCACCTCCAAGCATTTCCCAAATCTCTCGTAATGACCCTTATGCATCCATCTTCTACTCACCCATCTCCACTACTGAATCTCCCATCTATCCATCCACTGCCTTTGAAGAATCCATCCCTTCACCTCCTATCGCACCATCCACTCCAAACCAATCCTATCAAGATCCTGCCTAAAAGCATGTTGACATCCCCCAAAGCATAAATGAAGATATCATCGTACCATGTCTTCCATCCATAGTGCAGTCACCATCTCCTCCATCTCCAAAACCTCGAGCCATATCTCCTCCACTACAAGATATCTTTTCATCCCACCAGCTACATCAAGATCCTATCTTTCCATCTTCCCCACTCCATGCTTCCATCTTACCACCTATCCAAGCTATTCCACCATCTATAATCTACCCTCTTGGTTCACTTACATTCATCCACAGTGGCCCTCTCTCAGCAGAAGAATTAAGAACAGTATCTCCCCATTGCAATACACATAATAAATCACTTCTACCATTTTTTGCAAGCAAAAAGTTTCCTCACCTTGTTCAAATGCTCAATCGATGGCATTATCAAGGTCAAGGTTTAGGACCACAAGAGCAAGGAATCAGAGAGCCTATTATTGCACAAAAAAATCTAGGATTTCATGGTCTTGGATATGTATCCAAAGGCTCACCATCTAAAGGTGTTGGTACACCACACCCCCAAACCAAGCCTATCTCCAAGCCCACCATGCCAGCCTCCCATCACTCCTTCAAGAAATCTTATGTCATCCCCCCTCCACCATCTTTGCAACCCAAAACAACCTACCATATCCCCCCTTCATTCGCTAAATCCATTTTGGGTCCCTATGTCCCAAAATCTACCATCCTCCATCCTCCTATCAGCCATCATAAAAATCATATTCCATCCATTCCTATGCAAGATCAACAAAGGCACATAACAGGGCACATCTCCCCCTATATGCTCTTTCATATCCTCTCCATCTCACAAAGCTTCTCCTAACCATCTTCCCAAAGCTTACCATAGCAATGTAAATGCCAACTTCAAAATGCATAAAGCTAAAAATCCACATCCTAGGCAATCATATGTCTATTCTAAAAGACATACTCCAAAAAGGAAAAATCCAATCAAAGAATGCAAAATAATGCAAACGCCTATGAAAAGAAAAACCAAAACCATGTGCATCCCAAAGAAAAAAGTTGAAACCCAATGCATAATGGCATCCACCATTGCTAATCTCCCATCCCGTGACTCATGTCCCCCATCTCTTAACTCCATCTTGGGTGCCTATATCCCCAAGCACGCTTCCACAAATCCTCCATCATGCTCGCATCTACCATATATCCCCCATATGCTCTTTTCACACCCGTCCCAACATGTGCCAATGTTGCTCTTGTAAGCATCCCCATCTCATGCTCCTTTCTAACCTTTTCATCCCTCCATATCCTACCATCAACCCCATCTAATCCAATCTATTGCATAAATCACACATCCGGTGTACCAACAGGTAGCAACAAAATTGAACATTCCAACAGCCAATGAAAAATCCCAAAAAAAAAGCCAAAATAGCTGAAGAAAGCCAAAATCATTCCAGCTAAGTCCAAAGTCAAAAAGTCAAAAAAAAAAATAAAGAAAATAAAAGCGTCCACTGGTGAAAACTTGGCAATTCAAGTGCCTTGGACAAGTACCATAATGAAAACTTAGCAAACAAGTGTCATGTGTAATCCTGCCATCCCTAGCTTAGCCTATCACCCTCATGCTTTTGGTCATCTCTTGACATCCAACTCCATCTTCCAATCTATCCACCTATCCTCCACCCTCCATCTTCCATCTCACACCATCCACTTATCTCCTGCAGCTTCAGCCAACCATCCCAGCTATCATCCATCTCCCTAGCCCCTTCAAATTTTTCCATCCTAGCTTCAATCCTATCACATCCATCATAAGACCTCCTTCCGCATGTTATCTTCTGATTGGGGGCACTATATTCCTTGGAGATCTTGTCTTGTCCATCCTCCTTTGTCATTGGTATCTAGCTCTAGGCTATCCTCATGCAAACCCAATGTCATCTCTTTACATCCATCATAATCCTAGCTATCTACCATCCTATCCAACCATCTCATCCAGTTCCTCTAGCTATGCTTGGTCACAAAATCTCTCATCATCATTGGATGCATCCTGCTAAATCCATATCTTTCACTATCACCCCACCCTTAGCTTTCGCATCTTGCACAACATTGAACCATCCCGCTATCTTATCATCCTGAGCTTTTGCCTACTTGTAACTATCTTGGTCAGCTTCAGCTTGTAAATATCTTTGTCTTTCAGCTTGTACATCCTCTTTAGCTTAGTACCATTGTATCTATCTAGCTTTTGTGTCAGTTCCTCCTTGATCAGCAACTTGCACACATCGCACATCTTGGTTAGCTATTCCAATGTATCCTTTAGCTAGATTTCTTGTCACCAAAGTGTTATGCTTCTTAGTTCAGCTTTCCAGATGCATCACTCATCCAAATCCACTAGCTTAGGTGCTCTCCAATAGGTCCTTGCAGGATATAGCTTTCCTCATGTCTGATCTTGGTCTGTTAGTACCTCATCCTACCCATCTCGTTGGAAAATAGTTCTCTTTTGGATTTTCGCTTTCTTTTGATTTGGACTCTTCCCTGTTGGGTCTTGAAATATCTTTTTCAAGAAATCTCCTTGTTCCCTCCTCAAGGTTTCCATGATCTTCCATATCATGGTATACTATGAATGGGGCAATCAAAGCGTAAGGTCTTGATCATGTCTTTTGCTTGTTTTCTTTTCTGCTTGTGGGTTACCTAGTGTCGTTTCCACACTGCTTCCTCTGGGATTCATGTGTGATACTGGGGCAATCCTTGCGTGTTTGTTTTGAGTTAGTTCATCAGTCCTATGGATAGTTGGTGAACATGCCTTGATGTTCTTGGTAACCTTGGCAATTAACCAATAGTCCTATAGCAAATCTAGTGCTCAACTACATGGTGGTACTTCTCTTTGAAGTATCCCCCCGCTCAAAAAGCTTCAATGGTTTTCCTTCATCTCCATTATCCCCCATCCATATCCAGCATCCATCTCTCCTACCCCAGATTATGCATCAGTATCTCTTTGAATCACTCCTCACCTTTAGCTTTAGGGATCCACAATCCTAGTCTTAGGGATCCACCAATCCAAATCAATCTGCCAAGCCTCATCTTTCGTGATCCACAATCCTAGTCCTAGGGATCTCCGAAACCCATCTTCTGCCAATCTAACTCTTTGAAATCCTATTGCATTAGCTTTATAATCCCTTCATCCATCTCCCTATCCTAGATTCCTTTTTATAGCGCTCCGCTCCTTCATCCTCCACCTTCCCTAAGGTCTTAAGCTTGCTTCCTCTTGTGCCTCTGATTCTCCCTTTATCATTCTCCTGTACTGAGAGTTTGAGCTAATTAAACCTCTTCTCTTAAGCCAATCTAAGTCTCCTTTCTCATCTCAGATTCTTGTACTTTTTAAGAAGCAGTTGAGCCTCGCTTTCTCTCCCTGCCGCCTTCTTGAGGAGGCATCTTGCAGTCCATTCTCTCCTCTTTTGCTCTAGCCTTGGGCATCTTATTTTCTTATCTTTCATGTCATGCCAATGGTGGCATCACATCAAAGAGGGGAAAAATGATGACATCATCATTAATTAATTAATTAATTATTTAATTTATTTATTTATTTTTATGCCATTAAATCCCTTTATCTTAATTAAAAATATTTAATTAAGAAATCCCTTCCAAAAATGTTTAAATCTTATTTAAACATTATTTCCTTATTTATTAATTATTTAATTAATAAATTGACCAAAAATCCCAAAATAAATAAAAAATTTATTTTTTGCCCAAAACTTGGCCAATTTCCTTAAGACCACTAACCTCTTCCAAAATCTTTTAATCCTTCTTTAATTTCGATTAAAGGCTAATCCCATCATTTCCTACCCCTAATCCCAACTCAAAATATTTAATCAAGATTAAATATTAATCCTCATGTTTATTAAAAATATTTTAATAAATATCTCCTCAACCCAAACCTTTGAAATAAATAAAAATTTATTTATTTCATAAAATCTTATCCTAGGAAGTTCTAGACTCTTCTAGAAAGTCTTCATCCTCATCCAAAGCCTAGACTCTTCTAGAAGATTTCTTTAACCCTAATCCTAATCCCCTCCTAACCTTGTCACATTCCCTAAACATGGGTTAAGACTTGCTAACTCAAGCCAAAGTTAACAAATATCTCCTCCTTCACCCACCCTCATTAATTGCAGTCCACTTGCCATCCACTTTCCTAGTCCTAAGCCATCTCTAACCCTTCCTCTAATCATTTTTACAACCCTAAGCAAGCTTAAAACCCCCCTAAACCCTCAAATTCAAATTTCATGGTATCTCTCACAAATATCCTCAACCACAAAACTTTATAAAGCCCACAAAGTCATAAATGTTCTTACAAAGCACTTATGAAGGGTCTTTATGAAGATTTTATCTCTTGAGCCTCCTTTGTTGACTCATCCTTGCCCTTTCCTCCATCCTCTCACCCTGTGACATGTGTCACTCCCTGATTGGCTATAAGGAAGCACAATCCATGTGCTCTCCTCTCATGCAATCTGAGCCCTCCATAAGCTTTTTCCCATCCTTGCATCTTAGCCCTCAATCCCTCAATCCTCTTGCCTATAAATTAGATCCTTTCTCTTTGCAAAATAACACAATCCATGAAGTAAAATCATAATGCCATTTTGAGAAGCCATTTTACATCAAAACCATACACTCACACCCAAATTCCAACTCCATTTGAAGCCCTTTTTGAAGCATAAAGCTTGAGCACACATCCTATCTATTTAGACAAAGCTACTCAACAAGAGAGCTTCTCATTGAGAGAGCCCATTAATGGCTCATATTCTCAATTGAGAGCTCATCTTAGTCTATCTTGAAGTTTATGAATTTTGTTTAGTTTGTAGAAGCTTTATTTAAATTTGGTTTCTATTAGCATACTAACATTGCTCATATACAACACCTTGTAGTTCTAATGTATCTAAGTGTGTCTAACCTTTTTATCTTAGAGCATGTCACCAATACATCATTTCATCAAAGTCTTAACTAATCCTTATACTTCATTACGACATCATAACTTCAACCTTTCTCTAGGTGCTTTAGTTACATCTTATTAAATAACTCCTCCTTGTCAATCAACTAAGTGATAGTAGTTGGATCACTTAAGCAATTTCCATTCTTGGAAGTAGCAAGTTTTACATCAATGACAAAAAAATGATTGAAAACATTCTTTACCAATTCCATCATTCTTCAATCAATGATCTTTTCAATCATTTCCAACAAGTATAATAGTGAAATAAATATAATATTACTAATTATTGAGATTGAAATTCTTATTAGTCCCAACTAATAATGTAATTGATAATGCTACATGAATATATGTAAGATAGCATATCAGTTGTTATGTTGTGATTGATGTCAAAGTCTTAGTTGGATAGACATTATACTAACTTAGTAAAGTATTGTATTGTTACATGATTGATGAAGACAATTTGATTGATAATGCGGATTTGTTTGAAGATAAAATTGATAAGTATGGTACTCAATGGATACTTGAATGAGTTGGATAAAGATAATGTAATATTGGTTTGATTGTTTAATGATCATATATTGTTGCAATGTATTGAAAAATACAAGCCTAACCAAGTAGCAAGGATAATGAAGGAAGATTGTATTCATCAAGTGACTACAATGTTGAATGAGCAGTTTGGAAAAGTAAGAAGGAATTCAACATTTCCTAAGAAAATCTAGTATTGACCAAGTGATATATTGCCTAAGAAAAATGTTATGTTCACTGAGTAACAATTGAAAGAACAAGTTTTGAGAATTGGAAGTAGACCTAACTATTAGAAACAATAGTCCACCAAGATAACTGAGGGGGAGGTGGGGGGGGGGGGGGGGGGGGGAATCAGTTATCCAATAATAAAAACATTTATCATCCATAAAAAATCTTAACCATTCAACCAAAGAAAACAACAAACATGAAAAGATGGACATACACAATTACACCAAATATGTTAACTACGGAAACCCTTGATCAGAGGGAAAACCTAGGTGGGAATGATGCCCACAAGATGATGTACTAATATAAATTTTTCTTGTTAGAGGATGAAATTTTTTAGGGGTCTATTACATAATTTGGTACATATGAGTCCCTTTTAGGAGACTTTGAATCCCTATTAGGAGATTCCAACCCTGTTAAGAGTTATGGAAGACAGAAGGACACATTGTCCAAATAGCTTTTGAGGCTAGATTGAACTCACTACCCAACCGATCTTTCAACTATTCCTTGTAGAATAATTTTCTATATTATACTTTAACTTCATTCCTTTTTCTTGTCAACCAAACCAATCATTGTTAGACCTTGTAGGCCAGCTCATGAACCTCGGATCTAAATATCAAACTTTGGATCACACAATAAAACCTTGGCAATGAAGTTTCCTTCACCTTCACTCTACTCTGATTATCTTCACATTCCTCTCTTCATGTTGCTTAAAATAATTCACTTATGTCCTTTTACCATAAAGGAAAATTTCCTTCCTTTATACTGAATCCATAAAACAATTTCCTAAGTCAACTATTACACCTTCTCAATTAATTATTATAGGACCTCATTAAGAACACGTTACACTTAGTAGTAACATTAATATTTTACCTTATAACTTAAATAACTTTCTATACATTCAATATTATGATGAGTGAGCTTAGCTACATCTTAGCAACTTCGCTAAAAGATATAACAAGTTTACCAAAACATGCTTTTGTAAACTCTATCTTAGAATAGTCTTTACTAAAACTTGTATAACTTCTTCCAAAATTAACATCTTATGCTTTCAAGATTAGCTGCATATAATAGATACTTAGTAGTATCTCCCTTTAAACTTGCTTAGTAAAAATGCTCAACTATCTATTTGTACCAACTTGATCTTTCCATTATTCTTCTATTATATACCATAGAAAACTACTATGTTGACATTAATGAAAAACACAATCATGAATGTAACATATCATTGTGATAGTGATCTAGTCATGTTTCTACAATACTCCCCCATCAACATTCATACTTCCAAGAATCTCCCACCTTGGCATTGATGGCAACATAGATGAAAAATATCTAGTTCCAAAAATACTATCTGCAAAAGAATGTTAACCTTTCTTCTCAAATCCTCTTCATCAATCATCCTTCCCCATTGATATACCTCAATGTGTTGTATATCAAACTATTTTTCTATGTGCAAATTTTTTTTGCTCAAATTTTTTTCATGATGTACATCTCCCCCATTGACATCAACGTTAAAGGTTTCAAAAACCATCAATCTCTGTAACAACTGTCTCTAACTTGCTCAAGTGCCCAAAAACACTATTCAAAAACAACATCCAACAAAGGTCTTAGATGACTTTCTCCATCATAGATAGATGACTTTATCCATCATAGATACTCCCCTAGATAGTAAGAATCAACATTTAGTCTAGACAAACAATAATGATTTGTTACATTGGATTGATGCACTCTTGCATTGTCTACTCTGATGTAGGAAGGGACATAACCCCTAGCTTACCTTGTAAACACTCAAAAGTCTCTTTAGGAAGAGGCTTAGTGAAAATATCTGCAATCTACTCTTTGGTGCATACATACTGCAATCTAATTTCCTTTTCTGCAACTTTCTCTCTCAACATGTGATACTTGATAGAAATTTGCTTAGTCTTAGAATGCAACACTAGATTCTTAGACATATTCATTGTACTTGTGTTATCACAATGTATGACAATAGGTTCACTAAATTATATCCTTATATCATTCAACATTTTCTTCATCCAAACAACTTCATTAAAATTGTTTGCTGCTACAACATTTTTCTTCTATTATACTTTGTGAGGTATAGTCCTACTCCTTTCTTAGCCAAGAAACTAATCTTCCTCCAAGAAAGAAGGCTCCACCAATAGTGCTCCTTTTGTCATCCATACTAGCTATCCAATCAACATTAGTATAAGTGTATAAGGTGAAATCATTAGATCTATCATGCCATAATCCAAACTCTAGTGTTCCTTTGAGGTATCTAAATATCTCTTTGATTGCTGCATAATGTGCTTCTCTCAAATCAGCTTGAAATCTTGCAACAATTCTAACTACATTTTCTATATCTAGCCTTGTGTGAGTCAAATATTGCAATCCTCCAATCATAGATCTATATTCTTCTGCTCAATAATAGGTTTCTTATCCTTTGTAGATAACTTGTATCTAGTTATAATAGGTGTTTGAACGGGTTTACATATTTCCAAACCAAACCATTTTAGTACATCTTTCAAGTACTTAGTCTGTGAAATAAAAATTCCTTCTTTGTCCTACACAATCTATAATCATAGGACATATTTCATTTCTCCTATCATGATCATTTAAAATTCCTTCTTCATTTCTTCTACAAAATTGTCACTTTCATCATCATTTCCTTCAAATATTACCAAAATCATCAGTCCATCATCTATTTCTTTCAAATATAAATTACTATCTGCCGTGCCATACCTTTTCTAAATCCAAGCTCTATCAAATGCTTGTCCAATGATGCATACCAAGTTTTGGGTGCTTTCTTCAAGCCATACAATTCTTTCTTCAATCTATATACCATATCCTTGTCATATATTATAGGGAAACCTTTAGGCTATTTTGTGTATATGTCTTCTTCAATTTCTCCATTCAAAAATGCTAACTTGAGATCGACCTGATACACTTTGAATTTCTTATGTGTTGCATATGCTAAGCATAACCTCACTACTTCTATTCTTGCCATAGGAGCATAGGTTTCATCATAGTCTATTCCTTCTTCCTATGAGTATACTTTACATACCAATCTTACTTTGTTCCCTACAACTTTACCTTGTTCATTTATCTTATTCTTGAATATTGATTTTGTTGCTATAACATTCTTGTTTGCTAGTCTAGGGACCAATTCCCATGTCTCATTCTTCATTATTAGATCCAATTCTTCCTTCATAGTTTTCTTCCAATAATCATCTTTACATGCTTCATCAGCATTCTTTGGTTCAACTTGATATATTAACCATATTTTTTCATTGATTTTTCTTCTTGTCATCACACCTTTGTTTCTACTTTTGATGATCTATTTGAGTGGATGATTCCTTGTCATATTCTTATGAGAAGTAGGAGTTGTTATCTCAACACTTAGCTTTGTTAGAGGTTCTAAGATTTTTTCCTGCCTTATCTCTTCTTCATTCTACAAATCATTGTTAGTCTCAAAGAATAATTCATCATTCCTTGGTTTAGTAACAACATTCTCATCATCTAAATTTTAGTCAACTATTCTTTCTTGCATCCTTAATTTCTCATCAACTTTTATATTTGCACTTTCAACAATAGTTTTAGTTCTCAAATTATAACATCTATAGGCCTTGATTTTCAATGAATAACCAAGAAATATACCTTCATCACTTGTAGCATAAAAATTATCAATATCATCACTCTTTTGATGTAATATTTACTACGCAAAATTTTGAAATACTTAACTATAGGTGAGTGACAAAACCATAGTTCATAATGGCTCTTTTTTATATCTTTCCTGACTTACACTCTATTCATAGTGTAGACTAGTATTAATAGCTTCTCTCCAAAAAATCTTGGATACATCATTCTCAACCAACATAGCTCTTGTTGCTTTTGTTATTGACTTATTTCTTCTCTCTACAATGCCATTTTGTTCACGGGTTCGTAGAGCTGACAACTTCTGTTTGATTCAATTATCATTACAAAAGATATTAAACTTATTTGATGTAAATTATCCTCCTCTATATGATCTTAAATATTTAATCTTCATACCTAATTCATTCTCAACTGTATTCTTGAATATCTTGAACTTATCAAATGCCCTAGATTTTTCTTTAAGAAATACAACCCACATCATTCTAGAAAATTCATCAACTAAAATTATGAAATATCTTTCACTATAGAATCCTTTAGTCTTTGTAGGACCACTAAGAAATGTATGTATAATCTCCAATTTTGATATAGTAGTAAACTTCTTGTTGGGAAAAGAAATTCTATTATGCTTTTCCAAAAGACTACAGTTTTAGGAAAATCTCTAACTGCAAACATACCACTAGTCTTCAGAATGATGTTAAAGTTTATATGACAAAATGTCTTATGCTATAACCAACTATCATCTACATTTGCAACCAAAAATGTCATTTTAGTAGGATTCAGTTGAAATAAATTACCTCTAGATCTAGTTCTTGTTCTAATTACCTTTCCATCTTTGTCTCTGATCATGCATGTCTTCTCTATGAACTATAACTAATAACCTTTATACACTAGTTGTCTAACACTTAGAAGAATGTGTTTCAAACCATCAAAAAAATATACATCCTTAGTGTTAGTCTTACCATCAAGAGTTATAGATCTAATACCTTTAACATGAAATGTTGCATGGTTTCCAACTCTGACAATGCCTCCATCGTGACTTTTAAAGTCAATAAATTTGTTTATATCACCAGTCATGTGATGTGAATAACTATTTCCAATTATCCAATTAGATGTCTTTTAAACTTGTGATACCAAAGCCATTTTCTCTAGCCTTTCTTCTTTAATAGCTACAAATCCTATTTAATCATTGCTAGAAGTTACTACTTGTTCATCAAAATCATTTTCTTCATTTGCATAGAAACACTTTCTATCTCTTCTAGGTTTGAAATTTCTTCTATTCATTTTCTCTCTTTTAGGACACTTAGATGCATAATGACCAAATTTATTACAAGTCCAACATTTAAAAGTTTTCTTACCATCATTTCCTCTTATTACTAGAAGGGCTACTCCTTCTTCTATCTTTCTATCCTCATTAGATCTACTACTGCTAGCAAAGTCTCCTCTAGCACTTGTACTCCTTAATAAACTAGGTCAAATATTTAGGGTACTGAAACCTATTTCTATTCTAGTCAATTCTCTAGACTATCTAAGCTCATTCTCAACTGCTTCAAGTCCCCCAAGTAATGTTTCCTTTATGAAATATTTGGTACAAGAGATCAACAACTGTATCATTTGAACTACTTGTTTAAATGGTGGTATTAAGATCTTGAACATCTTCCAAATCATCTCATCATCTTTCTTGGTTCCTCCTTGAGATCTAATACCTATAGTAATTTTTGATATCTTGCCTACATATGTTCTTATAGATTCATCTTCCATCATTTTAGCATCTTGAAATTAAAAAATCTAGCTTCATAGCTTCAATTTCTTAGAATTTTCATCACCTTATAAACTATTTTCCAAAGCTTTCCAAATCATATGAGAAGTATTAAGTAAATTTACCTAGTTTTACTCAATGTTAGGAAGTGTAGAAAATAGTGCTTCTCTAGCTCTCATGTCACACATGAAAAGTTCTCTCTCCTCCTTGGTACAAGTTTCCAAATCTTTTATAGCAATGATTCTCTCTTCTAATTTTATGAAGACCCAAAATCTTGGACCCATACACAAAAAATGTGTCTTCATCTTTTCCTTCCAGTAGTCATAATTTGTTCCATCAAATTTCAAACTATCCTTTCTAAATATGTTCACCATGGATCTCCCAAAGTTGTTAAACTTTATCTTCAAGGACCTGATGCTTTGATACCAATTGTTAGAAACAATAGTCCACCAAGATAACTAAGAGAGGGTGGGGGGGGGGGGGGTGGTGCCGAATCAGTTATCCAATAATTAAAACATTTATCAACCTTAAATAATCTTAGCCATTCACCCAAAGCAAACAACAACCATAACAAGATTCACATACATAATTACACCAGATATGTTAACTAGGGAAACCCTTGATCAGAGGGAAAACCCTAGTGGGAATGATGCCCACAAGATGATGTACTAATATAAGTATTCCTTGTTAGAGGATGGACCCTGTTAGGAGTCTATTACAATATTTAGTACATGTGATTCCATGTTAGGAGACTTTGAATCCCTGTTAGGAGATTCCAACCCTATTAGGAGTTGTGACAACCCTATTAGAAGTTGTGGAAGATAGAAGGAACCACTATCCAAATAAATTATGGGGTAATATTAGTAAACTCACCGTCCAACTGATCTCTCAAATTTTCCTTGTAGAATAATTGTCTATATTGTACGTTAACTTATTCCCCCTATCCTATCAATGATACCAATTGTTGTCAAACCTTGTAGACCAAGTCACAAACCTCAGACCCAAATATCAACTTTGGATCATACAATAAAACCTCAACGATGAAGTTTCCTTCACTTTCACTTTGTTCTTCTTATCTTTGCATTTCACTCTTTGTGCTACTTACAATCATTCACTTACATCCTTTTATGATGAATAAAAATGACCTTCCTTTATATTGAATCCATAAAACAATTTCCTTACTTAGCTAGTACACATTCTTAATTAATTATTATATGACCTCATTAAGAACATGTTACACTTAGTGATAACATTAATCTTTCACCTTGTAACTTGAATAGCATTCCATACATGTAATATTATGACAAGTGACCTTAGCTAAATCATCTTTAGAATGTGTTTTTCACATATTTAGCTTCAGCTTCTCATAATAACAACTCTTCTAAAAGAATAGTCCATAAAATCTATCTTAGAATAGTCTTCATCGAAACTTGCATAAATTATTCCAAAATTAATATCTTATGCTTTCAAGGTTAGCTACATATACTAGAAACTTAGTATTGTCTCCCTTTAACTTCACTTAGTGAAAATGCTTAGCTATCTATCCATACCAACTTGATCTTTCCATTATTCTTCTGTCAGATACCATAGAAAACTCCTATGTCAACATCAATGATAAACATAGTCATGAGTGTAACATATCATCATGATAATGATCTAATCATATTTCTATAATACTCCCTCGTAGAAGTATCATCAACATTCATGCTTCCAACAGTAACAAGTTTGTGAAATCCTATAATGTATCATCGATTAGTGATGTTTGTAAGTCCTTAAGAGCAAGCCACTCTTTAGACATAATCAACGAGTGATAAGATCTAGATGATATTTTGGTAAAATCCTCTAGTAAGGTCACCTTAAATATGTGTATGCAAAAATTTAACAAGGTTGAATCCCATCAAAGTTCACTTTAGAAGAGTGAGTATTTTTGGTTATTAGTCCTAGGTGTTTTTATCCCTTTGTAGGGTTTCCATGTTAAAATAATGGTATCAAATGTGTGAATGTTAGTTGTGTTACAAGTTATTTTACATGTTTTACATTTTACTACAACTAGGTAATAAATAAGTATCTACAAGGTTATAAATAAGTTCATTTTATTGTCATTCGGTTATGCAAATAAGACAATGTTAACAGTTTCAAGTAAATTAGTTGAAAGTGTAATTTGACAAGTTGAATTTGTAAAATGAGTGTTTGTAATTGATTTTTATGAAGTTGAATTAGTACTAAAAACTTTTGAAGGGACAATAGGATAATTGAACATAACTAATTCACCGCCCCTCTTAGTTATCTAACAATTGGTATTAGCAAAAAGTGTTTGGAGAAAGAAGTTTATAGAAACTTGAGAAAAATATCAATGATGTATAAGAGAGGTAACATAGGGAGAAATTATTAGTATGGAGAGATAAAATCAAGCCATATCTAAATGAAATTAGAGATAATATGACACATTGGTTGTAACATGAATATACTACACCTATTGGTACCCTGATTGTGGAAAAAATGAATGAGAAGAGGAATCATAATATCTCGATGATTGAGACTTCATCTACCCTCAATGATGAAGAATTTGATGATATCAAAAAATGAACTACTACTAAATAGATGTAGGATAAATTTTCACTCATACATGGAGGAGTTGATAATGTGCTATGAGCCAACGAAGAAAGTATGAGAGACAAATTTGATGAAATGAGAATGAAAGGAGGTGAGAATGCTACATAATGTGTAAAATGAATTAAAGAGGTTGTTAGTGCAATAAAAAATTTACGAGGAACCATCAATGATTCAAAAATTGTAAGTGAAGTTCCTAGAACTTTTCTAGCAATTTATGGTCTAAAGATCTTAGCTTTACATGAAGTTAGATCTAGATGCCTAATATGAATTTGACTCTAGATGGTCTATTTAGTCAATTAACTACATTTGAATTGAGAAACTATGATAGAAGTATGGTTGTAGTGGGAAATGAATTTAAGTCTTCACTAACCATCATCAATTAAAAGAAAGAAAAGAAAAAGTCAAGAAGAATGTGAATCTGAAATTAAAGATGATCTCAATGAACTTGAAGAATTTATTGCAAGAAGGTTGTCAAGAGGTAAAGGTAAATACAAAGTTAAAATTACCCTTATTTGTTTTAAGTGTAATTAAGTTGGTCACTTTTCCACTAATTTTCTTAATAGATGCAAGAATTATAGAAATGACAAGAATAATTTGAAGTATAGGAAAAATAGGGATTACAAAGATAAAGGCAAGAAGTTATGCTACATTGCTAAACAAGTGCATACCAAGAGTGGTTGTGATGATGAAAAGGAAATAGTTGAGATGTTATATGTTGTAAATAAAGATGATCCAAATGGTGAAAAGTATAAAAGTGAAACTTCCCTTATTTCACATGTTAGTAAGAATGACTCATAGATTGTTGATAGTGGATTCTCACATTACATGACTAGTTATCTAAGAAAGTTTGATAAATTTAAAGAAATTGATGATGGTGGAACAATTAAGCTAGGTAACGATGCTCCATGCATGGTGAAAGGTAAAAGATCACTAATGTTAAATGACAAGATTAGATGTGATGATCCATATTGTGTTTAAGGATTTAAATATAATAGTTTGAGTGTTGCATAGTTGAACAACTCAAGTCACAAGATGGAATTTTAGAAGAAAAAAGTCAAGATGTTTGATGATAAAGGTAATCTGATTAGAACATCAATGCAAAAAAAGGTAACTTATTCTATCTTTTTCTTAGGGTGAGTGCACCAAGATGGTGTTGTAGTTCCCTACCTAGAGATCCTTGTAAAAAAGGATAAATAATCCAAGATAATTTTTTTTAAGGAAAGTATGAATACAAATGAAAACAACACATGAGGATTGAAAAGATTACGACAGAATACTATCCAAACATCCTAACACCAATTGATCTCCAAATGCCACTACTAACTAAAATGAATGACAATGGAAGATGCAAAACTAAATTTGAATAAAAACATACTGAAATCAAAATTAGACACCAAGGGATTGAACAACACTTAAGAGGGTACCCTAAATACTTCCCAAAAAGTTTGGGTCTTACCAAAAAGTGCCCGTTGTCTACCTAGATAGGTTTTCACAAATACTAGGCAATACTTTAAATCAACACTGGGTGATACTTTCCAGTATCATGCGACATTTCTAAAAATGAAATTTGAAACTTTCAAGGATATGGTGATGCTTCTGTCAAGGGCATGTGATACTTTTGAATTATTGTACAACACTTCTTAGAAGGGGGTGCAATACTAGAAAGTATCGCACAAAAAAACTCAGAGAGGTGTGTGACATAATTAGGGAGCACATGACAAAATTCTAATGGGCATGTGACATAAAATTGTATCACTCCATGCTAACACATGATCACCCAAGAATAGAAAGAAAACACTAAGGGACAACAAAAAGGTTAAAGATGAGTTTAGAACCTCCACACTGGGTAGTACTAGATCCACAATTCAAGGTATGAACACTCAAACACACTACTAAAAGACATAAACTACATCTAACCATCTAAACAAGTAGTGAAGGGAAAAAATAGAGGGAAACATCACAGTTAATGGAAATAACATCGCAATGTATAGTATAACCAAACTAAGTACGCAGTTCCTCCCAACTGTCAATAGCATCATAAGACCATCGTGAGCCCTAGCCATCCCCCTCGCTTAACATCTCAAGCCATCGATTAGATCATCAGTACTATCATAATAGGGACGTCACTTCTAAAACAAGCTACAACATAAACATAAGGAAATCTAACGTGCTAGAAGTAAAGCATAAGATAATCCTACAAAGTAGATAACATCACCTATTACATGCTAATCATCATAATAAGGAAATAAAATAGTAACTAACATCATCTAAACATTAAATACAAGCATTCCAATGAAAGCATAAATCACAAGAAAGCATACTCCAAAACTCAAAGTACCAAGTGACAACATCCAACAATGGTCACACTAGAACAAGATACTATCTCTATGCATCACTCCTTAGTAGTGGTATAGGTATCTATGCCTCCCAATAACATGGAACCTATAGGCCCACTCCCACCATGCTGATAGAGATAATGATCTAACTAGAAACACACACAAAGCACAACAACCATGGATAACACTCATGCCAGACAGTATGATGATTGAAACCAAGACATTGAAAATGCATAATCTATGGGTCCAAGTCAGACACACAATGGACTACTAAGTAGGGGCTGACATCATGGAGATTTTCTTGGCATCAACAAGCCCAAGCTCATATGGTGTAGATTTAGCTCCCTCAACAGAAAGGATCTAGCACAGAACATTTTTCATTATCTTAATTTTTATTACCACCTAGTGTTTTATTTAGTGATCACTTATATAAAGCTCCCTTTTCCAAACCATGGCACTATGATTGTCAGGCTATGAGATAGAAGCCTCCTCCATATGCTACCCTACCCTACCCATGCTCATCCAATGATGAGAGCCAGCAGGCATGCAAATTCCCAACCCAACCCCAATGATCATAACTTTTGGAATTACCATAGAATATCGGGCCCCACAAGTCACTCGAAAAATGTATGTTCATGTACTTGTGTGTGGTGCACCACCATGACAAAGATCATATCACAAGGACTAGATGAGAACATAGGAAGAAAGTCACTCAACTGAAAAAAGACTCAGGATGACAGATGCAACACGCATCACAATCCAACATAAAAGTGCAATAAAGGTTCAACTAACATCCAAATGGATAATCTAGGTCCACAACCCAACTCATGCCAATAAAACTTGAGAAAATAGGGCTTTACACAAAATGAGGTAAAAACTCCAAAAATTAGAAAAATTCCAAAATTAAAACCCATTTGACCTTTGGGTACAAAACCCCTAAAAATCTAATAATAAATGAGTTTAGACACCATATGCAAAAATGGCCAGCATAATGACTAAAAATCCCAAACCCCCATCGTAAAGATAGGGAAAACGTTCATACTGGGCCAACCAGGTAGAACCAACAAATAGAAATGTAGGGGAACACTAGTTCTTAGCCTCCTAACATATTGCTACAAGAAATAGAGAAAAACAATAAAATAGGAAGGCCCTACCTAATAGAAAAAGGTGAAAAACTTAAACCTTTAGAATAAAATAAATATCTCAGTGAAACTATTGAAAGTGATGACAAAGCAAGAACTCCCCAAGCCGGATCCAACAAGACTAATCTCTCAAAAAACCCATGCCCACAACTCCCAGAATGAGCAGAAATAAAAAAAATTCCTTTTCAACAAGTAAGAAGTGAATAATAAAATCCCATTTTCAATACTTGTTCACTTTTCAAGTGAATAGTCTATTAGGGCACATAGCCAGTTAGACTAGCTAGACTCTGAATTGACCCAAACAAAAATAGGTTATTCTCCATAATGGGAATTCACCTAAGGAAAAGATGCCAAAAATTAAATGCAAAATGATTTAAAGCCAAAAAACCCAAAATCATAGAAAATCACTAAATAACTTTTGCAACAAAATAAACCTCTAAATGTACAAACACACTCACTAGTCTAATCACATAATGTAGATGAGTTCATATTTAATAATCACTAAAAGGTTTCAATCTAAACAATTAAAATAAGGATACATTGACCATAAATGGATGACATTGGTAAAATATGAACAACTGAATCACTAACTCCATAGGCCACTACCAGGGATATAAATCCTACACACTAAAACACGTGATCAAGTGCAATTGCATAATAATATCGCAGCCAAATAAAATTAATGCATTAAAACCTAATTAATCCATTTACATCACTTACATTCACATAAAGTATAAAGATACAAGAATGAAGAAAATAGCCATAGCATAAAAGACATCACATAACATAAATTGACAAGTATGTGTTAGAATTCTTTAGAATAACTGAGGGGGGGGGGGCGGAGGGGGGGTGAATTAGTTATTCAAGGTCTAAATGCCCTAATAATACTTTTTCTCAAATTATAGTGAGCCCATAAACTTTTCATCCATTCAAACTTAAATCAATCATCTTAGCAAATTACAGTAAATCAATCTGCAGGAATAAAGCATGCAAGATCAACACATGACACAGTGATTTACGTGGAAACCCAATTTGAAAAAAACCACCAGTAACATGCTACTTAATTCTCACTCTTCTAAAGTGATACCCTGTTAAAAGCCTGCCCTATTAAATGCTTACAACACACTTTTAAATGTTACCTTGTTAGAGGATTTCACCATACTGTTAGGAATGAGCTTGGTCAAAGGACTTTAGAACATTCACTTGGAAAGTCACCTTATTAAAGGATTTATAACATGGCTATTAAACCAACCTAAGTCCATAGGGTTTAAACTATCTATTACAATTGCTAGGAAGTAACAATAATGGCTTTCTGATATGATACAACTTACAACATATTTTGCAAATTTCAAATCACACTTTAGTTTAGTCCTTTTGCTTGGCTTTTAATCACTTTGACTTTGACAGCTTGTCATCACAAGCTTCGTCTCCTTGAGTCTTCTCACTCATCATACCAATGAAACCATATCTATGGTCATCTATTGAAGCAGAGTAACTATTCTCTCTTACTCCTTAGCACCTCCTTCAGCACTTTATGCTTTCATGCTTGGCCTCCTCTCTACTGCTTCGTGACCTTGTTACTCCTTAAATAGAAATTTGGATTGTCTTTGCTGCTCAATTCTCCCTCTCCAACTTTTGGTTTTTAAATGGATTAGGTAGGATACAATGTATCTACCCCATATCTTTCTCTTATCTAGAAACTTTGTCTAGAGTCTAGTTGCATTCTCCAAAAACATTCTACATGGTGTTCTGTGCCACCAGCTCATCACTCTTATCTTCTATTTAATTCACAAAATTCTAGATAACAACCTTTTTATCTTAGATCTGATGAATCTTCAATCTTATAAATAATGCAGCAACTCAACATTATTAGTTTACTGATGCTCGACACCTTTGTGTTACTCGGCACTTTATCTTGCTCGGTACCTGAAGATCACTCAGCATCTGAAGATCACTCGGCATCTAAAGTTTACTCGGCATCTAAAGTTCACTCAGCACTTACTAAAGTTCACTCGGCATCTAAAGTTCACTTGGCACTTACTGAAGTTCACTCGGCATCTGAAGTTCACTCGACACTTACTAAAGTTCACTTGGCATCTGAAGTTCACTTGGCACTTACTGAAGTTCACTTGGCATTTGAAGTTCACTCAACACTTACTAAGGTTCACTTGCTCGGCTTCAACTAGAAATTTGATCGGCACTGACTAGCTTGCTCGGCTCCCTCTCTAATAAACTTAGTTAGGCTTCACAAATGACTTAGCTAAAATCTTACATCTTTGATATGTTTTAGTGTGCCCATTCTTTATGTCTTAGAGTATGTCATCAATACACTTTTTCATCAATGGCTTAGATGATCCTTGTACTTCATTACAACATCATAACTTCAACCTTTCTCTAGGTGTACTAGTTACATCTTATTGATTGCCTCCTCCTTGTCAATCAACCAATTGATAGTATTTGGATCACTAAAGCAATTGTCATTCCTGCAAGTTTGACATCAATGACAAAACAATGATTGAGAACATTCTTTACCAGTTCCATTACTTTTTATGTATGATCTCTTCAATCATTTCCAACAATGTCCCTCATGATCTTTTCAATCATTCCCAATAGTATGTCCAAATACCAGGTAATCAAATATCATCATAGATCAATTGTCATCTCAATATGGCATTAACATGCAGATATGATAAATAAAGTAGCATAGTAGTATAGCATCTATGGTACTGAGTCAAATTATAACATCCAACCCTAAGGTCATCTCAAAATACAAATAACAATAAGAGTAACAAGTATCTCTTGAATCAAAATAGACAAGGTATAGACTACAAACATGAGAGACACTACAGGTGTACAAAAAGGAGCGTATAAGTGGACACTTTTTTTTCTTTCTAAAATCAGGTAAATCTAAACTTGGATGAGATATTTGAGGTTCATCCACTCAAAATAAAAATATGTATAAAATATATAAATTTTACTACTTTGAATCTACTTTCTAAACTACCATAAATTTTACAAAATGGATAAGATTAGGTGAGTCAAACCCTGGATGCACTAAAATTAGTTCTTGGTTTGTTTAGAAAACATAATATAGTTATTTTCAAGTGTAGTACAAAAGACAGTTATATTTAGTATTTTGCATATCCCTTTGGTACGATAATAGTTAAGAGTCATATCTAGAATTTTTGCACTTTTTTGTAATTTTATTATGAGTATTTTTTTTAATGAATTATTCAACTGACTAATTCCTAAAATTTGTGTACTTGTTCATGTGTTAAGCATAACTTGCGTCAAAATAATAATAAATAGAGTTTTTTTTAAAGTGCATAGAATCAAGTGTAGAACAATAATATATAATTTGTTTTAAATTTGGTTAAGTATATCAAAATTTATTAAGAAAATGTTAGACATATGTTAGTGAGGAATGTCAATGCATTGGTAAAACTAATTAAAGTTTGCATTGTTAATATTGTCCAAAAATAGAAACAATTATATGGTTAGAAAGAAAATAAGATGTGTAATATTATGGTAGAAATTTAAGAGATACCCACTTCACCATTAGAAAACCTAATGAAAG
This sequence comes from Cupressus sempervirens, assembly GCA_028749045.1. Classification (NCBI taxonomy): domain Eukaryota; kingdom Viridiplantae; phylum Streptophyta; class Pinopsida; order Cupressales; family Cupressaceae; genus Cupressus; species Cupressus sempervirens. The sequence goes on from CM053789.1 coordinate 167,368,982, forward strand.
AAAAAATGAGAATTCATCTTTGAAGATGAAAAAATATCTAAATGAAAAAAAGGTTCAACGAAAAATAGACTCCCAAGCCTTTGGCTTGTTTCCCTATGTTATTATTAAGCCATAACCCAATCAAGTTTTGAAGAAGTAAAGTTTACTTTTTCAAAACCTGATCAAGTTTTGAAGAACTAAAAGTAGGCTTTACTCCAAAGCCCATAATTTTCACATACAAAGTTTGATTGACTCCATTCAAAATATATTGGATTTTTTTGGAAGAGATATAAAACATGATGTAGATAGATTAATCCTATGTCATTTAAGTTTTATTTTCTATCATTTTTAATTAAGCATATTCTAAAACAAGTAGTCATTCTTTTCCAAATGTGTAATCAATAAGTAAACACAAGTAGTAGCATATTTTTAATTATTTCTCTCAAACACACATACAGAAACTCACTCACTAACTAAATAACTCCTAAGATATCTCTCCTACTAAATCCTAACCTCTTTCATTCTTTAACTAACTCCTAAAACTCTCCATCCTATCCCATTCTCTCCATATTTTTAACTCCCTATCCATCTCCAATCTCCTCTCATTCTCTCTATCCTATCCCCTAATCCCTCTCACATATTTCCCTCTCTCTCTCCATCCCTTCATCTCAAGGATTAGAAAGAGGTTTGAGAGAGAGAGTGAGAGGTGGAGAGAGAGAGTGAGATGTGGAGAGAGAGATAGAGAGGTGGAGAGAGAGAGAGAGAAAGAGAGAGAGTATGATAGGATGGAGAGGGAGAGAGAGGATAAAATTAGAAAGGTGTGAGAGATGGAGAGAGTGTGAGAGAGAAGAGGGTGTGTGTGTGTGTGTGTGTGTGTGTGTGAGAGAGAGAGAGAGAGAGAGAGAGAGCCAATTGGGTTTTTTAATGTATTTTCGCTAGGCTTGGTAACCAAGCTTGACCAACTTTTGAAATTTTGAACAACTTGATTAGGTTATTAATATTTTTTGTTTTTTTCTTTGTGTGTGGTGTCCCTTAAATTGTACACTATCTTGGTGCACACACCTCCTACTATTGAGTCATTCTGATGGAGACACAACCCAAGAACAAAATGGACACAACAGAAAAGGGAAATTGTATTAACTAAGAAAATAAGCTAGTACAAATAGTACAGAGAAAATAAACTTCAAGACATGCCCTAAGGGCTTACAATAGCATAAATCTAGAGATAATTTCTCCTTTCAGTACCTCCTCTCAAACTCCACTCTGAACTGCCTTTTACAATGCCAAAAATCTCCTTAAATAGACCCCGAAGGGTTAAGGACTAGGAGTACATTCTAGAAAGTGCTAGTAGGCATCCACCAACCAATTAGAAGGTTCCAGAAGCTGTGTTAGAAGTTGGTGCAAATCTAGAAGAATCCAAAAATGGTAACCGAACTTTTGGGAGGCATAACTTTTGAACTGTAGCTCCAATTGACGAACCGTTTACATTTTCGGAAAGCTCTCAAAGTGCTCTATAGCCCTATGGACAAGCTTTGCTCGTCCCCCATTTTTTGGCACTTTTCAAGGTCATTTAATGCCCCTAACCTAACTTTGAAGATTCTTAGGAGGTCTCCAAAACTCAAAAAATTGCAATAACTTTCAAACTGTAGGGCCTTTTGACCTGATTCTTTTTCTGGAATGCTCTAAATCACAATTACATTCATTTGGCCAATTCACACCTTCTAGGTCACCAAAATGATGACCAAATTGCATGCTCCTATTTTTTCAGGATTTTCTAGCACACTGATAGTTGAACTGTGAGAGTTGGATCTTTATTTGACCCAAATGGGTATCCAAAAATGAAAAGACATGAAAGAAAAACTAAGTCTAAGTACATTTTTTGGGTGACACAGGATTGTCCTTATACCTCTGGATGCTCCTGCATCACATTCTTATTTACTAGAATTGAAGATGTATGTTTATGACATAAGACATTATGTTACGTGAACTTTGACAACATGGAGAAATTTAGTAAAAACAAAAGAGCAAGAGACTTACCAAATTAGCATAAACTTGAGAATGCTATGTGTAAAGAATATCAGATGAATAAGATGACAAAGTCAATCCTTCTAGAATAAATATAGAAACTTCAAATGATATCTTGTAATTGGTGCATACTAATCTATGTGGTCCAATTAGTGTTAACAGTTACTATGGTGACAAATATTTCATATTGTTTGGTGATGATGATTAAAGAATGATGATTGCTATGTTTATGAAGGTGTAATCACACATCTTTTATATGATACAAATATAGATTTGAAAAGGAAAATGGTAAACCTTTGAATTGTTAAAGATATGATAAAGGTGCTGAGATTATGTCTATAAAATTTACTAATTTTTGTGCTACAAATGGTATAAAGAGATAGTTATCTGCATTGAGAACACCAAAAAAAAATAGGATTACTGAAAGGAGAAATAGGTAAATTATGGATTGTGCAAGCACATTGATGGTTAAGAAGGAGGTTTCTTAGATATTCTAGAGAGAAGCAATTGGTCTTACTATTTACACTCTCAACCAAATTCAATTAAAAAAAGAAACAAATAAAATGCCCTATAAACTCTATTATGGTCACACACCTAATTTAAGTTATTTTAAAATATTTTGAAGTAGGTGTTATATTCAAAAGGATGCAAGGAATGTTAAATTTGATGTTAAAGGATATGAAGGTATATTCATTGATTATTCATCTAAGAGAAAATCCAATAAATTTTTGACCAAAGCTACTAACACGATGATTGAAATTGAAAATGTAAGGTTTGATGAGTTTGTAGAAAGGAGTGATGTGGAAAGCAATAAGGAGCATGCAGATTATAACAAGTTTGTATATATTTTTAAAGATTACAAAAAAATAATTGAGATATTTTATTTCTTGCTAGGGAAAAATTAGCCCACACATTGGATTTTATCTATGCATGGCACAAGGTATACTTGAGTTGGGTATTTGTGGAGAGTTGACGCATGATAATAAATTCTTTCAAAGGTTTCATTTTGGCATAGGAAAGCATGATACTGCAAATGTAGAAACACAAAAGATACAAGCATAATCATAATATTGAGTGTCTAAAATTTATCACACATTAAGATATTCAATTAACTCTTTACATCTTAATTATTCACATTTTAAAATATGTGTATAGCCTTATGGGTGATCACATTGTTCCCTTCCATGTGAATGTTCGCATTATAAAATGTTCCTATGGTTTATTTTGCATAATAACATGTCATGGTATTTAAGTTAATGCTTAGTAATTCCAATTACAAGTATAGATATGTCCTAAAATGAAAACGATTCAAAGTTTCTATGGAACCATATGGAGTGTTTCATTTTTAATAAGACTGATGAAAATCTTTGGCCATTGCTATTGTGTAAATTAGTGTTTTAAACAACACTCTCAAATAGTGCCACCACCTTTCAAGTGGATTAATGAATCCATAGTAGAGTGATTATGTCCTATTAGGTTCTTTCTAAAGATGTTACCCTATAGATACATATGTTTTAAGTGGACCCATTTTGTTTATACACTACAATCTATACTCCTTCAGATGATATATCTTCTAGACATTTTGTCAAACAAATGACATGCCTTATTCTCACATCAACCTTATACATACACATTTGTAAAGGAATTTACAACTACAATAACCCCCTTCCTACATCCTTTGATGGATTTCCATACCCTACTCCAAGCTCTTGTTTGGCATAGATAGGAAGGTTATTGGAAAAGACTATTGAATTCAATTTTCTAGATATCAATTGCATTTTCTTTAATGTTTCTGATGCCTTTCTAGCAAGACCATTGGGTTTATAGTTGAAATAATGGGAAACATGAACCCATAGTTTGCTGAGTTATTTTGTCAAAAAATTGTCCATTCTCATATATCTATCCACATACTGCATACTTGTTTAGGAATTTATACTTTTATGGGACATAATACCATATGCCTAAACCCCTAGTTTGGCATTATGACTAGTAATATATTCAAGCCAATAAGTTAGGTGAAAGAAAATGACCTTGCAAATCAAAAATCAAGGAATTTTAAATCATTAGTCATGTGGAAAATGCCAAATCTCACATCCAATGAAACCTACAAACTCTAGGAAATTATTAAGAGTACCACTCCAGGTTAGTGAAGAAGAGAAAATATTAAACCTTTGATGTAGGAGCATCATGGGTTTTCTCTCTAACTACTTTGGAGTTCTTAGAGTAATTCTTGGTACTTTCTTTGGAGAGTACTTGTAGTGTTACTCGGTCAAAGAAGAGGTGCTCAACAATCCTGGAGGTGCTTAATTGTTTAGGGTACTCAACATACACTAGGAGCTTGGTGATGCTTGGTTGTAGTTTTGACCAAGTAGCTTAGTCAATGAAGGTACTTGGTCACCAAAGGAGTAGAAATCAGCACAAACTAGGGAGCTTGGCTTATACTGCATGGTTTAGTTATTGTGTTGACTTAGTAGCTCGATCAATGAAGGAACTTAGTTATGCTTGGTGGAGTTTCTGATACTTAGAAGTGGTTCTCTAATACTTGGTCATGTCTTGGTTCTATCTTTTCCTAAGTTTTATATGTTCTATTTCAAGTGTGAGCCAACCTTGGCATTTAATTTGGTTATATCTATAAAAATAATTTTAAGAAAACTTGTGGCTTAAATGTGCATTTAATGTAAAGATTTATTTAATTTGTAACATACAGGACTGACCTATGGCTTAGCTTAATATAAGTAAGCAGTCTTGTGGAGTCTTGAGTCATTATTTAGAGTGGGATCCAACATGGAGAAGATGAAGTAGTAGAGTGAGAAAAGTTTTCTTAAGTGTGTGGATGGAGTGCCAAATGTGATGCAATTTACACCTAGATCTTCGGTAAAGTTTGAGAAGGACCAGTAGTCAAGGCTTGGAAAATAAGAGGATTTATTAGTGGGCTTGTGAGAAGAATTTTAGATCTTCCTTAGAGGTTTCTAGAAAAGTGTAGTTCAAGACTAGCTAGGGTTCATATTGGTTCTTGATGGATCTTGCAGATCTATTGCTTGCTTTGTATTTAGCCTTAACTAGGAAGGCCTTACAACTCAACACATTGCACGTAATAAGTTATTTTATGAATAAAGTGTTGTGAACTAGTGTCAAATATTGAATTTTTTGTGTGTTTCCACTATGTGGTTATTTTATAGATGTTAGGAAATCTCCTTTGGGGATTCTCCTATCTTGCACTATGTTAGATAGTATTAGAGCATAGTTGTTCCTGAGCATGTAGAAAGATCACCAAAGTTGACACAATTTATACTAGGACCTTGGTTGAGATAAGTTGATCTGAGAAGATCTTGATTTGGTGGTGGATTGTTCTTTCTAAAGTCCTAGATAACTTGGTTATGAGGTAGAAAATTATGGCTCTAACTTACAAATGAAGAGGACTTGTAGATAGATCAATGGTTACATGATCACAAAGAGTTTGTGTGATGTGTATTGTAGATCTATTTTTCAAGACTTATGATATGTTCTTGATTGTTTGTGTGAGGTTTCAAGTTGCAATTTGAATTACAAACAATTTTGGTTTGCCATAAGGTGTGTGAGAAGGATTTATTGTAGAAGGTTTGCAAAGATCTTGGAAGGTGTCTCTGAGAAGATTGGACACTAGGATGATTATGATTTTTTTTGATGTAGTGGAGAAGAATTTTTTAGAGATGTTAGCTTAGTTGGAAGCTATATTGACTGATTAAGTTAAGGAAGGGATGGTTGAGTTTCACAGAGATTTATGGAGCTAGAGTCTACCGATTAGGAAGAGAGTTGTCTGGTTAGTTAGAAGACTTGTTTGAGACAAAAGATAGAATAAAAAAGTCAAGGTGGAAGAGGTTGTTTTTTGTTGATCAATTAGTGGAGTAAATGTTGTGAACATATTATATGGTGTGCATCAATACATATTACTATCTCTATTTGAAGATACTCTCTTAAATAGGTTGAATTAGTGTGTAATATACTTAACAATTCATGATATAGTAACATTTCTCAACTAGGCCTCAGGCATCTTGGGGGCCATATATTTATGATTTTCTACACCTATAGGATGTGGTTAGATTATGTGTATAGTTTAATTTGGGTGACAAGGTCAAATGGACCATTCCATTCGATACCGTAGTATCACAACATAGATGATTATTTTAAAGGAATACTTTTTCATTTATTTAGGGTTTAGGTGATTACATATGGATGGATAATTTTAGCTTCCAAGAACATAGGTTTGCCTATGGAGTCATTTTGTGTAAATGATGGTATATGATATCACTTTTAATTCTAGTAAGATGTTTTAATGAATTCTTCCATTTCTAGATATGTGATTCATATGTCTTGACTCGTATGTAATATCATTATCATGACAAAGGTGTGAACCTTAATTACTACTTCATAAACATGAGATGTATAACCCTAAGTCATTATAAGATTATTGAATCCTAATTATGTACTTCAAGATCTAATTTATTAAATCCGCATTATCATTTAATAAATTTATACCCATTTAGATAACTTACTAAAACATTAAATCTCCTATACTTATCAACATTATCACTAACTAATTTACTTACTAATTCATTTAAATAATACTAATTACCAAATATCTCTCTTTATTGTTGACTAACTTAATATCAATAACTACTAAATTATCAAAACTTTGTACTAACTAAATGATAGTCCTCACTCACCAAATTACTAACCATCTTAGAACAACATTCACTAACTACATTATTAGGATTATTCAAAAATTTAAATAATACTCTTTATTTACTATTTTATATAAAACCACTTATTATATACTACTAATATTTCTCACCAACAGGTTTACTAAGACCTCCTATCCTTTAACATACTGTATTATATACTTCTAAGATGATTAACCATTAAGATTTTAATATTAATCCCGAACTAATTTCATATTTATAAAAAATGTATGGAAATTATTTACCACTAACACTAACCACTACTCACTATTTCATTTAACTTACTATCTTAAAGGTATTAAATTACCCATACCCTAGTCATATGTACTAAAGTTTACTATTACCAATATTCAAATAACACTAATTAATTACTTACCAATCAATACTAACTAACTTACATTACTAATAAACATTTCTTACACTAACTTACTAATAATCTCCCACTCCAAGTGCCAACCTTTACTCCCTGCTAGGGCATGTGACCCTCCATAACCCATGAAAAATGCAAGCCAAAACAAATCAGTTAATACTCCTAACTTCTCACCCTTTCTTAAATTCTAACCACTCAATGAATACCTCATTTCCCAACTATTTTAATAACACTTCCCATCAACTAATCCCCAAATAAGCTCATGTTCTTTGCCCAAGGAAAACACATGGTGTATTTCACAAGTGTGGTAGGACTAGGTGGCCTAACCCATGTGCTTGGGTGTACTTTCTTGTTGCCTAGGGAAGTGGAGAGAGGGAAGATGTGGGAGTTATGTGACTTACCTTCTTCCAAGATAAATTTGCATGTATGAACCTTTGCAGGTTTATTTTATTATTATTTTATTTATTTAAAGGGTCTCTATTTCCAATGCATGGGTCAAAGCATCCTAAATTCATTAGGGCATCATTACCATTGCTTATATTGGCATGGTCTAAATTATTTATTTATATTTTTAAAGTGAACTTCCCTCCAAATTGAGTACATATCGATGGGACAAGGGGAGAAAGAGGTTTTTTAGTGTATTTATATTTTTATAGGGTAGGGATGGGCAATACTATTTGTATATATAGGATATAGAATAGTTATAGGTTGTGATTTATTTTATCTTGGCAACACTTCATTATTACGTCCCTTTCCTCTCAAGGAGATCCATGAAATATTCTATTTGAATATTATATTGTACTTTAATAGTTTAGTTCATTTTCATTTCTCCATACAAAAGGAAAAGAGTAAAACATGCATCTACTACTTGCATTTGTTATGGAAGTTCATAATATGTTATCTATTTGGCTACATAATATTTTGTTCCAATAAGATATTGTAAGACTTTGATATTGTCATCACCTCTCAATGTAGAACCAAAATTTAGTGATGTGTATTTGAATCTCTTAATAACAATAAATCTAACCTAGTAATGTAATAAAATTGATGAACGATTGGATCCCTCTTTCTCTTACAATGTAACTTGAATGATGTTACTCATGGAATTGATGCAAATGAAATTCATTTGTATAAAATTTTTGAGATGCAACCTCTTATAATTATTATTTTTAAATGAATGAACAACATTCCAACAAGACATATACATTCCTTAAGTACAATATAAAATGGCTATTACAATGAATCTCACTTATGTCAACTACAATAAATCAATCCTACCTTTTCAATGAAACTAGAAGTAGAATATTAAATTTTGTAATGAAATTACATAAGCTAATAACTAAATTGTTTCATCCCTTCCATGAATCCATCCTTCACAATAATAAATATAAAATGAGGATTGTATTCATTCAACACAACACACAAACAACAATGGGAGTTTTTCCTTTTCAAATAAAATGTTCAATGACATGAAGATGGATTCATCCTTTTAAAATACATTGCATAAGACATAACTTTCTCTCCACCAATACAAGGGAATGACCCTAGGCTTCTCCTTGGATCCCAAGAGCACAAAACTTGAAAAAAAATTCACACAAGAACCATGGAGGCTCACCTCCCATCCTAGGATTCTATGAAGCCACCCACTAAGTTGGGGAAATAAGACTCAAACAGGTTACACTCAAACATTTCACAATGCATGCAAAACTCAATATCACAATACATATACAATCCCTCCAAGTTTTAACACAATGATTCACCATTGGAATCATGAAATAATGGGTGAAGGTGGACTCCTCTAAAAGGACTCTCTACTATCCCATTTTTGGCAAAAAACATCAAGCCACTATCTCTTATAACTTTGACCCTACCAAAAAAAAAAGAAACTTTGACCAAGTGGGAGTGTGAGGATACACTCATGAGATAACTCAAATTTCGAATTGGTGGAAGAATGCATTGGGTAAGGGGTCTCCTACATTAGCTAAGCACTAGAATGATCAAATTTAGGCCCATAACATGTTATGCTGACATATGGGTAGCTTATTTTCACAAAAATGATAGTTTGGGACCACATATTGACCCTCTAAAATCCTTGTAAATTTTGAATTCGAATTTTCTTTGATGGTGACCCATCCTATCCTTTCTCCAAGTGGATTTACTTAATCTTATGAAAGGTAATTAGTTTAAGGTTAAGTGTTACCATGACCAAAACCCTATGTGACATGTCATTACACACAAACAATTATAGGTGTGAAGTGACACAATTAAAATGCATTACACATCACCATGGCATGTTCCTAATTTATTTATGGGATTAAATTTACCATACACATGCAACATTACATTTATGAAACAAACACATCATAAGGAGGCTTTTGAATCTTCCATATATTTGCCTTGGCTAAACTTTGTCCACATAAGTTTGGACCTTGTTTCCCCAATTAATTTCCATGGCTCAATTTCCTACACACTAAACTTGAACATTAGTAGCCCAATGAAAAATTATATAAAATGCATGGATATAGGTGCATGACAATTTTATATTAAATAATTCACCTTAACATCATAATCAAATTTTATTTTCTAATCATTTTCACATAAAGTGTCTAAAACATTAAAATATCAAAATCTACATATCAACATTAATATCTAATCAAATGATCCAACTATCATTCTAAACATATCATAATCCATTTCATATAATGATGAAATATTGAATCTATACTGTTAAATCAACCAACATGAACATTAGTTTCAAATACATAACATAGGTCAAAATCACCAAAATGTAAACATCACAACTAGTATCCTTTGATTCAATTAATTATATTTTGATTACTAACAGTATCCTATTATCATTATGAGATATCATATTATAATGTGTATCACTTATGTCAAGTAATTAGGATGTTTGCATAATTTTAAAATCAATCACAGAATAAAACCATTACATTTTATTGGGCCATAAAATCTATCCTTGTGAATATCCACCTAATACTACTTTCACAATAATTAACTCATTACATTAAATTATATCGAGCTCTACCATTTAGACCCTTATCAAATTTGATAACGATTTCAATCTATGACTATTAGTAATATTATAAGGGTAGGTGTTGATTCATCTTTCCATAATAACCATCTAATTCAATTATCCTAATAGGACATGAAATATCATGAACCCATCAACATAGTTTCTAACTTATGACATCTTGAGTCTTTATTACATAGGGTCTCATCTTATCAACCTAATGTAATATTAAATAGGGTACTTATCACAACAATAATTATATATATATATATATATATATATATATATATATATATATATATATATATATATATATATAAAAGTCTCAATAAGATTTTAGGTTCATTATTGACAAGGAAAATGCCAATCATGACATACCTAGATTCCAAAATCGTCTTACCATTGTTCTATCATAACCTATGTATGGTAACAATATATAATTTGCATTCTATACACGAGATAGAAACATGACATCCCATCTCCTTATTCTTCCTAGCTCTTTTCTTATTAAGATTTATAATAGGGTACTAGGGAAGGGGCCTTACATGTTCACATTTATTCTAGATAGTTAAAAAATAATAATTGATGATAAATGAGGTTGTCCTTGTTCTTTTTCATTTTCTATTGTTTGATTCAATGCAATTAAAAGAGTTAATTTTTTAATTGGTAAAATTTGTTAATATAAAATTAAAATATTAAAATTAAATTATTTTTGTGTAGAATGAATATTTCATGAATTTAATATTATACTAACATAATAAATATATATATTAAACAACTTTCAATTCAATTTAATTACTTTCTTGGCAAAAAATAATTATAACTCATTTATACTATTAAACCAATTTAGTAAGATAAGAAAAGTTACTATTCAATACCAGTAATGCTTTTTCTAAGCTTTATCATATAATTATGCTTTTAGAAAAAAAAAAAATAGAACAAAGAAAAGAAAGTAAGTTTTTTTCTTTTTTTCAAAAGAAAAGTAGATGAGGCTTATATATATACATATATATAAAGAAAAAACCTACTTCAAAGGCTTCATGGGGAAATAACTAGGAAGAAAATCCCACTTCTTAGCCCTATTACAAAAAAATATATATACAATTACAATATTGAGTATAAAGTTAAAAGGACAGATTGGACTTCCCCAAACTTCATACAAACTAAATGAATAATATAAGAAATTGACAAAATCAAATCCTAGCTCGCTTCTCAAATATGATGGCCACCAATGTGGGATGTAGATAAAGTACCTTATCCATGTCATGGTCCAAAATAAAAATAAGTTATCTTGTACATTACTATTATCTAATAGTGTCTAATTTTAAAATAACATGGGATAATTATTTATAAAAAAATTAAAAAGAACAATAAGAAAATATTAACTATTATGACATCACATTTGTGACTTATAATTAGTCTCTCTTTTTTGAAGAAATTATGATATAATTGAAGAGCCTACAAAAAAAAATGAGAAGATTTTTCATTGGAAATGTTGAGTCATTCTATCTTTCCATAATTTTTCACAATAAGAAAAATCTTCCCAAAACTAATAAATCAAAAGAGTTCAGCTTTAAAATTTCACTTTCTCTTGTGTAGTTTACCTATTCTTCATAACTCTCTATTAATTTTTTCATTTTAGATAGTAAATATATTGAACTTTACAATTGTTTCATTGACATCTTATACTAGTAGTGTCATTGGTTTCCACTGAAATGGGCATGCAAATTTTGTTGTTTTATCATTATGATCTATATTTTTATTTTATATTTATTAAAAACCATTCATTTATAGTAACATAAATTTATTTAGATTTCTTGCATCTAATGTTCTAATATTTCATAAATATCTATATCATTTTGGTGTCTTGATCCCCTACATTATGAGAATTCCAAGGTTCAGTTAAGTGAGGTGACATAAGGTGAAGTTGGTCTTGAGGTCAATAAAAAATTTCCTTACCCATATTCTGATGAATTCAACATGAACTAGTGTCTTCTACATCAAACATCTCCCTTTCTAAGTTGTAGTCACTTTGAATAGATGGTGACAATTAATCTTATGATACCACCAGCCCATACAAGGCATGAAATGAGAACCACTTTCACCTCTTTAGATGAGCCATACACCAAGAGCCCTATCTAATCTATATCTTTGACATATTGATTTATCGAATCTCCACCTAGGATGACATAGTTTATCATACAAGCGAGCTTTACCTCATAATTAAGGAGATGATCTTTGTTAATGTTGCAATGAGTGCTCCATAACCATTTGATTCCTTTGGCATCTACCATCCTAATTTTTCAAATAGGACCCAAGGTGGTCTTTTCAATGTTTGGTGTCACACAATGAATTTTTTTCCTATAGAATGGAATTTTCTATTACAACTAGTCATTTGATTTGGTCATGGTATTAACATGATAAATATATTTATTAAAATATTTTCATTTTAATTTAATTATTTTGGTTAAGAATGTCATAATAAATTATTGTATTAAATTAATTTATTAAGATAAGTAAAGTTATTCTTAGGTATCTTTTATGTTATTTCAAAATTTTATTATACAATTATGTATTTATAAAGATGAATAGAAAAAGGAAAATAAAATAATATATCCTGCATTACTATTATAGACTAATGTGTAATTTAGAATAACAAGAAATAATTATTCATATAGCACTAAAAAATAAGGATTAAAAATAATTAATTATTATGATATCAAATTTCGAAGTTATAATCAATTTTTTTGGAAAGAAATTATAATATGATTGAAGAATCTATGAAAAAAAGTCATGAAAAAGATTTTGACTAAAAATTTTGTGCGAATCTCTTTCTATCATTTTCCACAATATGAAGAATCTTTACAAAAATAATAAATCAAATTGCCATACTTTTTCAAAAGTTTGCCATATTTTTCAAGAAATATAAAATATAAAGAACTACCAATCATTATGATTTGACATAAGTTTTTAATAAAGTGTAGAGAAGTTAGTAGCTCTTACTTACATGACATTTTCGATATATGTCTCTTTTTACTACTATTATAAGAATAATAGTGTCTTAACCCTAAAAGCTCTCACTTTCTACATTCTATTTTCCAGAATTTTCCGCCAAAAGAAGATTATTTTTCAAGCATAAAATGAATCGCTTATCAGATTCCATTTTCCATGATTTTTTTCCCACTAAAAGAATCTTTGTTGTTTAGTTGAACAAATCTTAAATTAAAATGAAGTCTAATAGGTAGAGCTATCAATGAGAAAAATAGTAAGAAAGTTTAATCTAAATGACATTAGGTAAACTATTACCAACTCATACAAGAGAACTGCAAGCTAATTACAACATTTAAACAATTGAAAAGACCTTTTTTAAAAACATCAAGCTCAAATTGACTCATTTTCCCATTCCAAATTTATTCTTCTATTTCTATATCATAAAATACAATATCTCTCAATAAAAATTCTATGGTATAGTATTTGTGATATATATAGTTTGGACAACATATTTAGATAAAAAATTTAAAATTTTGAAGATATTAGCTATGGTTACTCTTGGAGAAATAGTAGTTGTGTTGTGGCTAATAGTCTTATGATCTATGTAAATCAAGTGTCTAAAATTCCATCATTTTGAGCCTAAAATAAGCTAAAACATACCTATCTTTGAACACTAATATGGTCACATCTTTATCAAATTTTAGTGATTTTATATTTCCAATTTCTTTGGTTTGTTCCTAGCTCCATCCAAAACTTTGTACTTTTGGAAATTGACTCATGAGTCAAAAGTTGTGGCACATTAATGATATGTGTATGTTATTAAGATATAAATAAAGCATCTATCATTTATGGTGGAAATATACATTGTATAAAAGTGCGCACACACACACACACACACACACACACACACACACAAGTGGATATTTGCAGTGTTAACTATTTCAGAAGTGTTCACATGTATTCTTGATAGTTTAAGAAAAACAATTGATGAAATGTGAGGTTGCCCTTGTTCTTTTTCATTTTCTATTGTTTGATTTGATGCATTTTTGAAAAGTCAATTTTTTAATGTGTATAATTTAAAAATATTAAGTTAAAATATAAAAAAAAGAATTATTTTTGTTTAGAATGAATATTTTTTTTATTTAATGTTATGCTAACATAATAAATATATTTCTAAAACTTTCGATTCAATTTAATTACTTTCTTGGAAAAATGTTATAACTCATTTATCCAATTAAATTAATTTATTAAGATAAGAAAAGTGACTATTAAGTACCATTCATATTTTTTCTAAGCTATTTCATTCAATTATGTATTTGGAAAAATAAATAGAAAACTAAAACGTAAATAAGTTATCTTGTACATTACTATTATCTACTAATATTTAATTTTAAAATAACATGAGATAATTATTCATATTTTACTAAAAATTAAGGATAGGAAATACTAATAATTATGATATCACATGTGTGACTTTATAATTATTGGAATGTAATGACAAACAAGTGACTAAGACTACAGCGAGGGGGAGGGTGAATTAGGAAGCACTTAAAATTTCAAACTTAGAATACCTATGATTTTACTGCATTATATTATTTATTATACTTTCATGCATGAACATAAAGAAATTAACACTAGTACACCTTGAACACAAGATTTTGGTAATGCAAAAACCATCCAAGGAGAAGTTAAAAATGCGGTGGGGATGACACCCACAATGCTTCATTATTGTAGTAATAAAGTTTACCTATTAGGGATTATAATTGATCAATTCTCATGATCTACTCTATCATGAGTATGAAGGACTATTATGTCCACCTTGTGAAATTATTTTTCAATACAAAGAAGTATGGACTCTATTAAGAGATCCAACAAAGGACTCTCGAGCCCACCTAGTTAGGGGATTTGAGTGATGCACCTATTAGGATGAATCAATATATTTTTCTCTTCTCTACATCTATGTTTTCTGATGTAGATCCTTTGAATAATATGATTTCCTAGCTGTGATAGATAAGACTCTGCCCTGCACTTTATACTTCTTTGTAGCTTTCTTACTCAATTTTCTCCATATTTGCTTCTTGTCTAGAAACATTCATTTATTTCATGTATTACATCTTAGAAAAATAATTTTTCCTTCCTTATATACCCATCAATCAATAACTTCATACTAAGTTAGGTCACACAAGAGACATCTTCATAATAACCAAAATATACCTTTAAGTTGGCCACATGCTAATGCTTAGGAAACATTGTGCATTTTGGAGTTATGATGAATCCAAATGGTGGAGCAAAAATTATGCATTATGGATTTATGTTGATGCTTGGGCAACATAGTGAGCTTGGGTGATACTCTAGCACTCAGGTAGGATTCGATGCTTGGGTATAACTTTATCATCGAGTGGCATTGGATCATACTAACTTGAAACATGTAGCTCAGTTCATATAGAGAGCTTAGTTAGAACTATGAACTTTGTTCACTCTAGGAACTTGGTTTCCATTGATAACTCAAATATCTCAATTTATACTATGAGCTTAGTTAACATAGTATATCATTCATCTGCTCAAGCTACACAAAAATTTGTTGTCTTATGGAAATCTCGATTGCAATATTAACTAACCTTCCTAGATACTTAAGTGGTTTGTCATTAATTTACAATATGTCTTTCCATAGGGTTAATAATCTCACCCTTTGGTATTAGTGGCAAAAAAACTTGCGTGGTTCTATAAGCAATGAAAAAATTCTTAATCAAAAAGAATTCTATCAAACTCCCCCTTTCCATATGCTTGGTTCTGCAACTTGGTTAGAACTGAAAACTCTATGGCTTGGTCACAACTGATACGAATTTGGGGTTTTCAAAATTATTTTGCTTTATCAAAATATCTAATCATTTGTTTCATATATATTTTTCTCTATTCATTTCCTCTATGTTATGCAATTCTCCTTTATACATATTTCCCCTTCCTTTTGTTACAAATGCCTTACAATTATCTTTACAACGCTTGAGTACCAAAATGAGTGAGGAAATCATTATGTACTTTCAAAATTAAATATATAGATTTATCCTAATTTTCTTGCAATACCTTCAAAATGTGCAATTCATTCTAAAGTTCAACTAATAACACCATCATGAGATTTGCAAGTGAGAAGTTTGTGTCATGAACTAATGTCTTTGCATGTGCAATATGTTTCTGTATCATATCTATGTGAGGAAGTATCATACTTTGAAAGTATGATATTTATTCCCTAATTATAGCTTTCTCCATCAATAATTCTTCCTATAGATCTATCAAAAATGTGACTTTTACAAAATTATTAGAGCTGGAACTCATGTGAAGTGCTAACTGATTAGCACTTTTCTTCAAGTCTTCATCATTTTTAGCTAATTTATCCTTTATTTCCTTCACAAAAATTGAAGAATCACTTAACTTTTTGAACAAGGAAACAACATTATTTACAACTCCCTCTAATGTACCAATAAGAGTGGACAATTGCACTTGATCAATAGCAATCTTCTTTGCTACATTTTGCAAAGCTTTGTATTCAAATTTTCTTTCTACCCTTTGTAGAACTTTATCTTGGCCATCTATATAATTATTAAATTTATGTAAAATATCAACTAATTTCTCAATAATACGGGTGTTATTATTTACCTTTATTTTCATTATATCCAAAAAATGTCCTTGATGTCTTTAAGAACTTCTTTGCTACATTTTGCAAAGCTTTGTATTAAAATTTTCTTTCTACCCTTTGTAGAATTTTATCTTGGCCATCTATATAATTATTAAATTTATTTATAATATCAACTAATTTCTCAATAATATGGGTGTTATTATTTACCTTTATTTTCATTATATCCAAAAATACGTCCTTAATGTCTTCAAGAACCTTTCCTCTAGCCCTTTCCACTCTCCACTTTCTTTGGTGTGCCCTCTTTCTCCATAGATCACTCAAAATTTCTATCTAATCAACTATGAGATTGGATTGATCATAATTTGGAATCACAATCTCAATATCAAGGTCTATCTCTTCAGAGATCTTTTCCTTTTCCTTTCCTTTGGCACTAGGAGAAACTATGGTTTCTTTTCCTTTATCTTCATCCTTTTTCTCTTCTCCACTCGGTTGACTCTTGGATTCTTCTTTCTTTTATTTTCTAACCTTGTCCTCACCCTTGTTTGATTTCATCTTAGTTAATCATATCCCAAAGGTAGATAAATTATTCTTCTTGGTTACTACTTGAGTGGATGCAAGACATTGTTTCTCTTTCACTATCATTTCTACACTTGATGTAAAAATGGCTTGGCTCAAAGTGGAGGGTAGAGAGGGAATCATAGTAGATGCCATAATTTCTATATCAAAATCTTCTATATAGTATGTAAATCTTGTTCTTCTTCTTCCTCTATCTTATTTTCTTCCTCCAAAATAGTTTTCCACAATTTTTTTGTGGATTGAACAACCTATTCAATATTATTAGACAAAATTTCAAATGCCTTGAAGCTAGGATTCTTTCTATTTTCATGCTTTTCCGTGGCCTCCTTGATTTCTTGATTTGTGAAGTTAGGCATGATGCTCTTCAAGGTTTTCTCTCTAACATCCCTCTCTATTTTCATAACATTGGTTCATCTTTGTGTAAGTACCTTTGGCAAGACATTAGGAGCTTGGCTTTCTAACTCATTAGGGTCATATTTCTACTT
Organism: Cupressus sempervirens; assembly: GCA_028749045.1. Lineage (NCBI taxonomy): Eukaryota > Viridiplantae > Streptophyta > Pinopsida > Cupressales > Cupressaceae > Cupressus > Cupressus sempervirens. The sequence continues at coordinate 167,386,788 of CM053789.1, forward strand.
GGCCATGTTTTTCACCAAAGCATTTCCTATTTTTTTCTACTTCTTATTGAAAAAGAAGATAGTTGAAGTATAGAAATATACCATGGGAACAATCATTACTTTTTCACTGATGTTAAACCTGTCACTTTTTGGTAAGACAATTGCTAACTTTGGTCAGAATTCTATCATTTGATTGATTGATGAAGAGGATTTAAAATTAAGGGATAACAAGAGTACCTAGAGAAATCTTGAGTTATATGGTGTATAAAAGAAGCACCAGATAAAGTAAGACTTTGATGATATAATGTAATTTTTATCTACTAAAGGCTACAGTGAAAGGATACTAAAGAAAAGACAAGAAGAAGATTTTAAAATCAGAATGTTTTTTCCAAGCTTGACTGAATAAATAGAGTAAGCCAAGAATTTAGCTCATGCTCACTAGAAATATGGTTATCATTGAGCAAAATTTAGTATGTGTCTAGCATTAGCAAATATTAGTATTGACTGAGCAAGATTAAGTTTATGTAGAGCAACCTAATGTTGATCGAGCATCAAAAGTTAGTTATTGTTGAGTAACAACAAAGAGATTGAATGAACATTTGATGAATCTGAGCCAACATAAGTTAATTTATTGAATTCTATGAATCATGTTGAAGATAAGCCTAATGAGATGGTGGCACAAAATCCAAGATAAATAGTTTTAAAATGTATTTAATGAGGATTGTAAGAGAAGTTTCTTGAGGGAACATAATGGAAAGAAGGGAGGATTTGATGAATCTAACCTAGCCCTAAGATTCATGATTGTGATTAAGTAAAAAAAAATCAAAATTATCTCTTTAAGGAGATACAGGGTTAGAAGAAAATGTGTCTGGAGATATCTCTTCATATGGTGGCCAAAGGAATAATGGACCTGCAATTGGAAAATTAAGCAAGAAGGCTTAAGGAGGTGAAGGCTTGAAGGGTGAACAAGTAATCAAAGACAAAGGGGAATGAATGCTAAGAAGAATAGAGAGTTGAATCAGAGATCTAAAATTTACAAGTGAGTTGTTTTGTTATTAGATCAAGTTCTTCTATTACTCTCTAGCAATTGTGTCAATTTGAATAAATCCTTTGGATTAAGGTTGACCTAATAGTCATGAGTAAATCCTTCAACCAGATAATATTCTAATGGAATGTTATAAAGTTCTCTAACAAGGCTCACTTCTAATTGAGTGATTGAAATCTTTTAGTCAAGGTCACATTTAATAGTGTGTATTGTAAAATTTAATAGGGTTGGCTCCTCAAAGAGCTCACTTTAGAAGAGTGAAAATTGGTAGCATTTTACCAATGGATTTTCCAAATTGGGTTTCCACATTAAATCCTTGTATCAAAATTGTGTGATTAGATTAGTGACTACTCATTTTTACATTTATGCAAAGTTCATTTGATCTAGGACAATAATATACAAAGGTTTGAGATATTGAATGACCTAATTAATGAATGTATATACTTTTTAAGTACTAAAAAGTTTTATTTGTACATTTGGACCTTGGATAACTAATTTACCCCCACCCCCACCCCACTTGAGTTATTATAAATTATTCCAAAAATTGGTATCAAAACTCTTGGTGCTTTTGAGAAAAAAACTTGAAGGTACTTGAAGATAAAGATCAAGATGTATAGAAAGGAGGTACCCAAGGTAAACAAGGAAAACTTTCCTGCATGGAAAAGTTTGATGATGCTGCATTTGGGTGGACTTAGAGATTTTGATTGCACAAGTGTGACCACTAGATATGTGTAAGTGACTTGAGCTGTTACTACTCAACAATTGAAAGTAAAGAAAGAACACAATTAGGTAATGTTGGAGATTGCATCTTCCCTAAGACATTTAGAGTTTGATGACATAAAAGCATATACTATTGCTAAAGAAATGTGGTAATCTCTATAGAAAATCTATGGAGGAGACAAGAATGTGCTAAGATCCAAGGAAGAAAGTCTAAGAGGAAACATTGATGATATGAGAATGCAAGAAGATGAAACTATAGTTTAGTATTATGGAAAAATCTAAGATGTTGTCAATCTAATTAGGGGATCAAATGGAAACATTGAAGATGAAACTATGATCAACAAAGTATCAAGAACCCTTCTACCTATCTATGCTATTAGAGTCTCTTCTATACAAGAACTAAGATGTACTACTATTAATGATCTGGCCCTCGAAGGACTCTGATAAAGAGCCAATACCACCACCAGTACCAACTCACAATAAAAAATGCAACAAGATGGAGATAGAGAGATGACAAAATGCTTCATAAAGCATCCATTAATACTTGAAAATTCATTACAATATTCTCCACATGGAAAAACTCCAAAATCTTATAATATAAGAGAGATTCCTCACTAAGAGCTTCTACTTCCCAAACTTCTACTTGAAGAGCTACACCTTGAGAGCTTCCTTACAAGAGATTACATTTGAAGAGCTTCTATTTCTTGAACTTGATTACAAATGATAATAAACCTTCCTTAAATAGACACTTCTAACCCAAGACATTACAAACACAACCAATGTGGGCTAAAAGGTAAATACAACTACCTTTAAATAAATATTAAATTCTCACCCAAATACAACTAAGCACCCAACAAATATTAAATACATGATTTATCCAAAACTTTCTAGAATTTCCACCTACACACCTCGATTAATGGAATGAAAACTATTGTTCTTATTTTTTTATTTATGCCACCTATGCACCTTGAAAATAGAAATTCCTCTTTTCTCCTTTTTCCCTTATTTTATTTTTAAATTATTTTTCCTTCTATTTTCATCACTTTCTCTCTCCTCAAATTTTTTTTTTCCTTTTTTTTTATTTTTTATTTTTTGTGAATAAATAATTTTCCCATGCAAGATGCTCCTGCATCAGACTCCCCTAGTAGATAGAAAAGTGTGTCCCACACTTTGATGCCAAAAGAAAGATATAGAACCATCTTATCTTCACCACAAGCTTCCACCTCAACAGGGACAAGAAAACCAACATGCAAATCTTTCACATTTTTTTTGCTAATGCATGATGCTCCTGCATCTGACTCGCATGGTAGGAAAAATTTTGTGAGTATGGATTCACAAAATGAAGTAGCCTCTGTTGACATTTTTTTTTTTCTCTTCCTCCAACACATAGCTGGAACAAGTATCTGGTTCTGATATATTTCCTTCTTTCTTCTTTTCCAACACCTAGCTGGAACAAGTGTTTGTTGCTGAAATCTCTCTTCTACAATGAACTCCATCCAAGTATAAATCTCATCCTCATTCAATCTTGTTGAATTAATCACACCTGTAATAAACCCAGAAACACCATACCAATCTTCCTTTGCATACAAAACATCACTAACAAGATCCTCATGCAAACCATTATCAATATCTTTCAAACTCATCTCAAAGAAAACATCACATGATTCGTAGTAATTTACCTATTTGACATCTTCATCTTCGCTTGCCTCTTTCATGTCATCAACAATGCATGTAACTACTTCACTTTGTTGATCTCCAACTAAGGCACTATATGTTTCCTCCATTGTTGCAATCTTAAAATCATCTTGATCTACTTTAGGTTCGTAAGTCTTGTCATCTTCATGCTCTTCCTCTTCTTGTTCATCTTCTTCAACTTTAGGTTCACAAATAATTTCCTCTTGATCCTCTTGCTCTTATTTTGTACCACATGTCTAATACTCCATTGGATCTTCTTTCCTTTCTACATCCCAGGAATTATCAACATCCCTTTTCCAGTAATGTGGTCTTTGTTTTTGCAACTCAGCTTCTAATTCATTCACTTGCTTCTGCAAGTCAACTAGCAATGACTGCTGATTTCTTGCTCTAAATTTCTCAAGTTGAGGAATCCTTAGAATCCATCCAATCACAAAAGTCATCTTCTTCTTTCTCTTCTCCATAATCAAGTCTTTAGAAGACAAATCTAGTGCAACACAAGAAACTTGTGCAAACTACCTCATAGTCGACGATCTGTCTACACAATCAAGAACTTCTTGACAAACTTCACACAACTCAAAGTCCTGGTGCAAACTGCCTCACATTTGACGATCTATCCGCATGCTCAGGAACTCTCACTCTAATACCACTGATGTAGGTATGGCTTTGCTACCACTAACAAAGGTATGCTCTGATACCACTAATGACAGGCCACACTACCTGTACCAACTGACAACCAAAAATGAAACAATATGGAGATAGAGAGATGACAAAATGCTTCATAAAGCATCTATTAATACTTGAAAATTCATTACAATATTCTCCACATGGAAAAACTCCAAACTCTTATAATATAAGAGAGATTCCTCACTAAGAGCTTCTACTTCCCAAACTTCTACTTGAAGAGCTACACCTTGAGAGCTTCCTTACAAGAGATTACATTCAAAGAGCTTCTATTTCTTGAACTTGATTACAAATGATAATAAACCTTCCTTAAATAGGCACTTCTAACCCAAGACATTACAAACACAACCAATGTGGGATAAAAGGTAGATACAACTACCTTTAATTAAATATTAAATTCCCACCCAAATACAACTAAGCACCCAACAAATATTAAATACATGATTTATCAAAACCTTCTAGAATTTCCACCTACACACCTCGATTAATGGAATGACAACTATTTTTCTTATTTTTCTATTTATGCTACCTATGCACCTTGAAAACAGAAATTCCTCTTTTCTCTTTTTTCCCTTATTTTATTTTAAAATTATTTTTCCTTCTATTTTCGTCACTTTCTCTCTCCTCCACAATTTTTTTTTTCTTTTTCCTTTTTTTTTTTTTTTTTTCTTTTGTGAATAAATAATTTTCCCATGCAAGATGCTAATGCATCAGACTCCCCTGGTAGATAGAAAAGTGTGTCCCACACTTTGACACCAAAAGAAAGATATAGAACCATCTTCTTTCAAAGCTAAATTGGCACTCAAAGAACTTAAAGATAAGAGAAAGAAAAAGGTCAAGCATGTTTCTAGTCATAATGAAATAGATGATGAAGATCTAGATGAACTTGAAGCACTACTAGTTAGGAGATTTCACAGAGGCAAAGGAAAATAAAAAGGTAAGTTACCCATGATATATTGTAATGAAATTGGCCATATTATAGCAAGATGTCCTGAGAAGACAAACAACATAAATGGAGATGATTACAAAAGTAAAAGAGATGAGAGTAATAAAGGCTATAAAGACAAGGGAACGAAAGATTCCTACATTGTTGAAAAAGAATCTGATGATGAATCAGATGATCATGATGAAGAAGTTATCTATGTTGCTATGAAAGATGGTTCTAATGAAGATGAAGCAACTACAATAGTATCTTATTTGACCAAAAGTGACTAATAAATCATTGAAAGAGGATGTTCTCATCACATGACTAGTGAAAAAAGTAAGTTCAAAATCCTTGAGCATTATAATGGAAATAGTGTTAGATTTGGTAATGATGCACCCTGTCTAGTGAAATGTAAACAATCAATAAGATTGATGGACAAGATAATGTGTGATAAAGATTACTAAGTGGAAGGAATTAACTATAATCTATTGAGTGTATCACAATTGAATAGTTTAGGATGAAAAGTTGAATTTGGAAACAAGGCCAAGATCTATGATGTTGATGGAAAACTAATTATAACTGGTGATTAGACAAGAGGTAATCTATTTTATCTTTAAATGAGTAAAGAAACCTATTTTTTTGGTAAAATTTGATGATGTGTGGCTATGGCACAAAAGGTTATGTCATGTAAGTATTGACAACTTGGTTAGTAGTAGTAAGATGAAAAGAGTTAGAGGTTTACCAAAACTGAAGAAGCCTGATAATATGAGTTGCAAACAATGTTAGTTAGGCAAGATGAAAAAGTTTAGTTTTAAGAGTAAGACTCATACTTCAAATGAAAATTTGGAATTGGTTCATAATGATCTATGTGGACCAATTGATGTGCAAAGCTACAAAGACAGCAAGTATTTTATTTTATTTTGTTGATGATTACTCTAGAATGATGATAGCAATATTTTTGAGAGAAAAATCTTATTCTTTTCAAATGTTTAAGTGATATCTAGCAAAAGTTGAGAAAGGAATTGGTAAAAGATTTAAATGTCTAAGATCTGATAAGTGTAGAGCATTTACATCAAATGAATTCAACAATTTTTGCAATGATAGAGGAATTAAAAGACAAACTTTTGCACTAAGGACCCTTCCATGAAATGGGATAGTCGAAAGGAGAAACATATCTGAGATGGAATGTCAAAGAAAATTGATGATGGAGGATAATGTTTCTTTGAAATACTAGAGAGAAGCTATCAGTATAGTTGTCTATACCTTGAACTAAGTACAAGTCAAGAAAGGTACAAATGTCAAACCTTTTGAATTATGGTATGGGTGCTCACCCAATGTCAAATATTTTAAATTATTTGGAAGCAAGTGTTACATTCTAAAGGACAATAGAAAATGAAAACTTGATGCAAAAAGTGATGAAGGTATATATTCCTAAGATATTTCACAAGAAGTAAAGCTTATAAGTGTTTTAATGTTAACACTAAAAAAGTTGTAGAAAGTGCAAATGAAAAAATTGATGAATATACAAAAATACATGAAGATGAACAAAAGAAGGAACCTAAAAATTACAAAACCTTTATGTACTAATATGAAGTGATGTCTACTAATATTGATGGTACTAAGAATCAAGCTGCTAATCAATAAGAATTAGTGATTGTCAAGTCACATAAAATGGATGCCTAGTTACATTCAAAAGTTGAGATATATTCTGATGTTGAGATTAGTTTACAAGAAAGGAATATTGAGTTACCTGATAGAGAAGTACATACTTAACCTTAGATTGAACTTCATGAATAATTTATTGTTGACAAAATAAGAATAGAGCCATGATTATCAAAATTTATCAGAAGACATCATCCTAGTGAACCAACCATTGGAGAAAAAGAGGATGGACCAATGACAAGGAATAGATTAAGAAATGACACATGTTTGTTAAGTATACATGAACCTAAAATAGTGAAGGATGCACTAGATAATTAAGACTAGATTCAAACCATGACCGAGGAAAATGATAAGATTGAGAAGAACAAAACTTGGACATAGTACCAAGACCAAAGGACAAAAATGTTATTGAAACAAAATAGGTATACAAAAAAAAACTTAGATGACAATGGTCAAGTAACAAGGAATAAGGGAAGACTAGTTTGCAAAGGTTATACACAAGAAGATGGAATTGATTATGGAGAAACATTTAGCCAGTTGCAAGATTAGAAGGAGTAATAGTTCTGCTTGCTTATTCTTCTTATAAAGGATTCAAAGTTTATCAAATAGATGTTAAGTTAGAATTCCTAAATGGTATATTGGAAGAGGAGGTTTACATTGAACAACCTAAGGGATTCTTTTATCCAAACAATAGAAATATGGTGCCTAAATTGCACAAAGCTTTATATGGTTTAAAGCAAGCTCCTGGAGCATGGTATGAAAGATCGCACAATTATCTTGTTAAGATTGGTTTTGAGAAGACTAATGACAAAAATAATCTATAATTGAAGCCAAAATGAGGTAAAGGAATTTTAATAGCTGAAATATATGTTGATTATATTATATTTAGAGGACAAGATGCATTATGTAAGACTTTTTCAAATGAAATGATGAAATAATTTGAGATGTCTATGTTTGGAGAAATAAAATTCTTTGTTGAATTATGAGTATATTAGATGAGATATGGTATTCATAGTACATAGTCCAAGTATGTAAAGGAAATCTTGAAGACTTTTGGTATGGAAGATGCAAGACCAATTAGTACTCCCATGGTGATAAGACATAAATTATAAAAAAATTATGATTTTGCTAAGGTAAATGGTGCAAGGGCACCTAAGTGGGCTTATGGAGAACCTAGGGCTCCTAGGGTATTTTGGCTTGTAGTTGTGCTAGCCACACCACTAGGTAAATAATAGGGCTAGCCTAGTCATAAGGTGAAGTTGTTTATGATGGAACAATTGACTAATTGTTTATTGTCTTTGATGTTACACAAAATTCCATATCATTACCAGTCAGTGTATGCTGAGCTCACTCAGGCATTGTAGATAGTTTTCTATGTCTACTGAGTGTTCTAGAGCTTGCCAAGTTTAGAAGACAGTGTCTATCAAGTTCACTCAGGAGACAAAGGAAAGTTTACAGAAGATGAGTGTTAACCAAGCTCACTTAGTTAATGAAAGAAATGTTGGATGGAAGTAGTGTTAACTGAGATCACTTGATTACCAAAGGAACTTTTCTAGTATGCAGTGTTAACTAAGCTTTTGTTGGTTAACACAAGAAATTGTTTCTAAGTTAGTGTGTACCGAGTTGGGTCAGCTAATGAATGTTTTTTTTATTTTACCATATTGAGTTTAATTGATTTATTTAATCATTCTAGCTAACTAAGAAGATGAATATTAATTATTGTAAGTTATATTCAAGTTGACTTGACAAAATGAAAGATATAAATATAAGGTCAAGTTAAGGATTAGAATTAGTGTGATGTGATGGATGATAATTGAAGATTTAATGATGCTAAGAGGAAGTGAATTAGAAGGATAAGTAGAATATTCTTGTGGATTTGAAAAGACACATTTAATCAAGAAGGATCAAGGATATTAGCCAAAATTCAGATCTATAATCTATAATTTAGTTGCATCAAAAATCAGGAGATAACATTGTTACTCTCTAACCATTGTAGAAGTGATCTAAATCTCTTAATAGAGTTGGCTTAACAACTATTTGCAAATTCTCTCACAAGGTGGTAGTTCCATTCAATTGTTTAAAGACTTCAAAGAAGGCCACTTCTAACAGGGTGATTAAATCCTCTAACAGGGTCACATCTAATAGTGTGTTTTGTAACCTTTAATAGGGTTGGCTCATCAAATTGAGTTTCCACGTTAAATCTTCATGTAAAATGTGTTCATGCTATTTCCTTTATGTGTTTTGCAACTAATTTAAAGTAATGGTAATCTTAGATAAAATCTTAAGATTTTAATGTTAAGTGTTTGCCAAGCAATTATAGTGTTTACCAAGTTACAACATTTTTAGTGTGTTTCCCAAACATCAACAATGTATAGTTATCAAAGTTTGTTTTGTACTGACATCTAAGGGATCTAGAATTTATTTTTTTAGTAACTAATTCATCCCTCCCCTCTTATTTACTCCTCTTATATTTCCAACAATTGGTATCAAAGAATTGATGCTTGCAGAGAAGGTTTCAAGGACCTAAGCTAAAGATTAGGATGTCATATAGAAGTGAGATTCCCAAGATAAACCATGATAAATTTGTAGTATGGCAAGGACTTATGAGATTACATCTAGCAACTATTACTGATTCAGGTTGCAAGTATCTTGATGCTGAATACAAGACTCCCGCTAGAACATTATCAGTTGAAGACATTGTTGAAAAGAAGAATTATAACATCATAATTATTGATATTGCATTTTCTCTTAGTTATGTTGAATTTTATGAAGAAAAATATTGCAAAACAACTCATGCAATGTGCACCAAACTGAAAGATATCTATGGAGGAGATGACAATGTAAGAAGAGTCAAAGAAGAAAGTCTTAGAGGTCAATTTGATTAGATGAAGATGAGAGAAGATGAAAACACTAAAAAATATGTTGAAAGAATCAAAGAAAGTGTGAGTGCAATCAAAGCATCTAGAGGAGATATAGATGACATAAAAGTTGTAAGCAAGGTACTCATAACTATTCTTCCTATTTATGCAATTAGAGTATCTACTATTAAGGAAATGAGATGTGATCCAAATAGAAATATAATTTTGGATGCTCTAGTTGGAAGATTGACATTTTTTGGGTTGGATAGCTATGATAACTATGTTTCTAGTTCCAAAAATATTGGATATACATTTAAAGCCAAACTCTCACTCAAAGAACAATGCAATAAATCAAAGGCCACTCAATTAGGAAGTGAAAAAGAAATAGAAGAAAGTTTAGATAGTGATCTTGAAGTTGTTGAAGCTCTACTTGCAAGAAAATATTCTAAAGGTAGAGGGGAGTACAAAGGCAAGATTCCTCTAATCTTCTTTTCTTATGAAGAAATTGATCATATTGATGTTAGGTGCCCAAATAGAGAAAACAAGGATGAAAAGAAAAGTAATAAGTACAAAGATAAGAAGGAATTCAGAAACTACAATGACTACAAGAATAAAGGTGTGAAATCTCATTTTATGGAAAAAATGAAATCTCTCATACCTTTCTTTTATGACAAAGGTATGAAATATCTCATGTTAGCAAAAATGATACATGGATTATTAATAGTGGCTACTTACATCATATGACTAGAGATAAAAAAAAAAAATTGAACACATGAAACATTATGATGGAGGTAGTGTAAGATCTAGAAACAATGAACCTTGTTGCATAAAAGGAAAAGTTTGTATCTCATTAACCAATGAACTTGTATGCGATAATGCTTATTGGGTTGAAGGACTAAATCATAATCTATTAAGTGTGGCATAGTTGAATAACATTGGATTCGACATAGAATTCATGGATGGAAAGGCCAAACTGCTAGATGGTAAAGGAAATCTAGTTGGATTTGGCAAGCAAAAAAAAAGTAATCTATTTTATCTTGATCTCAGTGAAAGTTCATGTTTTATTGCTCAAGTAGTATAAAGTTGGTTATGGCACAAAATATTATGTCATGTAAACTTTGATAATCTAGTTAAGATAAGCAAACATAAAAGAGTTAGAGGTATTCCTAGCTTTAGGAAACTTGATATGGGTCTATGCCAAAATTGTCAAATTGGTAAGATGGGAAAGACTAGTTTCAAAAGAAAAAACTATCATTCTAAAGAAGTCTTGGAGCTTGTGCATATAGACCTATGTGGACCTATTGGAATAGAGAGTTAAAGTGGAGATAATTTTTTTATTCTTTTTGTTGATGACTATTCTAAATGATGAGTGTGATGTATTTGAAAGAAAAATATGAAGCTTTTTAGAAATTCAAGTGGTATCTAGCAAGAGTAAAAAATGGAACTGGAACTAAGTTAAATTGTTTAAGATTAGACAAAGGTGGTGAATTCATCTCAAATGAATTCAATGAATTCCTAAATTGAGAAAGGAATCAAAAGACAAGTATCAACCCCTGGTACACCTCAGCAAAATGGTATAGCTGAAAGGAGGAATAGATCCATTATGGATTATGTAAGAACACTAATGATAAAAAAGAATGCTGCTATCAAATATTGGAAAGAAGCTATCAACACTACAGTTCATACCTTGAATAGAGTATAGTTGATGAAAGACTCAAACCAAACTCCTTATGAACAATGGTATGGCTACAAACCTAATGTAAGTTACTTGAAAGTATTTGGCAACAAAGGTTATATCTTTAAAGAATCTAGGAAAGGAAAATTTGATGTCAAAGGTGACGAAGGCATATTTCTAGGATATTCCTACAAAAGTAAAGAATACAAATGTTTGAATCTATCTACTCATAAAATCATAGAAAGTGCACATGTAAGAATTGATGACTTTGTAGAAAAGAGTGAAGAAGAAAGCAACAAAGATCCTAAAGATTACAAAAGATTTGTTTACTATGAACCTGATATCTTGCCAAACCTATCTAGGAGAAAGGAGGATTCACCTCCTGAGTTTCCAAAATCTCCAATAGCTACTGAGTTGTAGAAACTACAACTTGAGTCACAGTCTAAAGGACCAGAGTTGTAGCTAGAGGCTACTAAGCTAGAGAAAACCAAGTTTGATGGACCTGAGTCACAAACAATGGGACTTGAGCTTGACACTGAATTTCATGATGAAGTCAATGAAAGCCATTTTATATCCAAAGATCTTGCATTAGATGTATACACTAATCTAATGTGCTAGAAATACTAATTCAATGAAAGAATTTACACATTAAACTAACATAACATATAAGAAAGACAAAGAGAAGACAAAATCAAATGAGAATGTGAGCCATGGATAGGCTCTCTCAATGAGATTTGTTCTATTGTTTTTGAGATGTGTCTATGTATAGATTAGGAATGTATGCTCAGATGCTCAAAATGGCTTCAATGGAGATGGGTAATGGCAAATTGGTAGCTTTGTGAGCTCTCAATTTGGCATTATAAGGGTATGGGTATGGCTTTTGGCTCTCAAAAGGGCATGATAACTTTACTCAAATGTTTGTTTTTTGAATGGCTTGGGAGGGGATTCAATTTATAGGCTATGGGCTTGAGGGATGGAGGGTTAAGATGCAAGGGGAGATGAAGGCTTAAGGAGGGCTAGGATGTACTCAAAGGAGAGCACATGGATTGTGCTTGTTTAGCACCAATGGGAAGGTGACACTTGTCATAAGGAGGATGAGTGTGAGAGGGTAGGGTAAAGGGTTGGTTAAAGGCATGATGAGTGGGGTTGAATATGTAAGAGAGATGTAAGAGGAATGAGTGTGGAAGAGGGAAGAGTGTGGAAGATGGATGTAAGAGTCATGAGTGGGCTTGTAAGAGTCTTTTATGGTTTGTAAGAGCACTCATGACTTGGCGGTTGGGATTTTTGAGGGGAGACTTTGGTTTGGTTTAGGAAATTCTTAAACTTGTTTAGGGAATGTGACAACATTAGGGGGTGGATTAGGCTTGGGTTTAGGATTAGATTAGGGATGTTAGAGATGTACAAGTGGATGGCATTAATGAGGGTGGGTGAGTTAGTGGCTAAGCTAGGTTAGCATGGGTGGATGGGGTGGATTAGGCTAAATGAAGGATTAGGGATAGGTTAGGGGTTTTTAGATTTGAGGATTTTATTTATCAAATAGATTTATTTAATAAATGGGGATTTTTGGAATTAGATAGGAGAATAAGATTTAATTGATAAATAATAGGTTATTTGATTTATCAATTAGGACTATAGATGATTAGTTAAATTAATCAGCTAGGGATGGCAAAGGATTAATTAAATAAGAATTTAATTAATGATACCTTTAGAGATGGCTAAATTGGATTACTAAAGTAGTGTAATCAAATTTAGGTGTCTACATTGGCAAGATATGTTAGAAGACATCATGCAAGATTAGATCATTGGAGACAAATAAGATGGAACAATGACAATAGGCAAATTAAAAGGTACATGTTTGCTTGCTGAACCTAGAAATATTAAAAATGCTTTGGATAATGAAAGTTGGGTTGAGGCAATGAATGAAGAAATAGAATAGATTGAGAAGAACAAAATCTACACTCTTGTTCCTATACCCAAGGATAAAAATGTAATTAACACAAAGTGGGTATTCAAAAATAAGCTAAATGAAGATGGAGAAGTTTTTAGAAACAAAGAAAGGTTAGTATGTAAAGGCTATTCTCAAGAAGAAGGTATTGATTATGGTGAAATTTTTTCTCCTATTGCAAGATTAAAATGTGTTAGAACTTTACTAGCATATGCAACTCATAGAGGTTTTAAATTTTTATCAAATGGATGTAAAATTTACATTCTTAATGAGGAAATCTACATTAAATAGCTAAAAGGTTTTGTAGATCCCAACAAGAGAGACATGGTTTGCAAACTACACAAGGCGTTATATGGTCTCAAGCAAGCTCACAAAGCTTGGTATGAAAGACTTCATAACTACTTGGTATAGATTAGTTTTCAAGGAACAAATGATAATAATAGTCTATATACCAAAGAAGGACAAGACAAGAAAATTGTGTTGGCAAAAATATTTGTTGATGACACTTTATTCATAGGAAATGATGAATTGTGGAAGGCATTTTTAGAAGAAATGAGTAAAGAGTTTGAGATGTCTATGTTTGGTGAGATAAAATTCTTTGTTGGATTATAGATTCAGCAAAGCAAAGATGGTATCTACAGTACTCAATCTAAATATATCAATGAGATACTAAAGAAATTTGGAATGGAAGATTCAAGACTAGTTGGAAACCCTATGTCTACAAGACATAAGATTTTCAAAAATGATGATTCCAAGGTAGTAGATTAGACCACATACAGATCAATGATTAGAAAATTGTAGTACATAGTACATACAAGGCCCAATATTGCATTAGCAGTTGGTATGGTGGCAAGATTCTCAGCAAATCCCAAAGAAAATCACATGATGGTAATCAAGAGACTCATGAGATATCTAAATGGTACTGAAGACTATGGTTTATGGTACAAAATAGGAGGAATTTTGGACTTAAAAATATTTATTGATGGTAATTAGGAAGGAAGTATTGATGATAGAAAAAACACTAGTGGTGGAGAATTCTTTCTTGGTAAAAGACTAGTGTCTTGGACAAGCAAGAAACAAAATTGTATCTCTTAGTCCATAGAAAAAGCTGAATATGTGGCGACAATAGTTAATTGTTCTAATATTGTTTAGTTTAAACAACTATTGGTAGGTATGAAGATAGAGATCAAGGATCCAGTAGTCATATACTGTGATAACACTAGTGCAATCAATATATCAAAGAATCTAGTAATACATACCAAAACAAAGCACATTGCTGTAAAATATCATTTCTTGAGATAAAGAAGTTAGATTGGAATATGTTAATACAAAAGAAAAAATTACAAATATATTCACCAAGCCATTACCTAAGGATGAATTTTTTATCTAAGAGGTAAGCTAGGATTCACTCTCCTATATGATGCTCACTAAATGAAGTTTAGTGATGGATAAACCAAAGCATGTTGAAGATCAATCAGTTGGTGCAGTATTGACAAGGGCATATTGCAAATAAATCAGTACTTTAGCTACATTGACTTGCATAGAGCATTGTCTTTGGCATGAGATGTCAAAGAGGAAGAAGTAAGTATGCTATCATATATTATAGAAATATTTTTAATCAAATAAAGTAAGACATGTGAAGAGGGAGAAGTGTGGTGTCATTTCATTAGAGGGAGAAACCGAAGGCAGAAAGAGTTCACACTGATAGAGGGAGTTCTAATGGATGAGAATTAGAATTAAACTAAGGCTATGTTCCTTACTTTATTCTTGCTCTAAAATTTCATTGCATTATGACATGTTGTGTTTCTGTCAATGCCAAAGAGGGAGATTTTTGGAACAATTGAATAATTGTGTATTATCTTTGATATTACACAAAATGTCATATCATTACTAGTCAATGTATGTTGAGCTCACTGAGGCTTTGTAGACATTTTTCGATATCTACCAAGTGTTCCAAAGCTTTCCAAGTCCAAAAGACAATGTCTATCAAGTTCACTCAGGAGACAAAGGAAAGTTTGTATAACATGATTGTTAACTGAGCTCACTTAATTAATAAAGGAAATGTTGGATGGAACTAGTCATAACCGAGATCACTCAATTTCCAAAGGAAATTTTCTAGTATGAAGTGTTAACTAAGTTTCAGTTGGTTAACATAGGAAAATCATCTCTAAGTTAGTGTCTACCTAGTTGGGTCAGCTAACAAAGAATTTTTTAATTTGGCATATTCAGTTAAATATATTTATCCGATGGTTCTAGCCAGTTGAGAAGATGAATATTAATTATTGTAAATTATATTCAAGCCAACTTGACAAAATAAAAGATATAAATATAAGGTCAAGTTGAGGATTAGAAATAGGGTGATGTGATTGATGATAATTGAAGATTTAATGATCCTAAGAGGAATTGAATTAGAAGGCTAAAAGAAATATCCTTGTGGAGCTAAAAAGATACATTTGATCAAGAAGGATTAAGTATACAAGCTAGAATTGAGATCTGTCATTAGCAATTCAATTGCATTAGAAATTAGGTCATCTTATTATTACTCTCTAACCATTATAGTAGTAATCCGAATCTCTTAGTAGAGTTGGCTTAACAACTATTTGCAAATCCTCTAGCAAGGTTGCAGTTCTATTGAATTGTCTAAAGACCTCTGACAAGGCCACTCCTAATAGGGTGATTAAATCCTCTAACAAGGTCACACCTAATAGTGTATTTTGTAACCTTTAACAGGTTTGGTTCCTAACAAGGCTCACTTTAGAAGAGTGAAAATTAGTAACTAGTTGCAATTGGTGGTTTTTCCCAAATTGGGTTTCCACATTAAATCTTGGTGTCAAATGTGTTCATTCTATTTCATTTATGTGTTTTTCAACTAATTTAAAGTAATGGTAATGACAAATAAAATCTTAATATTTGCAAGTTAAGTGTTTTCTAAGAAATTATAGTGTTTACCAAGTTACATCATTTTCTATGTCTTTGTCGAGCAATAGTAGTGTATAGTTTTTAGAGTTTGTTTTGTACTGATATCTAAAGGATCTGGGATTTATTTTGGTAATAACTAATTCACCCCTCCCCTCTCAGTTACTCCTCTTATATTTCCAACAGTTTAGGGTAAGTTTCTCATAGTTTCTCAATGAGGCCAAATGGACTATCCTTTTTATTAATGGGGTGGGATGGACAAAATTAGGGTTTAAGGACCTCTTTACTTGTGTTTCATCCATTTAAGGCCTTTGGAAAATTTTAGTAACCATTGGATCAAGTTTGAAGGTCAGACTTAAAAATATGTAAAAGTATCTGAAAAGTTGTCAATGTTGTCATTGACAATATTGACAACTTTTTGTTGATTTTGAGAAATTTTGTATCTAGATTTTTGTAACTATGTGAAATAGCTAGGGAGAGACTTAGGATGTGTTTATTAGGCCATCCTTGACCTTGTTGTAGTGTTGGAAGTTATAATAGTTTTATAATTTAGAGGCTTTTAACATTTTAATGGATTAGATTTGGTTCTTTTATGCTTGGAAGTATTAGATTAGCTTTATTTGGGATTCTTTATGGTTTTGGTTTGTGATTTGACAAGGTTTTAGTAGTTTGAATAAATTATTTTGTTTCTTCACTCTTTACTATCCTGAAGCAAGTGCCTAAGCAAAATGGAGTCATAACTCCCTCTCCCAGTATAGGATCTATATGACCTCTTGGAATTTGGGAGATGAATCCTTGTAAATATTTTATAGAAAAGGAATAACCTTGGAAGGAAAATAAAATATTTCTATGGTGATGCCCTAGGCAAGTGACAGATGCATGGCAAGGGATCACAATCAAATGCAAAAGTTGTTAGAGTGATTGAATATTCTCAATACCTCAATAAAAGCTTGGTAAATGTTAGGAGGCTATGTAATGAAGCTTCAATCTCAATGGGATGCATTGGTGGAAGTTATATGGTGGGGAAAACATGTTTCCTTATAGACAACCTATTAAACCTTGAAAACCCTAATTTTAGGCATATTTTCTTGTCATACTATACAAACAAGTTACAATCCATAGACCACAAAATCCTTAAGTTCTCAAAAAAAGGGGTCTAGATAATTGGTTTGTGTGACCCCTTGTTAAGGTTTAATTCAAGATATTTGGTATTTTCTTCATTTGGAAGGCTAATTGCTTGTAGCCCTATCACAAGCATTTGAGTGAATTCTTGCTTGATTTTTGGAACTTGATTAGGGTTTCAAGTTTTATTGTGATTTTGGACCTTGAAGGAATTCCAAATGTCTTCCTAGATGACCATTCAACCATTTGGGTTTCATTTGAGAACTTGGAGTTGGTTGTAGTACTGAAGAGTTGTCGACCTTACTAATTGGTGTGCACTAGTTGAATGGCCTATGACATCATAGTTAGGTTCCTAAGGAGATTAGGGTAATTGTAAACCCTCTTAGGTCAAGTGGAAGGCCTAAGGTGTCTCTAGAAGAAGCTAGGGTAGGAGCAAGAGTAGGTTGTCATATCAGAGCCAGTGGTTGAGTCAAGCACGGTGACTAATGTAGAGCTAGCTAAGGAATTTAATGAGAAAAAGGATAAGAATAGAATTCTTGAAGTGGCCTTGGAATAGGTGAAGATAAATTTAGAGAAAGTTATTTATGTAGATAAAAATAAGGAAGAAGAAGAAAATGAGAAGGATAAGGAGGTAGTAGAAGAAGATGTTATACTTGAACCAAACCCTATCTTGAATGAGGAACCTTTGTTGAAAGCTATAAAAGCTCTAGGTAGAAAAGATTTGGAAGGTGTGTCACTATTTAGTGGAAATATGGATATAGATGTAGTGATGGATTGGGTATATGGGATGGAAAACCATTTTGAATTAGAAGGGGTATCAAAGGCACTAAAGGTGAAAGTGGCAAAGTCAAGACATAGAGGATCAAATTTGACATGGTATGGGAAAGAAGCTTATAGGCAATTGGAATGCAATATTGACTAAACTAAGGGAGAATTTCCTACCTAAATACTATGACTTTCAACTTCACAAAAGGAGACAAGGACTAAGACAAAAAAAATTGGATGTGGCCTCTTATAAAAAGAGGGACTTTAAAGATTATGCCTTAGATCCAAGAAGTAAGAGGAAGATCCAATAAAGGTGGCTAGGTACTTGGGTGGTTTGAAGTGGAACATCCAAGAAGAACTTAGTTTATGGAAACCTACTACAATTTAGAGGTGCCATCAAGTAGCCCTAAAGGTGGATGAAAAGAATAAGAAGAAAGGGGATTCTAATTTCAAAGATAGAGAAAGGGAAGAAATTAGAGAGGACAAAGAGGAGGTTACCAAGGTAGAGGTAATGAGGAGAGAAACCAAGGTGAGACCAAGCTTATAGAGAAAGCCACTAAAAAAACTTCTAGAGGTGGTTACAATAGAGGAAGAGGTAACCAAGGAGGTTGTAACAAAAGTAGAGGGCTAGATAGAAGGAACTCATAATGTTCTAGCATGAAGTGCTATAATTGTGATCAACTAGGCTATCCAACATATAAATTCCCTAAAAAATCCTTCTTTTTCAAACTATGACAGAAGATTGGATATGCAAAAGAGGATAACACTAGTTACAAGGAAAGTGAAGTGGATCACATAGAGTCCTACAAAGGAGATAACCTTATGTTTAGAAGGGTATTTATCAAAAAACTTGCTCCCCAAGCATAGGAGGGCTCTATTTAGGATTACATGCAAGATCCTTGGAAATTTTTGTAAGGTGTTGGTGGACTCAGACTCTATTGATAACATAATATCAAAGGAGGTAGTTAAGAAGCTTAAGCTAACTAAAATACCACATGTGAATCCATACAAGGTAACTTTTCTTAATAAAGGTCAAATCATGTTGGTTAATGAGAAGGCTTGGGTTGACTTCTCCATAGTAGGGTACAAGGAAAAATTATTGTGTGATATTCCTCCCATAGATTCTTTCCATCTACTATTACATAGACCATGCTGTTATGATAGAGAGGCATTTTATGATGGTAAAGTAAATTCAATATCCTTCAAGAAAGGAGGCAAAAAATTTAAAATCCAATCTTTATTTGAGGGAGAAGAGCCACAATCTAAGGTGACTAGTGTATTTTTATGAAGTGGGAAGGAGCTTTTTGAGGATCTTAAAGATGAAAAGGGTCAAGGCTATGTAGTGGCATTGAAGTCCAAGGAAGAAGATGAGACAGTCAAAGACCCTTTACCTATAGAGGTTCAAGAATTACTTGAAAAATACAAAGACATTTTGAGTGATGTAACTCCTACTACATTACCTCCTAGAAGAGTTATACACCACCAAATACACTTTGTTCATGGTGCATGCCTACCAAAAAAAGAAGCATACAAGATCACTCTAGACTAGAATCTAGAAGTGGCAAGACAAGTAAAAAATTGTTGGACCAAGTAGTGATCAAGAAGAGCATAAGTCCATGTGCATTCCCTATTGTACTAGCATCCAAGATGGGAGGAAAATGAAGACTATGTACATATTCAAGGGCCATAAATAGGATCACAAAAGGTATAGGTTCCCCATACTTAGAACTGAGGATCTCATGGATTTTCCTAAAGGAGCTATGTGCTTCACCAAATTGAACTTGAAGAGTGGATACTGCAAAATTAGGATTAAGGAGGGAGATGAGTGGAAAAAAAAATTCAAGAAAATAGATAGGCTCTATGAATGGCTTGTGATGCCATTTGATCTTTCAAATGCTCCTAGTACATTCATGAGGCTCATGAAAGAAGTGCTTAAGGAATTCACAGGAAGGTTTGTGGTGGTATATCTAGATGATATACTCATCTTCAGTAGGACCAAGGAGGAACACATCAAGAATGTAGAGGTATTATTGTAGATACTTCATGGGGAGAAGCTTGCTATAAACCTTGAGAATTGAGACTTCTTTAAGTAAGAACTAGTGTACTTGGATTTCTTGGTTTCTAAGGGATTCTTGAAGATGGATCAAGAGAAGGTTGTTGCTATCCTCAACTAGCCACCACCTGCTACATCTAATGACGTAAGAAATTTTCATGGTTTAGCTCAATTCTATAGGAAATTTATTAGGAATTTTAGTGGTATATGTGCAACTTTTCTGTATACCATCAAGGGTTGGGTAAATTCTAAGTTTAGGTGGACCTTGGAAGCTAAGAAATTATTTGAAATGCTCAAGAAGTAAGGAACAACTCAACCTATTCTACAATTGCCTATCTTTGAGAAACTTTTCACAATAGAATGTGATGCAAATGGCCTAGTATTAGGGGGAATGTTAAGTCAAGAAGGTAGGATAGTATCCTTCTTTAGTGAAAAACTCAATGAGGCCAAAAATAAGTATTCATCCTATGACCTAAAACTCTATGCCCTAGTTCAATCTCTTAGGAAGTGGAGACACTACCTATTAGCCATGGAATTTTTTGTCTTTATAGATAGTAAATCTCTTAGCTACATTAATGCTCAGGAAAATTTGAGTAATAGGGACTTGAAGTGGATGGAGTACTTGCAAGCTTTCATCTTCACTATCAAGCATAACAAAGGGCAAGTCAATAAATTGGAAGATGCATTAATAAAAAGGTTGTTGATAGTTCAAGAGGTTTAGTTGCATAGCATTGGGATAGAGATCTTCTAGAGTCTTTATAAGGAGGATGAAAACTTTGCTAAGGCATACAATGTATATTTTTACTTTGAGAATCACTTTCATAGCAAGTTTTCCAAATTTACATTGTCGAATGGATTGTTATTCAAGGGTAATTAGTTGTGTGTACCAATAGGTTCAATAAGGGAGAACGTAATGCAAGAGAAGCACAATGGAAGCCTAAGTGGATACTTTTTTGTGGGAATGACCTTGGAATTAGTCCAAAGGTTCTATTATTATCCAAAACTAGTCAAGGATGTGATTAAGTATGTGGAAAAATGTATGGTATGTATGAAAGATAAGTATGGAATGAGTAATTTAGGTTTCTATTAGCCTCTACCAATTCCAAATAGGCCATGGGAGTGTGTGAGCATGGACTTCATAGTAGGTTTTCCTAAGAAAAAACATGGGTATGATAGCATATATGTAGTTGTTGATAGGTTCAACAAGATGGGACACTTCATTCCATGAAAAACTACCAATGATGCAAGCCATATTGCACATTTGTTCTTCAAAGAGGTTGTGATGATTCATGGACTTCCATTGAGCATAGTTTCAGATAAATAGATGAAATTCATGAGTTAGTTTTAGAAGACCTTATGGAGCAGACTTGGTACAAAATTGGTATTTGGTTAAGCATACCATTCTCAAACTAATGGTCAGACTGAGTTGGTCAACAAGGTGTTACATAATCTCTTGAGGTGCCTAACAAAGGACTATGGGAAAACTTAGGATGACATCATTTCCTAAGTAGAGTATCCCTACAATGATAGTAGGAACATAACCATAATCAAAAGACCCTTTGAAATTGTCTATGGAATGCATCCAAGGGGTGTGTGTGAGTTGAGGGATCTTGTGGGAATGGAGCATAGGAGTAGACATGCTGAAGATTTTTCCCAAACCATGAAACAAGTCCAAGAGCAAGGCAAGAAGTGTCATGCCCAAACTACGAGGGCAAAAACACACAATTTTTTTAATTTTTTTTTAAACTAATAATTATTATAATGCTCAAGTTGATAAGTTTGCGATCACATTACAAGAAAAGGTTCACTTCATTACATCATAAGTTTATAAACTCTTGTGGATAAATACATTGTTAAACTAAAGCTCTCAATATAAAATAATATCGATGTTTCCTTCATTTCATATTAATCTTAAAATAATAAATTTAAAATTTCCTCTATAACATTATAATTAAAGATAGATTGAACATTTATTACATAGCATCTTTCATCTCATATGAGGTTAACATTATAAAAGAAAAATTTTAATCAATTTCAACTAGATCAAGTTCAATTATAAATCTCTTAGACAATTATCGCTTGACAATTAAATCGATATTGGAAAATCACTATAAGAAAAACAATTAACTAGAATTAAAACATAATGTATATATAAAATTTATTAACTTCAAATATTTTGACTAATTTAACATAATAATTAACTATCAAAACCCTACTAAAAATTAATTAATCAACTAACTAAATTCTAACTAATTTAAAGCTTTCTAAATTAATTAAACAACTAATTTTAACATAATATGAAAACTAACTAACTTATTATTTCAAAACTATATTAAAATTACAACTAATCCACATCATACCAATAAACTAATACCACTAAATATATCTTAAAATATAACACAAAAACTTAAAACAAATAACAAAATGAAAAAGAAACTAACTTAATCTTAAATAAGTTAACTATCTACTAGTATTAACTAAAAAATTTAATTTAAATTTAAAACTTACTTAATTAGAAGTATATAAAAAAATTTACAAAAATAACTATCAAAACCCTACTAAAAATTAATTAATCAACTAACTAATTTCTAACTAATTTAAAGCTTTCTAAATTAATTAAACAACTAATTTTAACATAATATGAAAACTAACTAACTTATTATTTCAAAACTATATTAAATTTACAACTAATCCACATCATACCAATAAACTAATACCACTAAATATATCTTAAAATATAACACAAAAACTTAAAACAAATAACAAAATGAAAAAGAAACTAACTTAAACTTAAATAAGTTAACTATCTACTAGTATCAACTAACAAATTTAATTTACATTTAAAACTTACTTAATTAGAAGTATATAAATTTTTTTTACAAAAATAACTATTAAAAAAACTTACTAAATTTAAATTTAAGGCTAACTAACTATAAAATAATTAATGACTACCTAAATTTAACTAAATCTTAAACTAAACTAAACTAAATAATAATAATGAAAATAGCAACTAACACATAACTTAACTAATCTAAACTTATTAATCTTTACTAACTAAAATACTAACTTAAACCCAAAACAAACTAACCATAGAAATTTTTTTTTTTAAAACAAAATAAACTTAATTCAAGAATTAACTAAATTAAATCTAAACTAACTAATCTAACTTAAAAAAATCAACTAAACTAACCATGCATAAAATAAATACCCCAAACCCCTAAACTCTAACCCTCTACCTAATCTTTCCCCCCAACACCCTACCAGCCAACCTACCTAGCCTAAAACCCACATGCTTGGGTGACTTCCCAAGCTTGGTGCACTGCCCAAAGTCTACAAATGCAGACTTGTCACCCTTCTCCTCCCCTTGCATGCCAAATGGACCTGAAGTGAGTGCAGGGTCGTTGGAGCAAGGTGGATGGTACGGGGGAAAAAGAAATTAAATGCTAACAAGACTTAAGAGTATGTTTTATTTTTTATTATTATTTTTTTAAAACTTAACTTGCTTTCCCATGGTGTGACGTGCCATAAGTGGCATAAAGGTGACAACACCCTTGCCCACCCCTAGGAGAATGTAAGGGTAGACAAGGACTAGGGTGGAGTAAAACATTAAGTGATAAAGATTATTAGGTAAGATTTAGGATATTTAGAATGCTTAGGTTTTATTTCTTTAGATGGTAGTAATTATTTTATTGATTATTATTATAGTTTAATTTTAAAAAGAAATTTGAAATAAAGAATCCCTAAGAGAATATTCTCTGTTCAAGGGAATAAGTTAATTTCCTTCTTCCATGCAAAATCCAAAGAGCATTTTGGTCTTGGGGGAAGTTTTTTTTTTGAAGCTTTATTTTTTTCTAAGTATAGATTACAAAGTGATGTTTATTTTTATTTTTATTTTTTTTACAAGGAGTATATTAATTGAATGGAATTTAACATAGATTTTTTCATTGTGGTACAATAATGCAAGATTAATTGATATCTAATAATCATAAAAACTGAATCTACATGCATGATCATAAATTTTCATTTTCAACATATAAGAAAACTTGAAATTTTACCAAATTAAATCAACATCAATTCCATCCTATTTTTAATATGCATCCATCTAAATTTAAATCATGATTAATTCACATGATAACCAAATATACTCAAACACCAATTTTATTGGCAAACCTGATTCAAAGGCTCAGCTGGGAAAGAACTAGGAAGAAAACTCAACGTCGTTTCCATTACAACAAGGTTTTGAGATAAAAATTAAATAGGATTTCAATCCTAAATTACAACACTTAAATTGAATTTTCTTCATGACCCTCATCAAGGGATTCATAACCAATTCTGCAACACATTTTTATGAACCGAGGAGGGAATAGAATCTGATCAGGTGACAACAAGCATGTCCAAGAAAAAATTCAAACATGCATATTCATACAAGGTTTTCACAAAGGGATTCACAATGAATCAAAACTAGGGAAAGGTGGATTCTTCCAACCAGGAGAAGTCAAGCACAACACCAAACAGATGCCCATTTGGGGCTATATACCAAGAACTTCTGTTCTTCTATTTCAACATACCATAATCATACAAGGTTTGTGTTGACAGGTAGGGGCCCATAAAACCCTACCCTTTCTCCCTCTTCTCATCCTACAAAGAGACTCTACACTAGTTGGAGTCTGACTAAATAGACCTTTCCCAAAATTGGTCACTTCTGCCCTCTCCAAGGGTGAGTAATACTAAAACACCCATGCAAGAAAATCTCAAAATTTCAAACATAAACATGAAAAGAAATCATCCAAAATAGCATGGTTTTCAAATCTTCCCAACATACCCACAAACATACAAACATTCAAACAACAACAAGGTAGCATAAGCATGAGACAAGAATGAAATCTGAACAAGGGACATGAGAATTCCAACCTTCACAAAGAGGTAATGGCAATGAACATGTTTGAGTAGAGTTTCCTTCTCCTTGCTTCAATCTTCAAGAACTCCTCTCTAAATGTAGAGATTGGGTAACCACCTCAACTAATCCAAGAAGGGCCTCTAAATAAGCCTCAAACTCAACCACCAAAGGGATCAATAACTTCTCCCACTCACCTACAAATCTAGAAGCTCCTAACTGAAACCCATACTATGGTTAAGCACTAAGTGGATGTGGGGTAAGACAACTCATGGTAGCCATAGTCAATTTTAGTACAAAAGCAAAAAGAGACTTTTTGAGTGGCCTCAAAAGTCAATAAAAGGGGCTTAGGGGTTGGAAAAGATCCCCAACCCATACGCATACCCCTTGGGTATAAAAATAACATGTTTTAAAGCTTTAGGAAAAGGTTTAGGACCAAACAAAAGCTAGGAAACAAATAAGACCAACTAACAACTCTAAAATGTAGATTAAGCACTAATCCAAATTAGGGTTGACTAAACTCAATTAAGAATCAAATTACCAAAAAGACACTAACTTAGTCTGACTTAGGTCCAAAGGTTACACAGAGAACCCTAATCAGCACGCTGAAGAGCATACACAATTCATGAGTGTCAAGTGACACTATAAGAACACCAATTACGAACATTAACATTTACTGATCACATAAGGATACATACATACATCTCAATTTAAAATACTTGAACTCCAAACAACAAGGTTTCCAAAACTAGCACATAGAGATAAGTTATGTTCCTCCATCAATTTCGTCGACTAAAATATCTGCACACTCATTGCACACATCAGTAGTCTCAAAAATCACATGTACATATATACGTATTATAAATTCACATAAATTGAAACATACATCAATTAGGGTTTCTTTCATCCTACTTAATTCTTAACCATTAAAAATCTCTTAAATCAAAGTATCAATCCTACATTTACCGATTTCATCAACATACATATACATAAAACATTAAATGAAAAACATCAATATATCTGAAAGTAACATCACATAACATGAAATAATATAATATGTTCTAAGTATCAGATAATGTCTTGACATCTCGAGTCGTGAGTATAAAAATAATAAAGTAATAACTAAGGCTATGAAGGGTCGGGGTGAGGCCTCACATCCTCCCCCACTAGGCATGAACTTCCTCTTGGAGTTCATCAAAAGACAAGGGTATAGAGATCGTATCCATGTTACATCCTCCCAAGAAATCATGACCTCATCGCAACATTCCCACTAGACCCTAACTTGGTCCAGCTCTCGACCTCGAGGAGCTAGGTTCTGTCAGGCAATAATATGGATAGTCTCTAGCACTAACTTGTTGACTAACTCCACCTGTAGCCCCAATAACTATAGCCTGATGCTCAATCTAGCGGTTGTCAACCACTGTGAAAACTCTGTGGGACCTGTCCATGTGTCCAACTGTCGATTCTGAAAAAGCCCCTCTCTGACCACGGGATGACTGTCCCTGTGGACACTCTCTAGCTATATGACCCATGCCACCATAAGCGTAGCATGGCCCTCAGGTATAAGATCGTGTATCTTGTGATCCAAACTACTGTGGGCCTCCTGACCTACTAGACCCACTATATCCACCCTTGGAAGACTGTTGAGTCTCCACTGACTGTGATTGTGGGGTATGTACTCTCTGATCTTGCTGTAACTGCCACTACTTGGGCTTGGAGCCCTGGTAACCCTGTGAGAGTTCCTATTACTGCTGCTAAGACTGTTGGCCCTTAGAGGACCCTGGTGTATAGTTTTGATTCCCTTTCCAAGGGGGTTTCTATCAGGTAGAGTTTCAGTTCTGAGATTGATCTTGTGATTCATGTCTACCTCGAGTATCCTCTACCACTAGTGCTATCTCCACTACCTATCTGAAGGTGGTAGGGAAGGCCATCTGACCTGGACCCTAAAGTGAGAAATTCAAACCCCTGATAAAGTGATGTACCTGTAGTCTTGCGTCCTTCATATATTCCACATAAGGAAGGAGCTCGAGAAACTTGCTCTCATACTGAGCCACTATAAGACCTCTTTGATAAAGATAATGGAACTCCTCTATCTATTTTTGTCAGAAATGCTCTGACAAGTACCTCTCTCAAAATCTTTCTAGGAATGATTCCCATGTGAGGGTGTCCATCCTCACTCCTCCTATGATCTCCTCCTGATTCCACCAATTGGAGGCATCCCCTCCCAACTAATGAACTTCTAGGCATGCCTTTAGATTACTCCCATAGGGTCATAATCCAAAGCACTACTATAGGCTATCCAACCATGCCTCTGCTACTGTCCCCTCAGTGGAACCCATAAATAATGGTGGCCCAAGTTGAATCAATTCCCTAATATCATCTCCTACATGTCTAGGAGGTCTGTCAAGTGGGGGTATTCTCTGGTGTATTAACTCACCTTCATGCTCATCCTACCCCTTTGACTATCCCGGTGGGGGACTCCTAGTCTTCTCTCTACCTCTGGGCCCACCTCCTTTAAGTCCCTCTGCTTCCACTACTAGAATCTATTAAACTGGCTGAACTATAGGTACTACTCTCTGCTGAACTACACCGATCAAAGTTTGGAGTGCATCAATAATGTCCTGGTTCGAGTTCGGTGGTGGTGGAGGTGGAGGTGGTGGTGGTGGAGGTGGTCCATCCCCCTTTCCTTCTCTACCACCTCTCACCCTACAACCTCTACCTCGTTGGTTTCTTCGAGTAATAGGAGGCATCCTACACAATTTAGTGTTTAGTTTTAAGTTTTCAGAAGTGTAAGGGTTTTAAGGTTCCTAGTGTTGAAACACAGGATCTAATACCAAAATGTCATGCCCAAACTATGAGGGCAAAAACACACAATTTTAAAAAAAAAAATTATTATAAAAAATTAATAATTATTATAATGCTCAAGTTGATAAGTTTGCAATCACATTACAAGAAAAGATTCACTTCATTATATCATAAGTTTATAAAATCTTGTGGAGAAATACATTGTTAAACTAAAGCTCTCGATATAAAATAATATTGATGTTTCCTTCATTTCATATTAATCTTAAAAAAATAAATTTAAAATTTCCTCTATAACATTAAAATTAAAGATAGATTGAACATTTATTACATAGCATCTTTCATCTCATGGGTATGTGCAGGATCATGGTGTACCAAACTATGGCCTTAAGCGGCAGTGAAAAACTAGCAAATCAGGGTTATGTCAACTTGACACATAATTTTAAAGTGGTTCTGAACTTTATATCAAAAAGTTGTAAGAAAATAATTTGTAGAAAATTGAATCTAGTTTCTAAAATACAAGGCCTTATCTAGAGAAAAAGTTATTTGATTGGTCAAAAGTTTGGATTTTAATGCAGTGCTACAAAAATTTCAGGGCAAAAATAAAAAGTAGGTGTATGTCTGACCACCTTAATCATAATCAAATGATAATATTTTTAAATATAATTTTAGATATAAAAATTAGACTCATGCCTAGATGTGATGCATATTTTTGGCAATTTTTATTCCAAATAAATAATTAATTATGAATTTTCTACTATACTATTTTCAGAATTAAAAAATCCCATGTCTGACCACCTTAACTAGTTCAACCAAAATCAAAATTAAGTTTTTCTTTTTTTTTCTTATACTAGTCAAAGCATAGAATGTGACGCATCTTTTGGATTTCACAAATCTTATACGGTTTGAAAGTTATAGCTATTTTTCAACCAGTATGTCAATCAACACTTTGTAGCTAACACCATTAGAAAATAAGTAATAATTACTTACTGAACTCGTAATTTGACAAAACTTACATTTATGAAAAGCTAAGAACATTCTTAAGAAACCCTTTTCATTACATCAAATTTTGGTTAAAAAAAATTCGTTGGCTACATGCTTGAAGTAAAAAACACATAAGAACATGCTAGAAACACATTTTCAGGATGTTTTAAAGATGACCATATAAGGTTGGTATTGAAAGATATAGTAGGAATTATAAAGGTATTAATTGTTTTCATTTAGTATCAGGATGGGTGGGAAAAAAGTGGGAATAGATTTTGAAATTCTTTGAGGCATTTCAGAACTACATATTTTTCAGATCGCCACTTTTTGGCACACCATGATCCTGCACATACCCTCATATAAGGTTAACATTATAAAAGAAATTTTTTAATCAATTTCAACTAGATCAAGTTCAATTATAAATCTCTTAGACAATTATGGCTTGACAATTAAATCGATATTGGAAAGTCACTATAAGAAAAACAATTAACTAGAATTAAAACATAATGTATATATAAAATTTATTAACTTCAAATATTTTGACTACTTTAACATAATAATTAACTATCAAAACCCTACTAAAATTAATTAATCAACTAGCTAAATTCTAACTAATTTAAAGCTTTCTAAATTAATTAAACAACTAATTTTAACGTAATATGAAAACTAACTAACTTATTATTTCAAAACTATATTAAAATTACAACTAATCCACATCATACCAATAAACTAATACCACTAAATATATCTTAAAATATAACACAAAAACTTAAAACAAATAACAAAATGAAAAAAAAAGCTAACTTTAACTTAAATAAGTTAACTATCTACTAGTATCAACTAAAAAATTTAATTTACATTTAAAACTTACTTAATTAGAAGTATATTAAAAAAAATAAAAAAATAACTATTAAAAAAACTTACTAAATTTAAATTTAAGGCTAACTAACTATAACATAATTAATGACTACCTAAATTTAACTAAATCTAACTAAATCTTAAACTAAACTAAACTAAATAATAATAATGAAAATAGCAACTAACACATAACTTAACTAATCTAAACTTATTAATCTTTACTAACTAAAATACTAACTTAAACCCAAAACAAACTAACCACAAAAAAAACAAAATAAACTTAATTCAAGAATTAACTAAATTAAATCTAAACTAACTAATCTAACATAAAAAAAACAACTAAACTAACCATGCATTAAATAAATACCCCAAACCCCTAAACTCTAACCCTCTACCTAAACTTTCCCCCCAACACCCTACCAACCCACCTACCTAGCCTAAAACCCACATGCTTGGGTGACTTCCCAAGCATGGTGCGCTACCCAAAGTCTGCAAATGCAGACCTGTCACCCTTCTCATCCCCTTGCATGCCAAACGGACCTAAAGTGAGGGCAAGGTGGTTGGAGCGAGGTGGATGGTAGGGGGAAAAAAGAAATTAAATGCTAACAAGACTTAAGAGTATGTTTTATTTTATTATTATTATTATTTTTAAACTTAACTTGCTTTCCCATGGTGTGATGTGCCATAAGTGGCATAAAGGTGACAACATCCTTGCTCAAGCCTAGGAGAATGTAAGGGTAGACAAGGACTAGGGTGGGGTAAAACATTAAGTGATAAAGATTATTAGGTAAGATATAGGATATTTAAAATGCTTAGGTTTAATTTCTTTAGATGGTAGTAATTATTTTATTGATTATTATTATAGCTTAATTTTAAAAAGAAATTTGAAATAAAGGATCCCTTAGAGAATATTCTCTGTTCAAGGGAATAAGTTAATTTCCTTCTTCCATGCAAAATCTAGAGAGCAGTTTGGTCTTGGGGGAAGTTTTTTTTTTGAAGCTTTATTTTTTTCTAAGTATAGATTACAAAGTGATGTTTATTTTTTATTTTTATTTTTTTACAAGGAGTATATTAATTGAATGGAATTATAACATAGATTTTTTCATTGTGGTACAATAATGCAAGATTAATTGATATCTAATAATCATAAAAACTGAATCTACATGCAGGATCATACATTTTCATTTTCAACATATAAGAAAACTTGAAATTTTGCCAAATTAAATCAACATCAATTCCATCCTATTTTTAATATGCATCCATCTAAATTTAAATCATGATTAATTCACATGATAACCAAATATACTAAAACACCAATTTTATTGGCAAACCTGATTCAAAGGCTCAGCCAAGAAAGAACTAGGAAGAAAACCCAGCATTGTTGCCATTACAACAAAGTTTTGAGATACAAATTACATAGGATTTCTGTCCTAAATTACAACACTCAAATTGAATTTTCTTCATGACCCTCATCAAGGGATTCATAACCAATTCTGCAACACATTTCTATGAACCGGGGAGGGAACAGAATCTGATCAGGTGACAAGCTTATCCAAGAAATAATTCAAACATGCATATTCATACAATGTTTTCACAAAGGGATTCACAATGTATCAAAACTAGGGAAAGGTGGATTCTTCCAACCAGGAGAAGTCCAGCACAACACCAAATAGATGCCCAATCGGGGCTATATACCAAGAACTTCCATTCTTCCATTTCAACATACCATAAGCATACAAGGTTTGTGCTAACAGATAGGGAGCCATAACACCCTACCCTTTCTCCCTCTTCTCATCCTGAGAAGAGACTCTACACTGGTTGGAGTCTGACTAAACAGACCTTTCCCAAAATTGGTCACTTCTGCCCTCTCCAAGGGTGAGTAATACCAAAACACCCATGCAAGAAAATCTCAAAATTTCAAACATAAACATGAAAAGAAATAATCCAAAATAGCATGGTTGTCAAATCTTCCCAACATACCCACAAAAATAAAAACATTTAAACAACAAGAAGGTAGCATAAGCATGAAACAAGAATGAAATCTAAATAAGGGACATGAGAATTCCAACCTTCACAAAGAGGTAATGGCAATGAACAAGTTTGAGTAGAGTTTCCTTCTCCTTGCTTCAATCTTCAAGAACTCCTCTCTAAATGTAGAGATTGGGTAACCACCTCAACTAATCCAAGAAGGGCCTCTAAATAAGCCTCAAACTCAACCACCAAAGGGATCAATAACTTCTCCCACCCACCTACAAATCTATAAGCTCCTAACTCAAACCCATATGATGGTTAAACACTAAGTGGAGGTGGGGTAAGACAACTCATGGTTGCCATAGTCAATTTTCGCACAAAAGCAAAAAGAGACTTTTTGAGTGGCCTCAAAAGTCAATAAAAGGTGCTTAGGGGTTGAAAAAGACCCCCAACCCGTACCCATACCCCTTGGGTATAAAAATAACATATTTTAAAGCTTTAGGAAAAGTTTTGGAACCAAACAAAAGCTAGGAAATAAATAAGACCAACTAACAACTCTAAAATGCAGATTAAGCACTAATCCAAATTAGGGATGACTAAAGTCCATTAAGAATCAAATTAGCAAAAAGACACTAACTTAGTCTAACTTAGGTCCAAAGGTTACACAGCTAACCCTAATCAGCATGTTGAAGAGCATATACAATTCACGAGTGTCAAGTGACACTATAAGAATACCATTTACGAACATTAACATTTATTGATCACATAAGGATACATACATATATCTTAGTTTAAAATACTTGAACTCCAAACAACAAGGTTTCCAAAACTAGCACATAGAGATCAATTTTGTTCCTCCATCGATTTTCTCAACTAAAATATCTACACACTCGTTGCACACATTAGTAGTCTCGAAAATCACATGTACATATATACGTATCAGAAATTCACATAAATTGAAACATACATCAATCAGGGTTTCTTTCATCTTACTTAATTCTTAACCATTAAAAATCTCTTAAATCAAAGAATCAATCCTACATTTACCGATTTCATCAACATAAATATACATAAAACATTAAATGACAAACATCAATATATCTGAAAGTAACATCACATAACATGAAATAATATAACATGTTATAAGTATCAGATAATGTCTTGACATCTCAAGTCGTGAGTATCAAAATGATAAAGTAATAACTAAGGCTACGAAGGGTCGGGGCAAGGCCTCACAAGAAGACTATTCAAGACAATACACAAAAATTGAAGTCCAAGGTGTAAGGAAACTTGCAACAAAGAATATAATCATTTCCACATAACCCATAATAGATCTAAAATAAATATGCAATTAAAATCCACATAAAAGAGAATTGACAACATATCCACAAAAATTGTGACATAGGATATACCCTATGAAACCCTCATTGAGGGAGAAACCTAGCCTCCAAAAGCATCCATCGCCATGTATTATTTAGTAAAAACATCGTTGCAATACAACCATGGAAGCCTTCAAAGCAATAGCCACAACTGATCAATCCATGTGAACAAGCATGGATCCACACATCCCATGGCATGCCTCTAACCTTCACAAATGCTTCCTTGGCTAACCTATCAAGCCTTGTCCTACTCAACTCTTTCCCTTTTTTCCTTCTTCTTCTCCTTGTCTCTACAACTACCCTTGTGGCTGCTTATGTACTAGCAAGTCCCAACTAACCACAAAGTGGTATTACATAAACCATGTGCTACCTAACCCATTGACCCCATATTTAATATTATAATTTTAATTATTTTTGCCAATATTAAATAATTACATGAATATTATCACAGTGTTACAATACAACTCATCAAGTATATCCCATGGGAATCTTTTTATGTTGCATGTCCATCTAGGTTCTCTTAAGTGCAACACTACATAATAAAATAAAATAATATAATATAACAATATTATGCAATGTGTACAATACCCATTATCTCAATAATCTCCCACTTGTTGTATATATTGCACAGGGTCAATTT
Source organism: Cupressus sempervirens (assembly GCA_028749045.1). Lineage (NCBI taxonomy): Eukaryota > Viridiplantae > Streptophyta > Pinopsida > Cupressales > Cupressaceae > Cupressus > Cupressus sempervirens. The sequence goes on from CM053789.1 coordinate 167,420,357, forward strand.
GTAGCCACATAAATGAACAAGGAAATAATCCCTCCTAGCACAACCACCATCATGGATCAAAGTACACCATGCACTCTATCCGGGTACCTGCAACAAAATCAAAGTATCCAACATCTTAAACATTGATGATCTCACCTCCTATTATGCCACTACCACCAAACATACATAGAAGCCATCCAAAAAGAAAGCCACCCAAACTGTCACATTAGAAGATCATAAAATCCTATACCAACTGAGATGCCAAGCACAAAAAACCTAATCTAATGATATCAAGAGCAATACCTACCACATATATACCAAGAAGCTCCCATTAAGAAAGATAATGCCAAATCTATAACAAATCCACTCACAAAATCTTAAAGAAGTGAATTCATGTAGTCTCAAGGACATCCACAACACATAAACCAATAACTTGTAAGAACAACTCTCATAAAAAGTCTCCAATACTCTCCCAAGCTCTTCACAACCAATAGAGGAAAGAGATAAAGGAATAACCATGTCATATCTCACATGACATAAATTCGCACAAACTAGTGATCGCAATCTCTAACCAATCTCAAATCCAATGTAAGAAAAAATGAACATCCAGGAAGATAACCAAGACCAAAGAGAAATTATGTAAATCATAACTTGTATTAGGTCCTTATACATACACCTCTAGATGTAAACTATGAAAGTATGATCTCCTCCATAAAACCCCAACAAGAAGCCACAAAAAAACACCCAAACCATACCATATAACTAATAATGGATGTAAGCCTCTCATAAGAAGATCAAACTCATAAACCATTCCTAATCCAAGGAATATGTCGAATATAAAACCATCTCCCAAACTCAACCAACATAACAACATATGAAAATGGAGATAGCCAATGCTAAACCATCTCTCAAATGAACCCTCTAGAACTAACTCATGCACCATAGCTCAAGATCCATATCCATGAAAGAAAATTATAAACATAATGCACCTAAGAGAAACAATGGGCTATACCTCTCAAGTGGCAAACTGCAAACTAGACCAAGAGTGGGGAATGAGAATGCTCATCAAGATATCCAAGTCTCCAATGAAGACTCATCTAAGAACAATCTCGTCTCAAATTAATTTAAATAACATTAATCAAGCACATAATTAATTCTATTAGAATTAATTATTATCATGATGTGAAAATAAGTAAATTAGGTGACTTAACATGAGTGGATTAAATTTGAACATGAATGTAAAATAATTAATTCTTAATAGAATTATTTATTATTGTAATATGCATAAAGATTATTCAAATTGAAGTGGTTTATAAGGTAAAGAGATAAAATTAAAAATTGGTTTGGTAAGAAGTTGTGGTAGTTGCCAAATTTCTTTGGGGAATTATTTAATGGGGGAAAATCAATTGTAAGGTGTTCTTCTCCAACTTTGACATGCCTGTGCATTTTTCAAGAAAAGGAAGGCATTTTTACTTTTTAAATTTCTAATAGAGAAGGAAGGAAGGAGATTTTATTTGTCTTGTGACTTGTTTATTGTGTAAGGGAAAATAATTATATGGTTATTTGCTTGTATATTTGGAATGAAGATAGTTTTACTTTCAGATCCTATGGTTTGAATGTATGTTTCTCTAGCTGGAAATGATCTTGTGATCATTCTAATCATATTCAAAATACCTTCTTGCTCTCATTTATTAAGATTATTATGTGTCATGGAATCTTATGGTTTTATGCATCATATGTGTAGTGAGTGTCAAGTCTCCCCTTTTTTTCCTCTATAAAGAAGAAGATTGATTAGATAGCATGTGTGCTATATATTTGATTTTCATTTAAAGTTATTTAAATCAAGCTTCACATTCATATCATGTTAATGAATGAATACTAGTGTTCCTTTGTTTCCTTCTTGTTAAAGGCATATCTAAAAATTATTTATTATAAATCAAAAGGACAGAGTTTTACCTTCATTCCAAAATTTAGAGAGCACTTGACAAAATAGTTACAAGTGACTCAAACTGTGGGTTTCAGAATTATCTTTCAGTTTGGGCATTTAAGAGTTTCTTGTGAAGTATTTTCAAAGAAGACAAATTTTTTTACTAACATATTTTTGGTAACTCTTCTAGAGGTATCAGAGGGCCTTGTGTAGTTGATTTGTAAAAAAAATTGAGGTAACTAAAGGATGGAGGTTGGTGGCTCTATTGAAGATCAACACCAAAAAGTATTTAAAAAATATCCAAATATTTTGAGGGATTGGACTTGTATAAGAAATTAAAATAATGTGGATACCTTTATTTTTATACCTTCATTTAAAGAGCATCCAATACAAGAAGTTGCAGGGGATTTGGGAAAAAATGTAGCATTTCTAGTCTTTTTATGGTGCTATCCTCATCCAAGGTAAATATCCTCTGAAAGAGCTAGAAAAGGAAGATAAAATCTTTAAAGTGAAATAAATTGGAGGAATGACCAATGAACAAGAAAATGCTCTTGAAGAGGAATCATGGGACAATCAAGAGGAAGAAAAAGATTCACATGTTTTTTAGTCTCTTAGAAATATTTTCCACTCTCTTCCTTTGGAGGAATTAGTGCAATAGTTTATAGTGAAAATAACACATGAGCAATCAAAAAGTCAAGATACTCAAGGTATGAAAAAAATTGTTCACATTTCATCTATCTTTGTGAAATATTATGCTGATTTAAAAAATGTTGAAGGAAATCTTGAATCTATATTTATTTTCCATCCTCTTCATTCATTTTCCATACATGGTTTAAAGATCACATTGGCCATGTTGCTCACTTGTGTACAAAACCTTCCTCCATTTTACTAAAAATTGATTCTAAAATTTGTTTGGCTTGTTGTTTCCTTCAATAAATTTTTTTCATATTCAAACATTCCCCTTTCCTTAGTCAATCCATATTATGATAAATTTCAAGGAAATAAAGGCCCTCTTCATTGATTGGAAACATCATGCACTCATCTATTTTTAATACCTAAGCTACCAAAACCTAGTGGTTCCTTTCATTTGAGAAGAAAACTTATTTTTTCCAAGGTAATTTTTCAAGAATTGATCCCCATAGGATTTTGCATTTATATTTGGAGGTGTCAAAGCTTTTGAAAATATTTAGGGTTGGAGATCCTTGTCAAAAAATTATATTTAAAATTTTATGACTATTCTTTAGTCTTCTACGACTTTGTTGAGCTTACAAATTTAGTGAGTCAAAGTTTAGATTCATGGTTCAATTTTAAATCTCAACATGCAAGTTCAAAACTTACTTCAAAGTTTGAAAGTTTAGATGCATAGTTTGCACTTTAGATTCAAGTTCAAGTTCTAGTTTTGATATGTAGATTTAAGTACACTCGGTTTGTGAATGTTAGTTGTGAAAGAAGATTAATTAAAAGTTCATGTACATATTAAATATGGAATCATGGTTATAATATCCCCTTCTAATTAACATGATAGATGAATCTTCTTAAATGGAGGTCAGTTGGTCCCAGATAAAAGAAGTCATTTTGGAGTGGAATGTATGATAGGTCATAGGCATATTCTATATGTACAAGTTTTAGTTCTTATCAGATAAGTGTCTACTACTTATCAACATGAGAATGATGCTTGCGTATTTTTGACCCATGAAATACAAAATGCTACCGATTTTTGGAGCTCAAAGATCTGGATGGAGATAACAAAGAAATAACATTGTGATAGTTGATACGAGGATTTATTTTAAACCATGGAATTCCTGATGTGCTAACAAAAGTCATCCAAGGAGATCATGCCAACTATTACTTGGGCATAAAGGTGCAACCACTTTTTACTACCAAGAAGATCAACCTCCTTTAGCATAAATTGATGCAATCATGTACCATGTTCAGATGAAGACATTTGTGCATTAGCAAATAACTATGATTTGACCCTAAAAGAAAATGGTTTTGAAAGGTATTGACATGCTAGTATGGGGTTATAAGCTTTAGAAAAACCCACCAATCCTATATTGATGAATAAAATAACATGGCACATGAATGAAGTTTGATGTAGATGATTGAAATGTGGTAGTACAATATTGCCATGATATGTTGTCATATAGAATGGGGTCTACATCACTTCAGAAAATATTGAGATGAAAATGTAGACTGCAACACTCATGAAATGGTTCAAATAAAATCTTGTAGAGGCCATCTATTCATGGGATAAAATAATTTATTTTAGATACCATTGGAATAATGTCTCTTCTCAAAATTTAGTTGAATTCAATTTCAATTGTAGAACTTGTAATGATAGTTGGAATTGAGGGACATAATGAGGAGAGAGAGAGAGAATGGTGTGCACATGAGGTATTTGTGATGGGGAATTCAAAGTTAGGTTTTGTAGAAAGGGCATGCAACAATAAAATTCATTCCTATTAGTTTTTTTTCTAGCATGTAAAGCTTTGATAGGCTATCAAGTGACTATTAGAAGCATATAGGTGGTTTTTAAGGCACATAGAATTCATGTAATTTCTATCAAAACATATCCTTACTTAAAAACATATATACGGACCATCCCTTCATTTGCACATGGGAAAGTGTTTGTGTTAAAATTTGGTTGAATGCTCAAAAAAATCAAAAGAGAGACTCTTAGCAAAAATCTAGCAATTGTGCTTGGCATTTTAGATTCAGAGGTATTTGGACTGCAAATCTTGTAACATGTGTTGCAAATGATGCATAGTTGTGATTCACCAATGTCAATGAGACACCTAAACGAGAGAGGAGTGTGTTGGTGTTTATAAGATATCTAAAGTCGTATGGTGTACAAGGCTCAAAAATATTTATGATATACATTACAAGGGTGTAAGTTTTACATGGGCTACTAGGTACTTATCAACTCAAACATCAGAAAACAAATCACTGCATACTTGAATTGCCAAGAGAAAAGAGTAGAGGTAAGACAATTCTTAACACTTCATTGGCTTCCATAATAGTAGACAATGTTGTCATCCTCCTATCATTTTGAATCGAGCCTATTAAGCTTTGCTGAGCTATTGATTTTAATGTTGTTACACTCTGATGATGTCTCATACATATGTTAAGCTCTGAAAGGAGATATCTACCATAGATGATTATTCAAATAGAATCGCTTGGGTTTTAGTTGCCTCATTTCCATAATTTTGGTTCATGGACATCTTGCATGAGAGTATCCGCTAATAGGATTGAAATATATCAAAAGAATTTGAAGACAAATATTTCTATCAATTTTCTCCAATTAGATGTAAATTTTGAAAATTTGTACAATCTATTGACTTAAAAGATTCACCATAACAAATACTTTCATGAGATCCTTAGTAGTGATCATTGCACATGTATTAGCATGCAAATAGAGGGTTTAGATCTCCATGAAATTGGAAAGGTGGTTTTGATTTTGGAGTTCTTTAAGAAAATCAGAATTTTGGTGGAAGCAACTTTTGATCCATGTTATGTTCTCTTCTTACAAACTCTACTTGATGAGGAATTATGTAGAAAAGATCTTATTAGAAACACAAGGATAGTGTAATGATGACTCTACATGCAATGGATAAGGAACTAGATAGCACTAGTGGGAGATTTTTGAGTTCTTTGCATCCTGGCACAAAATGTAGCCCCTACAGAGAGCCACTGTTGAGAGATTAGACAAAGGTAAGATTTTAGAGTTCATTTATAAATTATTTTTCATTATACAATATTTAATTCTTTAAATGAATTAAATATTCAAATATTCAAATACAAAATAATTAAATATCAAATTAATTTAAATAACATTAATCTATCATGTAATTAATTCTATGAGAATTAATTATTATCATGATGTGAAAAGAAAATCAAGTGAGTTAATGGGAGTGGATTAACTTTAAAGATGAATGTAAAATAGTTAATTCTTAATAGACCTAATTATTATTGTTATATGTATGAAGATTTGTGAAATTAAAGTGGGAGATAAGGTAAAGAGATAAAATTAGAAATTGGTTCGGTAAGAAGTTGTGGTAGTTGCCAAAAATATTTGGGGAATTATTTAATGGGGTAAAATCAATTGTAAGGGGTTCTTCTCCAGCTTTGACATGCCTGTGCATTTTTCAAGAAAATGGAAGGCATTTTTAGTTTTAAAACTTGTAATATAGAAGGAATTAAAGGTGATTGTATTTGTCTTGCAATTTGTTTATGGTGTAAGGGAAAATGGTTATTTTCTTGTATATTTTGAATGAAAAGAGTTTTACTTTTATATCCTATGGTTTGAATGTATGTTTCTGTGGTTAGAAATGATCTTGTGATCATTATAATAATATTCAAAATACCATCTTTCTATCATTTATCAATACTATTGTGTGTCATGGAATCTTATGGTTTTAAGAATCATATGTGTAGTGAGTGTCAAGTCTCCCTTTTTGTTTTTCTATAAATGGGAAGATTGATTAGATAGCCTGTTTGCTATATATTTGATTTTCTTTTAAAGGTATTTAAATCAAGCTTGACATCCATATCATGTTGATGAATGGATGTTAGTTTTCCTTCATTGCCTTCTAGTTAAAGGCATAGCTGAAAATTATTAATTATAAATCAAAAGGAGGGAGATGTACCTCCATTTAAAAATTCATAGAGCACTTGACAAAATAGTTGCAAGTGACTCAAATTGTTGGTTTCAAATTTATCTTTTAGTTTGGGCATGTCAGAGTTGTTTTTGAAGGATTTTCAAAGAAGACAAATCTATTTACTAACACCAACCAAACTACAAATGAGAAGGTTAGGGCCTTGCAAAATAATAGCTAAATATGGAGCCAAAGCCTATAAACTTAATTTTCCATGAGATTTGGGCATCTCTCCTATTGTCAATGTGCAAGATTTGGTTGAATTCAAGGTTACACTACCTAAGAGTAGTCAAGGCATTGATACTAATCTAGAACCTGCAGTAGCACCTACATCAAGCAAGTTAGAAGCTAAACAAGTCTTGGATTCTAGAGTGATGAAGGCGACCAGACATCAAGTGTATATGGATCACCTCATAAAATGGAAGGATAAACCTAATTCAAAAGAAACTTTGGTTTTTGAGGTAGATTTTGACAAGGCAAGCATCCCCCTATACCTCTTGTTCCACAAGAGTGACATAGTTTTATTTTGTGGGGGAGTACGGTGTAGGGGCATCTAGGTAGGCTTGTTGAAAACCTGGGGCTCCTAGGGTATTTTTTTTTTATAGTGGTACTAGCCACATCACTAGGTGAATAATAGAGCTAGCCTAGTCCTAAGGTGAAGTTGTTTAGGGTAAGTTGCTCATAGTCGCTCCTAGTTGCTCAAAGAGGCCAAATGGAGCATCTTTCTAAGTAATGGGGTAGGATGTCCAAAATAAGGGTTTAAGGACCTTTTTACTTTTGTATCATCCATTTAAGGCCTTTTGTAAAGTTTAGTAACCATTGGATCAAGTTTGAAGGTCAGATTCCAAAAGATGTAAAAGTTGCTCAAAAGTTGTCAATGTTATCATTGACAACATTGACAACTTTTTGTTGTTTTTAAAATACTTTGTAGTTAGAGTATTGTAACTATATGAAGCAGTTAGGGAGAAACTTGGTATGTTTTTATAAGTTCATACTTGACCTTATTATAGGGTCAAAATTTTGAACAATTTTGAGTGTACAAACTAAAAAAAAAGTTCATATTAATAGTTTTATGCTTTTGAGGGTTTTAGAATTTTAATGGATTAGATTTGGATCTTCCATGCTTGGAAGTGTTAGAGTGGTTTGATTTGGGATTCTATATAGCTTTAGTTTGTGATTTCATAATGTATTAGGAGTTTGAATAAATTATTTGTTTCTTCACTATTTACTATCCTCAAACAAGTGCCTAAGAAAAATGTAGTTATAATACCCTCTCCCATATTAAGATCTATATGGCCTCTTGGGATTTTAGAGATGAATCCTTGTATATATTTTATGGAAAAGGATGGTCCTTGGAAAGAAAATAAAACATTTCTATAGTGATGCCCTAGGTGAGCCAGAGATACATAGCTAGGGAACACAATCAAATACAAAAGTTGTTAGAGTGATCAAATGCTCTTGATAATTCAATCAAAGCTTGGGAAATGTTAGAGGGGTGTGTAATGAAGCTCCAATATCAATGAGAGGAATTGGTGGTGTAGACGCTCAAAAATGGTTCGCATCTATGACTTCATCACTTCTTCATACTAATTTGTTCCATTTTCTCATTCTACTAATTTTGATCTTTTGGCCAGATTGACCATATTTCGTCATTTGTATCCCCTTTCACATCAATTTCATATCAACTTGAAATCATTTCAAATCAACTTAGAATCATATCAAATCAACTCTGAATCACCCCAAATCAACTCGAAATTACCCCAAATCAACTTTGAATCACTTGAAACCAGTCCTAATCAACCCAAAAATTATCAAACATCCCAAATCAATCATCATTTATCTACTGCTAAGTAGTGTTGTGGCTTTCAGTGCCTTGGAAACCTATCAACTTATCAATCTTATCAATCTAACCTTAGTATTCTCATGGCTCTCTATGCTAGGTCAAACTATCATTCATGTCCTCCAATATTTGACATTGTTGAGGCTTTCAATGTCAAATCATGGCATCATCAACCATTTTAATAACATTGACAATGTTCGTCAGTGTTATTATGATCAAACCTTATCAATCAATTTCAATCCTGTAGCATTTACAATGTCGATTAAATGTTACATATCAACCAATTCATGTCATGTGTCCTTGGCATGTTATCAACTTCAATCATTCAATCTAATCATGGCTTTGATCTACTAGTCATCATCTTATTCTATATCCATCATCATTACATTTCCATCAAAGGATACTATCGCATTCATCTAATCAATTTGGCCAATCATGTGCTAATTTTCTCTATAGGATTAAATAACTCATAATTTCATCCTATTCTTCCTAATTATTCTTCCTAATTATCATCCTCAATTAATTAATTTTATTAATTAATTGGTTAATCATCTGCAAACCATGGAAATTCTTAATTTCCTAAGTTCTGTTTTCCATCATTAATTCCATTTTCTACTAATTCTTATTTTGTGGAATAAGAGGATTTTTAAATCAAATATTCCATAAAATATTCCATCATCATGACACTTGGATATGACACCTCGTGGATTCTCCTTTGACACTTGGGTAAGATTTTTCATAATCAAATATTATTACCTCTTATGCATGTCTCTATTTGGCTTTTTTGTCATAGATTCTTGGCTTTAAGTGGGTTGAGGTGTCTTATGATGCATCATAGATTCTCTTCCACATTTAGCCAAGTTTGACTTGCATGTGTCATAGAATCTCACAATTGGCATATTCTGTCATATGCGTCATAGGAATCTCTTGCCACATCACACATCTATGGGTGAAAAATTGAATGCCCTCACTTTGAGTGTTGATTATAAAATGAACACTCTTTCTCTCATTTTGGGTCCTTGGATCTAAATGCTTAAGTTTTGAAAGTCCAAATCTTTGAATCTTTGAGTCTCTACTTCTTTGCATGTTGCATTCTTGCTCTCACACTAAATCACACTTCAAGTATTCTCATAGCTTTATCTCTATCATAGGATCTTTTGCTTCAATTTTGTGTGCACTATAGGCAAATTAGAGCTACAATCATTTGGAGAAGAAAGAAGAACATGGGAGCTACAAATGAAAAAGGGGATTTCTATTGCTTTCTTAATTAGTTTGGCTTTCATGGTAGACTAGTGGGTGCTAACGTATGATTATTGAGTTTTGTGATTTTCTCATAGTATGTTATGCATTTTAACCCATTTTTCTAGTCTTACATTTGGTGAACCCAACGTGAACATGCATATCTAACTTGGGTTTTCTTGTTTTGTGCTTGTAGGTGCAAGGAAGGAGCTCACTTGGAAGGGTATAACAACTATCTACTCTTCCTTTTCACACATATATTAATTAAGGGGTCCAGTAAAATGCCCATATGTTTTTGTTTCATGCATTCTATTAGCTTGCTGTCCTAGGGCGTACTCTACTCTGTCAGGGTGGACTTGGGACCCCTAGGAGCAGTTTTAGGAGCCCAAAAGACACCAAAGCCTCTTTCTGTTATTTCCAACTTACCAACTGCACCCATCTAGGCCCCAACTGCATCATTGATGCAGTCTATACTATTTGGGCACACTCGGGAGTGTAGCTCTAAAAATTTTAGTTTTTGGGTCTTAACTAGGCACCCATTTCCCCACACCCTGCACCTGACTTCCCAACTGTGCCCTACAACTACCAACTATGCCAACAGAGCCCTAACTACATCATTGATGTAGTCTACACTATTTAGAAACACATGGGGATGTACAGATCCATTTTTCCCTTCTGGGGAGCAATTTGCACTATCAGAACATACCTAGGTTCACAGTAAGAACATGCATAAATTAAAATCTGCATTTCAAGTCCTTATCACTCTCTAGGACATAGATTAGGTGATTTTGTGTTACTAATGGTCTATTTGTAGTGTTTGGTAATCGTTGGATGAAGATATGATCATAACAAACTACTAATGTGTGTTTTGCAGGACATTGTCAAAGATTTTGTGTGTCTTTCAAAACTATGTGTGTAGATTTCCTAGATTAGATAACATTTTGTTTGGTGCTTAAAAAGAACCTTTTTCTTTTCTGCCTGGTGTGTCTACGGTGTTAGATCCCTAGGAGTTGCATTGGATGTATCCTCTCCCCTCTCCATTCGTGGATCTTGGGTGTAAGAGAAATTCGTGTAACTTCTCTAGGAGGCCTGCCTTGGACCAAGATACTCGATGTTGGGTATTCCAGGGGATGACCTTAGAGTGGTAATGGGCCAAAGTTAGGTCAATGTTCTAGTAGCTATATAAAATTCAATTACGATGAAAGTTGTGTTAGCGGTATTGCTAAGTGATAGCTCTCCTCCAGTGCCCTTGTGGTGCGTCAAACCCCGGTTCTCGAGGTTGGGAGACCTTTTGCAAAAGTTTATCATTAACTTTCCAAATGGAATGCCCTTACTAAAAACCATGTTTTAGTGGCCAAAATCCTTTCTATCCACTAGCTCAAGTGGTCACCAATGCCCATGAAGAAATCCTACATTCTTGTGGTCCTTAGTAGAGGCAACAGCCCCTTGGGAAGTCATGCGCCTTGGGAAGCGGATCTTGGTAGCCCCGAGAAGTGAGTGCGCTGTAAGGGGGAGCCTGTGGTGCCAAGATCCTAGGTTGTCCACTCTAGATAAGCATGGCTAAACTTTAGTAAAAGTAGGAATTCAGTGGATACAGTCCTAAAAGCCTAGGTTATGGTGTGTTTGTTAACCTTTTACAACATCTATTCTTGTCTTAATGTGTCTTGCATGTGTGTAAAACATAATCAAGATAAAAGCCAAACTGTTAAATTTACACCTTGGATATCATTTGAACTTGTCAAAACCTCACACATTGCCAAAACATTTCAACCTTTATCAAACTTTACAAACATTGATTCAACGCTTGGCAAAGCATAGATCTCACACTTGCATAGATTTCACTTGCATTCACCCTAGTCCAGGCTTCATTCTTACATCATATAGACTATATATTGCACCTTTTAGTCCTAATTTAGTATCTATTACTTTTCATATTGCATTCATTTAGGTTTAGTTTACTTTCCTTAGTTTTGTTGCATTCTCATCTCAAAATTAGGACTTTGCACTCATCACCTTGCATCCTTGCATACCTATTCATCATTTTGAGCATCCATACTAGCCCTAACATTGTCCTCTACCATTTACCTCTCTGTGACATCAATCCTAAAACCATAGCTTCTAGAATTGCATCAATTTTAGCCCAGTTTACCAACTACGCCCAGAAACTACCAACTATAGCCAACTGGGCCCCAACTACATAATTAATATATTTTTCACTATTTGGGTGCACTTGGTGGTCCTAAGATCTAGTTTTGGGTTCTAGATAACATTTTGGGTCTTCAATAGTGTCCTTAGGTACCTGGTTAGCTCCCCTTGCACTAGCTTACCCAAATCTGCATTCTACAGCACCTAATCCTCATCACCTTCACTTAAGACATCATTCTATATTTAGTAACCTTTATTTTTCATCTCCCAATCCATCCTAACATCAACCCTAGCATGTTGGCTTCCTCGCATGTCAGTTTGGTAACCATACCCCTCGGAATCAAAAAACATTCTTCCTAGCTTACCAACTGCACCCAAATTGGCTCCAAGTGTGTCAATGATGCGTTTGGTACTGTTAGGGTGAACTTGGAAATTTTAGGGCACACTTGGCTACCTACATGACCATTTTGGGCCTCTGAACTGCAATTTAGGACCCCAAAACTGCATCTAGGAGCCCCTAGACCTCCCTGTTCTGCACTTGACCCAAAACTGCATCTTGCACCCAAAATCCCCTTTTTCATCATAGGAATTGTCCCTATCACATATCCACTCAGCATCACCATCATTTCAAGTCCTCAAAACATCATTTTGAACCCCCAAAACCTTTGGATTTAGTCAAAAATCTAGACAAAGTATAAGTCTTAGAGTATCTCCTAGTGTTGACGGATAATGGATCTTGACTAGTCCTTTTGTCTTTGATTATCATTTTCTTTGGTCAAAATTTATCTATGTCTTGATATATTTGACCTTTTCATCTTTTAGAAATTTTATCTTTTTTTCTTTTATTAGTTTTTGGTCAAGATCCGAAGTCCTTTATCACAAGGTTAAACTCTTAGGCAAAATACTTTCAAAAGGTTTTATCTAAGTTCAAAACTTTCTATATACCCTTGTCATAGCATAATCATATCCCTAGCATCCCCAAATGCCATTTTGACTTACCCTAGTGGTATATCCCCTTCATATTGCATTGATAAAAATCCGTAGCATCATTTTCACTACCAAACCCTATCAAATTGTCCATCAGCCAAATTGCCTTCTTGAGCATTTAACCTCATTTTGCATGTCCCAAACGTCATTACAAACCCTAGAAAATCATCCTTTGCACAATATAGCTTACATATATCAACCTTTAGCATCCTTAGTCAGTCCAAAACATAACCCTAATTGTCATTTTGCATACCTTAGAGTCATTTTCATCCCCTCTAGTCAAACTTCAAAACATCACCTTGCATTTTGCATTTGCATAATATCCCTAGGACATTTTTACTTTACACATCAAAACCATAATTCATTTAGCATTTCCTCACATTTCATAACATTCCTAAACAATTAAAAATCCCAAAAACACTCATATCTTGCATACCCACCACTCTAAAATCACCCAAAACACTCAAAAATTAAATTGCATTTGCACTCTTAGGTATCATGCCAACACTTACTAGGAGACAATCAGCTTAGAGACCCAAGGAACTCTATCAACCTTTGTTTTTTGAGGCACAAGAACAAACAAAACCTTGTCCAAGACAAAGAAAGAGCAAGAAAATCCAACAAACCTTTGACGAAGACCAAATCGAGGCATCACAACTATTACTAGCAGACCCCTTGAACATGTATCTACAAGATCCTTAAGCTATGGCACAACAAACCTTGAACAATACACCTACCATGAGATTTCCTCTAGAAACTTCCCTGACACATGGGATGGTTCAATGGAGTCCTGACTTTGAACCTATATTCATGCCAATGCCACAAGGAGGAGGAAGTGTACCAACCTCACCTGAAGATGAACAATCACATGCATTTGAATTCAGCCAACCTAACACATCAAACATACAACAAGGTATTGTACACCTAAGTGATGACTCTGACACTAATTATGGCATCACTAATGAAGAAATGGCTAGGGCATGTCAAGACAAAAATTTTCGCAAGAACTTCAAACGTTTGGTAGCACAAAATTTGTCAAATTTAACCCAAACTTGGAAGGTCCTAGGTCCAAAAATCAAACCAACACAACAATTGAAAACATCCAACCCATGATAAATTTGGACTTAGACAAGGGAAAACAACCTTTGGAGTTTTCAAACACAATAATGGCACCTATAAGGTCTCATCAAGAACCAACAATTGAAGTCCTCCAAAGTACATTTGAACACATCAATGTTAACCCCTTGTTTGATGAAATAACAACAATCCCTAAACACCCTAAAAGGACATTAAGACTTGATTTTAGTCACATGATGCAACAACAAGATGCACCTAAAGGGACTTGTGCTCTAGGAATGCCAAACATACCTTCTTTGGAGGCAAATCAAAAAAGTACACCTTTGCTCCTAACTTTACCAAGTGCTACGACATCAAACACTATAGAACCTCTCATAAGTACAACATGTGAAACATCAGGTGCAACCATCCCAACGGACACACAAAGGAAAATTGACATTACACCCATTCACACTAGAAATGTATCTCATAGTCAAGTCAATATGATGTCACAAGCAGGAACATCTAAAACACAAAGGTACCAAAACAACAATCCAAACATGACATTCAATTCTCAAAGACTTAGTCAACCCCCACAACAACAACAACCTACAATGGTACAAGGACCCAACACTTCCAAGGCACAATCAAGTCTACATCCTCTTGACACACATCCCACATATCAACAACAACATCAAACACTACGACAACAACCACAAGTGGGGCAAACATCCAACATTCGTAACATGCAATCCCATGTAAACCCACTTGAACTACACACAATTTATCAATAACAATTTCAGCAGCAATTCCAACAACAACAAATGATGTTTGGTAAACAACAAGAGCAACTCAAGCAACAATTGGAATACCAAAGATTCCTTGAGAAACAAATTGCATACCAACAACATTTGTTACAACAACAACATGTGCCACAACAAGCTCAACAAATACCTCTAGAACAACAAGCACGCACATGGTCTCACATACAACCAACAGAGGTATCCCAACAACAACCACAATACATGACAAAAAAACAACACATGGTACAACAATTGCAGTCAATCCCATAACAAGTGCCACATCAAATACCACAACAAGTACCCCAACAACAAGGACCTTTCTGTCTTCGAGGTGCCAACTTACCTCCACTACCCAATGACACTTCATCAGGCTCATCAGACACAAAAATGTCAGAACCAAGTAGACATAGTTCTCGCCATAGCAAATGGTCTACTCATAGACACAAAAGACTTGAAGGAAAGACCATCATGCAAAACCCCAATGAAGAACTATTACAACAATTCAAACAACTTTCCAAACAAGTAGAGGCATTGGGAGTCCAAAAGAAATAGGCTCTATATATGGAAAGGGACCTATGTCCTAATCCATTCAATAAAAGTCTGTATATGCCTCCATTCTCAAAACACTTTGAAGCTCCAAGGTTTGAAAAATATCAGTGATGAGCCCACTTACCTTATGAGATTGTTCCCTTGTTCTCTAGGTGGTCCTACACTTGAATGGTACTCCAAACTTCTTGGTAATATCAAATCTTGGTCAGAGCTAGTAGACAAGTTTATCTCCCACTTTTCCTTTAACATCACAAATGAGGTGAAACTTTCTGATTTGTGCTCAACTAAACAAAAAAGGTAGGAGAATCATTCATCACATTCTTACTGCATTGGAGAAACCTAGTTAGTCAATGCTCACTAGACATTCCTGAAGAACAACAAGTAAACCTGTGCATTGAAAACTTAGTCCCAGACTTAATGTATGAACTCAAAATCAAGAGTCCAAGCACCATTTCTAAACTAATGAAAAAAGGGGCTAGTATTGAAGATGTTCTTATCCATAAGGGAGTCCTCAAGATAAACAAAGAAAACAAAAACACCAACTCGTCTAATGACAAGGAAAAATTTTCTCCAAAAACAAGAATGTGACTAATGATGTTATTGTGGATGCTCGCACAATTAGCATAACACAAACTCAATTGACTTTGAAAGGTGTAAACCATACAAATTCACAAACCTCTAATCAAACATTAGCTCCACAACAGAAAACTGAGACTCCCATGCAAGATAAACCTCAAAGACATCCTAGAACCAAAGATAGGAAATTCACACCATTGGGGATACCACTTGAGACTGCATTACAACAATTATTGAGGAATAACTTCCTACATCTAACCCCAATCAAAGATCAACCATTAACTAAAGTAGATTGGTGGGATGACAAAAATTATTGTGATTACCATTGCACCAAAGGACACAAGACTTCATCATGCTTCCAATTGAAACATGAAATACAAGACCTTATTGATGATGGTGTCATCACAGTTGATCCATCACTATTAGCATCCAACTCTGATCACACTATTTTCAAAGATCCTTTGGGTAATCATGAGAAAGAGAAATCCTCAAGTTCAAACTCAAACTCACAAGGTAATGTGAATTACACATGTACTAGCTATGACTACACCATCAATTGCTTTAATGAGTTTGACTTTCACATATCCACATTCATATTAAAGGCTGAAAACTCTCGTTGTGCTGTCACCACACGCCATAGAAAGATCACCCTACCTAGAGCCCTAGCTAGACCTACTACTTCTACTAGACCTATACCCCCATCTAGACCTACTGCTCCTACTTCAGCTAATTATAGCCTTGTTGAACAACTTGGAAAAACCCCTGCACAAATATCCATTTTGGACCTACTGTGTGCATCCCCCCAACACCAAAAGATCTTGGAGCAAGCCCTTAAAGAGTCAATAGTCCCAGATAATATGGATGTTGTCTAGTTCCAAGCCATGGTTGGGAACCTATCTGCATCACAACATATCACTTTTTCACCCCGAGATATTCCTAAGGAAAAACCTAACCATAATGATCCCCTTTATCTTGAAGTCTTCATCCATAATGCCAAAGTTAGACATGTCTTAATAGATGGAGGACTAGGACTGAACATCTATACTCTTAAGGTTGTCAACAATTTGGGTTATTCTAAAAATTATGTGGATCCCTCTCAAAGAATCACAATAAAAGCTTATGATGATGGTGAATGCTTCTCTAGGGGCATCATCACATTACCTGTCAGAGTTGGTCTAGCTACTAAAGACACATTGTTCCATGTCCTAGACATCAAAATGAATTGCAACATAATACTAGGATGCCCTTGGCCTCATGCTATGAAAGCAGTCCCTTCTACATATCATCAATGTCTGAAGTTTTCCTATGAGAACGTGAAGGTTACCATCCGAGAAATCCAGATCCTTTCCAGTTTTGTGCTAATCTAAGAGATGCTACTGCATTCTAAATCCCAACAAACAATGAAGCACAACCCACAAATTCCTCTAAGTATGTGGATGCTGATATACTGCTTAGTAAAGCCAAGGAAAAGATGAAGATTGAAGACAATGGGTGTGGAGAGTACTTTATGTCTGAAGTCTCTCACATTAGGGAGTCACCACTTTCTCCCATCTGTACAAACAATGATACTTCTATCAATGAGAATAAATCCATATGTATTGAGAAAGCAAAAGCAAAATGAGAACCCACTTTGATATCTCCTAGCAAGTATGGACTTGGGTTTACCATCATGCAGGAACAAGGCTATGATGGCTATAGTGGTCTTGGATCTCAGAAACAAGGAATCATTAAATCTATCACTACAGAAGGACAACCTCCTAGTTTGGGGCTTGGATTTAAACCATTACGAATAGGTCCTCCTAGTACCATGATACCTACATGTAAGACTATGGATGTTTCGAACAATGAAAAGGCATCTGAGGATATCCCACTTGAAACCAACAATCCCCTAGCCTCTGAGCATAACCCCAATGACCCAGTTGAATTAGTTACCTATATATCTTCCTTCAACCAAAGCCCATTCAACACTAGTGATGACATCTCCTCAAGTTATCCTGAACCTTTGGATTGGGACCAACATGGACCACCAATTTTTGATTGATTCGACAATGATGGCACTCTTATAATAGAATTTGAAAGCATTATGACTGAAGATCATAAAGAAGCAATTCCTCCTAAAGAGAACACATTAGCATATTTTGGGGAGCCAACTCCACTTTCTAGCTACAAAGAGAAAAGAGAAAAAGTTAGCAAGCATAGGTCTCTTGATGAAAATCAAAAGGCACCATTAGACTATAAAAAATCAAAAGCTAAGCAGCTCCCATTGATACAAAATGAAAAATATGATGCCATGAATATCAGTATTCCAATGTTCAACATGCCACAAAGTCTTTTGGAGCTCTCTCAATTAGTGTTCATGCGGAAGGTCATTGGTCTCAACCCTCCCAACCCTCCCTTATATCCCTTTGTTTATCCCCCAATCTAGCTACCTAATTTGTCCTATAACCAAAAGTAGTCCTTTATCCAACAAGCCTTTGCATATGTCATCATCAGTTACATCCCACATGAAATTTTTGTTGACCCAATTATCCTCATATGCCTTGATTCGCAAGAGATAGACATTGTCTTACATACGGTACACGACAGTAACTCTTGAGGCCTTTCTAGTGGTTTGATTTTAGCTACAGACTCGGAAAAAATCCTCCATAATTATGGTCAGTCATGGATCCAGAGCTTATCATCTAGCAGTACCAACAACAAATATCTTCTCATCATTTGTTAGTGACATTCTTGATTTCATCTAAAAGTCCTAAAAAAATATCAAAGAAATAGTAAAAAGTCATCAAAAAAAGCAAAGGAAAAAGTGAAAAAAGTCATGAAAAAATGGATGCCTTGATAAAAACTTGGCAAATAGGCATGTTGGCATGAAAATTTGAGTCAAGAGAAAAATTTTGTCCAAAAGTGAAAACCTGGCAAACAGGCGCTTTGGGCAAGTACCATGGTGAAAACCTAGCAAACAGGCACCATGTGTAATCAGTGTCGCTCCTCCATCTATCAGGATTCCATCTGGTCTTTTCCCCCTCTATCATTCCTTGATCATACCCTTCATATTGCAAGACATCCTTGGTTCCTTATCATGGCTCACAAAGTGGTTAATGTCCCTCGTTACCTTGCTTAAGCATCACCAGTCTACACACACACTCTGCCATTGGCCTTTGTACATAATTTGCATCTTGTCTAGGGGTATATTACCTACATGGTTCATAAGTTTGAATTTGAAATAGGGGCATACCCCTAAGTGCTTTTTATCCATTGGATCTATTGCATAACAGATTGGAGCTAACACTTGTATATGCTTATACGATCCTGGAAAAATCCCTAAAAATCATAAAATGATCCTGAAAAAAATCACTAAAAATCACATAATGTCCTAAAAAAATCCTAAAAATTCAAATACGATCCTGAAAAAATTCTTGAAAATTTAAATATGATCCTGAAAAATCCCTAAAAATCATAAAATGTCTTGAAAAAATCCTTAAAAATCATAAAATGTCTTGAGAAAATCACTAAAAATCACATAATGTCCTGAAAAAATCCTTGAAAATTCAAATACGATCTTGAAAAAATCACTAAAAATCATAAAATATCCTAAAAAAATCCTAAACATTCAAATATGATCCTAAAAAAATCACAAAAAAATCAAATATCTCCACAAAACCCTAAAAATCACAAAACTCATCAAAAATTTGCAATAAATCTTGCACATTTTCACTATGGATAACCACCCCTTTTGCATAAACACTTGCGCTTTGTAGACTGAAAATCAAAGTGTTATGCTTCAATGCCAATCACAATATTTGTGCAGCATGAACCAACAATCAATCCAACATGTCACTTTGAACTTATCAACTGAATCCACAACCAGAACTATCACATTATCAACATGTCAAACACTATCTACACACCTAAAACATTAACAAGAATGTAATAATGGACAAGAATAGCTATTGGCTCATGCTGTTTAGTGAGTGATTTATTTTTTCTTTGTTTTTTCTTTGATCATGTCCCTATGCTACTCAATGATATAAAACTAATCTATGAGGGTGGCTGGGATGGTTCATGGTCATCTTTATCTATTTCTGTCTATTAAAATGTACCTTTGAGAGTTTGGGGCATGTACATATGCCTTAGGAAGGACAAGGTCACTCTCTATTTGCATCGTGCTTTTTTATGCAAAAGACTTGCATTTGTGCTATGGCCCTTTATGCCATGATGTGTTGCATTCCATTTTCCATATCAAAATAAAGCTCCATTTGACATATAGTGTACTCTCTAGAAGCAAAAGTCTTTCCATCATACTAACATCTCCTCATCTCATCTTTCTTATTCATCTCATTCTCCATCACCATAATCATTTCTTCTAATTCACCAAATCATCTTCATCTTGCATTTATGCATTCCATCATCATCCTACACTGTCAATCAACTTTCTGTGGCTTTCCACCTAGTTCAACCTTAGTCTGATAGTTGTCTCATTATATTTGACCAAATACAACCATTTTGATGATTTCCCTCATGTTATGACATCTTTCCATCATTTTGGGCATGCACACACAGTTTCGGGTCATTTTGAGTCAAATCAGGCTGATTCTGAGCCCCGGAGCCTTCTTAGGCACATTTTCACTTTTTGACACCACTTGGGCTTCCCAAGTGCATCATTGATGCACTTGGTACTTTCATGGTGCACTTGGGCTTACCAAGTGTGTCAATTATGCACTTGGTTGAATTTTGGGTGCAATTGGGGACCTAAGATACCCAGAACTGCTCTCAGAGCCCCTATGTTGCACTTTGGAGCCCATAACTTTTGCATTTTAACTCAAAATTGCATTCTGTCAGTTGCATTGGATTCATATCTTTTTTATAGACAACATGAAATATAATTTTCATCATTTTGTGTTTTTATTGAGTGGTAACCCATGCAATCACTCTCGGGCTCCCGATTGACCCTGTTTTGCACTCTAGACCTCATAACATTCACATCTTAGCTCTGATTTGCGATCTATCAATTGCTATTGTTTTGTCTTCTTGTTGTTGATAAATTAACTTATCATATGCTTATCTTAGTCAATTTCTCAAGGGGGCACCCATATATATCATCTCTACTGGGGCATGTTGTGGCTTTCTCATTAGTTATTCTTTGATACAATGCTCTAAATCACATTGTATCAAAGAGGGGCAAAATGTAGACGCTCAAAAATGGTTCACATCTACGACTTCATCACTTCTTCATAATAATTTTTTCCATTTTCTCATTCTACTAATTTTTATCTTTTGGCTAGATTGACCATATTTCGTCATTTGTATCCCCTTTCACATCAATTTCATATCAACTCAAAATCATTTCAAATCAACTCAGAATCATATCAAATCAACTCTGAATCACCCCAAATCAACTCAAAATCACTTGAAATCGGTCCTAATCAACCCAAAACATATCAAACATCCCAAATCAATCATCATTTATCTCCTCCTAGGTAGTGTTGTGGCTTTCAGTGCCTTGGAAAACTATCAACTTATCAATCTTATCAATCTAACCTTAGTACTATTGTGGCTCTCAATGCTAGGTCAAACTATCATTCATGTCATCCAATATTTGACATTGTTGAGGCTTTCAATGTCAAATCATGGCATCATCAACCATTTTAATAACATTGAGAATGTTGGTCGGTGTTATTATGATCAAACCTTATCAATCAATTTTAATCCTGTAGCATTTACAATGTCGGTTAAATGTTACATATCAACCAATTCATGCCATGTGTCCTTGGAATGTTATCAAATTCAATCAATCAATCTAATCATGGCTTTGATCTACTAGTCATCACCTTATTCCATATCCATCATCATTACATTTCCATCAAAGGATACTATCACATTCATTTAATCAATTTGGCCAATCACCTGCTAATTTTCTCTATAGGATTAAATAACTCATAATTTCATCCTATTCTTTCTAATTATTCTTCCTAATTACAATCCTCAATTAATTAATTTTATTAATTGATTGGTTTATCATCTACAAACCATGGAAATTCTTAATTTCCTAAGTTCCATTTTACATTATTAATTCCATTTTCTACTAATTCTTATTTTGTGGAATAAGAGGATTTTTAATTCAAATATTCCATAAAATATTCCATCATCATGACACTTGGATATGACACCTCGTGGATTCTCCTTTGACACTTGGCTGAGATTTGTCATAATAAAATATTATTACCTCTTACACATGTCACTACTTGGCTTCTTTGTCATAGATTCTTGGCTTTAAGTGGGTTGAGGTGTCTTATGACGCGTCATAGATTCTCTTCCACATTTAGCCAAGTTTGAGTTGCATGTGTCATAGAATCTCACAATTGGAATATTCTATCATATGCATCATAGGAATCTCTTGCCACATCGCACATCTATGGGTGACAAATCCAATGCCGTCACTTTGATTGTTGATTATAAAATGAACACTCTTTCTCTCATTTTGGGTCCTTGGATCTGAATGCTTAAGTTTAGAAAGTCCAAATCTTTGAATCTTTGAGTATCTACTTCTTTGCATGTTGCATTCTTGCTCTCACATTAAATCACACTTCAAGTATTCTCATGGCTTTATCTCTATCATAGGCTCTTTTGCTTCAATTTTGTGTGCACTATAGGTGAAATGGAGCTACAATCATTTGGAGAAGAAAGAAGAACATGGGAGCTACAAACGAAAAGGGGCTTTCTATTGCTTTCTTAATTAGTTTGGCTTTCATGGTAGACTAGTGGGTGCTAATGTATGATTATTGAGTTTTGTGATTTTCTCATAGTATGTTATGCATTTTAACCCATTTTTCTCATCCTACAGGTGGAAATTATATGGTGGAAAAAACATGTTTCCTTGCAGACAACCTGTTAAACCTTGAAAACCCTTATTTTTAGGCATATTTTGTGGTTGTATTGTAAGGACCAGTTAGGAACCCTAGACTACCAAAATCCTTAAGTTCTATAAAAAGGGTGTCTAGATAATTGGTTTGTGTGACCCCTTGTCTAAGGTTTTTGCAAGATGGATGGGATTTTCTTCATTTGGAGAGCTAATTGCTTGTAGCCCTATTATAAGAATTTATGTGAATTCTTACTTTTTTTTTGGAACTTGATTAGGGTTTCCAATTTGATTGTGATTGTGGACCTTGAAGGAATTCCAAATGCCTTCCTATATGACCATTTATCCATTGGGGTATCATTTGAGCATTTTGGGTTGGTTGTAGTATTGAACAATTGTTGACCTTACTAATAAGTGTGCACTAGTTGAATGACCTAGGACCTCATAGTTAGGTTCTTAAGGAGACTAGGGTAATTAGAAACCTTCTTAGGTCAAGTGGAAGGCCTAAGGTATCCCTAGAAGAAGCTAGGGTAGGAGAAAAAATATGTTGTGAGATCAATAAATCAAACATTGTATAGATCTATCATTGGAATGTTGTAATGTGTAGCTTATAGTAGACCTGATAGTTTTCTAGTAGTTGGGATTGTTACAATATTTTCTATGAATCCTAAGGAGAATAACTTAATGGATGTTAAAAGGATTATGAGATAATTAAAAGTGATAGTAGACTATGGTCTCTACTACAAGTAGAATGACAAGTTTGACTTGAGAGCCTATACAGATGTTGATTTGGCTAGAAATATTGACGATAGGAAAAACAAAACTAGTGGAGAATTTGTCATAGGAAAAACGTTTGTTTCTTGGATTAGCAAGAAATAAAATTGTCTCTCACAATCTACCACTAGAGCTTAATATGTTGTTGTTGTAGTGAATTGTATAAATGTGGCATGGATCAAATTGTTACTCAAATGAATGAATGAATATATCATCAAACCTATGGTAATCTACTATGACAATACAAGTACTATAAACATATTTGAGGATCATGTGATGCACACAAAAAAAAAGCACATTGAAATCAAGTATCATTATTTGAGAGAATTGGTTTAGGACAAAGAAGTGGGAATGGAATATGTGAATACAAAGTAATAGATTGCTGATATATTCACATAGGCTTTACCTAAAAATGTAGATGAATATCTTAGAGGTAAGCTAGGGGTGATACCCACATCTCAAGGTACTTAAAGGAGTAATATTAGTGCCCTACATCAGCCAAGTTGAATGGAAAACTTTAAAATTTGAATTAGTCGATCTTACTTTAGGAACAACCTAAAGTAGGGAAGGAACTGAAATAGAAGATTTCCTATCACAAGCCAGCTAATAGAAGGAAAACCTCATCAATGGAACCTAAGTTGTTGATATCTACATGATTAGACGATGAGTCTTTGGCATTATTTTCAAAGAGGGAGAGTTTACTAAATGATATCTTGAAGGGAGATTTTATCTAAAGAAGAATAGATATTGCTAAGACAATAGTAAACTATACAAAGGAAGGACATATACTGATAGAGGGAGATATTTTAGTATAAGGTATTAAGTTTCTTTTTGGTATTATTGTTGGTAGTGGTTTTTCCATCAATGCCAAAGAGGGAGATTATTGAAAAAGGAGATTGTTGAAGTATAGAAATCTTTCACATGAATAATAATTATTTTGTCACTAATTTCAATCAGAATGTATTTTCCAAGCATAATTGAACAAAGAGTGTAAGCCAAGCATTTAGTTCCTACTAAGCAGAAAGATGGTTATGACCGAGAAAATTTTATTATGTGTTAAGTGTCAGTAAATATTAGTATTGACCATGAAAGATTTAGCTTATGCTGAGAAACCTAATGTTGGTCGAGCATCAACAATTAGTAATTATTGAGTAATACCAAAGAGATTGAATGAATATTTGATCAATCTGAGGCAACATAACTTGATTTCTTGAAGTATGAAAATCATGTTGACAATAAGCATGATGATCTAGTTGCAAAAAATTAATGATAAACCATATTAAGAAATTTAATGAGGATTGCAAGAGAAGTTTCTAGTGGGAACATAATAGAAAGAAGGGAGGATTCAATGAATCTAACCTAACCCTAAGATGGACTACTGTGCTTAAATGACAAAAGATCAAAATTGTATATTTAAGGAGATAGAAGGCTAGAGGAAAGTGTGTCTAGAGGTGTTGCTTCATATGGTGGCTAAACGAATGATGAACCTATTGATATCCTCTATTTTTAATATGCTAAAATTCTAAAAACACATTGTGAAAATATCATGAAGAGTTTTGAGAAACTAGGGTTTCTCATATATTGTTGTCAATTTTTCTATAAAATCCCTAACCTAGAAATTTTTTACCCTAATTCATTTCTAATTTTTCCTTAACCTAGGATCATACAAATGTTCTAAAATTTGTGTATTGTGTTTAACCATTGAAAAAATTTCTTATTCCATGATCAGGTTGGTTTTAATCCTTGGTTTTGTGTCTAGTGGGAGATCAAATATGATTTTCAAAATTTCCTTGACTCTTTATAATCTCACCATCAAATTCATTACTGTGGAGTCTTGATTCTTAGATTTTCAGTCCCCCAATACTATGAAATAAGGTTTAGCGGAAGATCATAAGTGGTAATTGTTTGATCTCTCAATTTCATGATATCTAACACAAGATTAAAGGCATAAATGTGCTTTACATGGGTTCTAATCTTAGACTCGTGTTAAGAGTGTAGCGTTTTAAGTGTTTTTCATGAAGATCAATAAGAGTTATGATCTTATGATGAAAGGAGCAACATAAAGGCATAAATTATTTTCTATGAAGTCCTGACCATATGCATAGATCAAAAGTGTGAGATTGTAAAGTGTAGAGTTTCAATTCATATGATGTTTATGATCTTAGAATCTAGAGCCTAGTGCATAAGAATAGAAGAATTGACAAAATGTCAAGAAAATCTTTTGGGGATAAGAAAAGTGAAAGATCATAAGATTGCAAGGCAAGATGTATGTTGCCCATTTTTTAGTTCTAGTTTCTTTTCCTCAAGGTTGTAGTCAATGTGAAAATGTCTTGAGTTTGAGTCTAGGTTACCTCTAGGAAGATCTTTGCATCTACCCATCAAGAAAACTAGGCAAGAAATCATGTGAGCATGTGATTATTCAAGTGGCTAGGTGATTAGGGTTTGGGGGGAGTCAAGATTTCCTTGATGAGAAGAGGAACCTGCAATTTCTAATTGATCTATTGTTCTATATTCTAAATCTTGTTTAGATGAAGATTCATATTGGTCTACAACTTAATAGAAAATGATCTGGTCAAAGGTGGAAAGAGAGAAGGTAGAAATCAAATCAACCACACAAAATGCATCTAAACATACAAATCATGGGTTCAAAAGTCAATTGCCCTTAGAAATAGATTCATAACTATCAAATGAAGACTAGATCATATTATCATGACTTAGTTCTGGCATCAAGAAATTCAATTTGGGACACTGCAAAGAGCATAAAGTGATAGTCAAAGCTAACTATCATATCATCACATGTGATCAAATAAATCCAACTTCTAAGTTGAGAGGGTGCTAGAGAAAATGTCAATTAATTCAATTAGTTATTACATGATTGTAGATAGTTAAAGCTAACCTAGAGTTAAGGTTGTGAAGTAATGAAAGTCATTCATCACATCTTTATAGGTTTATTGGTAGTTAAGGGTAACCTAAGGGTAATGTTATGATGGAGTGAAAGTATGTGTTCATGGCTTCACAAAGTTAAGAGATGAGCCAAGGTTTCAAAGTGAAAAAATATGAAAGATGATCTAGAAAATTAAAGATGAAGTGATCACAACATCATAGGCTAAAAGGCATTCAAGACATTTTGAGCTGCAAGCTAGCAAAAATGTCAAGTTGTGAAGCTATGAAATGAAACCAAAGTCATCCAAATTTTGAGTCATCAGACCATCATAGGAGCATAAGAGTAATCTAAGGTTAAGGGTGTGAAGGGGAAAAAGTATATATTCACATGGCCACTAGTGATTAAAGGTAACCCAGAGTTAAGATTGTAAAACTTTGAGGATTACATGATAGTTAAGATCTTAGGGTATCACTTCTTCACAAGGAGTTACATTCAACCTTGAGTTAAGAAAGTGAACTAGGGAGAGCCAATCATTACATCATTGCATAGGTTAAGGGTATCATATGAGTGAAAGTTGCACAAGAAGAGACAAAGGAAAAAAAGAAATAATTCCATGCTTTAATTTTCATCATTTATTTAATATTGATGGTGGATATTTAACCCTACTATGACCATTGAGATACAAATTATATGGATTTGGAATCAAGGTCATTGTTACAAATCAGAGAGGAATATGAACCATTTTGAGGGTTTCTAACCATTTCTTCTTTATTTCTCTAATGTATTGAATTGTAATAGATGGCTATTAGATTTCTAAGTGACTCAAGTGCTCTATTAATGTAACTAGAAAATCTATAACTATCCAAGAACCCTAAGAGGGGGCCTATATATGTAATTTTATAAGTTAATAGAAATGATCAACAATTTTGTCTAACTTCTCCCCTTGCATTTCAAGATGTTGAGTGAGAATCAAAGAGTTAGATGGAATGAAGGATTTGTATGATGTTTGTAGTTAGGTAATGTGATGTTTTGATTCCATTTAGGACTAGCATTCCTAGGATCCTTCCATTATCTCCTTCAATTGAGCTAACCTTGTATTTTTGAATAGTTCCTATGGGTTTGTAGGAGATATGTATTTCAAGCTAGTGATATCTTACTAGATTCAATTTTAGTGGAGGGTTATCATTTGAGGTGGATTCCATTTCATATTTAATGTGCATCTCTACTCTTTCCCTATATTTCATTTCATTAGGTCTAATTTGCATTTAAAAGTTGGAGTAGATGTTAGACAGCTTCAAAGTGGGTTTTGATAGCTATTCCACTAGATGTCATAGGTTACCCAAATCTTATTCAACCTAGGTTGTTTGTGTTTTCAAACAATCTAGTTTATGCTCTTTTGGTCATGGGTTAAGAGCATACACCCATCGCAATGATATATATAAGTAAGGTGTACCTTACAATTCATAGGGTAGTGATATAACACATACACTAATCCATTTGGTGGTGACATCCTTTTGTTTCCTCACATTCTAGGCATCTAAAGTTAAGGTAAAGCCAAGTTAGCAAGAGGGACAAACTGTTAACCAATAGTTTTTGGTGACTCTGCTAGGGATTGGAATCGAAGACTAATGCTTGGTTTGTCATTCTCAAAAACCTAAAGGTATCTTCCCTAGGATGAAGATTGGTGACTCTGCATAAAGGACCTATGTTCTTTAGTCTAAGTAGGTCCAGTATGAATAATGGTTGTGGTAGTAGAACCTATTTGAAAACCTCACTTTGGGCCTCTACATTTTCCATCATACATAACCCTACCTGAGGGATCAAGGGAACACTTCCCTAAGTTTTTGTTGTAAATATTCAAGACTAAGCTAGGTTACTGACAGGGGAGGGGTGAATGAGTAACTATAAAAACTTTATCAATTTCAATTCTTAATCTAATAAACCATTTAGCATTTAGTTCATCACATTTGATTTAATTGAATGCATAAAAAACTAAAAACATTAAAACATTCATAACACTTGAACACATAGATTTGTTGACCCAAAAACCTTCCAAATAGAAAGTAAACCTAGGGTGGGGATGATACCCACAAGATTTAGTACTGTAGCATAAAGTTTGCTAGTTAAGGCTTACATTGATCACTTATGATGATCTACCCTATTAGAAGAAATTAGGACTACTAGGTCCACCTTGTGAAAGGATTTACAAACATGTAATGAAGTATGTACTTAGTAAAGAGATTTATAAGAGACTATTAGGTCTAACTTGTTAAAGGATTTGAATAGGATCACCTATTAGGATGAAATAATAGATCTCTCACTTACAACTGCATTGCTAATAGAGATTCCTTGATTGTGTTGATCACCTTTCTATGATTGATATATGTTTGTTTCTCTTTGAATTGTTGTAGCCTTTGTAATTAACTTTTCTACTCTTTTGATTATGTCATGCCACATTTCTCTGAGACAAAACACAACTAATTTTTTTTCTTTTTCGGTCTCAAGCTAGCTTGAAACATAAAGAATGTTAGTGGTACTAAGTTGTTTGCTCAAAATTTGCTACTCTCTGAATACCTAGATTTGTTTTTGTCTGTATTATTATTTGATGGTTGATATTATTACTTGAAACTATTTATGTTTATCACTCTAATATTATACATATATGTAAATTCATTGCTTACTTCCCACTAACTATATCTTAATTTTCATGAATTACTATCATAAAATTCAATCAATTGAAAGCTTAATTAGGGATCAATAGCTTAACAAGATTTGTTAACTTAAATGTGAATAAATTTTAGATGCTCCAATTTGAGAGCTAATAGTTTTATTAACTCACTAACATTCACAATAAATGTTGATTATCTTAACAATTGACTCCAACCCTTTGATGGCTAACATGGCCCTAGACAAAGTCATACATTATCTATATATACTCCTTGCTAAAACATCTACTACAATATAATAACTATACCAGTATCTATATATATATATACCTAACCTGTTCCACTACCCTATTGAATCCTTCTTTACTTTTCTAAACTCTATTCTCATATATCTCATGGTCACTACTGCTTCCATCTACTAATTTAACCCTTTTCTACCATCCATGAGGAATTCGTATTTGATCAACATATTGCATTTAATTACTTTTATAAATATATACATTCATTTTATTAATATTGTTACTATTATTATTACTATTATCCATGTGGAAAATAATTAATATAAGCATTTATCTTTACTTACATGAAAACATTTAAATAAAGCATAACTTTGTATATATTAAATACCTATGTTAATTCCAAAATGTTTTTAATTCAACCACAAACTTTGCTTCTCAATTGCATTTTATCTAATTAAACTAATACTTTTCCCCATTTAATACCCATACTACACTTGTCCAGATCTTAACATTATGTCTACCCCTACACACCTAATCTACCTTAATATCTACATAGTTTGACCCCACATGCTACTTCTCCCAAGTAAGTTTTGCAACCCCCAAGGAATGCATTAAGAGGTGTTTCCCATAGTCAAGACTTAGGGGCCCCAAGTAAAAGCAATGAAAGATTAGTTTTGTACACATAAGCATCTGACAACATGCTATTAATGGGCCTTGACTTTTTCAAGATGTGGATTGTAATTTTTACTTTAAAATCTATATTTTTCTATACTAGCACCTTGGGTTCTAGAGAATGTGCCTTGCATGGCTCAAGGTGGAAAGATATGGGGATATGGTGATCTGACTTCATGTCAAATTTGTCTCTTTTTTGTTTAGAGTGCTAAGTTTGCTAGCAAATATTTTGATAGAAGAATATCTATATATCCTTGTTCTCCATGTCATGTGCCACTTATTTCATGATAGGTGGTGGGACCTAGGATACTAGCCTTGTTTTAAGGCATAGTTTAGATTATTAATTGTATGTTATTATATTATTTTCTAAGGGTCATGTCTCATGAATAAGGTAAGAGACTTGGACCTTGTTATTTACTAAATTTTATTCTATGTATTATTCTCTTAATATTTCAAACACCAAAATTCAAGTACATTCATTGAATTAAATATTGATCTGTAATCTAGGAATGATCTATTTCTTCTTCCATACATTTTCCAGAGGACTAATTTTGCACCTACAAGATGTGCTCTTATGTTTGAGACTCTTAAGTTTTTTTTTTGGTTTGCTTCTTCCCAATTTCATTTTCTATGGGTATGCTTATTTGAAGACTAATATAATTGACTATTACTTCATAAATCTCATGGATTATTCCACATTGGAATTTATCATTGGAGATAACAACTATTCTATTTACTTTCTAACTTATAATAAACTGATTTTATTTGTAAGGCAATACAAATTTTGCATGTAAATTTAGAAACCTCAAATACTCTAATTTATTGTTGATACTTCAATCATGATCACTGAATCATTATCTTTTCAACATAGACTACACTTGATATAATTTTCAAGATTAACTCAATTTATTTTAGTCATTCATAAGAACTTGTGGAAATGTAAATATAACAAATGATACCTCCTATTCTTCATGCAATGTATATTCTGATACAAATTTTCTATTCTTGGTTAATAATTTCCATGAACCTCAAATGCTATGCATTTCAATGATACCCATATTACATAGTATAATCATCTACATATTCATTTAACTATCTATTATAACTGATTAAGCACATAATTCAATAACATAGTAACTAAACTAATCTTATGGCAATTGAGAAAATAAGAAGATTAGAATGATAATGTTCTATTCATTTTGAAGGGAGTATCAAAACATACAAAGTTCTTTCCTCTATCATGTGTCAAATTTAAGTTTGGATATCCTAACATAATTCTTTCCTACTTGTTCTTACAAATTTACTTGCAACACAACTAACCATGAACTAAATCATTTCAAGCTCAATGGAGATACCATAAATTTACATGGATTAGCAACATCTCTCTCTCTCTATGGCCCATATGAATGGAGACAACACCACACTTTACAATGCAATTTTCCCACATAACAAGTGGAGATTTATCTCTCCATCTCAATACAACAATAATGGATCTCCTCCAATACAAGAAAAGACTCCATGACATCAAGCTTTTAATACTCTCCAAAAGAATACCTACACAAAGAAACAAATAGGGAACCATGGAGGCTCTGCTCCCAACCTAGGCCTCAAGGAGGCCACCCACCTAGCTAGGGGAAACAAGGCATAAACTGTTGCATTCATCACATTGCCATGCCATGAACATACACAACAATGAGACAAGATTTAACACAAGACATCTCAACACATCACATCCAAGGTTATGCACAAAGATTCAACAAATGAATCAAGAAATGGGTGAAGGTGGGCTCTCATCAAGAGGAGGATTGCATAACCATCAAAATTCACATCTTTTCAATATCAAAATTCCCTTTCGGGGCAATCAACATGCTCAAAATGCCCTTTCAAGGTAATCAACATCTTCCCTTCCTCATACCACCTTATACCTCCCAAGATGCAAGTGAGCAAGATAATTTGCATGCCATAAACATATTCAACCATCTCCACACAAGGGAGAACTTCTCAACTCCATGTGTGAGCCCAACTAACCCCTTCACCCCAAGCATCTCTTCCCTCCCAAGGGTGAGTGATGCCTCACACCCAATTCACAAGACATATAACATGAAAAAAAAAATTCAAGAAAGATTCCCACCACACTATCCACATGCAGCATACAACAAGATCTATTCACAAATACACCACAAGACACCACAATCCTGTCATGAAATGAAAACACCATTTCTAACCTACATGCAAAAATGAAGAGAATTCATGGATCATGTTACCAACCTTCCTCCAAGAAAGGAAATGAATACTTGTAGTAGAGCTCCCTCCTCTTTCTTCAACCCTATTAATCTCTAAAAGTAGAGAGTTGCCAAGTGAGGTTCACTTTAGCCATGCCTCTATTTATAACCCTCTTATTTTCGGATTCAATCAAGAATGTCATTTTTATGGGGTCTCCTAAGTCAACTAGACACCATAGAGATCATTAATAACCCCCTAACCTATAGTACTATCATGGGTAAAGTTAATTTTAGTCACAATTTACCTTAAAGTTACTTTATGACCCTTCTTAAAGCTAGGTAATTCAAATTTAGGCAATAAATAAATTTCTCAATCGAAGCATATAACACAGAGCAAGGTGGCCACATGATCCATTGACAAACAACATGTCATTACCCATAACAAGCACAAGTGTCAAGTGACACACACATACATCACACATTAATGAAATAAGAACATCACAAACGAATCTTACAAAGATTCACCTTGGCAGAGTCATTAAGCATGTGTCTATACCTTGTTTTCTCGTTAAGTTTCCATGGTTCACCTTTCCTACACACTGAAATTAACATCAGTAACCCAATAAAATAATATAGAATACATAAAAACATGTACAACATTGATCTAATACCTCATACTTCTCATTACCATTTACAATTAATTATCATCTAATCATTTCTATTCTAAGTACTATCAGTAAAACATTGCAATATCATATTCCATTTAACTTTCATCTAAGTGCATATTCAAAACATTGCATTATCACTCATAAAATATTTAAAACATTGAAATATCAAATATTTGTATCAATCGTAATCCTTCTTACTATAAATCATTTTAAATCAGAGTATCATCACAACTCTTTCTCACATAACAATGAAACTCTAAGTCATCTTTAGTGAATCGTAAAAACAATATAAAATGGATCTTAACATATATGTCCTAAGTGAAAATCACTAATGTGCAAATCAGTTAATTAGTCATTTAGGTCGAGTTAAACATAGTGATGTTCCTAGCAATATCCCTTTATCACATTATGAGAAGTTTTTGTGATTTTCTAGGTTTAACTCCATAAACTATCAGAATGATTCAATCATTATGTCGTAATAATTTAGAACCAATTTCAAACATATCCATATACCTGATTATCATCATAACTTATGCTCATAGTTTTCTTAGAAGGATGAATGTTATTTTATCCTTCCTAACTACCTAGTAGATTATCCGTAGAGTCTCGTGGTTAGGTTCTTGTCTTGAACATTTTAAATCTCATTTCCATGTGGTCTTATCTTATCGACCTAATGTTGCGGGATACAATATCAAAATCTTCATTAGTATCCTATAGGATCCCTTAAGTCATTGTTAGTAAGAAAACAAAATGTAAATCATAACTCAATTAACTCCTAACCATATTTATTTCATCAGAATCTAGAGTAGGATGCTAGTGTGGGCCTTACAGATTATTACATTGTATTCCATGCATCTTATTTCTCATCTTTGCATAAATTAGATCTGATATAAAACATTACTTATATATCAATCTAATAAAGAAATTATAAATTCAGCTAACAATACAAGTTAACACAAATATTACAAAGTCAACCCACATGAAGAAACTCAGGTTCTAAAGACTGACTCGGTGAGGTTTTGATACTTAGTGTCCACTATCATTACTCGACATCATCATGCACTTGGTAGAAGTAGAAGCTTGGTCCATACTAATCACCTTCAAGTAGTCTTGAACTTAGTCTATACTGGTGACCCAATAGATACTATATCACTTGGCATAAACTAAGTTACTAGTTTACCATGACTTCACACGATAAACACTAACTTCACATATGGCTTGGTTAACACTAGCTTCACATCACATGAATTGCTATCTCGATAGAAACTACAAAGCTTGGTAACCACTGAAGTACTTGGGTTGAACTATTAGACTTCACACTACTTAATTCTACTTTGTTTGAACTACTGCACTTCACACTAACTAAATTCCCTTGGCAACAATTGGAATGCTCGGTGGCCACTATGAATTAGTCTAGAAGACTTGGTAACAACTGTAGGACTCGATGTCTACTAAATTACATGGCAAACACTATAGATTGTTTAATAAGCTTGGTAGCCATACAAAATCTAAATAAATGTTGTCACTAATAACAAACTTGACAGATATGTTAACAATCTCCTGCTTTGGCATTAGTGACAAAAACACTTATTAGCTAAAACTTATATACATCACCATGTGATACTAGCTTGGTACAATATATTGTTTTTGAGAGTTTCAAAAATTTTCTTTGTAAGTATATACAGTATACTATTCAACATATCTACAAAATTCTCTTTTGCTATATACATTTTCTCCCTTTGTATGATTCTCCCCCATACAATATACATAGTATCTCACTATACATAGTCTCTACCCATTTTTGACAATAATGCCAATGATTTATTGAAGACTTATTTACATGGAGACACCAAAATAAGATAGAAACTCAGAATGTACCCTAAGAATAAGTGCTAGAGTTTTATCCCAATTTTCTTGCAAAATATTGCATGTATGTAAAGAAATTTGAACTTCTACAAAGAGCTTTATCATGTGATCTGCAATTGAGAAGTTGTTGTCATGGATCGAGGTTTTTAAGTAAACAATATGCTTTTGCATTGTATCCATGATAGGAAGGATTATATTTTGAATATCTACTAGTGTTGACTAGATCCTTGCTTCTTCTCTTAATAACTCTACCTACATTTATGACAAAAATTTGATCCTCATGT
Source organism: Cupressus sempervirens (assembly GCA_028749045.1). Classification (NCBI taxonomy): domain Eukaryota; kingdom Viridiplantae; phylum Streptophyta; class Pinopsida; order Cupressales; family Cupressaceae; genus Cupressus; species Cupressus sempervirens. Next base: position 167,455,241 of record CM053789.1, read on the forward strand.
GATGTGCAGAGCTTGAACTAGGGTCAAGTTACAATTGCTATGCACTAGCTTTTAGATCCGCATCATTTTTTGTCAATTTTCTGTTTATCTCCTTTATGAACTTGGTAACATCACATAACTTTCCAAAAATTGATTTCACATTGGTGTAAGAGGTTTCAAGATTGTTCGAAATTGAGGAAAGCTCCACTTGATGTATAGCAATTTGTTGAGCAGTGTGCTCAAGCAATTTATTCTCAAATTTCTTCTCTGCTCTCTCAATTAACTTCTTGACCACTATCATCTTCATTAAACTTTTGGACTACCTTAGTTAATTTCAATAAAATAGGTTGAGAAGAATCTACCTCAATACCTATTGCCTCAAATAAAATATTCTTGGCATCATCTATAATTTTATATTCCTTATCTCTCTCCTCTCTTAATTTCTTCTATTTTGCCTTCTTTTGGAGGAGTTCATAAACTATATGCATTTGATCTACAACAAGATTATAGAAGTCCCATTTGGGAATTTATCTACTCATGTAGATCTATATCCTCTTCTATGTCCTTACCTTTTTAATTTTATACTTGGTTGAGCCTTTGGTTCAACTATCCTTGTACTTAATGTCTTTGAATTTGGGATGGAAACAATAGTTGATATAGTAGGACTTGTAGTGAAAATTGATATAGTCTCAACCGATGGAATACTAATAGGAATACTTGTTGAATCCAAAACTAAAGAAGTCATAATTAAAGTATCCATTACTAAAGTAGACAAAACTATAGTATCCAAAATTGAAGTGCTTACTACTAAAGAAATCAGAATCGTGGAAGATACTACATCCCTTGTTGATGACATTAACTCGATAGCAAAAGAAGAGGGAGGATGCAATTTGGTGGATGAAGTGGTAGCCACTTTTTTCATTAATACCTTGAGCTATGAGGGAGTGAAGAGTGATTTGACATATGATGTATCTATGGTAGTTGTCACAATCAAACTTGTTGAAGCCATAGTTAACGATTATGCACTTGGCTTAGAATGTATCTAATCCATTTAATTTGAAAACCTCAGGGCATGTGGGGAATATGTGTTAAACCTTTGTCTTCCAAATGTTTATTTTTGGGTTTTAGAACACCATTAACACATAATTCACCTATAGCATCATCCATTTCTAGGGTTCCAATTTTGTGAATAAAACACTTGAAATGAGTTCGAATATCATTAATGAGTAGTACCTTAGGAGGAATTTTTGATTGAGCTCTACTTGGGTTGACGGTTTTTCCAATCCCATGCACAAGCTTAAAATTTGGCACTTTCTACTCTACTCCTCACACCAATATCTTAGACCATTTCTTTGCTTTGTTTCTTGATGCAATGATTACTCAGTAAACTATGAGAACCTTGATAACTTGCTACAAATTTTCTTGAAGTCACTTGATCTCACTGTAAATTGGTTCTTCACAATAGCACTTTGATTTCATGGTGAAAATGAATTCAATTTCATGTTTTTGGTTAAAACTTCACAATTGATGCTTGATACAAAGGTAGCTAGGTTGACATTGTGCTTGATAGGTTATCATTCACTATTCTTTTGATTACTTAGTGAAAGCTTCATGACATAGTAATCATAAGAATCTTTACTACCCTGTCCACACTCTATAGCCATATGAAATCTAGTTACTCCCGACCTTTCTCAATAGAGTCTAAGACCCAACCTCACTTGGTAGAGAAGATAACTTGGTGATAACTAATACCAATCTTCCTTAGTGATCCTTTTGTATCATGAATACTGAATTAGATCTTTGTCACTTTTCAATTGGACCTATCTGGATGTGATCTTGATAAAATAGTTCTAGTTCTCCATTGGAAACCTAGTTGGGAATGGTGGAATCACCCACTTCTTGAGTGAAATGACCATCATTGCTTGAACTAGTATCCATGATAGATTTAGGAATCAATTGCTGTCTCATCTACTTCCTAATGTCATCTACTCTTGTCTTCTTTTCATCTTCAATCTTACTTGTATTCATATAGTTCTTGGCAATATGACTAAGTCTTATACAAATGAAACATCTTATAGTAGAATCTCCTCTCCTCAAGTAATGTTTTGTACAATTCATATTAATGTGTTCATATTCACCACAGAAATGACATCTACATGAAGTATTGTAGTCCCAACCAAATATTGCTTTCACAATTTTCCCTACTAGATTGAATGAGTTAGTTTTGCATTTTTATGCCTTAGGACCTTCTTTCTTGCACTTGTGACACTTTCCCTCAAATTTTGGTTTCTCTTTGCATTCATTAGACTTATCACCATGTTGACTACAATTGTACGATTTTCCATTGAATCTTTCTTTACGATTACTCCAACATTTATTTGATGAATGACCTATCTTACCACAGTGATTGCAAGTTGTTCTTTGATTCTTTTGAGAAACTTGTGTTGAAGATTCACCTTCTTCTTGGTATTCAATTCCCACTTTTCCTTTTTTCCTATGGAGGTTTTGTTCATTCAGATTATTCATGGCTTCTTGAGATTTCATCATTCTTTCATTGATTTTCTTTTCATTGTTTAGGTCATTTTCCAAACTTTCATTTATTTGTCCTTTAGATCTTAGATCACTCTATAAACTTTCATTGATTTTTCTTTCAGAATTTAGATCATTCCTCATTCTTTCATTTTCAAATCTTAGGCTCCTAATTTCTTCATTTGCATTGAAGATTTGATCAATAAGGTCTTCTTACTAAAGGGACTAATTCTAGATTTCATTGTTCCTTCCATCTATCTCATCTTTCATCTTGTTTCTTTGTTCCAAGATTTCACATAACCTTACTGACTAAATTTATTGTTCTCTTTTTAACTTTCTTACTTCTTCTTGTAGGGAACCATTCTTCTCTAGGAATTCTTTGATTGCATCATCTACTTCATTTGAGTTGCTTGAACGGAAAGAGTTTTCAATTCTTTCTTCAACATAGAGATGATCATTCATTTGATTTGCAAGATATTTTCTTCTTTTCAGAGACTGGGAAAGTTTCTCCTTAGCTTTCTTGAGTTGGGCAATAGCCATTTCTAGATCCAACTTTTCATTGTCAATGGCTTTATCAAGTCAGAATATCTCCATTATCCTTGATCTTTTCTCAAGTTGTTAAACTTTCTTCAAAGAACCACAAATCTCTAATATCAATTGTTGGAAATATAGAGGACTAAGCTAGGTTAATGAGAGGGGAGGGGTGAATCACTAACTACAAAAAATTTATCAATTTTAATTCTTACTCATCACATCTGATCTAATTGCATGCATGAGAAATTGAAAAAATTAAAACATCCATAACACTTGAACACACAGATTTGGTGACCTAGAAACCTTCCAAATAGAAAGTAAAACTAGGGTGGGGATGATACCCACAATATTTTGTACTACAACATAAAGTTTTCCAGTTAAGGCTTACATTGAGCACTTCTGATGATTTTCCCTATTAGGAGCAATTAGGATTACTAGGTCCACCTTCTAAAAGGATTTACAAACATAGAATGAAGTATGCACTTGGTAAAGAGATTTATAAGAGGCTGTTAGGTCTACCTTGTTAAAGGATTTGAACTAGATCACCTATTAGGATGACACATTAGATCTCTGACTTATAGCTAGATTGCTAATAGAGATTCCTTGATTGTGTTTATCACCTTTCTATGATGGATATGTCTTTGTTGTTCCTTCAATTTTTGTAGCCTTTTTAATTCAATTTTTTTCTCTTTTGATTATTACATTATATTCCATGCATCTTACTTCTCATCTCTGCATACATTGGATGTGATATAAAATATTACTTATATATCAATCCAATAATATAATTACAAAGTTGGCTAACAATACAAGTTAACACAAATATTACAAAGTTGGCCTACATGAAGAAACTCAAGTTCTAAAGAATGACTCGGTGAGGTTATGATACTCAACATCCACTTTCATTACTTGGCATCATCATGCACTCTATAGAAGTAGAAGCTCAATCCATACTGATCAACTTTAAGTAGTCTTGAACTTGGTCTGCACTGGTGACTAGGTAGATATCATGTCACTTGGCATAAATTGAATTACTAGTTTACCATGACTTCACTTAGTAAACACTAACTTCGCATATGGCTCAGTTAACACTAGCTTCACATAACATGAATTAATAGCTCAGTAGAAATTGTAAAGCTCGATAACTACTAAAGTGCTTGGGTTGAACTGCTAGACTTCACACTACCTAATTTTGCTTAGTTTAAACTACTGCAGTTCACACTAACTAAATTCCCTTAGTAACCACTCAAATTGTTGGTGCCCATTAGGAATTAGTCCAAAAGACTCAGTAGCAATTGTAGAACTCAATGGCTACTAAATTACATTGAAAACACCATAGATTGTTCAATAAGCTCAATTCAAACTAGAAGAAAATGTACACCTATTCTTGTGTGCTTTCTTTCAAATAAAAAAGAGAGAAGATGAAAAGCTAAGGGATTTCATAGACCAGTTTGATAGAACATTAGCAAAAATCCCTCAAAATGAGAAGCCTAGTCCTACAAATCAAAACTCAATGTTCATTATGGCTATGCAACTAGAAGTCAGATTTCATCTAACATGAAGTAAGGTATGTGATCTTCAATTTTCTAAACAAGGAGCTATAGAAATTGAAAATGATTAATTTTTTTCATGATTGATAGAATAAAGGTATGGAGGCTTCTTGTATTAAAGAGGCTCAAAATATATTTTGTGCAATTGAGAGTATGAATCAAACTATCTTTGGTCATGAGGTTCTTCAAGATGATGGTGAAAACAATGTTAAAACTTAGTTTTCTAAAATATATCATTTTGACTATGAGGATGTTCTACATAGATCAAATGAAGAATAAAGAACCCATAGCTAACTTTTGCCTCAAAAAATTCATGTTCTTTATAGAATTCCAACATGCAAGGAGACCGTGATCATGGAGAAACACATTTCTGGTAGGGCAATAAGTTTTTGAAATTTAGTTTTTGAGGAATGATCAAAGGAATGATATAGTAAGAGAAACTACTCCATTTAGGTCATTAGAAAGTAAATGTTGCATCATAGAGAAGAATGAAAAGCTTGTAGAAGATTACATGGTTATTGATAAACACCTTGATTTCTTGTCCATCCTATCTATCCCTCAAGAAGTTATTGTAAAGAAATTAGAGATTAGGGATAATTCCATGGTAGAATTTCAAAATGAGCTAAATTGTTAAGAAGAAGAGAAGATTGTTTCATCAACTTCAAAGGGGGAATTGATCTCTAATAAGATTTTTGAATAGTTTGCTCTCAACACCATCTCATGTGAGGTACTTTTGCTTCAACAAGTATATTCACCTAATCAATGCATCAAGGAAAGGCTCCTATTTTGATCAGCCAGTCAAAGGTTTCACATAAGTCTCATTATAACTAGTTTATATGGTGGGAATTATTCCTACCTTTGTATATAGCTAGTGTTAGGTTATGTGCTTTATTTTATCTTGTACTGTCCTAGTTTAGTTCTTTCTTCCTTTGTCATTTTATTTCTTTTAGTTTTCTAACCTACTTCCCCACAACCCAAATGCATAGAATCTCCCTATGCTACTTTAACACTCTACAACCCAATGGACTAGGCAATGATCCTTTATATTTCATGTTTTTTCCAAGCTCTTTTCAAAACTAGAGATTCTAGGTTCCTTCCTAGCCACTAACATGCCTAGTTCCCTAGAAAGAGCCAATTTTTGCCCAACTTTTAGTTGCATTTTATTTTTCTCTAGGTTGTAGTCAATGTGTCAATGTCTTGAGTCTAAGTCTAGGTTATCTCTAGGAATACCTTCTTCTCATCTACCCTAAATGCAAACTAGATGAAAAATCATGTGAGCATGTGATTGTTCAAGTGGGTAGGTGATTAGGGTTTTGGTGGAGGCAATCTTTCCCTGATGAGAAGAGGTTTGTAATTTCTGAGTGATCCATTGTTCTATATTCTAAAGCATGTTGGAGACAAAGATTCATATTGGTCTATAGTTTAATGATAAATGATTTAGTCAAAGGTGGCAAGAGAGAAGGTAGAAATCAAGTCAATGATGCAAAATGCATCTCAACATACACATTATGGGTTGAAAAGTCAATTTCCCTTAGAAATGGATTCATAACTATCAAATGAAGATCAAATTGCATGATCATAACTTAGTTCTAGCTTCAATAAATTTAAGTTACAATGGGTTGAAGAGCATAAAGTGATAGTCAAAGCTAATAGTTGTAGCATCACATGCGATCAGATAAACTCTAGCTTCTAAGTTTCTCGAGTGCAACATACAATTATGATTAAATCAATTAGTTATCATAGGATCATAGATAATTAAATCTAACCTGGAGTTAAGGCTCTAAAGTAGTGAAAATTAGTCATCACATCTTCATAGGGTCACTAGTAGTTAAGGGTAACTTGAGGTTAATATCTTGATGGAGCATAAGCATGCATTTGCATCTTCACAAAGTTAAAAGATGAGTCAAGATTTTAGGGTGTGAAATTATGAAAGCTGATCTAGATAGTTAAAGGTTAAGTGATCACAACATCATAGGCTAATAGGCATTTGAAACATTTTAAGTTGTGAGCTGGCAAGAATGTCAAGTTGCAAAGGTGCAAAATGAACCTAAGACATGAAAATTTTGAGTCTTCACACCTTTGTAGCAGGCTATGATTAATGTGAGGTTAAGGCTGCGAAGGGGCAAAATTATGTATTTCCATGATCCCTGGTGATTAAAGATAACCTAGAGTGAAGGTTGTGAAACTATGAGGAATACATGAGAGTTAAGATCTGAGGTTATTACATCTTCCCAAGGAGTTATATTCAATCTTGAGTTAAGACATCGATGTAGCAAGAGCCAATCATTGCATCATTGCACAAGCTAAGGGTATTGTATGAATGATAGTTGAGAAGAATTGACAAAGGAAAAAATAAGAAATATTTCTCTTTTTTAATCATGATCATTGATTTAAGATTGACGGTGGAGATTTAAAACCACTGTGATCATTGCAATATGAATTATATGGATTTGGTGCCAAGGAGACTATTATAGATCAAAGAGGAATATGAACCATTTTGAGGGTTTCTAACCATTTCTACTTTATTTCTCTAACATATTGAATTGTAATAGATGGTTGTTGGATTTTTGAGTGATTCAAGTACTCTATTAATGTAACTTATGAATCTATAATTGGCCAAGAACCCTAAGTGGAGGCATATGTATGCAATTTTCCAAGTGAATCGAAAGGATCATAAATTCTATCCAACTTTCTCCCCTCCATTTCTAGATGTTGAATGAGAATCGAAGAGTTAGATGGAATTAAGTATTTGTATGATGTTTTCTATTAGGTAATGTCATGTTCTAATTCCATTTAGGACTAGCATGCCTAGGATCCTTTCATTGTCTCCTTCAGCCGAGCTAACCTTGCATTTTAGAATAATTTCTATGGGATTGTAGGATAGATGTATTTCAAGCTAGTTCTTACTAGATTCCATTTTAGTGGAGGGTTATTAGTCAAGGTGGATTCCATTTCATCTTTCATGTGCATCTCCACTTCGTCCCTAGATTGCATTTCATTAGACCTCTAATTTTCATTTAGAAGTAGGAGTAGATGTTAGGTAGCTTCAAGGTGGTTTGTGATAGCTATTTTAATGGTTGTCATAGGTTAGCCAAATATTATTCTGCCTAGGTTATTTGTGTTTGCAAAAAATCTAGTTTATCCTCTTCTTTCCTTAGGTTAAGAACATATCCCCATCCCAATGATCTATTAAAGACACAATTCATTGCATATCTTGCATATAAGGGATTTGTACATTATAATTCAAAGGGAAGTGATATAACACATACACTAACCCATTTTTTGGTGACATCCTTTTTTTTCCTTGCATTCTGGGTGTCGAGAGTCAAGGTAAAGCCAAGTTACCAAGAGGGACAAACTTTTAACCAATAATGTAAAGACTTCTACAGCTATAAAATAAGGCAAAGCATTAGTTCAGAGGATGAAATAAGGAAGGTCTCGATGCCATGATAAATAGTCAAGCATATGATCAGGACAAAAAATTAAAGATAAAGTTAAGGCCTCCCAAGTTAAAGTAAGAAATAAAAGTAAATGTAGCATATGGTTGGACGGTTAAAGAAATAGTTAGAGAAAAATATAATGGAGTTATGGTGGAAGTTTGTATAGCTATTAGCATGAGATTTTAAGGTGAAAAAAGAGAAACCTCAATCGTATGAGTATCATTGAAGCATAGGATCGTAAATTTTTTAATGCATAGTGTCGATGTTACATAAATGTTCATAGACTATGAAGCATGGGTATGCAGTTGGAAAATAACATTGTAGGTAATGTTTCCGTTAATATGAAAAGAGATTAAGTGTAAGATCTCAAGGTTAATCATTTTGGTTATGGGGTTACAAAGGGTTTGAATTTCAAATAAAAGGCATAAGATCACAAGCCCTAAATATAACTTTAAATAGTGTTTCTTCTTTCTCCAAGCTAGAAAAGGATAGAAGATTTTAAACAATAAGGTTTTAAAAGTAAAAGAAAGTGCTAAGATAGATACTTAAGTTGACCCTCCATGAGGTGACAAAAATACTAAGATTTAAAGTTTGTGCATGCAAGGAATTAATGTAGTAAAGAAGTTGATGAAGTATGCATAACATAAAAGACACTTTTCAAGCTAAAAAAAAAATACCATTTATAACGCATGAAGAATTTGAGAAGTTGCAGATCTTTCAAATCTTATTTGTAGATGGATCTTTTAGATTTTATTTGTAGACAATATGTCACTAAAGGAGGTAGAAGAAATCCAAGCTAACATCAACTTCAAAAGGAGGAAAAACTTCACAAGAAATGTTACAAGCTAGGGTTACTATTGTACCAAAAGATTAACTTTTTAATGCATGATACAACCACTAGACTTATAGAACACATGAGGTAGTTAATCCATGTCACAAATCTTGAAGGGGAATGTTGGAGATTAATCCAAAAATCCCCCCCTTAGTGTTACTTGAGAAGATTTGAACATTTGACCAAGATCTGATACCACTTATTGCAAGCTAGGGTTGTCATTGAACCAAAAGATTGACCTATTAATGCTTGATATAACCACTAGACTTATAGAAAAAAGGAGGTAGTTAAGGCATCTCAGGAATCTTGAAGGGGAGCATTGGCAATTAGTCCAACAAGAAATTTGAATAAATATGTAGATGAGTGGATGAAGATATTCCCTGAGTCATTGAATGCCATCTCTACAAATGATTAGGATTTTAGAGACCCATAAGAATTCTACAAAGATGCAATTTTCCTTGGTGTCAATGGTTATGAGCTTTTTAGATACTTTTACAACAATAGGTTCAATAAGGTCCCCATTTTCAACCCATGAAGAAGAAATATGACAAATCTATTATTCCCAAAGGTAGATGTGGATGTTGATTTGATGAAATCCCTAATTCAATCATATAATCTAGCAACCAAATCATTCCATAGACATGATGGGAGTATTTTGTGTATATTGGACCATGCTTCATTCATTGAAGCTTTTAGACTAGAAGATCAAATGAGTGTCCCAATTGATATAGATGAGCTTCAAGAAAAGTTTGAAAGAAATATGAATGCTTACACTGGAAAATTGATGATGCATTATATCCCTATGGACCCTAAAAAGGTAGGAGATTTTCCTAAGAAGGTAGAGAAAATAATGCCTATGAGTAAATTCAAAAATTACTTTCAAAAAATTGTGTATGGTATTCACAAGGTATTGAGAAATGATGGCTTTGATATGATGTATTGATCAATATACATTATAGCCTAGGATATGAAGGATTCTTTCCATAGTGTGGAATATTATTAAATCAGTTACATCATTGAGAAGATGCAAGGACATATTGAATTAGTATAGAGGGGAGAATTGGGGAATTTTGAATTCCACCATTATTCATTTTTGATGCATCTTATCTTGTACAAAAATATGGGATACATCAATCCATATTTCATTGATTAGACATCTGATGAGAATGGAGAGCTTCTAGTACAACTATGGACATAGGTATGCAATATATGCTACCACTACTTTGATTCTATTTCTATTTTCAATAATTTTAGTGCAATAATAATGAAAATATTAGACCCTGACTTCTTTACATCCTCTAAAATTTTGAAAATTTTATTAAGGACAATGCTTTTTCTTGAACAAAAGAGATTAGATCACAATTGGGGTGACATCTTCTTCTTCCAAAATTCTTATCTTATGAGAATTTTTGCATGCCCTTAGCCACCTCATGAATTGCCAAATTAAATTCATCCTAGGTTTGTAATCAGTGAATTTTGATGGCAATTGATTATGGTAGATAGGGAGTACTTTGGGCCAACTATGCACAAAGGCATCATTTTATGTAGATGTTCTAGGATAGGAGATTTTTCATATAGTAAATAGTATCTAGATAAAATTCATGCTTTCCTTAGGCATTATTACTTATCTACTGCCCCATATAGATTGTATGGTCCAAAAAAAACCATGAAAAATACCTTGAAAGAGATCAGAGGTTATGTATTGTCCATTACTAAGGAATTTACCCATGAGGATTTAATTATGAACATTGTAGCTAAAGGGGATGCTAAAAAAATATTACAAAAAATTGATGACATCATGAGAGTGCAAAATAAATTGAAGAGGATTGACCCAAATTTCAAGGTTTTTTTCTTAGATGTCGCATAACCCTATAGGCTAAGGAAGATGGTTGAAAATTATGATGATATCATGGAACAAATGTGTGAGGACCAATAGGTGAAGAAGGAAGGGTAAATCCTAAGCCCTCTTAGCCTGATGTTGTTTTGGAAGTTGAAGAGGAGTCAAAAGTAGTGTCATGGGTGACCAAGTGCTTGCTAGAGTAAAATAGAGTGAGTTGGTCCTGAAACTCAAGCTAGTTGAATCTAGGGAGAAGATTCAAGAACCCATAGATAAATTGCAAGGATCTCAAATGATCCTAAAAGTGAGACAATGACTCCTAAAAAGGATAGAGACCTTATACAAAGGAGTTGAATGATTTTAGTGCCTATTTGGGATCTTGAGAAAGCATTGATGCTAGATCTGATCAGGAAACAAGAGAAAGCAATTTCATATGAGGTATTTAGTGTTGATGGTTTCCAAAGAGGGTCAATATTCTATAATACTATAAGTCCTTGGTAGTATGGAGCATGAAATCTAAACAAAATAAGCCAAACCTAATGCATAATTAGGTATTTACTAATTTGGATGAAGTTAGAAGCACTAAATGGCCAAACAAAAAAGAGATTTATGTCTGAGAAGCAGTTAGACAAATTAAAGATTTTCCCATAGGGAGTAGTTAGAAGTCATAAATAAATGGTAGAAGAGACAAAATAGAGAAAATATAGTGACTATGATAGATCATTAAAGTTTTACACATGCTCATCTTGGAGACACTTGAATAGAGATTGGCACCTCCCAGTTTTGGAAATGCTTCCAATCTTTTGTCCAAGTACAAAGAATGCTTGTAAAAAGGAAAATATTTGAATTTCCTTTTTATTTGTGTTTGAATAAAATTTTTACAAGTGTCCTCCCATATAAATCTTGTTATATTGCTTGTATTATAAAATGATTTCCAAGATGTGGAGTGAGGGACCAAGTCCTATGCTATTTTCAATGATAATGCTTTTTGTCATCGGTCCAAATTCTTATGATAATTTCATGTTGTTTCAAATTTGTATTATGAGAGTATAGTGGATCATTGAATGACAAATTTGTCAAGTTCTAAGTTATATTTTTAGTATTTTTAGTTTTGTATTAGATATTTATATTGTTCTTAAGAAGATTAATATAAATGGATATTTTTGAATATCTATGTCTTCAAATTCTGTCTCCATTTTCATATATTTGTCACCTTGAGATTGATTGAAAAAAGTTCTTTTATTCTAGTGCATCTTGGATAACTTGTATATCAATTAATTTGTTTCTTTTAATTCAAGCAATTAAGTAAATGCTTCTATGAATTGATAGGGTTTCTAAGTGTATGGAATGGATATGATAAGAATAGGATTTGAGGTCAACAACTGATATATTTAATTAAAAGTCAATTGAATAGATCAAAATTTACTAATATGACTTGGTATAACAATGGATAAGGAACTAATCATTAATTGAGATACAAATTGAGAGTCATTTAGTTGCATAAATCATTTAAAATCCAATCAATATATAAAGTTTGTAATAAAAATTTATATGTTGGTCATTCACTTATTGTGATAACTCTTGAATTTGTAGTTAGCTACTATATTTCATTAGTTTATTTCAATCCCAAGAAGATTAAAATACCAAATCTTATCTATATGGATACATGTTGTATGAAATTATGAAGAAATGTTGAAATCCCTAGGTATACCCACCTAGGCTTGCAGAGACTAAAGTGTAGAAAGCCCATGTGCTTTGTTAAGTTGGTTTAGATCCAACATAGATTATGTTGAAGATGGGAAGTAGCTAACCCCTAGGTATCTACCTTTATTTTGTATTATGGTGTTGTTTTAGATCTATAGTTTTAAAACACCAACAAAATGTTGACTCTGCTAGGGACTTGTGTAGAGAAATTCATTGTTTAACTTACTCTAGTCTCTGGTATAAATTGTACTTTTGTAGTCATTTTCTTACTTATCTCTTGCACATGCTTGTATTGGTCTAGGGTAAACTTTAGAAACCCCCCTCTAGAAAAAGATATAAATTATTTTTGAATCTTTCATTATTTTGAAAAATCAAATTATTTTTATCAGTGAATCTCTCAATTTTTTAATTTTAAATATTATTTACGTTGGCAATTATTTTTTAATCATAATTTTTGACTAGAAAATATTGGAAAATCTCAATAATAATAGAAAGTTCACTAATTATCATGGAATACTACAAATCAAAATTAAACATGTTTTATCTCATGGAAACTATGAGGATAATTACATTATATTTTTAATCAATAGTAAAAACTAAATATTGGTAATATATCCTTAAAGTAACTAATAACTATGATAATTATTGGTGAATTAATTTTAATTTCTTTGATAATATATAATATTTAGGTGAATCAAATCTAATCATGTATCGAATGTTGTGGCAAATCTTTGAGTTTAATTTTTTTAATAAAATAGATTATTGAGTGATTTTAAATATTTTAGAACTAAATTTAATAAAAATGTGGTGATTTAGGTTGCATTAAATCTTAAATTATTAGCCAATTTACTAGCAAAAAAATTCTAAAACTCATAAAATTATGAATATTCACCACTAAAAAAATCCCTATATTGGTCTCTTTTGAGTGACTAACCTTGAGAATCTAAAAAGTCCTAATACTACAGGGGTTGCATGACATGAGATATGTTTAAATAGTGCTTTATCTATAAGTCAAAAATTATATTCTTGGATTACATGATATTAAAGTAATTTTTAATTGGACCCTTGTGTCAGATTAGTTTTTAGACATGTTTTTCTGATGATATTTCCTATCTTCTAGCCATAATTAAAGTTTTTCCTATAGTGGGTGGTGGCTTGGTCAAAGGTTTTGTTAGCTACCTCTGATATTATAATTAGAAATGGTTGATAAAAGAAATAATATGAGAGCTTATGTGAGAAAAAACCTAGAAATCCTATTATATACAAAATTGCCAAAACTTGGTAGAAAAGTTTGGCCTAAGAATAAAGGGAAGTCGAATCACACATGGAAGTCTAGAGACAAACCTTAATTCCATCCTATAGTTGAGCAAGAAATGTTGTCCCATAGTTCTGAGTCTAAGAGTACTAGGGCTTTGGGCAGTCTTTTTACCACACCTTTTCAAAAAGAGAAACTTTACTAAGATAAAATTGTGTCATCCATGGGACATACTATTTTTAGATTAGGTGATTTAGGAGGAATAAATCAACATCTGAGACCTAGAAGCATTCAATCAAGTAGATCTCACCCTAGGCATGTACCTTTTATTGAGAGAAACCTCATTAACCTAAGTGATCCTATAGAATCATAAACAACTATTACAAACCCTAATGACTTATTGACAGAGTTGGAAGCCCTAAGGAAAAGAGTTCTTGAAGAAGATGCCAAATGCATATGTTTGGAAAAGGAGAAAGAGAAAATAACTATGAATTCTCTCATTGAAAGAGACAACCTTCTCAGAAGGATGGAGGTTCTAGAAGAATAAAATAGAAAGTTGCAAGAAAGATCTTCTACTTTGCATTTAGTTATTTTTGGTGGTGTTGAAGAGTTAACCCAAGACCAAGAATTCCTTCTAAAAGAGAAGGAAGAACCTATTATCTCCTAGATCTAGCCCTACAAACCTATTGAAGAAGATGTCATATATTTGACTATAAAGAATCCTAATAAAGGAAAGAATTTTTTTGTAGGGATTCAAATTAGTGAGCCTCAAGTTTCATCTCAAATTCCTATCATGTCCAAACTAGAGTTAGACTTAGAAGGAGAAAATAAGGAAAGAGAAGATCTAGCTAAAGAACTTTAGAAGGTTATAAATGAGGCTTAGGCTACAAAGACTAGAAGAAAGATATATTTTCTCAAGTCCACCTTAGCCCTAGAATCTTGGTCAAATCAACCCTCACAACCTATGGTTTTAGTTCCAATTTTTGGACCTATAGTGACTAGCCGAAATTTGTCTCAGTCAGTTCTAGCTTCCTTTTCCAAAACTATTAGCCAAAGATCTACTACTTTGCAAGCTCAAATCCATGTGCAGACCCAAGGGACAAGACTAGGAACTTCAAATGCCTTAGTTATCTAGAAGAGACCTATCTATATGGAGAAACATAAGAAAATGTCTATTGTAGGTATACCTAGTTTTCCTCTTCCCATCTCAAATGATGTAAGAGATAGTCATTAATTTTTCAGGCAATAATGCTATTATAACTAGTGAAGAACATCTTAGAAAGTTCATTGACATTTTAAATGACTATGAAGTCAAGAAGGAGGACACTTTTATGAATTTATTCATGCACACACTTACTAAAGATGCAAGGGATTTGTTTAGAAGGTTACTTGATGATAGTATTAACTCTTGAGATGATATAGGAAGTTGTTTAACGAGTAGTATGATGATAACACTAATGCATGTTTTATGTTGATGAGTTCAACAACATAAAGTAAAATCCAAATGAATCAACATTTCATTTTACCATAAGATTATAGAAGGGAATGTATAAGTTATTTCAAGTGGTGAGATTAGGTGATAATGTGTGTCTGACCACTTATTTCAATGCTCTTGATAGTAAGATGGCCTATACCCTAAGAGAAAAAAATCCCATGATATTAAGGGATTATTTTAAAATGGTTGTTAATATTGAAAATAATAGAAGAGCATCTAGTAAGCTAGGGAGAAGTGATGATCCAAAGTTATTTAATCCTAGGGGTAATAGAAAAGAAGGGAATAAGCCTATTAAAACTAAGAATACTGAGGATGATAAGATGGGCCAAGTTTTGAATCTACCTAAGAATCTAATTCTACCAATAAATCAAGAAAATAAGCCAAATTTTGGTGAGAAACCTCAACTCAAAAATAACTACAATAAGCAAATCATATTGTAGATCTATCTGTATAACACACAATTGAAGGATGACAAGCCTATTCCTAACCCTACCCAAGGCACAAAGGATAAAAGTACACCAAATACATAGTAGAGAATTTCTATATATATGATGGAGGACATGCCTTGGTGTATTATATGCCAATCTCCTCACTCTCTTGATTATTGTGTTGTTGCCCAATTATTTTTTGCAAATAAAAAATACAACCTTTAGAAGGTGACAAAGAAAAGAACCATGAAGATGTGGAATTGAATATGATTAATCTATGTGATAATGGTGAAAAAAATGATCTAGAGGAATCTAAGATTGACATTAGTAGTCAGAGAAGTATGTATCAATTGCATCATCAATAAGTATTTTTTGACAATGAGTATTAGATTAAGGATAGGATGTGCAATATGATATTAGATGTTGAGGATATGAATTTGAGGAAACCATTTAATGAAAAAATTGATAGGATAACTACTGAGGTGGTAGCCCAAGTTCACAATGCTTATAATCCAAAAACTAAAATAATAAACAATGCTATTGAGAAAGAATCTGGTATTTTTATTAAAGACATAACTGATAAAATGGATGATAGGAAGAAAGAGGATAATCCAATGATAGTCAAAATCAAAGACAACAAGAATAAGAAATGGGAACCCAAAAAGAAAGTGTAGCTCCAAAGTGTAGAGATAGTCAAGATCAATGTACAAGAAAAGAAATCAAATCTTGACATCATCAGATAAGTGGAGGAGCCCATAGGTCAAGTACAAGAAGCTAGAGGTAATATTTTCAAACCTATTGCATCTGATCATGTAGACATCCATGTTGTCACAAATTACTATTAAATTCCCTCTATTTGAGATGTTTTAGATAGAAGAACACAAGAATAAAGCCCTTTCTTCATTAGCAAGAATAGGGAATAGTGATACTACTGAAGATGAGTCATCAATAGGGCAAGAAATATCACTTGTAGTAAAAGACAAGGAAGACAAAGGAGTCATATCCCAAATACCCCAGATATATTTGGATAATTCATCTATAACATGCATGGAGAAAATTGACCCTTTCTTCCTTAGTCTAATCATAAATGGAAGTGAATAGGAAGAAAAAAAGGTTTCCCTTTCTTAACCCTATTTTCTTTGGGTGATCCAAATTGATTAAGCACAAGAAAGTGATCAATGTAGAAATGGATCATGTCATGGATATTAGGGAGAAAGGGGGGTTTTATGATCTTTCTATTATGGGGAAGTATGTTCTTAAATCATAAAATAAATAAAAGACAAATACTAACCTTGAATTTGGAAAGTCTTATTTTCTATTGTCTATATGTAGTTTCTCAAAAATCTACAATTTGTTCAAGACTAGAAATGTCTAGATGGAGAAAACCTAGAGATATTTTGTCTTTTTGAAGGGAGGTTGATCTTGACCTTGACCCTGATAGTTGGGCACAATCTTACCCTAGGGCACAATTGTACCTCGAAAAGTTGCCCTTGACTTGTACTACTCTGAAAAATTTATGTTCGTGGATATTGCAAGTTCAACAAAAACGATAACTGAATCTACTCTTCAATTCGTTGTTGCACACCTATATTTGCAAAAAAATGGTTTTATTGTTTGGATAAGGGTTTTCCTTGTTAAACCCCAATTTGGAATCAACCTTAATAATAGAATTGACAAAAGGAATGCTAGCAAGTAGTAGAAGTAAATCTAACAATGAAGCTATGATACTTAATAAATATGCAATTGTACTTGAAATGTAAAAAATATATTGATATGAAAGCTTAAACATAACATTAAGAAGCGTAAATAAAAACCTACATGATTGCATGCTTGGAATCCACCTTGATAGAAGAATGAATAGAAATTAAAGATGAGTAAAGGATCTTAAAGGAAGATCACACCACTATGATGGCTAGATCTAGGGTTTTAATGATGAATCTTGAATGCTTGAACCAAATCCCTTCAAAGGTTTGAATGCTTCAATATTTGACCTTCAATGGAAAAATTGAATGCTTGATAGAATGGTTGATAATATCTCCTTATGAATAGTAGGTAGTTGCTAATAGATCATGAATGTGTTAATGGATTTCTTGTAGATATGATTGGATGGAAAGTATATGCTCTTCATAAAAAGTAGATGTCAAAATGAGGGAAGAAGGCTTCCTTATATAATGATCTAGGGAAATAACACATAGAGAAGGTCGACATAGGAGTACTAAATCCCATTTAACCTTAACCCCTAATAATAGACCTAGATTAAATGTAATTTAAGAGTCTACCATTCTAAAACTTGAAACAACCAACCGGGAAGTGGGAAAAGAAACTTTCTAAAGCTCGAGATCCCAAAACTCCTAGAAATTAAAAATGAGATCTAGTGTTAGGGACAAGGTCAATACTGCCCTACTTTAGAGTCAAGTTTTTGCTTCACCTAGGTCAGGGTCAAGGTCAACTTTGGCCTAGTAGCTCATCCTTGACCTAGAAGTCAATTTTCTCAATTTCATAGAGAAAATTGTCAAATATAGGCTAGAGAGAGAGCGAGAGAGAGAGAGAGAGAGAGAGAGAGAGAGAGAGAGAGAGAGAGAGAGAGAGAGAGAGAGAGAGAGAGAGAGAGAGAGAGAGAGAGAGAGCAAAGTAGAACATGGGGAAAACTACTAGATCCATGTAAAAACCCATTCAAGGTGCTTGACATGACCCCAAAGAACTTATACAAAGGGCTAAACACTCTTAACATGGAAGTGATTCCATTTTAAGATGCTATAGACAAAACTTTAAAAATTTGCATTATTGATTTAGGAGCCTCAAATACTATCATGCCATTTAGAATCATTGAAGCACTTGGTTTAGAGGTAGATACAAATCAAGGTAGGTGTACAATAGTGGATGCCAAAGAGTTCCCTATCATAGGAAAAATTAATGGATTACCTTTTAAACTAGCTTCTTATCCTCATGTTGACTTAACAATGACTTTCTTAGTAGTTGATATTTCTCCACATCATAGAATGTTTCTCTCAAGAAAGTGGAGCACTACAATGGGAGGTAGCATACAAAGTGATCTATGTTATGCCACATTTCACATAGGAGACACTAAGGTTAATAGAGAACCAAGATTCACCCACATATTTTAAGATAATATTGATATAGATGCTACTTATTTTCTAGAAATAGAGGTGAATTCTTTTAGAGCTGAAATCACCATTTAAGAAATTGAAAATCTAGTCCCATTAATTTCACAAGAAGCAGAAAAATATCTAGATTCTCAAAATCTTTGGACTATGTATTTTGATGGGGTTAACTGCAAGGATGATTCAGGATCTGGAGTAGTTTTCATATCTCTAGATAAGAATACATTTAGATAATCATTCAACCTAAATTTTTGATGTATCGATAGCATTGTAGAGTATGAAGCATTGTTACTTGGATTAAAAGTGTCTACAAATAATGACATAAAAAAATTGCATGTTATTGGTGATTTGGAATTGGTTGTGTCTCAGATAAAGGAAACATATGCATCCAAGAACAAGAGGTTGAAATAGTATAGGAATTTTTTTTGGGATTAGATTGAAGCATTTGATGCTTTTGGGATTTCTGAGATGGATAGGAGTAAAAATGAGAGGGTGTATCTACTAGCTAATGTAGCCATTAAGCCTAAAACCATATCGTTTGCTAGTGTTTCTAAGATTGAGATGTAGAGGAGACCATCCATTCCTCACAAAATAGAAAATTGGTAGGTAATTGAGGATGATAAAGATATTTTAAATTTTCTCCTACTTGATGAAAATATTGTGGCTAGGAGCTGGATTGCAGTACATTTTGTGAGAAAATAGATGGCAAGGACACCATTTCTGGCCAATAAATTTTGCAATTAAAAACAAACAAAGTGCCTAAAAGATTGGTGGTGTTAGAGAGTGTCTCAAACAATAAGGACATAGTTCATTTAGAAGTCAAAAATAAAAAACCATGGGAGCTTGAAGAAGTAAACCTTGGAACAACTGAATCACCCCAAGAAGGTATACATAGGTAAGACTCTATCTCCTATAATTAGATAATCCTTGATTAATTTTCTAAGAAAATATAGTTATGCCTTTACATGGTCATGTGATGATCTTAAAGCTTGTAGGGAAGACCTTTTTCAGCCTGTAATACCACTAAGAGAGAATGTCAAGCCTTTTAGATAAAAGAAAAGACTTGTTAACCCCACATCATCCCCCAAGATGCAAGAAGATCTTATGAAGCTAGGGGATGGAGGGATAATTAAACCTATCATACATTCTTCATGGGTATCTAACCTAGTTCCCATTAGGAAAAAGAATGGTGACATTAGGTTGCGTGTGGACTTCAAGAATTTGAATATTGCTTCCCTAAAAAATAACAATGTCTTGCCAAACATAGAGCCTATGTTGCAACAACTAACTAGTACTGAATTAATGTCCATGATGGATGGTTTTTTTTGATACAACCAAGTTTTGGTTGATGAAAAGGAGTAGTTCAAGATATATCATTCACAACTCCTTAGGGAACATATGTGTATGTTCAAATGCCTTTTGGTTTGATAAATGCATGAGCTACATTCCAAAGAACCATAGATGTTGCATTTAAAGAATATATTGAGAAGTTCATCATTGTTTATTAGGATGATTTGACAACTTATTCAAAAAAATTTGAGGACCACTGTAGGTATTTCAACATTTTTTTGTAAAATCCTTGGAGTATGGAGTTTCATTGAACCCAAAAAAGTGAACTTTTGGAGTAACAGAAGGAAAATTGCTTGGCCACATAGTATCCAAAGATGAAGTTAAGATTGATAAAAAAAATTTGGTGGCAATAAATAAGGTTCCTAAGCCTAAAAATGTCAAAGGTATTCAATCCTTCTTTGGCCAAGTCAATTTTTTGACAAGGTTTGTGACTAATTATGCTGAGATTAGTAGACCTATTTCCAAAATACTCAAGAAAGGAGCAATAATTAGTTGGGAAGGTTAGCCATCTATTTATTTCCAAGAAATCAAATATGGCATAAAAAATACACCATCTTTAAGGACACCAAAGTATCTAAAGACAATGCATATATTTTCTTTTGTCTCTTTCCATACCATAGCAGTAGTTTTACTTCAAAAGAATGAGGAGCACTATATACAAACCATTACATTTTTTAGCAAGTCACTCCAACTTATAGAATTAAAATATGATATTAATGAGAGGAACATGTATGACCTTGTCGAAGTTATGAAAGGTTTTAGATGTTATCTAGTTGGTGCCATTGTAATTGCATTTATGCCTAGTGCAGTTGTCAAAGATATATCTTCTTAGTTGGAGGTATCTAGAAAAGATGCTACTGGATCAATAGGATCCAATAATTTAACATAGATGTCAAAGTTACCAAGTTAGTTAGAGGGAAAGGTTTTGCTAAGATAATGAGAAAGGCTAATCTTGAAGCAAATCGAATAAACTATCTTGATGATGATTGCAAGAGTGGATTATGTGACATGGATGTATATGATTGTTACAAGGAAACAATATTTTACTTGTAACATATGAAAGTTCCACCAGAGTTTTTTGATAATTAGAAGAGAGCCTTAAAACTACAAGTTATTAGATATGTTATTGTGGGTGGGAAGCTATGATGGAGAAGTATGGAAGGCGTGCTACTTAAATGTATTAATGAGGAACATTCAACAACAATATTTAATGAGATGCATGGTGGAATATGTGGAGGCCATTACATGGCTAAGAAAATAGCTATCAAAGTGACTACAGTGGGATTTTGGTCACCCTCTCTTTTTAAGGATGCACATAAACTTGTAAAAAAATGTGATACTTGTTAGAGATTCACTAATAAGTGAAAAATTTCTAGAAATTTACCATTGAAATCAGTAGAAGTGCAAGAACCATTTCAATAGTGGGGAATTGATTTTATAGGTGAGATTATAAATAGGTCAAGTGGAAGACATTCTTGGATTATGGTGGCAACTGACTATTTCATAAAATGGGTAGAAGCAATCCCTTGTAAAAGGTCTAGCAACAAAGTAGTGATGAATTTTATCTTGATTAACATCGTAGTTAGGTTTGGCTTCCCTGAGAAGATAGTCATAGATAATGCAATGTATTTTAGATATGAAGAATTCAAAAAAATTTGTGAAATATATGGTATTACTAGATCCACTTCATCACCATATCACCCCCAGGGAAATGGACCAGAAGAATTAAGTAATAAGAGTTTGTTGAATATCATTAAGAGGATCTTAGATGGGAATAAGTGGGCTTGGGATTCAAATTACCATTGGCACTACGAGCTGAAAGGGCAACATAAAAAAGGATAAAGAATGTGCACCATTTGATTTAGTATATGGAATATAAACTAGATTTCCCCAAAATAATGTAAGGGGGATGTAAAATTTTTCCCAAAAATATAATGAAGAAATCATTGATGAAATTCCAATAAGGATGGATGATATTCTACAACTAGATGAAACAAGGAGAGACACATCTGCCATAAATGCAAAGTTGTAAGTCCAAATGAAGCATATATATGATAAGAAGATAGTAGTAAGAAAATTTCAACTAGAGGATATGGTGTTGTTATGGAATTCTACACTAGAAGAGAAGGTAAAACATGAAAAAGTTTGATCCTATTTGGTTTGGACCATATTTAATTCATGAGAATTTGAGAGAAGATTCTTATTTTACAAAAGAACTATCAGGAGGTATTCTGGAATTGCTAGTTCATGGAAATTTCTTGAAAAGGTATTTTTGTTGGAGTACTTGTTTTTCCATGAACATTAGCTCAAGGTTTTTTATATTTTGTAAATTTTGTATAGTAATGTGGTTCTAGTTTATTTTGTGCATTCACCTTCTTTGTCATGCATTGAACTCCAAATGTTGTCAAGTGATGTCATGTGTGTGGTCTACTTAACCTAGAAATTTTGAATTCTTGCATGGATAAAAGTTATCCATTATCCTAAGACAAAGCCACTGATATCTTATGGGGGTCGAAGGAATGATGAACCTATTGATATCCTATATTTTCAATGTCCCAAAATTCTAAAAATATATTGTGAAAATCTCATGAAGAGTTTTGTGCAACTAGGGTTTTTCATGTATGATTGACAAGATTTCTATAAAAACCCTGACCTAGTAGGTTTTTACCCTTATTCAATTCAAAAATTTCCTTATTCAAAAATTTGTGTATCATTCTTAACCATTGAAAAAATTTCTTATTCCATAGTCGAGTTGGTTTTAAACCCAAGTTTTGTGTCTAACTGGAGATCATATCTAATTTTCAAAATTTCCATCTCTTTATGATCTCATGATCAAAGTCATTAGTGTGGAGTCATGAGTCTTACATTTTCAATCTCCCAATGCAATGACATAAATTTTAGCACAAGATCGTAAGTGGTAATTGTTTGGTCTCCCGAAGTCATGATATCTAACACAAGCATAAATGTATAGATGTACTTTACATGGGTTCCAATTGTACACTCATGTTGAGAGCCTAGCATTGTAAGTTATTTTCCTGAATAACGGCAAGAGTTATGATCTTATGATGAAAGGAGTATTGTAAAGGTGTAAATAATTTTTAATGAAGTCCCAATCATAGACATAGATTGGAAGCATCAGATCATAAAGTGTAGAATTTTAAATCATATGATGCTTATGATCTTATGATGTGGGGCCTAGTGCACAAGTATAGAAAAATTGATAAGATGTCAATAAAATCTTCTATGGATATCAAAAGTGATAGATTGTAACATCACAATGCAATTAGTAAAGACTCTTGTAGCTATGGAATAAGGTAAAGCATAAGTTCAAAAGATGAAATAAGGAGGGTCTTGATGCCATGAGAAAGAGTCAAGTACATGATTAGGAGACTAAATTAAAGCTAAATTTAATACCTCTAGGGTTATGGTAAGAAATAAAGCTAACTATAGCATATGGTCAGAGGGTTAAAGCAATAGCTAGAGGAAAGAATCCCAAAGTTACAATGGAAGCTTGTATATTTGTTAGCATGAGATTGTAAAGCAAAAAAAAACAAGATCCAATGCTATGGGTATCATTGAAGGATAAGATCATAAAGTTTTCAATGCATAGTGTTGATATTATACAAACACTTGATGATTATCAGGTGTGGTTTCATGGTTGGAAAATAAAATTAAAGGTAATGTTTCCACTGATATGAAAAAGGATTGAGTATAAGATTGCAAGGGTAATTTTTCTATTCTACAGGGTTATGGAGGGTTTGAATTTCAAATAAAAGGTGTAAGATTGCAAGCCCTAAATATAACATTAAAAAGTGTTTTCTCTTTCTTTGAGTTGTAAAAGGACATAAGGGTTTTGACCAATAAGTTTTTAAAAGTAAAAGAAAGTGTTAAGCTGGATAATTAAGTTGACAGTCCATGAGATGATAGAAATACTAAGATTTAAAGCTTGTGCATACAAGGAATTAATGTAGTAAATAATATGATGAATTACACATAACATAAAAGACAATTTCTAAGATGAAACAAGAATACCATTTATAGAGCATGAAGAATTTGAGAAGTTGCAGAGCTTTCAGATCTTATTTGCAGATGAAGCTATCAAATCTTATTTCTAGAAAATATGTTAGAAACTGATGTAGAAGCAATCCAAGATAAAGACATGGAAGCTGCAAAAAAAAATCAATTTCAAAAGAAGGAAAATTTGGGAAAAGACAGATGAATAAATATGCAGATGAGTGGATAAATATATTCCCAGAGTCATCAAATGCCATCTTTGCAAATGATCATTATATGAGACTTGTATGCATTCTACAACGATGCAGGTGTTAATGGTTATGATTTTTTCAGATACTTTTACAACAATAGGTCTGATAAGAGCTCCATTTGCAACCCACAAAGAAGAAATATGGTGAAGCTATTATTCCTAGAGGTATATATGGATGTTGATTTGGTGAAATCCCTAATTAAATCATACAATATAGCAAACAAAATATTCCACAAATATGATGGAGTATTTTGTGTACATTGGATCATGCTTCATTTATTGAAGCTTTTGGATTGGAAGGTCAAATGAGTGTCCCAAGTAATACAGATGAGATTCAAGAAAAGTTTGAAAGAAATAAAAGTTCTTAAATTGGAAAAGTGATGATGTATCATATCCCTATAGACCTAAAAAATTTAGGAGATTTTCCTAAGAAGGTAGAGATAATGATGCCTATGAGAAAATTCAAAAATTACTGTAAGAAAATTGTGTATGGTATCCACAAGGTATTGATAAATGATGGCTCTGATATGATGTATGGATCAATATAAATTATAGCTTGAGATGTGTAGGATGCTTTCCATAACATGTAATATGATTACATGGGTTACATCATTGAGCAGATGCAAGGGCATATTGAATCAACATAGAGAGGAGAATTGTGGAATTTCAAATTCCACCATTATCCATTGTTCATCCATATCATCTTGTAAGAAAATGTTGGATACATCAATCTAGATTTCATTGATTATACATCTAATGAGAATGGAGAGGTTCTAGTACAACTTTGGACATGGGTATGGGATAGATACTACCACACTTTGATATTATTTTGTTTTTTCCAATTATGGTAATTTTGATTGGTTCAGGCTCAATTTTTTGTGGACTTATTATGCAAAGTTGAGGTGCATTTTTAGTTATATTTCTCCTCTCTCTTTTATGGTTAATCTCTATGTCTTGAAGCATTACAACAGTTCATTTTTTGATTAGGTTTGAGTTGACTAATGGCTAATGGATAGACTAGAATATATGTTAATATTATATACTTTGTTAATGGTGGGATTCTCTCATCAGTTTGTAAACCAATTTACTCATCAATACTATATGTTGTATTTATCGATGAATTGTAATGTGTACATTTTGCAAGGATGTTGGGTTTTCATTCTAGTTCTTTCCTAGTTGAGCTCATGAACCAGTTTATTTTATTAATATATATTATGTGGTTCATCCACTTTCACCAAAAAAAAAAAGAAAAAAGAAAATGTTAAACCCCAACTTCTCTAGGGACCTAGAAATTTTAAAAAGTTTGTTAAAAACAAGCCTCTTGCCTAAACATATTAGATTAGATTGCAATTGGAGTGACATCTTCTTATTCCAAAAAAAATCTCTTATGAGATTTTTAGCATCTCCTCAGCCACCTCATGTATTACAAAGTATATCCCTCCTAGGCTTGCAATTATTGAATTTTTATGGTAATTGATTATGGTAGATAGGGAGTACTTAGGGCCAAAACTACACAAGAGCACCTTTTTATGTATATGTTTCAAGATAGGAGAATTTTCCACTAGAAATGAATCTTTAGATCAAATTCATTCTTTCCTTAGGAATTATAATTTATGTACAACCCTAGATGATCTTGAATATTTCATGAAAATTACCTTGAAAGAGATTAGGGGTTATGTACTTCTTGTTAGTAAGGAACTTTTTCTAGAGGATTTAGTTAGGAACCTTGTACCTAAAGGGGAAGCTATTGAAAGATTAAGGAAATTTGATGACATCATCAGTGTGGAGAATGAATTAAAGAGGATAGACCCAAATTTCAAGGGTTTTTTACTTAGATGTTCCATACCCCTATATACTAAGGAAGATGGTAGAAAATTATGATGATATCATGGCACAATTGCCTAAGGAGCCAATAGGTGAATAAGGGAGGGTAAACCCTGAGTCCCCTAAGCCTGATGTAGGTTTGGAAGTTAAAGGGGATGACTTGGAAACAATATCATGTGTAGCTAGAGGCAAAAAAAGGAAGAAAAAATGATCCAAGTATCTAATAAGGTAAAACATGGGACACTACAATTGATGGCCAATAAAAACCAAGATATTTCTAATTTAACAAAAAAAAATTTGCAAGACAAAGTAATAGCAATAGAGAAATCTCTAACTAATTTACAATTGACAACAACCAAATTGGATGATATGATCATCCAAGAAGAGAAATTCATGGAGTATGATGAATTCCTGAAATGTGTTGAGTTTAAAAGTTTTTTTATACACAGTGAATATTTTTTGAAACTCAAGCCAAGTGAATCTGAGGAGAAGACTCAAGAACTAGTACATAAATTATAGGCATATGATCCTAAAAGTGAGAAATTGACTCCTACATGGGCTAGAGACCTTGTACAAAGGAATGTAATTCTTTTAGTGATCAGTTGGGATCTTGAGCAAGCATTCATGTTGGACTATATTAGGAAATAAGAGAATTCAATTTCATCTAAGGTATTTGGTGTTGCTAGTTTCCAAAGTGGGCTAGGATTCAACATAAAACCTAAGTCCTTTGTAGTATGGAGCATGGCACCTAAAAAAAACTAGCCAAATCTAATGGGCATTCAAAGAACTTCTCAAGGAAATATGATAGTGTGGACAATGCAAAATACTTCTAGTATAGAAATCTAAAAGAACTTGGAACATCTTTAATTCATGAATGAGGCCAAGGTTGAACAAATTGAGACCTGATTAGCCAAGACCTTCCATGATTACATTGACATTAGAAAATTATTTGAGGAAGAGCTCAAAAAGAGCTATGTCTATGGACATAAAATAAATTAGTTAGAATCAAAAGTTAAGAAGCTAGAAAATGAAGTGGCATCCTTAAAATATTATTTCAAGGCAACAGACCATAGAAAAGTAGAAGTCAAAAGAAAGAAATAAGAAAAGACCACTCAAGAGACATCAATTTAGACTATAGAATAAGTGCAAAGTGATACTGGGCCATGGGGAATGAATATAGATGTTGAAGCTCCACAACAAGGTGGTGAAATAAGAACAAAATTTCTAAAGGGTATGATAATCCACATGATACACACTTTTAAGAAGATCTCTTAAGAGACACATAGCCATTTTATTTCTCTACAAGCTGTTGAGAATATATGCAATGAATCCCTATTATGGTTATCACCTATTTTTATAAATCAATGGGGCCATTAATTCAATTTTTTGAAAGATTAATTTTGTTAATGGACAAAAATCTTGATCTTCTTGATAAAAATTTTACAGTAAAGGAGAGTTTGGAGATAGTGATAGATTTAATTGGTTTCTTTACTAGTAAGTTGCAAATTATGCAAAATAAAATGAAGTTAATGATAGGGGGTGTTGATTCTTACATCCCACCAATTTTGGATACTAATAATAAGTTAAAATACTAGTAGGAATGGTCAAATAATTTTGACTCAATACTAGCTCTAGGAGGAGTAACAACTATTTTTTATAATGATACAAATAATGTTGCTTTCAATGATTCCATTGATTCTCTCTTCAAAGTCAAAATTGATATGAATCAGTTTGTAACCGAATCAAGAGCCATAAGAGATGCCAAGTAGAATAAGGCAGTTGTTGATTTGGATAAAGTTAGAGGAACTAAATGGCCAACAAAAAGAGAGCTTTATGAATGGGAAGAAGTTAGAGAAATTAAAGCTTTTCCCATAGGAAGCTATTAGAAGTCATAATTGAATGGTAGAAGAAAAAAGAAGAAGAGAAAAGACACTTAGTATGATAGATCATTAAAGTTGTACATATGCTCATCTTGGTGACACCTAATAAGAGATTGCCACCTACTAGTTTTGGAACTGCTTCCTATCTTTTGTCCAAGTACAAAGAATGATTGTAAAAAAAAAAACTTTGAATTGTCTTTGTATTTTTTTGAATCCAATTTTTACAAGTGTCCTCCCATCTAAAGCTTGTTACTATCCTTGTCTTATAAAAGGATTTCCAAGATATGAGTGAGTGTCTGAGTCCTATGTCATTTTCAATGATAATGATTTTTGTAGTCAGTTCAAATTCTTATGTTAATTTCATGTTGTTTCAACTTTCTATTATGAGAATATAGTGGATCATTGAATGACAAATTTGTCAAGTTCTAAGTTATATTTTGAGTTTTTTATCAAAAATGTGTATTGTTCTCTAGAAGACTAATACAAAAGAATATTTTTGAATATCTTTGTCTTCAAATTATTTCTCCATTTTCATATATTTTTCACTTTTAGATTGAATGAAAAAGATTCATTTAGTTTGGTTCATCTTGGATAACATATATATCAATTCATTTGTTTCTTTTAATTTAAGAAATTAACTAAATGCTTATGTGCATTGATAGGGTTTCCAAGTGTATGAAAGGGATATAATAAGAATGGGATTTGTGGTTAACAACTAATATATTTAATTGCAAGTTAATTGAATAGCTCAAGATTTACTTATATGACTCTATGTAACATTGGATAAGGCATTGGTCTTCAATTGAGATACATATTGAGATAGTCATTTAGTTGTATAAATCATTTAAAATAAAATCAATATATGTTGCTCATTCTCTTATTGTGATAACTCTTGAATTTGTAGTTAGCTACTATAATTTATTAATTGATGTCAATTCCAAGAAGATTAAAAGACAAAATATGCTCTAGAGGGATGTGTAGTATCAAAATATGAAGAAATGTTGAAATCGTTGGGTATACCCACCTAGGCTTGCAGAGCCTAAAATATTTTGGTGTTTTTTTATATCTTTGGTTTTAAACCACAAACACCTACAATTGGAAAATTAAGATAGAAGGCTTAAGGAGGTGCAGGCTTGAAGGGTGAATAAGTAATCAAAGATAGAAGGGAATGCATGCCAAGAAGAATGGGGAGCTAAATCATAGATCTAAAATTTACAAGTGAGTTTTTTTGTTATCAGATCAAGTCCTAATGTTTCTTTCTAGCAATTGTATCAGTTTTGATAAATACTTTGGATTAAGGTTGACCTAAGAATCATGAGTAAATCCTTTAGCTAGGTGACATTCTAATTGAATGTTCTAAAGTCCTCTAAAAAGGCTGACTTCTAAATGGGCGATTAAATTCCATTAATCAAGGTCACATTTAACAATGTGTATTGTAACCTTTAATAGGGTTGGATCCTCACTAAGATCACTTTAGAAGAGTTAAAATTGGTACCATGTTACTAGTAATTTTTCTAAAATTGGGTTTCCACATTAAATACTTGTGTCAAAATTATGTGATTGGATTTGTGATAACTCATGTTTACATTTCTACAAAGTTCATTTGACCTAGGACAGTAATATACAAAGTTTTGAGAGGATGACCTAATTAATGCATGCATATACTTGCTAAGTACTAATTTTTTTATTTGTACATTTGGACCTTGGATAACTGATTCACAACCCCCCCCCCCCCCACCCCTCCTAGTTGGTATAAATTATTCCAACAACTTTTGTCCCTTAATCTCTTCAATTAATTCTATAGTAGACCAAGATAACTAGGGGGGGGGGGGGGGGGGGGGGTGTGAATCATTTATCTAATAATTATAACAACTATCTTCTTTAAACAAACTTAACCATTCAACCAAAGTAAACAACAACCATACAAAGATGCACATGGACAATTACACTAGATATGTTGACTAGGAAAACCCTTGATAAGAGGGAAAACCCCAGTGGGAATGATGCCCATAAGATGATGTACTAAAATAAATATTCCTTATTAGAGGATAGACCTTATTAGGAGTTCATTACAACATTTAGTACAATGAGTCCTTTGTAGGAGACTTTGAATCCCTATTAAGAGATTACAAGCCTATTAGGAGTTGTGTCAACCCTATTAGGAGTTGTGTCAACCCTATTAGGAGTTGAGGTATAATGTTTGCAAGAAAATCTCTCTGCCCAAACATGCAATTTCAACTATAGGAAGAGCTCACTACTCAAACAAGTAATTTATTGGTATCTTCTTCTCTCTTCTATACTTTCCTCTATCTTGTGAACTAGACTAATCATTGTCAGACCTTTTAGACTAGGTCAGAAACCTTAGATCCAAATATCAAACCTCAGATCCTTCAACAAAACCTCAACAATGATGTTTCCTTCAGTTTCGCACTACTCTACTCAACTTCACATTCCACACTACTCTCCTATTTTCTAAACATTCACAAGTTTCATATCACCACACCATTACAAAGGAAAATGTCCTTCCTTTATACTGAGTCCATAATACATTTCCTAATTCAGTTGTGAGTCCTTCACAATTATTTATTATAGGACCACATTAAGAACATGTTACACTTAGTGATAACATAAATCTTCCACCTTGCAACTCGAATAATTTTTTGTATATGCAATATTATCATGACCAAGCTTAGCCATGTCATCCTCAACATGTCTTCTTCATGTCTTCAACTTTGATCCTCAAGATATCAACTATGTGAAGAGATATAAGAAGTTTACTAGAACATGCCTCTGTAAATTCTATCTTAGAATAGACATCATTGAAACATACATAACTTCTTCTAGACATATCATTTCTACTTCCAACAAAAACTATATATATTAGATACTCCAAAGTATCTCTCATAACCTTGGGTGGTTATCATGAAAAACTAGCCATCCATACCAACTTAATCTTTCCACTTTTCTTCTGTTAGATACCACAAAAAACACAAAACATGCTATGTTGACATCAATGAAAAAATCAATCATGAATGTAACATATCATCAAACCAATCTTCCAATATTATCAAAGGTTAGTGGGGGATTCTTTAGTTGAATGATAGGAGTTTTTTCCTCTTCATCATTGTCATCCTTAAGTTTCAGTTTTCTTTTGGACTTTCTTGTTGTAGTGATCACCAGGGTAGCTACTTTCTTAGGTGTATCTTTCTTAGGCACTATTATGATTGCTTTACCTTTTTCTTTGGAGGTTCTTCTTCCTCTTCATATTCTTCTTCTTCTTCATCTTCACTTTTTTCCTCGATGAGCATAAGAGGTTCATCTTTCATTTCCAGTTTCTTGTTTATGGTTTCCATCATGTTCTTTCCTCTATTCAGAACTTGAGGAATCTCTATTTATAGAGATATCATTGTTTTGGCTTCATCATATATATCAAAATATGTGGCTTTGGGCTTAGTAGGCTCATTATATACTTGGTATTATCTATGTTTACCTCATACCCCAAGGGTTTTATCCATGTAGTTCTATTTATGCCTTCTTGAATGTGAGTATTATTACAATCAACTAGGAAACATATGTCTTGTGAATACTACTCAACCAATCATTGAGGTATTTTGAACCTATTCTACATTTTCTCCTTCAAATTATCAAATTATGCATCCATAATACCATCGAATTTTTCTCCCAATTCATCTATAAAACTATTGATCTAATAAATGAATGGTCTATACTTACTCCAAACCACACTTCCCTTAGATGGAAATAAATTTTGCACATAGAAAAATAATCATACAAGGAGAGAGAAAAAATTACACATTCTTTTTTAATGCTTGAATGCTCTCCACATTTTTGCCTAGATGGCTAAGTTCCAACTCAGAAAGGTCAAAGGATAGATTGTTCTTCACCACTTTGAATGTCAAATAAACTCATTCAGAGGGAACAATGTTTTTCCATCATGAAGTATAGATTTTGTGTGCAATTATGTGAATTCCAAATTTAATCTCTATGTCAGTGACATTATTCAATTTCATTCCCCTGGTCTCCCATTTTTCTAGGGTCTTCTTAACAAGCTCATCACAAAGCTATGGTTTTGGTTGACTTGGTTCTATCCAACTTTGGGTAGCTTGTAACTTAGTGAATCATCTTCTTGGTGATCTTCATAGGTTGTTCTAGCCAAAATGACATGTCATGAACCCTATCAAGGATGTATCTTATCCATTTTACTTAGAAATTATATTACATATATAGGGCATGTGTCAAACCCTTCACTTCTAGATGTTTAAGCTCATCCTTTAGTATTCCATTCTCACATAGTGCATCATATGCTTCATTTAGCTCAAACAAATCTGATTCCTCAGTTGTATGCTGATAGAATGATCCAATATCATTTATTAACAATACCTTCGGAGGAATGGCTAAGTGTACTCCCAATGAATCTTTATGTTCTTAAATTGCCATGTAGAGCTTGAATTTTGGTGCCTCGCACACCACATTGTTTACCAACATTTTAGAAACCTTCTTAGCCTTCACACTGGAGCTAGATGTCATTTTTCTTAGTGAAACAAGAATTCACAATTGATAATATTTTCTACAACCTTTCTTTCAACACTTTTCTCTTAATTGGTTGGGAACTCAAAATCACTCAAAATTTTGAAAGAAAGGTAAGAAATAAACCCTAATTTCTACCTTTTTATGAGAAATTTCAAAAATTTAGGGCCTCTTAAATGCATCGTATAGTGGTGGTGGAATAACTTGTCAATGTCTTAGTATGAGCTGATCATCAAACACCTTAGTTAGAATGGAATTCTAACTTATCTTTTATCGAAGATAATAGATAGCTTAGTTACAACTACATTGTAACTTTGTTAAAATGTATCTCCCTTGCTTGACCTAATGCATCTGAATATGTAGATTTGGATTATTCTTTCTTGCATATCTGGAACTAATGTAAGATTTTCTTGAATTCTTAGTTCTAGTCCTCTCCTTAACTACTTAGTTGGATGTGGATGATTCACCCAATTAATTTGACTTGATCATAGCTTCATTGTCTTGCATTGTGTTTTCCTCTAATTTCCTTACCCGTTTCTAATTCATCTATGTCTTAATCTATTCAACCTTGGATTTTCCTTTATTTTCTTCACCATAATTTTTTGTGGCTTCATACATATAGTTTCTTGCCAAATGACCTATCTTTTAGCATACATAACACCGCACATTAGTATTTATTATTCTAAAGTGAGTTCTTACACAATTCACTCCAATGTGGCCATATTCTCCATAATTATGACATCTTACCCATCTATTGTTGTCCTAACCAATAAATACTCTTTTTATTTTTCAAATGTGTTTATTATTTGTATTTGATTTGTATTATGAATTTTTTTACCATGCTTATGAGATGTGAAATAATTCCCCTCAAACTTTGATTTGGATCTGCATTCATTAGCCTTGTGACCATATTTGTTATAGCTATAGCAATGACCTTTAAACTTGGATACCAAACTATTTATCCAAAAAATATTTGATGTATGACCTATTTTTCCATAATTGATGTAGGTAGGCCTTTTTTTTTTTTGTGCTCCTTGATCTGATAATTCTTCTTGATAAGTATACCCTAAGCTAGTAGTGCCCTTGGGTATATTCAAGATTTTCTCATATGATTTATTATCACTTTATTGTGACTTCAATCTTCTTTCATTGAGTTCATTTTTATATATTATTTTATTCTTGAGCCATATCATATTTTGCTCTTAGATTGGTGATTCTGTGATTTGAATCATCTAGTTTATCTATCATGTCTACCAAATATTGAGATAGCTTTTGGACTTTATTAGTTTATTCTTCTAATCTTGTAGTAAGTAATCTTCTATCTTCATCTTCCATTTCTTTATCATTTAACATTTTTTCATTTTGTTTCATGACTTCACATAGCCTAACCAAGTGACTTTCCTATTCTCTTTTCAAATTTCTCACTTCTTCTTGCAAGGTAGCATTCCTTACTACTAAATCTTCTATGGCTACATTTTCTTCTTCTAAACTTCTTTCTCTACATAGATCTTCTATTCTTTCTTCCATGTATAGATTATCATTCATCTATATAGCCAATTATTTACTTCTTTTTAGAGAGTGAGTGAATTGCTCCTTGAGTTTCTTGACTTTCTCCATAGCCATGTGTAGATCAATTTTGTCATTCTCAATAGCTTTATCTAACTTGTACACTTATGTTTCCTTAGATTTTTACTTTGAAGCTATTAACACTCTCATAGGAGAATCTTTCTCTTATACCAATTGTTGGAAGTGTAATGAAAAAAATGTGACTAAGAGAGGGGGGAGTTGAATCGAGAATCGCTTAAGATTTTCACACTTAGATTACTTCTTCTTTTACTAAATTAGATTATGTAATCTAATTTCATACATGAACATAAAGAAATTAAGAAATTAACACAATTACACTTTGCCACAATATTTTGGTAAACAATAGACCCTCCAAGGAGAAGGTAAAATTGGATTGGGGATGATACCCACAATGCTTCACTACTGCAGTAATAAAGTTGGCCTATTAGGGCTTACAATTGATCACTTCTTATGATCTACTCTCTTAGGATTATTAAGGACTCTTAGGTCCACCTTTTGATAGGATTTTGTGATACAATGAAGTATATAATCTATTAAGAGATTCAACAAATAATTGTTAGGTCCATTTGGTTAGAGGATTTGAGTGATGCACTTTTTAGGATGAATCAATGGGTTGATCTAGTTTGTGTAACTCTTCTTTTTGATTTAGATCCTTTGAACAATATAATCACCTCATTGTGATAGATAGGTCTATGCTCTGCCCTATATACTTCTTTGTAACTTTCTTACTCAATCTTCTCCATATTCACTCCTTATCTTCAAATATTCAAGGATTTCATGTATTACATCTTAGAAAAATTAATTTTCCTTCCTCATATACCCATCAACCAATAACTTCATACCAAGTTAGCTCATAGAAGAGATATCTTCATAATAACCATAATATACCTTCAAGTTGGCCACATATTGATGCATGGGAAACAATGGACATTTTGGAGTTATGATGATGCTTGGGAAACACAATGAGCTTAGGTGATACTTTGGTACTTGGATCACCTTGGATGCTCATGTAACACTTTATAAATTGGGTGCTATAGGAGCATACTAACTTGAAACATGTAGCTCAATTTATGTAGAGAGCTTGACTAGAATTGTGAACTTAGTTCATACTAGGAGCTTGGTTTCCACTAATAAGTCAAATAACACATTTTATATTCTGAGCTCATTTAACACAATATATCCTTCATCTACTTGGGATAAACTGAAATTTTCTATCTGATGGAAAGCTTAGTTGTAGTATTAACTGTAGACACCTAAAAATCCTTTAGAAAATAAAGTATTTTTATTTTCTTAAAAAGTCCCTAATGACATCATCATTTATTAATTAAGTAATTATTTAATTAATTTATTCATTTTAATGCCATTAAACACCTTTATCTTAATTAAAAATATTTAATTAAGGAACCCCTCCAAAAAATGTTTAAATCTTATTTAAACATTATTTCCTTATTTATTAATTATTTAATTAATAAATTGACCAAAAATTCCAAAATAAATAATTTATTTATTTTTTGCCCAAAACTTGGCCAATTTCCTTAAGACCACTAACCTCTTCCAAAATCTTCTAATCCTTCTTTAATTTTGATTAAAGGCTAATCCCATCATTTCTTACCTATAATCTCAACTCAAAATATTTAATTAAGATTAAATATTAATCCTCATGTTTATTAAAAATATTTTAATAAATATCTCCTCAACCCAAACACTTGAAATAAATAAAACTTTATTTATTTCCTACAAACCTTATTTATCCTCATCCTAGGAAGTTCTAGACTCTTCTAGAAAGTCTTCATCCTCATCCAAAACCTAGACTCTTCTAGAAGATGTCAATCATTATCTTTGACTCTAATATTAATCCCCCCCTAACCTTGTAACATTCCCTAAACATGGGTTAAGACTTGCTAACCCAAGCCAAAACCAACAAATATATCCTCTTTCACCCACACTCATTAAATGCCATCCACTTGCCCATCTGTAATAACCCTAATCTAATCTTAACCCAAGCCTAATCCAAACCTTAATCATTTGCACATTCCTAAGTCAAGCTTAAGACTTTCTTAATCCAACCCAAGTCAAAATATCTCAACTCTCTCACAAATATCCCAACCGTAAAACTTTATGAAGCCCACAAAGCCATAAATGACTCTTACAAGCCCATTCATTGCTCTTACAAGCCATTATGAGGGTCTTTATGAGCTTTGAGTCTCCTTTGTTGACCCCTCAACCCCTCTTGCTCTAACCAATGACCCTGTGACAGGTGTCACTCCCTAATTGGTTGTAAAGAAGCACAATCCATGTGCTCTCCTCTCATTCAATCTAAACCTTCCATAAGTTTTTTCCCATCCTTGCATCCTAGCCCTTGATCCCTCAAGCCCTTTGCCTATTTAAGAAATCCTCTCCCAAGCCATTTTAACACAATCTAGAAAGTAAAGCCATTATACCATTTTGAGAAGCCATTTTTACATCAAATCCATTCACCAAAATCTATCAAAAATTCTCCATTGAAGCCCATTTGAGCATTTGAGCATACATACATAATCAAGTCATCTTAGCTATTAGACACACCTCTACATCAAGTGATCATCCTCATTGAGAGAGCCTATCCATGGCTCATATTCTCATTTGAGGACTTCACTTTTTCTACCATGAAGTTATGTTAAATTAGTATGCAAATGCTTTTTGATTGTTTTAATTTAGTGTTTCTAACATACTAAAGTAGCATATACATTTTGGCACGCCCGGTGGGACCCTGCATGGGTCATCTTCATTAGCTTTTTTAGTCAAGTTTTGTATGCCATTTGCTAATTTTGGCTATTTTTGCTTGTTTTTGTGATTGGTAGGATTGTATAAATTGGTTTTGCAGGTCCACATGAGCATGAAGAAGACAAAAGAACTCATAGTCTATCTCATAGTGTTTGCAGATTTTTCAAGCTTACAGGTGGACAGAGCACTTGGAATTCTTCTTCCTCTACTTGTCTATATTCTTCTTCTATTCCATCTACTTCTTCTTCTTCTTCTTAAGGGATCTTGGCCTTTTTTTTTTAAGGAAGCAAAATCATACACACTTTTTTTTAAGTGCTTAAAATGAACCCCCAAATCATACTTAAATCCATTAAAAACTAAAAATTTGCAAACAAAAAAAAAAAAAAAAAAATTTAAGAAGTGAAACTAACTTTGTAAATCAGTTTCTGGATTAGATTGTGTGATGATTTTTACCATCAACGTTTCGAATCACACTACGTGATCCATCATCAGGATGAGAGAGCAAGAGATGTCAAACAAAATAGGTGGCAAATTTAGCCTAGACTCGCCAAATAAAAGAGAACAAGAGCAAGGGAGAGCACAAACTCCGAAGCTGAACCAAATAATAATAAATAAAAGAATAAAAACAAGACAAAACAAAAAAGGGAGGGAGAACTCAAACAAAAGGACGACACACAAAAAAAGGACAACAAAGAAATAAAAATAAGAAGACCCAAAAAATAAATAAAAATGTACAATAGTTATATATATATATATGTATATATATATATATATATACATATATATATATATATGTATATATATATGTATATATATATATATATATATGTATATATATGTATATATATATATGTATATACATATATATATATATACATATACATATATATATATATATATATATACATAGTTATATATATATATGTATATATATATATATATATGTATATGTATATATATATATGTATATACATATATATATATATATACATATATATACATATACATATATATATACATATATATAGATATATATATATATATATATATATATATATATATATATATCCAAGCCAAAAAAGAGAAACACCTAATACCTCTAATACAAAAAATACACAAGAAATAACTTTATAATATATGCATAATATATATATGTAATATACGCATTACATATAAAAATATATGAAATTTATAAGTGAATCTATATATATATATATATGTATTAAACATATAAACATATATATTACCTATGTATATATATGTAATATATATGTTATATATATAATATGAACATATATAATAAACAAATAAACATATATATTACATATAAATATATATGTAATATATATGTTTGTATATATATATAAGAATGTAATATATATATGAAGAAACAACCAAAAGGTAGCTATATATATAATCTACAATTCTACCAATCTAAACAACAAAAATGAAATGCTAATGATAAAAGAAGAACTCCTGATACATAAAGACGAGAAAATATTATATTTGTAATAAATACTAATATTTGAAAACATATATATGTATATATATAGCATATATATAAGAATTTATTATATGAGGTATAGACACAAATTAAAACATGATATATATATATACACACACACACACACACACACACACACACACACACACACACACACTAAACTACTAATCAACTAAACTACAATACAAATAAATAATAAGCTAGGGAAATACACTAAAAAGAATAAAGCATAAATAAGTAAATGTGACATCTAGAAAAAGCACGAATAAGATAAACTAGAACAAGAATGAAATAATTTAAGTAAAATGCATATATAGGAAATTAGGAAAAACAGTAAAAAATAGAAAGGAAATAAAAAATTAGGAATAAAAATGAAGAGACACAAATGGAAAGGAAGGAACAATAAAGGAGAGCATCAGAAATTAGGAAACAAACAATAACAATGGAAGGAAAATAAAAATGAGGAGACACAAAAGGAAAGGACGAACAAAAATGGGGGATAGCAGCCAAGCCGGAGGGAAGGAGGGAGAGGGGAACTAACCTATACCACGAGGGTGTCTATCCCTAGAGAACAACATGGGAAGCCAAGAGGGGTTGAGGACCCAACCATCATCACGATTAAGGTTGATGGGGTGGTTGTTGATTTTGATGGCTTCTTTGAGCTTTCTTTTGAAATAGTTGTCCTCTTTGGAAATGATTTGCGTATTCTCTAAACCTATGTGATGTTTGGAAGAGAAAGAGTGTTCGGCTAAAGCTGATTTGTACACCCTATCATGCCTAATGTCTGCCACATGCTCTTTGATATGAGTGTGGAAGGAATGACCCATTTCCCCTATATAGGGTGTGCCACAAGAGCATACCACTTTATAGACCCCCGAGTTGGAATACATATCTCTGGGGTCTTTGATAGGTGGGACATGATTCCTGATCTTGGAGAGGGATCTGAAGGCAACACGCAAACCATTTTTAGATAGGATTTTGGCAATTTTTTGGGAGATGCCTTCCACAAATGGGAGGGAGGCATGCAAAATGGGAGGGGGGAGAGCCAATGGGTTAGGATTCAAGGGGGCAAGGTGGAGGAACCTAGCTTGCTTGAGGGCTCTAGCAATCTGCCTAGAAGAATAGCCATTAAGCCTAAAGAACTGGCAGAGATTGTGCTCTCCCTTCAGAGTTTGTGCTCTCCCTTGCTCTTGTTCTCTTTTATTAGGTGAGTTTAGGCTAAATTTGCCACCTATTTTGTTTGACATCTCTTGCTCTCTCATCCTAATGATGGATCACGTAGTGTGATTCGAAACATTGATGGTAAAAATCGTCACACAATCTAATCCAGAAATTGATTTACAAAGCTATGATGGATTGTGGAAATTTGATCACATTAAGTGAAACTAAACCAATCCAACCATTTGCATCCTTGAAACATCAAGGTTTTAGATGCATTCATGCAAAATTAGGAACACTTCATTTTTGGGAATTTAAAAAGAACTTCAAGTTTCCATTTCAAAAGGTTCAAAATCAACACTAAGTGCACACTAAAATCTAAATGAAACTCAAAGCATCAATCAAGGATAAAATGAACCTCATTTGCAAATATTTTAGAGTTCTTTTAAAAATCTCATGAAAACTAAGAGTTCTAAATGGTTGCCAAAATTGTCCTTAAAGCTTTGTTATTTGTTCCAAACAAATGTCTTGTTGCAAAATCTTGAATGTTTCTTAGGATTTTCATGCATCAAAACAATCTCAGAATATCATTTTTGGGCTTAAAACATGCAAACTAGAACACAAAATCTTGAATGAAAACCAAAGTCCAAAGAGTCATTTTCACTTTTGAGTCCAAAACAATCTTGAATGATCTAAGGTTAAAACAAAGAACTTCAAAGTTCTTAAAACAACACACAAAATCTCAATCTTGAATGCTCAAAGGAAAAAACTTGAATGTTTAATCACTTGTCTTTGAATGCATGTTGCCATAATCACTCTTGAGTGCCATGGATTAAAATCAAGTTTTTTTTTTTTTTTTATGAATGCATGATTAAAACAATAAATCCAATCGTGAATGCAAAAGGTCAATTAATCATTACAATATCTCACACTTCATCTTTTGGGGCATAAAAATAATCTACATTTTAGAAACTTTCTAAGTTATAAAAACAAATAAAGACACTTTGAGTGAATTTTTTGTTGGACTCACCCTCTTTAATAACCCATCATTCTAACCATTGGTTGCAATATCAGCGCCATATATGGGTATGGGTCTACCTAAAAAGGTGTTAAGTGCTCCACAAAAATCAAATTCCACTCACTTGAGTTTTTATTGGTTTTCTAAAATAGAAAAAATTTTGAATGCACATTACTCTTTCTAACACTTCATTTGGGCATAAAAATTGAACAAATCTTGATGTGGAGGGCCTCTAGGTGCGTGCTCGAAATCAAGCTTTGCACACATCTTTGTTTTGGGCTTAAAACAAACTCACACTCGATCTTGAATGCCTTAAAGAAAATAAATCGATACTTGACGTAGAGGGCCCCCGAGTGCACAAGTTTACTTTTTGTTGACCCTAAATCTTCTTGGTGTATTCATTCTTCAATCACTTCTCTTTTGTTGGCACATTTCAAATTGGAATTGAAACTTTGCATCTTAAATCACGTGTGTTTTCAAAAGGTCTAGATCAGAAAACTTAAAGCATCATTGGAAAAGAACTCTGTCTTTTAGCCCAAGATCATCCAAGTCTTCTCTCCCCTTGTCATCTTTCGAGGCCATCTTGGGTGCATAAGATTAGAATCCAAAATATTCTCTTAGCTTTTAGGAGGCCTTCTTGGAGATTTCATCACCCCTTGGGATGACCTCAACTCCAGCATTCCGACGGAGTATAAAGATTGGGAGGTGAATAGAAAGACACCTCTCTTGGGATTAAAATTTTGTCACTTGAGCTAAGCCTCAAGGAACTTTATACCCTTGAGAAGTGGAAGAGGAGAAGTGAGTTACCACTCCTCTTAGCTATGTGACATATTTTTGGTTTCATCTACGCATTTGGGCCTCACATACCTTGTGTATATCAAGGACTCCCTAGGTAAACCAAATTTCATCCTTGTAGAAAGCTTCCTAGGATGTTTGTGTGTTTGACATGCTTGCTCCAAACTGTTGTCTTCTTGTTTGTTCATAGCTTTTGAATTAATGTTTTTCAACTTTGGTTAAAATCCTAGAAAATCAAAAATCTCCCAGCTCAAGGCATACTTAGCGTAGTCACTGCCTCATCAAAAAATCATCCAAGCTCCCCTGCCGCAACTGAATCTATCTAGTTCTTTGCTTTAGAAAAATCCCAAATCCAAAGTCCATCCAAATCATCCCCCTAGCCAACTAGCAACCCAATCCAAAATCACCCAAGCCTTTAAGGAATATTTGTTACTCTACCAGAGTTTTCTATCCAATCAATCTATCCAAATCCCTCAATCTCCCCAAAGTTATCCCTTTGACAGAGCTTAGGGTAATCTAGCCTTGTCACTTGTCATCCCTCATCACCTTAAGCTAAAGGTTGGGATCCACAAGTGGTCAATCTCATATCATGCCCATAGGATCATTTGTCTATCCTCAAGTTGATACCAAAAGCCACCAATCCTGCACATAGGAAAGCAAAACTCTCACTTTTTGACAGCATAACCTTGAAGTCTTCCATCCATAGGAAAGCCAAAAATCTCCATCCAATTCTCCTTAGGTTTATCATGCAGCTTTGAATCTCCCTAGGAAATCTTTCATCAACCAATCCAAAATCTACACTTAACCCAAATCCAACCATGAGCTTCTGTGTTCATCCATATGCAAGACCCCATCCCCATCCAACTCATCATCAAAACATGAAATCCCAACCTTATCATGACGATTTTGGTCAGATTGTACTTTCTCTTGCTACATCCTATTCCAATGATGATGAAAATCTTGTTGACTATGACGGGTATCTTGAGAGCCTTAGATGCCTTCCACCAACCATCCCCCAAAATCCAAGCATTCCTCCAAACTATCTAGTCATGCCATCTCATATCCCAGCTTCTCCTCCATCACCCAATCAACCAAGCTTCCAATCTTCCACCCCCATCACACCAGCTATTCCTATCAATCCACCATCTCCACCTCCAACACACAAGTCTCCCAAGAATCTGCTAGAGGAAATACGAGAAAAGCCACCTCTAATAGTTGACAAGCCATGTCATCTAATCCAACCATGTGAAGTAGTCAGTGATGAAGCTTCCCCATCTATAATATCACCTCCATCTCCCATAGCTATCATCCCCATACCATCCATCAAATTGCTTAAAATCCTTCCACTTCCTACAACCATCAAAATCCCACCACCTGTCAAATCCCTCCAAATCCTATCCACATCACCTCCAAGCATTTCCCAAATCTCCCATAATGACCCTTATGCATCCATCTTCTACACACCCATCTCCACTATCAAATCTCCCATCTGTCCATCCGCTACCTTTGAAGAATCCATCCCTTCACCTCCTATCACACCATCCACTCCAATCCAATCTTATCAAGATCTTGCTCAAAAGAACGTTGACATCCCCCAAAGCATAAATGGA
The DNA here is from genome assembly GCA_028749045.1 of Cupressus sempervirens. Taxonomy (NCBI): domain Eukaryota; kingdom Viridiplantae; phylum Streptophyta; class Pinopsida; order Cupressales; family Cupressaceae; genus Cupressus; species Cupressus sempervirens. The sequence continues at coordinate 167,498,244 of CM053789.1, forward strand.
GATATCATCGTACCATGTCTTCCATCCATAGTGTAGTCACCATCCCCTCCATCTCCAAAACCTCAAGCCATACCTCCCCTACTGTAGGATATCTTTTCATCCCATCAGCTAAATCAAGATCCTATCCTACCATCTCCTCCACTCCATGCTTCCATCTTACCACCTATTCAAGCTATTCCACCATCTATAATCTACCCTCTTGATTCACTTACATTCATCCATGGTGGACCCCTCTTAGTAGAAGAATTAAGAACAATATCTTCCTATTGTAGTACATCTAATAAAGCAATTCTACCATTTTCTACAAGAAAAAAGTTTCCTCAGCTCGTTCAAATGCTCAATCGATGGCATTATCAAGGTCAAGGTTTAGGACCACAAGAGCAAGGAATCAGAAAGCCTATTATTGCACAAAAGAATCTAGGATTTCATGGTCTTGGATATGTATCCAAAGGCTCACCATCTAAAAGTGTTGGTACATGCCATCCCCAAACCAAGCGTATCTCCAGGTCCACCATGTCAGCCTCCCATCACACCTTCAAGAAATCTTATGTCATCCCGCCTCCACCATCTTTGCAACCCAAAACAACCTACCATATCCCCTCTTCATCTGCTAAATCCATTTTGGGTCCCCATGTCCCAAAGTCTACCATCCTCCATCCTCCTATTAGCCATCATAAAAATCCTATTCCCTCCATTCCTATGCAAGATCAACAAAGACACATCATCCATCATCATCCCCCTACACGCTCTTCCATATCCTTTCCATCTCACAAAGCTTCTCCTAACTATCTTCCCAAAGCTTACCACAAAAATGTGAATGCCAACTTCAAATGAATAAAGCTGAAAATCCACATCCTAGGCAATCATATGTCTATTCTAAAAGACATACTCAAAAAAGACAAAGTCCAATCAAAGAATGCAAAACAATGCAAAAGCCTATGAAAAGAAAATCCAAAACCATGTGGATCCCAAAGAAAAGAGTTGAAACCCAATGCATAATGGCATCCAACATTGCTAATCCCCCATCTAGTGATTTGTGTCCCCCATCTCCTAACTCCATCTTGGGTGCCTATATCCCCAAGCGTGCTTCCACAAATCCTCTATCAAGCCCGCATCTACCATCTATCCCCCATATGCTCTTTTCACATTCATCCCAACATGTGCCAATGTTGATCTTGCAAGCATCCCCATCTCATGCTCCTTTCCAGCTTTTTCACCCCTCCATCTCCTACCATCCATCCCATCTAATCCGATATATTGCATAAATCACACATCCAGTGTACTAATAGCTAGCAACAAAATTGAACATTCCAATAGCTAGTGATAAATCCCAAAAAAGCCAAAAAGAACTGAAGAAAGCCAAAATCATTCAAGCTAAGTCCAAAGTCAAAAAGTCAAAAAAAAAGAAAAGAAAAATAAAGTGACCACTAGTGAAAACTTGGCAATTCAAGCACCTTGGACAAGTACCATGATGAGAACTTGGCAAACAAGCATCATGTGTAATCCAGCCATCCCCAGCTTAGACTATCATCCTCATGCTTTTGGTCACATCTTGCCATCCAACTCCATCTTCCAATTTATCCACTTATCTTTCATCCTCCAGCTTTTATCTATCACTATCCACTTATCTTCTGGAACCTCACCCCATCATCCTAGCTATCATCCATCTTCCTAGCGCCTTCATCTTTTCCATCCTAGCTTCAATCCTATCACATCCATCATAAGAACACCTTCTGCAAAACATCTTCTGACTGGGGGCACTATATTCCTTGGAGATCTTGTCTTCTCCATCGTCCCTTGTCATTGGTATCTTTCTCTAGGCTATCCTCATGCAAATCCAATGTCATCCTCTCATTAGCCATTCACTCTAGCACCATCTATCAACTCAGCTACCACCAACCTTAGCATTGTCCCCATCCTTGGTCACACATCTATCATCATCATTGGATGCATCCTACCAAATCCATATCTTCCGCTATCACCTCATCCTTAACTTTTGTATCTTGCACTAACTTGAGCCATCCCACTATCTTATCAGTCGGAGCTCCTGTACAGCTTGTAAATAATCTTGTATCCAACGCTTGTATCATGCCTTGTATCATAGCTTGTATATCCAATCTTGTCCAAAACAACTTGTACATTTGTACCATATCTTGGTCCATTAGCTTGTACATCCTCTTTAGCTTAGTACCATTTAATCTATCCAACTTTTGTGTTAGTTCATCCTTGATCAGCATCTTGCACACATCGCACAAATCTTGGTTAGCTATTTCAATGCATCCTTTAGCTAGATCTCCTATCACCAAAGTGTTATCCTTCTTAGTTCAGCTTGCCAAGTGCATCACTAATCCAAATCCACTAGCTTAGGTGTTCTTCTATAGATCCTTCTAGGATATAGCTTTTCTCATGTCTGATCTTGGTTCATTAGTACCTCATCCTACCCATCTCATTGGCAAATGGTTCTCTTTTGGATTTTCACTTTCTTTTGATTTAGAATCTTCCCTTTTGGGTCTTGACATATCTTTTCCAAGCAATCTTTTTGTTCCCTCCTCAAGGTTGCCACGATCTTCCATATCATGGTATGCTACAAATGGGGCACTCTGAGCATACCATTTTGATCAAGTCTTTCGTTTATTTCTTTTTTTGCTTGTGGGTTACCCAGTGTCGGTTCCATGTTGTTTCCTCTGATTTTCATGTGTTATGCTGGGGTAATCCTTGTGTGTTTGTCTCGAGTCAATCCATCAGTCCTCTGGATGGTTGGTGACACAACCTTAATGTTCTTGGTAACCTTGGCAATTAACCAACAGTCTTATAGCAAATCTAGTGCTCAACTACATGGTGGTACTTCTCTTTGAAGTATCCCCCTGCTCGAAAAGCTTCAATGGATTCCCTTCATCTCCATTATCCCCCATCCATATCCAACATTTGTCTCTCCTAGCCCAGCTTATGCATCAGTATCTCTTTGAATCAATCTTCACTTTTAGCTTTAGGGATCCACAATCCTAGTCTTAAGGATCCACCAATCCAATCAATCCACCAAGCCTCATCTTTCGAGATCCACAATCCTAGTCCTAGGGATCTCTGAAACCTAGCCTTGGGCATTTTATTTTCTTATTTTTGATGCCATGCCACTTGCGGCATCACATCAAAGAGGGGTAAAATGTAGACACCTAAAAATCCTTTAGAAAATAAAGTATTTTTATTTTTTGAAAAAGTCCCTGATGACATCATCATTTATTAATTAATTAATTATTTTATTTATTTATTTATTTTTATTCCATTAAATCCCTTTATCTTAATTAAAAATATTTAATTAAGGAATCCCTCCCAAAAAATTTTAAACCTTATTTAAACATTATTTCCTTATTTATTAATTATTTAATTAATAAATTGACCAAAAATCCCAAAATAAATTATTTATTTATTTTTTGCCCAAAACTTGGCCAATTTCCTTAAGACCACTAACCTCTTCCAAAATCTTCTAATCCTTCTTTAATTTTGATTAAAGGCTAATCCCATCATTTCCTACCCCTAATCCCAACCCAAAATATTTAATTAAGATTAAATATTAATCCTTGTGTTTATTAAAAATATTTTAATAAATATCTCCTCAACCCAAACAGTTGAAATAAATAAAACTTTATTTATTTCCTAAAAACCTTATTTATCCTCATCCTAGGAAGTTATAGACTCTTCTAGAAAGTCTTCATCCTCATCCAAAGCCTAGACTCTTCTAGAAGATGTCAATCCTTATCTTTGACCCTAATCCTAATCCCCCCCTAACCTTGTCACATTCCCTAAACATGGGTTAAGACTTGCTAACCCAAGCCAAAAAATATCTCCTCCTTCACCCACCCTCATTAAATGCCATCCACTTGCCCATCTCTAACAAGCATAATCTAATCTTAACCCAAGCCTAATCCAAGCCTTAATCATTTGCACATTCCTAAGTTGGGCTTAAGACTTTCTTAAATCAACCCAAGTCAAAATATCTCAACTCTCTCACAAATATCCCAACCATAAAACTTTATGAAGCCCACAAAACCATAAATGACTCTCACAAGCCCATTCATTGCTCTTACAAGACATTATGAGGGTCTTTATGAGCTTTGAGCCTCCTTTGTTGACCCCTCAACCCCCGCTTGCTCTAACTAATGACCCTGTGACATGTGTCACTCCTTGATTGGCTATAAGGAAGCACAATCCATGTGCTCTCCTCTCATTTAATCTAAACCTTCCATAAGATTTTTCCCGTCCTTATAAAGACATTATGGAGTTAAGGTTTGCAATGCAATCACAAACTTAAATTTCTCACTCAAATCCTCAGATTTCATCTATTGGTTGCATGCTATCTCGAATTTTCTGATTGGATGCATGCTAATATCATAGGTAAGTGTAAATGTTTGATCTTATCTTCTTATCTTGTCATGAGTCATGCGAAAATGGTTTTACATATTAGTTTGTGAAGGCACAAACTATCATGTTGATTCTATGTTACTCAACATATATTGCATTACTGATGCTCGACACGTGAATGTTCTTGTATTGCTTGGCACCTATTACATTTCAAGATTACTTGGCACCTATTACATTTCTAGATTTCTTGGAACCTATTGCATTTCTAGATTTCTTGGCACCTATTACACTCTATGTTGCTCAGCACATGAATATTCTTAAATCACTTGGCATATACTACGTTCTATGTAGCTCAGCATATGTTACTTGTTTAGCACTTGTTGAGACTCTGACTTGGCACATACTATGATTCACTCGACATACATAGTGTACTTGACATATATGGTAGAATTGGTTAAGTGTGTTGAAACTCAAATGTTAAGACCATTCTAAAACCAACCTCTTCATGGCCTCCACAAAAAGGAATAAAAGAATGTCTATATGGTATAAGATCCATCTCAACAAAATGCATAGGTATCCAACCACTGCAATCACCTAGCACATAGGATCAAATAATGAATACATAGCTCACTCCATCAAACCAATAAATAAATAGAACCAACATAACCCCCCTATAATGCTGAGAGATAAGACATGAACACTGAAACTGAATGCAACATCTCCTGCAAAATGAAGAACTAGGAACATTGAGAGTGCAAAAGAAGTACAAAAACCTATAATGGCACGTGTCATTGACACATCATGAGACTAATGTCATGGAATGAACACTCACTTGACAAAGTAAGATGATGATTATGATCAACATGAAACCCCCCAAGGCACTTTATAATGTAGTGCAAGTACAACAAAACAAAAAGATGTGCAAGATCCCAAAATGTAATAGAGTGACACTTTATCTCAGTGTGTTTGCAAAAATACTACAAAAGGATGTGAAAAAGGATCAAAAGAGACATAAGTTTGATATAACAAAAAGTAAAACCCATGATGAATCATCAGAAGCAACAAAATTGATCCTCAAACTTGAAACAACCAAGATATCCACTAGAATGTAAAAATGTAAAATATTGAATAGAATGTTCCTATAGAATAATTTGGAAAAGAAACCAACATCACTAGAAAGAGATTGAAAAGACCTTTGCAATGATATAAAGAATTCTCAAATCAAAAATTGGATTCTCAAGATATGTCTCCTAGAGTGAAAAATATAAATTCTAGTTTGAATGCATAAATTGATAACCAAATATCATCAAAAGTCCAAATAGACCACATCCTCATGATGGGCTTAGAAAGAGCTTTCCAATGATATAAGATTTAACAAAAAAACCCCTATATGACAAAGATATGACCAAAACACCATAGACAACTTTTTAGGACAAAAAAAATCAAAGAAGAGATGATTTGAAGGCCGTCAAATTTTAGCTCCAAAATTGCTGATGTCACATCTATGGTTGTTAGATCTACTAGTTTGGGACTTGGACTGACACATTTTAGTAGCTTGCTAACATATGCATCCTTCAATGATGCAAGCATCACATGATTTTTTATTTTTTATTTTAAACAAAGCATGCAAGTGCTTTTTGAAACTTTTTTTTTTTTTTGGAAAAAAATATGTGTTTATTTTTTTCTTTTCTTTTTGGTTTATTTTTTTAATTAAAAAATAAATTTTCATCTCGTGAAGCATGCCCAAATCTAGGAGCAATATTTTGCCTCAAATTTTAACTGTGTCCAAATTGGAAAATTTTTATATGGAAATAAGGGTTTTTGGGTGCTATGAATTCAAAAATGAGGTCCATTTGGGCTCAAAATGCAATGAAAAAAATGACTTCCCTAGATCCAATAAAAAATAACTCTAAAAACTAAAACCCTCTTAAAAAAAAAGAAACATAGATCTGAAAGCCAAGAAAAAGCTCTCATAAACTAAATAGGGGTATGAAGATCTGGACCTCTGATACCATGATGAAGTTGATGAAAGATCAACTCCATAGCTCCCAAGAATCACTTACATGCAAAGACCTATCATAGAATAGAGAAGAAAAAACTATGGAGGCTAGAATTTCTAGATCTAGAGATGAGACATTCTTGATAAGCAAAAAGATAAATTGCTATTATCAAAAGTCAATTAAAAATTACAAAGAGATCAATCCTTAAAATGGGAGATCAAAACCCTAATAGGGTAAAAGCTAGATTGCATGATAATAATTAATAAAAAAATTAATTATTATATGCCTAAAGTTTAGCTTAAGTAAACTAGAGATAATAAGTGAATATCAAAATGATAATTAATAAAGCAATATCTTATTACTCTAATAGTAGTGTGCCTCATTTCATTGGTGCATCATTGCATAACTTTGAAATTTCTTATATTGGCATTGAATCATCAATGCCATTAGCTCCAAATGGGTGTGTGAATACTAGTGACACCCTTGTTCTAGCCACAAAGAGCCTATAACATATAAACAAACCCCATACCAAAGAGTCTCAAAGATGCTTTAGGTGTATTTGGAGGTCAATATTCTAAGGGTCATAACTCAAATCTCATGGGGGATATTGGTGAAACATTGAATGGTACAAGATGGTGATATTGAGGTCTACAATAACCTGTGCCATTTTAGAGAGATTATATTTTGTTTGGATTTTCCATAGTGATCTTGCTCGATGCAAAAACTTGTACTGTGTCTTAGTTCATTGGTGCATCACTATGTAACTTTTAAATAATTTATCTTGACATCTAATCATCAGCACCATTAGCTCTAAATGGGTGGTTGAATCCTAGTGACACCCTTGTTCCACCTATAGAGAGCCTAGAACATTTGATGCCATTTTGTACTGAAGAGTCTTGAAGATTCTCTAAGTGTGTTTGGAGGTTGAAATTCTAAGGGTTGTAACTTAGAGCTTGTGGGGGATATCAATGAAACATTGAATGCTATAGTATAGTGATATCAACATTTAAAATAACCTATCTCATTTCAAAGAAATCAATTTTTTTTGGATTTGGTACACTAATCTTCCTTAATGCCAAAACTTCTAGTGTGCCTCAGTTCATTTGTGTATCACTGCATAACTTTGAAACTTCTGATCTTGGCATAAAATGATCAATGTCATTAGCTCCAGATGGGTGATTGAACCCTAGTGACACCTTTTTTCTAGTTGGGGGAGCCTACAACATTCTAGGCCACCTCATACTTGAGACTCTTGAAGATGCTCTAAGTGCATTTGGAGGTCGATATTCTGTGGGTCGTAACTCAGAGCTCATGGGGGCTATCAGTTAAATATCAAATTCTAGAGGAAAATGATGTGAGGTCTACAATTACCTATGGGTAAAAGCACAAACCTGTGACACCCTTTTGTAAAGGGAAATGCTGACAAAAGTATAACTATTCACCTTCAATGACATAAAATTGGTTTTATTATTTTGAATTTGAAAATTAAGTAAACTAATGAAATGTGTAGAAATGGATGAAGTTTATGATTATAATTTTTAATAAGAATTAGGAGAAAAATTATACATTCTAGAAGAGGATTCTCTCCTCTAGAATGTCATATATATATATATATTTAAAATGATATGTTATAATTTTTTTCTTTCTCAAAACCAACATCTTTTTGAGTGTAAAAATACATGCTTGTAGAATATTTTAATTACAATATACTATATCTAATTAAAACGATACAAACTCTATATGAGAATATTCTTCACTCTCAACTCTATAAAATGGTGTTTATATGTTATTTTAAAAATCTCATAAAAAATAATAAGAGTTATAAAAATGCCACTTTTCTAAAATAATTTTATTTCTTTAGTACTTAGACACAAGCTAGGATAAAACATGCATTTAATAGACATTTCCAATTGGAAAAGTGCGAGAACATATATAACTTAGCTTAAATGAATTTATCTAGATCATATGTTTGAACAAAATTGATTTTTAGATAGAAATACTCAAATTTAGTCATTCTGATAAGTTAGCCTGAAAGGTGACACAACTTTGTACTTTTACCCCTATATCATTTAAAATAGAATACATTCCATTTGGATTCAGCACAATGATCTCGCTCAATGCTAAAACTTGTAGTGTGCCTCAGTTCATTGGTGCATCACTACATAAATTTGAAACCACTGATCTTGGAATCCAATTAATAGCGGCATTAGTTTGGAATGGGTGGGTGAACCCTAGTGACACCCTTTTTTTTCCACAAAGATCCTACAACATTCGATGCTACCCCGTAATGAAGAGTCTTGAAGATGCTCTAAGTGCCTTGGAAGGTCGATATTCTAAGGTTTATAACTCTAAGATTGTGGGGCTATCAATAAAATATCAAATGCTATAGGAGGGTGACATCAAGGTATACAATAACCTATCTCATTTTTGAGGGATGACATTTTATTTGGATTCAACACAGTAATCTCGCTTGATGTCAAAACTTGTAGTGTGCCACAGTTCATTGGTGCATCACTGGGTAACTTTGAAACTGCTAATCTTGACACTGAATCATCAATGTTATTAACTTCTAATAGGTGGTTTAACCCTAGTGACACTCTTATTCTAGTCATGGAGACCCTACAGCATTTGCAACCACCCCATACCAAAGAGTCTCAAAGATGCTCTAAGTGCATTTGGTGGTCAATATTCTAAGGGTTGTAACTCAAAGCTCGTGGGGGTTATAAGTGAAATGTTGAATTCTACAAGACAATGATATTCAAATCTACAATAACCTATCTCATTTTGGAGAGATCACAATTTATTTGGATTTGGCATAATGATCTCACTCAATGTAAAAACTTGTAGTGTGCCTCAGTTCATTGGTTCATCAATGCGTAACTTTGAAATCGATGATCTAGGAATTGAAGCATTGGCATGATTAGCTCTAGCTAAGTGGTTGAACCCTAGTGACACCCTTGTTCTAGTCACAGAGAGCATACAACATTTGTGGCCACCTCGTACTAAAGAGTCTCAAAGATGCTCTAATTGTGTTTGGGGGTTGATATTTTGAGGATCATAACTCAGAGCTCATGGGGGATATCAATGAAATGTTGAATGATACATGATAGTAATGTTGAGCTCCACAATAACCTATCTCATTTTGGAGATATCACATTAAATTTGAATTTGGGAAAGCAATCTCGCTTGATGCTAAAACTTGCAGTGTGCCTCAGTTCATTGGTGCATCATTGTGTAACTTTGAAACCATTGATCTTGGCATCATATCATTAGTGCCATTAGCTTTGGATGGGTAGGTGAACCCTAGTGACACCCTTTTTCTAGCTCCAAAGAGGCTACAATGTTTGTGGCCACCTTGTACCAAAGAGTTTTGAAGATGCTCTAAATGTGTTTGGAGGTCAATCTTCCGAGGGTCATAATTTAGAGCACATTGGGGCTATTAGTGAAACATCAAATGCTATAGGATTTTCATTCTGAGGTCTGTAATAACCTAGTGATACCCCTAATTTTAACAAAAAATGCCTATAATGTTTGCGACTAGTATATACCGAAACATCTCGTAAGACCAAAGATGAGTTCCAATGAGTAAATTCACCATGGATTTGGCTAATTATAAACATCTTAAGGGATTGTAGAGATAATTTAAAATTAAACATTTATGATATAATTTCAATTTAAATATTTTTTGAAAACTTGATTATAAAGATTGTTAAAATGTTCTTCACAAATTATTGCATGTGAATCAAATATAAGAAACCTGATCAAAATGAATGATATTCCATAAACATGAACAATACACATGATCCATGATAAATTGAACAATACTATACTAAATTAATATGTATATCCTTGGGTATATAAATGACAAATATATATATCAAAATACGTGTACCCATAGACAAAATACAAAAATATATAACAAAGTTCATGTTTCCATAGACAAATTATGCAAATGTATATCAAAATACATAGATCCATATAGAAAATGTGGTTAATCATGCCATCAAAATGTGTATAATATCAATGTTTATGTATACAATGTGGCATATTCCATCTAAAAATGTCTCGTGATGTATCCTATGACAACTATACTATCATATGTTGTTGGTGGATCATCAAAATGTAGCTTCTTCACTAAACTAAGTGGATCACAAGCCTCTCATATAAATAAAAGTGGAAAACCAAAGTTAGACTAATAAATTTGTATGTTTCTATGTATCTAACATTTAATTTCTTAAATGCATAATGATAAATTTTTTAAGGAATATTTATAGTTTTAAAATTTTATCATTAATACCTCTCTCATCGATGTCTTGTGTTAGTCAGGAGTCGTCTCACATGTCAAGATTTGTTGAACCTGGTTGGTTATTTCCTATATATGTTAGTGTGTTTTATAGATGAATCTACAACTTAAACGATAACATTATAATTCATAGAATACTAAATTCATAACATATAATCAAGAATTAAAACTTAAACTTACCTCTATCGACTCCTCCTCTGGATATAATGGTTGTGTAAGGAAAGATACAAAACTTTGATGTTCAACCTCCTACACACTAAGTTTTTCCTATGAGATATAATAGCCTACATGTTAATATTGTTGAAATAATTTTTGAATTTGTTTATGAAAATAAGGAAAATAACAAATAAATGGTACTTATACATAGGATGGGGCTCTTGTTGCGAATGGAAATGCGAGAGGGTCTACGATGCTAAATCTTCCTGGACTCATCACTAGGTGCCATGCCCTATACAATAAAGAATTTAATTAAATTTCATTACCAAGAACATTTTATAGGAATGCATCAATATTTAATCACTTTAAAATCACCTAATTATGTTTCCCTTGTCTGTGAGTTGTGCCTCCCTCCCTACACTCTTCCCCCCACTAACAAGTGATACTTGCACAAGAAAAGAAAGCTTAGAAACTATACATGTTCCAATATCAAATAGAAAAACAATGAGAACACACCATAATGTACCATATATGTCTCAAGGCCAAATGGAATAGCTAAGAGCATGACATCATCAACCTATCTAAGCTCCTCCTCAATCATCAACTAAACATGAATGAAGATTGCATACATGTATAAGTCAATATGGGTTAAAATTACTCTATTAGAAAGACTAAATTTAGATCTCATATGTCGTAACAAAAAATTTATACACATACTAAGACAAAAGGATCCCATGGCTCTACATGCCTCTCCTCTCTCACATCAGTGTGTGTAGTCTTTGTAGGAGCATTTGGTGTATCATCCTCCTCAAATAGAAACTGATACTTGGAAAGATTTCCTATGGGACATAGAAAAGTATTATTGCATGTTATGCAAGTATGGGAACAAAAATATGTGTTAAGCTTCTCAATGATGAACTCAAACTAGCATCATCAACATGCAAAGGCAATACTAACCTAGCCTAGGATATCAATAGGCTAGTCAATCTATGGATGGATCTAATAGTCTAGGAACTAGCCTCTACAATGGGATGTTGCACTATAGGAGTGGGGAGAAATTAATAGGGGGAAAAAAGTGCTAGATTTCTTCTACTCGGAAAAGGGTTTATCCTATGGAGCTCCTCCTCCTACACCCATGTTGTGCATCATGCTCCTATAGTTCACATTGAGGTCCAACAAAAATTTGGCATACAATTTTCTAATGAAATTGAATGACACCTCTAGACTTTTGTGTGGAGGTTTGTCAAAAAACATCCACCAATGATCCATAAAGTTCACATGCATAGCCTCAGTCATGCACCATTTAATTGATAATTTGGTCTTTTTGTTGTCTCCAATTTTATCAAATTTTGGGTCCACAAAAGGGTTAACCAAATCATCTCTGTTTATGTTTAGCGCCTCAACCTGATTATAACCCAATGCTTCATCAAACATGGCATGCATTTTCTCACACTAGTGAAGAGCAAAATTTTATTCATCAGTAAGTGTTTAAATATTATCCACTATGGTGTTTAACATGGATAACATGGGAGCCAATGCATGTATAGTGTTATATGTTGTTTGCAAACCCCTCAATTCAGTAAGATTTTCTTCTATCAAATCTTCAATTCAAGGAGGGTTTTGAGGGGGTAGGGGATCATTTGGTGGATGGTCTTGAGGGAGTACTATTTTGTTTCATGAAGGGTTTTGAGGAAAAATGTTTCATGACTCAGTGTCATCAATATCATTCAAGTTGTTCATACCTATTAAATTGCAAAACAATATTTTAAGTTTTTAATTATTAAGAAAAAAATTAATAATTTCAATTAAGAAAACCTAATTTTAAATATAATTCATTGAAAACTATTAAAGAAAACCTAATTTTACATAAAATTTATTCAAAATCATCAAAAATAATTAAAATTAGTTACGTCAATTGTATAGTTGTTCTCGGATCTAATACCCAAAATAGAAGCAAAAAACAATGCAGCTGAAAATGACTAAAATGACTATTTTGCTCTAGGGATTTTTTTAAATTCCTAGTGATAGGTTTTGGTATTCAACCTCATATAAAATACCTAATATTATATCAGGTACATAATAATGGATTGGATGTACCCAATAAGGTTTGGGCTACCCTTTTTGCCTTGGTATCAGGTTGGGTGGGAAAAACTCAGAGCATATTTTGGAACACTTTTAGACATTTTAAAACTCCACTTTTTCTACATCACCACTTTTTGGCACACCATGATCTTGCACATACCCAAATGAGGATTTTATTTACACAAGCACAAGAGCTTGAGGCTCGAGCACATGAGCTTAAGAGTTTGAGTTTTTTGAGTTATAATTGGCCAAAAGAAGAAGAGCATAGTGTAGTCCCAAATGAGCAACCAATCCAGCAACCTATGCTCATCCATGAAGAATAGGAGTCTATACTTTCATCAAATAGTGCCATATGAAAATATCATTCCAAAAGCTTAGTCATATCCTAATGTTTCAATGAAAAATGAGAAGGAGGTTTGTAAATTTGATTCTCCAAATTTTGAAAATTTTCTTCCTAAACAAAATGTTGAGGATGAAATTTTTGACTCTCTACAAGAAGACTTGCATATTGGAAAACCTGATATTTTTAGAGTTCATTCAATTTGTTTGATGATCTTTCTTTCCTTGTGCATGAGGGAGAAGATAAGGTTCATACTACAAAAAAGAAAAACTAGGATGTTCTAACATTGAATTTAGTGGAGAAATTAGAAAAACTCTAGCAGTAAAACTATCTAAGAGAGCAGGAGTTAGGTACATTCTTTAAGCTTCCTACTTATTTGGAACATAATGATGAACATACCTCCTTGATTTTAGGAGAGAATAATGAGTAGGAAGAAAGGATCATGGTTTTCTTTGATGAATTACCTTCTTTTGTTTAGAATGATGATGGAGAGGTACTTCCAAAAACATTATCACAATAGTAAAATTTTAATAAGATGGTAGCTAAGAAAGGCTTGGAAGACTATTTTGAAAGTATTATAGAGGTTTTAGTGAAAGTCTTGCCATAGAAAATGTATAGCATATGCCTACCATAGGAGAATCTATTTTGGGAAAAGAATCTCCTATTGGTTCTAAGCCTAATCCTAAACACAAGCTAGAGCCACTCATCAAAGGTATTCATTGAGTTGATAATTGTAATAAACTTCTATCTACCTTAATAGAAGTAGAGGGGCCCCTAATATTGGAGGAATAATTGACATGGTTTTCAATTATCCAAGATAACCATGATAAAACAGAAATAGAGAGAAGCACTAAAGAAACCAACAAAGTAGAATTTGAGTTTTTACTTCCTAGAGGTTGTCCAATTAGATATTTGGCCAAGCTCAAGATGAGTGAGGATTCATCATTCATACCAACAATTGAACATAAAGATGTCAATGGAGAAGTTCAAATGCAATAGACCTAATTTAGCCCCAAATGTAGATAGTTTCAATCAACAATGTGAAGTAAGTCACATTATTTTCATTCCTCAAGAGATGTTGCATGAAATAATTCAGTATTATTCATTTCTTCATATTATTTTATTTTCCCTTAATCATGCTAATCACGAGACTTTGAAGAAGAAGGGGAGCTACATTAGCCAACTAGTAAATGTATTTATTTATCATTTATATTGTTTTTGGTTAGGATAGAGTAGGTTAGTTTTCCAAGTTTCCATAAGTGTTCTCTAGCACAATTAGTTTAGGTTTGGTTTGAGTTTCCCAATTTTCAATAAGAGTTTCAAGCTCAAAGGTTCTTAGAGAGTTATAAGGAAGGGTCACCCTACATCAATATTCAAGTTTCCAATTTTATTCATGATTGTCTATTAGACTTTATGCCCAATGGACAAGCTAAGGTAATTGATTAGATGATGCTTAGTACACAAGCAATTAGTAGAAGTCACTAGAAATGTTACCAATTTTCATATCATTCTAATTGGGGACACTTAGTACCCTAGTTACTAGGTGAATTTGCCTCTATAATACATGTAATACCCCAAAATTGGTGCATTGCCATGCTAAACCAATTCTGGTCTATTTGATCAATCTTAAGTCCTATTTTACTAGGCAATTCTAATTCTAATAATCTCTATTCGAACTAATTATCAAATGCAAAAAATTATTAATCTATATTAATCACTTAGTTTAATTAATTCTTGAATATTCATTGAATTGGCTAAATTAACCAATTAATTGAATTAATTTAATTATAAATCCTAGTGCTTTAATTAAATTAAATTAATTCCTTTTAGATAATATACATGAGGAATTAAATATATTTGATTTAGTTAAATATTCTCATTTTAAGTGTTGAATTTAATTATTCAATTTAGAATACTCAATTATAAGGTCATATTCAATTTCCTTAAATCAAATATCTACTCCAATATTCTATCTTTAGTTTAGAAATGGAAACTCTAAGTGGACTAAAATTAGAAATGGAATTAAATCAGTTAACTCCTTATTCCACTCAAAAGCAATTAGTTTACTTCCTTTTCACAAGGAAACCTTTTATATTCTGGCTAAATGTTCTCTAGATCTCAACCATCTTTTCTAATTGATCTTGACCATTGATCAAATTCTAGACTTCTATTTAAGAAGCCCTCAATTCCTTATTACAAAGGTAAAAGATTAATTTGCATTGAACTTATGCTGAGTTGACCACTCATTTCATTTACATTCATAGCTTTGTTAATATTGCATGTTAATCTCATCTAGTTTAATATGCATTCATTTAGATTAAGTGTTCTTTCATTTTCTTAGATTAATCTTGCATCTCATATAGCATAAATATTTCATATCATATAGCCTACAAATCCTTCATTATAGATGTTTGGTTGCTAACTTCTCAATCATAGAGAAATAGCATAATCATTCTAGTTAGGAGGCAATAGATCGAATTGTTGGATTTATTTCAGATGGACAATCTCATCTTCATTCCAAGATGATCCATCAGATAATGATAATGACATCTTAAGCTTCAAGAAATCTCTTAAGCTTTAGTCACCAATTTTTCTAACTATGTCTGCCTATTATAGCTTGTCTCACTATAGAGATCCCTCTCGAAGAAGATTTCTATCACATTAGCCACTGGTTGTTCTAACTATCTCTACCTACTATTGCTTGTCTCATTACACAGATTCCTCTCTCGAAGATCTCTCTCACATTAGTCACTAGGTTTTCTTACTCATCTACCTACTGTCGTTTGTATCACTTTTGAGATTCCTCTCACAGAAGATCTCTCGTATCAGTCACTAGTTGTTTTAAATGTGTCTACCTATTATCGCTCATGTCACTTTTGAGATTCCTCTCATAGAAGATCTCTCATGTTGGTCAGTAGTTGTTCTAACTATGTCTATCTACCATCACTCAGTTTCCTATTAAGGTTCTTCTTACTAAAGATTCCTCTTTGACTTTAGTCACTAGTTGTTCTCACTATGTATATCTACTATTTTCACCCTACTAAAGAGATTTCATTAATATATATTCTAAACATTGACACTTGACATTAATCCTATAACACAAAAATTAAACTGAAAATGATGAACTAGTTTGTGATATGCTGATCTTTTCTTTCTTTGTTTTTGTTTTTCTTTATCATGTCTCTTTTAGAAACTCAATGATGCCACTTTTGACTAGAGGTGAGGACTGGGGGCATGATCTTTTTTTTTCTTTTTGTTTGATAGTTTAGTTCCAATGATCTAAAGCATCCATATAAAAGGGGTGTCCACTATAAGAGCCTCTATCTTGTATTGGATGGCCATGTGTACTTCGACTCAGTTTATATGGACTCTTCATTAAGGTTGGTTCTTCTTCTTTCTTGTTGGAGTGAATGCTTTATGCTATAGTAAATATTGATATGCATCCTACTAACTAAACATATAGGTCACTAGGACTATACCTAGCACACTTTTGTCTTAGGTTAAAAAAACAAGGGTCGTTTTGGACACAATACTTGATGATTACTTAGCATCGCAAGGATCTCTTATTTGTCCAATTTTTCTACATGCAAGAAACATTTTGGTCATCCTAGCTTTAATGCTTAGATGCTTATTTTAGCTTGCTACATCAAACGGGACAAATGTTCTAGTCATTTTGGCTTCTTGTGCCTTGAATGCTTACATTTAATCTTGACAAAACTAGGACATGTGTCATATTCATATTCTGATGGTTAAAATGTTAGGGAGAATTGTATGATATTTGTGGGTTTAGCTAAACACTCAGTGAGGATAACTCTATGAGTTCGATAACTAGACCTAGGGTTGCATCTAGCATAGGGTTGCATTGCATACTCTGCTTGCATAAGAGCACATTTCAATCACTACTTTACTTGCATCTTTTGGCATGAGAGATCATTGGTTTCTTCAATGTATCATGTTTCATCTTAACTACAAAAATGACCAATTAATCACCCTCATTGCTAATTTGGCTGCTCTAAACTCATTTTCAAGATCAAATTCTAAATTTGACACACTTAAACAACTCAAATTGACACTTTAAATTTTTGGGACTAACTCAATTGAATACTTTTGTAGTCCAATTTTTTGATACTTTGTGAGTCTTGGAATATTTTCAAATCACATTTACCAACATTTTTGGAAAAAGTCAACTTTGGTCAAACATTGTCTTTTGGACTTTGGAATCACTTTGAATTGATTCCATATTTTCTTCAAACTCTTTTCATCCCTTCTTTATTCTTATAAATATTTGATTTCTTCAATATCATTGGATCTACTACTCTGCATCACTATTCTGGTGTGTCATCTTGTGATTTCTCTCTTGAGGGGGCAAGATGATTAGATCATTGAATCTTTCAAAACTGATTTGAACTTAATCTAAATCTTATGTCCTCATCACATGGGGTATCTTGTTCCCTTTTATATGGTATCTATGTCATCTATCTTATCTTCGATCATCTGATCAATCTTAATAACCCATATCATAGTTTGATGGAGAAGTATTTGGATAATCTAACCCTGACTGTTGAGGATCAAGCCTCATTCTAGGGATGATTCTACGACTCGTGATAGGTTTTGTTATGTCTTTTATAGACTAGGATTCATGTGTTCTATCCGGACATTGGGGGATAAATCTATGAATCATGATTAATCTTGTCATCTTCTAATGGACAGGTATCAAGATGGTCTAACCCTGACTCCTAGGAATTGAGTCTCATTCTAGGAATAATTTTGTGAAGTTTGATAATCTTTGTTCTATCAATTTTGGTATCTAGGTGTTCTATCTAGATTCCCTAAGGTTAAGCTTCATTCTAGAGATAACCTTAAAAAAATTATCAATCTTGGTATCTAGGTGTTCTATCTAGATTCCCTAAGGTCAACCTTCATTCTAGAGATAACCTTAAAAAGCTTATCAATATTGGTATCTAGGTGCTCTATGTGGATTCCCTAAGGTTAAGCTGCATTCTAGAGATAACCTTAAAAAGCTTATCAATCTCAGTATCTAGGTGTACTATCTAGATCTCGTAAGGTTAAGCTTCATTCTAGAGATAACCTTAAAAATCTTATCAATTGGTCTCTAAGTCATCAATTTCAGAACCAATCTCATTTCTTGATCTATGCTTCATACTTCTAATTTCTTTTAAAAAAATGTGTTGCTTGCACATTTATTCAAGGAGGTGAAAATGTAATACCCCAAAATTGGCACATTACCATGCTAAACCAATTTTGGTGTATTTGATCAATCCTAAGTCCTATTTTACTAGGCAATTCTGATTTAGACAATCTCTACTTGAACTAACTATCAAATGCAAATCATTAATCTATATTAATCACTTACTTTAATTAATTCTAGAATATTCATTGAATTGGCTAAATTAACCTATTAATTGAAATAATTTAATTATAAATCCTAGTACTTTAATTAAATTAAATTAATTCCTTTTAGCTAATATACACAAGGAATTAAATATATTTGATTTAATTAAATATTCTCATTCTAATTGTTGAAATTAATTATTCAATTTTGAATACTCAATAATGAGGTCATATTTAAGTTCCAAAAATCAAATATCTACTCCAATATTCTCTTCTCAATTCAGAAATGGAAACTCTAAGTAGATTGAAATCAGAAAAGGAATTAAAGAAGCTAACTCGTTATTCCACTCCAAAGCAATCAGTTAACTTCCTTTTCACAATGAAACTTTCTATTCTAGCTGAATCATTTCCAGATCTCAACCATTCATTCTAATCAATCTTAACTATTGATCAAATTTTTGGATTCTATTTAAGAAGGCCTCAATTCCTCATTATAGAGGTTGACAATTGATTTGTATCAAACTTATGCTAGATTGATTACTCATTTCATTTACATTCGTAGCTTTGTTAATCTTGCATGTTAATCTCATATAGTTTAATATTCTTTCATTTAGATTAATTATTCTTTTATTTTCTTAGATTAATCTTCCACCTCATCTGGCATAAATATTGCATATCATATAGCTTAAAAATTATTCATTCTAGATGTTTGGTTGCTAACTTCTTGGTCTGAGAGCAATAGCATAATCATTCTCATTAGGAGGCAACATATTGTACTATTGGATTTATTTTTGAATGAACAATACCATGTTCATTTTGGGATGATCCATTAGATAATGATCATGTTGAAATGTGTGTGAAGATCGAAGCCCACATTTCCTACATACAATACCCTAGTTTCTCATTATTAAGTGATCTTGATTAGATTTGTCTTCATTTGAAAATTAAGAGAAAAATCAAGAATACAATCATTAGAAATAAAGGAGCACATTTAAGGAAGATAAAGAGCAGCATGTATAAGTGAAACATTTGTTGGCATTAAGTTATGTTTTTCATAAGTGACAACACGTATTCAATTCTAAATGGTTATTGAGTTCATCATTCAGTCTCCAGTGTTTTCCAAGAAATTCAATGGTTACCAAGACTTATAGTTCACACTGAGCATTTCAGAGGCTACCAAGTGAAAATAAGTAGTGTGTAGTCCAACAGTTATCACTGAGTAGTTTAGTTGTTACCAATCTTCACCATATTTACCGAGTCATTAGTTTGTGTGATGAGAAACCAGTGTCAACCAAGTAATGGATTAGTAGTGTTTACTAAGTGCAAGCAAGCTAAACATGGTATTCAGTTTCTACTAAGTGACACCATATCTACTGAGTCTCCAATGGTTACCGAGTTTGAAGCTACATTGTGTGATTAGTGCGAATTGAGCCTCTACTTCTACTGAGTGCATGACAATGTCAAGTAATGCAGTGGATGTCGATTATCAGAAGGTCACCAAGTCAGCTTATAAAACTTGAGTTTCTACTATTGGGATGACTCAGTAATATTTTATTTGCTTATGTTTTAGCCAACCTTGTAAATATGGAAATTGGGATGGTATATATGTAATGTATTGTATCATACCAAAAACAAAAAAGAAGAAGAAAGATTGAATGCATGAATGCATGTCATATGATTAGTAGATGTTTTGATGTGAATGCAAATGAGAATCAGCAACAAAGAAAGGAATAAAACAAGGTCAATTTAGGAGTAGAATTGTCTTACCTATCACAAGAGGTGATTAGTACTTCAAGGATCTAATTAGAAAATAAAGTTGTAAGTTAGATCCATTGTTTCATCCTAACAGGTGAATCAGTCTTAAATCCTTTAACAGGGTAGACTTAATAGTCTTTCTTTAAATCTTTTAATAGAGTGCATACTTCATTGTATGTTTGTAAATCCTCTAACAAGGTGGACCTAGCAGTCCTATTTTCTCCTAACAGGGTAGATCACTAGAAGTGATCAATGTAAGCCTGAGTCAGCCAACTTTATTCTGCAGTACAAAATTTTTGTGGGTATCATCCCCACCCTAGTTTTAATTTCTATTTGGAAGGTTTTTGGGTCACCAAAATTCTATGTTCATGTGTCATGAATGTTTATCTTTCTGTTACTTATGCATGTAGTAGATTAGATCAATTAACGGTGAATGATTTAAGTTATTAAGTGCAGAATTATTGAAAAGTTTTGAGGTTTCTGATTCACCCTCCCCTCTCAGTAACCTAGCTAGTCTTGATTATTTCCAACAACATTGTTCATGTATTAAATGGAATATGAAATGTGCTTAATGAAAAGTGCATGTCATAGTGATAAAAAAGGTGCATGGGACCACACATGCCATGAGCATAGCCAACAATATACATAATGCCTAAAAGAAAATACATGCATAAAAGAAAGATGCAAGGCATAATACAATTCCTGAGTTGGTATGAAAAGATTGGTCACTGGCACTAGTTTTCTTCTAGCACCTACATTATCTTAGATCTTGCAAGGGTTACAAGAGAATAATGGGGATTATATCTAGAAAGTTCTAATAAATGTTTTATAGATTGCAAATATCATGCATGAAGAATCATAAATTACTCAAATGACTATCCTCAAGACACACATAAAAGGCTAAAAAGGATTATGTAGAAGGAGAAATGACTAATTTTTATCTAATTTGTTTGTTCCATGTGGCAAGAAAACAAGTTAAATGGATTATCAATTGCATATGTAGCATGTAAGAAAAAAAATTTAGAGGCAATAGGAAATAAGAAGTGCTCCTATAGCAAAAAAGAAGAATGTAGAATGTAAGCTTATTATCAGTGATAGGAGGTAGTATAAGCAAGGAGAAATCAAAATATCGAAGCATTTTAACATTCATATATCGTAGCCTTATATGTAGCAAAGAAAACCCCTAAAAGCATTGGTGGAGTATGTTTGAGTTGTAACTATTCATGGATTTGAAAAAAAGACTTCAATACAAGCAATATGATAAATACGTGATGAGCATTTGGGCACCCATTCATGCACTTTAACATGAAGCCATGATAGAATACAAAATACATTTTGCATGGACATGTAACAACAAGAAGGAATGAAAATTGACAATATAGAAATAAAAGACTAATTTGTAATGGGCAGAGAGATTAATATTGGTACCTTCATAAATCATATAAAACAAAACTGAGAAGCTTTTTAAAAAGTTGTGTATTTAAGATTGGTATCTTGAAAAAGAGCTTTCTTATTGTAAGGAGGGTTTCTCTTGCTGATTCTAGTTGTTTGGAATGGATGGGTTTTTTTTACATTATATGATGGTTTTCTATTAGTGTCCTTTTAAATTGAACTTACATTTTTTATGATTAAAAATAATACAATCAGTAAAAACAAAGATATGTGTAACCTTTTAGGATACCAAAACTTTCTTAGGTCAAATCTCATTTCTCTATCAAAATTCAATTTTTTTTTTTAAAACTCAAAATATCAAATTTTTATAGATCTCAAATTCAATATTATCATTATAAAAATTTTAGAGTGTTTTAATTAGTTATAGTTTACAAATATTTCAAGTCAATATTTTAAAATTTTAGAAGATGCTCCCTCAAAAAAAAATTTAAAAATAATTATTTATCTCTAGAGGAGATAGTCCTCTTCAAGAATATTTAATTGTTTTTCAAAGAAGTGTAGATTTGATAAGGTCGACCTTGAGTACTTATAAAAAAGGAAAATATAAATAAAAAATAAATTTATTTTTTTGTGTTCCTTAGTTATACATGTCATCTATAAGAATTTTTTCAAATTAGAACAAAAAAATATGGTTTTCTATACTTGTTTGATGGGAACTACACCCTATATTTTTTACAGTTAAAAAAGGGACTTCATGATTTAGAAAATTGAATAAATTCTTAATCAAAAAAATAATAAAAAATTATGGTCATAAAATTCATCCAATTCTACACATTTCATCAAGTTATGTCATCTTCAAATTCCAAACACAAATATAATTGTTTATGTGATTAAAGTTGAACAGTTGTATTCTCAGATCCTTTTTCTTTATAAAAGGTGACATAAGTTTGTGTTTTTAAATGAATATAAAATACTAAAAATTGATTTTTTTAATTTGCAAATAAATGGATGATTTTTATTAGAATATATTATGGTTTTCCCTTAATTGGACTTATTTCTTATGATTAAAAAAAAGCATAAAATATGAAAAACTAATTACATTAATTGTCAAATAAAATATAAATCTTCTAATTAAAATTAAATGATATAAACTAAGTAAAACATACAACAAAAATACAATTTTTAATAGTTAGTCTTAAAAAGTAAGACATTAGCTTTTCTACACTTCATAAAGTTATGTCAAATCGTAATAAATGGAAATTTTTTTTAATAGTCCATTTAGAAAGAAAAAATTTTTGAAATGTTGTTTGAATTTGATTTGTTGTTTTCTAAAAGTTTCTTTTAATTGTAGAAAATGGTGGAAAATAGAGTATACTTCAAAAGTTGCACTCATAAAAGCTTAAGATCATTTTCATGAGCTCTTGAGTCATATCATAATTTCTTTAAGAGATTTATTGAAAGAACAAATGGCAACTATTAGTATGAGCTAATTTTTATTTCAACGTTTTTCAACCAAGGAAGAACAAATTCTTGTTATCATAGAAGATTATGAAAAATTAAATATGAAGTGGTAGTCTTAATCATTAAAACTAAATAGCAAGTTTGAAATAACAAATAATAATATAAAATTTAGTTTTGTTTATAGTTAAAAAAGATATTCAAATCATCCTTATAAATTCTTAATTTTTAATCGTTTTTTTTTTTTTTTTTTTTTTAAAATTTTTTATGGAGGTCATCCACAAAAAGTTGAATAGTTGTATTCTCAGATCCTTTTTCTTTATAAAAGATGACATAAGTTTGTATTTTCACCTAAATTTAAAATACTAAAAACTGAATTTTTAATTTGCAAATAAATGGATGGTTTTTATTAGATTAGATTATAGTTTTATGTTAATTGAACTTATTTCTTATGATAAAAAATAATAGAACATAAAATATGAAAAACTGATTACATTAATTGTCAAATAAAATATAAATCTTCCAATAGAAATTAAATGATATAAACTAAGTAAAATATACAAGAAAAATACAAGTTTTAATTGCCAGTCTTAAAAGATAAGGCATTAGCTTTTCTACACTTCATAAAGTTATGTCAATTTGTAATAAATGGAAACTCTTTTTTAAAAGTCCATTAAAAAAGGAAAAAAATTTTAAAATTGTTTGAATTTGATTTATTGTTTTCTAAAAGTTTCTTTTAATTGTAGAAAATGGTGGAAAATAGAGTGTACTTCAAAAGTTGTAGTCATAAAAGCTCAACATCATTTTATTTTCATGAGCTCAAGTCATATCACAATTTCTTTAAGAGATTTATTGAAAGAACAAATGACAATTATTAGTATTAGCTAATTTTTATTTCAACTTTCTTCAACCAAGGAAAAACAAATTCTTGTGAATCATAGAAGATTATGAAAAATTAAATATGAAAAGTGGTAGTCTTAATCATTAAAAATAAATAAAAAATTTAAATAACAAATAATAGAATTGATGATATAAAATCTAGTTTTATTTATATTTAAAAAAGAGATTCAAATCATACTTCTTGTAAATTCATAATTTTTAATGGTTTATTTTTATTTTCTTGATGGAGGTCATTCACAAACAGGTTTTAGGTGTCTAATATGAGCTAGGGGCTAAGGAGCATCCACTCTACCAAATTCAGTTGGGGCATGACCTCATCCCTTATGATGTCTTTGAGCCTTGCACTTATCAAGACTTGATCTCCATCCAACTTCGCCAATAGAATAGAAAGTATCCCTCCAAAAGTACCATTCAAATAATTGTTTTCATTAACTTTTGAATCATATTATAATTCTTGGTGAAAAGAAATTCATTAGAAATAATAAATGACATCTAATAATTAATTTTTTCTATCATTATTTTTATATAATATAAAATCAAATCTCTTGTTATTCTTTTAAATTCCACATTCGTTAGTAGAAATGATGTAAAATATATTTCCTTTTTTAAAAACATAAAAATCTTTACCATATCTTTATTTATTGTAAGAAGTTAATTTAATACAATATATTAATCATAACACTTCTATTAATGAAAATAATTAAAATAAAATGGAAGTAATATTTAATTAGAGTTCAAAATGTCAATGTTATAGTTTATTTTCGTAATAGATTCAACCAATATTATAACTTTGTAAACATTGATATCTATTTTTAAATGTTATGAATATAATTTTTAATTCGTGATGTAGGCTTTCGCAACTATAGGCAATGACTATATTTCACTAATGGTTAAATAATATAATTTAAACCTATTGATTTTCTTTCATGTTCTTTTATAATATCATATTTTACTATTTGATTAAGTAAACTTCTAATTTATTTTTTAACAAAATAAATTGTAAATATTATTTTTGTGTAATATTGTACACTAATTATTGATATACATATAATATCATAATATTAAATAGTCTTATAGTTTATATATTTATTATTAAAATTCTATCATACAAAATTTTTATCTAGTCATTCTAAATATATTTTATAATTCATAGATTTTTTTAATAATTTATTATTTCAGATATATTTTTTTTAAATCACAAATATTATTTGATGGGTTAACCATAAGGAAGAGGGCCAAGTAGTAGTCTTGAGGGCTAACTTCATCAACATTATAACCATTGTATAGAATATGTAAGACATTCAATTAATTTTAGAAATTTAAAATAGACACTTCACTACCTATAACAATCTTTTGAAAAAACATGCCTAGTTAAATGTGTCCATAAAAATATTTTTTTATAGGCTAAAAAAAAACTAATTAAAAAATATCTACTAGTTGAATTGAAACTATTATTTGTTCTAATTAAGTAAAGAGGGAAGGGCTCAAACCCATTACATTAAAAAAAAAATATTAAATCCTTAGACAACAAAAATAGGGTCATTAGAAGTGAAACCTGCTAGATAGAACCTGAACTAGAGAAAATAGCTACAACAATCAAATAAAAATAAAAACTTAAAACACAAACTAACTAGACTAGGACCAAAGCACAAACTAGCCACCAACTAAAATAAGTCCATCTAAGTGGTAACTAGTATAACCCCCCAAAAAAATAACAACCACTTACTACACCAAACCTAACAAACAAAACAAATGTACTAAATTGAACTAGAAACTAGAACAAGAACACAAAAAGGACACAACACACCACCTAGAGGCAATAGAACATAGCCCAACACATCACCTTTGTAACTCCTTGAGCTAATCTTGTAAAGAGAACTTGGGGTAACATAAAATCTTGGACTCACTTTGCCCCTAGGAGGCCTAAAGAATTCCTTCCTCCTTTTTTGGAGTAATGTCCATCCACTTTCTCTTCACCAACTTTGCCTCTAGCTAGACCTTCAAACTACTAATATCCTTCTCCAACTTGGCCTAAACCAAATTGTTCAAGGAGACCAAATTGTTAATTTCTTCTACAAAATGATCCTATTTTTTCTTTATTGACACCATGGCCTTTGGCATTTCATCACTCTAATATTCCAAGCTCTGAAGCTATTACCCAACTCTCTACCAACATTTCACTTCACTTCATCCCTATGACCTAACATCTAGTCCACCGATTTTCACTCCACCTCCATAATGGCTTCCAACCTATTAATCTTTCTATGAGCAATGTGCATGTGGAAAGGAGCCAAATGATCACCTCTTTCAACCTATTGTAATAAGAGGCCATCTCTTCCAATTTCAAGGTAAGAAAATCCAAATCAATGATGTGATCTTATTTTTTGGGACTAGGCCAAGAGAGGGTTCCCTAAACACATGAGGATATCTAGGGTATCTTATATCCATACTAAGGAAAGGTGGGTACATGGTGGAACCTAGGGATAAGGATTTTAAAAATTGATAGGAACTGTCTAAGGTCCTATCTATCTCCATAGCTAAGGAAGAACCCTTCTCAAATTCATGAAAATTAACCACCATTTCATCTTGTGTATCAAGGAGATCATATTTTTGTTTTTGGTTTTGTAGGGGTGGCATACCCCCAAAAAATTTAACTTGAGAATGCATTAGGAGTGGTTGGGGTGTAGGCTTTCCTCATAGAGGGAAAAATGGCCTAACAAATTTTCTTATTCATCTCAGATGCAAGGTGACAGGAGGAGTGAAGAGTCAACTCTAAATAAAAGATTAAATCCAAAATGGGAAACATAATGGATCATTTCTCCCAAAGAAATTAACATTGGGAAAACATGGGAATGAAACCTTTTATACCTTCCTTCACATGTAAGTAATTGAATGAGCACCTTCATCACTCCTTTCTATACTATTTTCATGGCTTCTTTGTCAAAAGCATTATGAAGCCTATAACTTTCTCACCAAGGTCCAAAATGCACTCCAAAGACTTTTTGAAGGATATTTTAGCATTCTTTGAAATTTCCACACCTTCCATGCTCAACTAAGTAATATACAAAATATACTTCTTGCATAATCACAAAGGAAACTCAACCCACCATAACCTTGCCTTAATCCCAAGACTCCTCAATTCTCTAGGAAAGCTCGAGGTTATAGCCCTTCATCCATATAATGATTTAAAATGTTATTTATTATTAATAGAGTATTGTATAACGATATAAAATTTAACATATACATGAAATAGAAAATAGACCAAATATTTAGTAGCAATCAAGAATATTTGTTATGTCCAACTTTTATACCAAATACAAAAGGATACACACTTCAATGATGCAATTTTTATTTATTTATAAAATTAACACATTAGTAAATAAAATATAACTTATATCAAACACAAAGGGACCAATAGTTGAATATTAAGTCTTTTTGACAATCTCACACATTTAGTGGGTAAATACAAGACATTTATAGTATTCACCTTTTATAGCTTTTTGATAAGAAAAATAGTTTATATGAAAACTCAAATTCATCCACATTGCTATCCTAATAGCTATATCCATAAGAATATTTTTTGTACTTTAAGATAAAAATATATGTTTTTAAGTGAGAATCTTATTTTATTAAATGGGTGCATTACTTTTTAAGTGACTCACATATAATAGATAGCTATGGATTTATTTATTTTTGGATCCATAATATAAAAAAATTAAATTTCAAAATAAGGATTAGAAAGCCACTTGAATTTTGTAGATTAAAATTTCCATCCCCAAACCACTAGAATCATGATATATTTTTAGACTTCCATACAAAAAACTATTCAACAAAGCCCTACAAACATGAAAACCAACACCAAATTGATATGTAAATCTTTCACCTTAATACAAATTAGACTCCTTCCAAGGCCTCATCTTAGAAATTCTAGGATTATATCTTCTAATTATCCTAGTCCTTAGAGAACTCACACGTACTTCTCCCTTCAATAAAGACTCTCTACCAATTGAAAAAAATTAGTCTTCCTTTTGAACTCACAAAGTAAATTTACTCAAACTCTCACCATTTCCATGCCACACACCTGGAAAGATGGAATTTATTCCAAACCTTTTATTAAAATCATACTTTACTCCATTTTGCATGTTCTAGGCATACTTTCTTTTCCGATTTCAAAATGCACTTCTTATAGGGCTAGTAGCCCTATTAGGCCTATATTAGGTCTTGAAATCTAGTTTCCTACAACTAACTTGAAATTTTTTGAAAAGAACCACAATTTACAAAACTAATTCTTGATCTAGATACCTTGGATGCACTAAATGTTTTTTTGTGGTTGGAGTTTGCAAAATTTTTGTACAACCACTTTCCCAATTATTCAAAACTTAGTAAGGGCTTGAACTAATTCTTTTATCATTGACCAAAACTTTCTCCATTAGAATCACCAACTCTTATTACTACTTAACAAGTTTCCTAGGACCTCAGTCAACTTCTTGATTCCCTTTGGTCATCCTTACCAGTCCAACCGTGCATGTTCTAACTCATTGGTATACTCTTACTCCTAGTCATGTTGTTGATGTTGGCATGTTTATTGTTGTGCCAAAAGATCGAGCTATCAAAGAATGCCACAAACACCAAACTTACCTAGATCCACAAGAGGTAGTTAAGACATGTTATGAACCCCAAAGGAGGTGTTGACCGCAAAGTCAACAATCTCCCCCTCAGCATCAACTAAGTGTTATTCACTGATAAAATGAAGGAGACCTCTCAAGATTCAAACTCATGACCCAAGGATTTGATACCAATTGCTGGTATGTTTTCCATTGTGCCAAAATCTTGAGCTATCAACCTCACAAACACCATACTTACCAAGATCCACGAGAGGTAGTTAAGCCATGTCATGAACCCTGAAGGAGGTTCTCACCACCATGTCAATTGTTGATAGACTCCTCTAGGGAAACATGGGAAAAATGGTAAATTGCATTATTTTTTATCCAAACTATTATATTACATTTTATATTGAAGAAACTTTTAGATCCCCAAAGTTTATGAAAAACTCACTATGAGAATTCAAGAAAATACCATTTTACTACCCAAATCCTATAACATGCATTAATAGGCCAGTGGTCTTAGATTTTTATCCAGTATACAAAACTAAAAAATAACCAAAACAAAAAGTGTTAGAGATAGAAAATAAAGTCTTCCAACAAATTATAATGAAAATTTTTCATATTCTATCGATTCAAATGTAGATATAAAGGTTATAGCTGTGACTCATAAGATTAATATTGTGAATAGTTATTTTTAAGTACTAGTTTCCTAGGTAAGAATGTAAATGATGTTATCTATGGGGGAGATATTTCAATTTTATATCTTCAACGATGGTCAAGAATGGTGATTAGGTACTTGTACTTGGTTTATCTATAGATAATCTACAAGATGGTTCCCATTCAGATAATCTGGGGGACCCCATGTGGGGCAATATCTTCCCTACCCAAGGAATAGGTGGTTTCTATCATCTCTCAACTAGAGATTTCTTTGGCATCATCTATGTATGCTCTTTTCCAACTCCGCTATCCCTTAGAAGGAAAAAGGAGGGAAAGAAGTGGTTCTAAATGTTCATAATGTGGTGGCTGACATTCCTAGGAAGTGGATAGACTTTTTTGCTGATCCAAAAAATATGTCTCCTTCTCCTCTTTTTTATGAACCATTTCACCAAAACCTTGAGGTGCTAATGAAGGCCGCCCACTAGGATGATAACATCCCACCATGCTTCATAGTCCAGACTCTAGGCTAGATGTGCGCCCATATGGTGGGCCCTCCCTTGTCCATATGAGCCCCAAACGAACACTACAAAATTGATGTTGCCACCTACACTAAGACTCAAACCTAGGTGGAGGCTCTAATACCACATGGTACGAACCATTGCACCAAAACCTTGAGGTTCTAGTGAAGGCCTCCCACCAAGATCATAACACTCTTTCCAAGGATACAATCAATATTGGGTATTAGGGTGGAGAATATAGTATTTTGTCCCTAAAATTATCCTTGATAAATATATTGGTTCAATGGTGTTGACCCTAATAGATAAGCTTCTCGGTCCCCTCTTGAATATTGAAGCTATTTTAAGCTTTGTGTAGAGAAAGTGACATGTGAAAAACCATGTTCATATTACAACACTTCCTAGGGATATTTTATCATTTGAGTTTGCTAACAAGGTTGATTTTGACTATGTCCTCTATGGATAACCTTTTATATTTGGGAAGATGGCCTTATCCTTCTGTAAGTAGTCACCAAAATGGAAATATGATGAATCTTTTTTTTGGTTGTCCTTGTTTGGGTTAGGTTTTGTGGCATTCCTTTAAAATTTTGGAACTTGGATGTTTTAAAAGGGTTAGCAAGTTCCTTTGGGGAACTCCTTTCTATTTACCCAAGAACCTTCCCAAAATAAAGGCTCCTCTTTTGTAGGGTTTGTGTGAATATAAAAAAATTAGAGAATTTCCCTTGATAATAGTGATTAACTCAAAACAAGGTATTTTGAAGCAAGAAGTGGAGTTTGAAACTCTCTTGTTCTATTATTTTTTCAATAATAGAATATGACACTATGAAAAAAAATTGCATGAATAATAAGAAGAATGCATCTTAATATGGAGAGTCTTATTACTTATCTCTTCCTTCCTCTATCCTACTCTCCAAAATGGTTTGTGCAAAGAAACTATGAGCTAACCAAAAGGAAGATATTAAAACTCTAGTTAATACCCAAAAGCAATGTGGAATTGAGGCTTCTTTCTAGAAACTCATAATGGAATCTCAAATAACTTACTTGGAAAGGGGAAAAAAGACCAAAGGGTGGTTGATCCTATTTTGGTTTCTCTATTGACATGGATGGATCCTAAAGTGCAAGGGCTATCAAAATATTTAAGAGGAGAGGAAGTTTGTATAGAAGATATTGATAATAGCGAGGAAAGATAGTTAGGATTTTAGTTTGGCTAGTGTTCATTACAAGTGTGTTGCCCCAATTTTCACCATATAAAAATTTTTCAAAGTGGAGAATGAACTAATGTCATGTTTCGTCAAGTCGAGTCAATAGGTCTTTCTTCTTTAGGTGCTGAGTTTCTCCATCAGGTTTTCATCTTTTCCTTTCTCCCATGTCACATACAGCCCAGGTGGGTATTTATTGATTGTCATGAGTCTTAGGGGTAGTTTAGAGCCATCCTCGATGCAGATTCTTGATTTGTGCTACATTATTTGATTTTCCTATAGCTCATTTGATCTGGAGTTAGAGAAAATTGAATCAGCAAAAATCAGGTTCCAACTTCACTGTAGCAGGGTTTTCGCACCCCAAAGGTGAATTTTTGCAAAGGTTGGAAAATGATATTTGTAATGTTTATTGAAGTAAAGTGAATCATGTTATAAAAAGATTGTTCAAGTGATGTAATGATCTCATAGCGAGAATCATTTTAAAGTCTAGAAAATGATCAGAATAGTGATCGGCAGAAAACTAGAAAAGAGCTTCTTCGTGGCGGATTTCAAAGTCAGAAATCAGTTTTCTAAAGAGGTGTGTGTAAAGGAATTAAGGAATCCAATGGGCCCCACCTCGCACTTGCAAAGTCAATTTTCTATTTTTCGAAGGCTTAAAATAAAGTGAATAGGGGAAAGGAAGTAAAACAATGAGCATTGGCAAAAAAACAAGTTTCTTCTTCTCAATTGCGAGTTTTCGCACCTAGAAGGTAAAACTCTACAAGTATCCATAGCTGCTATTTGTATGCCAAAACAAGGACATGTAAGCCACATTATGGTTAAATTATTCAAATAGCATCATGTTTTCATAGTGGAAATTATTCAGAATTCATTAAGATGATCAAGATATGCATCGTCAAAAAACTTGGAAGTAGCTGCTCGTCTGGCAGACTTCGAACCAAGAGGTAAACTTTCTACAAAGGCCTAAATAGAAAGGTAAAGTTACTAAGCAGGCCCATTTTTCGCTCACAACGCCTCTTTTATGTTTCCCAAAGGTTTTTAGTAAAGTGCTTAGGGTTGAAAGGTAAAAGTGAAAGCTTAAGAGGAAAATCGAAAATCTGCTTCTTTGCTATGGGTTTTCTACCCTCGAAGGCCATTTTTCGCATTTCAAAGAAAATCATTCCTACAAGTATGGTAAGTATGTGATTTGATTGCAGATTATTTTGGGCAAGTAAATAGAAGAAAATTAGTGAATTGATAAGGTTTTTGCAAGAAGAATTGACTTAAGTAGATTTTTCCCAAGGAAGTAATCCATTCTTATTTTTCTGAAAGATGGATGAAATGAAAATTAAATTAGTAATTAATGAGAGTTACCATTGAGCCAATGGAAATAGTGGAAAGACAAAGATAAATTGGTTAGAACCTTTACATCCACCAATCCAATGGATTGACCCGTAATTTTGCTTGAGTGGCATGATTTATGAAATTCAATGGGAAAATCTAGGGTTATTTTATAAAGGGGGAAGTAATAGATTTTCAAGCTACTATTTTACTATTATATTGTTGTATTGGATAGTGCTTTCAAGTGGTTTTTCGAATTACAGAGTTTGCTTCTTGTATCATCTGCAATTGTTTGAATTTTTGTTATCATACATCAAATAAAAATGGCAACAAGATTCGAAGGTTTTGATGGATTGGGTCGAATTAAGTCAGCATGGTTGACTATCACAAATACTTCACTCCATTTTTATGATATGCAATATTTTCAAAGATGATTAAGAGCAAAGTCAATTCATCCCATAACGGAAAAAATTTGGGGAAGCAGATTAGTAGAAGCAGTTGGGTTTCCTATAGTAGTACAAGCCCCATAGTTAATTTTAGAATGCATCAATTGTTACAACCCAGATACAAAGTAGATTTTATTGCCTAAAAAAATAGTGTTGATTTCAATTGATCATCAAGTAGTAGTGAATTGCTTGTGAATTCCAGAACGAGAGGAGTTCTCAGATTTAACGATGAGGGAGCTATGTTTGAATACTCTTTGAAGAAGATGGTTTGGAGAAGAAAGATCATGCAGTCTTGGTTAAAAAAGCCAAGGGGAGCTAAGAGTAAAGTCCCTAAAACTCTTTTCGGCATGGACCTCAAACCAAAAATTGTTGACATTTTGGTTATGTTGCATCGACTCAAAGGTGAGGTAGAAGCTTTTAATTTTGTAGAGTAGTACTTCTTTTTGGTGCAAGTTATTTGCTCAGACATACAGTATATTGACTAGGTGCATGAGGTCAGTGAGCATCTTTCTAGGGCTCTCAGTGCAGCTAAGTTTTATAATTCATTTTATATGTCCTCTTTCTTGATATACATGTTGGCTTCTCTGCAATTGTGGTTCGGACTCCCTAGAATTGAGAATTTTCTTGATAATGTAAAAAGTTATGAGTTTTATCAATGCTTGCAATTATAGAATAGTTATGTAGAATACATTTGGGTAAATGATGCATTCACCATGAGGATTTGCAAGGAGCTCCAACGGTGTCCAAAGTGGAGATTCAGTCCAGAAGTGATGGTGACCATCAGCCAATTTGGTAGCTATTTCATTCAATTTTAATCATTTTCTTATTTTCATCTTCTAGTGTTCGTTGGATTCCCACTGAAGCTGCCCAGGTATCTAGATGATATGATCATGCTCGTGGAGATGATGAGGCAAGCAATACAAGTGAACATGTTGAGCACTAGTGTGAGGAAGAAAGGGTATGAATTCCTTATAAAAGTTGGAGCATATAGTTGTGAAACCAAATCAGATGCAAAGAATTTACTCAAAGCATTTGAGAGCAAATAGAAATTGGAAGAGTATGAAGCAGTAAGGCCCCTATTTGATCCTAATGGATATGCCAGAGATGCACTCCAAATTGGAAGCATAATCAAACAAGTGACAACCATGGAGGATTATTGGGTAGATTGTAAGAATGAACTAGAGAGTCGAGATTGTGCCTTTGCCAGATTTACAATTGATCAAGTAAAGACATATGGTATAAATTTAGACGTAGAGGGATTGGAAGATGATGGTCAAAATATGTACATCAATACATATTTGACTAAGTTGAGGAATACTCCCATTAGTTTTGAACCATATGTTGACACAGAAGAAGACTTCGATGTCATGATGGAAAGAATTATCAAAAGGACTGGGAAGTGGGTTGAATGGATAGCTAAGAAAAGCTAGAGTAGGAGCAAAACTACTCAAGCTTCTCCACCTGTAGCTACTATAGCTTCATCTCAAAGCATCACACCTAGTGCTACTGCCATAGCTGCTCAAGGACCAGCCCAAACTACGGGAGGAGGTGACCAGCCCTCAAAGAAGAATGTTCCAATTGCCCCAACCTATCAAGGTTGATCACTACCAGTCATTGGAGCTCAAGTTGAAGCTGAGAAAGGAATGGAAGAGAAGAAAGATGGGTCTCCTACTCTAGTCTCACCTTTGTGTGCCACTCTACCCCCATCTCCTCAGCCTTCTCCAACTCCATCTCCTCATCATAGCCCTACACCAACTGTAACTGCTCCATTTCTAAAGCCCACTAGTTCTTCTATTTAAATAGTAGAGATTGGAGATGATAAAAGTAGTAGTAGTGAATCTACTGAGTCTGATGTAGTTGCAAAGAAAGCTCAAGAAGAAGAAGAGAAAGCTTTAGGTTCATCTTGGCTCCTTTCTCAAGATCCAAAGGCTCGCTTTTCTGCAACTACAACAATAATGACTTCAGTGAAGGAGAAAATGTCCGGCATTGAATCACTTGGAACAACCTCCAAAGTGATTAGTACAAAGTCTTGGCTTGATGATACTTTGGAGAAGAAGAGAAAAAGAAAAGATGAAAATTTTCCTTCAAAGGATGTTGTATCTCAAGCAGTTCGCTCAGGATCTGCCTTAGTAAAAACTAAAAAGCAGAACACCTTGTCAATAGTGGGACAAGATCCAAAAATAGGGCACTTAACTATATAGGTAGAAAAACCAAAAAAGGCAGGGAGACTTGA
Source organism: Cupressus sempervirens (assembly GCA_028749045.1). Lineage (NCBI taxonomy): Eukaryota > Viridiplantae > Streptophyta > Pinopsida > Cupressales > Cupressaceae > Cupressus > Cupressus sempervirens. The sequence goes on from CM053789.1 coordinate 167,533,312, forward strand.
AGATATGACACCAAAGGACTTCACTCTACACTCAATTGATCTTGGAGAGGCTAGACATGATACAAAAGTAGGCCTATGGAAATTGAGTAATGAGGTGATAGAAGAGCAACTGGAGGATCTCAAGTCATCGAAGGTCAGAATGAAAGTAGAAATAAAGAAGTTAAGAAGGTTCATTTGACAATTAGTTGTTCCATTGGCAACTATTACTAGTGTGCCTACCTTTGAAAATCCTTTCGCAGAAGAGGTACAAGCCTTCATATCACAACTCCATAAAGATAGGCATTTTGGTCAGATTGGAAAGGAATGGATTGAGAAACTCAATGTAGATGGAGTTTCCCTAATCTATTGAATTGGGAATATTATCCTCCAGCTAGAAACTAAAAAGGATAATATTACATCTAATAGTAATACCTTGGCTGGAGAAAGAGCGAGATGCATAGAATTTCTCTCCTAATGATGGTTATTCAGACGAAGGAAAAGGATGCAATTGAAGCAAAGATCCTTAAGAAGGGAAATGAAACTCTGAATGAATGTCTCCAAAGTATGCAGTTCAAGATGTAAATGATTCAAGAGGCTGAGAAAGGACTCAAAGAAATAGGGGACAAGGTGAAGAAGACCTAGGATAGAGCATTTGAGGTTACACGAGGATTGCACACTGAGTCACAAACCAGTAGACAAGGGAAATCCTTTATTAATATAGAAGTAATGAAGAATAATTTTTCTATATATTTAAGTAACCTGTCCGAGATAGCTTCAAGCAGTCAAAATAGGGTAACAAAATAGTAAACACTTGGTGGATGTGTGCACGTGGCTACTGAAAAAGTGGCAAGTTAGCTTAATGAAGTAAAAGAACTAGCTCTAGAACATTCAAGGTGGCTATTGAGATTCATCAACGTGCAAGTGCCTAGTCATGAGGAGATGATCCCAATTATAGTGACTGCCATAAAATATAGGACAAAAACTAAAAAGAAGAAGAAGTCCAAGTGATTCAGATTACCTCCTTTTTCATTTTTTGTTGTATATTTTGAAACCTTTGTTAATATTTTGATATGATAAATTGGCATCTTGCCATTTATCATCAAGAGAAGATGAACCGATTAATATTCCTATTGTAATGGTCATTTCTCAAATCCTATATGTATGAAATTCAATGATTAATCAAAGGTCAGAAAATTTTTGGTGTGAAGTACTATCTATTGTAGAGACAATTGAATGGCACTTTGTTTCAATCATTTTCTATTCCAGTAGGTACTGTGATTAGTTAGTATTTCGTTTCTGCATTACAGAGAACTAAGAAAGAACAAAGTTTCATTTCCCCTATTTTTTGGAATACGAATGAATGTAATAAATATTATTATAATTCATTTGAAGAAAGGATTCTATAATTTTTCTTGATTCATTAGTCATAGTCTAGATTTGAATTTCAATTTGTTCTAGTCTTATGCGAATAGATTTATGGATTCATAAGAGGTGTGAATATGTGAATTTATTTCCGTATTTAGAAGTATTTCTTGCCTAAATTAAGTTCTAGTTAGGCTTAATTCGGTTTTCCTCTTCTACTCTCAAGTTAAGAGCATACCCCACATTAGTCTAGGAATTAAACATAATTCCTTGAACATCATTCACATAGGGAGTTGTACCTCAATTCAGAGGGAAACTAGATATTCTTAGAAATGGTTTCCCAATTGTTGTGTAAAGTTTTTCTTCATTATAAGTTTGGGCACATAAAAAGAGGAAAAGAAAAAGAAAAAAATTGTTTACCAATAGATTTTTGGTGACTTTCCTGGGTATACGAATAGTCACTTGATCAAAAAGCCTATGTCATAAGGAAAAATGGTACTATCTCATGAAAACATAATCCCAGTGCTCCAACTTGACCTTGGTTTTCAAGATGACCAAGAGGATATAATTTCATCTCTTAACACATTTGTTTGGAGGCACAGAAGGAACACTAAACATTATCAGAATGCTAGCCAGATATTAGAAGAAGAAGAAAGAAGAGCTAAAGCTTTAGAAAGAGCTATTCAAAGGAGAGATATTTAGAGAGCAGGAAGACAATTAAGATAGTAAGCTTAGAGTTAAAATATACCTAGCATCCTGGAACAATTTAGGTTCCCCAGAAGTACCAAGAAGCAGGGTGGGCAAGATTCCACTTTTGATAAATTAACAGAGCTCGGTTTTCCTATCTTAGAAGTTCCAAAATAGAAAGGTGAAGGTAAAAGTTGGTGTAGACCCCCTTCCCTTGTTAGAAGTAAAGACACCAGCACTTTGCATTCCATTTGTTAGGTGTTAGCACTTCACAGAGTTACTACACCTCCAGTTGTTAACTTTTCATCATATACTGCTAGAACAATCATGGCTGCTCCATGGGTCGTGGCAACAGGGGTGCTAGCACTAAATTCTTATCATCCACTTCTAGTTGGTTCAAAGAAGAACTTCCCTAAATTCTCAAGTGATGGGAAAGTCACAACAGATGAACACATTAAAGTATTTTTTGCGGCTACCCATATATTGGGGGTGGGACATGAAGATATCGTTGTAAGATTTTTTGTAGAGACCCTTATAGATAATGCAACAGACTAGTTTTATCATTATGTTGATGGTTCAATAACAGATTGGGACATGATGAGAACTAAATTTGAAGCTAGATTCAAGACTGTAGAAGATGAACATGCCTTGCTAACACAATTAACTTCAATTAAGAAGCAACCAACTATGAGCATGAGGGATTTCGTTGCCAACTTCAATAAGATTAATAATAGAATTCCTACTACTGATAGACCCACACCTGGAAATTTAAAAACTTTCTTTATTAGTGTTATGCCTCCAAATATTAATTATGATCTAAGAAGAGTACGCCCTACTGACCTGGCTGATGCATAGAAGAAAGCTATTGAATGTGAAGATGACCTATTTTTTGCAAGAAAATGGAAACGAGAACTTCAAACTAAAGGGAGTTCTAGTAATGCCACATCATCAGAAGAGATGATTCAGAAGTTGTCTAATGAGTTAGTAGTAATGAAAAAGAAATTACCTAGATTCAATAACTCTTATCGACAAAAGTACCAAAACTCACCAAGTAGAAGCAATGAAATTAGATTTTCACAGTTTACAAGTTCACAACCTAGGTTGCAAATTGAAGTAGCATCGAAAAAGGGGAATGTGTGCATCTTTCATTTAACCACAGATCATGATAGTGAGAATTGTCTGGAGACTATTCGTATGATGCAATTTCTATCTACTAATGAATTAAATATTGCAATTGACTCTTCAAGATATTAAGTAGAAGCTTTTGTCGAGACTTAGGAGGAGAAATTAAGCTAGACTGGTTCTGAGATGTGATACCTATTGGTAATAAGAAGGTGAATTTAGAACTTGAAGAAAAAGCAAAATTCACAGTCTTGAAATCAGATGATCCCAAAGCTCAAATTTTATATCAAGAATTGGAATTTAGAAATTATATGTTACTTACTGAAGAAGATTCAGGTAAACAAATGAACGAGAATTAGGTCGAGAAGGTTCCTAATGTAAAAAAGAGGCTTCAGACATCTGGACACTCAAATTTGATGGAAGTTGTGCTTCCTCAGGCTCAAGAGCTGGCGTAGTATTGATATCCCCAGAAGGAGAAGCTAAGCCCTTAGCTTTCAAATTAGAGTTTGGTAACACAAAAAATACAGTAAAATATGAAGCTTTAATATTGGGGATAGTTACTGCAAAAGAAAGAGGGATAAAATTCTTAAAGGCACAAGGTGATGTAGAGCTTATTGTGAGACAAATCAAAGGACAATACTTAGTAAAGAATCATAAACTGAAGAATTATAGGAATAGGGTGTGGGATGAGATAGAAGGTTTAGATGCCTTCTCCATTAGAGTTGTGCCAAGAGAAATGAATACAAAGGCTGACTCTCTTGCAGTCTCTGCTTCCTTGTTACTCCCACATCGAGATTTTAAGGATAAGAAATATCAAATTGAAATTATATATCAATCTGTTGTCCCAGATAATGTAGAATCCTTGCAAGTCTTTAATGATGATAGGAGTTTGCAGCTATTTCTTGAAAATGATAAAGTTAGCTTTGAACCTGAGTCTCGCGAGGACAATAAACATAACAAGACTGGTGAGGTCCAACTGAAAAGAAATATTATTCCCCCATATTTTGTATCTCTAGAAAAGTTATTTAATAGACATGATGCTTATGTTAAGCAGAAAACAACAAAAATGGGACTTACCATAGGTGAATATGAAGGATTGAACATTGGAGATGTCGATGGTCCCAAAATGATTAATATTGGAAAATGTTGTACTCCCGAAGAGAGAGAAACTGCAAAGAAATTATTTAAAGAATATAGAGATGTCTTTGCTTGGAGCTATGAAGACCTGAAGAGTTATAGAGGAGGAGAGGTAAAACATCAGATTCCTCTCAAACCAGATGCAGTACCCTTTCAACAAAAGAAAATAAACTATAATCTGAAGGTTGCAAATGCCATTTTCTGAGAAGTTGATAAAATGTTAAAAGCAATGATCATTTATCCTATCCATCACTCTACCTGGATAGCCAACATAGTGCCTATTAGGAAGAACAACAAAGAGATAAGGATTTGTGTAGATTTCTATAACTTAAATGAGGCATCTCTCAAAGATAACTTTTCTCTCCTAAACATGGACCATTTGTTACAAACAGTTGCAGGATCTGAGAGGGTGTCTATGCTCAATGGCTTTTCAGGATATAACTAGGTTGAAGTAGAAAAGAAAGATCAACATAAAACAACGTTCACAACTCCTTGGGGTACATTTGCATATCATAGGATGTGTTAGAATTAATAATCTTTCCTTGGTTGTATTTATTTATTTATTGGGATAAACCAAGGTATCCCTTATGTATTATTTATTTGTCCTCTAGTCCACATGTAAAAGACATGTCCTTCTTGTCCTATTGTCCACTTGTGAGGACAACTCATTTTTGTATTTCCTTTAATAAGAAAAATAGATATTCCTCCTTAAGAGGAACTTGACACTTTGCACACATCTTTTATGAATGTGGCATTCATAGAAATCGGAGTTACACATGCAAAGACATGCAACTCCTTTCTCATCTCTTTAAAAGAGGTTTTTCTCTCTCTCATTTTCATCTAGTCTCTATTATTCACATCAATTTTTTGATGCTATTGTAAATGAGCTATTTTGCTCCATTTCTTCTCTCTCTCTCTCTCTCTCTCTCTCTCTCTCTCTCTCTCTCTCTCTCTCTCTCTTAGGCATTTTTCTCATTCATAATACTCACAAGGGGTTTTCTTTGCTTTCCCCTTATCAAATCCTTGTCTCTTATGTTCCTTCCTCATTGGTATTGCTTGATTGATCTTGTATCATTTGTATGGTAAAACTCTTCTTTCTCTCTTGGATTAAATCTATTATTTCATGCTATTTCATTTTATTATATTTTATCATTTCAATCACTTTTTCTTACATGGTATCAGAGCTACTAATCCTTGTTTTGAGCTTGTGTGAAGGGTTCATTAGAAGAGCTTGATATTGTGAAGATCTTGAAGTTTGAAATATTGAAAGTCTTATCTTATTCTTTTGTAGATTTTCTTCTTTCTTATTCATTCTAACCCTCTTTAGAAGGCTTGCTGCCAAAGAGTTCTTTATTCTTTATTTTTTCTAACCTCCTTTGGAAGGCTTGCCGCCAAAAGATTCTTTATTTTTTATTTTATTTTATTTTATCTAACCCTATTTCTATTGCAGGCTTTTTAAATTTTTGAAATTCAAATTTTTTTTCTATTTTTTGTTTTAGAAAGGAAAGTACAGTAGTTCATATTTTTCTTATATCTCATAATCTATGATTTGGGTTTGGCTGAAATTTTAATAGAATTTAGAAAATATAAAAATAAAAAATCACTTTAAATTTCATTTGTATCAGAATAGTATTGCAAAAGTTATTGTACTATATGTGCAGTATTATTTATTTTTTCAAGTTTTAAGATGGCAGATCATATTTTTATGATATCTCTCAATACGTGATCTGGGTTTGGCTGAAATTTTCACAATGTTTAGAAGACATAAAAGTGAAAAAACCCTTTAAAATTTTTTGAACATAGAGTTAAATAAAAAAAGTTATCGTTCTCTGTGTAACACATTTTTTTTCAGATTTTCAGATTTTTATTTTTCCTGTTTCTTCAATCTGACCAGTGGCTTTGCAGGGAACATTTTAGTTTTTAATTTTGACTCTCTAAATATCTTAATAATTATTTAAAATTCTTGTGGATAATAAGTCTCACTTTTTTTATTTCAAATCTATTATTTAAATTTTAAACATAATTTTTAAATCATGTCAACTTTAATTCTAGAAATCAAGTTAAATAACTCAAACTATCATGCTTGGTTAACTCATCTTTCATTTATATTCCGTTTTAAGCATATTTTAGATGTTTCTACTAACCCTTCTATAGTTCCTAGTACCTTAGCTACACAAGATGAAAAAAATGAATGGAATACTAAAAATGAGGAAGCCCTTGGCCTCATTGATATATCTCTTAACCCAAATTTATATGTTCTAATTTCTCATTGCACTAATACCCACGAAGCTTGGGATATTTTAAAGCAAACGTATGATAGGCCATCTGAATCATGCAAGATTTAATTGCAAGACAATTTGGAAGACTTGAGGTATATTGATTTCAAATTCATAGATGTTTTTTTACTTAAATTTGATTATATTAAAAGTCAACTAATTGGATTAGGCATTACTCTCACTGATATTAGATTAATTACCATTATTTTAAATAAATGTCTTCCTAGAAAATTTCAACAATTTATCACTTATGTTCATTCTCAACTTGCTATTCCTACTTTGTCTAATCAATTAACATATAGTATTTTTCAAAATTTGTTGCGTCAAGAGGAAGCTAAGTTATTGCAATTTGGTACTCTTAGATCTAATGAACATGCATTTCTGTCTAAAAATCAAAATCAAAATCAAAATCTTAGATCATCTTATCATGCTCCAAATAATAATCAAAATCAAAATTTTAATACTCACAATTTCAATAATAATCATAACAATCATAACTTTAATAATCATCACAATAATAGCAACCTATTTAATTCTAGACCTTCTTTTAACAACAATAATAATCAAAATACAAATTGTAATAATAACCATCCTAATCAATATAATAGTCTTAATAAGAAACCTCGTTGTACTTATTGTGGGAAAGATGGTCATTTGACTAACAATTGTTTTAAAAAGAAAAATGATAAGCGAACTATCAATAACAATAATAAAAAATCTCATGGTAATCAATCTCATCATGCTTTTACTCTTAGTCACAATGCCTCTAAATGATTAGAATGGATAGTTGATAGTGGTGCTTCTCAACATGTTTCATCTCATAAAGAATTTTTTTATTCTTTGCAACCCGATCCTTCAAATACTCCAATTCAATTAGCTGATAATCATAGTTGCAAAGTTGAAGGATTTGGTGATGTTAATGTTCCAAATGGAAAGTTACATAATGTTCTTTATGTTTCTGACTTGAAAACCAATCTCCTTTCAGTTGCTAAATTATGTCAAGATTATAAAGTTGAATTTCATAAGGACATGTGTTCTATTATTGATCCTAACACTAATGTTGTTGTTTCTAATGCTAAGTTGGGTCATGATAACTTATTCAAGTTTTATGAGTTTACCTCTTCAAGGTACTCTTTGCAAGAAAATATTGATTTTAATGTGTGGCATGAAAGGCTTGGTCATTTGAATTCTAATTATATATCATTGATGCTAAAATCTCATATGATTGAAGGATTACCTCATATTGTTCCATCTAAGACTACATGCACTGGGTGCATGAGTGGAAAAATGCATCAGGAGCCCTTTCCCCATGGTTCATCATGGAGGGCATCTCATAAGTTATAATTGATTCATAGTGATCTTTTAGGACCTATGGAAAATATCTCCATTCAAGGATCAAGGTATGCTCTTACTCTTATTAATAATTTTACAAGAAGAATTTGGATATATTTCTTAAATAATAAAGATCGAGTACTTGATACATTTTCTGAATTTCATATGTTAGTAGAAAGGTAATATGATTCTAAGATAAAGATTCTTTGAACTGATAATGGTACTAAATATGTTAATAATGCCTTTCATTCTTACTTAAGATCATTTGGTATTAAACATTAGCTTACTATTCCTTATACACCACAACAAAATGGTGTAGCGGAAAGGAAGAATATAACTATTGTGGAAATGGCTAGATGCATGTTACATGCAAAAAATATGGATTATAAGTTTGGGCTGAAACTATGTCTTGTGCCACTTATATTCTTAATAGAACTTCTACTAAGGCTTTGACAGATATAACTCCTGAAGAAGCTTGGTTAGGTAGAAAGCCCAATTTACAACACTTAAGAATATTTGGATCTTTAGCTTATGTTCATACACCCAAACAAAAAAGGCATAAATTAGATGCTAAATCTTCTCCATTTATATTTGTTGGGTATGATGAAAATACTAAAGGTTATAGAGTCTATAATCCTCTTACTAACAAAGTTCAAATTGCAAGAGATATTTGTATTGCAAAAAATGAAGTACATGATTGTTCCAAGGTTCAAGATGATGAATTTAGTGGAAGTAATATTGTAGTAGTGGAGGACCAACCTCCTTGTCTAAACCCTACACCTTCTCTAGACCCTACTCCTCAAGTATCTTCTTTTATTCCTCCTATTTCCTCTAATTCTAGTAATGATGTTGATACTAATGATGCATTTATAGATCATGACTCTTCTTCCAGTGATGAATATATTACTAATAAGAGAAGACCTAAATGGGTTCAAGGTTTACTTAATGAAAGAGATGATTATCTTACTAGATTTGGTGGACTTAAACCTAGGAGAATTAATTTATTGTAATTATAGTTTGATGACTTCTCTCATGAACTCTAATGATCCTCAAACTTTTGAACAAGCTAAGATTCAACCTCATTGGCAAAAAGCTATGCAAGAGGAATATGATACTTTAATATCTAATGAAACTTGGGATTTAGTCTCTTTGCCTCATGGTAAGAATTTAGTTTCATGCAAGTGGTTATATAAAATCAAACTCAATGCAAATAATGAAATTAGTAAGTTTAAAGCTAGACTAGTAGCTAGGGGATTTTTCCAAATTGAAGGTTTAGATTACAATGAAACTTTTGCACCAGTTGCTAAAATGCCTACTATAAAATTGTGCTTTCTTTAGCTTCAAAAATGAATTGGCCTATTCATCAAATGGATGTTAAAAGTGCCTTTTCAAAAGATGATTTACATGAAGAAATTTATATGGCTCAACCACTAGGTTTTATCAAAGAAGGTAATGAGCATTTAGTATGTAAACTAAAGAAATCTATTTATGGTTTAAAGAAATCTCCAAGAGAGTGGTATTCCAAAATTAATGCCTTTTTTATTTCTCAAGGTTTTGATAAAAGTAAAAATGATCATAACTTATACATTAAACATATTCAAGATTATATTATCATTATTATTCTATATGTTGATGATTTGATTCTTACTTCAGGTTCTAACACCTTGATTTCTGATATTAAGTTTCAACTCAATCAAAAATTTCAAATGACTGATTTAGGAATTTTACATTACTTTTTAGGAATGCAAATATGGCAAACACCTAAGGGCATTTTTCTTTCTCAAAGAAAGTATGCTCAAGATCTTTTGGATAGGTTTCAAATGAATGATTCTAACCATGTTTCTATTCCATGTGAATTAGGAACTAAGTTAATGGTTGATACAAACACTCATTTTGTTGATGCTACCTCTTATAGACAACTTGTAGGAAGTTTAAATTATTTCACCCTTACTAGACCTGATATTGCATATAGTTTTGGTTTAGTTTCAAGATTTATGTCCAAACCTCAACAAACACACTTTAAAGTAGCTAAAAGAATATTAAGATGTATCAAAGGAACTCTTAATCTAGGTTTATTTTATGATGCCAGTTCTACTTTTACTTTACAAGGATTTACTGATTTTGATTTAGGTGGAGATCCCAACGATGGGAAATCTACTTGTGGTTATTGTTTCTTTGTTGGGTCAGGTGCTATATCTTGGAAAAGTAAGAAAGACAGCTCTGTTTCTCTATGTTCTACCAAAGCTGAATATAAAAGTTGTACTTATGCATCTAAAGAAGCTCTATGGCTTAGAAGAATTCTTAAGGATTTGGGTCTACCTCAACAAGAACCTACACCTTTATATTGTGACAATCAAAGTGCAATAGCCTTGGCAAAGAATCCTATCTACCATGCAAAGTCAAAGCATATTTCTCTCCACCACCACTTCATTAGAGAGCACCTTGAAGAAAAGAAAGTGTCCCTCAACTATTGCAAGGCTGAAGATCAAGTTGCTGATATATTGACAAAACCTCTTTCTAGGGAGAAATTTGAAATTCATCATAATAACTTGGGTTTGATACCCTTTGATGTAATCTCCCCAAGTAAAGATTAAAAGGGGGTGTTAGAATTAATAATCTTTCTTTGGTTGTATTTATTTATTTATTGGGATAAACCAAGGTATCCCTTATGTATTATTTATTTTTCCTCTAGTCCACATGCAAAGGACATGTCATTCTTGTCCTATTGTCCACTTGTGAGGACAACTCATTTTTGTATTTCCTTTAATAAGGAAAATAGATATTCCTCCTTAAGAGGAACTTGACACTTTGCACACACCTTTTATGAATGTGGCATTCATAAAAATGGGAGTTACACATGGAAAGACATGCAACTCCTTTCTCATCTCTTTAAAAGAGGTGCTTCTCTCTCTCTCTCATTTTCATCTAGTCTCCATTATTCACATTAAATTTTTGATACTATTGTAAATGAGCTATTTTGCTCCATTTACTCTCTCTCTCTCTCTCTCTCTCTCTCTCTCTCTCTCTCTCTCTCTCTCTCTCTCTCTCTCTCTCTCTCTCTCAGGCATTTGCCTCATTCATAATACTCACAAGGGTTTTTTTTTTTTTCCCTTATCAAATCCTTGTCTCTTATGCTACTTCCTCATTGGTATTGCTCCATTGATCTTGTATCATTTGTATGGTAAAACTCTTCTTTCTCTCTTTGATTAAATCTATTATTTCATGCTGTTTCATTTTATTATATTTTATCATTTCAATCACTTTTTCTTACAGGATGCCTTTCAGACTGATCAATGCTAGGGCTACGTTCCAAAAATGTATGAGTGAGACCTTCGTTGATATGAAAGATCAAATAATAGTCATATACTTGAATGATCTCACTGTATTCTCCAAAAAAAGGAAAGACCATATGGAGGATCAGAGAAGAGTGTTACAAAGATGCAGAGAGCATGGGATTTCTCTCAAACCAAAAAAGTCAATTTTCTATGTAACTGAAGGAAAACTACTTGGACATATAGTGTCACAGGAAGGCATTAAAATTGATCCTAACAAAGTAGAGGCCATCTAGAGACTAAGCATAAATATAAACAAAACAAGAGTTAAATCTTTCTTTCACCAAGTGAATTTCTTTAGAAGGTTTGTTCCCAATTTTGTAGAAACTACTAAGCATATAGTAGATATGATGAAGGGAAATTCAAGTTTCAAATGGAGTGAGGAAGGAAAGTGAGATTTTTAGAATATAAAAATTGCTATTACTAATGCCCATGTGCTATGTCATCCAAATTACAAGCAAGATTTTATTATTTATTGCTATGCTTCAGAATATACATTATTAGCTATTCTTGTGCAGGAGAATGATGAAGGAATTCAAGCTCCCATCACTTTCATGAGTATACCTTTGAAAAATCACGAACTGAAATATTCACAAATCGAAAAGCATGCTTATGCAATGGTTAAAGCCCTTAAAAATTTCTATTTTTACATCCTGCATTCACATTCAATAGTCTTTGTTTCAGATGTAGTAGTAAAAAGTGTGCTAATGCAATAGGAAGTAGGTTGCAATGTCAGACAAGCATGGGTGGCAAAGATACATGAATATGATATTGAGATTAAACCTACCAAGCTTATAAGAGGAAATTCTCTATGTAGAGAAATTGCAGAAAACAAAACCACAGGAGAATTAGAAGAATCAGATGAGAAGCAACTGGTGGTAGGAGTAGGTCTCTATGATTCATGGTTCAGAAAAATTTCTTACCTTTTAACATATGGTGAATGTCTAGAAGGTTTGAATGTAAAACAAAGAAGAAATCTTAAATTAAAAGCAGCCAAGTATGTGATTTGGGATGACAAGCTTTTCAAAAAGGCTATTGATGGTACATTCCTAAGGTGTGTAGATAAACCACAGCAAGAAAAGTTATTGAAAGAATTTCATGATGAGGCCTGTGGAGGACACTTTTCTTCTTTGGTTATAGCCTTTAAAATACTAAGCCAATGCTATTACTGGCTTGGGATGTTCAAAGATGCATATGCATGGGTAGCAAAATGTTTAAAAGTGTAAGATGTTCTCTAGCTGCCCTTAATTAGAAACTCTGCCACTAAGACCTATTATCATTGAAGGACCTTTTCAACAATGGGTTCTTGATTTCATTGGTCCGATTACTCCTGCATTCACTACTGGTCATCAATACATCATAACTACAACTTACTATGTCACTAAGTGGGTAGAAGCTAAAGCCATGAAGAAGACTACTTCAGAAGTAGTGTACAAATTTATAAAGGAAAACATTCTGGTCAGGTTTGGCGTGCCTATCAAATTAGTGATGAATAATGCATCTTATTATTCATCAATGGAAATCACTAATTTTTGTTTTGAGCATGGGATTACTGTTAGTCATTCATTTGATTATTTTCCTCAAGGGAATGGCCAAGCAGAATCTAGCAATAAGAACTTGATCAATATTGTAAAGAAACTAGTGTCAGATAACTAGAAGAATTGGCACAAAAAGATTCATGAATCACTCTGGGAAAACAGAGTGACACCTAAGAGGGTAATAAGAATATCTCCTTTTGAGCTAGTTTATGGAATTGAAGCTAATCTACCTTTACCATTAGAATTGGCCACAAGAAAACTTAGAATAGTAATTGAAGATGATGTCTATAAGGATGGTCTAGAAAAGAGAATCCTGTATCTAAGTAAACTGGAAGAAGAAAGGATGGAAATTGTTGATCATATCACACAGCACCAAATGCGAGTAAAAGAACTATTTGATAAAAGAACAAGACCAAGGAAATTCATGGTAGGATATAGTGTGCTACTTTGGGACAAAAGAAAGGCCATGAAAGGAATGCATAAAAAGTTTGATGCTCTATGGAAAGGCCCATTTAGAATTTAACAGGCATTCAAGAACAACTCTTTCAAACTAGCATATGAAGATGGTGAAGTACTACCCCTAACTTATAATGATCAAGATTTCAAGCTCTACCAAGTTACAAATTGAAAACAAGTAACCCCTGTAATGTACCATAGTTATACTTAGTGTTGTGTGTGTGTTAGTTAGCCTTCCCTTTCCAGTGTATTTTCTTTGCTTTCTTGTTTTGTTTTGTTTTTGTTGTGTTGCCACCTTCTATTTCCTTTTGCACAACCAGAGATTCTAAGTCCCTTTGCTTGGGCATACTCTACTCAAGTCCCCAATCAGAGTCAGCTATTGCCCCACTTTTCACCATATACCATTTTTTCAAAGTGGAGAATGAACAAATGTAATGTTCCATCAAGTCAAGTCAATAGGTCTTTCTTCTTTAGGCACTGAGTTTCTCCATCAGGTTTTCATCTTTTCCCTTCTCACGTGTCACATATAGCTCAGGTGGGTATTTCTTGATTATCATGAGTCTTAGGGGTAGTTTAGAGCCATCCTTGATGGAGATTCTTGATTTGTGCTACATCATTTGATTTTCCTACAACTCATTTGATCTAGAGTTAGAGAAAATTGAATCGACAGAAAATTAGGTTCCAGCTTCTCCATAGCAGGGTTTTTGCACCCCAAAGCTAAATTTTTGCAAAGGCTAGTGAATGATATTCGTAAGCTTTATTGAAGTAAAGTGAATTGTATTATAAAAATATTGTTCAAATGATGTCATGATCTCACAGCGAGAATGATTTTAAAGTCTGGAAAATGATCAGAATAGTGATTGGCAAAAAACCAGAAAAGAGCTTCTCCATGGCAAATTTCGAAGCCAGAAATCAATTTTTCGAAGAGGTGTGTGTAAAGGAATTAAGGATACCAATGAGCCCCACCTCTCACTTGTGAAGTCAATTTTGTGTTTTTCAGGGGCTTAAAATAAAGTGAATAGGGCAAAGGAGGTAAAACAATGAGCATTGGTGGAAAAACAAGTTTCTTCTTCTCCATTGTAGGTTTTCACACCTAGAAGGTAAAACTCCATAGGGATCCATAGCTACTATTTCTAGGCTGAAAAAAGCATATGTAAGCCACATTATGGTTAAATAATTCAAATAGCATCATGTTTTCATAGCAGAAATTATTTAGAACTCATTAAGATGATCAAGGTCAGAAAACTCGGAAGTAGCTGCTCCTCTGGCGAACTTTGAACCAAGAGGTAAACTTTCTGCAAAGGCCTAAATAGAAAGGTAAAGTTACTAAGCGGGTCCCATTTTTCACTCACAAAGCCTCTTTTATGTTTCCTGAAGGTTTTTAGTAAAGTGCTTAGGGGTTAATGGTAAAAGCGAAAGCTTAAGAGGAAAATTGGAAATCTGCTTCTCCACTGTAGGTTTTCTACCCTCGAAGGCCATTTTTTGCATTTCAGAGAAAATCATTCCTACAAGCATGGTAAGTATGTGATTTGATTGCAAATTATTTTGGGCAAGTAAATAGAAGAAAATCAGTGAATTGATAAGATTTTTGCAATCAGAATTGACTTAAGGTGGATTTTGCCCAAGGAAGTACTTCGTTCTTATTTTTTCAAAAGATGGATGAAATGGAAAGTAAATTAGTAATTAATGAGAGTTACCATTGAGCCAACAGAAATAGTGAAAAGACAAAGATAAATCTATTAGAACCTTTACCTCCACCAATCCAACAGATTTACCCCTAATTTTTCTCATGTGGTGCAATTTAGGAAATTCAACAAGAAAATCTAGGGTTATTTTATAAAGGGGGAAGTAACAGATTTTCAAACTACCATTTTACTATTATACTATTGTACTAGATAGTGCTTTCAAGTAGTTTTCAGAATTACAGAGTTTACTTCTTGTATCATTTGCAATTGTTTGAATTTTTGTTATCATACATCAAATAAAATGGCAACAAGATTCACAAGTTTTGATGGATTGGGTGGAATTAAGTCAACATGTTCGACTAACATAGATACTTCACTCCATTTTTATGATATGCAAGATTTTCAAAGAAGATTAAGAGCAGAGCCAATTCATCCCATAATGGAAAAACTTCAGGGAAGCGAATTAGTAGAAGCAGCTAGGTTTCCTGTAGCAATACAAGCCCTAGAGTTAATTTTAGAATGCATCAATCATCACAACCTAGATACAAAGCAGATTCTATTGCCTGACCAAAAAGTGTTGATTTCAATTGATCGTCAAGCAATAGTGAATTTCTTACGAATTCCAAAATGGGAGGAGTTCTCAAATTTGATGATGAGTGGAGCTATGTTTGAGTACTCTTTGAAGAGGATGGTTTGGAGGAGGGAGATCATGCAGTCTTGGTTTTAAAAGCCAAGGGGAGCTAAGAGTAAAGTCCCTAAAACTCTTTTCGGCATAGACCTCAAAACAAAAATTATTAACATTTTGGTTATGCTGCATCGACTCAAAGGTGAGGTAGAAGCTTTTAATTTTGTAGAGTAGTACTTCTTTTTGGTGCAAGTTATTTTCTCAGACACACAGTATATTGACTGGGTGCATGAGGTCAGTGAGCATCTTTCTAGGGCTTTCAGTGCAGCTAAGTTTTATAATTCATTTTATATGTCCTCTTTCTTGATATACATGTTGGTTTCTCTTCAATTGTGGCCAAGACTCCCTAGAATTGATAATTTTATTGATAATGTAAAAAGTTATGAGTTTTATCCATGCTTGTAATTACAGAATAGTTATGCAGAATATATTTGGGTAAATGATTCATTCATCATTAGGATTTGCAGGGAGCTCCAAGGGTGTCCAGAGTGAAGATTTAGTCCAGAAGAGATGGTGACCATCAGCCAATTTGGCAGTTATTTCATTTAGTTTTCATCATTTTCTTATTTTCATCTTATGACATTTGATAGATTCCTACTGAAGTTGCCCAGGCATCCAGATGATATGATCGTGCTCGTAGAGATCATGAGGCAAGCAATACAAGTAAACATGTTGAGCACCAGCTTGAGGAAGAAAGGGTATGAATTCCCTATAAAAGTTGGAGCATACAGTTGTGAAACCAGATCAGATGCAAAGAATATACTCAAAGTATTTGTGAGTAAATAAAAATTGGAAGAGTATGAAGCAGTAAGGCACCATTTGATCCTAATGGATATGCCAGAGATGTGCTCCAAATTGGAAGTGTAATCAAACATGTGACAACCATGGAGGATTATTGGGTAGATTGTAAGAATGAACTGGAGAGTCAAGATCGTGCCTTTGTCAGATTTATAATTGATCAAGTAAAGACATATGGTATATTTTTAGATGTGGAGGGATTGGAAGATGATGGTCAAAATATGTACAACAATACATATTTGACTAAGTTGAGGAATACTCCCATTAGTTCTGAACTGTATGTTGACATAGAAGAAGAGTTTAATGTCATGATGGCAAGAATTATTAAAAGGATTGGGAAGTGGGTTGAATGGATAGCTAAGAAAAGCTAGAGTAGGAGCAAAACTTCTCAAGCTTCTCCACCTACAACTACTACAACTTCATCTCAAAGCGCCACACCCAATGCTACTGCCACAGTTGCTCAAGGACCAACCCAATCTATGGGAGGAGGTGACCAGCCCCCAGAGAATAATGTTCCAATAGCCCCAACATGTCAAGGTGGATCACTACCAGTCATTGGAGCTCAAGCTAAAGCTAAGAAAGGAATGGAAGAGTAGAAAGATGGGTCTCCTACTCCAGTCTCACGTTTGCATGCCACTCTACCCCCATCTCCTTAGCCTTCTCCAACTCCATCTCCTCATGTTGCTCCTATCTTATCTCCTCATCATAGCCCTACACCAACTGTAAGTGCTCATTTTCTAAAGCCCACTGGTTCTCCTATTCAAATAATAGAGATTGGAGATGATTCAAGTAGTAGTAGCAAATCCACTAAGTCCAATGAAGTTGCAAAGAAAGCTGAAGAAGAAGAGAAAGCTTCAGGTTCATCTCGACTCCTTTCTCGAGATCCAAAGACCCCCTTTTCTATAGCTATAGTAACAATGACTCCAGTGAAGAAGAAAATATTTAGCATTGAATCACTTGGAACAGCCTCCAAAGTGATTAGTACAGAGTCTTGGCTTGAGGATACTTTGGAGAAGAAGAGAAAAAGAAAAGATGAAAATTTTCCTTCAAAGGATGTTATATCTCAAGTGGTTCACTCAGGATCTGCCTTAGTAAAAGCTAAAAAGTAGAAGACCTTTTTAATATTGGGACAAGATCGAAAAATAGGGCACTTAACTATGGAGGTAGCAAAACCAAAAAAGGTAGAGAGACTTGAAGATATGATGGTAGAGGACTTTACTCTGCACTCAATTGATCTTGGAGAGGCTAGACATGATACAAAAGTAGGCCTATGGAAATTGAGAAATCAGGTGATAGAAGAGCAACTGGAGGATCTTAAGTCATCGAAGGTTAGAATGAAAGTAGAAATAGAGGAGTTAAGAAGGTTCATCTAGCAATTAGTTGTTCCATTGGAAACTATTATTGGTGTGCTTACCACTAAAAATCCTTTAGTAGAAGAGGTACAAGCCTTCATATCACAACTCCAGAAAGATAGGCATTTTGGTTAGATTGGAAAGGAATGGATCAAGAAACTCAATGTAGATGGAGTTTCTCTAATCGATCAAATTGGGAATATTATCTTCTAGCTAGAAACTGAAAAGGATAATATTATGTCTAATAGTAATACCTTGGCTGGACAAAGAGTGAGATGCATAGAATGTATTTCTCTCCTGATGATGGTTATTCAGATGAAGGCAAAGGATGCAATTGAAGCAAAGATCCTTAAGAAGGGAAATGAACCTCTAAATAAATGGCTCCAAAGTATGCAGTTCAAGATGGAAATGATTCAAGAGGCTAAGAAAGGACTCAGAGAAATAAGGGACAAGGTGAAGAAGACCCAAGATAGAGCATTTGAGCTTATGCGAGGATTGCACATTGAGTCACAAACAAGTGGATAAGGGAAATACTTTATTAATATAGAAGTAAGGAAGAATAATTTTTCTATATATTTAAGCAACCTATCCAAGATAGCTTCAAGCAGTCAAAATAGGGTAACAGAACTGTAAACACTTGGTGGATGCATGCATGTGGTTGTTGAAGAAGTGGCAAGTCAGTTGAATGAAGTAAAAGAACCAGCTCTAGAGCATTCAAGGTGGCTATTAAGATTCACCAACATGCAAGTGCCTAGTTATGAGGAGATGATCCCAATTATATCGGCTACCAGAACATATAGGATGAAAACTGAAAAGGGGAAGAAGTCCAAGTGATTTAGATTACCCCCTTTTTCATTTTTTGTTGTATATTTTAAAATCTTTGTTAATATTTTGATATGATAAATTGGCATCTTGCCATTTTTCATCAAGAGAAGATGAATAAATTAATATTCCTATTGTAATGGTCATTTCTCAAATCTTATATGTATGAAATTCAATGATTAATCAAAGGTTGGTAAAATTTTGGTGTGAAGTACTGTCTGTTGCAAAGACAATTAAATGGCACTTCATTTCAATAATTTTCCATTCTAGTAGGTACTATGATTAGTTAGTATTTCCTTTCTGCATTACAGAGAACTAAGAAAGAACAGAGTTTCATTTCCCCTATTTTCTAGAATACGAATGAATGTAATAAGTATTGTTATAATTCATTTGAAGAAAGGATTTTGTAATTTTTCCTAATTCATCAGTCGTAGTCTAGATTTGAAATTCAATTTGTTATAGTCCTGTGCAAATGGATTTATAGATTCATAAGAGGGGTGAATACGTGAATCTATTTCATTATTTAGAAGTATTTCTTGCCTAAATTAAGTTCTAGTTAGGCTTAATTCATTTTTCCTCTTCTGCTCTCAGGTTAAGAGCATACCCCACATTAGTCTAGGAATTAAACATAATTCCTTGAACATCATTCACATAGGGAGTTGTACCTCAATTCAGAGGGAAACTAGGTATTCTTAGAAATGATTTCCCAATTGTTGTGTAAAGTTGTTCTTCATTATAAGTTTGGGCACATAAAAAGAGGAAAAGAAGAAGAACAAATATGTTTACCAACAAAGTGGTGATGCATAGCTTGGAAGAAGTAGGGCAAAAAATAATGACAATTTTAGCAATTAGGGTCTTTTAAAAGAAAATAGAGGAGGTCCTAGAGTCTCTTCCTTATTTTATCCTAGAAACCCAATTTTCATCGAGTTTTAAAAAAAGGGAATTGGATAATGGAGCACAAAGTCAATGGGTTGAGGTAAATAGGAGGAGGAAGAAACTCCCAACTTCTAACCTATTCTTCAATATACCCTCAAACTCTTAAATATAGATAGATGTGGGTGGTAAGAAGCCTAGGTAGGACATAAAGAATAATAAAGATTCAAGAAATTTGGCTAGTAAAGCAGATATTATGTAACAGGAAAAAAACTGACTATCCATGAGAGTTTCTTGAAAGGTTCCAAATGAAGATCATGTCATGGAACATAAGAGGATTGAATGCTCCTCTCAAGCAAGAAATTCTCAAAAATATTATTCAAGACCATAAACCATAAATTCTTCTAGTCCAAGAAACTAAAATGTCTAGAGAAGAACTTGAAATGATCTTGCTATTTAAAAAATAGTAAAGTGTTATGATGTAGTTCCCAAGGAGAATCTGGAGGAGTTACAACCTTTTGGAATGAAGTCATAGCTCAAGGTGAGGTAATATTGTCTAAAAATAAATTTTTGTATTCTCTTTTTGTATATTAGAAATGGATTCTCTTGGTTTTTATCCAATGTTTATACCCCCAACTCCAATGCAGGAAGGCTAGTGAGTTGTGATATTTTTTCTACTCTTGTAATCTCTTTTACTTAGGATTCATGGCTTATCATAGGTAATTTCAATACTACCATGCATGATTTTGAGAAGGTTTTTGAAATTTCTTCCCAAACTCACTTAGATGGTAGGCAATATTTGATTAGATTGATTGACTCTTAGGCCTTTATGGATGTGGATCTTCAAGGCTTGAGCTTTACTTGGTCCAATCATAGATTTGGGATTAATTTGATTCAAGTTAAACTAGATAGGGCTTTGATTTTGGCTCATTGGTGTAATGTTTTATGTTTCTCTTTGGTTACCCTCCCTAAAGTTGGTTTTTACCACTTCCTAATTTCCCTTTTTGTCGAACCCTCAACCATTAAAATTAATCCTCACTTTAGTTTTGAAAAATTTGATTGAAACATATGAATCTTAGTAATATTATTTAATATTGGTGGAACATCAATATTGAAGGGTTTTCGATGTTTAGGATGGCTAAGAAACTTACATTTGTTAAAGGAAATGTGAAAGTTTAGAAGAAAGAGGTCTCTGGGGATATTTTCCACAAAAAAATGAAATCCAATAAGAGGTATATGTGATCCAAAAATCTATCCAAGATTTAGTAGATTCTCTTGGAGTTATGGACAAGGAAAAATTTACCTTTAATAAATACCATGATATCATTACTAAAGAGGAACATTTATAAAGGCAAAGATATGGAGATCTTTGGTAGAAATATGGAGATAGGAATTCAAGGTTTTTCCACATCATTGCTTATAAACATAAAGAAGCTAACAGAACTTAAAAAATTGTCTCTATCTCAAGAGTAAAAAATTTTGATAAAGAAATCTATGATGAATTCATTGAGTTTTCTACTTGTCTTCTCTCAATAGACAAATATTTGATTTTGAAAAATAAACCTAAATTATTAGAGAATATTCTAGTCATTTTTGAATGAGGAGTAGAACATGTTTCTTATGGCTATTTTTTCAGTTGGGGAAATCAAGGATATTGGTTTCTCCTTAGAAGGAAATAAGTCTTCAAAATTAGATGGGTTCCCTATGTTCCTTTTCTAGGTTTTTTAAAATATTATAGGGTAGGATCTCTTTAATGAAGTCAACAAATTCTTAGGTTCTAGAAGACTTCTTCAAGAAATTGACTCCATCTTTATTTCCTTGATTCCAAAAAATCTAGAGACACTTTGGTCAATGATTTTAGATCAATCAATCTCTGCAACTCTATTTATAAGGTGTTGACTATGTGTCTTTTGGCTTTTCTTTTTTTGCTAATTTATCCAAAGAAAAATGGTTTTGTGCCAAGTTGTCAAATACTAGATTATATTTTCAAAGTGTAAGATGTTATCCATGAAAATAATTGTTCCAATACTATCAGTTTCCTTCTTCAACAAGAATTTTTAAGGCATATGACCGCATGGGTTGGGATTTTCTTCTCAAATTTCTAAAATCTTTTTTGTTCTATGATCATTTTTTTTAATCTTATGTTCTAGTTGATTTTGATTTCTTCTACAATAGTTCTTATGAATGGCTCTTCTTCAATTTTTTTAAAGCCTTCCAATAGATCAAGGAAATGAGATCTTATTTCTCCAATTCTCTTTGCTTTAATGGTAGAATCTCTTGGCCATTTATGGAAATCTTGTGTTGCTTTAGGTTTGTTGAAGAGTTTGAAAACTTCCTCTAAGGATATTATTAGACACTAGACAACTTATTAATTAGTACAAATTTTCTATTTTTTCATTAATAATCTAGTTAAAAGGAAATGGAAATTTACTAGTATTTTGGATTGTTGAATTGGTTCTTTCCTATCAATGCACCTCTATCTTCCTTTGCAGATTAAGTAATCTAAATCCTTTTGGTTAAGATATTCCACAAGTAACTCTCATGATGGAAAGGATCACTTCTAATTCAAGATGGTAAACTTCAATTGATCAAGTGTAATCTCTAAAGCCTTCATGTGTATGCTTTGATTTTTTTTTTAAATTCTAGGTAAATTCAAAAATTTGATTGAAATAATTTGAAAAAAAAATTCTCTGCTTAAGGGTGGAAGAAAATAAACATATAGCCCTTGTTGCTTGGGACAAGGTTTGTAGACATAAAAGGAGTGGTGGTCTTGGTCTCAAATCTTTGAAATCTATGAATTTGGAGAAAAATACTTAAAAGGCATTCCCTCTCTAGAGAATTTCCTTTCTAATGATAATTTGATTTTGGGTTCTATCTTGTTGAAGGGAATCCATCAGTATAAAGCCACTTCTAACCTAAAAGCTAGATGGAAATTGGGAGATGGCATAACCGTTAACTTTTGGAAAGACATTTGGGTGACCAAAAAACACTTGTCATCAATTATGAATAATAATTGTGTTATGGAAATATGTCTCCTGAACTTTGGAGAAAAATTGGCTAACAATTGGAAAGAAGGTAAGTGGCTCTATATGTTAGACATGGATCCTATATTTAGTTCTATTCAAATCCATATTAATTCTTCTATCATTTGATAGGGATATGAGGATTTTTAAATCCTAGATGGAGACCCTTTAGGCATTTTCTCTATTTCTTCATTCATTAGGACTATGACTAAGACACATAGTATGCCTCTTGTTTGGGCCTCAGTTTGTAACAACAATCTTATTCCTAAGATAAAAATATTTCAATGGCTTTCCCTCCAAGATAAAACACTAGCTTTGTATATCCTCAAGAAAAGAGGTATGTGTTTTCTTAATAGGTGATTTCTTTGTCCAGCTTGGGTTGAGTCAGTTGATCACATCTTCATTGATTTCTCTTATGCTTGGAAAACTTGGAAGGAAATTATGAAGGCTCTATTGGATTATCCTATAAAACTTGGCTAATCCGTGGTGGTTTTGGAAATATTACAAAGAAAGAATAGACAAAAATCATTGGATTCTTTTGTTCCCCCATGTTTTAGGGTCTCTCAGGAAGGAACATAATAAAAAGGTGTTCAAGGATGAAGAATACCCTTTCCAAATGTTGGCTAATTGAATCAAGAATAATGTTTCTAAAAAATATTACTCTATGTATAAAGATAATGTGGATTTCAATGCAAGAGGAAATAGTCATCGAAGGAAAAATGGGAGGAAGAGATCAAAGAAAAGAGGAAAAATGCTAAATGGGATCGTCCCTATCTTGGTTGAACCAGAATTAATTTTGATAGGGTTGCTAAGGTAATCCAATCCTAGTTGTATGTCATTCAATACTAAGGGAAAAAGAAGGTATTTTTATTAAATCCATGACAATTCCATTAGGATCCCAAACCAACCACATTGTTGAAGTGATAGATCTTCTTAATGGGATTAAGTTGGCAAGAAATTTAAAACCTAAAGGAATATGGATTGAAGGAAAAAAAATTAATATTCACAAGTGTATATCAAAAGGTTTTTCTCCTTAATGGAAAATAGAAAAAATAATAAAGGAGGTTAAATCCCTTCTAAGAAATTAAAAAAAAATTCTACATATCCCATTAATATAGAGAAGCAAAGAAAGTTGTTGACTCACTTGCTAACATGGTAGTGATTAAGGAAACCTCATCTTTTTGGAGCCACAAGGATTTAATTTATCATGAATATAAGGCTTTTATTAACTATGAAAAGACATTTAGAAAAAGCTGAAATATTTTATGTAATCTTGTATAGGGTGGAAGACTTTTCTAAAATGAAGAGTAAGTATTATGAATTAAGCTCAAGCTAGAATAGTGTGATTATTATTCATTTGCATGCTTTATGGTTAGTTTTTCTACATTAATGTCTCATTGAGGCTCCACCTTCTTTCTTATCCCTTGCAAATATTTCTAAGTGGTTGGACCTACAAATTATGAGAATGGGTGGAAAAGTGAGGAATAGAGAAACTAGTAATTGTGTTGAGTGAAGAAAAGAAAAAGAGGTGTGGAATAAACTAGTTGAGGGAGGGATCACATCATATATAGAATTCTTGAAACCTATGAAACCTAATGTGAGGGAAGTTTTTCTTAAAGATTGGAAAAATAGAGACGTTAATCTATGGGGAAGGAAATTGAAGCTCAATGTCATGGTAATACATGAAATTACAGGGTTGAGAGCTCAAGGTTAGTGTTTCTTCTAGGACCTAACATACTCTAAATTGGTAGTTACTAAACCTCCTAATTTGATGCTTAGCTTATCAATTCATAATATGGCTCGAAGGGGTTCTTATACTAACCTATGACCCCTTCAACCCATCACATTGGACCCCTAGGGACATATGTTTCAATGCAAAGGATTAAAGGATTCATAGGTTAACCTAAGACACCTTTAAAACCTTAAGATGGATAACCACATCTCTCTAGATATCATACAAGCCCTAGAGATACATGTCACAATGAAATGAGTTCAAAGGGGTTGTAGGTTAGCCTACAACCCCCTTCTACTCATATGATTGATTACCATATATCCCTAGTGGAATTAGAAACCCTCGAAACACATGCCATGATGAAATAGGTTGGAGAGGGCCATAGGTTAGTCTACAACCCTATTTTATCCTTAAGGTGAATTACCATATGTTCCTATGTTTTCTAGGACCCTAGAGACACATGTCATGATAAAATGGTTAAAGGGGGTCATAGGTTAGCCTACGACTCCATCCATCCCATATGATTGATGACCACATGGCTATAGGGGTCCTAGGAACCCTAGGGAAACATGTCATAATGAAATGGGTTGAAGGGGGTCATAGGTTAACCTATCACCCCTTTTGACCTTTAAGATGGACTACCATATGTCCATAGTTGTTCTTGGACCCCTAAGGACACATGATAGAATGTAATGGGTCAAAGGGGGTTGTAGTTTATCCTATAACCACATTCAACCCATATGATCAATTACCATATGTCTCAAGGGGTTGTAGAACCCCTATAGACACATGTTGTGATGAAATGGGTCAAAAGGGGTTACAGGTGAGCCTACAACTCCCTTTGAGCCTTAAGATAGATTTTTATATGTCACTAGGTGTCCTAGGGTCTCTAGAGACACATGTCATGATGAAATGGGTCGAAGGAGGTTGTAACTTAGCCTACACATCCATTTGACCCATATGATTGATTATCATATGGCCCTAGGGGTCCTATGAACCATAGGGACACATGGCATGATGAAATAGGTTGAAGAGAGTTGTAGGTTAGCTTGTAACCTCCTATGATGCAAATGATCAATAACCATGTGTCCTTATAGGTCTTAGTATTGCAAAGGACACATTTTTAGATGTAATGGTTTAATGGGGGTTGTAGGTTAGCCTACAACCCTCTTCAACCCTTAAGATGGACTACCATATGTTCTTAGGTATCTTAGGACCCCTAGAAACACATCTCATAAGGAAATACATCCCAAGTGGTTGTAGGTTATCTTGAGACCCCATTTAAACCATATGATCAATTACCATATATCCCTTGCATTCATAAGACTTCTAGGGACACATGTTGCAATCAAATGGGTCAAAATGTGTCATAGATTATCTTATGATCCTATTACATCCATATGATCAATTATCATATGTCCTTAAAGGTCCTAGAACTTGTGTCGACACATGTCACAATGAAATGGGTCGAAGGGTGTCATACATTAGCCTACAACAACCTTTGACCCATATAATTGATTACTATATGTCATTAGGGCTCCCAGGACCCCTAGGGACTCATTTAATGATGGAATCTATTAAAAGGTGTTGTAGGTTAGCCTATGAACCCACTCAATCCATATAATCTACTGTCATTTATCTCTAGGGGTCTAAGGACCCCTAGGAATACATGTCATGATGAAATGGGTCAAATTGTGTCGTATCTTATCTTTCAATCCCTATCAACCTTTAATCAATTATCACAAGTCAATAGGGGTCCTAGTACCTCTAGTGACATGTTTTGCAACACAATGGTTTGAAGGGGATTTTTGGTTAGCCTAAGACCCCATTTGACCCATATGATCAATTACCATATGTCACTTGGGGTCTAACTTTATCCTACTACTCTATTCAACTCATATGATCAATTACCATTTCTCCCTAGGGTTATAGACAAATATTGAAATGAAATGAGTTGACAAGAAATAGGTTAGAAAACAACCCCCTTTGACACATATGATCAATTACCATATGTCTTTGGGGATTGTAGGACACCTAGGGATATATTTAATGATGAAATATTGAATAGAGTAGTAGTTTAGGTTGTGACCCTCTTCAACCCTGAAGATGGATTAAGATATTTCTCCAAGTGTCCTAGGAGTCTAGAGACACATGTTGTGATGAAATGGCTTAAAGCGGATTGTAGGTCATCCTACAACCACATTTGACCCATATGATCAATTAACATAAGTCCCAATGGCTCATAGGATCTATAGGGATAGATGCCATGATGAAATGGGTTGAAGGGTGTCATAGGTAGGGACACATATGATGCTTAGGGGTGTTTGGTTAGCCTACTACCCCATTTGACCCATATGATCAATTACCATATGTCTGTATGGGTAGGGACACATGATGTGATAAAATGAAAGGGAGACATAGGTTATCCAATGACACCCTTTGAAACATATGATTGATTACATGTCATGATGTAATGGGTGGAAGGGGGTCATAGGCTAGCCTACAACCACATCATTGCCATGATTTTAGTCCCCTATATTTTTCAAACTTCTAGGATTAGGATTAAGTCAATGTGATGTCATGTTTATGTCTAGATTGTCTTTAACAAACTACTCTTCTCATTTATTCCTTTGTGTACACCTAGGTGGGCATTCAAAAACAATCTAATGCATTGGTTCATATTAGGTGATTGGGAAAGAGAGAGTAAGTTTATGAATTTTCCAAATGACAAGAATGTTGTTTAGAATCCCTAATTCTATGATAAAGTATTTCATTGAAGGCATGATACATTTGAAAGAAGTTCACATTGCATTCAAAATAGATTGAAACTAAAAACATTTGGATTAAAGCTTAGGTCCAATGTACAAATCACAACATCATGAAAACCAAAGAAGTCAAATTAACTATAGGAGAAGTAGATAAATCCTCACAAATGATGAAAGAACCAAGTTAAAGGTGCTATGACTATTTTTCAAAAAAAAATTGATCGTTAATATTTAATCCATGCAAACTTGATAAGTTAAATGCCTCAAAGAATAAGTCTAGATCATTAGATGAAGACTAGAATGATAGATGGTATTTTATGATGGAAATATAAGTATTCAACAACTCATCTCCTCAATCATCATCTCTTAAAGGATCTATGCTTATCGCTATGCCACTTTCCAAAGTTGCATGATTGATAATCATGGTGACATAATGATGGGTTGACACTTGTGTATAGGACCAAACTAAGGCTAAGACCACTAGAAGAATCATCACCATAGACCAAACTTGAAATCAATACTTGTCATTATATCACTATGGAAAGTTTCTCAACTATTAATTATAGAAACACAATGTCAAATCACCATGTCTCCTTGTCGGCCATTTCCTTTTGTAGTTGGCATGGTTGTCAAATGAAATGAAAAGTGTCTTTATTTGATTGGTTTTATACAAAATAGAGCCAAGTTCTTGAGAATTTCTTTTCACCATCAATCTCTTGATCAATTCATGACTATTGCTTTGTCGTTATGGAAATATGGGGATGTTTTATTCTATGTTACATAATGACAAAATAGCACATGTCCTTTTAGGTCCATTAAATTCCATGAGATACAGTTAAAACCTAGTCACAATGTGCCACGAAGAAAAGGAAGGCCAACATTAGATCTTCTAGGAAATGAGGTAATGCCACCTATTACCCATGGTGTACATAGCTATAAAATGGAGCCAAAGTACAGAGGAAAACAAAGATTTAATATCTTTAATCATAGCCATCAGATCATAAAGATCAATGATCATCGCATTGTCCCTAATGGTTAAATCAAACCTAGAGATAGCACAACAAATTTGTGAAAGCAATTGATTACAATATCGCATAGAGTTAAACCTAATTTGAAGTTAAGGCAATGATAAAGTGAAAGTATATAAATCCCATGATGGAAGGGTCACAAGAAGGTTAAGTTAATCATGGGTCAAGTTTGTGAAGAGAAAAAACTAGAAGAATCATATGGTTGTAGGCAGTTAAGAGTAACCTAAAGTTAAGATTTTAATAGTGCAAGAGATAGTAGTAGTTAAGCTGAATATTTTTTGCAAGGTCACTAGCTAAGAAGCATTAAATACATTTTAATTTGCATCCTAACAAAAGTGTTAACTATTAAAGCTTAAATAAATAGTCACATTATCATGGGTACTCAAGTAGTTAAAGGTTTTATGTTGTGAAATAGTGAAAACGAAGAAGTCACATTGTCACTGGTGGTTAGAGGTAACTCATGATTAAGGTAGTGACTAAGTGAAGAAAATGAATTACATTTTCACAAGAGGTTTAAATAAATTTTTAGTTAATGGTGCGAAGCCACAAGAACAAGTCATCGCATGATCACAGGCTAGAAGACATTCAAGAAGTGTTAAGTTTCAACCTCGTGACTAAATTATTAGTTAACATCACATGGTCATCACATAGTTGCAAGTTAGAAGTGGTAGTTAAACTTAATATTGTGAGATCATGATCATTTCTAATGAGTTGTTGTTACCAAGTCATTGCATTTAATGGAATAAAGGCATGTTAAGTTACAACCTAGAAAAAAAAGTTAAAGTCAATTATGTCATCACATCAAATGAGTGAAGATATAACATAAAAGATTTCTCAATATAAGTTGTTATATTTGGAGACATTGACAATGATCATATTCTCTCTTTTCATAAATGAATGAAGTTTAACTAATGTGGGAAAATGTGGCACCAACATGTGTCTATAAAGGGCCCCACAGAAAAGAGATTAATGAATAAAATAAAGAAGGTTTATCAAGATTTAATCTAGGCCATTGATCTTAGATTGGCAATGGTGATTCAAAAATATAGTAATTATTGGAATATGAATTGTGGAATTGGCACCAAACAATGAAATATGAAGAGAATGGTGATTTCTATAGGATTTTCAAGTTGCATAGATTCAAAATCATCAATGGAAATGATGCCACATATTCCTACTATACTAAAATATTATTTTTTCAATGTTTTTTTTCCTTGTTATGTGACTATTGCTTTGCCAGAAATGAGAAATGATAGAAAAGTATAAATGTAATCTCTTTTGATAATAAAAAAAATTGGCAATATTATCCAACTTTTCTCCTTGAATTTCCATATGTTGAGTTAGAATCAAAGAGTTAGATGGAATAAAGGATTTGTATAATGTTTGTAGTTAGGTAATGTGATGTTGTGATTCCAATTTAGGACTAGAATGCCTAGGTTTCTTTCATTGTCTCCTTCAATCAAGCTAATGTTGCATTTTAGAATATTTTTTATGGGATTGTATGACATATGTATTTGAATCTGGTGATATCTTACTAGATTCCATTTTAGTGGAGAGTTATCAGTCAAGGTGGATTCTATTTCATTTTTCATATGCATTGGTGCTCTATCATTAGATTGCATTTTAGTAGGACTAACCTACACTTAGAATTAAGAGTAGATGTTAGAAGAACTTCAAGGATTCCACAAGGTGTTATAGGTTTCTCAAATCTATTTTTTCCTAAGGTGTTTATAGTTAAGAGCATCTTGGTTTATCCTCTTCTAGTTTGAGGTTTAGATCATGCCCCCATCCCAATGATCTATTAAAAACACAATTCATTGCATATATTACATATAAGTGAGTTTTAGTAGTGATATGACACATACATTGACCCATTTTTTTGTAGCATCCTTTTGTTCCTCACATTCTAGACATCAAGAGTCAAGGTAAAGCCAAGTTAGCAAAAGAGATAAACTATTAACCAACACTTGTTTGACCTATATGATCAATTACCATATGTCCCATGGGGTCCTAGAACCCATAAATACACATGTAATGATGTAATGGGTTGAAGGGGGTCATAAGATAGCCTACAACCACATTCAACCTGTATGATCATTTACCATATGTTCCAAGGGTTCCTAGGACCCCCAAGGATAGATGTTATAATGAAATCAATTGAATGGGGTTATAGGTTCTCCTAAGATCCCCTTCAACCCATATTATCAATTATCATATGTCCCTAGGGGTCTAATGTTAGCCATTGACCCCCTTCAACAGATATGTTCACTTACAATATGTCTCTAGAGGTCTTATAACCCCTAGACATAGATATTATGATGAAATGGGTTGAATGCAGTAGTAGGTTAGCCTATGGCCCACTTTGATCCTTAAGATAGAATATATTTTCCTAGGTATTGTAGGACCCCTAAAGACACATGTCACAATGCAATGGGTCAAAGGGGGTTGTAGATTAGCCTATGACCCCCTTCAATCCATATGATCAATTACCATATGTTATTATGTGTCCTAGGATGCCTATGGATACTTGTTGCGATGAAATTGGTTGAAGGGGGTCATAGGTTAGCCTATGACACGCTTCGACCCTTAAGATGGATTCTAATATGTCCCTAGGTATTTTAGGACCCCTAACGACACATGTTACAATTCAATGGGTCGAAGAGGGTCATAGATTAGCCTGCAACCACATTCAAATTATTTGACCTATAACTATATGTCCCAAGGAGTCCTAGGACACCTATGGACAAATTTCATGATGAAATGGGTTAAAGGGGGTTATAGGTTAGCCTAAAACCCCATTTGACCTATATTACCTATTACCATATGTCCCTATGGTCCTAGGAACCCTAGGAACATATGTCACAATCCAATGGATTGAAGATGATTCTAGGTTAGCTTAGAACCCTATTCAACATATATGATCAATTATCATATGTCCCTAGGGTTACTAGGACACCTAGTGATAGATTTCATGATAAAATCAGATAAAGGGGATCATAACTTACCCTACAATCCCTTTGGACTCTTAAGATGGATTACCATATGTCTCTAGGTTTTCTAAGACTCTAGAGGCACAAGTTGTGATGAAATGGGCTTTAACCCATATAATCGATTACCATATATCCTTAGGGATCGTAAGACCCCTAAGGATACATGATGATGAAATGAGTCAAAGGGGGTCATATGTAAGCCTACTACCTCCTTATACCCTTAAGGTGAAATAACATATGTCCCTAAGTGTTCTAGGACCCTAGAGAGAAATGTTAAGATAAAATGGGTCAAAGGGGTCATAGGTTAGCCTATGACACCATTCATCCCATATGATCAATTACTATATGTCCCTAGGTGTCCTATGACCCCAAGGACACATGTCATGATGAAATAGGTTGAAGGGGGTCATACGTTAGCCTAAAATCCCCTTTGACCCTTAAGTTGGATTAGCATATGTCCTTAGGACCCCTAAGGACACATGTCATGATGTAATTGGTTGAAAGGGGTCTTAGCTTAGCTAACAACCACATTCAACCCATATGATCAATTACTATATGTCCTAAGGGGTCCTAGGACCCATATGGACAAATGTCATGATGAAATGGGTTGAAGGGGTCATAGGTTATCCTACAACCCTGTTTGACCCATATGATCAATTACCATATGTTCTTAGGGGTCCTAAGACCCTTAGTGACAAATGTCATGATGAAATGGGTTGAAGGAGGTTGTGAGTTAGCCTACAAACCCATTTGACCCATATGATTGATTATCATATGTCACTAGATTTCCTAATGACCCCTTAACATAGATTACCATATGTCCCTAGGGGTCCTAGGACCCCTACGGATACATTTCATGACAAAGTGTGTTGAAGAGTGTCTAAGGTTAGCTTATGACCCCATTCAACCCATATGATCTATTACCATATGTCCTGAGGGGACCTACAGGCACATGTCATGATAAAATGGGTTGAATAGGATCATAGGTTAGACTACAATCCCCTCCAACCCTTCATATTGATTACTATATGTCCATCAATGTCTTGGAGACACATGTCATAATAAAATGATTCATATGTTAGCCTACCACCTCATTCAACCCATATGATTGATTACCATATTTCCCTAGGGGTCTTTAGACCTTTAGGAACACATATAGTGCTCAAATATGTTTAATGAGTTATTAGGTTAGCCTAGGACCCCCTTAGACCCATATGATTGATTACCATAAATTTTAATGGGTCTTGTAACCCCTAGGGACATGTATCATGATGAAATAGTTCAAAGGGGGTCATAGGTTAGCCTATGACTTGTTTAGACCCTTATGGTGGATTACCATATGTCCCTAGGTGTCTTAGGACCCCTAAAGACACATTATAAAATTAAATGAGTCAAAGGGCATCACAAGTTAGCCTATGGCCCCATTCAAACCATATAATCAATTACAATATGTCCCCAGGACCCTAGGGAAATATGTCACGATGTAAATTATCAAATGAGGTCATTGGTTAGCTGAAGAAACCCTTTGACTCATATGATGGATTACCATATGTTCCTTGGGGTCATATGAGCCCTTGAGACATATCTCATGATACAATGTGTCAAAGGGGGTCATAGGTTAACCTGTAATGCTCTTTGGCCCTTAAGATGGAATAACATATGCCCTTAGGTATCCTAGGATCACTAGAGACACATGTTGAAATGAAATAGATCCAAGTGGGTCATAAATTATCCTATGACCCTATTTTAACCATATTATTGATCACAATATGACCTTAGGGGGTCTCTAGACCCCTAAGGACTTATGTCATGATAAAATAGGTCAAAATTGGTTGTTCATTATCCTACAACCTGCTTCGACCCATATGATCAATTACTATATATCCTTATGCCTATGGACACATGTCACAATGGAATGGGTCAAATGTTAGCATGAATGTTGATTATACTATATTGTGGGAGTATCCTAAGCATTGGAGAGTATGTATATGTTGCATACATGACTTTTTTTCACTATCAACATAGAATTATTTCTATAAAGACTAGCAAAGTAGCAAACATAAATCTTGATGGTATCAATAATGATTTGATTGTTTAGTTGTACGTAGTTATGGACATGTTTGACACAGTGTCTGCATGTTGTGGTTAAGTGCATAGAGGTTGAGTCAAAGACATACATAAGTTGTAACTGATTTAATAGAGAAATTAAGAGACAGATTATTAGGAAAGCAATTCCTGATGTTTGTTTGCTATCTTTCATCTACGATTGAATGATGAATGTGCAGTCAGGTAGTGATAGAAGACAGTCAAGTAATGATGTCAATGAGTGTGAAAGCCCTATTACCACATATGTGAAGTTTTGTATAGAGTGTGAACTAAGAGTTCTATTGTAATTAATTAATTATCTTATTTTAATTAATTGGGAAATCCTCAAAGCTGATTCAAGGAACTATTATGAAGATATGCTATAAAGGAAAGATGTTTTTCTTGACTGTAATGTATGTTTAAATATTATGATCATTATTGAAGTATGAAAATAAGTGTATCACCTAATTTAGTAGTGAAACATGAATACTAACTATTAAATGGAAGCATTAACCATACTAAACAAGCAAACACTTAAGATAGGACTGATTGTTATCACCACAAAAGAAATCAAACCAAGAATGGTAGGCTCCTAATGGTATAACACATGATGACATGGATTTTTCCCTAATTAAGATATGTATGCTCACAAGTGTACTCAAGCTTTAGGTGGATGGATGGTGTGAATGAAGCAAGGTTTCAACAATGGATTCGTGGAGTGATTTCAGCATTATAATAGTAGTTTGGTATTTTTCAAGCTCTCAAAATAGAATTATAAATTTGCATGGAAGGTGGATGATTTTATGGAAGGGAGAGGGTTCAATTTATAGGCCAAGGAGTAGAGAGATGGATGGTCAAGATGCAAAGATGATGAGATGTTAAGGGAGGATCAAGATGCACTCAAAAGGGAGCACATGGATTGTGCTTATTCAGCATTAATAGGGAGGTGACACTTGTTACAAGGAGGATGAGTGCGAGAGGATAGGATATCAGTTGGTCAAAGGAGTAATGGGGGGGGGGGTTGGGGTGTGAGTATATAAGAGGGATGTAAGAGATGTGAGAGGGGTGTAAGAGATGTGTAAGATTCATTAATGTTGGAGGGTGAGGGGAGAAGATATTTGTTGACTTTAGGTTGGGTTAGCAAGTCTTAACCCTTGCTTAAAGTTGTGCACATGATTAGGAGGGGAATTAGGATTAGCTTAGAAGAGGGGTTAGGGGGTAAGTGAGTTAGCTTTGATGGGATGGGTTAGTCAGGTGGCTAAGTGAGGTTAGTATGGGTGAATGGGTTGGATTAGGGATTAGGATAGGGTTTAGGAAAGGTTTTAGGATTTTAGGTATTTTATGAAATGATTTATTCAATAAAATGGGAGAGTGGAATTAGACTGAATATAGTTGATGATTTATTCAATTTAATAGAGGAATAAGAATTTAATTGATAAAATGATTTTGGGTGATCATTTGATTTTATGAATTGGACTATAGTTAATTAAATTAATTAATTAACTAGAGAATGATGATTAATTAATTAAATAGTAAATATTTGATCAATAATGTCTTAGGAAATGACTAAATACAATTACCTATTGATGTAATCAAATTTAGGTGTTTACATTTTACCCCTCTTTGACATAATGTTGAAACAATACTATTTCAAAGAAGTTTGAATATAAACAACGTGAAGAAGAATTTTTGAAGCAACATGTTTGCTCCAATCTCGAGTAGAAAGAGAGAATGGACTATGGGATGCCCCTCAAAGAAGGTGGAAGAGAAAGAAAATGAGGCACAATAGAAAGAAATAAGCTGGCAGGAGGCCAAGAAGGCATGGAAGATGAAAACAAAGGTAAAAAATGATTTTAAAAAGGAGGATAAAGAAAGGTGGGGAGAAAAAATGAGGGTGATGGATGACCTACAGAGGTAGCTAGGGCACTTGGGGGGATTATAAGTGGCTAGAAGAGGTCTAGGAGGGGTCATTTGCATTCATATTGATGAGGAGATATAGTTGTCAGGAGCTTTGAGTTGGATCTTATAATCGTGGCTATGGGATGATCGAAGCATTGAGTAGATATAGTGTGATGAGTACAAGTATGGGGTACACTTGATCAATTGGTAGGGTCAAAAACCTCTCTATGATTTTTTGTTTTGTACTAGTTATATCATTACCATGAAAGTGGAAATGTAATCCTACGGATAAGGATCCAGCATGAACATGTGTGGGATCGGTGGGATTTCTATCCTGCAAAAATGTCTTAGCCATAGGAAATTTGTATTGTTTTATTTATATTTTGTGGGATCATGATCCTAGGATGGAATTTCATCTAGGATATTGGGCAACTTGGTGGGATCACATTCTCTCAAGAAGGAATGGGAATATTTCTATGGGAATGTAATCCCATAGTTGGAGAGGTCAACGTGAGGATGGGGTTGGGGTGATTGGGGTAGGAAAGGGGAAAAAAACAATCTCACAGGAATACGAGACCATGAGATTGCTAGTTTAAGCTAGCATGGGAATGTGGTCAAATGGTCAAGGGTGGGAAAGAGTCAAAGGTGTGATCCCATGAGAAGATAGATCTATAGGATTGCAAGATTCTGGGTGTGCAAGTACACATTCGCAAGAATGCAAGTCAAACTAAGTGGGGAGGGTGAGTCAAATCTATGATCCTGCTAGAAGATACACCAGTGGGAATGCAAGATTCAACTGTTATGGGAATGCATTTGTAGGATCGAGGGTTAAATGGGGTAGGATAGGAAAAGTCAATGGTGTGATCCCATGGGAATATGTATCCACAGGAATGCAAGGGTCAGGTTTCATAGGAACATGTTTTGTGGGAATGTGGATTTCTACTAAAAAATGTAGAAAAAGTTGGGGTCGAGTAAGATGAGGGGTCTACGATTTAAAAGCTAACATAGAATACTTATATCTAAGTTGGTTTTGTGGTGTGTAGTGTTCATTAGATGCATTGGTATCACAAGAGTGGTGAGCGATGGTACTATGTGAGGGGAGATGCTGACACCCATAGATTTGGTGAGGATTTAGGCCATTGCACTTGGTTACCTGGCAAAGTTTCCCCATACCTACACATATATGGTGATGGTTATAGCCTTGTATGAGTGATGGCACATGGAGATAGTGACCTTTCACTTGTCAACTAGGGAGATGACAGTGACCTTGGAGGACGTGTATCAAATTTTTAGATTGCTAGTATGAGGGACGTCTATGATGGTGACCAAGGAGATAATGGGGGAGGTTGTGGTGTAGGGATTGGTTGGGCCTAAAGTGGAGTATAGGATCTGGTAGGGGCATCTTTATTTGGATGAGCACGAAGATCACATGGCCCTAGAGAGCCATATTTATTTCTGTGTGCTAGGGCTTGTCTCTAGCTACATCAGCCCAGATACATGGGGGACAAGAGTGACCTTGGCACTGATACCGGTGGTGATGTAGATAGTCGATGTAGGAGTCCTAATAGCATGGGGGTCCTTGATGTTAGCAGAGCTATATAGGGATTTACATCAGGTAGTTTACCAGAGTGTCAGCTAGTAGGGGAGGAGCATAGGGTTCCCCACTCTTATCTAGGTTTGGGCTCGAGAGTACATTGTAGTGCTCAGGTCACTTGGTCATAGAGATAGATAGGCTAAGGAGTCAGTGGCATATAGCTAGGCCAAGTCATTGACTTACCATCACATAGAAATGGTGGATTACTAGAGAGTTGTTCTTGATGACATTTTTATAGTGGTATTGAGGCCATAAATGGGCTAGGGGCCATGAGAAAAGGAGGGGGAGAAACTACCATTTACTATATCCCCGTGCTTTATATTTGGTTGGTGGGCTTACATAGCTAAGAAGTATAGTCCAAACAGGGTGCTATGACAATTTGGGTGGCAGCATGTGGCTCTAGAGGAGCTAAACTAGTATCAACATGTGACACATGAGAGAGTATCATTGTATAGACAAGCCTTGTAGAGAGAGGGGCTACTAAGGGCATGGTTAGAGCTAGAGACACAATAGTGGAACTAGTTTTTTGGGTTAGCAAATGTGAGCTCCACACAAGGGTACTGTGTTACTTGGGAGTGGTTGAGACTAGTGGGCTGAGCGCATGTGATGAGGGTGGCAGTGGTGGCTAGAGAGCTAGCCTAGGTAGCATGACAAGGGAGGTATGTGGTGAGAGGGTTGCAACACTAGGAAGAGGCTATTTCCTAGGAGGAGGGGCCTACCTAATAGAGGAAAAGGGTAGTGAAGGAGGAGAGGGGAGCTCAACTTGAGTGAGGGGAGAGTGGAGAGTGATGGAGAGGAAGCCTGAGTAAGGGGGAGAGGGGAGAGTAGAGGAGAGGTAGAAGCTATTAGTGAGAGGAGGGGAGAAAAGAGCAGAGTAGAGGGGGAGCAAGGGCCATACAGGCCAATAAGGGGAGATGGAGAAGGACTGTCTACAAGGAGAGGAGATGATGGATGGGTTGCTCAATATGCATCCTTATAGTAGGCAGATGATGTGATGAGCTAACTACTCTATGACACTTAGTAGGAGTAAGATTAGCTCTAGATAGAGTGAGATCCACTGTAGTAGGAGTAGGATGTAAGCCAAGGCTAAGAAAACAAGGTAGGAATTGAGGTGGGGGGGTTGTAGATAGAGGTGGGGTGAGTGAAGAGGAGGCTAGATGTGGTGACTCTAGAGTAGCAAACCACCTAGGTGAGGATAGAGGCCCTCTAATAGGATCAAGATAGGCTGGTGGTGGAGGTGGCAACCTTAAGTGTGTAGGTGGTGGTGGGAGGTGGGAGGTGGTCTAGATAAGCTGAGTAGACTGTAGGATGAGGTAGAGGATCTAAGGGAGAGGGCTAGATTTTACTGAAGGAGATACCATGCATTGATCCCAGTAGATGAGATAGAACACTATAGATAGTCGACATAGTCAAATATAGTTGGGACCCATATAGGGGTGTAGGGTAGAGGGGATAGTGGATGGAGTGTGGGAGGGGAGAGTGTAGGTAGATCTTAGGGCATTGGGCATTGTCAAAGGAAAAGATAGAGCCAAAGGTAGGGGATAGTGGTGAGGGGGAGGAGGTATGATGTAGAGAGCTCAAGGATAGGAGGGGGATTAATGAGGCCACCACCTCCACCACCAGCAAAATTAGGGGCTGGGAGGGATGTAAAGGATGAGTCCAAGGAGGAGTTAGAGCAGTGACTAATGAGGAGCTGGTTATTTTTGCATGCTAAGTATTTTCTACATATCAACCATTTTTGAGATACAGGTATGTTTTATGCAGGCACAAACACATTTATATGATATGGACATTGTATATTAGGGCATTGATGGACTATTTATTCTTTCATTCTTTCATTGATTCATTGTTGAGGGGATTATATGTACACACACACACACACACACACACACACACACACACACACACACACACACACACACACACACACACACACATAGAGAGAGAGAGAGAGAGAGAGAGAGAGAGAGAGAGCTCATGATTTTGGTGGGATATGTGTTATGGAATTTTGATGTCATGAGGATTGCTTATATGTTTGATATGCAGGATGTGATGTTCGATGATATTGCTAATGATTTGTGATGCATGATGGGATATGTGCTGAGATTTATGATTTTGTTGATAGTTTATGATGCAAGATGTGATATGTGTTGAGATTAGGATATATGATGTGATATCTTGTTAATGTGATTTTTCTATGATCATAAGGATATGATGTCATGTGGCTTTTGTTGATGATATTGTAGATGTGATATGACATTTGATGATGTGATTTGCCTTATGATATTTTGGATGCGATGTGAGATGTTTTGATGTGATCCCTAATGATGTGATTTCTTTTATGATAGATATGATGCGAGATGTTTTGATGTGATTTATGATCTGTGATGTGATATGTTTTGATATGATCTTAATGATGTGATTTACCTTATGATATGTGATGCGATATGTTGTTCTATGATGATTAGTAAAAACTAAAAGATAATTGACAAATGTAAAAATGAATCACCAACTAAAGGATAAAAAACATATTTATGATATGAAAAATGACCATAATGTTATGAGATTTTAGGATTTGTTAACACAAACGAAAGATGAATGAAAGATTGAGAAAAAGAATCACAAAATAAAAGATGAATTAGAAGGGGTTAAAATGAATCGCAATTAGATGGTGGATTTCAATGCTTAATTAAAGGATGAATGACAATTTTGAAATGAATGCTATTTAAATAATGGACATCAATGCTAATTAAATGATGAACTAGGATTTTAAAATGAATCTTAATCTAATGACAAATGACAACACTAAAATAAATGATAATCTAAGGATGATAAATGACAACACTTAAAGATAATTTACAATATAATGATAAACTTATAATGCTTAAAAAGTAACAAACTAAGGATGAGCTACATGAAATGAATTACACAAACTAATGATGAACTACGATGCTAAAATTTAAACAAAAAAAAGGAGAGATCAATAGATTTATGATATGCTAATAATGGACACACACTAAAAGATACTTTTGAGACTTATGATAAGTATGCAAGAATAACATAAGAGATCAAATGCTATGATATTCTAAGATATGATAAGATATAAGCTATGATAATACAACATACTAGTGTCTAGGAGATGCAAGACAAACAATGATGGTGATATAGGATAGCCAATGCTTGACTTATAATAGTGATCTATGATATAAAAAGTGATTGTAGGAGATACTGACTCTAAGGAGAATGATATTGGAAAATTAGTGACCAACAAAATTGCAGCCATGATGATAGTAGAGATTAGAACTAGGATAGTGACTTATGATAGGGATCACATCATGATGAGAATGAAAAAGAGTTGATGGTTGATGATTTGAGTCAAATGATTTTGATAGTGGCAAAAGAAAAAGTTCAAGGGAGAGAGGTGATAAAAAAGGAAGAGGATACTAGGGGTTATCAAATAAATGTAAGGTATAGGGGAAGCATGAGCATGGGGTGCTTCATGAGGAAGTACCACTATGTAGTGTGAGCACTTTATTTGATATAGGATTTTTAGGGATTTGCCAAGGTTACTAAGAACATTAAGGCCTTTTCCCCAAGATTCCATAGGACTGACTCAAATAGACACACAAGGATTGCCCAAGCATCACACATGAGTCTTAGAGAGATCAGTGCAAGAATGATGCTAGGTGATCCACAAGAAAATGATATGACCCAAGTGCATCATGTTTATCAAAAGACAAAAACATGGTGGAAATATGCAAGGATGATATCCAATTGACTCACAAGTAGAAAAAGACTATGATCAAAACCATTCCCCTAAGTTGCCCCAGTCAAAACACACCATGATATAAAATGATCATGGAAATCTTGAGGATACAATGAAAGAAACATGGAAGCGATCAATCAAAATATACAAAAACCAAAGATTTTGCAAAGAAAGAACCAAAGTGCAAAAAAGTAACCTTTTGCTAAAGAGATCAACTGATGAGCTACTAATGGGCTAGGGACATAAGGTGTCACAACAAGACCTAGATAGGATGTACAAGCACAACTATACAATGACATGCGAACTCAAGACCATATGACAAAACATGGGAGTAGGTATGTACATGATGAGGGAAAACTCAGGATGAGGAGATAGCATTGTTATGACAAGGATTGTTACAAGGGGGGATATGTAAAGTATAATTTTTTTACAAGGTTCAAGATATTGTTGTATTTACACAGTTACAATACATAGGATACAAGTGTTAGTGCAGAGATATTATACACAAAGTACAATGTGTTGAATAGGATACATATGGTGAAGTACACAGATGAAAAGCACCTAATAAGATACATGTGGTTGAATACAATGGTAGAGTACATCAAGTATGATACATGGGATGCTATAATATAGGAGTTAGGTGGGATGCTACAAAGTGTGGGGTGCTAGAGGATGATGTTGTGAAGCGTGGTAGAAGAGGTGAATAGTAAAATCATGAGGAACACCTTGGAAAAATGGGGAGATGGGTGACGTGAAATGGACTGCTGGTGTAAGAGATGCATGTTAGTGATAGATAATAAAAAGGCTTAAGTACACCTAGCACCTATTTGCTAAGTTTTCACTAGGGACCTATCCAAAGTGCTTGAATTGCCAAGTTTTCACCATTGGACATTTATTTTTCATTACCTATTTTTGATTTGAGAATTTTTCCTTTAGGTGTAGAATTTCTTGAGGTGAATG
This sequence comes from Cupressus sempervirens, assembly GCA_028749045.1. NCBI lineage: Eukaryota > Viridiplantae > Streptophyta > Pinopsida > Cupressales > Cupressaceae > Cupressus > Cupressus sempervirens. Next base: position 167,574,590 of record CM053789.1, read on the forward strand.
ATATAAGTAGGATCATTTAGGACCTTACCTTCGAGGGTAGATAGCTAATAAGCTCTTGAGTGAAAAGATGTCGTGAACACATAAGGACCAAGCCATGTGGGCTCAAACTTGTCTTTCTTTTCTCTGTCAGCCTGTACCTTCATGTTCTCTTTAAGGACCATGTTGCCTTCCTAAAAACTACACAAATGGACTTTCTTGCTGAAATTGTGCTTGAGGCAATTTTGGTAGACCATGCGGTGGTTGTAGGCCTATTTCCTTTTCTCATCAAATAGATCAAGTTAAGTAAGTCAAGCCACTCTATATTCTTCATCAAATGTCTAGCCCTGTAGATAAATGTGGAGGGATAGGAGTTCAACCTCAATAGGTAGGACTGCTTCAACACCATAGACCAAGGAGTATGGATTTGTGCCAGTAGATGTATGAAATGAAGTTTGGTATTTCCATAGGGTGGGATTGATTTGAAAATTCCAATCATGGCCAAAATCATTGATATCTTTCTTGACGATTCTAAGTAGGGTTTTTTTAGTTGCCTCTTCCTTACTATTACCTTGTGGGAAATATGGGCTAGAAAAGTGATGATGGATGTGAAGTGAAGTGCACAATTCCTGCATATTTAGGTTTTCAAGATTTCCTCCATGGTCAATGAAAATGGTAGTCAGGATGCCAAATTGACATATGATAAGATATAAGATAAATTTGGACACCTAAATGCTCATGGTAGTGACAAGGGGGACTGCTTCAACTCGCTTAGTGAAATAATCAGTGGTAGTGATTATCCACTTGTGCCCTTCTGAAGAAAGTAGTGCAATAAGACCAACAAGATCAAACCCCCAGCAAGTGAAAGGCCATGGTGGTGCAATGGATTACAAGTCCTAAGTTGGAGCCTAGATTAGATTAACATGCTATTGACAAGGAATTCATCATTTCACAAACTCACATGCATCATGCTCTAGAGTAGGCCAATAATATCCAGCCCAAAGGATTTTCTTGGCTAGCACCATCCTACTTGTGTGAGCACCACAAAGTCCATTGTGTACCTCTTTGAGAGCCATTGCAGCCTCATTTTGATCTAAACATCAAGAGAGTATCATGATAACCATGACGATATAGATTTTGGGTGATAATGATGTAATGAGAAGCTATACAAATAAGGTTTTTGCATTGGGTTTGTGTGAAGTAGGGAGATATGATACCATTGAGTAGCTAAGCATAAATTTCATGGTACCATGGGGATTGGGGACAAAACAAGATGTAGACCCATGTTGATTCATCATTCTCATATGTGGGTTCATGTCGCTGCTCAACCAAGAATTCATATTGTGTAGCTTCACACAACATTTCCAAGAGAGAACCAATAGTAGCCATGGCATCGGCTACTTTATTTTGGAGTTGAGGTAGCTATATGAACTAGATCTAAGTAAAATGCTCCTTTAATTGATCAACCAACTCCTTGTAAGGTAGTAGCTTTTCATCCTTGGTCTGATATTCATTCAAGACTTGTTTGATGATAAGCTGAGAATCACCATAGACCTAGAGCTTCATGATATTCCATTCAATGGAAAGTTTGAGCCCTACAACAAGGGCATCATACTCTACAATGTTATTGGTACACCAAAAATACAGCTTGAAAGATTTAGGAATATAATCACCTTGAGGTGTGACTAAGAGTATGCCCATGCTAGAGCCATGAGATGTATAGGAGTCATCAAAATATAGCTTCCAGGATGATTCTTCTTCTATCAAATAGAGGTATTCATCTGGAAACTCCATGAGCAGGTGTTCTGCAACCAAGGGTGCATTTGCCAAGTGATCTACAATAGCCTAGCCTTTGATGGCCTTTTTATCAATATATTGGATCTCAAACTCATTGAGAAGAATAATGCACTTTTCTAGGTGGCCTATGAGTACTATGTGAGAGAGCATATACTTCAATGGATCAATTTTTGAGATTAGCTACATAGTATGACTCAACATGTAATGACATAGCTTCTAGGTGACAAATACCCTACTAAGAAATCCTTCTCCATTGGTGTATAGTTTAGCTCATATCCTAATAATGTTTGTCTAATGTAATAAATACCCCTTTCCTTCCCTACATCATCAAGTTTTGCTACAAGAGCACCTAATGCTATGGGAGTAGCTATGATGTACAATATAAGTGGATGCTCTACAACTAGAGGAACCAAAATAGTTGTATTAGCTAAGTATTTCTTGATAAGCTCAAAGTTGTGCTAGCAAGCTAGGTCCCATCTAAAGTTCTAATCCTTTTTGAGCAGGTGTGTGAATGGTTGACATTTATCAACAAGTTGAGAGATGAACCGCCTAACTAATTGGAGTTTTCCCTATAAAGAATGAAGGTGCTTGAGTGTTCTAGGAGGATCCATATCCATGATGGTATTGACCTTTTTAGGGTCAATATTGATACCATCTTGTGACATAATAAAGCCTAGTAGCTTTCTTGAGGTAACATTGAAAACACAATTCTTTGGATTTAGCATGAGATGATATTTTGCTAGTTGATTAAACACTTCCTTGAGGTAAGATAAGTGATCTAGAGCATTGACAGACTTGACTAAAATATCATCCACATAATCCTCAAGGATCTTATGGATTAGGTCATGGAAGATGACCATCATCATGTGTTGATAGGTTGCCCTGGCATTCTTTTGCCCAAATGGCATCATGTTGTAGCAAAATGTGCCCCAAGGTGTAGTGAATGTCATTTTATGCTGATCTTCCTCTACTATATGAATCTAATTATACTTGAAGAAACCATCCATTAGTGACAAGAGTTCATGACCTGCAGTGAGATCCACAATCATGTCGATATTTGGTAATGGAAAGTCATCCTTTGGACAAGCTTTATTAAGATCCCTGAAATCGGTGCAAATCCTAATATCACTAGAGGGCTTGGTAACAGCTACCATGTTATAAATTCATTTAGAATAATCTATTAGGTAAATGACTTTTCCCTCCAACAACTTTTCTAGCTCTTCTTTGACTAACAAAGCCATCTTGGGGTGCATTTTATAGAGTTTTTTCTTGACTGGCTTGGCCCCTAGATCCATGTCCAAATGGTGCACCACTAGCTTGGGGTTCAACCTTGTCATGTCTGTATATGACCTCATAAAACAACCCACAGTTTCATGGAGAACCTCAATGAGAAGATCTACCTACTTAGGTGGTAAAGAGGCTATGATGTATGTGATATGTGGTGTCTCTATCAGACTGATATTTATAGGTTGAGTTTCTTTTGTCAAAACTGAGGATATACGAGGCAGATGCTCTTGTGGGTGGGGGGTGGGGGTGTGGGATGAAATCTCTATCTTTAGGCACCTCCAAGAGGTTTTCGCCATCAGATACATCCTTTATTTTTGTTTTATCTTTTGAGTCACCCAATGTGCTCCAGAGGAGTTTTCACCAGAGGATGTTTTCTTTTGTCTTTTTTCTTTTTTGTTTCTTTTTCAATTTCATTTTTGTGACTAGAGATTACCTTCTCCTTGAAGTAACATATACTGATGGTGGTGGCAGCCATTTATGTGGCATTTTTTCCCCCATGAATTTAACGAGCACATGCTTGGTAGAGAATGCATCAACATAAATGACACTTGGTTGGTCCCAATCTATGAGTTTAGGGTGAGAAAAAAGGTAGGCCTATGAGATTCAAAGATAGCTAGTAGAGCACAAAGGCTCCAATGATTATTTCGTCAAGTAAAATATCATCGTAGGCCTTCTTTTCAACTTCCTCAAGAATTTCTTTGACCTCAACGAGATTTTTTTGCACATTCAAGAAGGTGTGGCCTTCCATTGTACTACCCCTAGTTATGGGGAGTCCATAGCCTAAGCCTTTAGTTTTTTGTCCTTGGTGTGCCTCTATAGGTTGTCTCTGTATGCCTAAAATGTGGGCATACTTCTATGAGTCATTATATTCAAGATTGCTAAAAGATGAGGTCTCAAATGGTGGCTCATAACTCTCTATTCATGGAGTGCAAGGGTTTGTAATGGAGGCCCTTAGTTTGACCTAGTTTCTGCCCATAACAATGCAAAACAAATGCAAGAAAGGAAATGTAATAACAATGCAATACTAATCTATGAAATAAAATATAGAACTAAGCTAATATGAAAATGCAAGGATGAAACTTCATGATGGAAGCCAAGGATACATGAGAGAAGAAGGCAAGAAGATAGAAGTTCTCCATAAAAATCTTTAGTATTTAGATTCCTTCAAAAAAATTGCTCTCCAAACTTGCAACATAACAATAGCATAATAATGGATGTATAATCATGGATGTCCAAAATGAGGAGAGGGTTCTCCCTTATAAAGGAAAATATGGAGGTGAGAGGCTTCTCACAAGTAATATGGGATATTAGAGTTTGATCCATGTGAGAAAAAATTCCACCAATTAGAAAAGAGGAGTGTTGGAGAAGAAAGTGGAAAGATGAAAAAGATAACTCCTACTTAGAGTTATGTGCATTTAAGTGTAGAGAAAATAAAAAAAGATTTATTTAATTTTTTATTTGTTTTATTTTCTTTTTCATCAAAAAGAGATATTTAAGTGGGATTTTTATTTAATTAAAAGGGAACAAGTTATTTTAATTAAATAGGAAATATTTAATTAAATTAAAAGAGGAGTTTTTCTCTTAATTAATTAAATGTGGATGAATTATTTAATTAAAAGAGAGGTTTTCTTTTAATTAAATGGGGACTTATTTTATTTAATTAAAAGGGTGATCTTCTTTTAATTAAATAAGACTTAGGATAAAATGATCAACCTTAAAAATGAAATAATCTAATTTGATCAAGGAAATTGATTTGAATTGATTTAATAAAATATTACAAACCATTGATTCATAAAATTTGATAAATTGAATAATGGGGGCCCATAGTCTAGGTGACCATTTTAGGGTCCATACATTTTCCCATCTTTGACTAATGTGTTATCAATTTGGGAACACATATAGTCAAAGAAATAAATTGAAGTGTGAGGTCACAACCCAGATGTGTGGCCAATTTGAGAAAACATTAGAAAAAAGAATACAAATAAATTTTGACTTTAAAAATTCAAGGATAAAATTGAGAAAACTGAATCAAGGATTGAAGTTGATAAGTACTACTCCCTCATGACTAAAATTGAAATGAGATAGAGGAGAAACAACAAATTGATAAATTTGATCAAATGAAACAAAAGATAAAGTTCTTGATGTAAGATAAAATATATAAGAATAAAACAACCAAGGTAGATAATCAAGCATGAAATATTATGCCCCAAAGGTGATTTAGAGGAAAATAAGTAGGGTAAAAGCAAATGGAGGATAGAAGTTTGGAAGATATGGAAAGAAATAGAAAGAAGAAAAGAAAATGCCCTAAAATCAATCAACTATTTAAGATAGAAATTTTGATTGAGATCATGAAAGAAGATAAGGAAATGAAGATCAAAAGATGACCATAGTTGATTAAAAGTCCACAATAAAGATGAAGGAAAAACCCTCTCAAACTCATAATGAAATCTAAAAATGCAAGGTAACATGAAGTCTAATAACACAAGCTACATGAAAATGCAAAGGTGTACTTGCAAAAGAGCAACTGTTGTATATGCTACTTTAGTATGTTAGAAACACTAAATTAAAACAATAAAAAAGCATTTGCATATTAATTTAACATAACTTCATGAGAGACAAAGTGAAGTCCTCAAATGAGAATATAAGCCATGGATAGGCTCTCTCAATGAGGATGATCATTTGATGTAGAGGTGTGTCTAATAGCTAAGATGGCTTGATTATGTGTGTATGTTCAAATGCTCAAATGGGCTTCAATGAAAGATTTTTAATAGATTTTGGTGAATGGATTTGATGTAAAAATTGCTTCTCAAAATGGCATTATGGCTTTACTTTCTAGATTGTGTTAAAATAGCTTGGAAGAGGATTCCTTAAATAGGCAAAGGGCTTAAGGGATCAAGGGCTAGGATGCAAGGATGGGAGAAAGCTTATGAAAGGTTTAGATTGAATGAGAGGAGAGCACATGGATTTTATTTCTTTATAGCCAATCAAGGAGTGACACATGTCACAGGGTCATTGGTTAGAGCAAGAGGGGTTGAGGGGTCAACAAAGGAGGCTCAAAGTTCATAAAGACCCTCATAATGACTTGTAAGAGCAATGAATGAGCTTGTAAGAGTCATTTATGGCTTGGCTTAGGAAAGTCTTAAGCTTTTTTATGATTGTGCAAATGATTAAGGGTAGGACTAGAGATGGCTTAGGATTAGATTAGTGATGTTAGAGATGGGCAAGTGGATGGCATTTAATGAGGGTGGGTGAAGGAGGAGATATTTGTTAACTTTGGCTTGGGTTAGCAAGTCTTAACCCATGTTTAGGGAATGTGACAAGGTTAGGAGGGGATTAGAATTAGGGTTAAAGATAAGGATTGACATCTTCTAGAAGAGTCTAGGTTTTGGATGAGAATGAAGACTTTCTAAAAGAGTCTAGAACTTCCTAGGATGAGGATAAATAAAGTTTTTAGGAAATAAATAAAGTTTTATTTATTTCAAGGGTTTGGGTTGAGGAGAGATTTATTAAAATATTTTTAATAAACATGAGGATTAATATTTCATCTTAATTAAATATTTTGAGTTGGGATTAGGGGTAGGAAATGATGGGATTAGCCTTTAATCAAAATTAAAGAAGGATTAGAAGATTTTGGAAGAGGTTAGTGGTCTTAAAGAAATTGGCCAAGTTTTGGCTAAAAAATAAATAAATAATTTATTTTAGGATTTTTGGTCAATTTATTAATTAAATAATTAATAAATAAGGAAATAATGTTTAAATAAGATTTAAACATTTTTGGGAGGGATTCCTTAATTAAATATTTTTAATTAAGATAAAGGGATTTAATGACATAAAAATAAATTAATTAATTAATTAATAAATGATGATGTCATCAGGGACTTTTTAAGAAAATAAAAATACTTTATTTTCTAAAGGATTTTTAGGTGTCTAGATTTTGCTCCTCTTTGATGTGATGCCACAAGTGGCATGACATCAAAGATAAGAAAATAAGATGCCCAAGGCTAGAGCAGAAGAGGAGAGAATGGACTGTGAGATGCCCCCTCAAGAAGGCGGCGAGGAGAGAAAGGGAGGCTCGATGGTTTCTTGAAAAATACAAGAATCTGGAATGAGCAAGGAGACTCAAATTCGCAAAGAGAAGGGGCTGAATTAGCTCAAACTCTCACTACCAGAGAATGAGAAAGGGAGAATCAGTGGCACAAGAGTAAATAAGCTTAAGACTTTAGAGAAGGTGGAGGATGAAGGAGCGAAGCACTATAAAAAGGAATCCAGGATAGGGAGAAGGATGAGGGGATTATAAAACTAATGGAATAGGATTTCAAAGGGTCAGATTAGCAGAAGATGGGTTTCGGAGATCCCTAGGACTAGGATTGTGGATCCCTAAACCTAAAAGTGAAGATGGATTCAAAGAGATACTGATGCATAAGCTGAGGTAGGAGAGACAGATGCTAGATATGGATGGGGAATAATGGATATGAAGGGAATCCATTGAAACTTTTTGAGCAGGGGGATACTTCAAAGAGAAGTACCACCATGTAGTTGAGCACTGGATTTGCTATAGGAATGTTGGTTAATTGCCAAGGTTACCTAGAACATCAAGGCCATGTCACCAACCATCTAGAGGACTAATGGACTGACTCGAAACAAATACACAAGGATTGCCCTAGCATCACACATGAAATTTAGAGGAAACAACATGAAATTGACACTAGGTAACCCACAAGCAAAAAGAAACAAACAAAAGACTTGATAAAAATTGTATGCTCAAAGTGCCCCATTCACAACATACCATGATATGGAAGAGCATGGAAACCTTGAGGAGGGAACAAAAAAATTTCTTGGAAAACATACTTCAAGACCCAAAAGGGAAGATTCCAAATCAAAAGAAAGTGAAAATCCAAAAGAGAACCATTTGCCAAGGAGATGGGTAGGACAAGGTACTAATGGACCAAGATCAAACATAAGGAAAGTTATATCCTGCAAGGATCTATAGGAGAGCACCTAAGCTAGTGGATTTGGATGAGTGATGCACTAGGCAAGCTAAACTAACAAGGATAACACTTTGATGACAGGAGATCTAGCTAAAGGATGCATTGGAATAGCTAACAAAGATTTGTGCGATGTGTGCAAGATGCTAATCAAGGATGAACTAACATAAAAGCTGAATAGATAAAATGGTACTAAGCTAAAGAGGATGTACAAGCTAATGGACCAAGATATGGTACAAATGTACAAGTTGTTTTGGACAGGATTGGATATACAAGCTATGATACAAGCATTGGATACAAGATTATTTACAAGCTGTATAGGAGCTCTAGATGATAAGATAGCAGGATCGCTCAAGTTGGTACAAGATGCAAAAACTAAGGATGAGGTGATAGCGGGAGATATGGATTTGGTAGGATACATCAAATGATGATGATAGATGTGCAACAAAGGATGGGGACAATGCTAAGGTTGGTGGTAGCTGAGCTGATAGATGGCACTAGAGTGAATGGCTAATGAGAGGATGACATTGGATTTTCATGAGGATAGCCCAGAGCAAGATACCAATGACAAGGGAGGATGGACAAGACAAGATCTCCAAGGAATATAGTGCCCCTAGTCAGAAGATGACATGTAGAAGGAGGTCTTATAATGGATGTGGAAAAGATGAAGGTGCTAGGGAGATCGATGATAGCTGGGATGATGGGGTGAGGTTGCAGAAGATAAGTGGATAGTGATAGACAAAATCTGGAGGATGAAAGATAGGTGGATAAATTGGAAGATGGAGCTGGATGGCAAGATGTGACCAAAAGCATGAGGATGATAGGCTAAGCTGGGGATGACTGGATTATGCATGATGCTTGTTTGCCAAGTTTTCATCATGGTACTTGTCCAAGGCACTTGAATTGCCAAGTTTTCACCAGTGGACACTTTATTTTATTTATTTTTTTGACTTTTTGACTTTGGACTTAGCTAGAATGATTTTGGCTTTTCTTCAGCTATTTTTGGTTTTTTTGAGATTTTTCACTGGCTGTTGGAATTTTCAATTGTGTTGCTAGCTTTTGTTACATCAGATGTGTGATTTATGCAATAGATTAGATTAGATGAGATTGATGGTAGGAGATGGAGGGATGAAAAGGTTGGAAAGGAGCATGAGATAGGGATTCTTGTAGGATCAACATTGGCATATGTTGGGATGGGTGTAAAAAGAGAATATGGGGGATAGATGGTAGATGCGGGCTTGATGGAGGATTTGTGGAAGTGCGCTTGGCTATATAGCCACCCAAGATGGAGTTAGGATATGGGGGACACGAATCACTAGATGGGGGATTAGCAATGGTGGATGCCATTATGCATTGGGTTTCAACTTATTTCTTTGGGATCCACATGGTTTTGGATTTTCTTTTCATAGGCTTTTGCATTGTTTTGCATTCTTTGATTGGATTTTACCATTTTGGAGTATGTCTTTCAAAATAGACATATGATTTCCTAGGATGTGAATTTTTAGGTTTATGCATTTTGAAGTTGGCATTCACATTGTTGTGGTAAGCTTTGGGAAGATGGTTAGGAGAAGCTTTGTGAGATGGAGAGTATATGGAAGAGTGTGGAGGGGGATGATGATGGATGATGTGCCCTGATATGTGCCATTTTTTATCTTGCATAGGAATGGAGGGAATAGGATTTTTATGATGGCTGAAAGGAGGATGGAGGATGGTAGATTTTGGGACATGGGATCCAAAATGGATTTAGCGGATGAAGGGGGGATATGGTAGATTGTTTTGGGTTGCAAAGATGGTGGAGGGGGGATGACATAAGATTTCTTGAAGGAGTGATGGGAGGCTAGCATGGTGGGCCTAGAGATAGGCTTGGTTTGGGGATGGCGTGTACCAACACTTTTAGATGGTGAACCTTTGGATACATATCCAAGACCATGAAAACCTGGATTCTTTTGTGCAATAATAGGCTTCCTGATTCCTTGCTCTTGTGGTCCTAAACCTTGACCTTGATAATGCCATCGATTGAGCATTTGAATGAGCTAAGGAAACTTTTGGTTTGTAGAAAATGGTAGAAGTGCTTTATTAGATGTACTGCAATGGGGAGATACTATTCTTAATTCTTCTGTTGAGAGGGGGCCACCATGGAAGAATGTAAGTGAACCAAGAGGGTAGATTATAGATGGTGGAATAGCTTGGAAAGGTGGTAAGATGGAAGCATGGAGCAGAGGAGATGGTAGGATAGGATCTTGATTTAGCTGATGGGATGAAAAGATATCCTACAGTAGAGGAGGTATGGCTTGAGGTTTTGGAAATGGAGGGGATGGTGACTGCACTATGGATGGAAGACATGGTACGATGATATCTTTGTTTATGCTTTGGTGGATGTCAACATTCTTTTGGGCAGGATCTTGATATGATTGGATTGGAGTGGACGGTGTGATAGGATGTGAAGGGATGGATTCTTCAAAGGTAACAGATGGATAGATGGGAGATTTAGTAGTAGAGATGGGTGAGTAGAAAATGGATGCATAAGGGTTATTACAAGAGATTTGGGAAATTCTTGGAGGTGATGTGGATAGGATTTGGAGGGATTTGACAGGTGGTAGGATTTTGATGCTTGTGGGAAGTGGAATGATTTTAAGTAATTTGAGGGATGGTATGGGGATGATAGCTATGGGAGATGGAGGTAATATTATAGATGGGGAAGATTCATCACTGACTACTTCACATGGTTGGATTAGATGACATGGATTATCAACTATTGGAGTCAAATTTTCTTGTATTTCCTCTAGGAGATTCCTGGGAGACTCGTGTGTCAGAGGTGGAGGTAGTGGATTGATAGGAATAACTAGTGTGATGGGGGTGGAAGACTGGAAGCTTGGTTGATTGGGTGATGGAGGAGAAGCTGGGATATGAGATGGCATGACTAGATAGTTTGGAGGAATGCTTGGATTTTGGAGGATGGTTGGTGGAAGGCATCTAAGGCTCTCAAGATACCCATCATAGTCAACAAGATTTTCATCATCATTGGAATAGGATGTAGTAGGAGAAAGGACAATGCAACCAAACTCATCATGATAGGGTTGGGATTTCATGTTTTGATGATGAGTTTGATGGGGATGGGGTCTTGCATAGGATGAACATGAAAACTCATGGTTGGATTTGGATTAAGTGCAGATTTTGGATTGGCTGATGAAAGATTTCCTAGGGAGAGTCAAAGCTACATGACAGACCTAAGGAGGATTGGCTAGAGATTTTTGGCTTTTCTATGGATGGAAGACTTCAAGGGTATGCTATCAAAAAGTGAAAGTTTTCCTTTCTTATGTGCAGGATTGGTGGCTTGTGGTGTCAACTTGAGGATAGACAAATGATCCTATGGGCATGACATGAGATTGACCACTTGTGGATTCCAACCTTTAGCTTAAGGTGATGAGGGATGACAAGTGACAAGGCTATATTACCCTAGACAAAGCTCTATCAAAAGGATAACCTTGGGGAGATTGAGGGATTTGGATAGACTGATTGGATAGCGAACTCTGGCAGAGTAACAACAATTCCTTAAAGGCTTGGGTGATTTTGGATTAGGTTGCTAGCTGGCTGTGGGGATGATTTGGATGGACTTTGGATTTGGGATTGTTCTAAAGCAAAGAAATAGATAGATTCGATTGTGGTGGGGGAGCTTGGATGATTTTCTGATGAGGTAGTGACTATGCTAAGTATGCCTTGAGTTCTGAGATTTTTTCTTTTCTAGGATTTTGACCAAAGTTGGCAAACATTCATTCAAAAGCTATGAACAAACAAGCAAACAAAAGTTTGGAACAAGCACGTCAAACACACCAACATCCTAGGAAGCTTTCTACAAGGATGAAATTTGGTTTAGCTAGGGAGTCCTCATTATATGCAAGGTACATGAGGCACAAATCCATAGATGAAACCAAAAATATGTCACACAGCCGAGAGGAGTGATAACCCACTTCTCCTCTTTCACTTCTTAAGGGTATAAAGTTCCTTGAGGCTTAGCTCGGGTGATAGAATTTTGATCCCAAGAGAGGTGTCTTTGGATTCACCTCCTGATATTTATACTCTGTCAGAATGCTGGAGTTGAGGTCATCCCAAGGGGTGATAAAATCCTCAAGCAAGCCTCCTAAAACTTAAACAAGATTTTTGATCCTAATCTTGTGCACCCAAGATGGTCTCGAAAGATGACAAGGGGAGAGAAGACTTGGATGATCTTGGGCTAAAAGACATAGTTCTTTTCCAACTGACGCTTAAGTTTTTTGATCTAGACTTTTTGAAAACACATGTGATTAAGATGCAAAGGTTCAATTCCAATTTGAAATATGCCAACAAAAGAGAATTAATTGAAGAATGAATACACAAAGGAGAGTTAGGGTCAACAAGAAAGTAAACCTATGCACCTGGAGGCCCTCCACATCAAGTATCAATTAATTTCCTTTAAGGCATTCAAGAGTTGGTGTTTGTTCATTTTAAAGCCAAAAAAAAGATGTGTGTAAAGCTCAATTTCAAGTGCATGCCTAGAGGCCCTCTATGTCAAGATTTGTTCAATTTTTATTGCCAAATGAAGTGTTATCAAGACTAATGTGCATTCAAGAAATTTTCTATCTTAGAAAAACCAATAAAAACTCAAGTGAGTGGAGTTTGACTTTTGTGGAGCACTTAACACCCTCTTAGGTAGACCCATCCCCATATATGGCGCTAATATTGCAACCAATTGTTAGAATGATGGGTGATTAAAGAGGGTGAGTCCAACAACAAATTCACTCAAAGTGTCTTTATTTGTTTTAATAACTTAGAAATTTTCTAAAATGTAGATTTTTTTTATGCCCCAAAAAATGAAGTGTGAGATATTGTAATGATTAATTGACCTTTTGCATTCAAGATTGGATTTTTTGTTTTAATCATGAATTCATAAAAAAAAAAAAAAAAAAACTTGATTTTAATCCATGGCACTCAAGAGTGATTTTAGCAACATGCATTCAAAGACAAGTGATTAAACATTCAAGTTTTTTCCTTTGAGCATTCAAGATTGAGATTTTGCGTGTTGTTTTAAGATCTTTGAAGTGATTTTTTTTAACCTTAGATCATTCAAGATTGTTTTGGACTCAAAAGTGAAAATGACTCTTTGGACTTTGGTTTTCATTCAAGATTTTGTGTTCAAGTTTGCATGTTTTAAGCCCAAAAATGATATTCTTAGATTGTTTTGATGCATGAAAAATCTAAGAAACATTCAAGATTTTGCAACAAGACATTTGTTTGGAACAAATGACAAAGCTTTTAGGACAATTTTGGCAACCATTTAGGACTTTTAGTTTTCATGAGATTTTTAAAAGAACTTTAAAATATTTGCAAATGGGGTTCATTTTATCCTTGATTGATGCTTTGAGTTTGATTTAAATTTTAGTGTGCACTTAGTGTTGATTTTGAACCTTTTGAAATGGAAACTTGAAGTACTTTTTAAATTCCCAAAAATGAAGTGTTCCTAACTTTGCATGAATGCATCTAAAACCTTGATGTTGCAAGGATGCAAATGATTGGATTGGTTTAGTTTCACTTGTTAAAAGATTTTTTTTGTTTTTTATTTGCAAATTTTTAGTTTTTAGTGGATTTAAGTATAAGTTGGGGGTTCATTTTAAGCACTTAAAAAAAAGTGTGTATGATTTTTCTTCTTTAAAACAAAAGGCTAAGATCCCTCAAGAAGAAGAAGAAGAAGTAGATGGAATAGAAGAAGAATATAGACAAGAAGAGGAAGAAGAATTCCAAGTGCTTCGTCCACCTATAAGCTTGAAAAATCTGCAAACACTATGAGATAGACTATGAGTTCCTTTGTCTTCTTCATGCTCATGTGGACCTATAAAACCAATTTATACAATCCTACCAGTCACAAAAACAAGAAAAATTCGCCAAAATCAGAAAATGACATACAAAACTTGACTAAAAAAGCTAATGAAGATGACCCATGCGGGGTCCCACCAGGCGTGCCAAAATGTATATGCTACTTTAGTATGTTAGAAACACTAAATCAAAATAATCAAAAAACATTTTCATACTAATTTAACATAACTTCATGAGAGACAAAGTGAAGTCCTCAAATTAGAATATAAGCCATGGATAGGCTCTCTCAATGAGGATGATCACTTGATGTAGAGGTGTGTCTAATAGCTAAGATGGCTTGATTATGTGTGTATGCTCAAATACTCAAATGGGCTTCAATGGAGGATTTTTGATAGATTTTGGTGAATGGATTTGATGTAAAAATGGCTTCTCAAAATGGCATTATGGCTTTACTTTCTAGATTGTGTTAAAATAGTTTGGGAGAGGATACCTTAAATAGGCAAAGGGCTTAAGGGATCAAGGGCTAGGATGCAAGGATGGGAGAAAGCTTATGGAAGGTTTGGATTGAATGAGCGGAAAGCACATGGATTGTGCCTCTTTATAGCCAATCAAGGAGTGACACATGTTACAGGGTCATTGGTTAGAGCAAGAGGGGTTGAGGGGTCAACAAAAGAGTCTCAAAGTTCATAAAGACCCTCATAATGGCTTGTAAGAGTCATTTATGGCTTTGTGGGCTTCATAAAGTTTTATGGTTGGGATATTTTGAGGGGATAGACTTTGGCTTGGCTTAGGAAAGTCTTAAACTTGTTTAAGATTGTGCAAATGATTAAGGGTAGGATTAGAGATGTCTTAGGATTAGATTAGGGATGTTAGAGATGGGCAAGTGGATGGAATTTAATGACGGTGGGTGAAGGAGGAGATATTTGTTAACTTTGGCTTGGGTTAGCAAGTCTTAACCAATGTTTAGGGAATGCGACAAGGTTAGGAGGGGATTAGGATTAGGATTAAAGATAAGGATTGACATCTTCTAGAAGAGTCTAGGCTTTGGATGAGGATGAAGACTTTTTAGAAGAGTCTAGAACTTCCTAGGATGAGAATAAATAAGATTTTTAGGAAATAAATAAAGTTTTATTTATTTCAAGGGTTTGGGTTGAGGAGAGATTTATTAAAATATTTTTAATAAACATGAGGATTAATATTTAATCTTAATTAAATATTTTGAGTTGGGATTAGGGGTAGGAAATGATGAGATTAGCCTTTAATCAAAATTAAAGAAGGATTAGAAGATTTTGGAAGAGGTTAGTGGTCTTACAGAAATTGGCCAAGTTTTGGGAAAAAAAAAAAATTTATTTATTTTAAGATTTTTGGTCAATTTTTAATTAAATAATTAATAAATAAGGAAATAATGTTTAAATAAGATTTAAACAATTTTGGGAGGGATTCCTTAATTAAATATTTTTAATTAAGATAAAGGGATTTAATGAAATAAAAATAAATTAATTAATTAAATAATTAATTAATTAATAAATGATGATGTCATTAGGGACTTTTTCAAAAAATAAAAATACTTTATTTTCTAAAGGATTTTTAGGTGTCTACAACTATGACATAGGATTTTTATGTTCATCATTCATTAGAGAATGCTAAAGAACTTATTTTCATCATTGGGCCATTATTAATGGACATAAAAAAATCACACAATCATCACTAGCTACAAGCACAACTACAAAGATATGAATGTGATTTATATCAGATTGTAATGTGGAAAGATTCTAACATAAGCATCAAAGATATAAAGATCAAGATGACTTCAATGTTAGCTTATCCAATTTAATGTAGCAAAACCATGCTCGCAGCAAGAAATAGATGCCAGGATGATGGGAAGAATGGTTATGCAAAAATAATTAAGGATGATGCCTCAAATCTCCTAAGTGTTTCAAGGGGGAAAAAAGAGGCACTTTAGAGTTCTAGATGACACCCACAAGTAGAAAAAAAATAAAGACATCTCCCATGCCCCAAGTTCTCTAGCTATGCATCCTGGAGAGACTTATCAGACAAGGACACTCAACAAAAAATAATAATAGTTAGTGTACAAAGAAAAAATCATGAAATAAGTCAAACATTAAATGTTGCATTTAAAATTTAAGTGTGTTAACTGATACTGAGTTCCAAGGATAAGAAATGAATACTTGCAAGAAGGGAAGATCACAATAAAAAACTAGGTAAGACCAAACTGATAAGTGTTGAAAAACACTCGATGTCAATGGTTGTATTAAAAAATATAGTTGGGGTGGTGTTGAAAAACACTATTTGTGAGGTGCTCTAAAAACTAATGCATCCAAGAGACCAAACCTAACATAGTTATGCCCCCTAGACAAAGATCAATTCCAAACAAAAGCAACAAGGACAAGGTGTGATGGAGAAAGGCTAAGTGTCAATGACGTGCTAAGAAATAGGGGTGCAAAGGACTCAAGTAGCGCATGTTTCTAGGTTTTCACCACTTGGATTTTTATTTATTTTTGTAGAACTTTTTATAACCTTTTTGTATTTTTGCTACTAAGGCACCTATTTCCAGGTTTTCACCAAGGCACTTTTTCTTTTTCAATTTTTGAATTTTTGATTTTTTTTAATTTTTAGAATATATAATTTTTTTGGAGATACATCAAAGTGCCTATTCCTAGGATGATCATTTTTTTAGGACATTTCTCAATTTTAAGAATTTTCACAATATATATTTTTTTAATGATTTTTTGGAATATATCATTTTTTTGGATTTTTGAAATATATCTTTTTTTTGTATTTTTTTAGGATCAATAAATATGTACCAAGATGTACAATACCCCGAATAAAAACAAGCATCAAACTCTCAGGCAAGATCACATCGTTTAGTCCAATGTCTAAGAAGGTAGAGGACATGATGGAGCAACATGCTAGTGGATATGATGGATAAGCAAGGAGTGTTTGAAGCAAGTGAAAGTGATATTAAAGGGCTGACTCCTCAAGAGTACTCAAGCTAGGGATACATTGTCATGTAAAATACATTTGGACAAGCAATGAAAGACCAGCATAGGATAATTCATGAAAGTATAATGTAAAAGTGGGAAAGATGCAATCCAAAGGAGTAGGCATGTCAAGGGGCTTCATAGCATTGTATTTTACTCTTTTTTTTATTAGATCAAGATCAAAGGGGTAAAGGATAGAAAAAGACTAGAATGAATGGAGGAAAATAGACATGAAGGCTAAACATGAAAGGAATGAAAACAAGAACATCATAAGGTAGCTCACAAGATAGCCAAATGTTTGTGTATAGGTCAACATTGTCAAGATCAAAGAGAGAAAATGGAATGGATGAAAGATGTAGAAGAACTATGCATGATGCCTAATTGTTAGGTTTTCATCATGGTACTTATCCAAGGTGCCATAAAGGAGTGGTTTTCACCATAGGAAGAATTTTTTTTCTTTACTTTCCCTACCAATGTGCCTGATTACAAAGTTTTGACCAAGGCACATTTTCAAAAATTTTCATTCTTTTCTTTCTTTTTTTGAATTTTTTTGAAGAAGTCAAGCTTTTTAAATAATGATCCTTGAAATTTTAAACCATGACATGCAAAGGAGTTGAAATGACATGCTCAAAGATGCTAATAAGGAAAGGAAGATGGCAGACAAAAATGGATGATATGCCTTTATGCAAAGCATGTGAGATTGGAAGATGGAAATGAAGGAAAGATCAATGTAAACACACACCTTGAAGGGTGGTGAGAGGATGTAGAAAATTTGAATGAAGGAATACATGAAGGAACATGGTGAGTGGATAGAAGAGGTTGCAATTTAGGTAGATGGAATATAAGAATGCTTTTGGAAGAAGATAAAGTTGAATTCTTTGGAAGCTTGAATGCTAGCTTTAATTATTGTTCAACATTAGACTCTCTCAAGAGGGACTTTGGAATCCATATAGCCATAGGCCTCTTTTCATTTCTTTTTGGTGATTTAGAGATAACATCTTCAATGATGGATTTTGGAACCCATACTTGTCTTATAATTTTTTTCTTTGATATCTCTTTTGACTTTATGCCCCCATGTCAGTTAAAGAAAAAATGTTGGTCTTCTTTTTTATATGGATTCTTGAATTGCTTCTTTTTCTTGTATTGAACATTCAAGTTATTTCCAAAAGACTTGGGACTTGTGGAAGAAGAAGGATGATATGATTGGTTTAAGTAAGTGGTTGGATGAAAAGAATTCAAGGATATGCATCTACGTTGACCTAGAGGAAAGATAGGTGAGGGAGAGACATAATGACCCAAGATGGATGAAGAATTAGGAGAGTTGGTAGGAGAAAGTGAAGGAACATAAGGACCCAAGATGGAAGGAAGATGTGAATCATTTAGTATTTTAGGTGGAGGTCCAAGGATGGATGTGGAAGATACAAAAGAGTAATCAATAAGTTCATCAATATCTATATGATAATCAAGGACATCAGCATCTTTAGAGTGAGCATTAGGATTTTTGATAGAAACAAGAACATCTTTAATAGGAGAAACTTCTTTGATAGAAGTACTTGAGGCATGAGAAGACTTAGGAAGAGTAGAAAGTGGAAGAGAACATGGAGTGGTAGATCAAGAAGATGGAAGACTTTGATCTTGACAAGGATCTTTGGATAGCATAAGTGTACACTCTTTCTCTTAATTTTCAATAGGCTCAACATTGGAAGTATCAAAACTATTTTTAATAACCTTAATGGAAGTATCATTTTTGGAAGGTGCAACTGTATTAAGGTCACTTTGATTGCCAATAAGCTCAGTAGTGTAAGTAGTAGCTTGATCTTGCTTAAGAGAAGACTTAAGACATGGTGGAATGAATAAGGAAGCACATGGAGGATCAAAAAAACCATGAAATGGATCAGAGACATCTTGAAAATAATTGGATGACATTAAGGGCTCTTGATCTTGATCTTTATTTATATTATTTTATTTATCATTTTTAGAGTCTTCTTCACATGAAGTCACTCCTAAGGAGAAGGAAGCATGTTGGAATTGTATGAAAGGCTTTGGAATAGATGATGAAGGACTAGCTTAACTAGGCATTATAGTGCATGAAGACTTATGCTCTTTAGGTTTAGCATTATCAAAAGTATTTGTAGACAAGTGAAGTTTAGCTTGAGTTTCTTTAAAAGGTAGCCTTTTAGGATAACTATAAGGAACCACATGAAAAGCATTAGGATCTCTGTTGTATGAAGAATTGGTAGAAGATTTGAGAGACTTAGAATTCTTAGGGGGTGTATGAATAGTGGAAGATGTAGAAGGTGGAAGGGGAGCATTGGAAGACAAAGGTTCAACATTAACATGATCTTGCTCAAGAGTGTAATCTTTATTTTCAGCATGAGGGTTTTGAGAAGAGAAACTCTTATGGCATTGATCTTTTATTTCAGCTGAAAAAAATGCTTTCTCTTCCTCAAAAAATGTAGATTTATCATTTAGATATTGTTCACAAAATTTATCAATATTGTTTTCAAGATTCAATTCATATGGATTACCATCAATATCTATCAGTGGATCATCCCCTTTAAGCACAAACATAGGACTGGGAGGACTTTTAGGATGCATAGTCATATAATAGTCATCATCATATTAATCATTGTCACTATAGGAATTATAGATAGGCATATCATAAGACTTTTCATTTTGTTCATTATGGTATGTCTCAATAAGAGGAATAGGACTCTTGGTAAAAGTAGAAGAAGAATGATATTGTAAAGAAGAGGTAGGTGAAGACCTACATGAATGATATTTAGAAGAATCGTGGTAAGACTTGGAATATGAAGAACGTGAATGATATTTAGAAGAATCATCATAAGACTTAAAGGATGAAGAATTTGAATGATATTTAGAAGAATCATGGTAAGAGTTGGAAGATAAGGAATCTGAATGATATTTAGAAGAATCATGATAAGACTTGGAAGATGAAGAATGCAAATT
Organism: Cupressus sempervirens; assembly: GCA_028749045.1. NCBI lineage: Eukaryota > Viridiplantae > Streptophyta > Pinopsida > Cupressales > Cupressaceae > Cupressus > Cupressus sempervirens. The sequence goes on from CM053789.1 coordinate 167,594,454, forward strand.
AAATCTAGAAGAATCAAAGTAAGACTTCAAAGATGAAGACTTCTTGGAAGAAGGATATTGTAAGGTGATCTTGCATATGATCCTAGAAACGGTGTCTAATTTATCCATTTTTAAATCATTTTTGTCACAATGTTAGCATCCATGTATCTATTGGAGTGACAACAATTTTCAAATTTAGCAAGAAGGTCAAGATCATCTTCTCTCAAGTGAGGATCCATAACAAGACAATCAAGATTCATGGTTTCGGAAGAGGAAGAATCAAGCACTGAAGAAGAGAAAGGATGAATAGAAGAAGGGAGACTATATGATAATAGGAGAAAAAGAATCAAGAAGACATGATGAAGAGGAAGAATGGAAATGGGAGATTAGAAAGACATGGAAGACAAAGAAGAAAGAAGACCAAGAGTCATTTTGGGAATTTGGATACCATTTGAGTTCATTTGAATGTTGAGCAACATGTAATAACAATTGTAACCAACATGAAAGGAAAGGTACTAGTTGATAGGATAATCATAAGAAATGTTGGTACCAAACTAGGATAGTAAAAGCACTCACTTGTCCAAAAGAAATGTGATTAGATAAAATTTTGCAATAGGCGTAAACTAATACTGCCATAGAGGTGCCCACAAATTTGGATGAATACCCTAGCACATATGGACTAGGAGGATGATTTACCCAAATTATTAATAATTAAAATTGAATTTTGATGAAGGTGAATGGATAAGAGATTAATAAGACTCTCCAAGTGTAATATCAAAGGATCTAAATGTATATCTTTCGCAATAAGGATGGTCTCTAACTCACGAACTCCAAACAAGGATGATTACTAATTCAAGAGGTCAAAGCACAATAACCCAAGTTGTAAATAGGCTTCTAACAATGGGGTAAGTAGCCTAATCTAAACTAGATAAACCTAGGGAGACTGGAAATAATAGGACAACAATTTAGTTTGATTATAAAGTCTCAACTTAGGAACCTAGATTTTGTTCATTTTAAATGTCCAACTAGGTGTATCAATAGAATTTTAATCATGAACTAGGCATGAAAGATATCAATCAAAAATTTCAAGTAAATGTCTTCAAACAATGAGCAAGGGAAAAAGAAACCTTGCACATGAACAAGAATAGTGTCATAGTATCAATCTAATCCCTAGAACTGCTACCGTGAATGTTCTCAAAATGGTTTTCAATCACATACATAGTCCTAGAAAATAAAATTTTGTAGCACTATGGTTCTTAGTAATTTTCAACACTATAACTTTTACAATCTAGAGTGGGTGAAATCCAATCACAATGCACCAAGGTTTTGGCGTATTTCAAGAATTTAATTAATCATAGATACTAAGGAGATTTGATAGCCCAATAAAAGACTAAACCTGTGAGGATTTCTCCAACAAGGACATGTATATAGCGGTTGCTACTACCATGTCAAAAATGACTATTACTACTTGAGGTATCATCCACGTGGTTGACCCAATAAAGGGAATGTCCACTATGGTTTAACTCTCTCTAATCAAGGAAGACTCATAATGTTGTACTACATGGGGACTTGGTTTGGATTCAAGGGTTCCAAGTTTTTGATGTGCCCAAAAGGGAATAGAGCATACTCCTCTAGCCTTTCACCTTACCCAAACATAGCAAACAAGATTCTTTGATATGCTAATTTGAAACCACTTGAAAAATCCAACAACAAATACCACGAATCTCAAAAGAGAGAAGACTAATGAATGTTGAGGATAGATCCAAGTGAAACAAAAGGATAACAACAAATATCCTTCCCTACCTATAAGAGGATCCATCATCAAGAGGAGCTTTGCATGTAAAGTAAGTGAATGAAGCTCAATCTCTCAAGATCTACCAAATAGTGTTCATAGGATCTAATTACTATGTGAAACACAAATGCATGAAAGTAAATCTAAATCCAATTTTAGAGCACCAAATGAAGTGTGAATCTATGAAAGCATGTAAAAGAACTCAAGTCAAACACATGAGATGTTTATTTTAGTTCCAAATCCAAATGTTCTAGAGATCAAACAAAAATACCTGGTAATCCTTGCAACATGTCTTTTCTTTGTTATACCTTTCATTTATTCTTGAACACTCGCTTGGAATGAACAAAGCAACAAACAAAACAAGCAAACACAAGATATGCAATATATGTCCAACTCATGCAAAAATATGGTTAGATCTAAAAATATAATTTTCAAAAGTGGTTATAACCAGAAAGTAATGCAAATGAAAGCGCACATTATGCATTCATTCATTGTAAAAATTAAATGCAAGCTATTTATTAAATGCTTTTTTTTAAAATTGATTTTTGACCTAGTCATAAAGATTGGACCTATATGATATGAATTCAAATCCAAAAATCTAAATACAGAAAAGTGACCCCTATCAAAAATTAGAGAGCTTTCCAAAAATGTTAGAATTTTGAAAATATCTTTTCATTTGTGTCCTAGGGAGCCATTTTTTCAAAATAGACCTATTTTTTATAAATTCAATTATTGAGCCCTAATATGTTCTCTAAAATAAAATAAAACAAAGAACCAACTCTATCTAGAATTTAGAGAGCTTTCCAAAAATGAAAATTTTTCTAAAAAAATGTGCTAATTTTCTGCCAAAAACAAATTTTCATGAAAAATTAGGGAAAAATCATAAAAATTTGAAACTAGCTTAGAAAAATTTGAAAATTGGACCAAATATTTTTAGGTATATTGACATCTTGGAAAAAAAAATTCAAATCAGAAGACTTAGCCATTTGAGAGATATGATAAAATCTTTTAGATCTAGGGTTTTTTGTCTCCAAACAAATCTTCACAAGTGGCTTAACTCCAAAAATATCTAAACCAGAAAGTAAAGGTGGGTTTCCCCATGGTGGGTGCCAAAAATGTATGCCTAAAATGTGAGAACACTTCTATGAGTCATTATATTCAAGATTGCTCGAGAGTGAGGTCTCGAATAGCAGCTCATAGCTTTCTATTCATGGAGTGCAAGGGTTGGTAATGGAAGCCTTCAGTTTGACATAGTTTGTGACCATGCAAGTACACTATGAAATGAGAGATTCAAGGATCAAAATATGCATGCAAATGGAGATGAAAATTAATGAATGTATAATAATGAAAATGCAAAACAATGCAAGAAAGGAAATTTAATAAAAATGCAATACTAATCTATGAAAACAAATATAGATTTAAGCTAATATGCAAATGCAAGGATAAAAATTCATGATGGAAGCCATGGATGCATGAGAGAGGAGGACAAGAAGATAAAAGTTCTCCACAAAAAAATTTAGTATTCAGACTCCTTCAAAAATTGCTCTCCAAACCTACAGCATAACAATAGCATAATAATGGATGTATAATTGTGGATGTCCAAAATGAGGAGAGGGTTCTCCCTTATAAAGGAAAATATGGAGGTGAGAAGCTTCTCACAACCAATATGGAATAATAGAGTTTGATCCATGTGAGACAAAATTTCACCAATGATAAAAGAGCAGTGTTGGAGAAGAAAGTGGAAAGAGGAAAAAGATAACTCCCACTTAGAGATATGTGCATTTAAGTGTAGAGAAAATAAAACAAGATTTATTTATTTTTAAATTTTTTAAATTTTCTTTTTCATCAGAAAGAGATATTTAAGTGGGGTTTTTATTTAATTGAAAGGGAGCAAGTTCTTTTAATTAAATAGGAAATATTTAATTAAATTAAAAGAAGGGTTTTTCTCTTAATCAATTAAATGTGGATGAATTATTTAGTTAAAAGAGAGGTTTTCTTTTAATTAAATGGAGACTTATTTGATTTAATTCAAAGGGAGATCTTATTTTAATTAAATAAGACTTAGGATAAAATGATCAACCTTAGAAATGAAATAATTGAATTTGATCAAGGAAATTGATTTGAATTGATTTAATAAAATATTAGAAACCATTGATATAAGAAATTTGATAAATTGAATAATGGGGGCCCATAGTCTAGGTGACCATTTTAGGGTGCATACAGTCTCATACCTAATTCTTGGTAGCCCAAACTGCCTCCTTGGTAATCCCATTGCTCTGTGGCTAGGTAATGTGACTAGGGACATTTCTATTCAAAGTGATCAAGAAGTGCTTCACTTTTATGCAGTGGCTCTTTATATAGCCACGTGTTAATGTTTTGTGCATTTTCTACTCCATCAAGGGTACTTGTGGTAATAAATGTGGTAGAGCCCATCTAGTGGAGTCAAGAGGTTATTTATGGTATAGGCCCTTGATGTTTCAGATATCATTGAGTATGGGGATCAAGTGGTAGAACATAGATAGAAAAAACATCTATAAGAAGCTTCAACCACATTGCAATAAGGAAAGGGTTCAAGATCTACATGGATGGTTATCTCAGTACCATTATGTGAAAATTTGACACACTGATGAAATATGGATGGAATGGCCTTCATGGCATGAATCCATGGGTGACCAAGGATGATGTTATATGGAAGGTTAAGATCAACTACGTGGCAAAGTGTTTCTTGAGTGGCTGGGCCAACTTTGATAGGCAGCAAGATGGTTCCTTTAGTGGTGTGCTCCAAATTTTCATATGCCTTGATGGTGATCACTTCATTAATGATATATGCCTTAGTATATCCTTCTTAGTTGATAAAATTTAGAGAACATAGATTTAAAGTCGATCTATTATGTATCATGACTCATTTAATTGCAAAGTTGGAAACCATGACATCTATGTGAAGTGGTAGGATATGATTGGGTTTGACTATTGGGATATTAATGGTTTTCAAGGATAGGGCATATGATACCAAAAGATGGCCAACCAAGTTACAAAACTCAGTGGCATTTATGTTAGAGGGGATGTGTGACTCAAATAGAGTACTATTGAGGATCTCTTTATAAAGTAGGCTTGTCCATAAGAGATCCAAAATGGAGATTTGTGTGGGCGTGTTTCCAAGGTGTTCCAAGATGTTAAAATATAGCCCTAACGAGGGTCATTCTGATGGAGATGCTTGAGATGGAGGTGGTCATGATGGTGGTGGTCTAGATAGTGCAGATATAGGTGGGCTAGCTATATTGAGTCATGTCCAGTGGGTAGCAACTACACACTAGGTGTCTAGGCCCTTGATGTTTATTAGATTGATGGACAACTAAACTTGTGATATGCAACCAATAAGGCTCCCATAGTCTAAATATGCCAAGGTATAATTATGGGATAGATCTTGGTTGTCACCTTGTTTACGTAGAGCATTGTTAGGTTTGTTGACAGGAGGATTTGTAGGTGCTTTTCCTTGGTTTGTGTTATGAGGAGGGAAAGCATTTTGATACATCATTAATCTTACATTAGGTGAGGGTTGTGCCCCCACTATGATATCCTTCTAGTCAATGAGGTCCTATACATAATCCTTAAGCTACATGCATTTAAGGGTAGTGTGTTCTTTTACACAATGGAATTTACAATACTCATTATCCTTCTACCAGGATGCTCTAGACTGATTGGGCTCCAAGGGTTATGTTTGTGGATACCAAACAAGGTTATCCTTGGTCAATTTTTCAAAGATTTCATCAAGAGGCTCCCCCAATGGGGTGTATGTGTGTGGTTTCCTCTAGACATGGGGTTTAGTACCTGCTAAAAGTTTGATAGCATTAGTTTGATTATGATACATAGGTATCTGTTGATTGGTTTGCATGGGTGGCTAGTGGTACATAGGGGGTTTTTGTTGATAAGGTTGTTACTGAAAAAACATGGTGAGAACATTGGTAGCCACTCGAACAATATGAACTTTTCGAGTGTTAGTGGCACCATCTATCACTGTATTCTTGTTTTTGTTCCGATAGCTAATTTTGTCATTGCTTGGACCTCAATCCTAGGTGTTTTCCTAGTATAGTCTGATGACACCATCCTAAAGGAGGCCTTGTTTGAGTTCCATCCCCTTTTCCTTGATGTCTTTGTATGTTTGCAAATAGTTCATAACCATATGATGAGCGATGATAGAGTGTGCAGTGTTTATGAACATCTCGACAAGTTGATGCTTAGGGATGGTACAAGAAATCTTGGTTGTGAGGATCTGCAAGCATTGTAAGTATTCTACAATACTCTCTCCCCCTTTCTATTTAGTATGGACCAAGTCCACTATAGATAGTTCAGTGTCAATGAGATGGTTGTACTAAGAAATGAAGGCCTTAGAAAGATCTACAAAGGTTTTAATAGTGCCCAAAGGGATACGGTAGAACCATTCTACGGCTAGTTCTCCTAAGCTCTTGGGAAAGAGCTACATGAGGAACACATCATTATAGGCTACCTCCTAACAATGAATATAGAATTCCTTAACATGTGTGATTGGATCACTTTCCCCCCCAAATTTTTCAAACTTGGGGATCTCAAAATGTTTAGGAAATGGTGTCATTATGATGGTTCTGTCAAATGGGTATGGGCAATCATTCTCAAATTTGAATGTTTTGGAGTCTGTTCCATCCTTAAGGGCCTTAAGAGAATTTTTCATCTCTTCCCATTCAAAGTGTATAGGTGGGGGAGTGAGTTCCCTCAATCCAAGTGCCTTCAGTGTAGGATACATCCTAGAATATGAAGTTTGATATGGAAAACCCTAATTTCAATATGACATCTATGGAAAAATAGGTTGTACAATTGGTGGAGTGGATGCTATGGGTTGTTGAAAAGTGGGTTGTGCATACTATTGCATCTACTAATGAGATGATTGATGTGGTAGGTAACTATGATGTTTTTTCCCTATGAGATAGTTCTACATGGGTGCTTGGGCATACTGCTTGTGTGATGACTATAGTTGAAAGGGTGTTAATATTGGTAATGCCTACGCCATGATTTGGGAATATATACCATGCCCAATATATGTGGGTTGTGCTCCTACTTGAAAGTATGACTAGTTATGAATAGGTGAAGGTAATTAATCTATGATGAAGTATTCATTGTAGGGAACTACAATGGTTGTGGGTTTTGGCTATTTCCTAGAGGTGGCATAGAGAAATAGTTGGTAAGGGGTGGTAGTGAATAGCTATGTGAAGTAGTGGATGATATTTCCTAAGGTGTGGATATGACTACAATGCTAAGGAGAAGACTATTGATAGGGCCCTATGTCATAACAATATTCCAAGGTCCCAAAGGAAATGTAGCCAAAGAGCTTTTGCTAGCTACAAAGGGGTTGATAGTGATCTTAGGTGGGATGGAAGATAAGGTATTGGACCCTAGTGGTGGCATGTAAGCAGTAGATGGACTAGATGTGATTTGGGGTGGAAGAAAAATAAAGTGTTGTTGGATGCAAATGGAGGATTTGGTAGAGTAGGGAAGTGATTGGTGGAAGCAGATGCAAATGGTATACTTAGGGTTGGTTATGATGTAGTATGCACTAAAGGTTGAGTGAGAGTGGGAGGGGTGTTTTGCGGAATGGGAATAGGCACCTGGGTTGAGGGTATATTTGGTTTTGTTGGTTCTACCTGAGGTGGTTTCCATCTAAAAAATGGTTGAGTAAGATATATTATGTCATTAGGTGGTGGACACCCAAACTCAAAGATGTCAATGCTATCTCGTAAGAAATTTTCCATGAAAATTTTCTTGTTTCAATCTATGATGGAATTTACAATGGTAGCGTGACTAGGTTAGTTCATGAATGCCTCAATATCTATGGAGGATCCTAGCTCTTATGTGATTTATAGTGGTGGATCTAATGGCATCATGGATACTATGGGGTATGGCTAAGATCAAGATGTGTTACTACTATGACTAGGATCCATGTCCTTCTTCTTCTGTGTGTTCCTACCAAAGCATGTGGTTGGTGGCATGAAAGGACGATTCTCCTAAGGATGAAAATGCAAAGAGGGATGATGCTAGATATATATGATACTTGAGGAGTCTAAATGATATGGTGCTAAGTGCAAGAGATTGTGTTTCCCTAAAATATGAATGTGGAAATGTGATGGTAATGTGAAATGTATGGCCCTAACTTTTGGCTCAAAGTGATGTGGCGCACAAATGACAACCTATTTCTAGAAAATGTTGAGTCTCAAGGATAACTTAGGATGGTGAGATATATGATGCTAAATGTTTCTAAGTAAGTGAGGGAATAGTTGGAGATGCTAAGGTTTTAATAATGCATGTGGAGGATTCTTCTTTAACAACGTAAGATGGGAGGAGATGATCTAACTTTAGATGTTTGTGTGAGATAGTGTGATTCCTAGATGAGAGACTAAACCTATAAGTGCACAAGTGTGTGTGGAAAAAGGAAGGACCTAATCAGAATGAGTAACAATAGAGTTGTTGATAAGACTCTGATTAACACCATGTCAGAGGGTTAGGTTTTGGATTTTGTAGTCTCACTCAACTTGTAATGCTACCTCTGCACTATCTTTCTTAATTTTATCTAGTTTGGCAATCCTCAAGGTGGGGGTATTTTTCTTTTTTTGTGCTTCAATTTCTTTATAAACTAGTATTTGAGGAAGCTTATCCTTTTTAAACTTAGTCTTGGGATGGCTTGACATGATATTTTTCCAAGGGATTTTGATCACAACTGTGAGTTTTTAGAGGTAGTGACTATGCTAAGTATACATTTTCAACCTTGGGTTGGAAACATAAACCAATTGAGAAATAATAGGTTTTGGATTTTAGGATTTGTTTATGAACAAGTTTGGCTAGTGATCTTTTAGGTAAGGGAAAAATGTGACATTTTTGGTCAAGTAGGTTGATAGAAAAGGTATTTTGAGAAGAGAAACTTTTGGATTTAGAGCAAAAGGTTTGTTGGTAAGTAGACTTTGTTGGGTATGTTTGTGGTTTTCTTGGTAACAAGTATAGCTAAAGGTAAACCAAGATGAAAAGACTTTGTTGCCAGTGGGCTTGCTAACAACCATTTTTCATATAGGAAGGTGAGGTTTTCTCAAAGATAAAATGTGATATTTTTGGTCAAGTAGGATAGGTGGAAAGGTATTTTGAAAAGAGCAACTTTTGGACCAAAAAAGGATTTGTAACTAGGATCTGCTTAGTGGTTTTTGTTTTGTTTTGAGGGAACAAGTATAAATTTTGAGAGAAATGGAAAAATTGGACCAACAAGATAAGTAGTTGTTGCGAATGGACTTGCTAACAACTATTGTTTGAGATAACAAAGGTGTAACTTTTTTTTTGATATAGGGATTGTTATGAGAAAATAGTTTCTCAAAGGAAAAAGTAACTTTGAGAAATAAAAATAGTTGATCTCTTTAGCAAAAGGATTTTGATAATAATCATTGAATTTTGTATTTTCAAAAAATGTTTTTCAAAAGTCTTGAGCATAAGTAAGAAAATTCAAACACACACTTTATCCCTAAGGTAATGGCCCACAACTTGGTGTCTCCTTATTCTAGTGCAATATGTCCCTCTAATCAAAGAGGTGAGTCAATAAAAAAGTCAATCCACAAATGACATAGAATAGAGAATCTTCAAGGCATGGCAAATAGAAGTTCCCCTTCTATAGGAACAATGACCCTTGGAGATGAAACCCAAGCGGCCTTATTGCTCTACAAGGGGAGCACAATGGTGAGTAATCTTAGGGATGTTGTTTCTCCTACATCACGAATGAACATACCATGCAAAAAAGTGAGATACTTTTGACAAAGAGTGTTGTGAATGGGTTTATAGAGTCTCTTAAATACTTGTTACTGAATGTGATCCACTTAAGAATCTATTTTGAACATGCTAAAATCATGAGAAAGTTTTCCTAGCTATGGCTACCCCTAAAAAAATTCCACTTGAACTTATGAGATAGAGTGAGAAAGTTTACCTTTCCCCTCATTTATATACTAGCCAAACTTTTTCCCTGTTTGAGCTTCTCACCAAAGGGAACACACTTCCCATAGGTGGATGAAGTTGCTAGAAGCACTCTTAGGTTGTTGCAGATGATCTAGCTAACAACTTTTGGTACATGTATCACATATTTAAAATGGTCTTACTTTGCATGAAAAGAGAGAAGTGCAAGATGTGCTAAAATGCACAATCTCCAAACATGCAAGACATGGGATTCATTACTATTTGGATACTTTAATGCTTTATTCTATGATTTTAAAAACACATCTGTTTAACATACAAAGATTCATTCTAATTTCACAACATCATCAATAAAAAAAAATGAATTAAGTCAACAAAAGGGAAATTGAGCACCAAAGCATCAAAGAGGAGGGAATAAGAATATTTTAACCTTTAAGGCATTCAAGATTTGTTGAAGTTTATTTTAAGCCCCAAATTTGAAGTGTTTGCACATAATATTCATTAACACTTAAAACAAAGTGTTCATCGCAATGGTTAATTTTAATCCTTAATCATTCATTCCATAAAAGACAAAAAGAAAGATTTGTTCAATTTTAAGTTGTTTAAAGGTAGATTATGATGATGAAACCTATAGAAAAAAAGTCAACATAAAAACTTGCTCAAGGAAATGTTAGAAATTTGTACTAAGCACTTAACACAATAAACCCATGAGTTTAAGAAGCGATCTCGCAAGTGTGGGAATGCAAGAAAAGGTCACAGGAATGTGACATAGGACTATTGAAATAAATGCAAGAAATTAAGTTGTGGGATAAAATAATATAGAACAATCCTATGGGGGGAGTTCTTAGTGTTCTTGTAGTCAAATTTTTTGACAAGTTTGACTGGTCAATAGTAGACATTGATTTAAAAGTTTGACTAAATGGAGGTCACATTCTTACAGGCAACAATCACTGATCTCATAGGTAGTTCTAGCATTCCTATGGAAAAAGGTTTTGTGGGGATATGAAGCTAATTCTGGGACACATGGTAGAAGCTGGTTGGTGATGAGCAGTGAACTCGCAATCATAGGCTCACATTCCCACCAGCAAATAGCCACAATCTCATAGTCACAAGATTGCATTCCTGGGGTCATGGGATCATGAACAAAAGGTTTTCTAAAGTGTTTGAAAATGGAAAATAATTAGATGGTCAGGAGTGCAATTTTCAAAGGATGACTTGTGTGCATACAAAAATATCAACAAACTTCTTTCAAAAACACACAAGCAAATGAGGTTACTTTTGTTAATTTAACACAAAAAATTCAAAAACTGATTGATTGACCCAAATGCAAGGTCCCACTAGGTGTGTCAAAATGTATCACCTAATTTAGTAGTGCAACATGAATACTAACTATTAAATAGAATCATTAACCATACTAAACAAGCAAACACTTAAGATAGGACTGATTGTTATCACCAAAAAAGGAAGCAAACCAAGAATGGTAGGCTCCTAATGGTATAACACATGATGAAATGGATTTTTGCTTGATTAAGATATGTATGCTCACAAGTGTACTCAAGCTTTAGGTGGATGGATGGTGTGAATGAAGCAAGGTTTCACCAATGAAGTCATGGAGTGATTTTAGCATTATAATTGTATTTTGGTAGTTTTCAAGCTCTCAAAATAGTATTATAACTTTGCATGGAAGGTGGATAATTTTAGGGAAGGGAGAGGGTTCAATTTATAGGCCAAGGAGTAGAGAAATGGATGGTCAAGATGCAAAGATGATGAGATGTTAAGGGAGGGTCAAGATGGACTCAAAAGGGAGCACATGGATTGTGCTTATTCAACACCAATAAGGAGGTGACACTTGTCATAAGGAGGATGAGTGTGAGAGGATAGGATATGGGTTGGTCAAAGGAGTAATGGGGGGGGGGGGGGTTTGTTGAGCATGTAAGAGGGATGTAAGAGATATAAGAGGGGTGTAAGAGATGTGTAAGAGTCATTAATGTTGGAGGGTGAAGGAAGAAGATATTTTTTGACTTTAGCTTGGGTTTGCAAGTCTAAACCCTTGCTTAATGTTGTGCACATGATTAGGAGGGGGATTAGGATTAGCTTAGAAGAGGGGTTAGGGGGTAAGTGATTTAGCTATGATGGGATGTGTTAGTTAGGTGGTTAAGTGAGCTTATTATGGGTGAATGGGTTGGATTAGGGGTTAGGATATGGTTTAGGAAAGGTTTTAGAATTTTAGATATTTTATGAAATGATTTATTCAATAAAATGGGAGTGTGGAATTAGATTGAATAGATTTGATGATTTATTCAATTTAATAGAGGATTAGGGATTTAATTGATAAATTGATTTAGGGTAATCATTTGATTTTATTAGTTAAATTATAGTTAATTAAATTAATTAATTAACTAGGGAATGATGATTAATTAATTGAATAGTAAATATTTAATCAATAACGTCCTAGGAGATGACTAAATATAATTACGTATTGATGTAATCAGATTTAGGTGTCTACAATGAGTAGAGTGCCTATTAAATGCATGTAAGTGATCCAAGGGGTTGTTGGAAGTGAGATTTATGATTTGGTTTCAAGATCACAAGAAGAAGAGGTCTGGTTAACATGAGAGAGATAAAGGAAGTACAATTCAGTTATATTATTCTACAAGGAATGATACAAAGATCATTTGGATAGTGGGTTCATTGGTCATGTCCTTGAAGCTATTTGGGCAATGGGTCTAGCTATCTTCTACAACCCCTAATAGGTTTTGAACCTCCTAATAGGGATTCAAAGTCTCCTAATTGGGACTCATATGTATTGAATGTTGTAACAAACTCCTCCTAGATTCTATCCTCTAACAAGGAATATTTATATGAGTACATCATTTTGTGGGCATCATCCCACAAGGGTTTTCCCTCTTATCAATGGTTTCCCTAGTTAACATACCTAGTGTTTTTGTATATGAGTATCTTATTGTGGTTTAAATTTATATTACTCATATGATTAAGACTTTTTAAGGTTGTTATTTGAGATATTAGTTGGATAACTAATTCATTCCCCCCCACTCTCAACTATACCAGTGAACTATATATTCTAACAATTGGAATCTAAACATTAGGTCCTTGGGATAACATTAAAAAATTTGGGAGATCCATGGTGAATATTTTTATAAAGGATAGTCCTAAATTTGATAGGGATAACTATGATAGTTAGAAGCAGAAGATGAACACATGTAATGCCCTACCCAGAGATCCTTGGAAATAAGGATAAATATAGGCCAAGAATTTTTATTTTATTTTTAAAAGTATGAATGCACGTGATAAAAACATATGAGGATAATAAATATTGCAATAGAAGACTAGCCAAACATGCAGACACCAATGGATCTCCAAATATGACTACTAACCAAAATGACTAACAACAGAAAGATGCAGAACTGAATTCCAATAGAAACATTCTAAATCCAAAATGTGACACCATGGGATTGAAGAACATCAAAGAGGACACCCGAAACATTTCCCAAAAAGTTTGGGTCATACTAAAAAGTGCCTGCTACCTACCCAGATAGGTTTTTGTAATTCCTAGGAGATATTTTAAATTAGCATTGGATGATACTTTCTAGTATCACATAATACTTCTAAAGAAGAAGGGTGACATTTTTAGGGATTGGCTAACACTACTCCTAAGGGCATGTGATACTTCATAAGTATCGTATGACAGTTCTTCTAAGGGGGTGTGACACTAGAAAATATCACACAAAAAAACTCTAAGAGGGTGTGACACAATCAGGGAATGCACAATATAATTCTAATGGGCATGTGATACTTTATTGTATTACACCATGCTGACACATGGTCACCCAGCTACAACAAGAAACACTTAAGGACAACAAAAAGGGTAAAAAAGAGTATAAAACTACCACACCAAAGAGTACTATATCCACAATTTGAGGCATAAAAATTGGAATATAAAATTAAAGGATAGAAAGGACAACTAACCATTTAACAAATAGTAAGAAGGAAAGGTAAAAAGGAAACATCATAGTGTACTAAAAGCAACATCGCAATAATGGAAATAACATATCACAATGAACAAAAAATCTAACTAAGTATGTGGTTCCTCCTAATCATCAATATCATAATAAGACCATCATGGGCCCTAGCCATCCCCCACGCATAACAAACCAATCCATTGATCAAATCGTCAATACTATCATAATAGGGACATCACTACTAAACATTCTACAACATAAGCATAAAGAAATCTAACATGCTAGAAGTAAAGCATAAGATAATCCTACAAGTAGATAACACCAACTATCACATGCTAATCATCATAATAAGAAAATGTGTCAAATCTATCATCATCTAAACATGATATACAAGCATTCTAATGAAAGTATAAGTCAGAAGAGGGCATAGTCTAGAACCTAAAGTACCAAGTTAAAACATCCAGCAATAGTCATGCTAGAACAATAGAACATCTTTGTACACTAGTCCCTAGTAGTGGCATGGATAACTATGCCTCCCAACCACATGGTACCCATAGATCCACACTCATTGTGCTAATAAAGATCATGATCTAAGCAAAAAACACACAAAAAAATTCATGGCTAACATACATGCTAGGCAGTATGATGACTGAAATTGAGACATAGATAATGCATAAACTATAGGTCATGGTTAGACACTAAATAGGCTACTAAGTAGGGGCTGAGATCATGGAGAGTCACTTGTAGTCAACAAGCCCAAGGTGGTACTAGCAGCTCTCCACTTCCCAATGGAATGAGCACATCCCAAATCCTTTTTATTATCTTTGCATTTTATTACCATCCAATGTTTAAGTTTAGTTTAACTTGTTTACAAAGCTTCTACATGCCAACCCTCAGGAAATAGACACCAAGCTATGGAGATAGAAGCCCACTCCATATGCTACCCTACCCTACCCATGCTCACCCAATGATGAATTCCCATAGGCATGCAAATTTCCAACCCAACCATAATGATCATAACTTTTGACAAGTCCACAAAAGGGAGGGCCATGCAGGTCACCTGACAGATATGTATGTGCACATACTCATGTGTGGTGCACCACCACTAGAAAGATCAAATCACAAGGACTGGATGCAAAAATAATGCAGAAAGTCACTAAACCAAAAATAGACTCAGGAGGACAGATGTGGCATGTATCCCAAAGCAACATAAAAGTGCTATAGTGGTCAAGCTAACAACCAAATAGATTGTCAAAGTCCACAAATGACATTGTGCTAAGAAAACCTAAAAAAATAGGGTGGCACACAAAATAAGGTAAAAAACCAAAAACTAGAAGACTTCAAAATTAAAAACCATTTGCCCTTTGGGTGTAAAAACCCTAAAAATCCAAAAATAAGTGAGTTCAAACACCATATGCAAAAATAGCTAACATAATGTCTCAAAACCTCAAACCCTCATCCCAGAAGTAAGGGAAACATTAATACCTAATGAATTGTGTTGAACTAGAAAATAGAAATAGAAGGGAACACTAGTTCTCATCCTCCTAACATACTGCTACAAGAAATAGAAGTTGAAACAAAGAAAAATCAATAAAATAGGAAGGCCCTACCTAACAACAAAAAGGGCAAAAAATTGAAACCCATGCAATAAAATAAATAACTTGCCAATATTGCTAAAAGTGATGGAAAAGCATAAACTCCTTGAGATGGATCCAACAAGACTAGCCTCACAAAAAACCCATGCTTGCAACTCCCAAACAAGAAGAAATTGAATCCTTCAAAAAAGGGTTCACAAAAGAGCTCTCAAATTTCTATTTCAAAAAGTGAGAAGTGAATAATAAAATCACTTTTTCAATATGCATTCACTTTTTGAGTGAATAGTTGATTAGGAAAAATAGCCAATTTGACTAGCTAGACTCAAAATTGACCCAAACAAAAATGGGTTATTCTCTATAATGAGAATTCACCTAAGGAAAAGCTGTTAGAAATTAAATCTAAAAATATGAAAAACCCAAAAACCCAAAATCATAGAAAATCATGTAACACTTTTGCTATGATGTGAACCTATAAATGTATATGCACACTCACTAGTCTAATCACATAATGTAGATGAGTTCAAATTTACTAATCATTGGAAGCTTTTAATTAAAACAATTAAAATAAGGATACATGGACCATACATGGATGACATTGGCAAAATATGAACAACTAAATCACTAACTCCGTGTGCCACTACTAGGGATATAATTCTTGCACACTAAAATACCCAATCAAGTGCAAATACATATAATATCATAGCTGAAGAAATTAATGCATTAAATAGCTAATTAATCCATTTACATCACTCACATTTACAAAAGGCATAAAGATACAAGAATGAAGTAAATAACCATAGCATAAAATCTAGCTCATAACATTATCAAAAAATATGTCCAATAAACCATATAACCAAATATCATCATAGATCCACTGTCATCTCAAAATAGCATCAACATGCAAATATGATAAACTTAACAATACATCAACAAAACATCTATGGTATTGAATCAAAGTATAACATCTAACCTTTGGGTCATCTCAAGGTACAAATAACAATAAGAGTATCAAGTATATCTAAAATAAAAAATAGACAAAGTACATATTGTAAACATGAGAGGCACTACAAGACACATCTATTGTACATGGTCTAGGATATTGGATCTTGATGAAGAGTGAGAAGACAATCATTGGAGAAGACAAGCTAGATGGTTGCAGTGAAGAAGAAAAATATCTATGCATTTCTAACATGAGAGAAATAGAAGGTTTATTGATAGCTCTTCCTAAGAATTAATATAGTCAAGTAAAGTCACTTGCAACATCTCATGAAATTTGGAAATCATTATAATCTACATTTGAAGGTGATGATCATGCAAAGAAAATGAGATTACAAAATTGGATATGTGCATTTTAAGATGATAGAATGATGGAAGATAAATTTGTAAGAAGTTATCTTGGTAGAATACTATAAATGGTTGTAGGAGTTTGGTCTCATGGTGGAACCAAGGAAGATGATGAAATCATATGGAAGATCTTGAAAATTTTGACACCACCTTTCAAGTTGATAGCTCAGATGATACAGCTTGTAATACCTTGCACTAAGAATTTCACAAAGGAAACATTGCTTGGAAGATTAGAATTGGCAGAAGTAGATCCGAGATAGTCTGGAAAATCACAAGAGTTGAAATAGTTTTCACTACCCTAAACACACGACCTAATTTTATAACAAGTAAAAGAACTCATGGTGATTTTGCTGGCAACACTAGAGCTGATGTAGACAAGAAAATTTAGGAAGGAATAGCCCTTCTAGTGAGAAGAGAAAAAAGATAAGAAAATATTTGAATGTTGGAGGACTTGTAATGAATTTTGTCATTATGCATCTAAATTTACTAAATGAGAGAAAAAATATAAGGGAAAGTTTAACCCTAGAAGAGATAGAGATAGAAATTGCTTGTATGTAGATGAAGATAATGAATCTAGTGAAAAAGGTCAAAGTGAAAGTGATGATGAATTAGGATTTGTGGCTATCAAGGAGGATGATTTGTATTGAGAAATTAGAGAAGAAATATAGTGGAAAAGAAGTCTAATTAGATAATTGATGGTGATTGTTGAAATCACATGACTAGTGATATGAATAAGTTTATCAAGTTCAAGAATCATTATGGAGGTATTGTTAGAGTTGGTAACAGTGCAACTTGTCATATAATAGGAATTGGATCCATTGCTCTTGATGGTAAAACTAACAATGATGATGTCAATTTTGTTTATGGATTAAAGCATAACTTGTTGAGTGTTGGTTAGTTGGTGGAAATGGGTTATCAGTTGCAATTCAATGAGAACACCTGTGCTATCAAAGAAAAAGATGGTAAGATGATTAGAACTAACACTAGATCTAAAGGTAATGTATTTTAGTTGAATCCTACTAAAATGGCATATTTGGTAGCTAAAGTGGGTAATAGTTAGTTGTGACATAGAAGATTTTGTCACATAAACTTTGATAATATTGTGAAGATTAGTAGCACTGTTATTAATCCTACTAATATTGTCTATAAGGAATCTATTTTTGCTAAGTAGAAAAAATTATCTTTCCCTAGCAAGAAGTTCACTACCAAAGAGAAGTTGGAGACCATTCACACAAATATGAGTGATCCTTCTAGAACAAGAGGATTCTATGGTGAAAGGGGCTTTATGTTTTTTTTTATGATTTCACTAGGAAGATGTGGATAGTATTTCTTAAAGAGAAATATGTATATTTTGAGAAGTATAAGATATTCAAGAATAGAGTTGAGAATGAATCTAGTGTTAAGATTAGGTATTTGAGATTTGATAGAGGAGGATAATTTACCTATAGAGAATTTAACATATTTTGTGAAGAAAATAGAATCAAAAGATAACTATCTACACATAAAAGACTTGAGAAAAATATGATTGATGAAAAAAGAAATAAATCTATAGTAGAAGCAGTAGGAGTGATTGTGTTTGAGAATAATGTTTCTAAGACATTCTGGAGAGAAGAGTTTAATACAAAAATATATAGCCTGAATAGAGTACAAATTAGAAAATGTATGGATGGGACACCTTATGAACTATGGCTTGGACATTTACCATTAGTCAAATATTTTAGGATATTTGGGAGCAAATGTTATATTAAGAGAAACATTGACATTGGTAATTTTGATCCAAGAAGTGATGAAGGTATGTCTCTTGGCTATTAATTGAAAATTAAGGCTTATAGATGTTCAACTATAGAACTAAGACAATACTTGAATGCACAAATATAAGGATTGATTAGAAGTTGGAACTAAAGAAAAGATGGTATATTATAATTCAGATGAAGAAGAAAATAACTCTAGAATTATTAGACAAAATATTGAAGTTTTATTCAAGACTAACGATGACTTGTAGAATGATGTGCAAATTATTGAGCAAAGAGAATTGAAATGATTTGAACCTAGAGAAGCGATAAGATTTTACATGTCAACTCCTACCCCTAATAAGAATCTAATAAAGAATCACTCTCCTAAATAGATAATTGGATGTAAAGATAAAGGCATAATGATACAGAATAGAGTAAATGAGGAGATATATTTGATATCTCAAGTTGAACCTAAATGTGTAGATAAAGAAATCAAAGATAATCATTGGATCCAACTAATGAAGGAAGAATCATATTAGATAGCAAAGAATGATACATGGGAGTTAGTCCCTAGACCAAAAGACAAGAATGTGATAGGAACAAAATGGTTTTTTAGGAACAAAATGAATGAACAAGGAGAAGTTGTGAGAAATAAGGCCAAATGTGTTTGTAAAGGTTATTCATAGCAAGACAGAATTTATTGTGACAAAACATATGCACCAATAGCAAGAATGGAAGTAGTAAGGATGTTTTGGGCTTATCTACAGAACAAGAAATTCAATGTTTATCAAATTGATGTTAAATCAACCTTTCTTAATGTAGAACTGGAAGAAGATCTTTATATTGAGTAGCCTAAAGGTTTTCCTTTATTAGAAGACAAAGACACTATATTCTTATTGAAGAAAGCTCTTTATGGTCTAAAGTAAGCACCAAGGACCTTGCATGCAAGGTTGGACAATTACTTGGAAAAGCTTGGATTTGTTAAAGGTATGGCATACTGTAACTTGTGTTTAAAAGAAATTGAAGATGGTTTGGTAATTACTGTAATATTTGTTGATGACATCATTTTTTGAGGTAATGTTGAAGCTAGCAATAAATGTTTTATGGAAATGAAAAATAATTTGAAATAATTATGATAGGAGAAATGGAGTTTTTCCTAGGATTGGATATTATATAGAATAATGATGGTTTATTCATTTCACAAGCTAAGTACCTGAAATATTTGTTGAAAAGGTTTGTTTTGGAAAATTGCAAAAATGTTGGCACACCCATGATAACTAGTCATAAGTTATCCAAAAAAATATGAGACACCTATAGTAGAGTAGAAGAAGTAAAGATCAATGACTGGAGGTTTGTAATAACTAAATCACAATAT
Source organism: Cupressus sempervirens (assembly GCA_028749045.1). Lineage (NCBI taxonomy): Eukaryota > Viridiplantae > Streptophyta > Pinopsida > Cupressales > Cupressaceae > Cupressus > Cupressus sempervirens. The sequence continues at coordinate 167,614,220 of CM053789.1, forward strand.
ACTAGATATAGAAAATGTAGCTGGGATTGTAGCAAGATTTCAAGATGATCCTAAAGAATATAATTTTGTAGAGTGAAAAGAACATTCAAATATTTAAAAGGGACATCTGACTATGGAATTTGGTATGATAGATTGAGTGATTCCACTCTATGTGCATATACTAATGTAGATTGGGTAAATAGTATGGATGATATAAAGAGAGCAAGTGGTGGAGCATTCTTTTTTGGAGGAAGATTGGTTTCTTGGATAAACAAGAAGTAAGATTGTATCTTGCAGAGTAAAATTAAGGCAGAGTGTTTTATAGTAGCATATAACTATAATCAAGTTATGAGGATGAAGCATATGCTAAAAGATATCATAATTGATTTGGAAGAGCCTATTATCATTCATTTTGATAATACAAGTAGAGTGGGTATGTCTAAGAATCATGTATTACATTTCAAGACTAAACATATATCTATCAAGTATAATGTGTTGAGAGAGAAAGCAACAAAAAAGAACATCATATTGGAGTATGTAAGTAATAAAGAATAGTTTGTAGATATTTTTACGATGGCTTTACCTAAAGATACTTTCGAGTACTTATAAGGTATGCTTGGGGTTACGCCCTTGCCTACTTTTGAGTAGATGATGTAGAGAGTGCATCAGTCCAGTAGTACAAAGCATTATTATTTGACTAGACTAAATTTTTATGCCTCTCATATCGGGGAGTATCTAGTATGCACTAAGTCACTAAGGACTCTTGGTATTGGGGATTTGATATTGAATAGTATCTTTTGACACTCAAGCTAGCTAATGACTTGGAGCAACTAATTAACAATTGGTATGTGACATTATGATTAAGACCTTTGAAATTGATGTCTATGGGGGATATATGCATGTGAAAAAACTCCTAAGGCATGGGGGCGTCTATGCATGAGAAGAACTCCTAGGAAATGGGGGAGAGATATCTATTTAGAGATATTAAAAAAGATTCATGAAAGGAAGTAGGAAGATTTTAGACTTTCTTGATGAAGAGGATTGGACTAGATGAGGATAAAAATAGTAGTGAAGAAGCAATAAAGTATTACTTGGTATTCTTGGAAGTTAGACAGTTTCATCTATGTTTCCATCAATACCAAAGGGGAAGATTGTTAGCATGAATTCTAATGATACTACACTATGGGAGTATTTTGAGCATTAAAGAGTATTGATGTATTGCATTCATGACTATGTTTGTCATTTATGCCAACATAGCATTGTTTCTATAAATACTGGAAGAGTAGAAGATAGAGATCTTCATGGTACAAACAATGGTTTTATTGTTTGGTCATGTACAATAATGGATATCTTCAACATAGTATCTTGATGATGTGGTTATGCACGTGGAGTCTAAGATGATAATGTATAGAAGTTAGACCTAATTTATAGAGAGAAGTCCAAAGGAAAGTTATTGGGAAAGTAGTTCTTGATTTTTTTTGGCTATCTTTCATCTAAGATAGAATGATAAAATGCAGAGTCAAGCAGTGATAGAAGGCAATTGGATGATGACATCAATGAGTACACAAGCCCTATTATCACATAGGAATTTTTGTATAGGCTATGAGCCAACAATACTATTGTAATTGTAATTAATTAATTATCTCATTTTAATTAATTGGGAAATCCTTAAGGCTGACTCAAGGAACTATTATGAAGATATGGTATAATAGAAAGATGTTTCCCTTGATTGTAATGTGTGTTCAATTATTGTGATCATTGTTGAAGTGCAAAGTATGAAAAGGAGTAGAGTTCTTACTAAATGCATGTAAGTAATCCAAGGGGTTATTGGATGTGAGATGTTTGACTTGGTTTGATGATCAAAAGATGAAGAGGTTTAGTTATTAGGATAGAGATAAAGGAAGGAAGTACAATTTAGTTCTATTATTCTACAAGGAATTATATAGAGATCATTTGGATAGTGTGTTCTAAAGGTGTTTTAAATTATTAGAATTCAAATTATCCTGACTAGAATAAGATAGATCTAGGGGCAACTACTTCCCATCTACAACATACCCTTTTAGACACTAGGAAAACTATAAGGCTAGACCCTTCTTCTACTTAGGGCTCTACAAAACCTAGGCAGGTTTACCTTAGATTCATTCATATGGTACTAGTTGTTCAAAAGAGTAGACTTGAAACTAAATAAAGAATATTAAACCCTTATTTCTTCTATACTTATGCAATAATAGAGATGAGTTGTCAAAATTTGCAAATCCTATGAAATCCATGAGCTAAGTAAGGGCTTCCTTTCAAATATTAAATAGAAATGGAAATAGATGATTATAATTTTGATTTCATCTAATCTCCAAATATGTAATAGTAAGAGCAAATTGATCTAGCAATTGATCAGTGCCTTATCTATTGGACAATTCCATAAATCACATATTCCATATATCAAGATAACAATTTGTGAATTAGACATCAGTGTCCATAAAGACCTTATATTCATGTAGTATCCTTCTCAAATAATCAGCAACATATCAAATACATCAAGCTTTTACTTGGATCTTTGTTTGAACAACAAAACAAATGAGACATACAATCTTAAGGGGATGCAAATGGGTCTAAGCTCTTTGTCCCTAAACTAACAAAACATTGCAAATCATAAATAGAGGAGATGAGGAGTAGAATGAAACTAAGAAGTTTCTTGCTCACTGTATTCATTTCTTTGAAACTATAAATTCATGATGCATTTAAACAACTCATAGAATAACTAAATAGACTAGAATTATCTATGTTAGCTTCATGTACTATTGTTCATACAAGAGAGAATTTTAAAGGAATGGTGGAAATATAGTTCTAGATCCAACCTTGTGGCATCATAGACTAACTTTAACCAACATGGTATCACAACAATGAAAAATATAAAAAACTAGAACCATCCTTGTGGTATCACAACAATGAAAAAACTTCTCCAAAAACTAGAACCCTTATAATAAGAGAGAAAGAGAAAGATAAAGGAAAGGAATGAAACCCTAGATCTGATTTGGAAATGACATGTGCCCACTTGAATCTTCATTCCTTACTATTAAAAAATATCTCCCTTCTTTCTGCAACCAAAATTAGAAATGAAAATCATAGTTGTGTGCAACAAACTCAAAATATCTCTTCCCTAACTAATGAGAAACCTTATTCTGCTAAAATATCAGATATGCATTTGAAATTCTTATAAAAACTTTACTAAACTGACTTATATGGTGAAAAAATCTATCCTTGAATGCATCATTGGTGCTTTTGGTGTTCACCTAGTTCACTAGTTTGCAACAAATAAGATTTGAACTACCTCAACTGAAAATAGTTGAAAAAACATGTAGCTGGTATAGAACCTTTAATATCTTGAACAAATGACTTCTTGGGTAGAAACAAACTCAAATATATAAAATTCCCTTTTTCCCAATTCTAATGGTATATAATAGTCCTATACTTTCTTACTAGAGATGCTGAAAATCTTAGTTTGAAAACTAGGCTCTTAAACTACTTTCATTGGTCTGCATCCCATTTTCCAAAAAATAAAAATTATCCTAAAGTCAAAACTGTATAATATAACTTTTCTGATTTAAAAACGTGTTTGGACCTGATATAGAGAAAAATATTTTAAAAATATTTTGTTAGCACTTCTAATATTTTACTTCTAATTATGCATCTAGGTCAAACTAGGTTTGACCAATTTTTACCACTAGGCAACACACTATTTGTCAATTTGCATCATCATCCACTACTTGGGCATCATGTTGCACCCTTTGATTGGTCTACAGATTCACCACTTGTCACATGAAATGATGACATATGTCATCTTTTCATTAGTTATCCTTATGTATGGTCAGTGCCATGTCATTACTTGTTAGGCACCCCAACCACATCATCACCACATGGCACTTCTCAATTTGTTGATCAAACAACTCACTGGGTCCTAATGATCAACCATGTGTCATCATTTAATTGGTCCTTGCATTCTCATATTTCTTATTTGGTAAGCAACTTTATTTTGCAAAATAGTGATAACTGTCAAATCTACCATGTGGCATGATCTGATGCACCAACCTATTTGATGCTACATCATTACCCAACACCACATGTTGCACTCTCACATTCTAGCATCCTAGTCACCAAAGTACCACATCACTTGCAAGAATGTGATGAGCTACCACATGTCTTGTTCACTAAATCATCACCTTAGTTTCCATGCCAAGCCTAGAAAGCCTTGCCATGTGTTATTTTATGATTCATTCTCAGGTTACCACTTGTTACATTTTGGTTTGCTAGGAAATCTATTCATCATCTCCACATTATTGCACATATGTCCCTTCGACCCTTAAAATGGACTACCATATGTTCCTAGCTATCTTATGACCTCTAGTGACACATGTCATGATAAAATGGGTCAAATGTGATCTTAGGTTACCCTATGACCCTACTCAACCCATATGACATATTACCATATGACCCTAGGAGTCCTAGGATCCTGAGGGACACATGTCATGATGAATTAGGTCAAAGGGGGTTGTAGATCAATCTATGATACCATTCCATTCCATATGATCAATTACTCTATGTCCTTAGGGGTCTTAGGACCCCTAGGGACACATGTCATGTAGAAATAGGTTGAAGGGGGTCATAGGTTAGCCTACGAACCTCTTCAACCCATATTATATATTACCATATGTTCTAATGAGTTCTAGGATCCCTAGGAACACATGTGATGATGAAATGGATCAAAGGGGTTCATAGGTTAACCTATGACCCACTTTGACCCTTATGGTGGATTACCATATGTCTCTAGGTGACTTAGGATATGTAGAGACACATGTCATGAAGAAATGGTTGAAGGGGTTTTTTTGTTTTCATATGACCCCAATTGATCCATATGATTGATTACCATGTGAACATAGGGACCCTAAGGTCCCCAAGGACATGTGTTTCGATGAAATGGGTTAAAGGGGGTCATAAGTTTACCATTCAATTTTTAAGATGGATTACCATATGTACATAAGTGTCTTAGGACCCCTAGGGACACATCTCATGATGAAATGGTTCAAAGGGGTTGTAGGCTATCCTACAAACCCATTTGGCCCATATGATTGATTAACATATTTTTTTAGGGTTCTTAGGACCCAAAGGGGCACATGTCATTATGAAATGGGTTGAAAGGGGGTTGTAGGTTATCCTATGACCCCATTCCATCCACATAATTGATTACAATATGTCCTTAGGGGTTTTAGGATCCCTAGCAATACATGTCATGATGAAATTGGTCAAAGGTTATTTTAAGTTAGCCTATGACCCCATTTGACATATGTGATTGATTGCAATATGTCCCTAGGTGTCCTATGAAACCTAGGGACACATGTCATAATGATATAGGTTAAAGTTTGTCATAGAATAGAATATGTCCCCATTTGACCCATATGATTGATTACCATATGTATCTATAGGTCTTAGGACCCCTAGGGACACATGTCACAAGAAAACTGGTTAAAGGGGGTCATAGGATAGCCTATAACCGCATTCAACCCATATGATTGATTACCATATTTCCTTAGGGATCCTAGGACCCCTACAGACACAAGTCACAAAGAAATTAGTCAAAGGGGGTCATAGGTTATCCTCTAACCCCCTTCATGTTAAAAAGGATAGGGTTTTTGTTAGACCAAAATATCAATCTTTCAATGCTTGATACAACTAATAGTCTTATAGAACCACAGGAGGAGGTTAACTGATATCATGAATCCTATGAGGTACACTAGCCTACTATGAACAATCCCCCTCCCAACATCACTTACTATGGCCTCCAAGATTCAAACATATGACCAAGCTTTGATACTAATTGTTAAAAAGGGTAGGGTTGTTGTTTCACCAAAAATCAACTTATCAATGCTAGATACAACCAATAGTCTTATAGAACCACAAGAGGTGGTTAAGCCATGTCATAAATCCTACGAGGGACACTAGCCCACTACCAACACTTTGACCCATATGACTGATTACCTTATGCTTTGAGGGGTCCTAGGAGACCTAGGGACATATGATGTTATAAAATGGGTCATAGGGGTCATGATTTAGCCTATGATTTCCTTTGAAACGTCTGATTATTTACCACATGTACTAAATGGTCCCACTATCTCTAGGAACACATGCCACAATACAATGGTTTGAAAGGGGTCGTTGATTATCTTATGACATACTTCAACCCATATGATCAATAACTATATGTTCCTAGGGGTTTTAGGAGCACTAGGAATACATATCATGATGCAATGGGTTAAAGGGTATTATAAGCTAACCTATGAAAATCTTTGATGCAGATGGTTTATTATTGTATGTCTTTAGGGTTCCTAGGGGCCTTAGGGACAGATCTATTAATGTAATGGGTCAAAGTGGGGTTGTAGGTTGGCCTATGATGCTCTTTGATCATATGTCCTAATAGGTCATATGACCCACAAGCCTACAAACCCCTTTAACCCATATGGCCATTTATTATATGTCCCTATTGTATCATCTATTTTGGTTGTTGCAAATAGTATACTAAGATTAAAAAAGAACTTACAATACCAAATAAACTACTACTTATGATAAGATGATCATAAACACCATGGAGGAAATTAAACCAAAAATGATAAACCCCTCATTTGTGGCCCATGATGATGTGGACATATCCAGTGATGAGGGATGTGTGCTCCAATAAGTTCAAGCTTCAATTGGTGGGTGATCAAGCATGGAAATGGGTGAAGAATTCAACAATGGATGTAAATATGGATTTTAACATGGTAAGGGTATGAAATGGTTGCATTGTAGTGGTTCATAGGGGATTATAAGTTTGCATTGGAAGGTGATACGAATTGTGAAGGGGGAGGGTTTCATTTATAGGCTAAGGGGTGATCAGATGGAGGGTCTACATGTGAGTATGGAGAAATGGTGAGGAAGGGCTACGATGCAAGGAAGGGGGAGCACATGGATTATTCTTCTTCCAAGCTCTAGCCTTGTAACAAATTTTATGAGGAATTGGGTAGTCAAAGTGGAAGGTCAAAGAGGGTTATGAGGGAGGAGTGTGGAAGAAGAATGTAAGGGGCATCTAAGCACATTTATGGAATATAAGAGCCATTAATTCTCTTGGATAGGAATGTAAGAGGATATCAGAGAATTTTGACTTTGAGGTGGGTTAGAAAGTCTTAAGGAATGTTTAAATTTGTGCACATGTTTAGGAATGGGTTTAGGCTTGGATTAGTAGGAGGTTTAGGAGATAAGTGGCTTAGTTTTGATGGGATGGGTTAGGTAGTTGGCTAAGAAGGGTTATAATGGGTGAATGGGTTAGATTAGGGTAATGAAATTATTTTGGGGATAGTTAGGGTTTTAGGAGTGGTTGATTAAATGATTTATTTAATAAAAGTGGGATGTAGGATTAAATTAAATAGATTTGAGAATTTATTTAATTTAATAAGGGAATAGGGATTTTATTGATAAGTTGATTTTTGATGATCATTTGATTTTATCAATTGAACTATAGTTAATTAAATTAGTTAACTAACTAGGGGATGACAATTAATTAAATAAATATAAAGTATTTAATCAATAATGTCCTAGTAGGTGACTAAATAAGATTGCCTAATGTTGTAATCAAATTTAGGTGTCTATATTTTCCTCCTCTTTGACATAGTGTTGGAACACTTTTTCAAAGAAGTTCAAACATAAGCAACATAAAGAATAATTTTTAAGACAACAGGGTTCCCCCAATATTGAAAAGAAAAGGAGGGAATGGACTATGTCATTAGCCCCTCAAGAAGGTAGCAAGGAGAGAATATGAGGCTTGACAACTTCTTAAAAAATTACAATTTGGCAAGGTGAGTAGGAGGATGTAGAAGGATGCAAAAGGATTAGAAGGGTGTTAAAAAAATAATTAAATTATAAAAATAAAAAGATGGGAGGAAAAAGGGGTACACTAGATGGTGCATGGAGAAAATGGGGCACTATATGGGGCCTTTAAGGAGATCTAGGAGGGTTACAAAGGGTTTCTCTCATATTGACACTAAGATATTATTGTTTGGAGCTCTGATTTGGATGATGTGATGGTTGTGTAGGGACAAATAGAACATTGAGTGGACATGTTATATGAGATACAAACTATCATATGGAGGCCATATAGGGGTATGGGGCCATGGGCTAAGGAGAGGAAACAACTACCTTACACTATTTCACCATGTTTCATTTGGAGTATATTGTTGAGTAGTATTGACTAGATAGGGTGTTGTGACAATTTGAGTGGCCACAAGTTGTGCTAGGGGAGCACATCTAGAATGAATGAGTTATTAGAGAGTGAGTGAATCTTTTTGGGCCAACATTAGAGAGGGAAGGGTTTCTGCAAGAAAGGTGAGACTTAGTGTTGTAAGACTTGCATTGGTTCAATGGGGTAGTAGATGTAGGCTCTACCTAGGAGTAAAGAGATGGGTTTTAGTGATGAGATACATATCTTGAGAAGTGAGGTAGGAGAGATATGAAATCATAGCCTTAATATAGTGGTTAGAGGTTGTGATCTAGGAGAAGGTGAGGCTACAACCTAAGGAGAGAGGGGAGAGGTCCCATGGGCTAGAGGTTAGAGTAGGAGAAGGATGGGGATAGACCAAGGTTAGAGAAGATGCAAGGTTGATAGGTTGGTATGCATCACTCTAGTAGGCACATGACACCCTGAGCTAGCTCTAATAAGATACTCAATAGGAGAGAGACTAGCTCAAGAGAGATCTAGATCAAATTTGACATGAGTGGGATGTGGCTCAATAATAGGAAAACCATGTGGAGATGGAGCTAGGAACAATAGTGAAAGATTAGGAGTAGTTGGAGAGGATACTAGAGGTGATGGTAGGGGATAGGGATAGAATATAGGGGAGGTTAGACATGGTTTAGGAGGAGAGGGATTGATTGGTGGTGGATTTAGCAACTATGAGAGCAAAAATGGTGGTGAGGGAGGTATGAAGAATCAAGGACTACTGATGATAGAGGTGGTAACTCTAAGAGTGTAGCTAGTGATAGGTGGAAGATTAGAGGAGATGAGACAATTGAAGAGGGAGATGGAGGTGTTGAAGGAAAGAGGGGGCTTTTACAAAGGGAGATACCATGCAATAGTACCAATGCATTATCGATGACTAACACAGTTGGCCACAAATAGTACTCATATAGATATGTAGGGTGGGGTAGATAGTGGATGGAGCACTAGGGGTTCACAAAGGATGGGTGGGTCTTAGTGCATAGGGAAGAGCCATAGCACAGGGTAGAGCTAGAGGAGAGACAAGGGTATTTTTGTAAGGAGGGATGAGGTAGAGAACTCAAGTATTGGTGGAAGATGGATGAGACCGCCACCACCACCCTTATGAGTCTCATTGAGAGGATGTTATGGATGATAATGAGGAGGAGCAATGATATGCTAAATTTTGTATTTTTGGTATGTATTTTTGTATGCATAGACCCATATGTATTTAATGGATTATATGTATGATATGGACACTAGATTAGACTACAATGGACATTGTTTATTTTTTCAAGTATGGGTGATGCATTCTTTGATTCATTTGAATATGTGACTTATGTATGATTTTATGAGTTGCATGTGCATATATGGATTGACATGTTGTATGTAGGGTGTGATGTATGATATGCATGATTATACTAATGATTTGTGATATAGGAGGTGATTATGGTTAATGAAATGTATAACATGGTATTGACATGTGTGGTGTAGGATGTTCTTGCTTATGGGATGTATGATGGTACTGGTGCTTGTGATACAAGAGGTGATTATGGTTGATGAGATGTATAACATGGTACTAACGTGTGTAGTGTAGGATGTGATGTTAGTTTATGGGATATATGATAGTACTAATGCTTGTGATGTAGAATTTGATATTGGATTTTATGGATTTATTTTAATATATTATGATGATGTTTATGATAGCTAAAAAATGGACCTAAAACTATGACGATGGAAAAGGATAAAATGAATGTCAATTATGATTATGGAAACGGAAAAAATGAACTTCAATTATGATGAAGGAAAAGAAAAAAATGAACTTAAACTATGATAATGGAAAAGGATAAAATAAGCTTAAATTATGATAGTGAAAATGAACCTAAACTATGATAATGGAAAATGATAAAAAGAACCTAAATTATGATAGTGAAAATGAACCTAAACTATGATAATGGAAAAGGATAAAATGAACTTAAATTATGATAATGGAAAATGAACCTAAACTATGATAGTGAAAATGATCCTAAACTATGATAGTAAAAGTGAATTGAAAACTTTGATGATGAAAGTGGGCCTAAAACTATGATAATGCAAATGGGTCAAAAATTATGATACTGAGATCGAAATGGACCTAAAACTATGATAATGAAAGGATAAGCTAAAAATGAACCTTAAATTTTATGATGGTGCAAATGGTAAGTAACAAGAGACCTAAAGAGTCACAAGGATGTAAATGATGACTAAAATGAAAAAAGAGCATGGTACTATAATGAGAGATGAGTGGACATGACATGAAATGCAAGTAGAATGATAGGGATAAAAATGTCATAATAGGTGGATAGGATGGAACTGTGGCATATCACTAATCAATCATACCCTTGTTTTGAGGGAGGAAACAATGCGCACAAGTGTTTGAACATAATCCTTGTAGGTGATCTAGGGAGATGCAGTTGGGCTAGGTGATAGGGAAGGAATGAAAAGGACTAAGGGCATTTTTTTTAGTCAAAATGGGGTGCATATATATAGTAGATGTGGATGTTAAGATAAGAATGGTGTAGGATTGTGGTAGTATGGATGTTGATAAAAAATAAAAATAAAGGAGATAAATGAGATGTGTCTTCTTATGGAGCAAAGTGATGGGCTGATGGAATAATGCTTGAAGCTTTAGGGTGGGGTACTTCATTAGGAAGTACCACCATGTAGTGAGAGAACTAAATTTGATCTAGGAATATTGGATATATGCCAAGGTTACCAAGAACATCAAGGCTTTTAGCCCAATATTGTATAGGACTAACTCTAACAAGCATGCAAGAATTGCTCCAACATCACACATGAGTTCCAAAGGAATCAAAGTGGGGCTAATAGTGAGAAATCATCAAAAAAATGAAATTTTTTATTTGCACCATGTGATTATGAATGATTAAATGTTTCAAACATGTAAGGGTCACATCCTACTAACTCATAAGTAGAAAAAGACCTAATCAAAACCTTGCTCTCTAGTTGCCCCATTTACAATGCTTCATGATATAAAAGATTGTGGCAGCTTTAAGGAGGGTAAAACCAAATTTCTTGGAAAAGAAACATTGAAAAACTAGAAAAGTTAAATCCAATATCAAAAAAAGAGAGTAAATTCATAACACAAGTAACATTTTTCCAAAGATATTAGTAGGACTAGATACTGATCAAGAAAGGTTAGACATAAGGAAGGATGCATCCTCCAAGGACTAATTAGTAGTATATGGGATTATGAAAAAAATTTCAACCAAGAACTTTGTAAGATAAATTTGGGCAAGGGATCTCACTCAAGCTTTTGAGAAATAACTTGTTTTTAGTTGAAATGTTGTCCATGACCTAAGTAAAAATTGACCTAAGAAAGGAACATGAGTATGTATAACAAACAAGACTAGGATATTGAGTGAGATCCCTTGCCCAAATTTATCTTACAAAGTTCATGGTTGCAAATTTTTTCATAATCCCATATACTACTAATTAGTCCTTGGAGGATGCATCCTTCCTTATATCTAACCTTTCTTGATCAATATCTAGTCCTACTAATATCTTTGGAAAAATGTTACTTGTGTTATGAATTTACTCTCTTTTTTGGATATTGGATTTGACTTTTCTAGTTTCAATGTTTCTTTTCCAAGAAATTTGGTTTTACCCTCCTTAAAGCTGCCACAATCTTTTATATCATGAAGCATTGTAAATGGGGAAACTAGAGAGCAAGGTTTTGATTAGGTCTTTTTCTACTTATGAGTTAGTAGGATATGACCTTTACATGTTTGAAACATGTAATCATTCATAATCACATGGTACAAATAAAAAATGTCATTTTTGTGGTGATTTCTCACTATTAGCCCCACTTTGATTCCTTTGGAACTCATGTGTGATATTGGAGCAATTCTTGCATGCTTGTTAGAGTTAGTCCTATGCAATATTGGGCTAAAAGCCTTGATGTTCTTGGTAACCTTGGCATAAATCCAATATTCCTAGATCAAATTTAGTTCTCTCACTACATGGTGGTACTTCCTAATGAAGTACCCCACCCTAAAGCTTCAAGCATTATTCCATCACCCCATCACTTTGCTCCATAAGAAGACACATCTCATTTATCTCCTTTATTTTTATTTTTTTATAAACAACCATACTACCACAATCCTACAACATTCTTATCTTAACATCCACATCTACTATATATATGTACCCCATTTTGACTAAAAAAAATGCCCTTAGTCCTTTTCATTCCTTCCCTATCACCTAGCCCAACTGCATCTCCCTAGATCACCTACAAGGATTATGTTCAAACACTTGTGCACATTGTTTCCTCCCTCAAAAAAAGGGTATGAAATATTGCTGTACAAATTTTTAGGATGTTTGGACAATTTGGAATGATATGTGAGTGATGTTTATGTGCAATGAGAAAAGCTCAAGATGAGAAGGTAACATAATGGGATCTAATATTGTACACTGTTACTAGAGGTGCAAGTGATGTGATATATAAATATGACACAAAAGGGAATCCATATGTGATAAGAAACACTTGATAGGGTACATGTGGGATGTATCATGGTAGACTATACTACTTTGACTAGATTTCTAAGCTTAAGGATGGGTGGAATGTGCTATGATAGTGATAGTGTGGTGATAGAATATTTAGAACACCTTGGGAAGATGGGAAGATGAGATGTTAACATGTGGAGGTAGGTGGTGTGAGAGATGTGGATCAATGATCGATAATGAAATGGTCAATTACATATAATGCCTATTTTCTAGGTTTTCACCAAGGTACCTATCTAAGGCACCTGAATTGCCAAGTTTTCACCATTGGATGCTTGTTTTTTTTGCTCTTTCCATAATTTTAGCAAGATACATAAGGATCTTAAGAATATAATTTATTGAGGTGAATGATGTTGGTGGGATCATTTAGTACTTCAAATTCAAGTGTGGATAGTTGGTATGCTCTTGGGCCAAAAGATGACGTGACAACATATGAACAAAGCCATGTAGGCTCAAACTTGCTCTTCTTTTATCAGTCTTTTTGGACTTTCATATTTTCTTTGAGGACCATGTGAACTACTTGAAATTTCTATGGATGAACCTTCCTATTGAAGTGAAATTTGAGGTAATTTTGGTAGACCATGAGATGGTCATCGGCCTGTTGCCTTTTCTCATCAAGTAGATCTAGCTAGGTGAGTCTAGCTATTTTGTAATCCTCATCTAATATCTAGCCTCATAAAGAAATGTGCAAGGATGGGATCTCAACTTCAAGAGGTAGTACTACTTTTGCATCATAGAATAGGGAGTATGGGGTTGTGCATGTGGATGTACAAAATGAAGTGTGGTAGGCCCATAGGGTGGGGTTGATCTATAAATGCCAATCATAGATAGAATCATTGAAAAATTTCTTTAAAATTTTGAGTAGGGTTTTATTAGTTGCCTCAGCCTAACTGTTACCTTGTTGGAAGCATGGGATCTAAAAGTGGTGATGAATATGAAGGGAGGTGCACAAATCTTCCATGCTAAGATTTTTTAAGTTACCTCTATGGTTATTGAAAATGGTAGTAGGGATACTAAAGTGGTATATGATATGATAGAGGAAAAACTTGGATACTTGAACTTCCATTGTAGTGACAAGTGGAACTACTCCTACCCATTTGGTGAAGTAATTTTTAGTAGTGATGATCTAGTTGTGTCTTTCTAAAGATAGGGGTTTTATACACCAACAAGGTCAAACCCACAGGATGTAAATGGCCATGATAGTGCAATAGGTTGAAGATTTTGAGTAGAAACTTGTATCAAGTTTTCATATTGTTGACAAGGTAGACATATTTTGACAAATTCAAAAGCATCATGATCCAATATATGCCAATAATAGCCTTCTCTAATAAATTTCTTAGGTAGGACTATAGTGCTCATGTGAGCACTACAAAGTCCAATGTGTACCTCTTTAAGTGCCATTGCAACCTCATTTTGGTCTAAATACCTAGAGAGAGTATCATTCTAACCTCAATGATATAGGGTATCATCTATGATAGTGTATGAAGATGATCTATGAATGAGGCTCTAGAATTCAGTTATTATGAGATGGGGAGATAGGATACCATTTAGTAGATAAGAATGAACTTCATGGTAACATTTAGATTGGGGACCAACTAAGATGCACACCCATGTTGATTCATTGTTCTCGTATGCAGGCTTATGTAGCTTCTTGACTAAGAATTCATATTGCATATCCTCTTGAGGAATCTCCAAAAGTGAACCAAAAGTATCCATGGCATCTACATCCTTTTTTTGAAATCTAGGTACTTGTGTGAATTGGATCTGAGTAAAGTGTTGCTTTAAGTGATCTAAAAATTTTATATAAGGCTAAAGTTTATCATCCTTAGTTTGATATTCATCTAGGAATTTCTTGATAATAAGTTGTGAATCTTCAAAAACCTATAGCTCTATGATGTTCTACTTAACTACTATTTTGATCCCTACAATAAGAGCTTAATACTCTGATATATTGTTGGTGTACTAGAACTAAAGTTTGAATTATTTAGAAATATAGTCACCTTGAGGAGTGACCAAATTATACTGGCTCTAGAACCATGGTGTTGACATAATATTCAAGTTTATTATTAGTGAAATAAACTTATTTATATTTTAAGTATATACCAAAATTATTGTATAGTTAATAGTGTTAACCAAGCATTTCAGTTGTGACCAAATTCTATAGTTGCTATCGGGTCCTTTGGACAATTTTAGTGTGTGCCGAGCAGTTACAACTATTGTGAAGGTTAGCAATGAAAAACTGAGCATCTTAGTGTATGATGAGTTTACTAGTGTAGATGAAGTTGTATAGTTCTTACCAAGTTCATAGTTGATATGATGTAAGTCTAGTGTTAACTGAGCTACTCAATGTTAACCAAGTAATAGAGTTTACACCTAGCTCATAGTGGAAGCATTGACCAAGCAAGATAATGTGAATCAAGTGATTTAGTTTATATGTTGAGTTTTACAACATTCACTAAGTCACTAGTGCAGACTGAGTTCAAGACCACTCAGAAGTGATTATTATGGACAAAGATTCTACTTCTACCAAGTGCATGATAGTAGTAAGCATTGATAATGGATGCCAAGTATCAAAACCTCACCAAGTCATTCTTTTGAACTCAAGTGTCTACATTTGAGCTGACTTCATAATATTTGTGTAAATTGGCATTGTGGCCAACTTTGTAATTGTGCAAATGGATTGATATATATGTAATGTATTGTATCATATCCAAGATATATCAAAGGAATGCAATCTAAAATATATATGATCAAAGAAGTCCACAAGAGTGGATTACAAAGGCTACAATAGTATAAAGAGAAACAAAGATATGCTTATCATAGTAAGGTGATTGATACACACAAAGAAATCTCACACAACAAACCAAGTTGTAGATTAGAGATCAGATACTACTTCATCTGAACAAGTAGATTAGTCAAATCCTTTAACAAGGTAGACGTAACATTCTTATGAAAATCTTGTTACTGAATGCATACTTCATTGCATGTTTTTAAATTCTTTAACAAGGTGGACCTAGTAGTCCTTATTGCTTTTAACAAGGAAAAACATCAAAAATGATTAATGTAAGCCTTATCAAGCCAACATTATACTAAAGTATTACAGCTTGTGGGTATCATCCCCACCCCATTTTTACTTTCTATTTGAGAGGTATCTAGGTCGCCAAATCTATGTGTTAAAGTGTTATGTATGCTTTCATATTTTTAGTTTCTTATGCATGCAATTAGATAGAAATATATGCAAAGGATTAATTAGGAAATTCAAGGTAGAAGTTTTAGAGTTACTGATTCACCCCTTCCCTCTCAATAACTTATCCTTTCATAATATTTCCAACAATTGGTATCAGAGCTTTGTGGTTCTTAGAGAAAAGTCTAACATCTTGAGCAAAGATCAAAGGCCATGGAGACATTCAAACCTAACATGGCTATTGACAATGAGAAGCTAGATTTGTGAATGGTTATTTCCCAACTCAACAAGGAAAATGAGCAACTCTCTCAATCCCTGAAAAGAAGAAAATATCTTGCAATTCAAATAAATGATCATCTCTACATTGAAGAAAGAATTGAAGAACTTCATTCAAGTAGCCAAGATGAAGCCAATGAAGCAATCAAGGAACTCCTAGAAAAGAATGGTTCACTCCAAGAAGAAGTAAGAAAACTAAGAAGAGAACAGGACATTTAGTCAGTAGGGCTATGTAAAGTTATGGAAGAGAAAAATAAGATAAAAGAAGAGATGGAAGGGAAACATAGTAAGATTCAAAATTTATCCCTTCAGCAAGAAAACTTCATTAATCAACTCACCACTTCAAATGAAGAAATCATACATCTAAGGTTAGAAAATGAAATATTGTAGAATGATCTAAAATATAAAAGGCAAACCAATGAAAGAATGATGAAATTTCAAGTAGACATGAATCAGTTGAGTGAGAAAAATCTCTATAGACAAAAAGAAAAAGTAGGAATTGGATACGCAGAAGAAGGTGAAACATCCAAGGAAGGAGCTCAAAATAATCAAAGACCTTCTTGTAATAAATGTACTAAGATAGGTCATTCATCAAACAAGTGTTGGAGCAATGAAAAAGAAAAATTCAATGGAAAATGTTACAATTTCAATCAACATGGTCATAAGGCTAATGAATGCAAAGAGAAACCAAGATTTGAAGGCTAATGTCACAAACATAAGAAATATGGAAACAAGTCATCATAATACAAAACCAATATATTGAATCCTGAAAAACAAATTGTGAAAGCTATATTTGGTTGGGACTACAACACTTGGTGCAAATGTCACTACAGTAGAGAATCTAGACATCTTGGAATGAATTATGTAAAGCATCATTTAAGGAAAAGAGATACTACTAAAATATGTTTCATTTGTACTAAAATTGGTCATCTTGCCAAGAACTACATGAATATTGAAAGAATTGAAGATGAAAGGAAGTTAAAGGCTAATAACATCAGAAAATAGATGAGATAGCAATGGGTTCCAAAATCCTCTTAGAATGCAATTTTGAGCTATGTTGAGCAAGTCACCCAAGAATTTACTGACTTCACCATTTCTATTTGATCTCTAAAAGCTGAACTAGAATTTTGATACTAAATGAGACATCAAATATCAATTCTAGTAAGTAGGAGGATAGATCCAAATCAGCATTCAAGATGTAAAAGGGATCACCAAGTAACAAATGAAAGTTATCACCAAGCAAGGTCAGGTTATAGTCTTACTGACCAATGATGTGTTACAAACTCTACCAAGAAAGGTCAAGAGTAACTAAGGTGCATATGGTTACCAAGTCATGAAGACTTCATTGAGTATTCAACAAAGTGGATGATAGTCTATCAATTTGATCTGACATTTGTACCAAGAATTTGTGGTAGAATTTGATAAAAGGAATAAAATCAAAGTTACCTTCACCATGAATTTTTAAGAGCTTTACACAAATAAATCTTCAAGAGAATTCAAGTGATTTGAGAAAATTATTACCAATTTTTTTTGAATTCTCTCAAACCATACCAAGCGAAGATGGCATCTAGTAGCAAAGCAATACAAGGTTTAGGTATGCTGGTTCGTGGAGTTGTATGGAAAGAACCAAACTTCAAGTTAACACCTACCATCATGGAAAACCTAGATAGGAGTGGAGCACAGTCACAAATCCCTCCAAAGATGTTGTTGATCAATGATATTTGTTCTCATTTTAAACTTGCAATTTAGGAAATTGATATAGTAGAAATGGATGAAACCCTAGAGAAGCTATGTGTTGATGGCATGTTGAAACCTGGGCATCAACATCTCGAGGAAAAAGGTTTAACATATATTCCTCGTATGCCACAAGAATTTCAAGTTAAATGGATTAGTTATATCCTTAGTCATGTACATAATGGTCAGTTGTGGCTAGAGAAATCAATTTTGATCACTAAGAAGATGATCCATAGCATCACTACTCTCCCAATGTTGGAAAATGATAAAATAACAAAAACCCTAGGTTGAATTGAACTAGAGAAGAAAACCCTAGCCAAGATGGATGGAAGAGGCATGGAGATAAGTAGAATGACTAATATGGAATTAAAGTTTGGCATTCATATCATTTCCCACAAGATCTACAGTTTGAGTAGGTTGAACAATATCATGCAAGGCAATAGACTTGGCATACAAGGTAGTCAAGAACAACATATCTCTTGACCTTCCCAAGTTTTTGTTGAATCAGTTCAACAAGAACACAGAGATCATCATAATCTCAAAGAAAAATCCATGTAAGTTTGCCTCACTTTTGACATGTTTATTTTTCTATGTTCATAAATTCTTTTCATCAAAAGGTTTTGTTGTTTGGAGGAAAGATGTACCTATACTTTATCAGATAAATGAATATAATGTAGAGATGGGAGAAAATTATAATAGTATCATGGATAATTATTTTGATTCATTCAAGGAGAAAATGAATAATAGATTCATAATCCCCAAGAAACTAGTGGAGGATTATAAAGATGATGTTTGTTTTATGGTAGATAGTGACAAGGTATACATTTAGCCAATTAGGCTTAGAATTGCATGGGTAAAACATGTTGGATATGAGGTTAATATTGATGAAACAAAAGACATAATTGAGGCATTAGTTAATGAACCACTTGATCCTAAGGAAACCTATTTTTGCACATATGATGAAGCCAAGGCTAAGATAGAACTAGAGATTTAGCTCCCTCATGTGTTGAACAAAGGCAAGAAAATAATTAAAAAGTTGAAAACAAGTTCTACTCTTTTGATAACTAATGGGAAAGGTGAGGATGAAGAAAGAATGGATGAGGAAAAATTAGTGGAGGAAGAGCCACTAAAGAAAAAGGGCAAGGTGATAATTACCAAGCCTACTGAGCCATTCACTATAGTATTCACTGGGAGATCCTCCAAGAAGAAAGCAGATAAGGAAGGAGCAGACATAATATTTAGAAAACCTCCACCCACCTTCCAAGATAGATTTAAGGACTTGTAGAAATAGATTGAAGATGAGCAAAAGCAGATTGAAGATCTAGTGATGGATAAAATGGGTAAGTGGAAATACTCACCTGATCAACTTTCACTTCAAATCTTGAGTTCTTTGATGGATAATATTAATCCAAGATGGGAATTTTTAAAGAAAACTTCTAAAGATATCTATGATAAAACCCTAAGGAAGCTTATGCTAGCTTAACTAACAAGGAGGTGAAAGAATCTATTAAAAAGAATGAAGAAAAATTAACCTTGAAAATCAACACTTGTTTTTTATTGATGAAGGACAATGAGCATATTGTGAGGAATGCTACAAATACATGGAATAATATCCATCTCTTTCACAAGTGAGTGATTTTTCTATTGATGTAAAAGATGATGATGGTGATAAGCAAGCAAAGGATGAAGAGAAAGATGATGAAGATGTAATTCATTTTGACAATGGAGAAGATGAAGAGGAACAAGAGAAAGAGGCTACTGATGAAGATACACAATTTTGTGAGGAAATTGATCTAGTTAAGATTGTTGCAGTGGTTATAGCCTCACTTCCTCACTCTCTAAGAAAAATATTGATAACATCAAGCATAGAGATAGCCTGAGTAGGATTGGTTGTGACCAACACCACAAGAACAATGTAAAATTAATCATTGCACTAGTCCCACTCAACATAACATTGACTGAAGTGACCTCCACTTCATCTACCAAGCTAAAAACTCCTCCCTCTTCAACCATGTTGGATACATTAGTTTTTGACACAACAAATTTCAATACATCAATTTTTGATACTATAGTTATTTGTACCAATAGTTCAACGAGTGAAGTATCAATTTTTGTAGCAAGTCCTATTATGTCTACTATTATTTCCATTGCTACTAAGAAAGAAATAAGTACAAGGATAGTTGAGTCCAAGCCTCAACTAAGCACAAATTTTTTGAGTAAAAAAAAAGAAAATGAGGAGGATATAGATCTTGATGAGGAAATTGTGATTCCAAATTGGGACATTTCAAAATTCAATCTAGATCAAATGTACACCTTTGTTGAACTCCAAAATAAAGCAAAGTAGTAGAGGCTTAGAGAAGAAAGAGACAGGGAATTCAAAATTATTGAGGATGTGAAGAATATTTTGGCAGAAGCCCTAGCTATAGTGGTTGATTCTTCTCAACCAATTTTTTATCAGTTGGAAGAGGTAGTCTAGAAGTACAATGAAGATTTGGGTGGATAGGATAAATTATTATAGAAACTAGAGAAAAAGTTTGAAAATAAGGTGTCAGGGCACATTGCTCAAAATATTGTCATTTACCAAGTAGAATTATCTACTACTTTGGGTTCTCTAGAAAATTCATGTACAAATGTATCATTACTTTTTGGTAAATTGTGTGATGTTTCAAGTTTTACAAAGGAAATAAAGGACAAATTGTCAAAGATTGGTGAAGATCTCAAGGCAAGTTCTCAACAATTACACCTTGACCCAAGTTCAAGCTCTACCGATTTCAAAAAGATCAGATTTTTGAAAGATATGTAGGCAAACTTTCTTAGAGAAGAAGAAAGAATTAGACTTACATTGATAGATATCTTAAATATGATTCTCCCTAACATGGCTGCACTACAAAAGCATATTGCACATTCAAAGATGCTCATTCATGATAATAATTTTTCTATTGTAGACCACATGATTGAGTTGTCAGGAGAAGTGTAGATTGCACTTCACACATGCAAGGTCTTGTAAGAGGACTAGAAAAAGACTTTGGTGCTCATATTAAGGGTTCATTCAAATTTATTGTCTCATTTTGGCATTACTATATAAATATATAGAATAAACCTTTCACATTAATGTCAAAAAGGGGATAAAGATGAAAAAGTAAAGGGTGAGAAGACATTAGAAGATATGAGAAGGTGAGAATCTATAAGAAGATAAAAAGGGAAAAAAATTTATTGTAAAAATGTAAAAGTTATGGGGGAGAAAATGTATTGTAGAAAGATTTCTTTTTTAAAAAAGTTGTAAAGAAAATAAGGAAAATGGGGGAGAAGATGTGAGAAAAATGTAAATAAGAAAAGAAGAGTTTACAACAAGTGTATATTATATATAGAAAGGAGATATATTCAGATGTATAGTATATTGTATATTATACTATGGATGAACCTTACCATGTATAGAAATATATCTTACAAAACCAATTTTGAAAAATCTCAAAAATAATAACAAGATGATGAATAAAGGTATTTAGGAACTTTTTGAACTCAATTTTGATTGATAAGTGTTTTTGTGACTAATGCCAAAGTGGGAGATTGTTGACATAATAGTCAAGTTTATTATTAGTGACATACACTAATTATTGGTCGAGTTTCCTTTGTCAGAATTGATGATATTGGAGACATGTGATCTTGTAGGGGAAGGAAAAAATTTCCATCCTAAGGTACCATACAAAGTAGTTGATATTTTCTCAAATTACTTCAATGTGAAGTTTCACTTGTTCTGGTGGTAGACATGGGGTAATGTAGGTAATTCTTAGTGTCTCTATTACACTAATGATTGGTCAAGTTTCCTTTGTTAGAATTGATAATATTGGAAACATGTGATCTTGAAAGGGAAGGAAAAAATCTCCATCCTAGGGGGCCTTAGAGAGGTTTTCACCATTGGATACATCCTTTATCTTTATTTCCCTTTTTGGATGATCTGATGGTGTTGCAAAAGATTTCTCACTAAGGGATGATTTTTCTTTTGTTTTGTTCTTTTTATATTCTTTTTCTTGATCAATTTTGGAACTGGAGATTTCATCCTCCCCAAACTAACCTTTGGGATTCAACTTGTAGATATATGTCAATTATGGATGCGATTTCTTATGTGGTGTTTTCGGTCCCATGACTATGAGGAGCATGTTCTCCATGGAGAATTTGTCGACACAAATAACACTTGGTTGGTCCCAATCAATGAGTTTTGGGTGAGTGAGGGTAAGCCTATGATGTTAATGGATAGTTGGTAGAGCATAGAGTCTCATAAGCTAGGTTCATCAAGGAAGATATCATCACATGCTTCCTTTGCAACTTCGTTGGGAATGTCTTCAATATCAATGAGATTGTTTTGGATTTTTGAAAATGTGTTACCATCCTTATTGGTGCCCCCAATTGCTAGGAGTCCATAGCCTAAGCCTTTATTTTTCTACATTTTGTATGCTTTTACAAGCTATTTAATACCTAATTATTTATGTCCTAAGATGCCTTCTTGATAATCCCATTGTTCAGTTGCAAGGTGATTTGACCATGGGTATTTTTGTTTGAAGTGATCAAGAAGCTCATCACTTTTGGAGCTAGATCCTTGTATATCCATCTACTAATGTCAAGATTTGTTTCCTCTTCATCAAGGATACCATTGGTGAAAGGTGTAGTTGTTCCAAGTTTTCTAATCTAGGGTGTTATGTATTGCTTCAATCCCTAATATATTAGGCACCCTCAAGTATGTGGATTAATATGTAGAGCACTAACAATAAAAGCATCTAATAGATTGTATTCTCCAAAATCTTGGTAGTTGATCTTAACAATGGAAAGAGTGGAGGCTAAAATGATGTCTAAATCATGGAAAGTGCTAGAGAAGCTAGCCATGGTGTTTCCAATCTTGATTCTAGGACAATGGTTCATGTATGAAGCTTTAACCACATTACGATAAGAAAATGGTTTAAGATCAACATGGATGGTTATCTCTATGCCATTATGTGGAAATTTAATAAACTAATGATAAGTGGATGGAATGGCCTTCAAGACATGAATGCATGGTTGAACAAGGAAGATGTTGTATGGAAGGTTAAGATCAACCACATGACATATTTTTTTCATGAGTAGAAGGGCCAACTCTAATTGGTAGCAAGATGATTCCTTCAATGGTCTACTCTAAATTGTCATATGCTTTGATACTGATGACCTCATTTGGGATATTTTCCTTAGTGTATCCCACTTGTTTGATAAGTTTCGAAGTACACAAAATGAAGGCTGATTCATTATCTATCATGACCCTTTTGACAACAAACTTAGAAACCATGATATCTATGCTAAGTGGCATTATATGATTTGGCTCAATAGATGAGATGTCTAAAGTTTTGAAGGACCACATACATGATGTAGATAAGTAACGAACTAGGTTTTGGAATTCTATGGCATTAATATCTGTAGTAAAGTGGTCTTGTGCATAAGAGATCTAAGATGGAGATTTGAGTTGGCATATTCCCAAGGTGTTCTGTCCTATTATATTGTGGTCTTGATGGAGATGGTCTTGATGAGGTAGGTGTAGATGGGATAGCTATGTTGAGGCTTGTTCTTCTCATGGTGATTGCGCATTCGGTATCTAGACCTTTAATATTTATCACATTTAGTTGCCATGGTTTTAGTACCCTATATTTCTCACACTTCTAGGATTAGGATTGAGTCAGTGTGATGTCAAGTATATATTTATTTTTCCTCCAAGGAACTTCTCTTTTCATATATTCCTTTGTGTGCACCTAGGTAGGCATTCAAAAGAAATATATGGATTTATTCATATTAGCTAATTAGGGAGAGGGTAGGTAAGTCTATGCATCTATAGGATGTATTCAAAGGGAATATTATACTCATATTTAGAACAAAAGATGATAGAAAATATTGAGAGCTGAGATTTAAAGATAATAGGCAAATCATGAGAATGAGCTACAAGAAGGGTTAGTTGAATTTGATGCAAAGTGAACATTGAAAGATGGAAAAATGATGAAAAGAACTAGGTCAAAGGTGGTATAACTCCCCTTGAAATTAAATCAAGGACTCATATTTGATCTAAGTGTCGAGTTTGCTAAGTTGACAAGTGAAATGGCTTAGGGATGAAATTTGGATTGATAGATGAAGATAAAATTGATAGATGATATTTTAAGATGAAATTATAAGTACTCAATGATGCATCTCCTTAGTTGTTAGTTTTCACAAATATCCATGGTTATTGTTATGTCACTTTCCAAACTTGTATGATTGATAACCATAGTGACGTAGTGATAGATCAACATGTGTCCCTGTGGGCCATTTCCTTTTGTAGTTTGTGTGGTTGTCATTCAAAACAAGTGTCTTTATTCAATTGGTTTTATACAAATTAGAGCAAAGTTCTTGAAAAATTATTTTCATCATTGATCTCTAGATCAATTGATGGTTGTTGTTGTAGCCTGATAAAAATTTACTCGATCATTAATCTATAAGACATAATGACTAAGTACCACATGTCCTACTAGGTCCATCATATTCCATGAGATACTATCAAAACCTAGTCATGAAGTGCCATGAAGAAAAGAAATCCAATGTCAGTTTCTTTAAGCATTGGAATAGTGCCACTCATGTTCCATGATGTAAATAGCTAGAGGATGGACTCAAATTTAAGAGATGAACAAAGAGTTAGGGTCTTCTATCCTAATCCAATATCAATGATTATCACATGGTCACAAGGGTTAAAGATAAACCTTGGGTTAACATGGAAAACAAGAGAAAGCCAATAATCCCATGGTCCCAAATGGATAGAAGAAACCCAGAGTTAAGGCAATGATAGAGTGAAAGAATATAAATCACATGATTATAGGTTCATAGGTAGGTTAATTTAATCGCAAGTAAAAGCCATGATGAAAAAATATTAAAGATTGCAAGGTCATACATAGTTAGGCTTAACCTAAAGTTAAGGTTGCGATAGTGTGAGAGACAACAATGGTTAAGGTAAAGAACTTTCACAAGGTTTTTGCATAAGAAGAATTCAAATAATTTTAAGTTGTGACTAGATAAAAGCATTAATAGTTAAATCTTAAAACAAATAGTCACATGGTCACTGGTGACTAGAGATAACCCAAAATTAGCATGATGAAGCAATACTAGCTAGTGATCGCATAGCCATAGGAGTTACGTGAAACTTTGAGTTAACTTAGCAAAACAAAAAAAAATTATTGATCACATCATCACATCACAAGAAGATATTATGTGAACAACAAGAAGCCATAAGGAAAAATGCAAAGAATTATTATTTTTTAATCATTATCGTTAATTTGAGATTGATGGCCAAAATTCAAACTTGTAGTGATCATTGGAATTCAAATTATATGAATATGACACCAAAAAATTAGAGAAGAATATGAACAATTTTGAGAATTTCTAATCATTTTTGCTTTCTTTATTTGAGGTATTGAACTATAATTAATGACCATTGGATTTCAGAGTGATTCAAGTGCTCTATTAATGTAACTAATAATTTTGTAACTGGCCAATAACCCTAAGAGGGGGCCTATATATGTAATTATCTAAGCTAATAGAAATAATTAAAAATTCTCTCCAAATATTCCCCTTGCATTTCAAGATGTTAAGTGATAATCAAAGAGTTAGATAAAATGAAGGATTTGTATAATGTCTAAAATTAGGTAATGTGATGTGTTGATTCCATTTAGGACTAGAATGCTTAGGTTTCTTTCATTTTCTCCTTCAGCTAAGCTAACCTTGAATTTGAGATTAGTTTCTATGGTATTGTAGGATAGATGTATTTGAATCTTGTGATTACTTACTAAATTCCATTTTAGTGGAGAGTTATTAGTCAAGGCAGATTATATTTCATCTTTCATATGAATCTCTTCTCTATCTCTAGAAAAAATTATAGTAGCACTAATCTACACTTAAAAGTAAGAGTAAATGTTAGAAGAAATTTAAGGTAGCTTGTGATATCCATTCCACTTGGTGTTATAGGTTGCCAAAATATTTCTCTACCTAGGATGCTTTTAGTTATGATCATGTTGGTTTATCATCTTCTCCTCTTAGGTTAAGAGCATACCCCCCATTCCAATGATCTATTAAAAACATAATTCATTGCATATATTGAATATAATGGAGTTGTACCTTATAATTTAGAGGATAGGGATATAACACATACACTGACCCATTTGTTGGTAAAATCCTTTTGTTTCTCACATTCTAGGAATATAGAGTCAAGGTAAAGCCAAGTTATAAAGAGGGACAAATTGTTAACCAATAGTTTTTTGCAACTCTTCTAGGAATTGGAATCTAAGACCAATCCTTGGTTTCTCATTGTTAGAAATATAAAGGGTTCTTCCCTAGGATGAAGACTAGTGACTCTGTATGAAGGACCTATTACCTTTGGTCTAAGAAGGTCTAGTGTAACTCAATGGCCATGCCAAATTCAAAGATTTGGAGAGATCCAAGGCCTAAACCCACTCTCCTATAACTCAATGAGACTACTGACAAGTTGGTGCAAGAATTTTCCCTTCTATATAAACTAAGCATCTCATAGGTCATCCAAAAAAATATCAATATTGAAGATGATCATGTTTCTACATCCCTTTGGAAATGTGTGTTCTCTAGATTCTATAAGCTAAAAGACATACAAAGAGAAGAGAGGAGGAGGAAGCAAGGAAGGTTGAATCACATCCTAACTCTTTAAGAATTCAAAGCCATAGATTACAAGGTGCTTCATGAGCATTTTGATTAGTATAGAGAGCATCTCCTCTACAATCTGAGAAAATATTAGCATACAAGATGAACATATATCAAAGATGTTTAGGAACCACATATGTACTCATTTTTGTAGACTCAATGACCTAAAAGAATATGAAAGAAAGAGCCTAAAACAAGTGTAGATAGTTGAACATAAAGAACCCCTCAAGAAGTCACTTTAATCTATTCCTTATGGTTTTCAAGTGTTTAAAGTGCATGTGAACATTCCTAATATTGTAGGAAGAGACAATAAGTCTTCATTAGATACATCTGTTGGAATAAATCTCAAGTCAAAGCTGGATGATCATGATCTTGTTCTAAAGCATCTATTTAATGATGAGGAACCAAGAGGAGAGACTTCAACATTATCTCAAGAGATATGCAAGGAGCAATCTATGAAGAAACCTTCCCACTATGAAGAAGAGTTCCTAGAATACAATGTAATGTTGTTCACTAGCAAGGAATCCTCTTCTAAGAAATATTTAAGTAAAGAAGGAAATCTTATTTTTTATTGTTATCCCTTAGCCTCGTCTACATCAAAAATGTATATAAGTCCTATTGCCAAAGAGAAAGAGGTTGTTTTTTTGTCCTTTCCAATCCTCAAAATGAAAGAATCACTTGGTGGCCTAAGTACAAATCCATCTCAAGTTGAAGAAGGGGCATTAATGATTTAGTTTTCTCCCTTTATCCTATGCTTATTCCTCCTATTTTAATTCCTAAAGATAATAAAGATGCATTGGAGGATGGGGAGAATTAAGATTACTACATAGATGAGGGAGATTTTATTCTTGAACGGAATGAAGGGGGTGTTGGTGTTTTTACACTACTAAGCATCAAAATATTTAATATCAAGATGGTGAAGATCACAAATAACATAAGTATTAGATAATTCCTATAAACAATTATATGTTTTTCATATCTAGACACAACTTCAACAAAATCATGGAAGATTTTCTACTCTTTTGGAGCTGCAATACCAAGGCCAGTGCACCTGAGGGATTAAAGATTCATAAGCTGATACTATATTCATATTTCCTCCATTTTATGACATTTTATAGCAATGTTCATCCCTTACAGTAGATTGGTAACAATTCTTCTTAGATCTATAGATAATTCTAAGGAATAGCAACTAACTAAAACTTAGAAGTTAAATGTAAACAAGTACTGACCAACTTTGACATTTTTTAAACATTAAAGTAAAATTGATTTGATTTTAAGCTTGATGCTTATTCATGATTTCTCTATCTATAGATTGAACTAGTTGATCAATTCCTTATCCATTGGAATTTAGAGTCTATCTAATTTATTTGACCTAATTGACTACATTAAAATAAAATTTAATAGAAATTCTCAATAAAACTCATTCTTACACACATCCTTTTACTACCTAGATATCGTATCATATTCACTAAATAATTTTACTTAATTCATTGAAGTAAAAGAAATAATGAGCTAATATACAACCTACCCTAGTTTCATTCAATTTGGACAACCTTTTCTCATACAATCTCATGATAATTTATCTAAAAGAAAAGATATGGGCATAGTTCATCTTTGTATTAAATTTCCTTGAAAATTGTATAACAATTGAAGTAGAGCTCAAAATAATTCAAGATAAGGCACTATGATCTAGTAACATTAAATGTATTCTCATATTTTTGCAGAGAAATACATCATAAAATTTGCATCAAGGACTAGACTAAACAAAGCTTAGTAAAATAAAAAAATTACAATGACTTCAATCCCTTCTCTAGCTCTAGAATCTCACTTATATAGTGTGAGATGCAACAAGCTTTAGGCATAGAGAAACTAGCAACTCTCCTTAAGAAAGAAAGATATTTACATTGTTATAGTAAAAATAGATAAAAATTAGTGTAGCAAAATATCTTTCACCATGAATATTCTTAGGTGGGACCACTTACTATTACATCTTTGGCTACTAAGAGGAGTTTATGATTTGCCTTGTTGTTGTTCTTCCTCAAAATGTATGATAGTTGGTTTTGCATGTGATGGACCTTGTTCTAGTATTTGTAAGCTAAGTTGGACTTCTAGTATTCCATCTATGTTTTCTTGCACTAATAGATTAATAGTCACCACTGGTTGTCCTATTGTCAATTCATCATTTTGGGGCTCTATTTTAGAAACTGCAATCCATTGCTTACCCTTATCCTTCTCTACTTGTTATGATGAGTTAATTATTTTTACTTTATCTTATTCCATTTCCATTTAATCATGATTAGTTTCACCACATTCTAATTGCTTTGCATGAACAAAATTTTCCATCTACTTGTCAAAAAGTGTATCATCTAGCCAATTAAAATGTAGGATATCATGCTACTTCTTCATCACATACTCTCCATTATTATCAATCTTGACAAAATATTTCCTCAAAGAATCAAAGAATAATTGAACTTTTACAACTTCTTTAGTTGTGACCATCGACCATGCATTTCCCTTTTTCATTTATGACCTCATTCATTCAAAGGCATAATGGGTCATTCAATTCTTGGGCCCATTACTCCCTATTTTTCAACTTATCCTTTCTATCTATGGCATGTAGAAAGAGTTAAAAATTAATACTCGTATACTTGTCAAGATAACTTATGATCCCTTTTACATTACAAATCTCTTATCATCAAACTCTTATAGATTATTGGTTAAATCAAAATCATTTTATATATACTAATAGAATAAAAAAATAATAGAAAACATAAAAGAGTAACATTCTTATTCCTTCTACTCCATTTGTTGACAATTGGCTTTAGGACATCATCATTTTCTTTCAGCTCTTCCCATGTATTTAGTGCTTTTGTTAATTTCTCATAGAAGGTTCACCAATCAATCTTATTAACTAAATACATGATGGCTTTCCTTAACCTATCCTCATATTGGATTTCCAACTCTACATGAAATGCCTATAGTTTACTCTTTTCTTCTTCATAGTCCTTTGCAATGTATTACTAAGGTCTCTGTGGTGTGTCTGGAATCTCAACAAGAGGAGTGGATTTAAAAGGCTCCACTGATGGATAAGTATAAGTAATTCTAGTCCTACTAGATTTTACTTAGTGTCCCATCAATTTATTTTCTATTTCAATTGTCTTTTGAAAATATTTATTATAAGCAACCAAAACTTTCTCATACTTATCCTACAACTCTAATATTTCTCTTTTATCTCTATGAGTTGTGGCTAATGTAAGATTGGCTGATACAACACCTAGCTCTATGGCCTCTTCTCTTTTATTTTCTTCAAATCTTTTTACAATTAAGTTTCCTATCATGCATGTGTCATCGGACTAGGAAGAGCTAGTCCTGGATCCTTTTCTCATTGACCATATTACCAATGCAGTACGATCCTCACTAAAATTGGCACCTCTCATTTCTTTCTTCCCTTTCTCATCTATAATTCATTTATTTGTCACAAAATAAATAATCATTGCATCTATAATATCCCAACTAGGCAGCAGAAAAACTCTGGATGATTTTATCAATTGCCTCCCTTCCTTAAGGGTCAATATTTTAAACTCTTAGATCATTTCTTCCTTTATTTGGTTCTTAGATCATGCTCTATTTTCAATTTGCTACACCTTTCTTCAAACAATCCAATGTTTTTTTGCAAAGAAAATTGATAGCAGGTTCTAGACTTAACAAAGTTGTCATTAGAAATGAACTCATGGTTGGCATGTTCTACAACAGGGTCCAACTTTGTTCCTTTGTCATCTTCAATATTCATCTAAAATCCTCACATTGGAGGTTCCTACAGATTTCCTTCTTCCAATTCTGATGTGGTAGTGAAAATTTCCCCTTGGGATCCCAACTATTCCACCTACTTTATTGAGTTGTTCATCTCTAATGTATAATGGGGATTTAGTGTGAGTACTCCTCTGTTTGAGGCACTTGTTCCTTTTCTATCATCTATCCCTTGTGAATAGGCTCATCAAATCTCTCCTCCAGAATAGCATTGGTTGACCCTATTATTTATTTTTCCTTTATCTACCATGGCCCTTTTACTTTGAATTATATTATAACCAAGTTTTTTCTATACAACTAATTTCCCTAATCCTACTATAGTGGTGAAAGACAACCTTCTCATGACCTCTTGAGCCTTATCAGGAAAAGAATTAATAAAGAATAACTTCTTCACATTCATGACTTCCATAATCTTAGGAAAATTAGTCATTAGTTTATTCAATTTATTTACCTCTATTTTTACATCATCTAGAGTCTTATACTTATTATCAAAACTATTAATGAATTCCAAAACCCTAGAATAAACCCTCCACTTCTCCTTTTTGATCTCTTATTCTTGCAAAGAGAACTCATTCCTTATTATGTCTTTAGGGAAGTAGGGTTAATGCTCTTTTGAACTATTCTTAGTCCTTTTTTTGAATACATCAAAAAATCCCCCAGTATCACAAAAATGGTGATGGGATACAACCATTTTATACTGGTCAAAGAATTTATATAGGAACACCCAACCACCCTTAGTGATTATGAACTAGTGAACCACAATCAAGTGGGAAAAATTGAGCCCCTACAACTACCAGCCAATTTTGCTTCCTCCAATCTCCCTATCCACCACATCATTTTAGCTATCTCTACCTTCATAGGTACTTGGTACAAAAGTACATGTAGAGTCCCTTGGAAATATAAACCCTAAAAACTATAGAAACAAGGTAAGGTATAATATCAGTCTAGTTGTGGGATACTTTCAAACCAGTAGGATTTTCCATAAGCTTGATAAAATTTAGTAGTGCCACGGGGATTCTATGATTATCCCTCAATATGAGGCTTCTCAACCTAGATGCAAAATACCTATCAAATCTAACAAACCTAGCCTCCTTTGCATCACAAGTCATATATGTACTTCAAAACTAGACTAGCAAAGCTTCTCCTTCATATTCTCTATTCAAAATCATCTCCTTTTCAAAGTAGGCAACCCCTTTAAACAAGAACATGTGCATCAACAATGAATAATGGCCAAATATTTTCTCTAGTTTACTCTTTGTAATCCTATTTAAACCTATGTGAATTTCCTCTACTAAGTAAGATGCAAATTCAAAAATGATATTGATACTGAAAGAAGAAATTTGTATCATCATATACATGAACATTACTGGCATAAAATCATGTTCATCCTCCCCAAAAATCCTACCTAAAGTCATGTAAATGTGTTTGGCCCTAGTAATAAAAAATTGCTTCTTGAAGGGCTCCTTAATTGTTGTTGTGACAAAAGTCAAATTCCCAATGGTAGCCAAGTGTTCTCTGAATGCACCCTACCTAATTTGATCCTTCTTACACAAATATTATTTCTTCAATCTTGAAAAATCAATGGCCTCATAATAGTCTATGGTTGGCTCCAAACCAAAAACCTCTTAGATTTATTCAACATTAATACTTATCAAAGGTTACCCATCTACTCTCCTTATGATCCTAGCTATGGGATCATAAGTTTTTGCTATGGCTATAAGTAGGTCTAATTCCATGAATACCTCAAGGAATACTATTTTACCCAAATCAAAATTCCAAACATTCCCATGGGGAGAAAAAAAAAACTTTCTCTCTAAGAACCATTTTGTCATGTCCCCTTTTCAAATAATTAAAAAAGAAAATCTTTGCTAAGGCAGGCAGGCCCAAGAAAGTGAAGTTTCGGGAAAAGGGGGGTTAATCTTTGGAAACCGTTGGACTAATAAATGAAAATTATTATTAAAATAAGTTTCATTAACCTCTCTTGGACGTGAGTTACAGTTATGCCCTCTTTTAAGGGGTTTGGAGGCATTTTGGGCTCATTCCAGAACTTGATTTTTGCTCATTCTTTGTTATTCTTCAGAGGCTGCCAAACCTGTGGAGAAGGAGACCCAAGAACGGGAGTTTGCAGGTTTCCAGGGAGACCCAAGAATGGGAGTTTGCAAGTTTCTAGGAAGGCTAAGGATGGGAGTTTGAAGCTATTCCATGTGCATGCTCATACAGAGTTTGCCTTTGTGCTGAACAGTGCAGATTTGTGAGTTTCCGGGTGTATTTTTGTAAGAGTTTGGTGTTTCCGGTTGAGTATTTCATATCAGTTTTGGTTGCTGCTGTATTTTATACTTTAAGCTGTTAAAATAGAGCTAAATATATATATTGGGACGTGGTTAAACTTCTGAGATAGATTATTAGTGTTTTTGTGGTGTTTCCGGGCATATTTTGTGCTATTTCGGGAGCCCGATGAGCATAGTTTTGGTCCTACATTTTCGAGCTGTTGTGTAAAGGCTATACAGATCTAGAAATGTCAACTTGTAGGCTGTTATGCTGCTGAAAGTTCTGTAAAAATTTCCATTTTCAGATTTATTAATAATTTGTGAAGTTGTGAAGCTTTTAGCACTATTTTCAGCATACCCGATTTGGGGTTTCTTGAGAAATTTGGTGGATCTTTGTGATATCAGTTGTTTGATCTTAAAGATCTGATTAAAGGTTGGAAATAACATACAAAAGCAGAAAGGGGACATTTAAGTGGTATTAGAGCCATGATCTTGCCAGCCTGAGGGTTTGTAGAAGTTGCAGGTCAGTTTTGACAACTACCCAGATCTTGCATTGTCAGTTTTGACAACTACCCAGATTTTGCATGTCATAATTTATGGTTGCATGTTTCTTCTAATCAGATGCATGTTAAAATTTATGGTTAAATTCTACTTCTAATCATTTTCATGTTAGTTCTTGGTGAATTTGGTGGTTGTAGAAGTTTGCATTTCAGTTTTGACAAGTACCCAGATCTTGCATGTCAGTTTTGACAACTACCCAGATCTTGCATGTCATAATTTGGTGGTTGCATGTTGCTTCTAATCAGTTGCATGTCCAAATCTATGGTTTCATGCTACTTCTAATCATTTGCATGTTAGTTCTTGGTGAATTTGGTGGTTGTAGAAGTTTGCATGTCAGTTTTGACAACTACCCAGATCTTGCATGTCAGTTTTGACAACTATCCAGATCTTGCATGTCATAATTTGGTGGTTGCATGTTGCTTCTAATCAGTTGCATGTCCAAATCTATGGTTGCATGCTACTTCTAATCATTTTCATGTTAGTTCTTGGTGCTTGAAGAAGTTATATCCTATTGGGGTTACACTCTACTTTATCCAGAATGGACAGGTATAGTACAGAGTCTCAGAGGGAACGATCTTGGACAATTGATAGCTAGAGTCAAAATAGTAGAAAGGATGGTTATTTAGACATTCGAGATAAACTTATGAAAATAAGCCATGACATGTCTAAATAGTTGGTTGAGTACCACCGTATAAATGACATGTTATCTAACCCAGCTAAGGTGGATAAGTTGACTGGATTTCTATTTGGCAGATTTTCTCACAGGATAGATGACACAATTCCCAAGAACTTGCATGAGGAGTTTGAGAAACTGGCTGATAGCCAGCTAGAGGTCTCAGATTCTACTCTGCCACAAGAGGTGGTGGGAAAGGATATCACACATATTGATAGTAATAGTCAACTTGATACTCAAATTGAGACAATTGTTTACAGGTCGTTAAAGGGTGATGCCATAGGTATTCAAGATGGTATAGTTACAACAGGCTGTGACTATAGTGTAGTGTGTTCAGATGATGGTTATGAGGATGTTGTTGTGCAGGATGGTGAGATACCTAGTAGAGATGAGCAGACATTGAACATTCATGACTTTGCTGAGAAAGAGTACCAGGCACAGTTAGATGCTTCATCACATGAGGTTGAGGCTGGTAGTACTTCACATGATTTGTCCAGCCAGCTGAAGGTGAACCAAGATAGTATTGTGACTTCATTATCTCATCATGACAGGTATGTGGAGTTAGTTGGTATTGGTCATATTACTCAGGTGAGGATTTTTCTTCAGTTACCAGTTGATTCTAGTTTACGGATATGGACTCGAGATTGTTATATTGGCATTTGGGATTCAGTTAACTGGAGATCTTTAACACTTTTAGTAGCAGTGTTTGTTTGGGTGTTATCATGGATTTGATTAGCAGATTACATGGTGTTGTATTTTCTTGTGCCAGTATCTTGTTTGATATTGGTATTCGTTTTTATACACCAATGTTGGGCTTTGTTCATATATCCAGTTGACCATACTTGCTGGAATGTGTTGATGATATTTCATATTTGGCAGTGTGTATAGATGAGTCCCAGGATCATATTGGCACTGATGACATCCAGGAGGATGTAGTGGGTAGTTTTGAAGACTTAGTTTCCTTGGGTACAGAGGAGTTGGACAGCAATGCTAATGTTTTTGATACTCCGTATGTTGTTATGAGCCTTAGATTTGATTCACAGGATATGGATGGTAATACTCTAGAGACTAGTAACTTTGAGGACACTCCTTCAGACAGTGCATCAGAGGAGGTTTGTAGGAGACAGTCAACCTAGTGCCATCATGTGTCTAATCAGTTGAGAGTTAGTGACCAAGACATTGCTATCACTTGCCAACATTTCGATGCTACTCGTCAGTTGTTAGCAGTTTATGGATGGGGTTCTCCTACTAGTGATGAGCAGGGAGGAAGTTATCTTTCCTTGACAGAGATCCACTCTTTATGGGAGGCTATTCGGATTTTGAGACAGAATTATACGCAGTTGGTAGCCGAAAGAGATTATCTTATGGAGTGGGGTAGTACAGCATATGATGCATTGTTGGCCAAGGAAGATGAGGTGAGTGAGCTTACTGAGCAGCTTGAGGTGACTTCTGAGATTCTTGAGAGTACACAGTTGGCTCTCAAGGAGTCACAGTTTCATTTGGCTAAGGTGACCATGGAGTTAGAGCGACTACAGTCTTTACCTGATTCTATATAGTCACAAGCTGTGGTGTTTGGTGATCCGAGGATGTCCATGGTCGAGATTGTTAGAGATAGTGGAGATGGGGATGCATCCATCCTTGATACTAACATTGGCATATCAGGTTCATTCCCACTAGAGTAAGGTTCAATTGAGTTGGGTGCTATAGCAGATTTTTGTGGTGTGCCTGACATGGTGGTGACCT
Organism: Cupressus sempervirens; assembly: GCA_028749045.1. Lineage (NCBI taxonomy): Eukaryota > Viridiplantae > Streptophyta > Pinopsida > Cupressales > Cupressaceae > Cupressus > Cupressus sempervirens. The sequence continues at coordinate 167,649,982 of CM053789.1, forward strand.
CTAGTACTAATGGCACGAAGACTAGAGATGTTGTATCAAAGACCATGTGTGATGTTGGTGAGCTGATAGTTGGCATGGTTCCTACTAGTAATACTACTCCCTTTGCAATTTCTTCAGAGGTAGTAGTCAGTTCCAACTTGGTTAATGATCGATTGCAGTTAGTTACATCTGGATTGCAGTCTGAGCCACTGACTGAGATTGGTGCATTCTATCAGCATTACACTGTGAGGTATGCTCATCTATCTACCTTTGATGACCATGTTGATGAGATGATGATATAGAGATGTACTTTGGTTCCTAGTGCTTATCATCAGTTATGGGATAGTTTGATGCCTCGGGATGAGAGTTGTGATGGCCATGACATGGTGATAGGTCCTGCAATTGATAGGTTGATAATACATGACTTAGAGAAGGATTTTTGGAGTGATGCTTTAGCAGGTGTTGTTATTGATTCTACTCCTTTGGCTATGACATCTCTTGACTTAGCTGGTGATCAGTCACAGTGGGTTGTATCACTTCTTCATGGTGAGCTATTGACTGAGGTTGTTTTTTTTTATCAACATTATATTGCAGGGTATGCAAATCAGTTAGCATTTGATCCTTGTGCTGAGGAGTTGATGGTAGACAAATTTGGTTTGGATTCCATTTCTTACTCTTTATCTTGTAATGTCTTTTCACCATCAGCAGTGTATGGGAGTTATGGTTATGAGATAGTGGCCGATGATTTGCAGAGTTGTGTTGACTACAGGAGTTGTACAGTGTGTGGATTCTCCATACTTGGTACAGTTTCATTCGAGAGGGTTCACCATTGTTGCAGAGTTGGATTGTACATTCCATATAGGCCAGTGGGATGTGTTGATGGTATTTACTGTGTTGGTAGTTTGATTTGTCCACTTTACTTGGGTTTTGATGTTCTAAGAGTTTTTAGTGGTGATTTTGGAGTTTGGTTGAGCTATAATTGTCAATTTGATTATGGATTCCTCTTGGTCATATTGCAGAGGATATTGCAGGAGCCTGTGTTAATTGGTAGTAGTATAGTTCATGACTACATTTGGGATCTAGGTGGATTGATTGGTTTATTGTTCAGCCATTGCTTGAGGACAAGCAATGATTGGGAGGGGAGGACTTGGCATGTCCCCTTTTCAAATAATTAAAAAAGAAAATCTTTGCTAAGGCAGGCAAGCCCAAGAAAGTGAAGTTTCGGGAAAAGGGGGTTTAATCTTTGGAAACCGTTGGACTAATAAATGAAAATTATTATTAAAATAAGTTTCATTAACCTCTCTTGGACGTGAGTTACAGTTATGCCCTCTTTTAAGGGGTTTGGAGGCATTTTGGGCTCATTCCAGAACTTGATTTTTGCTCATTCTTTGTTATTCTTCAGAGGCTGCCAAACCTGTGGAGAAGGAGACCCAAGAACGGGAGTTTGCAGGTTTCCAGGGAGACCCAAGAATAGGATTTTGCAGGTTTCCAGGATGGCTAAGGATGGGAGTTTGAACCCATTCCATGTGCATGCTCATACAGAGTTTGCCTTTGTGCTGAACAGTGCAGATTTGTGAGTTTCCGGGTGTATTTTTGTAAGAGTTTGGTGTTTCCGGTTGAGTATTTCATATCAGTTTTGGTTGCTGCTGTATTTTATACTTTAAGCTATTAAAATAGAGCTGAATATATATATTGGGACGTTATTAAACTTCTGAGATAGATTATTAGTGTTTTTGTGGTGTTTCTGGGCATATTTTGTGCTATTTCGGGAGCCCGATGAGCATAGTTTTGGTCCTACATTTTCGAGCTGTTGTGTAAAGGCTATACAGATCTGGAAATTTCAATTTGTAGGCTGTTATGCTGCTAAAAGTTCTATAAAAATTTCCATTTTCAGATTTATTAATAATTTGTGAAGTTGTGAAGCTTTTAGCACTATTTTCAACATACCCGATTTGGGGTTTCTTGAGAAATTTGGTGGATCTTTGTGATATCAGTTGTTTGATCTTAAAGATCTGATTAAAGGTTGGAAATAACATACAAAATCAGAAAGGGGACATTTCACATTTCCTAAAAACATGGATTCTTATTTTTGAAGTAATAGCATCCCTAACCTAATTCCCTTTACCATACAAGCCATATACAATTTTAAGCCTAGGGTTCATAGGGATTATCATTTTAATTTTGGTTGATTTATTTGTGGACACATTTAACTATTCCAAAAAATCATCATGAATGCTCCTGCTAGCATGTTCTACTTTTCCGGACAAACCCTTCTTTGGAGGCATGTTTGATAAAAATGTAGAATACCAAAATGCTTTGAACTATAACATGGATTATGATTACTTACTTGTCTCTCTACTATTCCTTTTTCAAAGTTTTGTAATAAAAAATAAAATACAAGAAACTCTTTTACAATTCAACCAGGTGATGACAATCCTTCAATAGGTTCTTGGCTCTCTGAAATCTTGAATTTGTTTTTTTCATAGAGATGAATTTTTGAAATCTTAGAATATATCTCTAGTTTTACTTCACACAGGGAGCCTTATTCTTCATAAATGTATCATAAGGAAAATAGGGTGGCACCACCTTCTACTTTTAAAAATAAGCCATTAATTTTAAAAAATCTAACAATTGAGGACTAAAACCATTAATGACTCAGTTTTAATCCTAAACATTGGTAGTCAACTTGATTAAAAATTTCCATATTGGATTTTCCTTTCATTACTGGCAAGTTATATTGGACCCAATGGTGCTTTTGGACATGTGTCACACTCTTGCAATGTTTCTAAGCATAAACATCGAGCAAGTTCTTATAGTGATATAGTGACCATCAATGATGCAACCTTGATTAGAAAATGAATGCTTCATGATTATTTCATTTCAAATGTGGTGTTTCCTCCTATCTTTCCCTTGGCCACCATGTCACAAGCATTGAGGATCGAGAAAATTTCCATAATGACATAGCAACCACTATTGATCTCGGAGAGATTTGATGGCACAAACCAACAAGTACATTTTCCTAAGTGCAAATCCATAGTTTCATATGAAATCATACCATCAATTTATACTAACCTAGTTATTTATGACATTTAATCATTATAGTTTGAAATCAGCTCCTATCATAATATCTATCATGGGAGATTGCCATATCATTATCGGTAAAGTTCTTACAATTTCTGATAGCGAAATAGTGACCACAATTGATTTCATGAAAATTTGATAGCATGAATTAACAATGGGTATGTGTACATAGTTGTGGTGCAAAAAAAATGACACCTAATTTTTTTAATTTTATTTTACAAAGTGCATATGTGGCACTTTGAAAAAGAATTTTTTTTTATAAATGGGCTACAAACCTATAGCCCAGTTTACCATTGCTTTTGGTTTTCCATTTCTCACAAAAAAATGCACATGTGGATTGAAGAAGTTGAAGAAATTTTCCACTTGCCTCCTCAAAATGCCTCCTCATTACCAAAGTTCAAGATCAGAATTGTGTTGTACATTTTTTACTCTTGTTTTTGAATTGTTTTATATGTTTTTGCATTAATTTGTAAGTTTTTTCAATTTTTCTTTAAATTTGTTTATTTATTTAGATTGCAATTGGTTTTTATCAAGAAATGTAAATAATCAACCACCAAATCCCAAATTGAATCAACAAAATCAAAACAAAAACCCTCCATAAGATCCTAATCAAAACCCTACACAAGGTGAGAATCAAAACTATCCACAACAAGAGAAATAAATTTTGCAACCTAGACTGATTGGAAGACCTCCTCTTGGCACTCAAGGAAAAATTATGATTGAAATAGAAAGAGGGGAAGATGAGTTAGAAGAAATCATTGGTAGGTTGAAAGCTTGCGGATAAACCAATCTAATGAGAGTACAATTGGCATCCTCTGTCAAATCCACTATGACCCATGTAGCTTCTATAAGTGGTCAGTTGGATATTTGGCTTGTTAAGAGGGATGAACAAAGAAGATATTATGCAAACAAACTATCATATAAAGATGTAAAAAAAAGAAATAGAAAAAGGTAGAATTTTTTCATTGTTTAGAAAGCCTAGAGAACAAAATATTGTTAATAGGGGTGCATACATGATGGTATTAGATGGTGAATGGTCTTTGATGCCCCTCACTACAATAATTATGAGGTTCCAATGTATTTTTTAAAGAAATTGTATTGTAAATTTGTCCTTAAGGAGATCCACAATTATTTTAATATATTCAAGGTAGAGGTGGGGGTTCATCATTTGAGAGGTCAGGGGCACATCGTAACCCTAATATAGTTAGGGAACCTATTGTCAAGCCACATGGGGTACATGTGATTATTCCTTAAGTTGTGAAGGAACATGTAGAGACTAGCACACTAGGGACTATTAATGCTTTGACATAAACCCTCATTTATTGGACAAGTCCATTATTTGAGGAGGAGCCTTCTGTGCATTGTGGTTACATGTGATCATCATGTGGATCCTTATACACATTTAGCAGTCATGCTAGAGATAGTATAGATGATGGGCTAGTCACTGATCAGTTCCTGAGTTAGATATTTGGCATTGACACACAGGTAAATTGCAATTATAATAAACTAATTTAATCACATTTTGTATGTATAGTGAATGACTAATTAATTAGCATGTATTGACATTGCTCAAAATTTAGCTTAAGAGTGTTGCTAGCCCTAGTAGAGATCCCCCAACCCCATTTTTCATCCCATCGATGATTCTAGAGATATGTATCAATTTAATCATTTAAATTAATACATATATTTATTAAGTAATCATATGAAGGATTGAAAAAAAAAATATGCATGTCCATTAGTTCTCTATAGGACCATCGACATTCACTAGGGACTCTAAGCATAGGAGTGATACGAGCTTCGTAGAGGTACATTTATTTAATGTTAATTTAATTCATTTGATTATATTTGTTTCATGTTAGATATTTCATGTTACATGTAACTTTTATTCTATGACATGCAACTCATGACATCTGAGACTCCTCCTCATCTTCGCCAATCCATCAACCATGGAGTTTTTGCAACAATGGCTTGTTTAGAGACATTGACTAAGGTATGAAAGAATTTTCTTCATTTTAGTTGTTGTTTATTGTTGGTCTAAATAAGTATTTACTATTTACACTTACTTAAGTTTACTTAGGTTAATGCATATTTTTAATATTTATTTATTTATTATCCACCTAGGACTATGTGCACTCTTGTGAGTTGTCATGTTGACAACATAGGGGTTTGCACCTCTTTTATGCACATGTTGTCTACAACATAGGAGTTAGCACTCTAATTAAGCACATGGTGTCTAAAACCTTCTCATTCTTATCCACTCATCTATAATTTTGGATAAGGTGTGTGATTATTTGTCATGATGCTTATCTTATCTCGTGCTTATTTCTAGAGACATTCTAGGCACATCCTTGGAGGCCTTTATATATAGGCACTACTAGTGTGTTTGGACATACTGAATAGTGCAATGTATTAGGACATACTCTAAGTAATTGATCATATCCATTTTTGGTCTATAGTTGTGCTTGTGTTGAGTTCTACAATCTTGGGTGAATCTTGCCCTAAGGAAAATTCGTACATAGTATCAAAGCTCTTGGAGAATTCCTCTTCATGAAGCCATTTGATACCACCATCTTGCTTTAGCACCGTAGCTTGACTCTAGAGTACAATAAATTTAGACTCTCTAGAGGAAGATTTAACTTTGCCATTGCATTTGGAATTCTAATTCTATGAAAATCAGCTATAAACTTAACTACCTTTGCCCAAAGTTGACCGTGAGGCTTTTTTTTTTTTGAAAATTGGCAATCAGAGGCCTTGATTTGTAGTTTGGGTATGGTCATTTTTTATAGATTTAATTAATTTATTTGGGTCTACAATTTTATTTATTTGCAATTATTTTTGTGAATTTTTTTGAAAATTTTATTACACTTTGGGTAGATAGCAGAGAATTCTTTCAGTAGAACTGAGTTGTTAGATCTTGACCCTGTAGAGAATTTATTATTTTAATAGGCAATAAGGTCAGTAGCATATTCTCTATTTACTAGTAGGTATCAATATCGGTAGCGGGCATCATACAACATAATCTGACTAATTTACCAATTGACCCACATTTCTCACCGACAAGAGGCACCAACTCACAAATTGACAACTTTCTTGTTTAAGCCTTTGCAGGCTAAAGCTTTTTAAAACAAGTGCAGGTTGCACCCACATTACATGTGGGATTTTTATTTTAGAACTAGTGGTAGTCTAGTGTAAATTGGTAGCATCTCTCATTTACTCAGTGCATCTTCACATATTCTAGTCTTGCGACAGTTTTCATCACTGAGTAAATTACTAGAAGGGTGGAGGAGATTTCAACAATGTGAGACCCTTTTATGATACTCATTTGAGCATTTTTAGCATTTAGTAGTTATGGCTACCATCATTTCCTTCTAGAGCCATGCATCTTGCACATGTGTCCAACTCCATATGGATTAATCCAAAGCATTTTTTCTTGGCAGGGGGTTCTTTTGATTGACTAAATAGGGGGGGTGTCTCTAGTGTTTTTGTGTCTCTTTTGTGTGATCTTTACATTTCTACATCATGGGTTCATCTAAATGTCCACTTCTAACTTCACACAATTATTCTATATTTAAAGATATTGCATGGAGTAGATTAATGGAAAAAGGTTTTAGTTTGTATGTTGATGGTACTATTTCTAAACTCAGTGATGCTAAAGAACCCCTTAATTGGCAAGCTCAAGACTAGCAAGCTTTAGGAGTTATTAGGAATTGTGTACATTTAGATCTCTACTTCCACATTTCTAGTTGTAAAGAATCCAAAGAAGCTCGGGATAAACTTAAAGTAGTATATGGTATGGTGGATGAAGAAAAGTGATTTCAGATTGAAGATGATCTACTTCTTTTGGATCCAAAGAATTTTGACACAATTCAGGATTACATCATCAAAGTAATTGAGTATAGGGCACTACTTAAAGACTACAGAAATCCCATGAAAGATGAGAAGTTGATTCATCACATCCTAAAGAGGTTACCTTCAAAGTATGCTTCATTTTTTTTGAGCTTTAATACTCATAGGTTGACCATGGGAAGTGCTTACCAGAAGCCTAGTTTTGATCCCTTTGTAGAAATGTTGATTTTTGAAGAAACTGACTTGATGGATTTAGGACTTCTCACAACAGCAAAGAACAAAGCCTTGGTGGTTAGTGATGAGAAAAAATTAAGTCAAGGGGGGAAAGGTTCTAGCAACAACAAGAAGTAGTGGAAGCATAAATCATAGTTTGAGACAAAAATTCTCCTCTCAACAAGGTGGTTCTTCTTCAAAAAAGAAGGGAAATTGTGAAAATAAGGACTAACTCTTTTGTACATATTGCAAAAACCAAAATCATGATGAGAATCATTGGAAGGTTAAAAAAATTGATGAGTTAGAAAATCTACTCAGGAAGAACAAGATTCAAGTGCCAGGTACTTACAAGGATTCAACTGCACCCACTTCAAAGGGAAAAGGACAAGCACTTATGGCCAAATCAAGTTCTTCTTTGGAATGGATACTTGAATTAGGTGTCTCTTACCATATGGGTTCTTCAAAAGGATATTTTTCTTCATTGAAGTAGTCATAGGTACCACACATCTTCATGGGAGATGATACTAAGATGGAAGTTGAAGGAAAAGGAAATGTAGAAATGGAAAATGGGGAATTCAAAGATGTTCTCTATGTTCCAAATATGAGCTCCAATCTCCTCTTATTTTACCAAATCACTCACCTTGGAGATGGTCACAAAGTTGAGTTCCTTCCTAGTTTAGTGATGGTGTGAAGTCTTTGAGATGATTCATTGGTTATAGCAGGGAAAGTCAATGATGACAAGAGGCTATACTCCTTCTCCCACTTTGTGCCTAAGAGTTCTTCTCAAGTCTTGTTGACTCACTCTCATTCACATACCAAAATATGGCATGAGTGGTTTGGTCACTTTTCCTTCTGCTAACATCAACAACTTTTCTACACACACATGGTCAAAGGTCTACCTAATATTAGCTTTTCTAAGAGTGATTGTTCATCATGTTTTGTGGATATACATCTTGAGAAGAAGTATGATAAGGGAAAGTATTCTAGGGCACCTATTGTTCTCTACTTGGTTTACATGGTTTTAGCAGATCCCTTTGTAGTGATTTTAGTTAGCCAAGGCTGCTACATCCTCACATTTGTTGATGACTTTTCAAGATTCACTTGGGTCTACTTCCTTCATCATAAGAGTGAAGTGGTACATAAGCTTCAAGAATTCAAGACTAGTGTTGAACACAAATAAAGGAAATCCATCAAGGTGTTAAGAGTGGACAATAAGAATAGATATTCGGACTTTAGATTTAGAGCCTTTTGCAGACTTGAGGGCATTGATCTTTAGAATCTAGCACCATTCAATCTGCATAAGACATATGTTGCAGCACTAAGGATCTGCACTAATTAAGGTGAAGTGTTAGATCCTTCTTTAGAATTTAAAGCTATTAGAAGTGCCACTCACATACTTAATAGGTCTCCTCATCTAGCCTTAAACAAAAAGACTCCTTTTGAGGCATGGTATGGTAGAAAATTGGTTGTGAGTCATTTCAAAGTCTTTAGTTTTCTAGCATGGGAAAACCTATCTACTAGAAGTTGCAAGGCACCAACACCTCAGCCTTGTATTTTCATTGGATATGAATACAAAATGAAGGCATATCAACTCATGGATCTAGAGAGACACGAAATATTTGTGGAGAATGATGTACATTTTGAGGAAAGTTCACCCATCTTGTCCTCTACTCCTCTCTGCACATCATACATTGTGGAGACTAATAATAACACTAGTGATAGTTCTTCAACTAATTTAGTCATGTGGGGTTCTATCGACAGTTATAGCTAGTAGTTATGAAATCAATTTAGTCCACATGCCTACATTGTCACAACAAGGTACATCCAATCTTCCAAGTCCAACTTTAGTGATAGATTCAGGGGATAGTATTGATGATCTACCTCTTCTTGCTACAAAACCTTCTTCAGTTGTCACGAGGGCCCCCTATGACCCTCTTGTTCATTCTCTACATGATCAATCATTATAGGTTGAAGTGAGTGTGGATACTTAAGATCAATAGCTACCGACAGGTTCTTCATCAGTTGTAGAGATAGACAGTTCTTTAAAACAAGTTATTTAGCTTGTTGAGTAGGTTTTAGAGACATCATCTATCTATGAGATTCTTTCTACACAATGGAAGCATCTTAGTTGTACCTTTTCCTTTGTTTCTTCCAAAGGGGAGGAATATCATTCTGCACTCTTGGACCAACTTCTACTTTCAAGTGGCTTTCACTAATAGGCATTCTTCATTTGGTGGGGAGGGGGGGTGACTATCTTGTCTCTCTTCCTCTTCTTTCTTATGGGGGGGACTTTTTCCTCTTATGAGGTTTTGTCCTTCTCCCATTTCTCTCATGTATATACTCAATGTATGTTGTAATGGGGGGGTTTTGATTACTCCATCCATCCATGCATCCTCTTTCATCTCTCTTTTTGGGGGAGGGCTTTTCCAATGTGGTTTTCCCTCTTTCCTCAATTTATGAGAGATGTTCATTTTCATTTGCATATCATTATATACATGGGTACCTAACATGGCCTAGAAGCTAGGACCCATTATGTATTTTCATCCTAGTATTCATAAGCTTAAATAAATTCCCCTAAGTTGCACTTAAGGTGGGGTGTTGGTGTAAATAAGTATTTACTATTTACACTTACTTAAGTTTACTTAGGTTAATGTATATTTTTAATATTTATTTATTTATTAGCCACCTAGGAGTATGTGCACTCTTTTGAGTTTTCATGTTGACAACACAAGAGTCTGCACCTCTTTTATGCACATGTTGTCTACAACATAGGAGTTAGCACTCTAATTAAGCACACATTTTCTACAACCTTCTCATTCTTATCCACTCATCTAGAATGTTGGATAAGGTGTGTGCTTAGTTTCATGATGCTCATTTTATCTCTTGGTTGTTTCTAGAGACATTCTAGGTGCTTTCTCATAGGCCTTTATATACAAGTACTCCTAGTGTGTTTGGACATACTGAATAGAGCAATGTATTAGGAAATACTCTAAGTAATTGATCTTATCCATTTATGGTCTATAGTTGTGCTTGTGTTGAGTTCTATGATCTTGGGTGAATCTTGTGCTAAGGAAAATTCTTACATTTATAATAGTTAGTATCAAAATTTCTAATGTTATTTATAAGTAATTGAATTGTTGGATGAATTTGTCATACCCAATCATTCGCAAGACTTTGAGGTGGAGATATAGAGTGACTATTTGATGGCAGTAAGAAAATAATTAATTTTGTGTATACATATGTTTGATTTCAATGTATAATAATTATTGATTTATATCTACTTTGTTTCTATCAGCTTGAGTTAGATATGAGCCTAAACAAGAGGATGAGTGAGCATGTGAGGAAGACCCCATCATTCCCATCGTCTCCTTCCACATGATGACTAAAGACCTCTAGGGATTTTTTTCCTTCCCCTCATGGGATGGAGAAGATATAGTTGATAGACACACATGTATAGGCATTAGTAGACATATATATTGGATTTTATGTTAGTGGACATATTTGATATACAATTGATGTATATATGACATTTTATATTTGATGTATGACATATATTTGATGCATGAAATTATTAGGCTTATGAAATTATTGGTCATCATTTTATATTATATGTTTGTTCATGGATGACATTAATGGTTATCATAATATATTATATGTTCATTCATGTATGACATTATTGGTTAACATAATATATTATATGTTCGTTCATGTATGACATCATTGGTTATCAGAATATATTATATGTTTTTTCATGTATAAGATTATTGGTTATTATAAAATATATCTTTTTTATATTGTTTACATTTTAATTAGATTTCATGTATTTCATTTTAATGTAAATTGCATCCAAAATGATACAGAGTGCTCACACCAAAAGCTAGTGGATTCCCAACAAGGACATTTTTAAGGAAAACTACCTTTCCCACCTTTGTAAGTGTCCTCAAAGACTCCTTCAAACTTGGTTAAAATATTGAAAAAAATTCTACCCAACTTCACAAAACTACTTGATCACTTTCCCTATTCAAGACTTGGGAAGCAATAAGAGAAAAATGAGAAAATTTGAGAAATGGATCATAATCAACTTCTTGATTCAAACTAACATCTTGGACACTTCAAGGAACACCTAATAACTATCTCAAAAACTTTATTCTATCATCTATTCCATCCTTCCAAAAGATTTTTCAACATCCTATAAGTGAAAATAATCTTCCAACATCTTAAGACTGTAATTTCTTTGCAACAAGATGTAATTTGCTAATTTTTGAACAACTCTTCACAAGGAGAAGTAGTTATGTTTCAAACCCATGAAATGAATATTAAGACAACAACGAAGATAATTAACATTTTCCACTAACTCTATTCAATGTTGACATGTAGCTATGTAAGGTGTAATGACTCTCAAAACACTTATTGAGTCAACTTATGAACAAAAACTTAAAAAAAAATGAAAATCATTAGGACTAAGGAAATTTGGATTTATAGGTGACCTCAAGTTCCTTCACCTTACAAATAAGGATTACCTTATTACCATAAAAAAAAACATGTTCAAAATATGTGTATGATCACCCCTTTACCTTCTATAATTAGTCTCCATCATTGGATGAGATGACATATCCAGTTGCCACAGTCAAAGATTGTTACCCTATGACATTAAGTGACTCTTAGGGACAATTTGGTTTGGTGTGCTTGGGAACATTCTAGTGCTCAACAACATGTGAGGAGCGTTGGACTAGTGTTTACCTATCCACCCATAGCTAACAGAATAGATAGTTTGATCCCATGACAAAAGGTGTGAGAGATTTGGTAGCTGGCAACTTTGTACTAGCCAACACTACAAGTTTCAGCATCATCCAAAATGGCATTGCAAAATCAAAATGGTGTAAGATAACCAAAAAGAGAGAGATTTTATTATAGGCCTCTAAAAAATGGTCCTATAGCATCTAGAATTGCATCCATACCTTACATGAGCTCTGAGATATGAACCATCAAAGATTGTTGTCCTATGGCATTTAGAGACCCTTAGGGATGATTTGGTTTGGCATGCCTAATAATTTTTGAGCACTAAAAAATATGGGAGGGCTTGGAACTAGTATCTACCTAGTCACTTTGACCTAAGAAAATAGATAGTTTGATCCCATGATGAATGGTGAGGAAGATTTGTCAGTTGACAACTTTGTACTGGCCAACACTACAAGTTTTAGCATCACCAGAGATGGCATCGCAAAATCAAAATGGAGTAAGATCTCCAAAAAGTGAGAGAGATTATTGTAGGTCTCTACAACACAATTCTATAGCACCTAGAATCACATTGATACCTCACACGAGCTCTGAGATATACCCCATCAAAGATCACTACCTTATGGCATATAGTGACTCTTAGGGACATTTTAGTTTAGGATGCTTGAGAATGTTTGAGCACTTAATAGGATGGGATGAGCTTGGGGCTAGGGTTAATACAGCCACTTAAAGCTAACATAATAGATAGTTTGATCCCATGATGAATAGTGAGGGAGATTTGGTAGTTGGCAACTTTGTACTAGCCAACACTATGAGTTTTAGCATCACCTGAGATGGCATCACAAAATCAAAAAATGGTAAGATCTCCAAAAAGTGAGCAAGGTTATTGTATTTCTTTGCTACATGGTCATATAGAACCCAGAATTACATCCATACCTTACATGAGGTCTAAGATATGCCTTGTCAAAGAACACTACCCTATGGCATTTAGTGACTCTCAGGGATGTTCCAGTTTGGCATGCCCGAGAATATTTGAGCACTCAAAAGGATAAATGAGCTTGGGAATAGGGTTTACCTAGCCACTTGGATCTAACATAAAATATATTTTGATACCATGATGAATGGTGAGAAATATTTAGCAGTAGGCAACTTTGTACTAGCCAACACTACAATTTTTAGCATCACCCGAGATGATGTCACAAAATCAAAATGGACTAAGATCTTTAAAAAGTGGGATAGCTTATTGTAGTTCTCGACAACATGGTCTTATAACACCTACAATCACATTAGTATCTCACATGAGTTTTGAGATATGCCCCATCAAGGATTGCTACCCTATGGCATTTACTAACTATTAGGGATGTTTTAGTCTAGCATTCTTGAGAATATTTGAGTGATCAATGGGATGGGACAAGCTTGAGCCTAGGGTTAACCTAAAAAACTAGAGCTAATAGAATAGACAATTAGATCCCATGACAAATGGTGAGGGGGATTTGGTAGTTAGCAACTTTTTATTGGCCAATACTACAAGTTTTAGCATTACCTGAGATGGCATCATGAAATCAAAATAGAGTAAGATCTCAAAAGAGAGAGAGAGGTTATTGTAGGTCTCTATAACATAGTCCTATAGCACCTAGAATTACATTGATACCTTGTATGAGCTCTGAGATATACCACATCAAATATCACTACCCTATGGCATTTAGTGACTCTTAGGAACATTTTAGTTCAGCATCCTCAAGAATTTTTTATTTCTTAATAGGATGAGACAATCTTGGGGCTAGGGTTTACCCAATCACTTAGAACTAATAGAATAGACAGTTCAATTCAATGGCATATGGTGAGAGGGATTTGGCAGTTGGCAACTTTGTACTAGCAACCACTATAAGTTTCAGCATCACCCGAGATGGCATTGTAAAATCAAAATAGAGTAAGATCTCAAAAAAGTGAGAGAGGTTATTGTAGGTATCTACAACACAATCCTAGAGCACCTAGAATTGAATCCATACCTTGCACGAGTTTTGAGATATACCCCATCAAAGATCACTTCCATATTGCATTTAGTGACTCTTAGGGATATTTAAGTTTGGTATGCCAGAGAATGTTCAATCACTAAATAGTATGGGATGAGCTTGGGGATAAGGTTCACCTAGCCACCTAGAGCTAACAAAATAGACAATTTAATCCCATGATGAATGGTGAGGGAGATTTGGCAATTGGCAACTTTGTATTGGCTAACACTATGAGTTCTAGCATCACTTGAGATAGAATTGCAAAATCAAAATGGAGAAAGAAATTGAAAAAAAAAAGTGGTTATTATAGTTCTCTACAACATATTCATATAACACCTAGAATCGCATCCATACCTTACACAAGCTCTGAGATATGCCTTGTCAAAGATCACTGCCCTATGACATTTAGTGACTCTTAGGGATGTTTTGGTTCAACATGTCTAAGAATGATCAAGCACTCAATGAGATGGGATGAGATTGGGGCTAGGATTTACCTAGCCACCCATAGCTAATGGAATAGATAGTTCAATCCCACCATGAATGGTGAGGGAGATTTAGAAGTTGGTAACTTTGTACTGGCCAACACTACGAATTTTAAAATCACCTGAGATGGCAACAAAAAATCAAAACCAAGTAAGATATTTAAAAAGTGAGAGAGGTTATTTCAGGTCTTTACATCATGGTGCTATAGAACCCATAATTTATTTCATACCTTATATGAGCTCTAAGATATGCCCCATCAAAGATAACTTCCCTCTAGCATTTAGTGACTCTTAGGTAGGTTTTGGTTCAGTGTGCCTGAGAATGTTTGAGCACTCAAAGAGATAGGATAAGATTTGGGCTAGGGTTTACCTAGCCACCTAAAGCTAACAAAATAGACATTTTGATCTCATGATGAATAGTGAGGGAGATTTGGCAGTAGGAAACTTTGTATTGGCCAACACTATGAGTTTCAGCATCAGTCGAGATGGCATCACAAAATCAAAATTGAATAAGATGTTCAAAAAGTGAGAGACAGTATTGTAGGTCTCAAAAACATGGTCCTATAACTTTCATGAGCTTCAAGATATTCCCTATCAAAGATCACTACCCTATGGCATTTAGTGACTCTTAGGGATGTCTTAGTTTGGCATGCCTAGAAATGTGTGAGCACTCAACGAGATGGGATGAACTTGGGGATAGAATTTACCTAGCCACCCAAAGCTAACAAAATAGACAGTTTGATCCTATGATGAATGGTGAGAGATATTTGGTAGTTAATAATTTTGTACTAACCAACACTATGAGTTTCAACATCACCCGAGATGGTATCACAAAATCAAAGAGGAGTAAGATCTCCAAAAAGTGAGAAATTTAATTGTAGGTATCTAAAACATGATCATATAGCACCTACAACCACATTCATACCTTGCACAAACTTTGAGATATGCCCTATCAAAGATCATTTCACTATGGAATTTAGTGACTCTTAGGGATGTTTCGGTTCGGCATGCTCGAGAATGTTTGAGCACTCAATAGGATAGGATGAGCTTGGGGCTAGCATTTATCAGGCCACCTAGTGCTAACAAAATAAATAGTTTGATCTCATGAAAAATGATGAGAGAGATTTGATAGCTAACAACTTTTTACTAGCCAACACTACAAGTTTTAGGATCACCCAACATTGCATTGCAAAATGAAAATAGAGTAAGATCTATAAAAAGAAAGAGTGCTAAATATAGGTCTCTCCAATACAATCCTATAGAATCTAGAATCACATCCATACCTTGCATGAGCTTCGAGATATGTCTCATCAAAGATCACTGCCCTATGGATTTAGTAACTCCTAGGGATGTTTTGATTTGGCATGCTTGAGAATGTTTGAGTTCTCAACAAGATGGGATGAGCTTGGGGCTAGACTTTACCCAGTCACCTAGAGCTAATAGAGTAGACAGTTTGATCCCATGACAAATGGTGAGGGAGATTTGGCAATTGGAAACTTTGTACTAGCTAATAGTACAAGTTTTAGCATCACTCGAGATGGCATTTTAAAATCAAAATGGAGTAAGATCTTCAAAAATTGAGAGAGGTTATTGTAGGTCTCTACAACATGGTCTTATAGCACCTAGAATCACATCCATATATCACACGAGCTCTAAGATATGCCCTATCAAAGATTGTTTCCCTATGGCATTTCATGATGCTTAGGGACATTTTAGTTCAGCATGCCCAAGTAAATTTAAGTGCTCAACAAGATAGGATGAGCTTGGGGAAACAGTTTACCTAGCCACTTGGAGCTAACATAGTAGACAATTTAATCCCATGATAAATAGTGAGAGAGATTTGGCACTTGGCAACTTTGTACTGGCCAACACCACAAGTTTTAGCATCACTCGAGATGGCATCATAAAATCAAAATGGAGTAAGATCTCCAAAAAGTGAGAGAGGTTATTGTAGGTCTCTACAACATGATCCTATAGCAGCTTGTATGAGCTCTAAGATATACCAGATCAAAGATTTCTGCCCTATGGCATTTAGTGACTCTTAAGGGTGTTTTGGTTTGACATGCTCAAAAATGTTTCAACACTCAATGGGATAGGAAAAACTTAGGGCTAGGGTTTAGCTAGCTACCTAGAGCTAATAGAATAGATAGTTCAATCCCATGATGAATGATGAGAGAGATTTGGCAGTTGGCAACTCTGTACTAGCCAACACTACAAATGTCAACATCCCCTGAGATGGCCTTGTAAAATCAAAATGGAGTAAGATCTCCAAAAAGAGAGAGAGAGAGAGAGGTTATTATAGGTATTTTCAACACCATCCTATACTACCCAAAATTTCATCCATACCTTACATGAGCTATGAGATATGGCTTGTCAAAGATTGCTACCCTATGACATTTAGTGAATCTTAGGGATATTTTAGATTGGCATGCTCATGAACATTTGAAAACTAAATAGGATGGGAAGAGCTTGGGGCAAAGTTTTACCCAGCCACCTAGAGCTAATAGAATAGATAGTTAGATCCCATTATGAATGGTGATGGAGATTTGGTAGTTGGCAACTTTGTACTGGCCAACACTACATGTTTATCCATCACCATAGATGGCATCACAAAATAAAAATGGAGTAAGATCTTCAAAAAGATAGAGAGGTTATTGTGGGTCTTTGTAATATGGTCCTATAGTATCTAGAATCACATCCATACCTCACATGAGCTCTAAGATATACCATGTCAAAGATCGCTGCCCTATGGCATTTAGTGACTCTTAGGGATGTTTCAATTCAGCGTGCTCCAGAACATTTGAGCACTCAATAGAATAGGATGAGCTTGGGGCTAGGGTTTACCTAGTAACTTAGAGCTAACAAAATAGATAGTTCAATCCCATGATGAATGGTGAGAGAGATTGGGTAGTTGGCAACTTTGTACTCACTAACACTACGAGTTTCAGCATCACCTAAGATGACATCACAAAATAAAAAAGGAGTAAGATCTCCAAAAAGAGAGAAAGGTTATTGTAGGTCTCTATAACCCAATCCTATAACACCAAAAATTGGATCCATGCCTCATACAAGATCCAAGGTATGCCCCATCAAACATTGCAACCCTATGGCATTTAGTGACTCTTAAGGATGTTTTGGTTGGGCATGCCTGAGAATGTTTGAATGCTCAATGGGATGGGAAGAGCTTGGGGATAGTGTTTACCTTAACACTTAGAGCTAATAGAATAGATAGTTCAATCCCACAAAAAATAGTGAGGGAGATTTGGCAGTTGGCAAATTTGTACTGGCCAACACTATGATTTTTAGCATCACCTAGGATGACATCACAAAATCAAAACTGAGTAACATCTCCAAAGCAAAATAGAGATTATTTTAGGTCTCTGCAACACAGTCCTATAACACATAGAATCATATCCATGCCTTACACGAGCTCTGACATATGCCCCATCAAAGATTGTTTCCCTATAAAATTTAGTGACTCTTAGGGATGTTTTGGTTTGGCATGCCTAAGAATGTTTGAGTACTTAATGGGATGGGATGAGCTTGGAGCTAGGATTTACCCAATCACCTAGAGCTAAGGGTATAGACAATTTGATCCCATGATGAATGGTGAGAGACATTTGGTAGTTGGCAACTTTGTACTAGCCAACACTATGAGTTTCAACATCACCCAAGATGGCATTGCAAAATAAAAATAGAGTAAGATCTCCAAAAAGTGAGAGAGGCTATTGTATTTCTCCGCAACATGGTCCTATAGCACCTAGAATCACATTCATGCCTCACACAAGCTCCAAGATAGGCCTCGTCAAAGATTGCTGCCCTGTGGCATTTAGTGACTCCCAGGGACATTTTTATTTGGCATGCCCAAGAATGTTTGAGCACTCATTAGGATGGGACAAGGTTGGGGCTAGGGTTACCCAATCACCAAGAGCTAATAGAATAGACAGTTTGATCCCATGACAATCAATGAGAGATATATGAGCAAGATATTTATGCCTAGGCCACTTTGTGCAAGATATGAGAAAAAGTTGCTAATTAGGCCAAATTGGGTCTTTTTGAGTTTTTTTTCAAGATAGCATAGGATTAGGTTTTTTTAGTTTTTTTAAAATAGGTTGAACTATTTTCAAGTCTTAGAAGTGAAATCTAGTGAACTTTGCATTAGTTGCACTTTTTGTGCAAAATTGTAAAAATTGTAAAAGTTGCATTAAAATGCAAATCTGACTAGAAACCTTCTAACCTTTGAAAAAATGTTTCGCATGCTCATATGCTTGAGGATGGATAGTTATAACTTCCCAAACTTCCATTTGCAATTTTCTCACAAAGATTGCAAAAGTTGCCCAAGCAACTTTTTGAGCAACATTATAACTTTTGAGCAATTTTTTCTCTTTACATATTTAGGTCAAATGGGTTCATCTAGGACTATTCTAGGACCCTAGTTAAGATTATTAAGACCTATTAGGTAACCAAATACCTAAGTTTCCCATGAATATTAAAAGAAAATGAATAAGCAATTGGATACTAGCTACATATATTTCAAAGACATTGAAAACAATATATATTGTTCTTTCAAGAAAAATGAGGTACTAATTTTGAAAATAAGATTGAAATGATTCCCATTAGTGGCATCGCCAAGAACTACCCTTTTAATATAGTGACCAATAGTTGGCCTCACTTCCCATGCCTTCTCATTTGTATGGAGGAAAGCTTAATATACAAAGGAATATATATAGAGGAATTATAGCTACATCTATTAAATATACAAAAGAAGATATAGAAAACCTTCTTAATAGAGAGATTAGTTTGAGAGAAAATGACATTTTAGAAGAAAATGATTATCATAGTGACATCCAGCATATGCCAATTACTTAAGATGAAGAGACAAAATGTATAGCTATTGGGAAAAAGTGCACATGTACACAGACACAAAATTTTCAGATAGAGAAGTAACAAGTGCTATATAATTGTCCATGGAGCAATGTGAAGTGAATCCTCAAATTGGCTCATTAGTAGGAAAAGAATCTGGTCACACACTTCATTCCAACACCACATATGATTTAATTAGGAATTCCTATTCATCAATGACCTTGTATTTATAGGACTTTGGAAGCCAAGATAATCAAGTTGGGCATGATCCCTCAAAGTTCTCATTGAAATATATTAATGATCTTAATAGAAAAACAAAAAACTCACTGCCACTTTTAAATAGAGACTTCAGTTTAAATGGAGATTGTTAGTTCCTAAATATGTCCAAATCAAGTAGATGGCTGGTGCAGGAGTACCCATTCTAGACTCATCAAAGAAGGCACATGTAATGATCCTAGATAGTTCATTTAGGATAGGTTGTGTTACAGCAGTGCATGGTGGAAGCTTCTAAAAGGCAAGCCACTAGGAAATTAGACAAGGTTGGAATCCTTCAAATTTCCCAACTATTGTCACTTAGGTTTGCACCCTTTTCAAATGCCTATTCGCGAAGACAACCTAGTGAAACATGGAAACAACCTCCAAGCTATGGGACTTGAACTGCGAGGTTGAGTCTCTGGAGAAGGCCGGCTTCGTCTTACTATCAGGGTGCACCCAACTACTCTTGGAGAGGAGAAGGGAGAAAGAGAGCATGAAAGAAAATTTACCTAGTTCTAATCTAAGGAGGTGATGCACCAAAATAGAGTGTTTAGACCAATCTCTGCCCATACGTGTGCTAATGAACCAGAATGAAACGAAGGATATACACATCCAGACTTGCTTTAATCAAAAAACCACATACAGATCAGAAAACCAAGATGAATCACACAAGGAAGAAGTTCACTTATAGATCATTCATAGCCTAGCAAAGATATAGTCATGCAGATTATAGATTTCCACAAAACAATGGCACAGACAAAGAATTCTTGCTCTTTAATACCAATGGCTGGAGGAGATAAGTGGAGAATCAGGCAATTCAGAGGCACGGGGGAATTCACACTAGAATTGTAAAGAAATAGCAGAGGAAAATCAGAGAGAAGGTCCTCCCCCCAAATAATAATAAAAAAAACTTGCCTTTATAGTTCAGGCATAACTTAGATCTTTTCCAGCTAAAGTGACCTTGCAGCTACCTGCCATTAAGTCCTGCGGAGAACAATCATGGGAATCTAAAGAAAATTTGATCTTTGTTACAACAGGTGTGCTAAGAGGACTAAAAATGGTGCCATCGATGTTCTGACTGGGTAGATGGATCAACTGAGATGTTGGAGTGTTCTTCCTCATTCTACATTCATTTCGGGTAGGTCAGGATTATCATGAAAATTAGATTGCACAACAAAATTGATTACCTTTGTCTCTTGGTTCATGAATCAGCAGGATCAGCGAGGTCAAATGGTTCCACATGCTGACTAGGCCATGCAGGCCAATCACATTCCTTCCTTCTGCTATTCTGGACACCTTTTCCATGTTTGACCACCCTTAATATTGACTGGGCACCATGTCGCTATTGAAAAAGTCTTCAAAAATCCTGATAGCACCATAGCACCTAGTGGTCTCAACCTAACTACGCCACCTTTCCACCATCTAGCCGTAACATCAAAACTAACTGCCATGTTGACCATGACGATTGCACTGATTGCCAACCATTAATAATCAACCTTGGCTGAGCCAGTGAGACACATGTCAACAAGGCGCTATGTCGCCATGGTATCCACCGTGTAGCTTCCAATTGCGAGATAGCACCACCCGTTGATTGGCCTTAAATCTAACAATTGTAAAGACTCATCGTACCACTATGCTATCCTTACCTCGGGCCCATCATAACTGGCACCACCTGAGCAACTGCACCTTGGCGAGACCTAGCCCCACTAACACGTGGTGAAAGGTGCTATGTCACCATGGTAAAGATCGCACAACTTCACCATAGCAAGATGGTGTCTTCCGTCGATTTTCCTTGATTTGACAGCAAGCAAGATAGATACTGCCCCTCAGTGTATCAATCGATGGGAACCCACCACGTGCCAACTATCTATATTTCCTGCACCTCCAAACCTGGATCCACAAGGACACGTGTCCTCCAAGTGCCAACTTGCTATCATAAATCTCGTGCAGCTTCTCCATAGTGTGATGGTGCTTGCCCTTGATCTCTACAGATCTGAGAGTGGAGAACTTAACCCTTTATTGCATTCGTTGCATTGAAGATCTGGTCCCACGATCTATTTGTGTTCTGACTTGACATACGTGGCAATCCCCCATTGGCCTAATGAAGCACCACCTTGGCAAAAAATCATTGGTCTGACAAAATACCAACCTGGAGGGTCCATACTGCTTTGACCTTACTGACGGGACACGTGGCACCCAGGTTCTATGTTGCTATGGGAAAATTGAGGCCAACTTCCCATAGCACCATGGCGCCCAAATGATGACATGTCTTTTGATTTGTATATGTCTTCAAATGATTCACCACCATGGCACCAAACTCCACCAACTAGGTAGATGAGGTACAAAATGGGACCCATCTATCTTCAATTCGCTACGGTGGACTTTTTTGCTTGGGCGCTATGTCACCATTGGAAAACTAATGAGTTTTTTGATGGCGCCATGGTGCCCCACCAACTTTTCTAACTTCTCAGCCCTTGAAACTGACCGCTTGCCATGAACATTTTCTAGTGTGACACAACCTGCCCACCGTAAGACATTTTTGTTAAGTGCTATGTCACTATGAAGATTTTTTAGCCAACACATGATAGCAACATAGTGCCCACGGTGCCATGAAACATTTTTGACCTGTAAAAAACCTTTGCCTTCCAAGCTAGACCCACCAAACATGTGCCATTAGGGTGTCATGTCGCTAATGTATTAACCATGCAACTTCCAATGGCGAGACAATGCCAACCGTCGATCTCCTTAGATTTGATGAAGGACAATTTGTGGGCCGCAAAAATATGTTATAAGGTTTGAAACTTGGTATTTTTAAATATTTCCACGGGTATTTGAATATGGACATTTCAAAGGTGGGAAGGGCAATATGAATTATGAATTTTGGTGGGAAGATTAAATACAACATTTCTGGTGACTCACAGGGGGCATGAGCCTACTCGATGCATTACTAGTGCCTGTAAACAATCCATTGGTTCATGGAGTCAAAAAAGTATGAATCTAAGAACTACAAAACCCTAACCCTTCTGTGAGGAGATCAAAACATTAAAAACCCTAGCTCTGCTTCTGTAACCTCAAAACTATCAAAACTTTGAAAGTTGGCAACTCAAAGAGAGAACCATGTGCACGCGCACTTATTGAAAAGTAGGGAACAATAGAAAAAGAAACTAAACTACTTATGTAGATGGATTCCCAAATTTTTAGAAACAGGGCTTCAGATAGATCCCATTGACTGAAATGGAAAAAATCTCTCCATTGGGCCGGCTTAGCTGGAATGCATTAGCCTGCTTACAACTGGAAATTAGATAGGGGCCACTCCATAGTGCATCAAGTTTGGAATGTCTTCCTGGTTTTTCCCTAGCTACATCCCACTTTAGAACTAAATCTCCTTCTCTAAAGGTTTTGACCCTAGTTTTCTTATCAAAACTCCTTTTTATATGCTGCTGATGCATCTCTAGGGTCTGCATAGCTTTATTTCTTTTCTCTTCTAACTCAATTAGCTTTGCCATTCTTACTGACATGGCACTATCTTCAATCAATTCAAGCTAATGAGCCAACTCCAAGGATGGGAATTCCAATGAGATTGGCAGTCTGGCTTCCCTACCATATACTAGCACAAAAGGTGAATTTCTAATAGATCTCTTGGGTGTTATCCTATCAGCCCATAAAGAAATTCTTAATTTCTTATGCCAGACCCTCTGATTGTCTTCTATTGTCCTCTTCATGATTCTGATCAGATTCTTGTTGGAAGACTTAGCCAAACCATTACCCTAGGGATAGTAATTTGATGATGTGCTCAAGTAGATATTGTGATTCATTGCCCATGCAAAAATTTGGGTTCCAACAAAAGACTTAGCATTGTTCGAGATGATAGTAGAAGGAGCACCAAACCTAGATACAATTCCATCAAGGAATTCAAAAACTGATGGTTCTGTGGCATCCTTCAAGGCAACTGCCTTTGTTCATCTAGTGAAATAATTAGTAGCAGCCAAAATCCATTTATGACCTACACTAGATGGAGGACTAATGGGGCCTATAAAATCCAACCCCCATTGGATAATGGTCTGATCCACCTAAATAGGATGAAGGGAGAGAGCTGCAAGCCTCTGTTTGCCTAAGAAGAAAGCACACTTCTTACATTTTCTCAAATATCCATAACAATCATGGAATAGAGATGGCCAATAATAACCAGCCCTCATGATCTTCATGGCAGTTGTTCTTGCAGAGAAATGGCCACCATCAGGGCCATCATGAAGTTCCTTAAACATCCTCTCAGCCTGATCCTCTTTAATGCATCTCAACAGGGTCCCATTAAAATCCCTCCTGAATAGGATACCATCAATCACAACATAGGGAATGGACTACATTCTATATTGTCTACTTTTAGTTCTGTCCAATCCCTAAGGGTATCCATTCCCTGATAAGAATCTCTTCATATCATTTATCCAGTTCCTTGAACCATTAGCATTTCTTACCTCCTGCTGCTCTGTTATTACCATAACAGTCTCTTCATCAGAATCTTGGCCTGATAACATTTCTTTGCACAATCTTCTCCCTCTTACCAGCTTGGTAATCTAAATATCAACATCATACTCCATTACCCTAGTGATCCATCCAGCTCTCTTTTCACTGATATCCTTGCTTAACAGGAAATCCTTTACACTGGCATGGGGCACCAACAAACGGATTTTATTGTGGAATAAGAAGTGCTTGAATTTCTTCAGGGCTCTAATGACTGCAAGGGCCTACTTCTCAACAAAGCTATACTTATCTTCATATTCCTTGAGCCCCTCATAGGAGAAGGCTATGGGCCACTCCTCATCCTTGTTATTCGCTTGAGTCAAGATAGCAGAGATACTTGACTCAGAGGATGAAATCTTTCTCAAAATTTGGGTTCATGAGAGTAGGGGCTGAGGCTATGGCTATCTTGATCTCTTCAAAACTCTCCTTCCCTTCCTTGGTCCTATTGGCGCTCAAAATTGCAGCCTTGATTTTGAGCACCATAGAAAATTTGAGCCCTATAAACGCTTTTATATGTCTATGTACTTGGCTATCATAATGAGGCCTAAGAGGTGTTTCATGTTTCTAAAACCTTCCATTCAGCCTATCTACCTATTCCATATGGTCAAATCATCATTCTGAGCTATTCGGCGAAGTCCTATTTTGAACAATTGTCAATCTTGCTTTTTCACCAAAGTGTCAAACAGCGACAGAAGGCTGTGTTTTCCATTAAATATCTCGCACCAAAAAAGGTTTTTTGATTCACCACTTTGGGAGTATCTAATATCCATACCTGAGAACCTATGTTTCAGATTTCAAGTCATTTTGAGTCCGTTTGAATAGGTTTTGAATCCCTCAAAGTTGGTCAGTTACTGTTTTCATGCTTTTGCACTATGCACCTAATTCTGGGAAGCCCTGTTTGATGTGCAATAACTTTTGACCAGTTGAACCAAAGGAGAAAATTCCTTTTTCATTGCATTTTAAACATCAGAGACTTGTCATGTTTCAAGTTTTAGCTCTTGATGAATCTGTTTGATCAGTTTTCAAATGCGATTCAAAATGGAATTTTTGAAGTTATACTGGTGTCAGCATTTGCAGATTTTTTAGGACCCCTGTTCATGGCATTATAACTCCTAATCCGTGATCGGCTAGATCAAATGGTTTGTTCCCCTGTATTCTACTTAGAAAATATTATAAGTGTGTCAGTTTTTAAGCCTTGACGAATCCGTTTTCACACTTTTCCAAGGTCATTCCATTCGCAAAAAATGTTGTTTTACTGATGATCACTATCCTGCTAACCCAGATAGCCTACTTTGCATGCTTGCCAAATGTGTCTTGTGATTCTTCATGAGCTAAAATTGTAGAATCATACTCACCTCATCACAATATACTAGTACCCCAGTTTTTAGAACCTCATATGCCTATTTGTCTAGTTTTTAGGTCATTTCCAAATGCAATTTCTAGCTTTCCGACTTGTTTAATTGCAGGTAATTTCAGGTGAGAAACTTCAGAGGTCGATATCTTTTGAACCTGATGTCATCATGCAACAAGATTTGGCAGGCTTGTTGAACATGTTAGAGAGAACATAGATCTTGAGTTTCAGAGCTTGGTTAGTTGTTTGGATCAGTTTTTAAAGCCGGTCAAAGGACCTCCTGACATGAATTTCACAGTTTGCAATTAAGTTGTAAAATGAGTTTTAATTGTGTTTTAGGTAATAGAGTTTATTTTCAATCAGTTCAAGATGCCAAATGAATTAATCTGAAGGATCAGTGTTCTAGAAGCGAAATGGTTTGGGTATTACTGCTAATGCACATGTTAAGAAGAGGCAATTCAAAGACATAAGACATCAAGAAAGGGAAAACCCCACACACTGAATAGCTTTCATATAATGATGGTTTTATTCCTATTGTCAGCACCAATCAACTTAATGGGGATGGCATCAAAAGCCTATGCATTAGATGAGCATGGTAGTTCATGGCGGGCATCAGGAAAGATGTCCCTAGCTCCATGTCTAGGAAATTTTCTTACACCAAGGTAGAATGAAATTCATCTCAAGTAAGGAAAGGCACAACATAAATCAAGACATCTATAGCAGTACATAGAAATAACCCTGCAGTAGGATGCCAAGTGAAATGATAGCATGGAGACAAGGTTTTCCTCCATTGAAAATTACGTAGATGCCTACATTTTGATGGCACAAGGAATTCACCATCAACAAGAGCCTCATGCCATTGAAAAGGAAAACTTCAAGCTAAACTACAGGAGCCATCCATGCCATAATAGGAGCAGCTTTAGTCAACGCATCCAAATAAAAGGATGCCCACGTTAGTTTTAGAATCACGCCTTTAAAAAGGAAGACGCCTTGTTTCAAAGGCATTCTACAAAAGAAGGAGGACGTCCATGGCACAAGCTTCCCCTACAAACAAAGAAGCTCACACCCGTATTGTGCAAAAAATGCCCACACTTAAGGAAATTCATGCTAATGGCTAAGGATGCAGGGTCTGAACTGGACCCATGCTGGTCAAATAATAAAAAACTGCCAGTGTTAAAGAAACTAATGTCCAAGCACCTTGTGCAAGGTAGGAGAAAACCACCATTCCAAAGGGGTAGATTTGCGGAAACTAAAAGGAAGAGTCATCGCATTATGAAAATGTAGCCAAAGCAAATACATAGTATAGTGAGGGAAGGATATGAAGATAGTTAGGATGGCCTGATGGAGAAGAATGAAGGGTGGGTAGCTCTTGAACTCTCTCCCTCCTTTGTTTCTATCTGAAAGGTCCCCCATAAAATAGTAGGGCTATAACTCCCTATGGACATGAGTCCTTGAAGCGAAGCTGCCACATACCACTCTAGCAAATGGGCACAACCAGAATCAATTTTTTTCCATTTGCATGGTGGGCCTAACACCTGACGCACCACCACATCTTAGTTAGTAGGCCTAGCTAGGGGGTATCCATCTTCATTCAATCTATCTCTACTGAATCAATTACTTCTTGTTCTCTTCTTGAGGCAGCAAGGTGAAGATCGCCCTACTTTCTTAGAATAGATAGTCTCTCTGTAGGCATTGACCCATCATTGGGCACTGAAGCTCTATCCTAACTTCCAAGTCGAGCAAGGGAAATAAATCTTTGAAACCATCAATCTAGGCCGGCCAACAATTAACACCCAAGGAGCTCACATCAAAGCAAAGAAACTCTCAACAAGGTAATACAAAAATCCATCTGCGCCATACATGCATAGCAAAAGCATCGCCCATATTCTAGAAGCCCCTGGAGCAGGGTTGTATAACCCATTATCCCACATTTTCCATGGGAAAGGAATCTTAAGTCTTTAAATAGTAAAGCACGCAATACATATAATGAATTGAACTGTGAGAATTTTGAAGGCAAGGCATGATTACGTGGGTCCCAGCCAGTGGTGGATGATGTCAGTGGGGTCGAATAAAGAAAATTTTTAATCAAAGCTACACTGGCAATGATGTGGCATCAAAAATTCAGATTACAATAGATTGCGCCACATGGCAGCATCCTACAGTGTGCGCATCCCCGCAAAAAGAGTTGCGAGGATGTTAAAAAATTTGGCGATGCGCTTGCATGGGTCCCACAGGCGATGCGATGGCCAAAACGAGCATTTCAAACGGAGGCACAGGAGTTTGCCACGTGGCGAGATCTGACGGTCCGTGCATCACCGCAATATGAAGTTGTAGGGATTTAAGTAATGCGGGGATGCACCTAGGTGCCATGTGGCACGGCGTGTCCCTACGGCATTGACATGGCACTGTTGACAAGGCGATGATGTGGTAGCCCAGGTGGCGCCCAGTGGGCCCAGAAAAGCATAGAGAAAAATTGAAATGCAAAAATAATAATTGTAAATTATTATTTCCAAAAATTGGATGCACATTAGATTTTTGAAAATCAAATGGATTTTATTCTAAAGTTTGACTTTAGACTATTTAAAATTTTTCAAAAATTAAAATTTTTAAAGATGTGCAAGCCTGAACTTTCAACCAGAGAGGTAATTTTCAAACAAAGATTTAGTGGGTTTTCGATAAGCTAAACATGGACTCCAATATACTGTCGAAAATGAGAGAAGATGAACTATCTAATTCTGGAGTTGGTTTTTTCACAGGTAGTAGCTGGTTCAAACTACAGGAGGTTTTCTTTCAGGTACCTGAATTGGAACCATTTTCAGACCAGGAAGTTCAGTTGTGATTTTTGGAAAATTAATAGCTTGAATATGCATAAAAGACAAGGAGATTTTAGTTGGGGGTATCTCTAAGTCAGTTAAAGAAAGTTTTATCAGCATTTTGATGCAAATCAGATTTTTAGCAAATAAGGGGTTTCATCATTCATGAGGGGATATTTTGCAAATCAGTTACAAGGCAATGACTAAATCAAATCAGATCAAGATGGAGAAGGAAGGACAAAGTTTTTAGTTGCCAGAAGATTGAATTTCAAGTGGACACTTGTCAAGTAAAGATCAGATCTAGAAATTCTTTCTCTTCTATATTATTCTTTCTTTCTTCCATTTTAGGGGTTCTAGTTTCTGGGAAGAAAATGTTCATTGCTGTGATACCATTAGGGATTCCAATTTTTGCACTGTGAGACCATTGGTTCCAGTATTTTGACATGTTTCCATGACTGTGACACCATTTTCTTCAGCAAGACTCTCATGTGAACAACAGTTGTAGAGATAATATAGATAGTTCTGAGATATTAGGTTGTTTGATGTTTTAATTTTATGCATCTAAATGTATAGTTTCAAGGAAATGAATACATATGAGCAACAATTTCACTAGTTTTGTTTTGGTTCTTGTCTCCTGTCTCAGTAATCTATAAGTCTTATGTGGTTTTGGAACAAAGATTTGAGGCCCATTTGCATCCCTTTCAGGTTGTATGTTTGATGTATTTTGCTGTTGGACCAAAGGGCCAAGTAAATGATTGATATGTTTGAACAAGGTTACTGGTTATTTGAGAAGGATGTTTTGTGAGAATGAGACCTGAATGAACACTGATATCTAAATCATAAGGTGGTTGGATAGATCTAATGTCTAGGTATATGAGATACGTCCTGATGTCACAGATGTATTTTTTGAATTCATGGAATTGCCCAATGGATTAAGCACTGATTAGTTATAGGATAACTGGTTATACTATTGCATTTTTGAGGTTTTGTTGAATCAGCATCTTTAATCAAATGAATCTCCCCTTAATGTTGAAGAGCTATAAACAGAATGCCCTCACTCTGCTCATGAATTCCATTGTTTTGCATCTAGCTACTATAGATATATGTTATTTCATAAGTTATTAGAAGAAATAAGAGTTTCTATTTGGTTTGTATTAGATTCAGTGTATGCTTTGATAACTGGTATCATATAAGGAATCTATAGGTTCACCTACCTAGGTTTTGCAGAGCCTGAAGTGCAGAAGGAGTATAGCCTTATAGTTGGCCTGGTGTCTGAATGGATGTGTTGATAATGGGTGTTAGCTGCCCCTAGATGCATCTTGTTCTCATCAGGGTAATTGGAAATGGGTAACATTTTCAAACACCAACAAAATGGCAACTTTGCTGGGGAGTTGCATATAGAAAGAATAAAAATCTTTGCCATGAAACAGATTGGATATAGCAAATATATAACAAGATGTGTTCCCTTTTCCTTGCTAAAGTTTCATGTTCCCCAGTTAAGCTTTATTCATGATCAGTAGTAGGTAGTAAAATTGGATGAAAATTGTGTTCTATGACTGTCATAGGTCTATCTTCAATCAGTCCAGTTTGCTAGTACTGTTGAGAAAGTTTCAGAGTCAAGAATTCATTTATAAAGTGTAAATTCTTTTCAGGATGTCAGTGATCTGCAAGTTTCTCCTACATTGAAAGTCTGGTTCAGATTTGTCAAGTAACAAATTATGTTTTATTTCTCACCAAGTGTAAGTGGCGACTCTCAAATCTCTATACCAATTTGTTCCTAGTTGATTTCATTGCAAAATTTTAAAGGACTTTCAGATGTATGGGCAGATCTGAAACTGTTGATAGATCTTGGAAAAGAAGTTTTAAATTCTTGATAAGTTTTAAAGTGTTGTTTGAAATCTGTTGTTATAAAGAAATTGAAATGTAAAAAATCAATCATAGCACTGGTTATTTTATTCCTCTTGCAAAGAGGTGGCGACTCTAAAAAGTTTTGATCAATGGTGTAAAGGATTTTTAGTCTTGCACCTATGCTAGATCAATAGATCGAAGTTTTCCATCAGCACTTGAGGTATTTTGGTTTTCATGTTTTCTTTTCATGAAAGTCAAATGCTAGAATCAGTGCCTCTATTCAGTGATTTTTAGCACTAGTAAGAAGAGGTAGAAATTTTTTTGTAAGATGGAGTCAGATCTTAGATCTGATATTAGTTTACCAAATTCTGAGAGTTTAGAAACTGTGAGTAATAACATTACTATGTTGAATACAATGGTTTACAAAAGGATTGTAAATCTTATAAGAATTGAGTCAGTATGTAGGTGGTACTCAAGGTCTAAGTGTCGAACAATGTTTTTTAAGGCTTGAGTCAGTATTCAGTAAGATGCCTTTTCATTGTAGACCTGAGGAATCTTCACTACCTAGTGTTTTCCATGATGTTCTAGTACCCGATGCAATCAATTGGCCAACACCTATTAGGTTACAAAGAATTTTTCAAATTGAAAAATTCATTGAGGAGATGGAAGATGATGATTATAGATTTCATGAAATATCTCCTAATAATAATGAGTGTGCTGAAAGCCAAGGTAGTAATGAATATAATGAGTCCATAGAGCAAGATAATATGTCTTCCGATTGTGAAGAGATGGATTCAAATGTTAATGAATCAGGTAACAACAATCAGCATGAAAAAGATGGATCTAAAAGAGAAGCTAAATTTTGTTATAGTACATATGAAGTTGAAGAAAGTTGTAACAATAGTAGATCTAGTGATTTCCATGATAAGAAAGAATGTTGTAATAATTTTGATTTTCCAGATTGTTACACTAATGATCTTCCTGTTGTAAGTTCTTCATGTTTTCCAGATCATAACCATAGCCAAGAGAAGATTTGTGAGGCAATCTTCTTGAGCTCCAATGAAATCTCAGAATTATTGGCTCGTGAGTTTGAAAAGCACGTAAGTATCTCTAAGGATCTTCATATTTTCTATCATGATATTTCTTCATTCAATCAGATCAATTCCCAAAGTTTGATGTGGAAAAAGAGGTGGAATCTGAACAATCTTTGTTAGACTTTGGAGGTGTATATAATAGAACCTCAAATGTTTTTGCACATGACAATTTGTTAGATGTAGAGAATGTTGATGAAGGGAAGTTTAATGCTATTTCAGATTCTTTTCATGTTGATCTTGCTGAACATTATTTTGATGTTTCATGTAGTGAAGTGGAAAACAGTGAGTATTGTCAATCCGATTATAAATTTTCTTCATCTGTTGATAAGTCGTGTAAAGATAAATTCAAGGTATACTTCGACATTTAGTCTAATGAAGAAAGTGATAATGATCAGCATAGTTTGGATCAACACTTTTAGACCAAATTTTCATGTATGGTGACTAATCAATGTTTTGAGTGTGAAGAGGTTTTAGCAAAGGATAAATCTGATTCAAAGAGTAACATGGTTGCAAGCAGGCAACAGTCAGATTTCACATACTCTTCATTTATGGAAGCACAAGGTGAGTTACAATATGCTCCATGTAACTCGTTGAATGAAGTTGAATATGAGTACTTTGTGTTTCTAGTTGAAAGAATCCATATTTCAATTAGTAGTGATCAGTTTTAGTTTGATATCAGTTTTTATGGTCATGCTAATCCATTTTTTCATAGTGGGCAAGATGAAGAAAGTATGTCTGATTTTTATACGCACTATGAAGATGATGATAGTTTTTTTTTGCCTATTGAGCTAATTGCAAATGTTGATACGTTGGGTGAAACAAATGATAATGAGAATTTCAATTTACCTTAGAAGGATGTAAATGAGAATTAGGTTTTTGACAGAGGTAAGGAGTTCTGAAACTTTCCGGTGGCTTGGGTCATCATGTGTACATAATAGTGTAGTTTCCTTGCTTTCAATAAAGCTATTCGAGAAATTTTTGCTGTTCAGATGTGTAGTCTACTTCTTCCAAAGATCTGAAATCTTGCCATGCCTACAAGGGGTATGCATCCCCAGACAGAGCCACTATTGGTGCTCAAAATTGCAGCCCTGATTTTGAGCACCATAGAAAATTTTAGCCCTATAAATGATTTTATATGCCTATGTACCCGACTGTCAGTATGAGGCCTAAGAGGTGTTTCATGTTTCTAACACCTTCCATTCAGCCTGTCTACCTATTCCATATGGTCAAATCATCATTCTGAGCTATTCG
Source organism: Cupressus sempervirens (assembly GCA_028749045.1). NCBI lineage: Eukaryota > Viridiplantae > Streptophyta > Pinopsida > Cupressales > Cupressaceae > Cupressus > Cupressus sempervirens. The sequence goes on from CM053789.1 coordinate 167,682,325, forward strand.
GCGAAGTCCTATTTTGAACAATTGTCATCTTGCTTTTTCACCAAAGTGTTAAATAGCGACAGGAGGTTGTATTTTCCATTGAATATCTCGCACCCAGAAAATTTTTGTGATTCACCACTTTGGGAGTATCTAATATCCATACCTGAGAACCTATGTTTTAGATTTCAAGTCATTTTGAGTTTGTTTGAATAGGTTTTGAATCCCTCAAAGTTGGTCAGTTACTGTTTTCATGCTTTTGCACTTTGCACCTAATTCTAGGAAGCCCTGTTTGACATGCAATAACTTTTGACCAGTTGACCCAAAGGAGAAAATTCCTTTTGTGTTTCATTGTAGACATCAAAGACTTGTCATGTTTCAAGTTTTAGCTCTTGACGAATCTGTTTGGTTAGTTTTCAAATGCGATTCAAAATGGAATTTTTGAAGTTATACTGGTGTTAGCATTTGCAGAATTTTTAGGACCCTTGTTCGTGGCATTATAACTCCTAATCTATGATCGGCTAGATCAAATGGTTTGTTCCCCTGTATTCTACTTAGAAAATATTATAAGTGTGTCATTTTTTAAGCCTTGACGAATCTGTTTTCACACTTTTCCAAGGTCATTCCATTCAAAAAAAATGTTGTTTTACTGATGATCACTGTCCTGCTAACAAAGACAGCCTACTTTGCATGCTTTCCAAATGCATCTTGTGATTCATCATGAGCTAAAAATGTAGAATCATACTCACCTCATCACAATCTACCAGTACCCCAGTTTTCAGAACCTCATATGCCCATTCATCCAGTTTTCAGGTCATTTCCAAATGCAATTTCTAGCTTTCTAACTTGTTTAATTGTAGGTAATTTCAAGTGAGCAACTTCAGAGGTCAATATCTTTTGAACCTAATGTCGTCATGCAACAAGATCCAGTAGGCCTGTTGAACATGTTAGAGAGAACATAGATCCTGAGTTTCAGAGCTTGGTTAGTTGTTTGGATCAGTTTTTAAAGCCAATCAAAGGACCTCCTGACATGAATTTCACAGTTTGCAATTAAGTCATAAAATGAGTTTTAATTGTGTTTTCAGTAATAGAGTTTATTTTCAATCAGTTCAAGATGCCAAATGAATTAATTTGAAGGATCAGTGTTCTGGAAATGAAATGGTTTGGGTATTATTAGTAATGCACATGTTAAGAAGAGGCAATTCAAAGACATAAGACATCAAGAAAGGGCAAACACCACACACCAAATAGCTTTCATATAATGATGCTTTTATTCCTATTGTCAGCACCAATCAACTTAATGGGGATGGCATCAAAATCTTATGCATTAGATGAGCATGGCAGTTCATGGTGGGCATCAGGAAAGATGTCCCTAGCTCCACGTCTAGGAAATTTTCTTACACCAGGGAAGAATGAAATTCATCTCAAGTAAGGAAAGGCACAACATAAATCAAGACGTCTATAGCAGCACACAAAAATAACCCTGCAGCAGGATGCCAAGTGAAATGATAGCATGGAGACAAGGTTTTCCTCCATGGAAAATTATGTAGATGCCTATATTTTGATGGCACAAGGAATTCACCAACAGCAAGAGCCTCACGCCATTAAAAAGGTAGACTTCAAGCTAAACCACAGGAGCCATCCACGCCATAAAAGGAGCAGCTTCAATCAACGCATCCAAATAAAAGGACACCCACGTTGGTTTTAGAATCATGCCTTTAAAAAGGAAGATGCCTTGTTTGGAAGGCATTCTACAAAAGAAGGAGGACGTCCATGGCACAAGCTTCCCCTAAAAACAAAGAAGCTCACACCCACATTATGTAAAAAACACCCACACTTAAGGCAATTCACGCTAATGGCTGAGGACGCAGGGTCTGAAATGGACCCATGCTGGTCAAATAATAAAAAATTGCCAGTGTTAAAGAAACTAATGTCCAAGCACCTTGTGCAAGGTAGGAGAAAACCACAATTCCAAAGGGGTAGATCTGCGAAAACTAAAAGGAAGAGTCATCGCATTATAAAAATGTAGCCAAAGCAAATACATAGTACAGTCAGGGAAGGATAAGAAAATAGTTAGGATGGCCCGATGGAGAAGAATGAATGGTGGGTAGCTCTTGAACTCTCTCCCTCCTTTGTTTCTATCTGGAAGGTCCCCCATAAAATAGTAGGGCTATAACTCCCTATAGACATGAGTCCTTGAAGCGAAGCTGCCACATACGACTCTAGTAAAGGGGCACAACCATAATCAATGTTTTTCCATTCGCATGGTGGGCCTAACACCTGACACACCACCATGTCTCAGTTAGTAGGCCTAGCCAGGGGGTATCCATCTTCAGTCAATCTATCTCTACTAAATCAATTGCTTCTTGTGCTCTTGTTGAGGTGGCGAGGTGAAGATCGTCCTACTGTCTTAGAAGAGATAGTCTCTCTATAGGCATTGACCCAACATCGGGCACTGAAGCTCTATCCTAACTTCCAGGTCGAGCAAGGGAAATAAATCTTTGAAACCATCAGTCTAGGCCAGCCAACAGTTAATGCCCAAGGAGCTTGCATCAAAGAAAAGACACTCTCAACAAGGTAATACAAAAAGCCATCTACGCCATACACGCATAGCGAAAGCATCGCCCACATTTTGGAAGCCACTGGAGTAGGGTTGTATAATCCATTATCCCACATTTTCTATGGGAAAGGAATCTTAAGTCTTTAAATAGTAGAGCATGCAATACATATAATGAATTGAATCATGAGCATTTTGAAGGCAAGGCATGATTACACGGGTCCCAGCCAGTGGTGGATGATGTCAGTGGGGTCAAATAAAGCAAATTTTTAATCAAAGCTGTGCCGGCAATAATGTGGCATTGAAAACTCAGATCGCAATAGATTGCGCCACATGGCCGCATCCTACGATGTGCACATCCTCGCAAAAAGAGTTGTGAGAATGTTAAAAATGTGGGGATGTGCTTGGGTGCCATGTGGCATGGTGGTTCCCATAGGCGATGTGATGGCCAAAATGAGCATTTCAAATGGAGGCACAGGATTTTGCCATGTGGCAAGATTCAACGGTCTGCGCATCCCCACAATATGGAGTTGTAGGGATTTAAGTAATGCAGGGATGCACCTGGGTGCCACATGGCATGGTAGGTCCCTACAGTGCTGACGTGGCACAATAGACAAGGCGATGACATGGCAGCCTGGGTGGCGCCCAGTGGGCCCAAAAAAGCATAGAAAAAAATTGAAATGAAAAAATAATAATTTTAAATTATTATTTCCAAAAGATGGATGCACGTCAAATTTTTGAAAATCAAATGGATTTTATTCTAAAGTTTGACTTTAGACTATTTAAATTTTTTCAAAACTTAAAAATTTTAAAGATGTGCAAGCCTAAACTTTCAACTAGAGAGGCAATTTTCAAATGAAGGTTTAGTGGGTTTTCAATAAGCTAAACATGGACTCCAATATACTGTCCAAACCGAGAGAAGATGAACTATCCGATTTTGGAGTCGATTTTTCAACAGGTAGTAGTTTGTTCAAGCTACAAGAGGTTTTCTTTCAGGTACCTGAATTGCAACCATTTTCAGACCAAGAAGTTCAGTTGTGATTTTTGGCAAATTAATAGCTTGAATATGCATAAAAGACAAGGAGATTTTAGTTGGGGGTATCTCTAAGTCAGTTAAAGAAAGTTTTATCAGCATTTTGATGAAAATCAAATTTTTAGCAAATAAGGGATTTCATCATTCATGAGGGGATATTTAGCAAATCAGTTACAAGGCAATGATGAAATCAAATCAGATCAAGATGGAGAAGGAAGGACGAAGTTTTTCAGTTGCCAGAAGATTGAATTTCAAGTGGACACTTGTCAAGTAAAGATCAAATTCAAAAATTCTTTCTCTTCTATATTATTCTTTCTTACTTCCATTTGAGGGGTTCTAGTTTCTGGGAAGAAAAAGTTCATTGCTGTGATACCATTAGGGATTCTAGTTTTTGCACTATGAGACCATTGGTTCTAGTATTTTGACATGTTTCCATGACTATGACACCATTTTCTTCAGCAAAACTCTCATGTGAACAGCAGTTGTAGAGATAATATAGATAGTTCTGAGATATTAGGTTGTTTGATGTTTTAATTTTATGCATCTGAATGTATAGTTTCAAGGAAATGAATACATATGAGCAAAAATTTCACTAGTTTTATTCTGGTTCTTGTCTCCTATTTCAGCAATCTGTAAGTCTTATGTGGTTTTTGAACAAAGATTTGGGGCCCATTTGCATCCCTTTCAAGTTGTATGTTTGATGTATTTTGCTGTTGGACCAAAGGGCCAAGTAAATGCTCAATATGTTTGAACAAGGTTACTGGTTATTTGAGAAGGATGTTTTGTGAGAATGAGACCTGAATGAACACTGATATCTGAATCACAAGGTGGTTGGATAGATCTAATGTCTAGGTATATGAGATACGTCCTGATGTCATAGATGTATTTTTTGAATTCATGGAATTGCCCAATGGATTAGGCACTGATCAATTCTAGGATCTCTGGTTATACTGTTGCATTTTTGAGGTTTTTTTGAATCAACATCTTTAATCAAATGAATCTCCCTTTAATGTTATACTGCAGATATATGTTATTTCATAAGTTATTAGGAGAAATAAGGGTTTCTATCTACTTTGTATTAGATTCAGTGTATGCTTTGATAACTGGTACCATATAAGGAATCTATAGGTTCACCCACCTAGGTTTTGTAGAGCCTGAAGTGTAGAAGGAGTATAGCCTTATAGTTAGCCTGGTGTCTGAATGGATGTGTTGATAATGGGAGTTAGTTGCCCCTAGATGCATCTTGTTCTCATCAGGGTAATTGGAAATGGGTAACATTTTCAAACACCAATAGGTCCATGAGAAGACCATACCTTTCTTAAGCATAGCTATAAGAGGTTTCAACATGGTAGCAAGATTAGGAATAAACCTTCTTACAAAATTTATTCTACCAAGGAAACTTTGTAGCCCTTCTTGTGTTTAGGAAGAGGATGGGAAAGTATCACCTTTGTTCTTTCTGGATCAATGGTTAGCCCATCCTTAGATGCAATGTGTCCCAATAATTTTCCTTGGCTTGTAGCAAAGACACATTTGGCTGGGTTAAGGGAAACCCCAAACTCTCTACATCTTAGAAATACCTACCTTAGATGATTAAAATGATCTTCTACATTTTTTGAATATACAGTTATATCATCAAGGTATACTAAGACAAACTTGTCAATTAATTTTTTGAAGGCTATCTCCATTGCCTTCTGAAATGTGGCACCTGCATTGGTTAGCCCAAATGGCATCTTGCAATAAGTATAGGTGCCCCATTTAGTAGTAAATGTTGTCTTATGTCTGTCAGATTCTTTAACCAATGCTTGGTTATAACCAGAAAACCCATCAAGAAAAGAGAATCTCCTTGACTCACTGACTCCAGACAGAATTTGCTCCATGGAAGGGAGAGGATGGTGATCTTTAAGAGAAGCCTGATTAAGATCCCTAAAGTCCAAACACAATCTGATTTCTCCATTTTTCTTCCTTACAGGGACAAGGTTAGCTACCCATGATGAGTGTTTGATAGGAAATATTGCATTAGCCTCTATCAACCTACATAGTTCTTTTCTCATTAGAGGCTCAATCTTAGGATTCACTGGCCTCTATTTTTGCCTTACTGGTTTGGCCTTATCAACTAAATCTATGGTATGCTAAAACAAACTAGGGTCAAACCCTTTTAATTCATCATATGTCCAAGAAAATACATCATTAAATTCTTGACATAGATGGATGAAGTTTGCTTGCTTAGTTTCAGAACATACCTTCCCCATATTCAGAGATTTTCCATCAGCAATTGTAACAAGGGCATGATTATCCTTTTTTGTAGCTAGATTCATTCCTTTGCCTCTTGTTTGATCATCAAGATTAAAGACACTCTCCAAGGTAATGAGACCCTTGGGAAAATTTTTAGAACTAAGATGAATGATCTGATCACCATACTGATCTTGTAGTCTTGACTAGTTTCTATCTAAGAATTTTGCTTCATTCTGTAAGAAACTCACAATTTTCTCATCAGAATCAAACACCTGCCAATGAGTGTTGTTGTCAAGGATGGCAGGCCTCACTACCACCCTTATCTATTGCTTCTTCTCCTCGAGATTCCCTAGTACATCATAACATGCACCCACTACTGTGAGTCTATCAGTATGTCTATTTTCTTTCCTAGGAATGCTCTAAACATTAAATGTGTTGAAGCCCTCAAGCAAATTCCAGACTCTATGTTTGTAAGACTTGAGCAGGCCATTTTTGGTGATGTTTTGGTTTCTCACCTGATTGACTACTAACTCACTATCTCCATATACTCTCAAGGCTTGAATTCCTCTCTTTTGGAAAAGTAGGAGGCCTTGAATCAAGGATTCATACTCGGCCACATTACTGGTGCAACTGAATTGGAGCCTAAAAGAGAAGTAGTATCTTATTTGTGTAGGAGAGATCAACATAACACCAGCCCCTAATCCATTTCTATTCCTTGAGCCATCAAAGTACATACTCCATATCCCAGTTATATCATCATTAGTCCCAATTAGATTAGGAACTTGAGCATCTTTCTCTATTATGCAATATGTACTAAGGCATGTCTCAAGAGTTTTTGACATAGGTTCAAAGTGATATGTACTAGCCCATTCATCCAAGAAGAAATCAGGAATCTCTACTATGGGAGTAGCAGGCTCATTTACTATGTCATTTTCATCCATCTCTAGAATAGGGCAATTCATGTTGATGGGATTGGGGGTGTAAGATTCAATGTGATGAAGGGCTTGAGGTTCTGCTCTAATTGAGGCATTGGCTCCATATCTAGTCTTAAATGACATATATGACCAATCAACAGATATGAATCCACCAATTTGAGCAGTGAAGTCTCTTGAAAGACAAATAGAAAAATGGGGCTTGACTTCAGCAACCGATATGTCTTGAATCACAGTGCAACTAGGGCATGCATGTAGGGCCATCTCCACATTCCTAAGGATACCTATAGTTTTGACAGTACTACCATCTAATTGTAACACATCCCTAACAATGGGCTCATATTTCATTCCTAAAGCATCAGCAACACACCTAGGCATTACTAAGCTACTAGCCCTAGAATCTATCATGCAATTGTGGACTAATCTACCCCCTATAATTAGAGAAACATAGAATGGAGGAGGTCTAACCTTTTTATTTGTCTCCACATCCCCTGCTGGTTGTACTAGACTTATGGAACTCTCCATGATAGATGGCTGATCCTTGGGTTCAATCTTCTCCAACTCTTGTTGCAGCATCCTCTTCTGTATTGGTATGGTAGCAATAGCATCCCACATAGAAATATTCACATTGGTCTTCTTCATTTTCTCTACCACACTGAATGGTGTATTAGGAACTTTGGTAGAAACTTTGGGAGCTGCACTTATAAGAGGTTGAGATGGGGCAACATAAGAATCACTTGCATCTTTCTTTCTAGAGTCTTGCTTTTGCTATTGTGAAGTACTTGTTTGTTCATTTGTTGCATGTGCATAAGGTGCAGTACTTGAAGTTGAGGCATACTAATGAGAAGGAGGGGCAGCATGTTCCATAGCTCTCCTCTTACTTCTTGTGTTATGAGCAACAGAATCCTAGTTTACATTACAATGTTCCCCAATCTAATGATTCATGAAAGAGCAATCATCATGTCCTTGAATATATGAGGCCTCCTTGGGATGATCCTCATTGTATGATTGCTTTGCTGTAGGTTCTTGGTTAGTTAGGGCCAAATAAGATTCTTCCTTCTGGCACATGCAATAGGCATAAGAATAGTTGTAGGAAGGACATAAATCTTGATCTTGGGCCAAGTTATTTTGAGGGACTATAGCTCTATTCTAATTTGAGCTTGAAGCAGAAGCATGACTATTTTGCCTACCATGATCAAAAGAGCTATTCCACTGATTAGGAGGCCTACCACCATTTGGATCTTGATATTGCAATTGGGGAGGCTTGCCACCTTGAGCTTTCTGCCTTTCTAAGGCCACCACCTTGTTACTCATTTTTTGTATCATAGAAAAACTATCCTCTAATCTCTTTCCTTGGTCTTTCAACTCCTTCCCCTACTCTTGCAAATTTTTATCCAAGGTCCTCTCTCTCTTATCTGTATTCAGCACTATACCTTGAAGCATCTCTTTGAGTTCATCTATCCCATTTGAGGATGTGGAATCTGGGAGAACTGGAGTAAGGGCTTGTGATGTAGAAGTTGTAGGAAGAGGGGCCATTGTCGGTTGGTGGTTGGGAACATCAGGAAAGAAAGGTGTAGGGGGCCTCGAAGCTAGTTTTCCTCCTTGTATCAAGATATTCTCAGCTTTTATGGCTATCTCATAAGCATTAGGCAAGGTATCTCCTCCCATAGTTTGGATTGTAGTGGCAATATCACTGTTAAAAGCTCTAAGGTAATGCAAGAAGGCATTACTAGGGGTAGGTTTCACCGAAGTAGGTATTCTATCCCATGTCTTTTGAAATCTATAATTAAAATCAGTCATACATTCATGGGGGGGCCTTTTTATAGTAGTCAGCTACTCTAAAAGTGACATATGGTCACTTCTATCCTCAAAATGTTTGCATAATCCTGCTCCTAGTCCATCCCAATCAGTTATAGAACTATGAGCTAAGCCTCTATACCACTGTAATGCTTTTCCTTTTAAAGATGAGGCTAGAAGTCTTACAACAACATCATCCTTTGTGATACCATGAATATTACAAACATTTGCTACTTCTTGGATATGCTCTAAAGGGTAGATGGAAGTTTCACTAGTAAAATTAGGTATACTTTTTAGTGCAGATACTGGTATATCATGTCTTTGGGCTAACAATAGAGGACTTCCACCATTAAAGGTGGAAAAAGCATGAACTCTTGGTTGTGCCATGTAAACAAGTGTTCTATTGATGAGTGTTGATGGTAATCTAGGTTGAGTTTGAACAGCAAGAGGGGTAGAGATAGATCTTACAAGTATATTAACTGTTATTATGCCCCTAACTGGTGATAATGAAATTCTAGTCCTCCTTCTTCTAGGATTTGAAAGAGAAAGCTCTTGATATTGAAATTTACCTCTAGAAGATGCCCTTGTTTCAGCTTTGGGCATGAATCATTGCAACTTTGGCCTAGAACAAGATTTGTTGATGTTTAGAGTTGCCAAGAACTTTGAAGAATCAGCCTCTTGAAGGCTTGAATACTGAAGCCAACACTACCTCTTCAGTATTAATCTCTGAAACTCTTTCTTCTTGACACTAGTAGACTTTAAATTTTGTTTGAAAAAAATGTCCCACGGGGCATGCCAAAAACTATTTTCACTTAGGTTTGCACCCTTGTCCAAGGCCTATGCATGAAGACAACCTAGTGAAACATGGAAATAACCTCCAAGCTATGGGACTTGAACTGTGAGGTTGAGTCTCCAGAGAAGGCCGGCTTCCTCTTACTATTAGGGTGCACCCAACTACTCTTGGAGAGGAGAAGGGAGAAAGAGAGCATGAAAGCAAATCTACCTGGTTCTAATCTAAGGAGGTGATGCACCAAAATAGAGTGTTCAGACCAATCTCTACCCATACGTGTGGTAATGAACTAGAATGAAACTAAGAATATACACATCCAGACTTGCTTTAATAAAAAAACCACATACAGATCAGAAAACCAAGATGAATCACACAAGGAAGAAGTTCACTTATATATCATTCACAGGCCAGCAAAGATACAATCATGTAGATTATAGATTTCCACAAAACAATGGCATAGGCAAAGAATTCTTGCACTTTAATACCAATGGTTGGAGGAGATAAGTGGAGAATTAGGTAGTTTAGAGGCACGGGGGAATTCACACTAGAATTGCAAAGTAATAGCAGAGGAAAATTAGAGAGAAGGTCCTCCCCCCAAATTGAAAAAACCAAACTTGCCTTTATAGTTCAGGCATAACTGAGATCTTTTCCAGCTGAAGTGAACTTGTAGCTACCTACCATTAAGTCCTATGGAGGACAATCATGGGAATCTGAAGAAAATCTGATCTTTGTTGCAATAGGTGTTTTGAGAGGACTAAAAATGGCGCCATCGATGTTCTGACTGTGTAGATGGATCAACTGAGATGGTGGAGTATTCTTCCTCATTTTGTATTCATTTTAGGTAGTTCAAGATTGATCATGAAGATCAGATCGCAGAACAAAATTGATTACCTTCATCTCTTGGTTCATGAATCAGTAGGATCAGCGAGGTCAAACGGTTCCACATGCTAACTGGGCCATGCAAGCCAATCACATTCCTTCCTTCTACCATTCTGGACACCTTTTCCACATTTGACCACCCTTAATATTGACTGGGCGCCATGTCGCTATTGAAAAAGTCTTCAAAAATCTTGATAGTGCCATAGCGCCTAGTGGTCTCAACCTAACCGCAACACCTTTCCACCATCTAGCCGTAACATCAAAACTAATTACCATGTTGATCGTGACGATTGCACTGACTGCCAACCGTTAACTATAAAACTTGGCCAAGCCAATGAGACACGTGTCAACAAGGTGCTATGTTGCCATGGTATCCACCGTGTAGCTTCCAATGGTGAGATAGCACCAACTATTGATCGGCCTTAAATCTGACGATCATGAAGACTCATCATACCACTGTGTTGTCCTTACCCTAGGCCCATCATAACTAGCACCACCTCAACAACCACACCTTGGCGAGCTTGGCCCCACTGACACGTGGCAAAAGGCGCTATGTGGCCATGGTAAAGATTGCACAACTTCACCATAGCGAGATGGTGTCTTCCGTCAATTTTTCTTGATCTGACATCAAGCAAGATAGATACTACCCCTTAGTGTATCAATCGATGGGAACCAGCCACGTGCCAACTATCTGTATTTCTAGTGCCTCCAAACCTAGATCCATAAGGACACATGTCCTCCAGGTGCCAACTTGCTATTGTAAATCTTGTGCAGCTTCTCCATAGCATGATGGTGCATGCCCTTGATCTTTGCAGATTTGACGGTGGAGAACTTAACCCTTTACTGCACTGGCTGTGTTGAAGATCTGGTCCCATGATCTATCTGTGTTTTGACTTGACATACTTGGTAGTCCCCCATTGGCCTAACGAAGCACAACCTTGGCAAAAAATCATTGGTCTGACAAAGTACCAACTTGGAGGGTCCGTACTGCTTTGACAATACTGAGGGGACACGTGGCACCCAGGTGCTATGTCGCTGTGGGAAAATTGAGGCCAACTTCCCATAGCACCATGGTGCCCAAACGATGACATGTCTTCTAATTTTTATGTGTCTTCAAATGATTCACCACCATGGCACTAGATTTCACCAACTGGGCAGATGAGGTACAAAATGGGACCCATCTATCTTTGATTCACCGTGGTGGACTTTTTTGCTTGGGCTCTATGTCGCCATCAAAAAAATCATGAGTTTTTTTATGGCGCCCCATCAGCTTTTCTGACTTATCAGCCCATGAAACTGATCACTTGCCATGAACATTTTTTGATGTGACACAACCTGGCCACTGTAAGACATTTTCATTGGGTGCTATGTCACTATGAAGATTTTTTGGCCAACACATGATAGCGACATAGCACCCACGGTGCCGTGGAACTTATCTGACTTGTAAAAAACCTTTGCCTTGCAAGCTAGACCTACTGGACACGTGTCATCAGGGCGCCATGTTGCTAAAGACAATGCTAACTGTTGATCTCCTCAAATCTGACGAAGGAGAATTTGTAGGCCACAAAAATATGTTATAAGGTTTGAAACTTGGTATTTTTTAATATTTCCATGGGTATTTGACTATGGACATTTCAAAAGTGAGAAGGGCAATATGAATTATGAATTTTGGCAGGAAGATTAAAATACAACAAACACTTATCACAAGCATCAATAATGAACTTATCATATGATATCACAACCCAAACAAGACAAAAACCTAATCACTAGGTTTGCCTATGTTCAAAAGCACCAAAATATAAGGATTCTCTGAAAGCTTGATAAGGGAACATACCCCAAAACATGAATGAAAAGAGAAAAATGATGATTGAATGGCATACAAACACACCTTAGACCTATTAAGGTTTATGTGTAGTAGATTAAGTGATTTTGTTGTGTCTAAACAATACTAACATACAATTACAACAGTTTGCCATTGAAAAGGCTAGTGGCCCTTCAAACTATAAATTAAACATAATATGGAAAAACCCCACATGAAGACACAATTTAAAGTTATATTTAAACACCCTTTTAGGACATATAAAAATTATGTAAACCTCACACACTGGAAGAGACCACAAGCCATTGTTATAACAACATTTGAAAAGTGTTGATAGCCCTAATTAGGCTATGGTTACACTATAGGTACCCTTTTACACATGCCAATCTGCAAAAAAAGTATTAGAACATCTAGAGGCATGTGAAACAAATCTAAATCCAAAGTTATGAACCTTGCATCACTCTAGAGAAAAAATTATAGTGACTGCATGGTGAAATGTTGAATGGTGCATGTATGGAGCCATACACCTAGGGTATGGTGACAAAATTCATTCCTTTCCTGGTCATCTATAAAACTTACAAAATAATGGTGTAAATTGATAGAGCTAACATTCCACTAAGGGGCATCAAATTCCCATGGTGGAAAGAGCCAAAACAATAAGGCCCTAGGTGAAAACCCTTGTTTAATGCTGATTTCTAGGCACATTTAGGAAAACTTGAATAACTTGCAAAATAAAAAGGATCAAAACATAAAACCAAGTGAAAATTGAAAGGTAACTCACCCTCTAACTCTTAGGGTTGTTGGCACATGTCCCAACATTTATACCAATCGATACAACACTCTAAAACACAAAAATTTGTAGGGAAAATATGTTGTTTTATTGATTTCTTGCCAAAATAAGTACATCATACCTATCACCCATCTATAAGGGCTAATACAGGTTGTCCCCAATGGTCATAAGGTTGGTTTAAACCAACTAGCCCATTGAGGAATAGTTTTTGAAATTTTAACAACTTTTTAAGAAGTTTCTCAAAAGTTGTCAAGCAACTTTTTGGGAAACTATAAAAAGAAAGACAATCAATCCAAACTTCCTAAAACAAAATTGTTCTAAACAACCCAATCTACCATGGAAACTAGTACAGTCTACAAAAACAATGTCAAAAATGTCATAAAACTTATAAACTTGGTAATTTTGTGGTGCAAGAGCACCTCAGAAATTCAAGCCAAAGATAAAGATCATGAGGACCTTCATGAACCTCAAGGGAAATTGAGAGGATGGAATACACAATCAGGGTCAACAAGACAATCAGAGGATAAGGAAAACTAATTGGGAAATACTAAAGCCTATAATGGCCTTTTGATTTTGCAAATCCTAGAAATTGTTAAAAGTCCTAAAGGGACAAAATTTGCTTTGTAAGGGGGACCAATAGAGTCCTTGGCTTAAATTGGAATGTTTAGGGTCTAGGAAAGTTTAATGATCATAAAAGATCAAAACTAGTAAGTTAGTGGTCTTTTTATTTAAAATAATTCAATAAATTGTATGTTGGAATTTTGAACTTTGGAAATCCAATGGCTAGTTTAGGATTTAGAGGGAAGTTGGAGTTGTTATTGTTTTAAAGCATTAAACCTTGAACCCAACTGATGAGAGTTGGTTGAAAGATTTTGTTCATTCTTGTGAATCTCAACTCAGATTATTTTGATATTCCAAAGAATCAATAAAATTATTCACTCAACATCACTAATTTGAATGCATTTATCATTTCATTAAAATTGTTGTCACACTAGCCTGTAGGACATTAAGTTTTCTTTGTCTATTACTTTTGTTGTACTAAGAGTTTAAGGAATGGGAGTCATTCCATGAATAATTTAGGGACCAATATTCATGGGATGACCAAATTAACTTTTATTATTAAGTGCTAATCGAGCATATGTAGATTAAGACAAGTTCTAAGTATTAGTGTGAAGGTATCATGGAGTTGAATGTCGTGTGCAGTAGTGAGTAATCTTCCTAAGAAATGAGTGGAGTTTTTGTTTGGGGATGTTTCAATATAGTAATTTAAGGGTGAGTTCATCATCAATTGGATGTAGGATCAGGTGGAGAGTGAACATTTAAGGAAGCCCTAGTGAAAAGGGTTTGGAGTACTAGTTCAAATTTTATGCATAAAAAAAGGGTACCAGTTGAGTAGAGGAGTATTGGTTCAAAATAACCATATAAAAGTTTTTGGTAGGTTAAAGAACTCTAAAAAGGGTATCATTGAACATCCTTAGATTTGCAAGTGTTTTGAGAGAAAGTAGAGTTATGCACATTCTAAGTATGTAGCAGGCTAATTAGTAGGGTATTGGGTTTTTGGGTTCCATGTAAGGGATTTTTTTGAAGAAGAAATATGGGATTGAAGTAAATTCATAGAATTCCTTGAATATAAACAATTGAAAGCCTTATAAAACTCAATTAATCATTTTAGGATCCTTGAAGGTAGTCTTGATAGGTCATTTCCTTGGAGCATTTAGATTGTTGATAGGCCCAAATGCCTAAACCACTAAAATTTCTAAAACTTATTGTGTATTGAAGTACACCACCCTAGCTTTCTACATAATTTTTCCTTCAAATATCATGCTATAGCATGCTGACCATACACAATGATATTAAATTCTCTCATTTTAGGGTTTGGAAAGTCTTTATATCTCCTACTAGGTCTTTCCCCTTCATCCTTATGGTTTGCATCAGCTTCCTTCAAGTTTTAAAATGAAAATCTCTCTCTCTCTATCTCTCTCTCTCTCTCTCTCTCTCTCTCTCTCTCTCTCTCTCTCTCTCTCTCTCTCTCTCTATTCAATCTAATGAACCAACTAGATTTGATCTACATTTTAATGTCTCAAGTATTGCCTCATGGTCTGACTCATGAACTCTCCAAAGAGTCTTATTATGTTGTTTTCCACTATATTTTATCAAGTGGAAATTTGATGCAACAACAATGTTCGAATAATGAAGAATCTTCCTCTCTATTTTCCAATCTTCAAATAACCACAAGTTAGGGTTCTTCATAGAATATCATGTAAGCCATGTGCCAATTACAACCACCGCACTGATATGGCACTCTAAACCTTCACTATCTATACCAAAGTGATCCAATTTTTTTTTGTCTTGGACACAATGACACAAATGATAATCTATCCCTTCTTCATTGTCTTTAGGTGCAATAACAACAAAAACATGGCCTACAGTGATAAATTTACAAAATGCGATCATTAATTTAGAAAATACTTAGGTAAAATTATATATATATGTATACATATATATGTATATATACATATATATACACACATATATATACATATATATACATACATATATATACATACATATATATATACATATATATATACATACATACATATACATACATAAATATACATATATATACATACATACATAGATATGTATGTATGTATGTATGTATATATATATATATATATGTATACATATATATGTATACATATATATATATAAATATATATATATATGTGTGTATACATATATATAGATAAATATATATGTATATATATGTATACATGTATATATATATATATGTATACATGTATATATATATATATATGTATATGTATATATATATATATATATATGTATATATATATATATATATATATATATATATATGTATATATATATATATATATATATATATATATATATATATATATATATATATATATATATATTTGTATATATTATTAGGTTACACTAGATCAAACAAGCGATGAAAGTTAATGAATGAATCCATCTCTACCATTTTCAATGCTTGTGGAGGATGATAGGTGTCAATTGGGTCCAAAACGTATATATCCCATTTGTCCACCTATTTAGTTGACTCACAATCATCCCAATTTTCCTTTGCACATAATGGACCATAGCATGCCATTTTTGTGTGTGGATACTTCATGAACCTGCTTCAGAGCTTCTAAAATAGTATAACTCACTTGATCCTATTAGTGTGCAACAATCTTCATATGATTTAAAGTTAGTATTACCTATCAAAAAAATCTACGAACCATACTCACCTTCCTTACCTAGACCCATTATAGCATTACACCACTGGACAATGGATTTTGTATTTGTCAATATTGCTCCATCTTTGTACTTTAGTTCTTCATGGGCTAAGGATATTTTGATTCATGCACCCGCAACATTGTCCTCTCCCTTTCCACGACCAGCCTCTGTGAAATTTCACATATATTGAATTCTACACAACCTATACATCATGGTCAACCAATAGAACATCTGTGCATTCTTGAATTGAGATGCACAATTGTTTGACTAAATAATGTGTTGATGATATGGTATGACCCTGTTAGCCAAGTCTCCATAAAATAGTTGAAAACAACCATGTAGAAATTTTGTAGAATGTGATCAATCATCACTGATGTAAAAATGGTACTCCCTCAAAAAATTTCTATCATCCTCTATACTTGTAGGTGAATGCATGAATGTTATGTGAACAAATATGAAAACTTGTTGAGAAGTATAATACTCGCTTGCACCTCATTTTGTGGTTGTAGTGTGTAGTTCTTTCCAAAGTCTACAACTAAAACAATGGTATCTAGTGGAAACATATTCTTGCACAACTTGAATTGCAAATCCAGCCATCAAGCTCTGTGTGTATGCCTTGCATACTTGTAAATAATCTTTTCAAAAAAAACCTTCATGAACTCATACAATGGAATCTTTTCAATGACTAAATCACATCTTTTATCCAATTTTCCATATTTTAGAGAATATGTCACTATCTTATATTTTATGTAATGTATTATTTCATTTTCAATTGCATATGTACTATCCATATGTTCACAAGTTGGTAACAGTTGGAAAGAACTACAAAATAAGCATGTATCATCCAAGTATGATGTCTTGTAAAATTTATGGCCATCCCCTATTTCACATAAAATGTTAGATATGAATTCCCTTGAAGATCTTGGTGGCTCATTCATGTCACAATCTTGCAAAACAAAATTAGAATGCAAAAACACACATATATGCCTAAAAATATTTCAAATTTAAACACTAATTCTTTGCCCTCTCTACTTAATTCATATGTAATTCACTAAAGTGGAATATTTAGAGCATGCTTCAATTAATCAAATTTTATTTGTCTTCATATAGCTCACATGCATTCTTTTGTATATTGTTTTTAAAGTCACTCATTCTCATTAACCTAAACAAACAAAGGGTTCACCAAGGATAACTTATTCCTTATTAATTCAAAAATCTTACAATGTTCCTAAACACTACATTGGTCACATTCAAGTATTGGCAATGACAAAATAACTCTATTGAATAATTATTGTATCGATCCACTAGGACACATGATATAGTTTAGTTTCATGCATCAAAACAAATATATCTAAATCAAGATTGAATCCTAGCAATGCAAAATTTAATTCTATAAAAAGTAGAATGTTAGTATCAATATCAATCAAATATTTTGGTCTTCTAAAACAAATTCTAGAAGGTGTTATAATCTCTTCCATTCCCTTAACATTTTGAACATCAACATAAGGTTGAGTGTTTTTCATACCTTGAACGTAACATGATGTTCCTTGGTAATAAGATGTAAAAGATGAAATATCACCTACTTGATATGTTGATGTTGTGCCTTCAACATGATATGATGGAATCTGTACATCATCAGATCTAAAAATTAGTGTCTCTTCAACATGAGAGGATGATATGACTCCAACATTGGAAGATGGTGTAGCTCCAAAAAGAAATTGTCTTCTTGAGCATAATAGTCTCATTCGTTCTCTTAGTCTATCCAATTCTTCCTCTTTGTTTCTTTGTACCAGTGCTTCCTGTTCCTCTTTGAAACTCAATTTTTCATTATTGCTTTTCAATTTTCTTTGTTCATGTAGTAGTTTCATTTTATCTCTATTAATTTCCAAATCTCTCTCCCTCTCTTCCTTTGTTTGAGTTTTTGGTTTCTTCCTTAGCATGATGATTTCTATATGTCAAATTATTCAAACATCTAAATTAATTACAATTTGTAAATTACAAATCATTCAAATACATATAAAAATTACAATTACTTCAATTAATACATAATATATATTAAGCAACTTGCCAAATTTCTAACCATTTTTCAAATAACAATCCATTCAAACATACAAATTTCAATGAATTCACCATATATTAAACAACATATGAAGTTATAATCAAATTTGTCTCTATATAGCAACAAAGAATATTTAAAAAGGATTGTACTAACCTTTTCTATAGAAAGAAAATTCAAAAAGCCTTCAAATAGTGTATCCAATGATTGAATGTGGTGTTCACTAGCTTTAAATAGAATGAAAGAATGTTCAAAAAAATTCAAATATTGTTTTCTAAGTTCCAATAGCTTGAAACCCATGTTTTCTACTAGAACAACATAATACACAAGAGACAAAAAGCAGAATATGGATCAACAGGGATCCAAACTTGCATTATGACCTTTTTTTGTGTTTTCATATAGTGTGTATGCACTATAGCACATACACACTATGTGAAAAATAATCTCTCCCTATCCCACCATCCCCCATCCCCTACTCTCTCTCCTCTCCCATCCCCTACTCTCTCTCACTCTCTCTCCTCTCCCATCCCTACTCTCTCTTGCTCTCCTTCTCTTACTCTCTCTCCCACTACCTACTCTCTCTCACTCTCTCTCTCATCACCTACTCTCTCTCACTCTCTCCCCTCTCATATCCCCTAGTCTCTCTCAATCTCTTTCTCTCATCTCCCATCCCTTACTCTCTCTCACTCCCTCTCTCCTCCCCAATCCCCTACTCTCTCTCTACTCTCCCATCCCCTACTATATCTATTTTTCTCTCCCTCTCCTACTCCCTCTCCCACTACCTACTCTCTCCCCTCCCCTACTCTCTCTCACCCTCTCTCCTCTCCCATCCTCTACTCTCTCTCTTATACGCACTCCCATCCACCCTCTCTCTCTCCTTCTCCCACCACCTACTCTCTTTCTCCCATTCCCTACTCTCTATCTCTTGGGATACTCTCTCCACTCTCCCATCCCCTACTCTATCTCACTCACACACTCACATCCTCCTCTCTCTCTCACTCTCCCTCTCCAACCACCTACTCTCTCTCATATTCCCTGCTCTCTCACTCACTCTCTCTCCCATCCTATTCTCTCTCTTCCTCTCCCACTCCCTCTCCCACCCCCTGCTCTCTCTCTCTCTCTCTCTCTCTCTCTCTCCCCTATATACTACTCTCTCTTGGGATACTCTCTCTCCCCTATGCTCTCTCTTTCACACACACACACACACACTCCCACCGCCTCTCTCATCTCTCATCCCCTACTCTCTAGATCTCTCACACACTCCTATCCCCCCTTTCTCTCTACTTCTCCCACTCCCTCTCCCACCACCTACTATCTCTAGATCTATCACTCTATCTCTCCCTCTCTACTCTTTCTCTCCCATCCCCTACTCTCACTCTCTCCGATCCCCTACTCTCTCTAACAACCCTACTCTCTCTCCCACTCTCTCCCATCCCCTACTCACTCTCTCTCTCCCATCCTATACTCTCTCTACCACCCCCTACTCTCTCTCACACTCTCACACTCTCTCCTATCTGCTACTCTCTCTTACACACATTCTCATCCCCCCTCTCTCTCCCTCTCCCACCGCCTACCCTCTCTCCCATTTCCTACTCTTTCTGCCCCCTCCCATCCCCTACTCTCTCTCTTTCACATACACATTCTCTCATCCCCCTCTCTCTTCTCCCATCCCCTACTCTCTAGATATCTCACACACACTCTGATTCTCTCCCTCTCTCCCTCTCCTTGTCCTTCTCCCATTGCCTACTCTCTCTCCCTCTATACTCTCTCTCTCCTATCCCCTACTCTCACTCTCTCTCTCCCCCATCCCCTACTCTCTCTCTTTCACACACACACACACTCTGTCATCCCCCTCTATCTCCTCTCACATACCCTACTCACTAGATCTCTCACACACACTCCTATTCTCCCCTTTCTCTCCCTCTCCCACTGCCTCTCCCATCACCTACTCTCTCGCTCTCACTCTCTCTCCCTCTCTACTCTCTCTCCCATCCCCTACTTTCACTCTCTCTTTCCCATCCCCACTCTCTCTCTTCCACCCCTACTCTCTCTCACACTCTCACACTCTCTTCCATCCCCTACTCTCTCTTACACACACTCCCATCCCCTCTTTGTCTTTCTCTCCCTCTCCCACTTCCTCTCCCACCACCCACTCTCTCTCTCCCCTCTCCCATCCCCTACTATCTCTCTTTCACATACACACACTCACCCCCATCCCCCCTCTCTCTCATCTCCCATCCCCTACTCTCTCTCACTCAGTCTTCCTCTCCCACTCCCTCTTCCAACACCTACTCTCTCTCACACTCTCTCTCAATCTCACTCTCTCCCTCTCTACTCTTTCTACCACCCCCTACTCTCTCTCACACTCTCACACTCTCTCCCATCCCCTACACTCTCTCTTACACACATTCCCATCCCTTATCTTTCTCCTTCTCCCACTCCCTCTCCCACCACCTACTCTCTCTCCCCTCTCCCATCCCCTACTCTCTCTCTTTCACACATACACAAACTCACATTCCCCCTCCCTTCCCCTACTCTCTCCTCTCCCATCCCCTACTCTCTCTCACTCACACACTCTTGTCCTCCTTTCTCTCCCATCCCCTACTCTCAATCTCTCTCCCATCTCATACTCTCTTTGTCACCCCCTACTCTCTCTCCCATCCCCTACTCTCTCTCTTACACACATTCCCATCCCCATCCCCCCTCTCTCTCTCTTCCACTCCCTCTCCCACCACCTACTCTCTCTCCCATTCCCTACTCTTTCTCTCTCTCTCCTCTCCCATCCCCTACACTCTCTCCCTCTCTACTCTCTCTCCCATCTCCTACTCTCACCCTCTCTCGCATCCCCTACTCTCTCACACACTCTATCCCATGCCCTACTCTCTCTCTCTCTCTCTCTCTCACACACACACACACACACACACACTCCCATTCCCCTCTCTCTCCTTATCCCATTCCCTCTCCCAATGCCTACTCTCTCTCGAGCTACTCTCTCTCTCTCCCCCCTGTCACATCCCCTACTCTCTCTCTTTCACAGGCACACACTTCCATCTCCCTCTCTACTCTCCCATACCCTACTCTCTATCACACACACACTCCCATCCTCCTCTCTTTCTCTCACTCTTCCTCTCCCACTCCCTCTACTACCATCTACTCTCTCTCTCTCTCTCTCTCTCCCCCGTCTTCTACTATTAATCTCTCTCTCCCATCTCATACTCTCTCTACCACCCCTATTCTCTCTCACACTTCCTCTCTATTCCCTCCCCTACTCTCTCTTCCCTCTCCCATCCCTTACTTTCTCTCTCTACCACCCCTACTCTCTTGCACACTCTCATACTCTCTCCCTTTCCCTACTCTCTCTCAAATACACACTCTCATCCTCCTCTCTCTCTCACTCTCCCTCTTCCACTCCTTCTCCCACTACCTACTCTCTCTCTCTCTCCCCAAATCCCCTACTCTCAATCCCTCTCTCCCATATCATGCTCTGTCTCTTCCACCCCTACACTCTCTCACAATTCCTCTCTCTCTCATCCTCTACTCTCAATCTCTATCTCCTATCTCATACTCTCTATACCACCCCTACTCTCTCTCTCCCATCTTGTACTCTTTTCACCACCACTACCCTCTATCACATACTTCCTCTCTCTCCCATACCCTACTCTCTCTCTCTCCCCTGTCCCATCCCCTCCTTTCTCTCTCTCTCACATAGACACACACTCCCATCCCCCTCTCCTCTCTCTTTCTCTCTCTCACTCTACCTCTCTCCTTCCCTCTTTATGCACTATTTAGGTCTTAATAGTGTGTGTGTGTGTGCTATAATGCATGCATTCTATAGGGCATACACGCTACTTAAAGCTTTGCATTCTACCAAGCCTAAGGCTTGGTTTTGCCTGGGGATCCAACCAAAAGGTTTGGAGTCTATAAACTAGTCTCAGATGTGATTTGCTACAAACATACCAAAAATGATTGAATTTTTGTGTGTGCTCTCTTTCAAGTTTCCTCCTGGTTGAGCATTAATAAAATTAGGTTACATGACATTGTAGGTCTTTGTGTTACCTATATAACCATATAATTTAATTTTTATTTGAATTATTTCAAGCCTCTCAACTATAATTTCTTTTGAACGTATGTCCATTTTTTGTCAAAAACCAATATGTACTAATTGGGTTATAGATTTTAGATCATTCATCAAATTTTGCAACCACTTAGTTTTTTAGAAACTAGACTCCATTCCACACACTTTGAGAAAAAGAAATTTTGATTGTAGATTAGTTTTCAATCATTTCTAGGGGAAGCACACAAATATGTGTTATTTTTGGGATGTATCTAATTAAAAAATTTATTAAAAAAATACGCATTAGAAAATTACCCAAAAAATATAGGATAAACTACATAGTGTTAGGTAACTTTTGACCAAAGAAATTAAATAATTTTTTTTTAAAAGTTAAATTTTAGGGTTGCCACACTTTGTATCATGTTATATTTTTTGGAATAAATAGTACCACTTTCTTTGACCTCCCTTTTGAGGACCTAAAATTAAACCATTTTGACAAAAAAATAGTAGTTTAGAAACTAGATTCAAAGGACTATTACTTTTTTTTCTTTCATATCTTAAAATTTTGAGTGTAAGCATCTTCAAATTCTTGTTGAAGTTTAGAAATTTCTTATTTTAGAAAATCAGTGTCCAATTATATCCCCCTTTTGGCACCACAACTTGGTATAGTTACCCCAACACTTTATTGTTAGGATATATCTTTAAATTCATTTGACATTTTTGACATTCCGATTTGCTGAGGAAACTTATTAAAGGCGAGTAAAATCTCAGTGCTCGTCTTTGGAATTGGTCCTGTTGTGTTTCCTTTTTGCAGTGCTCACCCTGTTGTGAGCAATAAATTTCTTACAACTTTCTAGTAGTGAAATAGTAACCACCATAGATGTTGAAGATATCTAAGGGTAAACACTATTTTGGGAACTTGAGAAAACAAAATGAATAGTCTATTAAAAGGTTCCAAAAAGGGGATTTTAAAAATGATTTTCTTTCTTGATTATAAGGAAGAAGCATATAATCCAAAAATTTCTTAGGGAAAAAATTTTATAGGTCACTAATTAGGGTTTTCTTAGGGTTAACAAAATTTTAAAAATACCAATCCCTAATTTGTACAAAAGGAATGAATAACAATCATTGTAAAACATATTTAGAAAAGCATGAAATGAAAACATGACCAACACTTGGTACCCATCTATTGATGGAAATTGTGTAGGAAAAGCCATTATTTATCCTAGTTGATAAAGTCTAGTTATTTGAGAGTATAACTAAAGTCCCCAATGTTAACAACCTTACTCCTAATAAGGTGTGTGACCATTTTCATCTCCTAGAAGATTATTAGAAGGAGATTACAGGAGGACCTAAGGAGGATGAAGCATGGTTGTTTTGACCATAGTGGGCACTAAAATGTTTCTTGCATATCATGAGCCCAATCAAAATTGCATTATCTATGTTTTTTGATGGAGCCACATCATAAAGATACAAGCAGTTGTGAAGGAAGGGCTCATACTTCTCCCAACCAATTAGTAGATTCACTTGAGTATCTTTTGCTACTAGTTTCATAAAGTGAGATTCATCTCACCTTTGTAAATATTTTAGGTTATGTGTGTGTTTAGCTTAGTCATATTTCCTTTCTTTCCTTCTTTCTATGTTTTTTATTTTGTTTTGTTTTGCCAACCTTGTTTGCCCACCACCTATATGCATAAAATCTCCCTATGCTACTTTAGACTCTACAACCCAGTGGACTTGGCACTGATCTTTTATATTTGGTATTTCTATAATAGAGGAAGTAGGTAGTCTATTTTTGCATGTGTGTTATTTTTGAGCTTTTTGTGAATCTAGAGATTGCTAGGTTCCTGCCGAGGTACTAACATGCCTAGTTCCCTAGTTAGAGCCAGCTCTGGCCATGATTTTAGTCCCCTATATTTCTCAATATTCTAGGATTAGGGTTGAGTTAGTGTGATGCCAGTTCTATGTTTAGTTTTCCCTTAAGAAACTTCTATTCTCACCTATTACTTTATATGAACCTAGGTGTGAAATTAAAATAAATGTATGGATTTATTCATATTAGGTAATTAGGAAAAGGGAGGATAAGTCTATCCATTTCCTAGATGAGAAGGAAGTTTGTTTTGAAACCTTGATACTTTAAGCAAGAGTTCATGGTGAAGACAAGATGCATTCAAAAGGAAGATTATACTCATATTCAAAATAAAAGATGGTATATAAAATTGAGGATTGAGACTTAAAGATGATATGTGAATCATTAGAATGAGATTTAAGAAGAATTAGTTGAATTTGACATAAAGTGAACATTGAAAAATGGAGAAATGATGTAAACAACTAGGTAAAAGGTGGTATGAATCTCCTTGAAATCAAATTGATGACTCATATTTGATCTAACTGTATATGTTGCTAAGTTGAGAAGGAAATGGATCAAGGATTAAATTTAGATCATCAAATGAAGATTAGATCAATAGATGACATTTTAAGATGAAATTATAAGTACTCAATGATGCATCTCCTCAACCATTGGATCTCACAAAGATCTATGTTCATCATTATGTCTCTTTCTAGAGTTGCATGATTGATTACCATAGCTACATAATTAGAGATCAACATGAGTCCCTTTGGGACATTTCATTTTACTAATAGTATACTTGTTAGACAAAATGATAGGTATCTTTATTCAACTGGTTTTATATAAAATAGATCCAAGCTTTTAAGATTTTATTTTCACTGTTGATCGTAAGATAAAATGATGGTAGTTGCTATATCATTATAAAAAGTTTTTCAATTGTTAATCTATAAAATATAATGAGAAAGACATATGTGTCCTACTAGGTCCATCATATTCCACAAGATATTGTTAGAACCTAATCACAAAGTTTCACAAAGGAAAGTAGTCTAATGTCAATTTCTCTAGGCAATGAAATAGTGCCACCTTTCTGCCATGATGTAAAAAGATGGACCCACATTCCAGAGAAGAAAAAAGAGTTAAGGTCTTGTAATCTTAGTCATTAGATCATAAATATCAATGATCATTACATGGTTGCAAGGATTAAAGATAAAACTTGGCTTAATATGGAAAACAAGCGAAAACCAATGAATGCATGGTTGTGAATGTTAAGAAGAAACCCAAAGATCAGGAAGTGATAGAGAAAAACCATATAATTCACATGATCATAGGGTTGAAGGTAGGTTAAGTTAATCAAAAGTCAAATCTATGAAGTAGAAAAAACTAAAGATCGCATGGTCATGGGAAATTAAGAGTAACCTAAAGTCAAGGTTGTGACAATGCGAGAGACAACGATGCTTAAGGTAAACATTACTTACAAGGTTGGTAGTTAAGAAGCATTAAAAACATTTTATGTCATGATCTAATGAAATTATTAATAGCTAAAACTTTTTAAAAAAAAGTCTCATGGTCACTGGTGGTTAGAGATAACCTAGAGTTAGCATGACAAAGCAATAAAAGCTAGTGATCACATGGTTGTGGGAGTTAAATGAAATTTTGAGTTAACATAGACAAACAATGAAAATAGATTTATTTTATCATCACATTGGAAGAAGATATCATGTGAAGAACAAGAAGCCATGAGGAAAAATATAGAGCATTATTATGCTTTAATCATTATCATTAATTTGAGATTGATGGCTAGAATTTAAAATTGCAACGATCGTTGGAATTAAAATTATATGAATATGTTGCCAATAGATTAGAGAAGAATATTAACCATTTTGAGGATTTCTAGTCATTTTTGATTTATTTATTTGATGTATTGAATTGTAATCAATGGCTATTGGATATCTAAGTGATTCAAGTGTTGTGTTAATGTAACTGATAAATTTGAAACTGGCTAAGAACCCTAAGAGGGTACTATATATATGTAATTTTCTAAGTTAATAGAAAGAATTGACAACTTTGTCTAACTCCCCCACTAAATTTCAAGATGTTGAGTGATAATCAAAGAGTTAGATGGAATGAAGGATTTGTATGATGTCTACAATTAGGTAATGTGATTTTCTAATTCCATTTAGTACTAGCATGCCTAGATTTCCTTCATTTTCTCCTTTAGCTGAGCTAACCTTGCATTTTAGCTTAGTTTCTATGGGATTGTAGTACAAAAGTATTTGAAGTTGGTGATATCTTACTAGATTACATTTTAGTGGAGAGTTATCAGTCAAGGTGGATTCCATTATATCTTTCATTAGCATCTCAACTCTATCTCTAGATTCCATTTTAGTAGGACTAATCTACACTCAAAAGTAAGAGTAAATGTTAGAAGAACTTCAAGGTAGCTTGTGATATCCATTCCACTAGGTGTTAAAGTTTTCCCAAATCTATTTCTTCCTAGTGTTTTTTCAGTTATGAGCGTCCTCATTTATCCTCTTCTTCTCTAAGGTTACAAGAAAACTCCCTATCCCAATGATCTATCAAAAATACAATGCATTGAATATATTTCATATAAGGGAGTTGTACCTTAAAATTTAGAGGGAAATGATATAACACATACACTTACCCACTTGTTGGTAATATTATTTTGTTTGCTCACATTCTGGGCATCTAGATTCAAGGTAAAGCTAAGTTAGCTAGAGGGACAAACTGTTAACCAATAGTTTGTGGTAACTTTGCTAGGGATTGGAATTTAAGACCAGTTCTTGGTTTCTCATTCTCAAAAATCTAAAGGTTTCATCTCTAGGATGAAGACTAACATCTCTATATGAAGGATCTATTCCCTTCGGTCTAAGAAGGTCTAGTATAACTCAATGGCCATGCTAAATTCAAAGACTGGGAGAAAACCAAGGCCTAAACCCACTCTCCAAGAATTCAATTAGACTACTAATAAATTGTTGCAAGAGCTTGTTATTTTATATAATGAAATCATCTCACATGCCATCCAAAAATATATCAACATTAAAGATGATCATATTTCTACATCCTTGTGGAAATATCTGTGCTCCAAATTCCACAAGCGTAAAGAAATACAAAGAGAAGAGAAAAGTTAAAGCAAGGAAGGTTGAATCTCATCCGTACTCTTGAAGAACTTCATGCCATAGATGACAAGGTTCTTCATGAGCTTTTTGTTTAGTATAGAGAAAGCATCTCCTATGCGGTCCCAAATAACATCGACATTCAATATGATCATATGTCAAATATGTTTTGGAAAAACATATGTAATTGTTTCTATAGACTCAAGGACCTATAAGAAGCTTAAAGAAAGAGGCTTAAAAAAGTGTAGAAAATTAAACATTAAGAACCCTTCATGAATTCACCTAAATGTATTCCTTATGTTTTTCAAATGTCTAAAGAGAAGGTAAAATTTCTTGATATTTTAGAAAGAGAGAATAAGTCTTCATCAGATACATTTGTTGGAGCAAAACTCAAATCAAAGGTGGATGATTGTGATCCTATACTGAAGCATCCATTCAATGATGAAGAACCAAGAGGAGAGAATTCAATATTATTGCAGGAGATATGCAAGGAGTGATCTATGAAGAAACCTTACCACTATGAAGAAGAGATCAAGAAAAAAGGTAACATTGTTTAATGGTAAGGAGTCCTCTCCTAAGTAGGATTTAACTAAACAAGGAAATATGGTTGTCAACTGTCAGCCCTTAGCCTCTTCTACATCAATATTGGGTATAAGTCCTCCTTCCAAAGAGAAAGAAGCTATTTGTTGAATCTTTTCAATCCTCAAAATGAAATAATCACTTGATGGCCTAAGTACAAATCCAAATAAAGTTGAATAAGGGCCTTTAATGGTTGATTTTTCTCCCTTTCTTATTTGTTTATTCCTATTTTTTTCATTCTTGAACACAAAAATGATGCATTGGAGGATAGGGAGAATGGATATTACTGCATAGATGATGGTGGTCTTATTCTTGAATATAATGAAGTGGGTAGCCATCCAATGTTGGAACTTGTGTGGGAAATTCCTTTCTCTACCCTGGTTGATAAAGTCCATTTATGTGAGAGTGAAACTAAATTCCATAGTGCTAACCACCTTACTCCTAACAAGGAGGTGTGTGACCATTTTCATCTCCTAGAATATTATTAGAAGGATACTATAAGATGACCCAAGGAGAATGAAATAATCTATGATGAAGCATGGTTGCTTGGACCAGAGTGGGCACTCAAATGTTTCATGCATATCATGAGCCTAATCAAAATTTTAGTATCCATGTTCTCTAAAGGAGCTACATCACAAAGATGTAAGTAGCTACAAAGGAAGAGCATATGCCTCCTCCAATGATTAAAAGGATTGACTTTAGTATCCTTTTTTTTGGTTTCATAAGGTGAGATTCATCTTACCTTTTTAAATATATTAGGTATGTGTTTAGTTTCCTTGTGTTTCCTTGCTTACCTTATTTCTATGTGTTTTCTTTTCTTTTTTTTTGGCTTCCCTATTTCCCCACCGCCCAAATTCATAACCTCTCCCTATGCTACTTTAGACTCTGCAAGCCAATAGACAAGGAACTTATCTTTTCTATTTGGCATTTTCTATAATAAAGGAAGTATGTAGGCTATTTTTGTGTGTGGCTTTGCTAATATTTTTGCAAACCAAGAGATTGCTAGGTTCCTGCCTAGGCACTAACATGCCTAGTTCCTTAGAAAGAGACAATTTCTCCCATGATTCTAGTACCCTATATTACTCAAACTTCTAAGATTAGATTTCATTCAGTGCAAAGTCAAGTCTAACATTAAGGAGCTTCTCTTCTCATCTATTCCTTTATGTGCACCTAGGTGGGCAATTAAAATAAATCTATGCATTTTTTCATATTATGTGATTAGGAAAGGGAGGGTATGTCTATGCATTTCCTAGATGAGAAAGAATTTTTTTATAAAACCCTAATACTTTATGTAAGAGTTCATGGTGAAGACAAAATTCATTTAAGGGGAAGACTATACTCATATTTAGAACAAAAGGTGATAGAGAACATCAATGGTTGAGACTTAAAGATGATATGAAGATCATGAGAATTAATTACAAGAGGGATTAGTTGAATTTGATGCAGAGTGAACACTAAAAGATATAGAAATGATAAAAATAACTAGGGCAAATGTGGTATGAATCTCCTTGAAATTAAATTGGTGGCTAATATTTGATTCGACTTTCTATGTTGCTATGTTAATAAGTCAAATGTCTTAGGGATAAAATTCATAGAATCAAATGAAGACTAGATGAATGGATGACACTTTAAGATGAAATTATAAGTACTCAATGATGCATCTCC